>OX421920.1:8630431-10021681 GCA_949128165.1 Lathronympha strigana
ACTTATGTCCGACACACTTTGGGATCAGAATCGGTGACTGGGTCATCTGATGATTTAATGACAAACATTTGTAAATTCGTGGATGTCATGGTTGAACTTTGATATTGTGAATAAACGTTACTAATTACGCATCTATCCACGTGAAATAAATATAGTTAGAGATTGAGCAATTTCAAAATGTTCGTAACAAGTAGGTGGGCCGCCTGTTGTCTACCAGTGTTTATATTTTAGTGTTTAATGTATATTGTTTTTATTTCCTTGTTGGTGAACAATAAAGAGTATTTGTATTGTATTGTATTGTAGGTATCTATACTTAACGGGCTGTGTTAGTATTACTAATGAGGTGAATGATACACGGCTACATAAGTACTGATTGCATTAAAGTGAATGAATGAAATGAATGAGAGGACGTAAATGTAAATAAAACCCTTAAAAGGTGTAAAATCCACATATACAGACGTTTCAACACAGATTCATGTGAACGAAAGTGTCACACATGAAAATGTATTATGTAATGCATGTTTTATAAATACACACATGTATCTACCACATACAAAAATAAAAAATGGTAAATGTTATTCCATTTCGTAGAAATTGCAAAAACTATATTTTCTGCGATTATCTCGAAAGTAACTATTGTCAAAAGGCTGCCTTTTACACTAGGACGGCAGTGGGGTACCCCTACCTCTCCCTATTCCTCCCTCGACTCCCTAAGTTTCCTTTCGTCTATAACACGGGCCTATGCGACTGATTGGCCCCGGCGGCGTATCGCGTGTAATACTAGCATGGATAGTTAAAAAAATGTGGAAAGCAAAGCTAAATATGATTATTCAACAAATACCTCAATATAAGATTTTAAGCTAACATGGTCATTTACACTATAGTTACTATTTAAAACGAGATATTTACCATGTACATTTGTTTTCATGAGCTCCCGATATTACACAAATAAAACCACAAATAAAATAAAAACTCGCAGCAAATCAGTTACACCGTGAACATGGCACTTGTAACAGTGCCGAAATATCGGGAGCTCATGAAAACAAATGTACATGGTAAATATCTCGTTTTAAGTAGTAACTATAATACCTCAATACTTTTTTCGTTGAATGAAAAAAAAGCTACCTTTAAAAGGGTTAACAAAACTGCGAATATACGGGATCAATAAACGTGTGCTCGATTTTTCGGCACGATGCAAATTGACAAACGAGATGCTATCAAAACTATCGGAACATTTTTCACATACCAATACGTTCAGGTATTTTATTTCACAACTTACTGACGCTAGCTCGGAGCCCTTGGAGGTCAGGTGATACAGAATTTGACACCTCGGGCACGGCTAGGCCCGTCCCGGCTCGGTTTACTGTGAATCAACCTTTATCCGTTGACAGGTATTTTCCAGGCCTTTTTCCAGAGCTCAAGGAAAACTGGACTCTACTTGGCAATCTAATCCAAAGAATTGGCGTGCATAAAGTATCACGGAAACGATGACCATCCAATCTTATAATTCAAGAAGTAGGCCTTATTAGAATTAGTACGGTTTCCTCGGGAACTTTTCCTTTTCCGAAAAGCAAATAGTTAATTGTACGTAAGTTCTGAAAGCCCCCGTGTGGTGGCGGGTTAAGACTAGAGAAAACGTCATGTGACATCGAAATTGACAGATCGTCCCGTCCCGTCCAGTCCCATCCTGTCCTAGTGTGAGTCATCCTTAAGTCGACTGTGAGGTCTGTGGAATATGGGTTCAAGTGGGCTAGCACCCTGTTACTTCAATATCACAATTTCGGTATCATACATGAAACTTAGGAGTTTCATGTGCTCTGCCGACCCCCATTGGAAATACAGGCGTGAGTTTATGTATGTAAATTCTGAAAAACTCCTATGAACATTAGTCGTTTCGAACCCGCAACTTCTAGTTTCCAGACCATAAGTTATAAGTTGCACGCCTTACAAATACGATACCACGCTCTGTACAGTTTGTGCTGCATTTTTACGAATAACTTCTTCTTCCAAATTCTTGTCAAAGCAAAGGTGCCAAGCCAAAGGCACATTGTCGGTTGTTTATAATATATTCAAGATTGATTTCCAAGTGAAATCTGTATGTACTGAAAACAAGCTTATAGTCACACAAAGTGCAAAGTACACAGGCACGTGGCAAATTGATGGGAACGGGGACCCATATCTAAATCTGTTCGGCGTCTTTTTTATCGAATCACCCGAGTCGCGGTCACGAGGGCTACATGAGCCGCACGTGTGGACCTGATTTAACGTTGAAGAGTTTACAGTCTGACAGTAGATTTTTTATTTTATTTATGTGCCTCCCTTTTTGGTTGCTCTGAAAAAAAAGGGAGGCATTTAAATTTACAACAAATTTATGCAATTGCCTGATTGCCGAAGGAAGGTTAACTTTTCGACCGATATAGAGCTTGGCCAGGACAGGATAGGATCTGTTTTCATTTGTGTATAGTCAGAAAGAAACACACTGTGTTTATCTTATAGTATTTCCACCCCAAAGAAAGAAGTGAATATATAGAATAGATAGTTATATTGCCCTACTCTTATTGCTAAATTTGGTTGGCCAGTTTGACGACACAATATTCATGATTGGATTGTATGTACATTTCTTTGTCACGCCCAACACCTTACAACCTAATATAATTTCAACCAAAAACGAGAAGCTGATATATAAAGAATAAAAGAACCCCAAAGAACAAAAAAGGCGCCGGAGAGTGGAGAGGGAGGTAAAAATAGGCCGACTCCCCAAGTTCCTTGCTAACACCTTACCTGTTAACCTCCGCGAGGTACCAGGGCATAATGAATGCAAGCGAGTGAACCTGACACTTCGTTCCGGTAGTACTGTAGTGCGCCGGCAGCCTACATCGCTTCACTGAATTCAACGTGTACGAGTACGTATAGTGTCATTAAATTCGTCACAGGCGTGAGTGTCACTTTGTGAAAAAAGTCGAGGGTTTAATCTTTTTAAATAAACTTGTTAAAATGATGTCTTGGAAATGCAGCTATTCCCCCTTGAACAATAAAATTAAGGTCCAGAAAATTTTAAAATGTAACGTGCCTCCCTATTTAAAAAATCTTATGCTGCGTATCGTTGGCTACTGCAAGCATCATTGCTGTTGCAACATTGAGATTGCAGTCAGAGATGTGTATTTTACTTATTATTATTTTTCATAAATTGTGGCTCATGGCGTTGCGGGCGGCATAGCCACTCAATATACCCAAGGGAATTGACATTCTCCCAAATAGGCCACGAAAATGGTAGTTTTCGAATGTAACCTTTAACATCACTTTGATTGTTTTTGTCTTATAATGTATCGCATACATTTATTAGCTCCTTTAAATCCTTGAAGCTACAAATAAGGGTGTGTCTCATTACTGAGTGCAACTGCACTGATAACACTCAAATAAACAAAGTAAAGAAAATATTTTCAACCTTCTGCTTACTCGTATTCAGTAATGAGAGCAAAGGTTATCTTTGAGTTTTTTTTACAATTAATATTATTTGCAGGAGCACAAATTAAATTGTGTGAGGTAAATATTCATACCTACGTAACAACTTTGACTATGAATCGAAAAATTACCTACTGTTTCATTGATCTATGCACTATCGCGTTCAAAATAGGCAGTTTAACTATGAATGAATTCATTCATAAATTGCCCATGCACTTTTAAACGCATGTAGAAATCTACATACATGATTCAGCCAGTCTAATATCGTTGTTTTCTAAATAACAAACATAAAAAAAGCTTTTATTTTAGTTTTTATTTAGTTTTATTTTAGTTTTTATCTAGTTTTATTTTAGTTTTTAGTTTAGTTATACTTCTAGATTTAAATTTGTGTTGTAATATGTTTTAGTTTAGTTTATTTTCCAATAAATATTTTTATTTATAAAAAAGCTTTGTATAACATTTTGTATAAGTTTAAAAATTTACTGCGGAAATAGGTGTTGGTTTATCTAGAAATAACTATTAATCCGAAAAATTTCCCCATTTTTTGTAGTGTCTTTTGATAAAATAAGGAACCAATAACAAATCAGTTTAGTCAGTTTTGGGTATTAAATTAATGTTAACAAAGAAAATCATTTATTTGGCCGTTTCAGGTAACGAACATTTTCTCGAAATAATATCATTGGCTACTACGTCAGTTACGTCGCGAGAATTCTATCCTCTATGGCATTAATACCGAAGAACAAAAAACCAGCTAAGTGCGAGTTGGATTCGCGCGCAAAGGGTCCCGTACCATTATTTTTAAAAACGGCAAAAACAACACGTTTGTTCGATGGGAGCCCCCTTAAATATTTATTTTATTCTGCTTTTTAGTATTTGTTGTTATAGCGGCATGCAGTAGGAAGACATAATCTGTGAATGCAGCCTGATGTCATACGGACGAACAGAAGGACGGCGGAGCCTTAGTATTGTCCCGTTTTACCTTTTGGGTACCGAACGGAACCCTAAAGGTGTCGGAAAGACAGGTAAAAAAACGGTGTTCCCTAAATTCCTTATTAACACGTTACCTGGCACCCTCCGGGAGGTACCAGGGCAGCATACAATCGAGCGAGTGAGCCGTACACCTTCGTCGTACTAGTCATTGCCGCAGGTAAGGGGAGCCGTGCTACGCCAACGCCAAGAGGGTCTTATGTCCATATAAGGAATAACATCATCATAACGATACATATGACGATTTTTTAAAGTATACTGTCTAAAATCAAAATAGTAGTTTATGCAACAGTAATATAAAAAGGGGTGATATAATAAGAACCAATTATGAACTGTTGCGCATGCATGAAAGATGACAGAATATGGAACATGTCGTGCCCACTATATAAATAAAAAATACAACAGTGTTTAATCTTTATAGTGGGCACAACATCTTCCCTATTCTGCCACGTTTCTAGATTTTGCTTTTTACGCTATTCTAGCTGCCGTAGCAAAACTAGCGTATGCAACAGCTCATAATTGGTTCTTAAAACTCTCGGGTCTATTATTACAAGATTCGACATCGTCTGTTTTTGTAACGGCTACCCTCAAGTTTTAAGAACCCTTATTATATCACTGTTGCAAAATAGTAGTTTATGTAACAGTGATATAAGAACCAATTATGAGCTGTTGCATACCCTAGTTTTTTCTACGACAGCTAAAATAGCGTAAAAAGCAAATTCTAGAAACGTGGCAGAACAGGGAAGATGTTGTGCCCACTATAGAAATAAATAAAAAACCAACAACAGTGCTCATAAATTCATAATATATTGTATGAAAATCCATAGGAGCAGTGTTCTTATGGAATACCACAGACAACGTTATAATGTATACTTTTTAAATATCGCTGCCAGTCATCTAATTGACAGATAGAAGTGCTGGAGTAGAAAAACTACTATTTTAATATCGCTGACAGTCATCTAATTGACAGATAGAAGTCCTGGAGTAGAAAAAATAAATTAAGTAGTAGGAAGTGAGTAGGACTTAGGAATTAAAGTAGACATCGGGTCTTTAGTGAGGCAGTCCTTGGTGGTATAATAAAATGTATGCTGCATCCCTCTCCATTATATCGCAAACGAAAATGACGGGGCTATACAACACGATCATTGAAGAAACTAATAGCTGACATCACAGCTTAGGTCGATAACCTAATCTTATGACGTGTGAACATTAAAAATATTAAAATATTACAATGTAATATCTACGCATCAAAGTTATATCAGTCTATTATGGTGTGATATAATGTATTTACAATATTTAATGACTAATAGTATGTATGTATGACCTCGTGAACTCATCAATTTATAATTATTCGTATGATAATCTTCTCCGCATAAAACTGGTAGGTTTCTACTTAACGATAATAACGATGAAGTAACTCATATGCGAAATATAACTTAGAATAAGGAAAATGAAAATGAGGTATTTAATAATCTGCTGAAAGTGATGGCTCAATATGCCGTATATACGTTCGGGCAATCCTTCAGATCTACATCGCGGACGGACTCTATCGCTCTTCCTATGTCCTTACCATGAGTTGCATTCAATTGCGACTGCGGCATTCGGCAGTATGTCCGTCTCGCTCCTACCAGAGTAGTGGTAGTAGGTAGGTGCGAGACGGACATACTGTTGAATGCCGCAGTCGCAATCGAATGCAACTCATGGTACGCACACTTATTAGTGCGACAAAGACAATTGCGTTTCGTTCGACCGAGCGTTAGCGAAGGGCAACTTGGCTACTGGATGACCGAATTGAGACTGGGGGTGGTCATAGGAACTATGACTGTGATAAAACAACGCAACCTCATAGTATTTGGGTTTGTTACAATTAATTGATAGTATCAAAAATGTTTTTTTTTTTTACAACAACTTACTCGTATTTATTACGCATAGACGACCGTTGTCACGTGTGGTGTGAGACATGGACTGGAATATTGGATTGGCCTTTGATTGTCCGGAGGTCGGGCCGAGGGCGCTATGCGTCTTGCACTGACGCTTCAGGGATGAACGGCCGCTGTGCACACCGTAGCAAATTGTAAATATTGATTTAAGAATTTATTTAAAATTTACTGCACAATAATATACTGTCTGTCTGACGATGACTGCCCGATGCAGTCGAAACATGTCACGCCTATTGTGATAAAAATAACCTTTGCAATTTCAAATGTCTAAATGTATATATATCTAATATACATATTTAATGACAAATATTTATTGCTTTTTTTGTACTAAGTATACCATCTGCCGACTGTCAAAGTGGCTGTGTGTTCCAGCCACTAGACGAGTACGCGCATATGTCGACATCTCGATGCGACATGTGTAATGTGTATTGTTGACTGCAATGCGGCCCACTATTTATTTATTTATTTATTTTTTTATTTAAACTTTAATGCACAAGACAGAAAACTGTACACATGGCGGACTTAATGCCAAATGGCATTCTCTACCAGTCAACCATAGGGCTAAACAGAGACATTTAAGTTGGTGCAGGAAATAATTATCTTAAGGGAACAATCAACTGTAACAATGAATTCTAGTAACAAGGCTATAGCTACACATACAATTAAATATATTACATATATAATATTCAAATAAACTAATACATACTATTCATATATCTAACGGATGGAGAAAATTACGTATATTCCTCAGTAAGGAGATGGTGGCGGAGCAGTCGTTTGAAGACGGGTTTGCTTGGGGCTTGTCGAATAGGTAGAGGTAGCGAGTTCCAAAGACGGATTGCCTGAACGGCGAAAGAGTTGGACATAAAACCAGTACGGTGAAACGTATTCGAGAGTTTGAGTGATCGGGAGGAACGAAGTTCACAACCTGAACGGGGGGTGTCAAAAGAAAACTTGCTTTTAAGGTATTCTGGAGTAGAAGGGTCGAATAAGACAGAAAATAATAAACACAATATACGAAGGGACCTACGGCGGCGGATAGAAAGCCAGTTTAGTTGGCGACGATAGGAAGACACGTGGTCGTATTTACGAAGACCAAATATGAAGCGTATGCCATTATTGAGCAGACGGTCAAGCTTGTTGAGATACTCCTGTGAGATGTTAGTACAACACACATCAGCATAATCAAGGACTGGCAACACTAGAGCCTGTACAAGCAATTTTTTGGTACCCACTGGGAGAAAATTCTTGAACTTGTAGAGATAACGCAGCGTTCCAGAGACTTTCCGACAAATCTCAGAAACTTGGCCATTCCAAGAAAGACTTGTATCTAACACAAGGCCAAGATCCCTAACTTGATTAGATACTGGAATGATGGCACCATCAAAACAGATCGGCTCGACAGATACAGCATGAAGATTGGCGAGTTGCCGCTGACTACCCAAAATTATGGCCTGACACTTTGCCGGATTAACACTAATGCCAAAACTATTGGCCCATTCCGCAATGCAATCTAGGTCGTCGTTAATAAGTGCAATAGCATGATTAATGTCACCCACAGTAGCTTGGGCATACAGTTGTAAATCATCTGCATATAAATGGTAAGAACAGCTAATATGAGAGGTAACACTATGTGGGTGAGATGCGATTTATACGATCAAGAAGCGACGCTTTGCTCCGCGGAAAATATATTTTACTACCCTAATGAAGTGTTTAAAGAAAAAAAAACGAATTAATCGGGTATATTGACCACATTGTACGTTTTTGCAGCACTATTTATTTCAGGTTTGAATGGACCCAGTGTTGTATTTGGGTGGGATGAATATTCATTCAACCTATAACGAGAGCTGTAAAGGTGAGGAATGGTTGGGAAATGTGGTAAATATACGCTATTCTAATTTTTAAGCAGAGACGTCTAGGAGCGATAGTAAATTTAAGTAAGTAACACTTTATTGTACAGAAACACAGTTGAAAAAATACAGTTAACAAGCATAGATGTTAAGTACAAAGGCAAACTTATCCCTTTAACGGATTTCTTCCAGTTAACATTTGAGTATTTGAGAGAAGCGATCAAATGAGGCAGACAAGTAAAGCAACATGTACAACAAGGTTCAAATTTCTTTAGAAAGAAAGGAAAAGGTGAAAATCTCATGATGTTGTGATTGTCTCGCAAGAGGTCATGGGTTTTTCCACTTTTTCGTTCTTTCTGACAAATCGCGTAGGTATGGATTTGTCTTATGTATTAATTAAAGTGTTTTATTTCAAATAATCCGGGGAAATCTGTTAGAAAAATCTGAAAATTCTGAAATTGAAATGTGGAAATCTAGAACGAGACGGGCCAGGCCGACCCGGGACGATATTGTGTAAGTTAAACACGAGGTAACGGTTTCTGTAGAAGTTCACACATGGCCCCCGTCCGGTTCTCGCGTGAATTATCCTTTAGAAATACTTGTGCGCTACGGTGTAACAGGCAGCCTCGGCCACAATACTCACAAGTAAACTGCGTGTCCATGAGACACAGGGTGTTTGTGAAAGTTCACAATAGACAACATGCTGTAGGTCGTCCGATAGATTATGCTGATATACTGTCAGCCTTGTCAACTTTACAGTAACATTTGTCAATGCACTATTGGGGGTTGCGTGTTTATCGTATGTGTGTTATATGTGACTAATTGTTAGAACGTAACGGTGGTGACAGACAATAAAAGCGAGACCATCATAGGCCCCTGCGTGGTAAATTATTACGTAGCTCGTCTGATGTGTGACTAATCACACGTCACTGGCTTCTTCTTACTTCTACTTAAGATTCTTAATACTTGAGAAATAAACAATTTTCGTGTCCGTTCGTTGCTCAATTGCCAAACGAGGATTATGGCTTGCGATATATTTATTCTAATTCTTCGGCACGTGCTAAGCCCACGGTAAACGGATTTCAACGGGTGTTACTCCTTAGTTGCATTCTATAATAAAGTAGGTTCACAAATATTTGAAAAATAAGGTAGGTATCCTTAAAACATATACGTGAGCACTTTAAATAAAATAGCCACCTGGGACAATCCACGTAAAGTAACGCGAGTCACGACTTCATTACGCGTTTATTTGAATCACAGATGCAAATATTGCAAATGTATGATTTAATATTTATATCCAGGGATAGTGACACTTATTTAGCGATAAATTTTCACTAGAATTTGCATCATGAATAAAGGGAACATGCAATGAAATGGTGACTCACGTTACTGTTCCCGCGGGTGTGGATTGACCCACCTGTACAAAAATGTACATTGCCTTACTTAGGTACAATTGCCATCAGTCATGCGCAATATTATCTGAACACGACTCTAACGCCTTCACGATAAAGTAGTAGTGTTCACATATTTGTGATCACCTTGGCCACTTCGATATAACTGATGGCGACTGTATAAGTAGGTATGTCAACGTAATAGTCACTTTATAATGTCATAGTAATGTATGTGAATGCAGCTATTAAGACAACTATAGGAATTAGTAACGTGTTTGTTTTGTCTTTAGTTCTTACTTTAAGGCAAATAGTAGCGATGAAAATGACATGAAAAATACAAGTATCTTTCTTACACCCTGTATTTTTCAATAAAATACAGTATCTTTCCTTGCGGATCTTCGGTCGAATCTTTCGCAAGTTGAAGTTTTTACAATGAACAATAAATGAATGAACGATACGAAAATGGGGGCATGGTGAACGGGCTGCCAACACAACCCGCGCCTGCCAACGCACGCCACCCCCAGTATTAAATAAACGTATAATATTTTTAGTTGTACGCAACCCTAGCGTTTCTGCGGGGGAGAGGGGGCCAAGCGTCATTTGTTTTGGGCGTAGTGTTCAAAACTGTTTGTATTTCTTTTTCCTATCAAATATCTGTTCCTCAGAACTATGATATAATCTGTGGTTCTACTGATAAGGATCTGTACCAAACTACAATAGGCTAAATGACACAAAAATCTAATTAGTCCGTCTGGTAGATTATTGAAGAATATCGAACAAGTATTTTTTCTTTTGTTCGTCTAATGAAAAATGACGGAACTACAGTGCATTAAAGTTTCGCGTGACGTCACAAATAAGTACAATTTTAACCTACTAGTTACGTCACCAGCCCCTACCTCGGAAATTTGATGCTCTTCATCTTGGTTTTTAGTATCTTGAAAAAGTAAAAAATACGTGTCTAATAAGTTTGGATAATCTACCTGACGGACTAAATAGAATATTACTTTGACAACCTAGTTGTTGTCCCCATTACGTATCGCGCACGTCGCCTTAACGGTTTATTATAACGTCAACCACAAACTAACGGTAAACACATATTTCCTTTACAGGCTGTAATCATGAATTTTCCGTCAACCTTCATCGCGGCCTTTGTACTCTGGTTTAAACAATTGATTCGATAACAATTATATTGTTAACGAACAATTGCACAATAATATACTACTGCTTTGTTTAATGCCCGAAACTGACTTGTGTTTGTATGGAAGTTGTTAGCCCATGTTTTGGAAGTAAACCCTTTTTAGGGTTCTGTAAAAGTGTAACCTGGTGAAACACTTGGGTCATGTAACGCTTGGTGGTGCCTTATTACCTACGGACAATCTGGAGAGGCTTATCAAGCGTTCAGTTACCGTGCGCGACGACGCAGGCGGGCGTACTGCGCCTTGCCGCACGCAACGCCCTCGAAGACAAAATCGGTTGAGGATGATCCTGTATCGCTATCCCGGGATCGTTCGACTGCAGATTTAGTTCACCAATGTAAACGGGGGCAAGCACTTCGAACTCACTATGTCCATTACACTGTCACTATCTGCACTGACTATGAACTATAGATTTCCATGTCGGTGGCACCGCCAAATCCGGCGTACCAGCAATCTCGCTTTGTCGAATCGAAGAATATATGTTATTTATTTTATAAAAATTGTAATTTTGTTCAAGTGTTTTGCGTAATCTTTAGCGACAATTGATTGACAAGATCCTAAGCACACAGCCATATCAGACCATAATAAAAAATCTTTTTTAGGGTTTCGTATCCAAAGGATAAAACCGGCACCCTATTACTAAGACCGTCCGTCCATCCGTCCATCCGTCCGTCCATCTGTCTGTCACCAGCCTGTATCTCATGAAACGTTATGGTTAAATGGTTGAAATTTTCGCAGATAATGTATTTATTTTGCCGCCGAAACAACAAATACTAAAATAATGAATAAAACAAATATTTAAGGGGGCCATACATCAACCGACTCGTGATTTACGGGTTTCATTAAATGCTTTTAGTTAGTTTATATACTGTATGACGGAACCCTTATTAAATATGAAAATTATTTACGCTTGTCTAGGGTTATTGTAATGCGTTGGTGGAAATGTTCCTAACAACCTTAGTGACCCGTTCAGGTATTGTAAGAGTTTTACTCATTTTCACAACTCAAACAAAAGCCACACTAAGTGTGACGTCAATATGTCGTGGTTGCCTTTAGTAATTTGTAAGTAAATATCAAATAATAGAATCGTTAATTGTTCTCTTTACAGTTCTTCTGTTATGGCTAAATAAGTACTAATCGTTTTTCTTAACCGCCATAACCAATAAGACTTAATCGATAATTCTTTTTTTTATATGACGTTGCACATTTTTTTTGTCATAAATATCCGTATACGAAAATGATACCACTCAACCCCTAACAGGCTTAACTAATAAGTGAAGAAATATTAAAAGAAGCCATTCCGCTTGCATTTTCACCCCTCTCCCCCGCTCGCTCAGGGGGGATTGGTTTTCACTCCACATGTAAAAATAGTTATTTTGAAACTCTCTAGCTATAGTCCAAATTTCAGAACTCTAACTCACAGCGCACAATTTTGGTCGATTTTGTTCTAGTAGCGACTCTACTATTAAGGGGGGCGCCCCATAGGACTTAATATTATTAATTTTTTGCCAAATATCTACTTGCGGCACATCATCGGATAGGCCTTAAGAAATAACCTAAAGGTTTATTAAACAAAAATTTTATCGATCGAATATTTTCGGATAATCGCTCTGAAAGTCTGAAAAAGTGTCCCCCCCCCCTCTAACTTTTGAATGGGAGGTCTAAAAAATGTAAAAAAATATCAGGAAGATAGGATATAAGACGATCTTACCACGAAAATTATATTGAACAAAGTTGGTAAAGCCGTTTTTGATTTTTGCTAAAAAACTATTTATTACAAAAGGCTGTAAAAGCCTTGGTATTATGAAGGCACTTACGCCTTTTTGCTCGCACAATTTTTTCATCGTGTGCTGGTAGGGAAACCTCCATTTTGCGTGGTCTGGTCTGACACGCACTTGGCGGGTTTTTATTGTCATGTAATGTGTGAGAAGTGCGTCTGTATGCACGTTTCGTATCCGCTAAAAGTGACAGAAATGACAGTGACAGTGGAATGGAAGGCAGAGGGCAAAGCGACATCTTACAAACTATTGTTTGTAAGATGTCGCTTTGCCCTCTGCCTTCCATTCCAACGCGTCGGAAGCCGGTGTTGCTCGAAGATGTTAACAATTGTCGATTAAAAAATTTGCTCACCCATCTCACTTGATCACCTGCAAACTGGAGAAGTCAAGTGTCTTCACCTCAGCTGTGCCAACGAACTGAACGAACTCACAAAACTTTATAACCCCCCAGAAACATGTGAATTGAACTTTATATTAACGGAAAAAAGTTGAATTTAGAACAGCAACTTTGAGGGGTTTACGAGTTTTTGAAAGTTACCGATGAAATAACAAAGTTAGGTTTGCTGCCGGTTCCAGTTAAATCAATACAAGTGCAGGTTGCAGGGTATTTTATCGATTACAAAACTAAGTTTGTATAATAACGTGATAAATTGTGCTACACGCGTCTGAAAGACGCTTGCGCAGCGCTTTGTATGCAGGTATGTTGCTAATTGTAGATTTATTAGGATGTAATCATATTTGAATTTATAGATTTTTATCTATTAGTAAATTAGTATTATAGTACCTATTATAGTACGAGTATTAATCTCCACTCGCGGCTTCGTCTGCGCAGAACTCGTTGAAACTTAACTTAAAGCCCAGTTTCCACCCTTAGGTTGCGCTCCGCGACATTTGACCGATTTAAGGATGACTTACACTGGAACGGGCCGGGCCGATCTATCAGTTTCTATAGAAAACGTCACGTGACCTCCGAGGGTTCCGAGCTATCACGTGATTCTAAGCTGTGCGCACAGCTAAACTGTGGAACGAACTGTCGCCAGCGGTGTTTCCGGACCGATACGACCTTCAAACCTTCAAGAAAAGAGCGTACTCCCACCTTAAAGGCCGGCAACGCACTTGCGACACCTCTGGTGTTGCGGGTGTCCATGGACGACGTTAATCGCTAACCATCAGGCGATTCGTTTGCTCGTTTGCCACCTATAGCATAAAAAAAAATTGACAGATCGTCCCGACGCGTCCCATCATAGTGTGAGTCATCCTTTGATTGAGTTAGACTTAGATATGTTTTTGACGTTTACTTAACAATCCAATCTTCTATCAAAATCGATGCAAACTTAGCTTAGTTCGACTCTATAATACTAATATTATTAACAGATAGGTAGTTAATAATCAATAAATTCAAATATGATCACGTCCTAATTAATTTACAATTAGCAAACCTGCAAATGGCTATGATGGCACAGGGTTATGATACTTATGATGATCATCATCTTAGCCCTGTAAAAACAAGTGCTGTAGGTAAAGGGCTCGAAAGCGGTCATGATGTTAAAAAACGCGAGTAATCCGCTCTAAAGAGCTTAATTTCTATAAAATAGCTATTTGTTCTTGATTGGAAATAATTGAATACTTTTGGTTTTGTAGGATTTTTGCCACAAAAAAGTCCAACTACAATGGTGAAATTGGCAGTTTCAAAAATGAAATGATTTCGTTATTTAGATAACATCTAAACCACCAATGGGCTTTTAAGAGTTAATTTATCGCACTACTTCTCAGATCAGACTCAATAATGGTCTAAAATACCGATGCGATTTTTCAAACAAAAATATCTGGGGTCTTACCATGACGTCATAACGCGATTCAGTTTAAGTTCAGCTTTGGCTTAGTTGTATGGAAACGACTCAGTTTATGTCGTCAACTGAATCGCGTTACGATGTCATGGTAAGGTACCTGTAGGTGCCTACATCACCTTGTTTATAGTGAATTAAGACAATGTACACATATAATGCTCAACATGCAAACAAATCCGTAATTTAGTCCTGAACGCTAGGAGTACTTGCATTACAAACACACACCACATTACCAATCAAAATACCTAAGAACCTCTTTCTTTTTCTAATATTTTGAAAACCGAGTCAAATCCTAAAGATGAGGAGAACAAGGCCTTCTCTCGAGGAAATGCCGCCAGCATTCTAGGTACAAGGAAGAATGCCTCAAAGACCTATATTAGATTTAGGCTACGTAGAGGTAGGTAGCTAGTTACACTTACCGAATATATTTTAATAATATAGTATAGTTCTTTGGACGCAATTCCAATACAATCAACTCGTTTCTCTAATGCGACAACACTGGTTATTTCAATAATGTATTTTGGGAAAATTACGCAGTAAAAATAGACAGGTTATTCTTAAAAAGTAAAAAACGATCAGACATTCACACGTTCCAGCCTCGTGCTCACACACCCACATTTTCGGTCCACATGCAGGCCCGCGTGACTCGATCGATCGAATCGACAATTTATCGGAGTAATCGCATATCTGGCTACGTAGCAAATTGACGGAAAAAATGTTTTTTTTGTTATTTTTAGCACGACTTCTTGTTATAATTTTGTCTTAAGTACCAAAGGTAAGTACTCGTATTCTGTCACTTCCACGATGGAAATAAATCTAATGACACTACACTTTAAAGCAACACAAGGAAGGGCGTCCGCGTTTTCCCACTACCAAAGTAAAAGCCCTACTGTGCGTACGCGGGTTTGTATGTGACTATGTCTGTACACAAAAATAGATAGAAGTGTGCAAGGTACAGTAGTGTAGTTGTGGTAGTAATAATCACTCGGGTCATTTAAATTATTTTTTTATGCGAAATAATGATGATGAAATTGAGAAAATAAAAAGATTGGTGAATCTTAATTGTTCAACTGTACCTCTTACAATAATGTTAAAGAAATAATAAAAAAAACATTCACATTCGTGCTTATCCTTGCATCTTAAATTCTTTCGCATTTGTATTGAAAAACGTCGTTCGATACGCGTGCGGATATGTAATTTTTCACTCGTCCTCGTCACTCACCTATATTGTGGCAAGATACCTCGGAACTTGTGCGATAATGATTTTCGCTCTAGCAGCGAAATGTACTATTTCCGTCACAGATGGGTTCAATTATTCTCCTTATAGATACATATCCAAGTCAACCAATTGGAACCATAGGCCACTCTAGAACCATGTCAATATGACAAGCAGTAAGAGATTTCTTACAATCTGATTTATAGCGTCAGAAGCCTATGGTTCTAATTGGTTGACTATTCCTATACTTTCTTTATAGTTACCAAATTATTGCTATCTTTCGGGTCCATTGAATAACATTTTCTAAGTTCTATGGTTATGTTTTAATATTACAGAGGCTCTGAAATTGCTTACAATTTCCAGCCTGAACCATGACCCTTATGAACGTTATTTGAAGTTCAATTATAAAGGTATTTCTAATTTCCATAAATCTAGAATCTAGAGGTTCATCATCATAAATTTAAGAGCCTTGCTCTTGTCAGTGGAGTAATCGCCACTCGGGTCTTGTTTCTGCTACTATTTTGAGTTCCTGGTACGTCACTACTTTAACTTTCTCTTTATATTTATCTAGAGGTTACCCACGAATAATTAAATTTAGGAATAACTTTACTCAGTAAACTTATTTCCCCATTTCCTTAAAGAGCAATGATCTCAAGGGTTTTCATTAACCTTTGATTAGGGAACAGTGCTTCATCGGAAATCCTCTTAGATATAATTTAATACACGGTTTACATGATCGAATCTATTTTCACGCGCATGTTCGACGCTGTGTTGTAAAATTGGATTGAATTCAGAACAGTATGTTTGGTATATTATAGAAATTATTTAACCACGTTAAAACTGTAATTTTATGTAAACTGTAGTTTTGTGTAATATTAGGTAAATTAAGTTAATAATCTTATAAATATTCATTTATCTATTTTATTTTAATACCTTTTTATTACATCTTTAACATAATATACAAATGTGTCAGCAAGATTGTTAACTTTTAATTAAAATGTGTTTACGTATCTCACTCACTTTCACTTTTTTATGTGTTTTTGTATTTGCGATACAACGAGGAAATGCCGCCATTGTAGATCTAAGGTACGTTTATCTAAGGTACCTGAAATAAAACTTTAAATATATATATTTTTTCGTATTTTACTTCAATAATCATATTATAAATACCTAAGAGAGAAAAAATAAATAAACAAAATGTGCCTTACAGACTTACCTTTAAAAACTAACTAGAGATGGCATAACGAAAAATGTATCTAACTACTAAAACACTACGGTGTTGGTACGGTGGTAAACACTACTTAATCTACGGTGGTTGGTTTGTCGCTGTTAGCATACCTAATTATAATTATGGCTGATTTGGTATAGATTCTAAAATGTTACTAACTTGAAAGAATAATACGTGTGGAAACGTCATTACCGCTCAAAACCTGGGGTCTTGCCATGACGTCTTAATGCGATTCAGTTGACGACCCAAACTGATTTGCTTCTATACAACTGAGCCTAAACTGAATCACGTTAAGACGTCGTGGTACCTGTATCCAAAATATTGGTGCCGTCTGGTGGTCCCGAACTTATTTTAACCATTTAAAACAAGTAAACTTAAAATTTTACTATAGTTAGGGGTAGCATACTTTAGTGCCAACAGTTTAGATAAGTAAAATGTGTATATTTGACTGGTTAACAAGGAAAAATTATGATTTTCAGGGCGAACAACGCTAAACATATATTTAAACGACTCTTGCTCGGCGTTATCAGTCTATTTAATTATATGTCGATGGTTACTAAAATTAAATAATATACTATCTTAAAAATACTGCTTGTCCATGTGAGTGTAGAATACTTACTTATGTAGATAAAAACGAGTGTTGTCAAGGGCTCGAAACGTAGAGTCATTGTGTTCTAATCCGTTCTATATAAGGTGTCTAATTTCAATGAATAACAATTGCGAAAACAGAAGACAATAGTATATGTAGATAAAGTATAATATATGTAACATATTTATGGCGGTGACAAAGATTCCTTTTGCGAGTCCTTGATTGTGTAACTGACTTTAGAGGTCAACACTCACTAGCTTTTATTTATACTCGTCGGTCTTGTTTTATTTTCTCCGGTTCAGTCTTTCGATTTAAGAATGGCTCATACTAGAACGGACCGGGGGGCGAGGCACGAAGGGACCATAGAATCTGTCAATTTCTATAGACAGAATCACGGAGGTCACGTGACGTTTTCGACCGATAGAAACCGACAAATCGGGTCGATCCGGTCACGTCCCGACCCGTTCTGCATGCGAGTCACCCTTTAACCGGTGACCCTGAATACCCAGTAGCCAGCACAGCACAAGAGCACAAGAGTGCCGCAAGGTCTCGCGGTCGAGAAAGACAACTATCATTGTATAATCCCAACAGTTAGTAAATGACAGGTGTTTTTTTCGACTTTTACGAATTATAATTCTTTAAGGCCGACTTGCACCAACCGGCGTTATCCAAAAAATATTAAATTCGGTACCGGTACCTACTATATACTGAACCACCCCAAAATCACCCTAAAATTAAACACCAATTTATTATTGGGAGGCAAATGCCACCGACCGCGTTTAAGTAGGTAATATAAACCGCTTAAATGCAAACGCTGGCACGTGCCCATTGCCCCCGCGCACGAGACGTCACCTGACACCGCCCGGTGGGCAGCTGATGTGAAATGTACACCTTTCTTACAAGCTTCTGACTGCTTCCTAATACTCATAGGGTTGATGACATATAAATTATTATTTTTTAAGCAGAAATGTCTGCAAACGATAATAAATTTCCTAGAAAGAAACTGCAAGTGATTTTTCTGTCACACTGTACACAAAGTTCATTCTTAATTACTTAAGGTGGTCAGTTATTGAAGGGTGGCCAGTTACTAGCGATTTACCATTATCTCGGCCAGCCTTTGACCAATTTGATTCATATTTAAGTTTAAAAAAAGTTTTTATTTAATTTTGCCACCTGCCAAATTTCACAACGATCTACGTACGGGTAGGTATCTCTCGTTTCAAGCTCCCCATATTTTCTTATTATATAATAGTATAGCGGTGAGCGCATACTAACTACTAAACTAAACAAATAACATTGTACGAACTTGTTATTCATGAACTAATAAAATAAACTATCAATGAAAATTGAGGGCGCACGGTATCTCGAGAAAAACAATTAAATATTAATTGTGTCATGAAAAGTTGGTTTTTAGAATATTACATCAAACATGTTAATTTCATGTTTTGCTACTAGACAATAAAACTTTCATATAGTAACTTAAAGTCAAGATAATTACCTACTCGCTATTGGGATCACTTCACCCTAATCTTAATTGGAAGTGCTAATACGAAGCTTACTTGTCCAAAAAGTTGTACCTTGGACACCAAGAACATGTTGTACCTTGGCCTCTACCTTACTACTGTACTGAATTTTTTTTTAACTGAAGGTTCAATATTTACTGTATTATTATTTATTTAAGTTACCAAGCAAAAAATCGTAGAAAAACTTCATAAATTGTTTTAGGCAAAAATGCTAAGTATTTTTTCTAAGATAATTGGTACTAAAAAACTCTATTCAATGGCAAAAATAACCTAAAAGGATATATATTTTTATAAAAAAATAACTTTTATTTTTGTAAATATACTACAGTCAATAAAAAATATCGTGTCCGAGGTACAACGTGATATATGTATACGATTTGATAGGATACGTCGACGAACAAAAAAAGAGAAAAGTGTCCAAGGAACAACACCCCAGATGTTCCTTGGACACTTTTCCCTTTTTTTTCGTCGACATATTCTATCAAAATAAACATACCAATCCTTTAATTTCGTATTGTATTCTTTAATTTCGTATCTAAAAATCATAAAAGAAAAAACTGTCCGAGGTAGAACAGTTTCCCTATTGTTTTCTTTTCGTCGATTACATCTGTAACTAAACAAAACAATTCGCAATACAATGCGAACGTAGTTGCTACGGCTGGACCATAGAAACAGAGATAAGAATATTCTACGTACTTACACGGATATAGGTAAAGAGCGTGGAGGTGACAAAGCGCTTCATCTATTTGCGGTGTTTATCTGTTTTAACCTTGTGCCGCCCAATGTTCTGCACACATTGTACGAAGTAACAGTCAGCATATTAGTAGCAATAAGTTTAGTTTAGTGTATTATACCTAACGACACATGTAGACAGACAGCTGCTCTGCGTTGGCTGTGTGCGGTCTCAGTTGCGGAGCTGACTCTGCCTTTCCGACGATGACTGCCCGATGCAGTCAAGACATGTCACGCCTATTGTGATAAAAATATGTGTGTTATTACCGTTTTTCAAGTTTCATTAAAAGATTACTCTCTACATACAAGAGATTACTTCTATTCACCCATTACAAACTCCCGTTCGTGTTATTTTTTATTTCGTATTTTATTAGCACAGCCCAGATACGACATGAAGTTGTTAGTAGATGATGGCTGATAACTGACGGCTTCGATTTGTGCCGGGTGAGGCGGGTGAGATAAATTAGGGATTGCACAGTAGTTGCGAGTTTGTCTCGTTGGGATACGAAAGATGAACGACAGTAAAAAGTGTCGTATAGTATATAATTATTATTGTCAATATAATATTGATGTCAAAACTTTGAGTAATGACCTTTACGCAATTGTTTATCATCATCATCATAATTTCAACCGAAAGACGTCCACTAATCTGGACAAAGGTTTCCCCTATACACAACGATCGGATTCGTCGCCCCCGCGACCTTAACTAGATTGTCAGCCCATCTAGTCAGGGGCCTTCCCACGCTTCGTCTTTCGGTTCGTGGTGCCACTCAGGAACCTTTCTGCCCCATCAACCATCGGATTTGCGAGCAATGTGCCCCCCCGCCCACGGCTACTTGAAAAAAAAAATGCTTTTGGAAACCGCCAAATTCCCCATTTAAGGCGGATGTGTATTTTTTTGTCAATTGGATAGTTTTCTTTTAATTACCTACACACATTATGTACCTAATTATGTAGCCGCTATCTCACACTCAGCTGTTTAAAACAGTAGAACATCGCCCGGGCATTACTCCCAGCTCACCTCTGTACCTAATAGACTTACCTAATACTATTTAATGAATAGTATTATGCATTAAAAAACCTTCAATTGCCAAACGTGACCGAGTGTAAATTTACACGAAACGTTTTCCCGACATTGAAATATGATCGGTGCCCTACTTCTTAGCTTTGGGATTTGTGGCGAAAAAAACGATTAGAATACTGTCATTGAACCAGTTTTTCGTGAGGAGATTCGACATAGATGCCTTCTTCTCTTCTTCTTCAGCCCTTTTCCGTCCACTGCAGGACATAGGCCTCCTCCATTGCACGCCATTCTCTACGGTCTTCTGCCGTTCTCATCCACATCTTCCCTGCTATTTTAGCGATAGATGCCTAAGAAAGGTTTAATAGGCCTAAGGGTTCTCGAATGGGCTCGCCTTGGCAAACGTAGTGTAGGATACCGCCCTGCCAAGTGGACCGGTGATAAGAAAAAGGAGCTGACAGTGGTTGGATAAGGATCACAAATGATTAGTGGTGACATGTTCGCGGTCCCATGACGCCTTCGCACAACGGCACAGTGTTAAATTCTGGAGTGGGGTTTAGTGGGTAGGGCCAGCTCTCCTCCTCTCACTTGGAGAGGGGTAAAGAGCGGATGAGTCCCACATATCCCTTCACTATTGCCTCCCCGGGACCAGAGAGACGATGCGTAAAGGCATTCCCCACTCCGTCAAAAAAAAAGGGATCACGTGTGATTGTGTTTTGTGGCGCAGCCTTGGGGAGGACTACGACCAGCAGTGAATTGCAAAAGGCTGATTGATTGGGGTGATTGAGGGAGGGAGGGAGGGAGGGGGAGTAGGATTCCTGGCAACTTGACCAGCAAATCGTGATACTAAATATTCACACATTATTTAGTAGGAAGAGATATGAAAAATAGTATCCACCCACCTAAGATCAAACCATTTTGATACTTTTTTCATTAAGTATGAATGCAATTTTAAACGCCATAGTAAAGGTACTATGGCCTTACTTGACCTTCTACATAGATGTTTTTTGTAGAAATATTTGCATTATATTTTGTAACAGCATTTTCACAATTCTCAAAGTAAGCATGCAGCCGCTTTTAACCAGTATTTTTACAGTATTTTATGCCCAGCTAATCAAATTCAAAAACCAGTAATTAATAGGTAGGTTAAAACCGCTATACACTGGTATTATCATATTTCAAATACACATAGTGTGGCATTAAGAATGACTCACACTAGAACGGGACGGGACGGGACCGGACGGGGCAGGATAGGAAAAAACTTTGCGCAAAGTGACTAAAAGTACATGCGATAATCCGTAATTTATTATAATAGGTAACTATTTATCATTTATGAAAGGAGAAATGACACGGAACTATTTAATTCTAATGCACGCAGAGTCACGAGAAAAGCAAGTAGGGTAGGAGGCGCATGTTGAGCAGGCGGGTCGGTTGGGCAATCGCAATATTTTAAAAACGCAGCGCTGGAGTTGGTTGAATGTTATTACCAATTTTGATGCAAGTATGACCCATTTCATTTAACTATAAGATTAGTTGGGCAGTTCACTAGGGGTTAGTTGAGCAGTTCATTGCGGAGCTAGTTGAGCAATGCCCAACACTAGGTGATTGTAAAAAGTGTATAGCCTATACAGTATATACATATATATAGTTCTTGAATTCGAAAACATGGTTCTTACTTAAATAGTTGAGTAATAACTAGTTCTTAAATTTGGTAAAAGCTTTTATCTAGAAACATTATAGTTTAGTTGGAAACAGCAATAATGTATATAATATATATAAACCTATACAGTATAGGTGTCGATAGCTTGTTGCTAGCAAGAAACATATATTGTGATGGTATTGTCCTTTATAACGTAATATTTAACTTGTAAGTCATTAAATAAATATAACTTCGTGTTTACGTCTATTTACTAAAATTTCTGTGAAAAGTATTTACTAATGAACTTAGATTCCCGATATATGAATTATGATTATGAGTTAGATTATTATGTTACATATATGTGTAGCTCATATGAGTAAAAAGAAAGAAACAATTTTTGATTAGTTTATAAGATTAATGTTATCTCTATCTCCGTTCAATTTACCCCACACCTTTGCTCAACTTACCTCACTATATAGGGATAAGTTGAGCAATTCTGACTTTGATTACTTTAGAGCAGATATTTGCTTAATAATGCACGATACAATTAAACATGTTAGGGATATTTTTTATGTAGCAATAAAAGCAAGTTTCATTTTTCAGGCGCTAACCATTAAGGAAATATTTTTTTGATTCCAAAATTGCAGTTGCAGCCGAAAAATAAGATGTCGTAAAAGTGCTGCAGTTGCGACACTTTTTCATATAGTCTTCTTTGGAACGTGACGGTTCGTTAAGTGCCAACAGCCTATAAAGTTTTAACAGTGTTGATTAGTTATTTGTATGAATTTCACACTTGCTTACGTCGGTAAGCTTTTTTTCGCACGAAACATTTATCCTATGTATCATCATCAATGCAAAATTGTTCGCTAATGCATTCTGAACCACTTTTTTGTTGTGTTTTGTGTGTCTACTTCATTGAAAGTCAATGATTTATTGTCATAAATATAGGCCAAGGTCAAATTCTTCAAACAAGAATTCTCCGCAATTCATTTTACTCCAAAGAATTGCTACGCCTGTAGAATGTTTATGAAGGGATCATATTAAAAACTGGCTGGAAACACCCTGCAAGCCAATTAATGAAGAATTCTCAAGGAACTGGTTAATAGTGTGCGTTTTTACAATGACCTTCTAATGACATGTATTGACAGCGACTGAAAGCCATAATAGGTTCGTAGAATGGACGTAAATAGAGAATAACTGTAGGAAAGGTTGGTTTGACAGTAGAAAGCTAGACAAAGCTAGTTTTTTTTTTTTAATTTACTGTATAGGCTTCACACTTCGGGTTTTATTTATTACATTATTTTTATAATTTAATTAAATAAAAAATAGGAATTATTTTTATAATTTAATTAAATAAAAAATTCCCCTTACTTACAAAACATTTACTTGTTTAAGTATTTTTTCTTTGAAAGCACATCATATTTCAGCCGAAACAAAACTAACAGTGTCCACTACTGCGTGCTTACCATGAGTTGTACCTACGTAACTGTAGCTACCGTAGGCGTTAGTGAGTGATCGTGTTTAAAGTATGTAAAGTATGTAGTAAAATACTTTAGAAATGCGCAGTCGCTAACGCCTACTGTTACGCACAACTCATGGGAAGCACACTGGACAAAGATTTCTATATCCAACCCAGTCTGCACAAAGTGAGGATTTGTGGGAGGTAGTGCTGACCCAATTATAGAGGCAAGCCACTTGACTTGTTTCTTTCTTTTAAGTTATATTTTTACGCTGTCGGGTTTTTTGATTTTTAAGTATTTATTTTTTAATTCAAATATAGGGGAAAATATTGGGGTGATTTCAATATAATCAGAATTTGTAAAATAATACTGTCTAATTTAAACTTCACTTGGTCTCACTCTACACTGGCTAACCCCGTGTGATGCAAGTAGGCCTAAGATTATGGAATTGTGACTGATTTTCCTGTGAAATTTACCGTACTTTCGGAATTACCCCATTACATCCTAAATAGACGATAAATCACTACTTACTACTTACTTACTTACTCCTCTGGCGCAGCGACCCAAAGTGTGTCTTGGCTTCCAATACGAGTGCACGCCACTGATCCCGATTCTGTGCAACTTCTCTCCACGTAACAGCCTGGAGTTCGCGTAGGTCTGCCTCCACCACGTCGGCCCAGCGGTACCTGGGGCGGCCAACCGGGCGTCTACCTACAGGTTTACCCTGGTAGGCTCTTTTAACGGCCCGATCGTCTCCCATTCGCTCCATATGCCCAAGCCAACGAAGACGGTGCGCCTTTGTGACTCCGATGATGTTCGGCTCAGCGAGTAGCTCCTCAATCTCCAAATTCTTCCGAACTCGCCAACTGCCGTCGGGTCTCTGAATTGGGCCGAGGATCTTTCGCAGGATCTTCCTTTCCGCCACCAAGAGCTTGTTCTCCTCCTTAAGTGTCAGTGTCCAGGCTTCACACCCGTATGATAAAATTGGTCGAATTGAATCACTAGAGCTGTCTTTATTTGTGAAGTTAGTTAGCTGAAGCCCATCTTTACGTGTTCAACCTACCTAAAGCATGCGTTTGCGCATCGCAGTTAATTTCCTATTGTTCCCCATGTCCTGACGCAAAGGCTTCCGATTACAGAATTTTGTAATTAACTAAACAATCCATGGTGATGGTTTCCTTGTTGTGAATTGTGATTATATTTGTACTTCAGAGAATCTTAAGCCGAGCCGTGCCGCTTTTCAACTGAATTAAAAAAAAAACGGCCAAATGCGTGTCGGACCACGCATAGTTGAGGGTTCCTTACCGTCACACGATGAAAAAAAAGTGCAAGTAAAAAGACGTAATTGTCGTCATTTGGTATATCAAGACACGTTCTTTTGTGATAAATAATTTTTTGGCTTAACTCAAAAATGGCTCGATCAAATATGTACAAAATAATTTTCGTGGTAAGTTCGTCTGATAAGCCATCTTCCTACTTTTTTTAGTCTTTCAGAGTGATTATTTCTGAAAATATTCAATTTTGATGTTCAAGAACATATTTGGGGAAGGATATTTTCTTGATATTATGACATACTTTGATTTTATTTTGTGGTTGGTTATACTGTTTTGAAATCTAAATATGCTATTAATATTTTTATGTTTTATTGATATATTTTAATTTTATTTCTCTATTGTATGTGTATATGGACGACCTGTCTGAATTAAATAATTTGAATTTGAATTATGGCTACGGAACCCTGAAAAACAGATTGGTGCTACTGACAAAGTTGGAAATGGGTATTGACGGGATAAAGAAATAGGATACATTTTATGTTGTTAAAAGCCAAATCGTATGTTTTGTTCGTTCGTGTTTAGATCGGGGGTACTTAATTTAACCGCATTTTTTTGTTTGCTAGACGATTTACTCCATTCTTCACGATCTAAAATTGAAAATTTGCATTATAACTAATATCTAAAACGGGATAATTACCATGTATGTTTTTTGATTTGGTGTTTTTTATATTCTTTTAAAAGTTTCGGGGTACTTTCATTGGAATTTGGTTTTGGAATTTTGGAATTTGATATATTTCGTATTGTTTCCCATGTCGTGGGTGTCATGACGCAAAGGCTTCTTATTACAGAACATTATTTTTAACTAAATAATCCACTTAATGGCGATTTCCTCGTGATTATATTTATGAATTTCAGGAAATCTTCAGCCGCTCCTATTTTAACTGACTTTAAAAAAGCGGAAGTTTTCAGTTCGACTATTTTTTATCAACTGCCTTAACTAAGGTTATGCTGAAAGTTGCTTCTTTCTCAAAAAATGTATTAATTAACCTTTTTCAATGATCACCTTTCTTGACACTTTCTGACAACGACTACCTATACATTTTTAAAACAATTGCTTCGACGTGATTCTCCCATTTCTCAGGTCACTTTTTGTATGAAAATTTTGGGCTTTCTGAGTTTTGTGTGGAGGTTACAGGGGGAGTCTATTGGATATTACAGCAGCTATTTTAATAAAAAGTGTTTGTAAAGGTTTTTTTGTCAAGCGACTTATACCTTATACCTATGTCCAAATATGTGCAAATTTTTTGTAATCCTTTATTATTAAACTTGTCTTTCCCATCACGGAACAATGGTGTTCCGGACCTTTGGGAGGCGTACGCGGAGCCGAAGCCAGCACGCAGAGGCCCTTTCGACAATTTAATGAAATGTAAGGGGTACACCGAGCGGATGTTGCACCTGCCCGAGTCATGGGCAGGCATGGGCATGGTATGGTAGACTCCATTTCCGAACATCTTGACATGGGCATCCAAGTGGACGTTTTGTATTTTGACTTTCGCAAGGCTTTTGATCGCGTAGATAATGACGTTTTGCTGGAAAAACTAGACGTAATTGGATTTAGTCCGGACTTACTTAACTTTTTCGCCAGCTATCTGCGCGATCGAATGCAATGCGTCCAGCATGGCCATTTCACATCAGATCTGTACCACACCCGCTCTGGTGTTAGCCAAGGTTCAATTTTAGGACCTTTTTTATTTGGAATTATGGTCAATGACTTACCCACAATCGTCCGTAATGCCCGTTGTCTACTTTATGCCGATGACCTTAAGTTGATATACGGCATACAGGAGTGGTCGGACTGTGTGAGTCTGCAAGAGGACGTAGAATCTGTCTTCCGATGGAGTCTGGCAAATAAACTTACTTTTAATATTTCCAAGTGTCAGATATGTAGTTTTACTCGAGCCTCATCTCCCATACATGCTCAATATTTGCTTGGATCTGATCCTATCGCCAGGGTCGACTCCGTAAAAGATCTGGGCGTCTTATTTGACACGCGGCTAACTTTCCACGACCACATCAAAGCGCTTGCCACTGGTTGCTTTCGCACTCTAGGCTTTGTTGTCCGTAATGTCAGAGGATTTAACGACCAGGGTGCTATAAAGATTTTGTACAACGCTCTTGTAAGAAGCAAACTTGAGGCGGCCGCCCTAGTCTGGAACCCCCATGAGGTCACTTACATCCTTCTCTTGGAAAAAATTCAAAAAACATTCTTAAGAACGCTTTACAAAATGGTATATGGATACTATCCTTTCATGTATCCCACAAAATTTCTCCTGGGAGTTCTAGGCTACAACTCTTTAGAAGTCAGACGTAACTCTAACTTGCTCGTTTTTGCATGTCGAGTTCTGCGAGGGGAATCGGACTGCCCAGAATTAGTCGAAAGGTTTGTGAGGCTCTTCGTGCCTGATTTAAAAAAGATAACCCTTAGGCCGCGTATCCGGCCCCTTTTGGCAGTGCCAACAGCGCGTACAGTGGCGCATAGAAACTCGCCGATCTTAAGAGCCCTGACTCTGCTGAATGCACTTCTTGTATCAGCACCTGAATGTGACCTGCTTGCATGGCGATGGGCGGCTGTGTGTCAGGAATGCTTGGAATTTTGCGAGGCGATGGATAAAAGGCAGTCTAGTGTTTTTATATGTTAACATTAAGTTTCTGTATTTAATTTCACAGTGTATTAGTTTGTAAGACTGTAATGCTGTGTAAATCAATATTTAATAAATAAAAATAAATAAAATAAAATGGGACGCACGCAGAGGCAGCACCCGCGATGGTGTATAGACTATTGAGATTTAATGGAATCTAAAATATACTGGACTATTAGGTGAAAGTGGTGGACTAAATACTGGGTTATGGAGAATAAAACCGGACGTCTGCCTAACAAAATGGTAATCAATTTTATTTCCGGCAGACGGTGACTCGCCCACATAAGATGGGCCCCCACAAAAAGCGACATCTAAGATGGCTCGAGGGCAACACCGATATGAGGGCTGGGGGTAGAGAGGTGTCACTGGACTTTAAACATATAGCCAACTCGCCACTTAGGTTTCCACATCTACCCTCGAGAACACAGCTCTCGCGACTCCACTCTGGACGGCCGGTTAAGGCAAGCCAGAGGCGGAGGACTTGGTCAGACGACGGAGTCCCCGGAGCGCTCAGGTACGTGGGGTCGCTACTCCCCAACAACTCGCCACAAGCTGCCCTGCGTTGACTGATTGCACCGGTCGAAACCAGTGGGCGATGGGGTCGTCACATCCCTACGCCATTATTATTAAACTGATTATTACGATTTAAAATTACGGGATAAGCATAAGGAAAAAAAAAAGTTATACAAAGGGTAAATACCTACTTCAAGCAGTTGTACATGTACAAGAAGTGGACTTTAATATTAAATAATAGTCTAAGCAAATATCTACTTTGTTGTTGAACGAGGCCCCATAAGAATGTTGTATAATATAGTTGCACAATTTTATTTCCGGTGTAAATTGTAAAATCGCCTGACATACAATTTTGAAAAGGCTAAAAATACTAAAATATAAATGATAACCGAATAAGTTATAAGTACCTCTCAAAATAGCCAAAAAAATTTATTTTCAGAACACATGTCTCCTTGTACTGCTTGACCTCTAAGACTAATTCCAGAGACTTTCAATATTACCCACGTACAAAATAGTAACGTGACACAATTACCTACTGTACGTAGCAACCATTAGGCACCTAATAGACTGAAACACTTTCTGCTTACAAAGGTTTTGTGTTTCGCCAAATAAATCTAGTTCTAGTATTTGCCATTGCATAGATACATTGACTTAGGTAGAGTAGAGCCTTCTATCAAAAGTTTCTAAGAACAAATATGGGTTAAACCCTTACGGTTTGTCTTTAAATGTATACACCATTTTTTTGTAATATATACAGAAGTTACCTACCTACTTACCTTTACCTTACCTTAAATCTAAAAAAGGTCCTTGAGGCATTGTACCTGTGATGCTGGCGACATTTCCTCGTTGTATCGCAATGCTGATACGTTGTGCAAATTGCATAATTTCAGTCTGTGTAAGTGATCAAATTGCATATAACCAAAAATGTGCACATTTCTGAAAAGATTTAGGGCCGAAGGGAAATACAAGTACTTAGTACGAAAGGCGTCCCTTATTTTACCTAAAAAATAAAAAGTAAAATATCCTATCTATGATATTTAAGGTACTTTCCCTCCATGTGGCATCGCCGTGGGACATCCTGTATACAATACGTCATATGAAATACGTCCAAATATACAGGTAATTACGAGTATACAGTGTGTTACCGGGACCCAGGCTTTTTTTTAAACTGCTAATGTTCAATTAGCAATAGTTTGCACGTATTCGCAAATCATAATTATGTTAGTTAACTGCATAATTCGATTTTCTAAATTCGTACTTTACATGTAGTAGGCGTACTGCGTAATTGTCGTAATTCATATCGTTGATGACTTGGTACGGGGTCACGTCCTGGTACGGGGGTACAAAGATGAGACAAACGAGCCCAGAACTTAAGGTCCGACCGAGATCTCGGTCTCGGTCTCGGTCTCGGCAGTCTCGGCCGAAATTCGAGCCGAGATCTCGGTCTCGGCTCTCGGCCAAAAAGGGCCGAGATTCTCGGCCTTGGCCGAACCTTCCATCTTGACACTTTTTGCGATTTTGGTGAGTATTTTAAGCAATTTATAGTTTACCGTGTTAGATAGATAGATCATTTATTTGTATGTTATCGTACGTGATACAAATTTTAACTTTTTAGGGTTCCGTACCTCAAAAGGAAAAAACAGAACCCTTATAGGATCACTTTGTTGTCCGTCCGTCCGTCTGTCCGTCAAGACCCTTTATCTTGGGAGTGCGTGGAGGTATCGAGATGAAATTTAAACTATATACTAAGGTCTACGGTCCCTTGAAACCGTATTCCACGTTCTCCGAAATTCATCCCCTAAGGAATAAAAAAAGGGGGTTGAAAGTCCGTCAAGACCCTCCCGTCCGTCAAGACCCTTTATCTCGGGAGTGCGTCGAGGCCCTGGGGTTTGGAGGCTCGTCGTCTGATAAAGGAGCTTGGGCGACGCCTCCGAGAAAGGGGTTGCGACCCTCGCTCAGGGTCGTACCTGGTTCAACAGGTTTCCATTGCTGTGCAGCGGGGGAATGCTGCAGGCATTATGGGAACCTTTGAGCCGGGTACTATGCAGTGTGGGTTGTTTTAGAGGTAGGTATTAGTGTTTTTTTAATTTAAATGTATTTTCTTTGTTTATTTAATTTTATTTTTAGTCATTATTTTCTTGTTATTTAATTTGTATGTAAATAAAATCTGTTACTAGTCTAAAAATTTAAACTATATACTAAGGTCTACGGTCCCTTGAAATCGTGTTCCGTGTTTTCCGAAATTCGTCCCCTAAGAGATACAAAAGAGGGTTGAAAGTTTGTATGAGATGTGAATCATTATTCAGGTTGCAGATTTAAAACTTCGTTTATGGACTCTTTGATACTACATAAGAAAAGTATATTTAGTAAGGGATAAAAAAGGGGGTAGGGGGGGATTTTTAATCATTTTTATGATGTACGGAACCCTCGGTGGGCGAGTCTGACTCGCACTTGGCCGGTGTTTTTCTCAAGCTTTGACTGTAAATGTTATGTTTTAGTGATGGCTATATTAAACAACCATTTAATTCTTGACTATTACATGTTTTTTGTGGAAACTGCGCGTTTTCCGTATTAATTATAAAATCTCGGTCTCGGTCTCGGCCGAGACAAAAATAGAAGTCTCGGTCGGACCTTACCAGAACTATTGTTGTCTTTATCATTTAGTTCATGAATAAAGTTTTAAATACATTATTTGAGGAGTTTTTATGTGAACTTAGTCATGACAATTTCAAAAGCCGTTGACGTTGACGTGTCAAATAAGTAAACAAACCAAATTTTTCCAAAACTGATTTTAGTTTTATAATAAATATTGAAGTAAAGAAAGAGTGAAATTGCTTACGATGCACGAAAACTATCAGATTTGATTTTATTATACGGCGAGACGCATGGATATGCAGTTCATGCCTTATCAAGAACGCTTCCCAAATCGACAGCATCTACACATTCCTCGATTCATAACAATGGCTTTCCAGTGCGTTCGGAAAAATAGGCCAATCGTAGATACTTGGTCAACCTGAAAGGGCCATGACAGAAATTGTGATCGTACAAATTGAAGAAAGGGTTCTCGAAAGTATGTGCTAACAAAGTGTTCTAACCGACAGTGATACTCTAGGTGTAGATAGTTATTATGAAAAACAACATTGTAGCAGCTGTTCGTAGTTCGTAAGCTGGGCAATGCGGATTTTGTGCGTTGCGGACCAGGGAGGTACCTAAATGCAAACATTTATTTAGATGACGCGTCGTACGTAGTAAATAAAGTTGCTGTCATTTACACTTACTTGTCGATCAATTACTTTGCTGTACATTGCTGGCAATTAAAATTTTGTTAGAAAATTAGGCATGTCGGAATTTTAGTAGATTTATTAAATTAAAGTCACAGTTAAGTTAAGGAACTACGTTACTTTAACCTCCTTAATTAAAAGCCCAGGTGCTGGTAACACACTGTATAATATATTTTGAGTGCGTTGAGGGCGGAAAGGCGTGTGATCTTCAATCCAACGATACAGGTTTTTCAAAACTTGTATATGTACGAAATATCATTTGATATTTACGAAAGTTACAGGTTTTAAGTATAAGTATACGAATGATACGATTATGAATTAAAAAAGTATGAATTATTATTATGAATTATTAATATAAAATTGTAACAAAAGGTCATCCGTTTAAGCATATCTTGATTAGGAGAAAGTACAACAAAATCATTATCCTTTTGTATTGAGGGTTGAACTATTTGTTCGACGCCATTATTTTTGTTACCGCCTCGGTTTTGTAATATAACGGAAAAATCTTCGTTAATTTCAAATTCCATCTTAGAATTTCTAGCTAGAGTCGATATTCTGAAACCTTTCTGTAAGCTTTATATATCCCACGCTTTTCCTCACGGAATATCTAATCTCCCTAATGAAACAACCTACCTACTATGGAATTATTTACTTAACAATAAACAAAGTACGCAAAACACGAAATATTTAAGACAAGTTAAAGTTAATTTCCTCGCTGTGTTGTTAGGTTGGCAGAAACTTGGTTAAAATAATAACAATAATTTTCTTGCCACTTGAAATTCCATGAACTTTATCAAAATTATTCATGTTATTGTTTGTGATAAACATTGTAATCAACTAAATCATGTTATATAACAAACGTTATGTATTATATACCTACCTACTTACCGTATTAAATCAATATTTGCAATATTCTCCCAGTCTAGATAGGGTGACGATTTTGGTTTGATCGCCTATAATTTTGTTTTGTTGTGTTTGCGAGCTCCCGAGAGCATACTCGTATGAAACCAATTTCATAATGTCGCATATTTTATAACGATATTCAGAGCGATTTGAAGAGCTGTTTAAGAAAACAAACACTACAGATGGTGTACACTATTTATAATTTTTGTATGAAAGAGTTACTGTTTAGATTGTTTAGCCAGAAAACTAGGCTAATGTTCGTGTATTTCGACCAAAATTTACCAAAAAAAACTCTATAATTTTGTGTGTAAATGTTTAAAACTGTTTCATTTATTCCGTAGAAGACTATATACTGAACAAGAAAAAAAACATTTATTAAGATTATTAAGATTCAGTAGCAATAAGGTCGAAAACCAGATAAATATTTGAAGCTGGCTCATCAAATAATGGTGAAATAGTTGTTACAAAATGGTGTATTTTTCAAAAACTGACTATAATTTAGAAAAAGTTTTTCATTTATTCTATTTAAATTGAAACGATCTTTCAATTTTTGTATTAAAACATGTAAAAATGTTTTTTTCACTGAAAAATCATGGCAAAAAGTTCAGCTGAATCAGCCAAATTTACATACGGGCCTCTTAACTAATGGCTACAACAATATTCTATTTAAACGAATTATTTTATAGATTACTACTAGGAATTAAAACTGAATGTACCAAATGCAGTAGATAAACAGTAAATTTGACATAAAAGGATATAAACATGTTTAACATGAATGTATACATCGTGGTCATAACTCGTATTTTATGATCAATTGTGACAATAAAAATATTGTGTCATAAATGACAAAGCCATAAAATTTAATGCATATAAATTGTTGTTTGTAAAACTTATGGCCGACCTACTTCCGAGGTATCTCCGGAATATTATGCGGATTTGTATTTAATAGGTAATATTATTTATGATAACTCTAAAGATAGACGACAGATGTTATCCCAGTGTTATTTATATTTATTTTATAACCTTGAAATATAAAGGGCATGTACAAAGAGATTATTCGGCGCCTCAGTGATTCATCAGGTAACCAGAGGGCTGGCAAATATTTCGGCCAGAGGACAATAATGTTTTCTATTTAATTTTATTTTATTTTAATAAATTTTATTTTCTTGTATGTATATTTTATATGGGCCAAAAGTCCCATCATGCGTTTTACGTACTAAGATTAATAGCAACTGCAATAATGGAGAGTATTTGCATCTTGCTTGTTCTTAACTGTGTGAGATGCAAACACTATCAAATTGCGCAGTCGCTATCAACTAAAGTTACGTAGAACTGCAAATAGCTATCCAAAGAGGCAGCGGCGCTGCCAGTCTTCTGGATACCATAAGCCACGAAGGTCACCAGGGTGCGTAGCCAAGATGCTAATCGCTCACGCTACGTATCGTATCGTAGTTATCTCTCTCTATGACTCTCTTTGACAGTTGCGTTTCTTTCGTGACTAAGCACGATTGGCATTTTGGCTAGGTACATTTTTTTGTAGTTTAGTTTTGATTAGTATTTTTTTTAGATTTCTCTATCTGTACCTTTAATGTCCCAAAGTAAAGTTACCTTAAAACATTAAATTCATTATTTTTGTATAACCTACCACCAAAATTTGTATACTTGTTGGTTTTATTTGTATACTTGTTTGAAACAAATAAATTGATTAAGGTGTAGGTAGTGATGATGATGAGGATTCGGAATCCACGAATATTTGCGAACGCCGTTGTCGTATTTTATTATATTCATTCTTGACGGTTATATAAATATTAAACACGAATATTTATATATGTAATTGGCAAAAGAATAAAAACCTGTATAGATGTTGTTGATTGTAATACGATGAAAAATATTAACTCATCCAATTTTCCTGATGGAAAAGAATTAGAGAAATAAGTCTAGTTCCCTTTAATATTTGCCTTTAACAGATCTAGGGTAATTCCGGGGTAGATGGCCATAAGGAAGAGATGGCCCATCGATATATTTCATAGAACCATTGGCTAGATGTCACTAGTTGTAGTTCAGTTCGCTTCGCGTCGCACGTGGGAGCAAGGGTCCGTGCAGTTATTTGGCGAAAAAAAATGAAAAAGTAAGTAAATACCCCTTTATTTGTTTCGTCAAGTATAAATATTTTTCAGAGGGTTCATGTTGTAAGTGGTTCTGATATAAGATTCATATAATAATGGTTATTTTAGGTTTTGATGCAATGTATACGAGTTACAGTATGTCTTAACCTCAAAATTACTGGCATCGTGTTTTGACTTGTTTTTTTTAGGTATGGTCATCTCTCCCGGAAGAAAAGGAGAGATGGCCAGTGCAAGTCAGTATATGATGGCCATATGGCCTATACGCAGAAAGCTATACGAAGGCTCTCTGATCGTAGTGACGATGTTCCTTTAAAAATATTAGCAAATACAAATAAGAAAAGAAAGTTAAATAAAAAGGATCACTGCTGTGGATGTAGAGAAAATTATTATGAAACTCTTCTTATCGAGGACTGGCTTCAATGCACAGTGTGTCAGTTTTGGGTACACGAAAACTGCACTGAATTTGACGACATGTGCTCTAAATGCGGTGCAGAGAAAAAAAATACTGCTAAAAACATAAAACAAGACTAAAAACTATACTAACATTTAGAATTTAGGACATGGCCATCTTACCTCTTATACGATGGGCATCACACCCGGACATATCGGGAGAGATGGCCAAACGTGAATTAAAAAAACATCTTGTTTATGAGTGATCTCATTAGAAATTGTTGTTTTTGTTTCTATAATTTCAAAGTTGATTGTTCAAACTTTAATAACAAATAAAGATTTATCTAATAAAACGAAAGGTTTTTTTTATAATAGAATTTAGGAAAAACTATGGCCAACTACCCCGGAATTACCCTATAATATTATATGAGACAAGTAAATTCTTTAACACATTAATAGAAAATTGAGCTCTTTGCAATATTCTATAGTATTACTTAACAGCAATATGACTTGCCGTCTTAAGGATGACTAAAACTGGAACGGGACGGGACGGGACGATCTGTCAGTTTCTATAGAAAACGTCAAATGACCTCCGAGCGATTATTTCTATAGAAATTGATAGATCATCCCGTCCCGCTCTATCGTCTGGTGAGATTCATATTTTAGTATAATTAATTGTATTTAGCCTTTTCTAATGATACCCCACAACTTTTAATTTTTGCCCCTCTTTTATCGGGCTTTTACACAGACATTTGTTCCTGAGTCATGGATGTTTTCTATGTTTTTGTATATTATATATATCGTTGTCTGTGTCTGAGTAGTACCCTTAACATAACCCTTCTTGAGCTTACTTTATTTACAATACTTATTTATTTATTTATTATGTATTTATTTATTAATAGATAGCGGCACACAAAACACAGTTTTGGTTACAATTTCATTAACGTATGCTTTATGGTTATCGATTATATTTGGAGCGTTGGTGGCCCATCGGTATGACGAGATACTTTCAATCCGAAGGTCTCGGGTTCAAATCCTTCCGGCTCGTACCAATGAGTTTTTCAATGAAATAAAATGGTTGTGACATACCTACGGACAGGCGGACATGACGAAACTAGGTATAAGGTATAACACGATTAAGCCCCGTTTTAGTAAATTTATAATAGGTATAGGTATAGGTAGGGTTCGGTTTTTGCCACGGAACCCAAAAAATGTATAGGTACCCTTCTGTGTATTATAAGTATACTATATACCTATTCACTGTAGCGCTCACTCGCATCATCTAACTCACAGTTCAACGACCTCTCTCTCAGGTGTCTACCGTATATTTCCTATAAGTCCTATGCAGCAATTAACCGCATGAAAAATAAGTTAAATATTAGACTTTATTTTCTTTGTGATAGGGTTCAATATTTATCAGTTATTTATATAAAAGGGACTCTTATTCCTGAGTCGCATACGACGTTTTCCAAGTGCATATTTTAGACAGTTCGAGTATGAAAGTTCATAAGAAAAGGTTATATATCACAAGGGGAAAAGTTTTCCCTTCAGTTTTTGCTAAAAGTTTTCAGAAGTTAAGAAGGGTATTAATATTGATATCAGTTATTTGTATTTTGCAAATTGACTTCAAAGGGGAAGTTCTCAATTGGATTAAATTTTCTTTCAAAGTTTGTTAGGTACCCGAAAATCGATGTTAACGATATGATGATGATAATGACGAGGAAGTAACTAAACATACGCGTGATTTAAAAAAAACACTTAAGAAACTTAACTTACGTTCCCAACTAGGCCTTCAGCTCAACCATACGCACCCGACCGTGCGTGCGTCAGTTCCCGGAAAAACCTCACATACTACGCCTTTAATCCACGTGTTTCAAAAGTTCTTCCTAGTTTGGAAAATTTCAATGATTCTGCTTAATGTCACATCACCTTCGTGTTAAGCGGCATTATGTTATTGATACGAATAAGTACTACATCCTTCGTAACTGATTAAGGCAACATTTCATTTTTAACAGCAAGCGGTGAGCGCACTTTCCACCGCGCTGCAAAATTAAACGTAAAGGTGATATTTTAAAGCTAAAAAGTACTAACGACATTTGTCGGGCATATAGGTACGTTCGGGCAATTCGTCAGATCTCCATGGTGGGTGTCCACCAAGTGTCCACCAGACAAATATTCCTTACATTCATCGGCAGATCTGGCAGATATGCCCGAACGTATATTGCCAGCAATTACCATGGCTGAACTGTAGTCTGCTACTATTTTTTTCTGTGAAACCCGACGACAATGTAATTAATTATTATACTTTCCTACTTACATAATACATTGTCAATTTTTTTCGAGCGGTGGCAGCATGTAGTCAGAAATGGAATTGAACCTTAATTTTATGTTAAGTATAATATTTACTTTACCAACAAAGTCGTTAAATAATACTATGACTCAAATTTTCATTCATCAATGTTGATACTACATTTAGTTATACATAAGTACCTATTCATTTATTGACATAAAATTTTGTGCGTGTATCATAAATACACACGTTTATATACAATTAACTCATATAAAACTAACAACGCAAAACATATCTTATAAGCTTTATAAACGGTTAACTTTTGCTAAAAGGTAAACTGTAGTTCGCAGAATATTATTAATGGGTATTTTTAGGAATAGTGTGTAAGTGCCAATCTTGAGTGGACAGCGAATGACCTTATAAGGATATTTGGTTTGGTTCACGTTTTTGTAATTATCTACCTTTATAAACTGAAAGAGATGTCGTATACCCGTACTAAAAAAACCGGCCAATAGCATGTCGAGCCATGCTCAGTGTAGGGTTCCTTAATTTACCGTATGTGACAATAGGCTAAATTAAAAATAAACATAACAATAAAAAAAAATAACAATAGTCCAGTTTCCGTGTCAGTGGTCGTCGTGGCAGCTAATTAAGATCAGGTCCGGGATCCAAAAGGCAAGGTTGTTGTTGACGGAGGCAAAATCAGAAATACGGATGGAAAAACGAGTCGTAAAAAGCAAAAAAAGGGCAGTATACAAGCTAGGTTAGGTTTCTGAAAATTAACTGTCAATGTCAGTTTGCCACATGTCTTTTTTCTAGTAGGTACCTATGGGATTAACTAAGGGAAAACTTACACAGCCGACGCAGGCTCTGAGATGAAGCTAGGGACATTATTTAATTTTTAGAAAATTAACGGTAAAGCCGAAAAATCTGAAACTTTTTTCTAGTGTTAAGGAAGCTTAACCATCTTCAGAAAAAACTCGAGAATTCTGATATTTTCATCCATCAGCCATGACAGCTGTGAGATTAATAGAAAATAAGTTTAAAGTGATAACAGATGTTTTAGTTCAAAATACCCGTTGTTCATAATATGTCTGATGAATATTCATCAGATATATTATGGGTGGATAAACTTAATATTAAGTTTATCCACCCTTGTTTTCTAAGTTTTGTTTTGTAGGTAAGTCAAAGATTCTTAGAACCCGAGTAGGTATTTGCTTTTTGACGTACTCCATACTAAACAAACAATTCATTGCAAAAGACCCATGCTAAACATCTTTGTTTCGTTTCCACACGTTTGTTTTGGCCTATGTGCGAGCGAGAAGGACAAATACGTGTACTATGTTGACATACCCACTGAATGAAGAATTAGGTATTCCTATTGATTAACGAGTAGGTGACTTTACCTTTTACACGTTTTTTTCAAAAAGTCTAGAACGATACTTCAACAGCTGATAAGGCCAATGAGGATTACCGCGAGTCAATATTCTGCGTAGGTACTACTAACTTACGTGGGTCCTGCGGGAACATTTCAAACGCCACTTTGACATTTCTCTCATACTAACACAGGACCCACGCATGAGTGGCGCCGTCTGGTGAGCGACAATACGGTAGCTCCCATTGACCCTGTAAGCGACGCAAGCGAAAAAAATTCGAAATTGGAAAAACATCACTTCGTTTGGACATAGGTGCATTATTGATCAGCTGTTCCATACAAAGTGTTTTTTTTTTCCCTATAATTACTATTTAAAACGAGATATTTACCATGTACATTTGTTTTCATGAGCTCCCGATATTTCGGCACTGTTACAAGTGCCATGTTCACGGTGTAACTGATTTGCTGCGAGTTTTTATTTTATTTGTGGTCTACCCACACCCCGTAGCGATCTACCCGCTTACGGGTTCGTTTAATTTGCGCGGTGTCACTACCGCTACTAGCGTCTACTTTCTCACTTAGTAAAGTAGAAGTATAGTGTAAATGACCATGTTAGCTTAAAATCTTATATTTTTTTTTTTTCAAATTTTGAAATTTTTCCACTTGCGTCGCACTCAGGGTAGGGTAGTTATCAGCTATTGAAGTTTCACAGACTGCGTCTGCGTCACCTCGACCCTTTAACGACAGGTCTGTGGTAGGAATGAGGCAAATTTTGAGGTCTTCCGTTTGATACTCAAGTTCGCGGAGGCGTCTCTTGAATAGTTTTTTGTTTTTTGTGTGCTAAATGTTGTTTGATGTGTAATATTTATAGCTTATTGTGCAGTGAACTAACGAAGAAGTGTGCAGCTAATGAATAATTAATCCTGAAACGCGTGTAACCGTGGAGTCATTACTCGGTTGTTCCGGGATCTCGGCCTCCTGAGAAACTATCTTATTACGTATAGCTATAAACTTAATTTTCTTTTGTAATGTTTAAGGTTGATGGGCCATTTAAGAGCTAACGGTTTAAAGTTTATCTTGATAAATGTAACGTAAAAATAAACAAACAAATAAATTTAACAAACCATCAACAATAATACTAAACTCGACACGTGTTGCGCCTCTCTACAAGGCATCCAAGAGTAGATGGAAATGCTGAAGGCCTGAGGGTTTAGGTTTACTGCGAACGGCTTCGTTCTTTTAATATGTGCCTCTTTGTCGCTCGAGTACCTACATAGATGCGGTAAAGAAGGAAATGCAACTTTTTGTGGGTTCAATTTTCGCGGTAGTAAGCCTGATGACAACGGAAACTAATTTCCTTTCCAGGGCCCTTACCATGACGTCTTAACGCGATACAGTTTGGGTTCTTAACTGTGCTCAGTCGTATGACAGCGCCTCAGTTTAGGTTCTTAACTGTGCTCAGTTGTATGGCAGCGACTCAATTTAGGTCGTCAACTGAATCGTGTTAAGACGCCATGGTAAGGTCCCTTGGGATACTTTTTGGCGGTTTGCAATGGGAATAGCCGTATAGGCGTGGGACGTGGATATACCGGAGGTCAATGTAAGCAAACATACTTATGATCGATTATTATCGTTTTTTCTTGGAACAAGCGAAGTAAGCAGGGAAAGTACATCACATTAGTACATTGATTCAAGGGCTGAAATGTGTCAGTCATTATTTCCCGAAATTTGTGCCCGGCAATACTTGTGCATTGTGTTCCGTTCTTGCCTTCATCAGAAGTTCCCCATGCGACAAGTGGCATATGACCCCTTGGAGTTTCAGGCGTCCACAGGTTACGGTGTTCGCTTTCCATCAGGCGGGCCACGTGGTATAAAAAGTTCTACTTCATCAAGACAATTTTTGAATGAAATTGTTAATCAAAGCATACCTAATAGTCTGTCAGTCCATAGTGACTGATATCACCACCACCACTATATAGCTATGCCCCACTACTGCGCAGCTCTGCTGGGCACGGAACGGATACGAAAAAATAATACATATATAAACTCACACCTGTGTTCCTAAAAGGGTAGCCGGAGCACGTCACTGCTCAAGTTTCAGTGCTACTTTTAGAAATTAAGGGGTTTAAAGATAACGATATATTGATGTGAAAGGTTGCTGGCCCATTCGCCTCCCACACACTTGAACCTATGTCCCACAGAATACTTCTACTGGTCTAAGAGCTAGCCACGGAAATAGGTCTACAATTTATAGAGCCACGAAACCCCTCTAGTTCATGTGCCATACTATCATTTTTAATTTATCCAGGCGCCTGGCAGCTGGTCAGCGGTGGGAGTGGCAGGAACAACGGAATTTTATAATCAATGTAGGTGTGGATATATAGAGCTCTGAGTTTGGTGTGATGTAATAGCTAAGCGTACCTATTTAATTCGAATATAACATTGCAAGGCGTTTTACTTGGGGGGATAATTAATGCCAGGCGGTGAAAAGTGGTAGAGTTGTCTCATTTATAGAGGTCTAGTCTTATACTTTGTCATTAGAGTAGACCTTCAAAACCGTGTATGCAAAAATATAGGCGCAAATATTCAGTCGATCACCCCGTTCAGGCGACGACAAAGAGCAACTATCTCACCCACCACTGAACAGCTTCTAGGCGCCCGGATTAATTAATAATGATAGTATGGCACACGAATTAGAGGGGTTTCATGGCTCTATAAATTATACACCTATTTCCGTGGCTAGCTCTCCTTCTATACGACACTCTCGAGGGGTCCCAAGCGGGTGGTGAAATTTCAATTATCACTCAGGTGTAGATTATTTTATAGCTGTTATATGTAGGTATATGTATATATACCTACAGATGTTTAATATCCTTAGAAAATGAAGCCTAGCTGCGTTGCGTAAGTACAAGGGCATCAGTAGCTTAAGGAGCTATCAGCATCATATAAGCAATCTACCAGCAAATAGCTGCGGTTAGCCACTAGCGTGTCGTGTTGCAACGTCTGGCGAAGATATGGTCATATCATATAATGAGGTAAAGTTAGTGGGGACTCATGGAAATTACAAAGTGTAATAGATGTCGTATATACTGTAGGTTTTGGTACACACTTACTGCTGACTGGACCTGGTCTTTACGCGTCTATTGCGTTCCTCGTGATGTTTTAGGATTCTGTACCTCAAAAACGGAACCCTTATAGGATCACTTTGTTGTCCCTCGGTCTGTCCGTCCGCCTGTCTGTCAAGACCCTTTATCTCGGGAACGTTCAGAGGTAGCAAGTTGAAATGAATACTACATACACAAGTTTACGGTTTCGTGAAGCTGTGTAAAAACCAATACTCAGTGTCAACGCAATCAAAAGATGCGATCGTTTATGTCGCATCTCCCATACATTTGCAATGGGAATCCAAAAATGGGGCTTACTAAAATGGCGTTTAATCGTGTAAAACTTTGAAAACGAACCGCCGACGTCTTTCTCCGGGACAACGGGTGCCATGTCGCCCTTGAAACGTCGGAGGTTCGTTTTTTAAAGTTTTACACGATTAAGCCCCGTTTTAGTAAATTTATAATTTGTGAAAACCGTGAAAGTTTAAATAAGACCTAGGAATCAAGAAATTTGGCAAGAAGCAACTTTTTCCCCCGATTTTCGCATTGGTCATAGAGTTTGGTTAATGACTAAAATATCACCCTATATACCTATTGTTACCGCATCGCATATCAGCGAAACAAATTTTGTCCCTGCTTCAAAATTATTTCATGGAATCTACTCAAAGTAAATACAAATTTGGTTTGGTTTCACCGCTCATTCGTCACAGTGTCTTTGTAGAAACCGGCGGCCATACGTGAGGGCAACTGTCCTATATCTCCCTCTCCGTCACACTTGCATATAAGAGTGATAAGGAGGTTTTTCAGTCAATGTAAATTTTCGATATTCGTGATAGGCTGGTTGAAGCACGGTATTTTGCTCTCATCTTCAACTGCCGCTCATCGCTGCTGCCACCGCTACACTATGTCCAAGTGGCAACACCGAATGGTCGAATGGTTAAAACGTTAACCTCGATGCAATACGAAGGCTGTATTTAAAGTTTTAATGTATTGTATCTCTAAATGTACTAACTTAATGGCTCGCAATAGATGGCGCCGCACAACGTATATCTAGAGCGAACGATCTTGTCAGGACTCTATTTTTTTCTTGTTTACAGAAATACTATGTTAATGCGTATGAAACAGGAATAAATGCGCATAAGCCTCCTTATAGTACTTCAAGTGCGTAGTGTTATGTTGTTTACATGGTTACAGTTATGTTAACCTAGTAATATGTATTATGGAGACAAACTTGGTGTAAACACTTTATTATTTCCATGTCACGGCGCTCCCATTAAGTCTCTCCGTTCAATACTGTAAAGTTGACATTCAAAAAGTTACATAATTGCCATGGTCGTATTGGAGACTGCTACGTTAGCGCCGGAATTGGCAACTTCCTTGAGAAATTTAGCGACAACGCTGACTGTAACGCAGTGGCGATATTCAAACGCGATGAAAATGCACTTCCATCACTCAACTCCCGCTGGGGCCGCCATGTCGCAACAGTCATCAGGGAAATGTTAATTTGTGTCAACAGTCAGTATGCAGCAACAGCAAACTGCGGCTGGTACATCCAGCTTTTTCTTCGTTGTATTGTATACTTTAGAATCTAGCTAAAAAAACGGTAGCTGTCAAAGTGACCCCATTTCAATTGTAAATGTGATAATTCACTTTTTATTTCTTTTTTCCGAATATATGCAACCCTTTAATTTTTTCATAGTTTCTAAAAAATCTTCCTGTTAAGTGGATCACCATTCATTTTGATATCTTTTTACGGTCATATTTTTCTTTAAAACTGACAAAGACATATAACTTTGAATTCAAAGTTATTCAATGTAACCCCGGCCGGTATACGGTATTAAAAATGTAGACTTATAAAACCTCGCAACTTGGCAATTCGACTAATGAGGTTACAACATTTGGTATCCATCATCTCAAAAATCAAAGTCATCAAGTGGAATTATGTCATTTGCCGAACACCCGAGTCACGAGGTTTTGTTTATTTACAATTTTTAAACACCTAAAAATACAGACTATAACCTAAGGATGCGGTGTTGCGGCGGTTCCGGGAGAATCTGCCAAATCTCACATGTGTACAACAAGGTTACAACATGTTATCTAACTAATGTATGTTAGTCTATAAGGTTGTCTCAAAAAATATTTTCCAATACAAAATAACTTTGAACTTCAAAGGCCATATATATCTACTCTCCTTTGCCGCTTGTCCCTGTGGAAATGATTTTCTTAAATGGCAAACGAATTTACGGTGCCAAACTGAGAGTTATCACTACTTGTTTGTTGCCACCGTCATCATTCCAATAAATATCACCGCTTGATAAGGAATTGGAGCGCCGATCTATTTTTAGTTACTACGATTTCATTCACATTCCAATATTTGTAAAAACAGTAACCTGTAGCAGCAGTAGCAATCAACGTGTCAAAGCAGACGTCACACTTTCACGCTTCACGAATGAAAGAGATGGACAGCTGTTATGTGTCAATGTTGGACCATTACATCTATCGTTGCAAACGAAGTGACGAAACATAAACATGTTTACGTTAAGGGGGCTTGGCTCGCGTCATCCATTCAGTGATAACGAATATCGCAAATACTACACTATATCTGTAGTATCGAGCCGATTGTGGACTTTGTGGTCCATAGCGGTAGTCTGAAACCAACGGCTAAAGGAGGATGTTCTCAATTCGTCTGGCTTTTAATAACAAGCTTAACCATGACAACAATCGTTTGCAAAATGCAAACTGAAAGTTAAAAGTAAATGTACCGAAATGACAAATATCACTTAATCATTTTCAGCACACCTGCTCGTAAATAGCGATATTATATGCAAGCATGCTGAGACTTAATGAGCAGTATTTTACCGCACGCCTGGAGCTCCCGGAGGGCCTGCCCCCCACGCGCGCGCCGCCGCCCACAGTGGTGTACTGTGGACCACTTATAATATTTTTTTATTTATTCGCCTAGTAACTTTATTTCATCATCATCATCATTTCAGCCGAAAGACGTCCACTGCTACACATAGGCCTCCCCCAAAGATTTCCACAATGACCGGTCCTGCGCCACCCGCATCCAGCGGACTCCTGCGACCTTCACCAGGTCATCAGTCCACCTTGCGGGGGGCCTACCCACGCTGCGTCTTCCGGTACGCGGTCGCCACTCGAGAACCTTTCCGCCCCAACGGCCATCGGTTCTACGTGCAATGTGCCCCGCCCACTGCCACTTAAGTTTAGCGATTCGGAGAGCCATATCGGTTACTTTGGTTCTGCTGCGGATGGTCTCATTTCTGATACGATCTCGCAGAGAGACTCCTAGCATAGCTCTCTCCATTGCCCTTTGAGTGACTTTGAGCCTTCTTATGAGGCCCATTGTAAGCGACCACGTTTCAGTACCGTATGTCATCACTGGCAACACACACTGATCGAAGACTTTCGTCTTCAGGCACTGCGTAATATTGGACGAAAAGATGTGTCGCAGCTTCCCGAACGCTGCCCAACCGAGTCGGATTCGACGATTAACCTCTTTCTCGAAATTGGACCTACCTAACTGGACACTTTGTCCTAGGTATATATAATCGTCTACAACTTCGAGTGTAAAGTCTCCGATTGTCACTGGAGTTGGTGCTACATGGATATTCGACATGATTTTCGTCTTATCCATGTTCATCTTAAGACCAACTCGCCCGGAGGCTCTACTGAGGCTAACAAGCATCGTACTTAAATCCTCCATGGTCTCAGCCAAGACTACTATATCGTCAGCAAATCGAAGGTGAGTGGGGTACTTACTTTATTTATTTCCTCGCAAATATGATGAAAAATATTGTATGTATCACGAGCAGTATAAGAATTACAAACTCGTGTTAAAATTGAGCCCTCTTCTTCGCTCGGGCTTAAATTCACACTCGTTCGTTATGTCTTTATGTACTATTACAGTACATATGGTATTACTTTACCGCCCTACGGCGATAATGAGCACTTTAGGTACGTGCGTGCGTCGAATATTCAAAGTGCCTAATGTATTGTAAAACGTCGTAAGATACACGTGCAAATTTTCTCTTTTTCGCCCTTGTATCGTAATGTACTTTTCAATACAGTTGCTCAAAAAGTGCCCTTTTTTAGGCTGTTTTGCGTGCGCAAAGCTTGTTTTTGCGAACTAGTGCTTTTTACTTTTCCAATCTTTTTAAATTTAGTTGTGTTCCAATTCATAACTGCTTACCGAAGAGTATAGTAAGAGTTCGTTAACTTTACCGAGCCGTAATAAAACTAAATACCTACTATTAACGCAATAATATTATATAATATTATTAATATTATTATATAACGGCCTCCTAGCCTAGTTGGTAGTGACCCTGCCTACGAAGCAGGAGGTCCCGGGTTCGAATCCTGGTCAGGGCATTTATTTGTGTGTTTATCACGAATATTTGTTCCTGAGTTATGGATGTTTTCTATATATTTAAGTATTTATACAGGGTGCTCGCGAGGAAGCCGCATAACTTAACTAGCGTATAGCTGAGGTCGTAATGATTAAAAAACGTTATATTAACATAGGTCGAAATAGGATCTTTAACTTTTTTTAACTTTTCATACAAAATAAATAAATTATTTTTCGTTCACCAGTAACACAATGCCTTAGGACGAGCTGGCAACGTTTGTTATTGTTATCTCTTTCCATTGGAACGGCAAGTCAGAGTCACAAAGACATTTCTTGTCAAATAGAAATTATTTCAAACCAGGATTTACATATTGTGCAATCGGATCTCTTTACTTATGTTTAAGTATTTAAAGCTTGCACACACTAGGCGTGTTTCCGCTCGCAGGATTATGATCAACCTCCTTCGATTCAAATCGTAGTTGTACCTACTGATCAAAGATCAAAATGCTAATGATAAATTACTATTAAGTGTAAATGTAAAAAAACGATTAATGCTGTTGCTGCTCCACAGTTCTTATTTTCAATATTGTAGGGAGAAAGGAAAACTAAATTCATTCAAAGGATAAGAACATACATACTGGCCACTTGGAAATTTCCTTCGAGTGTCGAGTGTGTATTTTAAATAATGACATCAGTCACTTGGACGATGGGTGACATTGTTGTTATTGATTCTAACGGTGTAGCAAATGTAATTAAGATAAAAATAATCTTTGTAATAAAACTTGAAGAAATTGTGAGTGTTCTGACGGTCAACCTAACAACTAAAAAAATGTTGCCGAGTGTTGTTGGTCCATGATGCAAAATATCACTCAGATCCTGAGAAACATGGGAGTGCCATTGCGGATTTTGAGGATTCCAGCTCGGCTTCCAGTCCCCGGATTTCAACGCAAGTCCCGACTTTGCACGTAGCTGATACAGTGATTTACAATTAATAGGGTACTAGGGTATTCATGTATTGTCATATAATAATAAATGAACAAATTGATTAATGATTGTGTATTTTTACTTAAAAAAACAAATAATAAGACTCTTATCATAAACTTTAATAAAACCAAATAGGTAATTACAAAGTTAACATAAATTTACATCCACGATAGATTACAAATCATAATGTTCCTAGCTATTGCACAAATGGTGCGGTTTAACTTAGACGGTTGATGTCGCTAGTCGAAAAAAGAGTAAATAAATTGGTATTTAAGTGCTGCAAGGTGAAAAGTATTAAGGATACTGTAAAAGGAAATACTGGAAGTACTAATACTGTTGTAGTTTCTACTTAAGTGGTCACGGCGACATTGATTTCAATGAAGTGCAAGTGGCCGAACTAGCTAATTGCAATTCCTGACAGTGTAATAAATGAATAGTCCCATTAAAATTGGTTTTGAGTCATTTAATTTATTAAAATTTTATACAATCATACAATAACAATATGCACATAACATAGTTATGGGTAATAAAACACAACGAACTATTTAGTTTCATGTGTAGTTTCATGAATTTAAGTGAATATCCAATTCCCCCTTGCCAAATCTAAGCATTGTCATAAGAAATCAATCGATTTTACAAATAACACTGTTTTTTAAGTAATAGTAATTTAATATTCTACGTATTTATTTTCAATGACACATAAACAGTGATGACAGTGACGGGAACGAACTTCTGCAGTTTACGTCAGTCAGATAATATGACGCGGTCTTGCAACGTCGCTATCATAAAGGTGCATTATACTGGTTTCTATTTAAAACAAAAAATATTAATTACTCGCAAACTAAGCCGAATCCAGCTTACTTTATACGACATTTTATTTTCTAAACATGGTCAGGAACACGGTGGCAAAATTATGCGGGTTCCTCGCGAGCACGTTGTATGTATATATCTATTATATATATCGTCGTCTAGTACCCACAACATAAGCCTTATTGAGCTTACTGTGGGACTAGGTCGATTTGTGTAAGATTGTCCCACAAATATTTATTATTTATTATTTATTATTATTAATATTAAAGATATTGATATTTCATATTTCAATAATTACTTCTTCATCATACTAATGATCATTCATTAAAAAAAAAAACATTGAAAACAGTTCTTATAAATCTGTGTGTATGAAACGGAACAGAGCCTACGAAACGTCAGTCAGAGTAGGTAGAGGCGTTTTTCAATCAGGTAAACATGTTCGAAGGGCCTCTAAGACATGACGATACGATTTGTCACATGCGATTTTTTTTTTTTTATGAAAAATAATTATTATGAGATTGAAAATGAGAAAGTAAAGAAGATAAGATAAACATTTTGAAGAAGTTCTTAATATATCAACTGTATTACAATCATGTCACGGAAATAATAAAAAAACTTTAAATTCGTTGTTATGTATTTTAATTTTTTTTCGCATCTGTATTGAAAAACGTCATTCGATTCACGTGCGGATATGTCATTTTTCACTTGTCCCGAGTATTGCCACTCGCCTACGGCTCGTGGCAAGATACCGCGGCACTCGTGTAGTAATGACATACTTTCCGCACTAGCATCGAAATGTACTATTTCCATACACACTTATGTTTCACCAAGGGCTTTCTTGTCTATATATAGCCCTTGTTTTAATGGCATCATATTGAGTTGCAATGTGCTTATAGTTTGTTTAGATCAAATATCGTAGGCAATATTTGTTCGTGTTCTTAGTGAAAGGTATCGCTTTGTCGCTTGTTGTTAAGGTTTATTTCCAAATGAATATTCATGGCATTAGCGCCTTATCTGGCTGGCGACAAAAATGGTACCTTTTACTAAAAACGATATCTAGTGGTTCTGTGAGCAGTGTGAGCTGTAGACCTCGCAAGCAAGAAAGTCTTAACCGTATAAGCTTGTATGGTAGGTACGAGTATGTATGGGCTTGAGTCGTTTGAGCCAATTTTCACTATCTTCAACATTTTTTAAAATTATAAAAACCTATAGAACCTGTTCACAAAACTTTACAAAATCGGTTTAGAAATGCGATTTACCGACGAATCCACGAAACGAAAGCATACTTACTTGATTTGCCCAACGATGTGGTGAAAAATGTAGTATTAAACTCAGTAGCAAAGTTTGTTCGCCTCTTGTTTTTTCAAAAAACAAGAGGCGAAAAATCAATACAATATAAGGTTTCGGTGCAATCGCGAGAGAACAACAGTATATTTACTTCCTTATGTAATAAATGTTGCGCATGATGTTTTAATAGGGAAAATTACCTTTTTTCCGGGGAAAAAACTGCGCTTGCATTCATAAAGAAGTTGACGAAGTAGGTATCTTTAAGAGCTGCAAATTAGGTCGTGGTTATTTCCATAGGGCTGGTTACGCAAGACGTTTCGTAACTCGTAATGTTTGTTTGTTATTATTTCTGACTATCTGCGAACCAAATCGTACTCGTACTTGACACAGTGACAGTATTCGTTTAGGCGGATGTCACGCAGGATTCAATTCAGTTTTTCTATGAAATGAAGCGACGATATGCACCCAGCGGCACTACATTAAAATTTGTGGTTCTTGCTAAGGGCCATTTTTAAATGAGTCAAGGGCAGTAGCGCCTTATCGATATCGTTTGGTCATTATTTGTAGAGTCAAAAGCGTGGCATGCGCAACATTATATTGCAGGTGACTGTACCTAGTACAATGTATACACTCATGCATAACAAAGATAACTACGCAGAAACATACATAAGCGCCGAAATTTAAAAACGTAATGAATATAGAGAGAGTACCTTTTTGTACCATTTGGGGTCGAAACTCTAGGTCCATGGGGTCCCAGCGCGCGCAAGTTTTTTGTAGAAATCGCGAAACGGCTGGTTGATGTAACTGGTAATCAAAGAGCTGGTGGCTTCTTCGCACAACGTATCAGCATTGCGATACAACGAGGAAACGCCAGCATCCTAGGTATAATCCCCACGATCTTGACCAGACGCCTACCTTGCTGGAGGCTTTCCCACGCTGCGTCTTCCGGTACGCGGTTCCATCGCCACTCGAAAACCTTTCTGTCCCAGCGGCCGTCAGTTCTACAAACAATGTGTGTGTAAGCAATTAATTTTCAAAATTGCATGGGCAATTTATAAATGAATTCATTCATACTCAGACCACGTTATCTCTTGCAAGTCTTGCATGAACTGTCAAACATTTTAAGTGTTATTTAAGTTATTTTATATACCCACATATCATTAGCGCTCAATAATGCGTTCAGAAATCGCATATTATGGCCCCTATAATAATAAACTTTTTTGTTACAGCAAATTTCTTATCTGTGAATATTAGATTTTTTCAGTCGTCTAGCCTATTATGACGTTCACTTAACACTTCTGCTATAAAAATCTATACAAACTTAGCTTAGGGCCACTTGCACCACCCTGGGTTAACGACATAACCTGGAGTTAGGCTTTTTTTTTGCGATTCGACAGCATAACTCCGGGTTAACGGTAAACCCTGGGTGGTACGTAGAGAATCTAACTGTGAAATTAATGTAAAATGTTTTCATTTATTTATACTTATAACATACCTTTTGCTTTATCGAATCATATGACATCAACATCATTGTGGCACATGCTAATAATGAACATTGTTCTGCTTTGTTTATGTAATTAACTTTATTTTTTTATTATAGCTTTACAAAAATAATAAATAACCAATGGCAGGTGTTAAAAAGTTAGGTAAACTATTATAGTATATACATTTTAAGATGTTATAACTTACAGAGCTATCTATGAAAGTACTCTCTCTGTGGTTGTCGTAGCTTACAACGGAACAGCGTAGGCCCTTTTTAATATGTAAAATTTCCTTACTCATTATTTCTAGGTCGTGTTTTCACCTACACTCATATTGCTGTTTGTTCCATTCACTTTTTGAGTAAATAGTCTTTAAAATAAGAAGCAAACAGTTAAGGATGACTCACACTAGGACGGCACGGGACGGGGCGGGACGGGACGATCTGTCAACTTCTATAGAAATATTTTTTTTATATACTACGACGGTGACAAACAAGCATACGGCCCGCCTGATGGTAAGCGGTCACCGTAGCCTATGGACGCCTGCAACACCAGGGGTTGCCGACCCTTTAAAAAAAAAGGAGGATTCGCTGTGTTGACATCTAAACGGGCCAAGGGCTTTACTCCGTGGGTCCTCAGCTGTCAACACAGCGAATCCTCTTGGAGCTTTAACGACCTTACTCACCAACAGAAACACAACACTATGAGTAGGGTCTAGTGTTATTTAACTGCGGTTTTCTGTAAGGTGGAGGTACTTCCCCAGATGGGCTCCGCTCCAGATTTGAGCGAGACGACATTCGTTGTGCTGTGCCCTACCACACTAAACGATATGCATCCGCTGTGCCCATACCTCTCTTAATCACGTTATAGCTCGGAGCCCTCGGATGTGACGCGACGTATTCTATAGAAACTGACGGATCGTCCCGTCCCGCCCCGTTCCATCCAGTTCTAGTGTGAGTCATCCTTTAACCAAACAAACTGTTAAGAAACAAACCCCTTAACATAACAAAATAAAATAAATTTATGTTTTTTATTTTAGTGAAACTAACTTTTTCCTCTTCCGATACGTGTTTTTTATGGAGATATATAACAACACACGAACAGTACAAAAAAGAAACCAAACATTGACATAAACATTGTGGCCGCGAAGAATATTTATGCATTAATAGCAGGTCTGCATCAACCCTTCAACATGTCGAGGTTTTTACACTAAAAATAAAAATATGCACAAAAATATGCAAATATGCACATATTATTATGGTAATTTGAAGACTATAAAATAAACATCGCGTACCTACAAACAAGTTGTTAAAACATCAGATATACTTAAATCTAAATATCGAAATTCAAAAATGTTTGTAAAATAGTTTGACCAGGGGCCTTACCATGACGTCTTAATGCGATTTAGTTTAGGTTCATGGTGAGGCCTCAAGATTCGTTCCCATTCGTGCATAGGCAGATAAAGTCATACTGTCTTTTTCTTACGTTTGTATCTCTACTTTGAAAAAAAGTGAGGGTAGGTATAGAGTTATTTTTAAATCTATATTATCTTTTTTTTAAATCTACCTCAGACTACAATAACCTACAGGATGTTATAAAAGTCCTGAACGACACTTCAACAGCTGATAAGGAACCTGATTGCGATGCAAATGGAAAAATTTCGTAGTTCGAAAAAAATATCACTTTGTATGGAGATACCAGTAGATCCATTTTCGAACACCTGTTCCATCCACTAATATTTTTTTCGAATTTTCAAAATTTTCCACTTTCATCGCACTGGCCATCTGGATCAGCTGTTGAAGTAGGTATCTTTCGGGACTTTTGTAAAAACCTGTATACTTAGTTGTTGTTGTTGTTGTTGTTGTTGCTGTCCTATGGCACCCCAGAGGTGCAGAGGGCCTTCACAAGCTCGCGCCAACCCTTCCTGTCTTCCGCGTATACTTAGTATATAGGTTAATTTATATTACCCTCTACGCTGTTCTACTCTGTGCTACTCTACGCTATTGTATTTCACGGCCATGATCCACATTAATAAACACAATTATCAGATTATTCGGGTTGTTGCCTTTTGCTTTTTGAACCTTCAGCAAGGCCATTCCTTAAGCATCTAGCTTATCTATTTACTAACATTATCTGGAAGATCCGATAGTTTCATTCATGAATAAGGCTCTTTTTGGGTTCCGTAACCTAATTCGTCGATGCTATATCGAAATAGAGCCCAGTGTGCTTACCAAGAATTTGAAATCTACTGAAGATATCGATAGTCGTTAGCGTCTCCGTCCACGCACTGTCAGTACATCCTGCTCGAACTTGCGGGTGGAAGCGGGATGCAACTGTAGATAACGTGTCGAAATCTATCCTTCGAAATCAGCAACTCCTTGTAGAGTCACTCAAAGAGCTGCAAGATAACGGTGGCAGTGGACTGGACCGATGGCTTCTGGGGCAGAAAGGTTCGGGAATGGCGTATCGGAAGACGCATTAGGTGGGACGATCTGGTCAAGATCGCAGGAACCGCTGTGTGCATAATAGTAAAGGAAGGGATAGGGACTGAGTGAGATACAAAGAGGTCAATACTAGAGACGCTCATACCTACCGACCGCGCATGCCAGATGTGTCAATCCTGAAATGAGCGACTTTGGTCAATAAATAAATAAATAAAATTAACATTATATAAGCTATTAACGGGACGGGGCGGGGCGGGACGCAACAATCTGTCAATTTCCATAGTTAATCACGTCCGAGCTCCGATTCTAGTGTAAGTAATCTTTTAAAATTTAAAATAGCACACACATTGTGTAATGAACTGGAATAAAACCCTTAAATTGCCAGACTGGCTCACACTTTGGCGGTTTTTGTTAATTCTGCGTATCAGATAACGTTATCTATTTCATATTTCTCATGACCATTACTACTAATAGTATGTTCCGATTTCGTCAGACAACTTTTGGTAAGTACACAGCCTTGCAATCTAAATTTTATTTAATTCGGTAATTTTGAAGATATCGTCATTTGTTTATACTTTAGGGTTATCAGATTATTCGGGTTGTTGCCTTTTGCTTTTTGAACCTTCAGCAAGGCCATTCCTTAAGCATCTAGCTTATCTATTTATTCTCCGCAACCGTGGAGTGACTGTCGGACGCGTACTAACTCTGTTTTAAGTCTGTCTGTCAGTTTGTCACAGGGCTCTGTCTCAAGAATCCTTATTATGTAGTTAAATTTTGAAATTCTCAGATAATGAAAGAAAGAAAGAAAGAAAGAAAGAAAGAAAGAAAGAAAGAAATTATTTATTTGGTTTAAAAACATTGCAAGGTTCAGGATTAACAAGTTGCACATAAATATACCAAAAGGGATGCCACTCAGCATGAGCCGTGACACACCTAAGTGTACCACGACACTGGTTTTCAGGGCACCCACAAAATCATACAGTAAGTAAACTTAAGTTAAATTAAAAACATATCGTAAAAGAAGGTGGTTGGTTTCAAAACAATATAAAACAAGTAAGGGAATTTAAGTTAAATTATAAATAGAGTTCTTAGTTTTGTTATAATAATTTTTATAGCTAGGTATTTAATGTGACCGGAATGTTAGGTTAAGAGAGAATAGATGTATGCTGCATATATATATACGAGTAATTATGTGTGTTTGTATATGTATGTATGTATGTCCGCTTAGTTATTGGTAGTTTGTTGATGAGTTAAATACTTTTTGAGGTTTGCCTTGAAGGAGGGTATGGATTTACAGTTTCTGATCGGTGGCGGTAAGTTGTTCCAGCATTTCGTCGCAGCATACTGGAAGCTGCCACGGAAAGCGGACGTATTGTGCTGTGTGCCTATTAGTCTAGGCGCACCTCGTACTAGACACTTTGAGAATTTAAGTTTATGAAACAGGTAAGATGGTTGTTGTCTATTAATTACTCCAAATAAGAGGGTGGCAAAGTGCATGGTACGTCTAGCGGCCATATTTAACAACTTGTGTTGATTTAAAAACGGAGTGATGTGAGATCGACGAGGAACAGCGAAGCAAAAACGCGTACAGGCATTTTGAATGCGCTGTATTAATAAGGAGGTACGCGCTAACAAGCACCCACCAAAAACGGCATCGGCGTAACTTAGTTTGGACAGAATAAGCGTGTCACAGAGGTTTATTCGTAGGTCAATGTTGATGAAATCACGGATTTTATAAAGTACCTTGAGTCTGTAGAAACAGTTACGAACTAATTCCGAAACATGTTCTTCAAAACGTAACCTATTGTCCATAATAAGACCAAGATTGCGTGCCACTGAAACATACTCAAGATGTTCGTCTAATATTGAAACTTGCGGAGGCATCAGATCACCTAATAGTTTATCTGGACCAAACATCATTAACTTAGATTTACTAGAGTTGAGAACAAGGTTGTTAGCCTTACACCACTGAGCAACGCGTTCCAGGTCAGAGTTTAATTTGTGCACTGTTGAGTCTATTTCATTTCGTTTGCATGATATGTAGATTTGCAAATCGTCAGCATATTGGTGATAGTTAGAGAAATGTATATTTTTAATTATATCTGCACAATATACAATGAAAAGTAACGGGCCTAATATCGAGCCTTGGGGTACTCCCCGCACAACAGGTAAAGGATTCGAAATTAACGTCTTACCACTTTCATCTTTTAACTCGACAGATTGAGTGCGTCTGGTGAGGTAGCTTGCAAACCAATTCAAAGAAAGAGTGTCTACTCCATAGAAAGATAGCTTGGATAGTAGAAGCGTAGTGTTGATGGTGTCAAAGGCTCGTGAGAAATCTAATAGCACTAACATGACATTTTCACTGCTGTCTCGCGCAGCTAAAATGTCATCAACTACATCTAACAAGGCAGTAGTAGTGCTACGAGACTTCCTGAACCCAGATTGTTTGTTAGGCAAGATGTCATTCGCTTCAAGATATTCTGTTAATTGTAAGCAGACAGCTCTTTCTAAGATTTTGGACAAAAAGGGTAATATACTTATCGGACGAAGATCTTTTAAATTGACTGGGTTAGGTACTTTTGGTATAGGTTTAATCAAGACAGACTTCCACAATTCGGGAAAGACACCAGTTTCAATAGATTTATTTATTATATTTGTAATTAATGAAATCGTGTGAGGCAACGTTAATAACACCATATTCAAGGTAATACCATCAGTCCCCTGAGCATTTGTGGAAAAAGACTTTATTATGTTAAACACATTCGTTTCTGTTACTGGTCTAAGAGAAAAAACTGTGGAACCATATCTGTCGAACTCGTATTTAGTTAAAAGCGAGATGTTCTCACTGTTATCTCCAGGGAGAGTAAGAAAATGTTCATTAAGCTTTACTGGATTGCATAAATGTACAGGTAGCTCACTATGTTTTTTCTTGAAATTAACAACGTCGTTTTTTATATTCTTCCATAGTACTCGTGGGTTTTTAAGATTACTATTAATGTTATGGTTGAAGTATGCAGTTTTTTCACTGTGAATAGCTAAATTAACAATTTGTTTTAACTCTTTGTAATATTTTATGTGGGATTCTTCTTTCGTCAATTTGCTACGAGCATGTGCTTCGTCGCGAAGTTTCATCATGTTCTTAATTGTATATGTAATCCATGGATACGACTTGTTATTAATTCGAACTGTTTTTACGGGGGCAAATTCATCAAATAGTTTTAACATATGACAATTAAACGTATTTACCATATAGTTAACATCATTCCGTACAAAACTATTCCAAGGTATCGATTCTACACGCTCATTAAAAAGTGTCATGTCTATGTCTTTAATAGGTCTATATGTTACCGTCCGAGGAGATGGCTTAACTTTTTTTAAAGAGACTTCAAATGTTATGAATGCGTGACTACTGAGATCTGGGATATGATAAACGCATAAATCAGAGACACGCGTATTTGAGCAAACTAAGTCAATTAAGGTTTCGCTATGATCGGTGAAATGAGTAGGCTGGTCAGTAAATTGTATTAAATTCATACATTTCAGAAAATCGAGTAGCTTTTTAGAATTTTGGTCTTGAACATTTAAAAGATTAATATTAAAGTCGCCTAGCAAAATAATATTGTCAAATTTAGCAAATGATGATATGGAATCACTTAGTGCATCAATGAAAGTGTCGGCATTAAGCCATGGCGGGCGATACGCCACACCAACTGCAATCTTAGTGCCATTAACCGTCACACTAAGCCACATTTGTTCAACCAGGGGCACCGACGGATGAGGAATCAGGCGCGCAGTGATCCCCTGCTTGATGTAAAAACCCACTCCTCCGCCACGGGCGCGGGCGCCGCCGGGGGCGCGCGGCACATGTCGCAGGCAGTAGCCAGCCGGAGCCGGCGCCCGTGACTCTTCATTAGCACGTAACCACGTCTCACAGATGGCCATTACGTCAACATTATGTGCATTTCTATGTACATGAGAGTGGCTGAAGTGCATAAAAATATCTGAACAAGCACTTGTCAATAGAGACGTGCTCAGATATTTTAGAGTGCTTTGGGCACTCCGATATATAACAAATCCATGCCACTAATATAACAAAAATAATATACAATTTTAAATGAAGCTTCCTCAGTCCTTGTAAAATGAGTTTTTCTGTATCAACGCAGCCAATGCCGCAGCAATGCTGTAATAACTGGAATCTAACCTTTAAGGTTACATGTCAGATCTAACGATATGCTCCAGCGTTATGGCTAGTGGTTCTTTTTAAGTCCTTGAGTAATTGAGTGACAATAAAGCCTTCCCAGGCTCCCTGAGCCTGGTATAAGTACGCGGTGGTGGCGTGGTAAAAGCCTAGCCTAAGGTATGGGGATTGGGGAAGTTTTACAAACTTGTTTTGCATATCAAACGCAACATCATTCTGCGATTGTCATTATGCAATGATTACATCATTAAGCAATATTTTTCCTTGTTTATAACCACAGTCAGTATTCTTAGAAGTTTTTACGACTATAATTTATATGTAGGCTCAGATTATAGGTTTTCAAATTAAACACCTGTTTATGCTACCATTGAAGTACCTATGCTCGAAGTTTCCCTACGAAACCGAATTACTTAGGTGATTTTAATTTTGTGATTGTTATCAATTATTAATCCGACGTAATATCGTACTGTTACTTACATCAAATACTAAAATATTTTTTTTTTTTTGCTTTAAAATCATTTATTCTCGAAATAGGTAGGATTATTATTATTATTGGATTTAAGGTAGGTAGAGGTAGGTAGTTAGGTAATTTACACTTACTGTATATATTTCTAAAATATTGACATATATAATGTATTTTTTCTAAAAAAAGTATAAAAGTTCAAATTCATGTCGCTTACCTATGCGTAATAAATTTCCTCGATCTACTGGTTTGTAATGTCATCTTGGCAGGTGCCATACATTGCGTATATATGATACTTCAAATTGAATGCTACCTAAAAGAAATCGTGGTAATGTATTTCGTGTCATTTCCGTCTCCGGATTTAGGCCCGAGACCCGAGAAAAGTCGAATGGTTAACGGATTTTAATTGTATTGTAACAACTTGCTGAGAAACTCTGAAGTCTACTTGATATTTTAATCCCAAAAATTTCCAAAAAGTTCAGGCACCAGTTTATATTTTTGCTAACTGTTCATAGAGTGCTAAAACCACAACTCTTCCCGCAGTCGGGTAAATTGTAAAGTCTAACAATATTCCAATTGACCCGCTCATTAGGGCTTGGGCGAGGTCGTGAGTAAACATGTTTTCACAAAGTTCGCGAGGCAAGGGCACAGCCTTAGCTTAATGACAATAACATGTGGTGTTTGCTTTCCTATAGTATACGTACATACTACACTACATCATCACTATTTCAACCGTTTAAAGCCCACCTAAGCTTTGGCCGCACTTCTTGTACGCCACTGGTCCTGGTCATGCCATTCTCATCTTGAAGTTGCACGCGATCTTTCTGATACTTCCACCCATCGAGTTAACGGATGCCAAGCGCTTCTTCTTTTTGACATACGTACATGTACTTACGCCTTTTTCAACCGACTTCAATATTTCTAAAGGAGGAGGTTCTCAATTCGTCTGAATTTTTATTATTTTTTTTTTTTAATGGATGTTACCTCAGAACTCCGTCATTACTGAACCGATTTGAATTTTTTTTTTGGTTTCTTAAAGTAGATGGATCCAGGTTGGTCCCGTTTTTTTCAAAATCTATTTCTGATGATGGGATCCATAAGGAATTGAGGGAACTCCTCAAATTTGAAAGGCACATGCATGCTGATTTGGGTGATTTCTTAAGAAACTCGAGCATTTCTTTACGAAAATCATGAATTTGGTGGAGTGGATCTGATAATGAAGACCAGGGATGGCAAAGTGGAACTGCTTGGTAATTCCCAGGACTATCATCCGATTTTAAAAAATATTTTTTTGTCTGAAAATAGATGGTTCCAGATTAGTTCCGTTTCTTTCAAAATCAATTTCTGATGATGGGATCCATGAGGAACTGAGGGAACTCCTCAAATTTGAAAGGCACATGCATGATGATTTGGGTAGTTTCTTAAGACACTCGAGCATTTCTTTACGAACATCTTCAATTTGGTGGAGTGAACCTGATGATGAAGACCAGGGATGGCAAAGTGGAACTGCTTTGTAATTCCCAGCTCTATCATCCGATTTGAGACATTCATCTTTTCTTTGTAAGGAAATACCTTCAAGATAGTCCTATTTGATTATAGTTCTATTTTGATGATGGAATTCGTGAGGGATTGAGAGAACTCCTCAAATTTTAACGGCACATGCATTCTGATTTGAGGGTTTCCTTAAGTAACTAAAACATTGTTTTGGGGGAGCCAACATTTTGATGAAGTGGACCTGATGATGAAGACCAGGGATGGCAAAGTGGAACTGGTCGATAAACCTAGAACCTTATTATCCTAGTTGTGACATTCATGTTTTTGATTTGATTTCTATTCTGATGATGGGGTTCTTGAAGAATTCAGAGAACTCCTCAAATTTGAACGTCACGTTCATTGTGATTAGAGGGTGTTCATAATTAGCTTACGCATTTTCTTACTGTGGCCATCATTTTGCTGGATGTTGATAATCAGGGATAGCATAATAAAACTGCTCGATAATTTACAGTCTGTCATCCAATTTAACACATTATTTTGTTTGTTTTAAAGGTCTACAAGGGAGTTCCGTTTGATTACTTCACATGTAATGATGGAAGCCCTGGGACATTAAGAAAGCTCCTCAATTTTCGATCGTACACGTGCGGTGTATTGGATATTTGTGAAGTAAACTGGCTAACTCAAACAAATTCAAAATTTCACTTTTACCGGGAACCAAATGAAGTCGGTTTTTTTTTTCTTAAAAATTATTTCCCCAAAAGGTAGGCTAAACACATGAACATGCTTAAGGCTGAGAGCCACTTTTAGCAATAACGAAATTGTTGCTGTGACAGAGGGTACCAGCCCATCGCTTACATCATACTTGAACTCATATCCCACTTGAACCCATATCCCACAGCCACTTCTACCACACCCTTCGACTCTTCACCACGCGGGGTTAATAATATAACTACGGATTCATTATTATGCCTAATATAATAAGTGTTATGCCATTCTATTATTATGCCTGTTCAACATTATACACAATTTTTGTATGCCAAATATGTTATGCGAAATCATTTTAGGAATTTTAATGTTAGGTGAATTAAGGGGAACCCAATATAATTATCTCTATTTATACTGTTAGTTATTTTATTAATAATATGACGGTGATCTGCGGTTTAACATCTTTGAATTTATCAAGTGAGGGTTTCCCCACAAACTTACCCACTTAAACTGTTGATCGAGCTTTCGCTGTGAGCGATCCATTTTATAAAACTGATGGCATTAGTATATGATTCTAAGGTACATACATATAGTGATTGACAGACAACGCACAGGTTGGTTGGTTGATGGTTGAGAGTGAGACTGACTCGTTGATTAGGGATTGCAATCCCTACCTTGAACGTACAGCCATAAAATTCGGAATATTCAATGCTCAAGTGTTGTGTAAATCCTCCTTTTTTTGCCCAGGGAAAATCCGTTATGGATCCCACTCAGCCCGGAAGAAACTGAGTGGGTGTGTCCAACTCACATGGACTAAAAACCCTGGGGTGGTCCATCACTTCGCTCATGGGACGGAGTGTCGGGAACGCGGCTGCACAACCTCCGACACCCCGTCAGCGTTGCCTTTATTGGCCCGATCTAAGTGAGCTGCTCAGGCAGCATTCTCCGCTGTTGGGACACTTCAGGGCCATCCAGCTCGAAGCTTCTTTAGGCGGGTGTTGGGACTCAGGTCGCAGGCTCCTGTTAAGGCGGCAGCATTTTGCCAGCAAAGGCTCTTCGCCACCTACCCGGCCTTCTTCGGCGCTGAGGAAGAAAACTCTCGTCGCCCTCGCGCACTCATTCTGCAGCCTCTTTTTGCGTCACGCTAAACGTGGCTGCCGCCGCCAACTCTAACGTGGATGAAAAGAGGGTTGAAAGTTCTAACAAGCTCTAAGCAGACGACGTTGCGGTCGGAGTGTATAGTTGTATAATATAATTGTGCTTATACTCTTTTCTTGCCAGTAACCCCAAAAACATCACATTTTAATTTTCCGTAATCATTTTCCACGAAATCTCATTTGAAAGTGACAGAGCCAAGTATTTGTATTCAGTCGTCGTTTTAAATTAGACGATACGAAGACAAACTCAATTCTAATTTGTTCTTTAGTTTAAATTACTTTTAGATGAGTCGTCGTTTCAAGCTGTTTGGAAATATACCTACCTAATTAGCGAAAAGCTAGTCTAGTCATGTGCAAATCGAATCCGCGCCCTGGGGGTTCCGAAGACTCACAAAATTTTCTAAGACTACGTTTCGACCAGTTGTTTAGAATAGTTTCGAAATCAGGCAAAGAATTAAAATACTTGGTATTCATTAATTACCTCTTACTTTACATAATTAATCATTACTAGAAATTTATTTAATTATATAAAATATAAATAGACAGTCAAAAATTTATAAAAAGACAGTATTTTTATAAAAAGACAGTCAAAAAATGTACTGATAACTCTATTTACTTACCTACCATTGGTTTTTAACACTTCAATCCGGGAAGTCTGTATTTACTCCACTTTTTAATTTTTGCACCTGCAATGTACTCGTATTACACAATGTCACAAGTTGACTCAATAAAGCAGTCCATCGAGGAGCTGAAGACGGAGTTTGACACGAGAATGGCTGAGTTGCAGAGAGATTTGGACAAAGCTGGGACTGGACCTAGCAACCCTGCATACATCAGTGGCAAGTGCGTTCGGCGCTTTCAAGTCATGCATATTGAAGGCATTAGAAGCGCTCCAGAAGCAAGTATTCCACCTTACACAGCAAGTCAACTAGATGGAGATGCGCTCTCTAAGAAAGATGTTAGTTGTGCATGGAGTCCCTGAGGTGGAAGGTGAAAACACGGCTGCCACTATTGTCAAGGAGCTCAAAGTCATTAAGGGCAACTTTAACTTCCTTTTCGTGGTGGTAAGCCCAGGCCTGTATTGGTCAAGTTTTGTGAAGGTTCTTAGTGTATTTTTTTATTCCTGCGACTCCCCGCGTTTTAGCTATCTAATTTCTAATAGGTCCTCAAACATTTTTCTTCTTTCTGTCCCTAGTTCCTCCTCCCACTTTTATAATAGCTCGTTTACTTTCCGCGCAGTTCGTCTGTGGAACTCGCTTCCTGTTGAAATAAGACGTGCTAAATCACTTGCATGTTTCAAAAATAATGTCAAGGATTATTATTTGTCGCTTTCCTAGTACTTATTAATCATACTTAAGTTATTATCCATGCTGGTTTCACTGGTCTCCGCGGCATTCAATTGTGGCTGATAATATTTATACGTGTTAGTGACTGGCATAAATAATATATATATAATATACATATCTATGTATGTTATTTATTTATTTGTGTGTGTATATATAATTTTTTTTTTCTGTAATGTTTTGTAAGGTGTGCAATAAAGAGTTATTGTATTGTATTGTATTGTATTGTATTTATTAGTATATTTTTGTACCGTCTACTGTTTATTTCTGTTACATGTGCTCCGATAGGCGCTAGCCTCAGGTTGTCTGGAAGAGATCGCTTTTTAGGGATAAGACCGCCTGATGATGTATATTTTTCCGTTGTAATATTTTATAAGGTGTGCAATAAAGTTATTGTTGTTCTTAATCCCAGTAGCTTTATAGCCAATACGAGTATATCGCTGCAATATTTAAAAGTTGCATAATTTCAATTACAGAGGTCTTTAAGTGCCACCACACCGAGATATGAGTTCAAGTGTATAGTATGGCTCACACTAGAACGGGCCTCCCGGCCCATCGGGCCAGTGATCGGGCCGAGCCGATCTGTCAGTTTCTTCAAAAAACGGCACGTGACATCCGAGGGATTATTTCTATAGATCGTCCCGTCCCGTCCCGTTCTTGTGCGAGTCATCCTTATTGTGAGCGATAGGCTATAAACTCACTGCAATGTCACAACATCGCCATCTTCAATCCTTTTAATTGCTAAAGTTGAACATTTCCATGTGCTCTGCGTAGGTACCCCTTTTAGAAATTCAAGCGCGCGTAGACTAGCGTGTGTAGCCAACATGCCAATCGCTCTCGCTACGTAGCGTAACGTAGTTATCTGTCTCTATCACTCTTCTTTATTAGTGCGACAATGACAGTTGTGTTTCGTGCACGACTGAGCTTTAGTAACTGGCATCTTGGCTACGCACGCAGCACTTTGATTTCAATCATTTAGGTTTCTCATTTAACCATTTTACCAAGTTTTACTGTTTCATACGACATCATTGTCTTGTTCGAATACTTACTTATGGTCGCCGCAGCGTCTTTTCTCCTATCCCTCTGTGTGTTGCTCGTCATTTCACCAATTATATTTATTGATTAAAGGATGACTCATAGTAGTCCGTTCCGTTCCGTCCGATCCGATACGGGACGATCTGTCAGTTTCTATAGAAAGTATCACGTGATAGCTCGGAGCCCTCGGACGTCACGTGACTTTTTGTATAGAAACTGACAGATTGTCCCGTATCGGATCGGAACGGAACGGACTACTGTGAGTCATCCTTTATTCTAAAACCATTCTAAGAATAAAGGTTTTTGGTTGCATCGACTGATATATCTACTACCACAGTCAGGTTAATTTTTTTGAGAATGTCCGCGAATAATCAAATTGCAAATGATTGAGATAGTGTTTGGCTTTGCTGGTGAATTGCTGCGTCATTTCATAGAAAAACTTTGGCGCCGCCCTATATTTTCCATAAAATACTGCGAGGCAATGCAACAGTGAGGCCCGCATAAAGCTCTAGCAACAGCCGGCGGCTATATTCCTAATTAAATATGTCCAAACGTCATAACGTTTGGACATATTTAATTAGGAATATAGCGGGTAAACCCGCAGGACATGACATGTCTCTTTATCGGCAGGACCGAGAGCAGGTCAAAGAGCTATATCCTAAGCATATCTGTGTTACTAGTCTGGGCTTATTTTAGTCGCCGATAGGAGCGATTCGTGATAACGCATGACCTGATAAGCATAATAGGTACAGGCATGGTGGGAACATCTTAGTACAACGGGCACAAATCCATGTAGCAGCAGAAGTAGCTAAGGTGGCAAAGTGTGCATATTTATCTTAGCACGACCTGATTGTTGTGACAACAAAAGTTTGTCAAGATCTTTTTGAACACTACTCGTTCCGCTGTCCCCAGTCGCGCTAAGATGTACCCACCATGCTTGTCATGTCATGTGTGATAAGCGACTAAAATAACCCCGCTGTCATGTTTATGAAACCGTCGCGTGGGTTTCCGGCCTTTGCTCATTGTTATTCCAACTCCCAGTCTGCGCTGACGTCTGACACAAAGAAAGTATCCGCGACCTTGCCCATAAGATATCAATTGGTCAACATATTGCGATAGGTATAGTATGAAATTACAGCGTGCCGCGTTTTGTAACTTTGTCAGGTTAAAGCAATCCTACACGTTAGCGTGGACTAGTTTTTGCTGTGGTTTTATTGCCTCTTTCTGTGGTTAAGAGCTAAAGATCCTAGGTAGTTAAAAAATGGGTAATTTGAAAAAAAAAGCATAAAGATATTTACAAACATGTTGAATAAAATCATTGACTAGCGTCATTATTTTTTCGTAACCACCTCGAATCTTTGCTCAGATTGTTTTGTTTAATGTAGGAATGTTCAAAACATTTTTGCACAACGTAACATAATTATGTGACAAGTAATAAAATAAATAACAGAGGTAACGTTAGTAATATAGGTACACCGTGCAAAAATGTGTTGCAAGAGTAGGTTTGTAAAGAAAAATATGTAAATAAATTTCGATACGAATTTTAATATTTCCATACACTTAATATCAGGTAATAAAAGTTGTCCGCTTAGCGGCAAGGTACATTGACACATTAATAAATTAACTTAAACTATATCAGTCTGACGGTCGCGCCGAGCGCGTTGCTTAGTTTACAATTAGTATCACAGATGAGTAGAGCGGTGGGTCGCGCGAAATGCACCCGTGGGGGCCGCGCGGGCCGGGGCGGCGGGGGCGGCGGTCACTCGTCCGACGCGGACGACAGCTGGGTGCTGCCGCCCGAGCTGAAGGAGCCTCGGCACGCACCCGCCTCTCCAGCGTTTCCCGCCGGCGGCGCGTCTCCAGTGTTGGCGGGTGACAGGGTCCTCAGCAGCTCCAGGGCCGCACGAGCCCGCTGCCCGTCGGCTACGGCCGCCGACGCCGCGCCCGAGGCGCGCTCCCACGCACTTTTCTCAGGCAGCAGCAAGCGACGCGCCTCACGCTGCACTCGCCGCGACCGCAGCGCAAACAGCAACGGGGACGCCGCCGATGCCAGCAGCAGCAGCGCCAAAGCGGGCGTGCGAGCGTAGTCGGCGAGCCCTGGCGCGGCCGCCGACACTGCGGCGGTGACGGCGTGCGGGATATGCAACATCACTAGTGCGCCGGTCAGAATCCCGACGCGGGCCGCGCGAGACTCCTCGCGGTAGCGGAAGAGTGATGCGTTTGAAATCCGGCACCGGATCGATGTAATCCTCGAGCCATTTGTGGATGGGATAGGGGTCCGCGGCTGCATGGCTAACAGCGGTGCCGCAAGCGATGGAGCTGAGCTCACCGCCGGCAAGCCTTTCCTCAAATCCTCACTGGATTTCCCTTCTTTTCGCGCATTTCTCAAACTTGCGACAGAGGGGCACCGACGCGGCTGATCTGGAGGAAGCAGGAACGGGCCAAACTTGCGGTCGGTTTCTTCCGCGGGACCACTGTCGGGTACATCAATCTTAAGAGTTAACCCTTCACCTTCTTCTATGAGATCTGGTAAGTTGTTTTGAGGTTCATGAAGCTGTAGCGCACTGGCCCCGTGGGCTCTCGCTCGGAGTCCCGAGGAGCGCGCCGCTCGGTAGATCCTTGCGTACATAACGCAGACAACGGTAGCAGGGGCGAGGATGCCAAGAATTAAGTACACGATGGAATAGACTAGCTCGACGCCTTGCACGATCGGTTCCTCAGAGTAGAAGTGGCGGACAATAGCGATGGTGGCGCGGATCGCTGCCGCCGAAGCGGCGATGAGCCACGTGGTGGCGCAGAGGACAACGGGGCGGCGTTGTAGAAGGCGGGTGTGGCAACGTAGCGGGTCCGTCACGGCGTGGTGTTGGTCCAGCGCGATCAACGTGACGGAGAGGAGGGCGGCGAGGCTGCATGCCGCAGCGGCGGCGTCGCCCGCCTCTAGCCAGCCCTTCTGTTCCGATTTCATCTGCGTGGAATGCTCGCCGAACAGCGCAGGCGCCAACATCGACGTCGTTAGCAAATTCGTCGCCAGCAAGTTTATGACGAACCTGTAACAATAGAAACGTGAATTAGGAATGTTTGCCACACTCGATGTTGATTTGGGTGCGCTCTCAAACAAGAACGCAAGGTTGTGTCAATTTTCTACGTATTAATCAGCGGTTTTATGGCTTTGTCCTGATTTTGCGGTGTAATTAATCGGGGAACAATCAGAATCAATCAGGCCTTGTTTTGTAAATATTGTTTTCTTTATAGAACAGCCTGGAGTTACTAATTGAGAACGAAGTTGGTTATTCCGTGCGTTCGTAAATTGCTCACGTATCGGTTCTGCAAATTCTGGAAGTTTTCCGTCCAATTTGCCGGCCTTGTACAGCAATATCTAGTAGACGGTAATATCATAATGAATTAATTGGCGTTATAATCATTAGTCGTTTAAACATGACTTTATCATCGCAATAAAAATTGCTAAAATTAGCGACATCCTAGGTAATTCTTACTGATCAACTTTAAGCTATGGCTGCTACTTCACCGCTTAGAATCTTAAAAGAATACAGTGCATTAACCACCAAGGGCCTGTTTATTGTAACACAAGCTATTATTGTATGGCCTTTACCCTAGGCGAAGTTACGAAAGCACAATTGCACTGTTTCCATCAACGCGTACGCAATTCCGAATACAACATGGCCACATTAATTATATATAGTCGTTAGATAGTGAATAATTGTTTTACGTCCAGCGATTTATATTCTACTCAATATTACTGTTTGATTTATCAATGGAATCGTTAGCGACTGAAAGTAATTAACTTATAGCCGTTTTTAACTTATATCAGTTATTCAACATTCGTTATAATACTTATTTCATCATAGATAAATATTGCATAATGTTAGTGATATGATAGCGCTGTCGTAAATATCCCAAGCCATTGAAAATCTTATACGCAAGGAAATACCTAGTTTATTTTTCTTAATGGCTCCGACGGATGCCAAAACTCGCCAAAGGTCAATGACACACAATCATGAACAAAATCACTTCCGAATGTTTGTTTGTTTACGTAATATTAAGTGTTTATTAATAACAAATTAGTAGTTTGTGTTGATGGTTTGTCACAATGATTAATATTTGATTTTCATATTAACCTTAATAATTGAATGTCCGTAACATCACATGGTCACATAAGTATATGTGACCGAAATCTAATAAGATTTTAGCTTGTTCTAATAATTAATGAGGCTGTTAATACAATAGTACAGTCGACTTCATTCACATTCAGCTCATAAATATATGAGCATTTCCAAGGTTTAAAAAATATCTGTACATTCTTACTTAGGACATTGACATTAAGGTGTAAGTGTTTAAATTATATTTTATTAATAGCTTTAAAAACACAAGTTCCCCATCTATAAAAACCTTCTTAAAAGAACGGCGCATGAGAATGTCTGCTAATATTACTCATCAATCAGCAGACAGTTTGCTCCCATATAACTTCCAGCGAAATTACAAATCATACTGACATTACCAAGGTTTGGGAACAAGATAATCCAGAACGCACTTCCCTTTTTATTCCAAGGGAAGGCTACTCCATTTTAACGGCAACTCATAAACAGTCAGACAAAACCTCGTCAGCGGATGATTGAAATAAGACGGGATATGTTTGTTTGTACCAAACCTATTGCTTTCGTTAATAGAAACTAGACCACTTATTTTTAACCACTGTGTATTTGAAATGTTTCTTTTTCATTCAAATGGAGATTTGAATAATATAATTGAAACTTGGGAGCCATCCACAAGGCGTGAACAAAGGCATCAACGCGCTGCGCTCCCACCTTTACCAGGCATGATTCTTGTCTGTCATGTATGCGGTCGGCGCTGTCGCTCGCGTATCGGTCTTACGAGTCATTTACGTAAGTGCCGCACTTCTTCGGACGCTGTTTAGATCATCACTCTGTTGATGAAAAGGCCAATGATGATGATGATGATGAGGTTTTTTTTGTTTGTAATTTATAAATTCTCTTAAAGTCAGAGAATTTGATATTAACAATGTTGATGGCAACTCATGACGACTGACTACTCGTACAGTTCCCCCTCGCAACAGCCATGGCTAATCTTACCACAAACCAGAATATTCTCACAGCATACATATGTATATTGCCCTTGGATCGCTATGACCATCAAGCATTATTTGAAAATCAAATCATGCATAAATTGTATATAATTGCATTTGTTTCTCTTGTATGCGGAATCGCTGTGAAATGTATACAATTGTATACATGCATAGGAAAAAACACAAATTAGGTACACACCATTGGTGGGCAATGCTGCATGCTAAGATGAGCCTTGTGGGCAGAAATGTTACATGGTCTCACATTGATTGATTTTAATAGAAATTGTAATTGCTAAATATCGGATAGCAATATTTGTTATGTACTACTTATTTGGAATATTTGAGTTTAAGTAACGCTGTTTAGAGTTAGAGAGTTCGTCAAAACTTTTGATGCTAATTTTGACAAAATATGTGGATTAAGAAATGTTTCAGAAATAAAGCTATAATTATATAGTTAGTACAAAGTAATGAAGTTTGCAGATTGCCTAATCGCATAAGTAAAAATACACTTGTAACTTGCATAGTGTACAAGATTTTAGTCAATTAGTCACAAGTTATTTTTAATTTGCGATTTCGACAAACAATCTATGTCGAGGTCGTGATTGGCCGTGACACCTCGGCAAGTCTGTATGTCGATTGCTTGTTTAACATATAGTTTAAGAAGACGTTGGCTAATAATGCATCTACAACATCTTAAATGTGTGAACTAGAAACGGTGGACTTTGATTCGTGGAATTAGAGCGGGATTATTTACGGTGATTTTAAAGAAATGATAAAAGTTTCTTGTCACTGGCAGACAAAACCATAAGGATAATGTACTCTCTTTATTTTGTTACTAAATAAATAAGTCTTAACCCTAAAAAGAGATAAGTAGCTTTTTTTTTAATGAGTAACTTTAGTCAACTTCAGAACTATTCGGAACTAACGAGTCATCGCCATTTTTTGTCTCACTCTTCATCGTAAACAAATATGGCCATGACGATCTCAGACCGGCGCCAAAAGTTCTAGAGTAAAGTGTTAGTGTTTTTTTTTACGGACATGCTTGAATGTTTTGTAAAAGGAAAATATTGAATGAAAGTTATTTTAGGTACTTATCAATATCACTGGCCTATTTTATTTTGAAAAATATCTTATTAGTTATCTCAAATAATATTAAAATATTCTCTAATGATTAAATCATTAACCCACTTTTTCAACCTTGATATCAAACACTCGCATAAATTAAAATATTTACCAATGTCAGATAAAAGAAGAAAGTGAAAATGGCGGCAATACATTTTTAGAATCACTCATATCACGAATTTATGAGTCGTTACTTTCTGAATGTGTCATGGACAAAATCTAATTTCTAGAAACAAGTTGACCTACATTTTAACAAAAATTAAAATGACGGTAAATATTTTAACAATCCATTCAATTTTATGACTTCGCAGTTCATGGTTATAGAACGTACGTTAAAAGTGCTCTAAAATGGGATGCTTTGAAAAGTTTAATTGTAAACATTGTAATTTATGGTTGTATACTAAAAATAGGGCAAGGTTAGGACTGCCTCGCTTCTGTAGCGCATCAGGGATGTTTGCAGCGGCGCGAGTCGATTGTTTTTATACAACCATGCGTGCGCGCGCCGCGTCCCTGGTGCGCCGGGTGCGCTGCAGTCCCAACAGTATTCTGCGCATGATAGCGGACAGGGTTGACTGCCCCTACATGTCGCACTGCGAGGGATTGCACTCCCCTGTCAGTGTTGTCCTATTTTAAATGTAATTTTATTTTTTTATTTTTTTTTATTTTTTTTATTTTTTTTAGTCTAACTAACTTCTACATTTTAAGTTGTTTTACTAATATAAATGTGTCAATCGTTACATGAAATAAAAGTATTCATTCATTCATTCATTCATATCCCAGTCTGTAGACGTCTTATTTATAATTAAATAACGTTCTATTCATGGATAATCATTACATTATTTTGTTCGTTAATCATTTACGCTAAATGTTTATATCACAAGTTTTCGTTTTAGAAGAAAGATTAAATTTGAAATATACTACACTAATATTAAAAAAATGGTAAGCAAATGGTGTCCACCACCCCTTGGATTTTCCATTCAACTATTGATCATGAACTACCCGTTGCGTGACAAGGGTTTTTAAATACATAAAAATATCGTGTGTTGAGTTAACATGACCACAATATAATGGATGAAAGCACGAAATATTACGAAATAACATGCGGAGTTATTATAATATTGTCTTCTGTTCCCGCGATTGTAATTCATTGAAATTAAACACTTTAGAACGGATTAATGGCGTTTATTAACTTAACACCATGATCCTACGTTTACATGATCGTACAAGTGCTGTAAAGGGCTCGAAACGTAGGATCATGGTGTTAATAGACGCGATTAATCCGTTCTAAAGTGTTTAATTTCAATGCGGAGTTATTTTTAAAGTAGTGCTCTGTCATTATCATGGTGACGGTTTTTCATGTGGCTTCTATGTCACGTGATTACTTGGTTTTTTTTGGTCGTTGATGGTTAACAAAAATATAAGTAGTGCACCATAAATATTATATTGTTTTAATAAAATCATAAACATATCTACAATAGTTAATATCACACTAATACTAATATATTGTTTTGTCGACACATGCGAGACATTCTGAAGCGTCAAAGAAATAACTAAGACTAACATACTACCTAAATAATGAACAAACACGAACAACATGAATAACTTGTTACAATGTTAAATGAATGCAAGTAGTTTCTTAGCAACAAACCTCAGGCAAGACTCAGTTTTTTTCAAAACAAAAACGTAGCATGACTTGCTAATATTAGTAAATATAAATTAGCAAGATGTTTAATCTGTATATTTACATGTCTTGTTGCGATCAAAACCTGTTTATTTACTTTGTCTCATTTTACATAGATATTTTGCTTTTATATAGTACCTATGGTGCATTTGCTGCTCCTAACAACCACAGAAACCTTTTTGTGAGCGTTACATCAGCTATCTACGAAAATGTGAACATGTGGGATATTTTTTGTCCAACCAGTTTCCATAAATACATAATCATTCGCCTATTATACGCAGAAGGACGCAGAAGTGTTAAAAAAGTATATTAAATCATCCAGACAGGATTAAAGATCTGAGCGATCCCTCATTCACTTCCTATTGGCCGTGACCATGACCAGACAAAATGTGGATAAATTGCTCGACGAGCTGCCCGCATATATACATCCAAATGTTGGCCATGGCGTTTTCATAAAATATATATGAGTTCAAAAAAGGTTAGGCATGAATGGAGTTTGAGAACGCTTGACGTATTAAGCTTTAGGTTTTTTTTTAAATTATGCGCATAATTCGTAAAGTTTTCCAATTTATTTTTATGAATGGAAATGTTAAGATTTGATGTCATAATTTTCAACCTTACCGAGTTTATCCTTATTTAAAAATAATGGTGATGTTGTTATTTTAGTCTAAATAACAACATAATCCTTATTACAAGATTGATTTTAATTATAGAACACCGGAAAAGTTTCGTTCTATATTTAAACATCATAAATTGCTGAGGATTTGTGTAACTTTTTAAAGCTTCAGATGACTCAAGCTTCGTGGAATCGGCCAACTGGCCCGTCAGTCCTAATTACTTGTTGGCATGGAAAAAAATTACTGACTTGCACTGCACGGTTGAGTTCAAATAAAAATCACCCAACAAAATGTGTGTAGTATTTTATTCTACTGTTAATTACAAATCTTGCTAGTTTCCGTCTGAAAAATATGCAAATTAATATATGTGTCACAAAAACGGATACTTATTAGGTAGGTATATTATATTATATATTTATTATTATAAACTGATATTTATGTTAGAGTGCGTAAATATTTAGCGTAACTACCAATACTAAATTAGGTATATTTCCATTGCAACTGTCAGTAGCGCATCTATCAATAGAGCCGTATTATCTATTAATTTATTAGTTGTTCATTGATGCTAACTTGTTACTATCTGTATAATTAATGAAGTGGAATATTTTATACTCTGTCTGTCAAGTGAAAATAGTTAAGACACCACGAGTTTCTTTTTATAAATCGTCTAAAACATATATCTTTCTCTGAATGCATGTTTCTTAGTATCTTTCCACATCTGCATACTAATATGTATGTTTAATTCCCATGACGGTAGCAAAAAGCTTCTGTTTACATACATAGTGCCGGTTTTTAAATGCGTTATCTTAAGGTTCAAATTCGACTGAAATATTTTGGAATCTTGGTCGCTAGTCACTAATAGACAAAGTAGGTTAATGCCAATATTTAGCACGAATGTACACGTTAGTTTGTATAGATGTTATATGTACAGTAATAAAGCTAAGTGCCTCACGGCAAATTTTATTTTCTGATCATTAGAAAGACAAGGCGAAGCTATTAAAGATATTACTTCATTTCACCTAAGAAAAGGGTATATTGATCATAGGTACTAGGACTATGACGTAATATTAGTGATATCATTGCTTTTTACACATGTAGAAGAATATTGCCAGTCTATCTCCGTTTGATACAAAAACAATAATCCAATAGGACTAATGCACTCGCGCATGACTCGCCAAAACCAGGAAGTATATATCAGTTTCCATATAAGCTGTTCATAATGAATCAATTAAGAGACAATGGCTCCACAATATATTAAAGCATCAACGCTTGGGTTAATTTAATTAAAACCGTTTTGTGGGTGTCTAAAGGGTTTTCCTGGCCGGTACATTCAGGGTCTTTCCACTTAACACAGACGATTATGACACGCGACTGATTATAACGATTTAGCATTGTCACTAATTGCATGACGGCTAGTTTCTGAGGAATCTGCGGGGTTTTGCAGACCAGATTTACGTTTTATAGCCTCTGCCTGCAACATAGTCTGCGTAGAGTCGTTAAATGCTCCTTCATTAGCAATCTCGAACTAAATTGCTCGTTGTACAATTAATGTGCGAAGTTTTGGATCAGTTTAGTCGTTTTTGCGTAAAGAACAAACTCACAAACTTTCACGGTTATAATTAGTGGCACATTTTTAAAATTTGGTTGTGCCGTGAGAAACAACCAGTGACTATATACAAAGACTACAAACGCGTAGATAGCCTCTAGATTGACCTGGATTCTAAATGACTTGCAGAAAGTAGCGTCTGACATTTAGATATTATCTGAATTCATAAAAGCTCGCAGACCATTTTGAGTCGTTATAATTGTTTTTGTTCCGCAAATCCTCGTAAACCTACTATTTTTACTAAAATCTAAATGCTAACTTTAGTCGCACGTGTACGGGTTGTGGGATGGTTCAGTAAAGCAGACATCTTGCATCTGTATTCATCATCTCTCTCGCTCTTGATTCTATACGAAGACACAATAATAGCTGTTTGTTTGTATCCATCAAATCCAACAAAATGCAGAAGGCGCAGGTTTGATATTCGCCTCGGGCATTAGATGCATGTCTCATGTCACTTTTTCTTTCGTATATGATATCTATATACGTTTTTAATGTATATATTGTAGTGTAACTTTTTAACAATGATAGTCGGCCATTTTATTTCAATTGCATTTTTAAAGATGACAGCATAAGGAAGGGAATGTTCCCTCAATCAAGTCCAATTTATTACATAACAGCACAATTATAGAATACCGCTTATTTCCAACAACTGCTGGTAAACAAACATTGCGTCATGGACTAATCCTACAAATTATATGAGCGACATTAACATAGGGTTACTGATGATGAGTTAGGTCTGATTATTCGGATGACGTCTTGTACATCCGCTTTTTGAGGAATTTTCTGTAATTATGACTATCAGTTTTGGTTGATCTGTGCTATTTGTTGTTCACTAATATAATAGAATAATACAGTAGTTACAAAATAGTAGTACATGTGTTGTGTCGTCTTTATGACATGTATTTTGTAAGAATATGACACCTAGGGTGCAAAACCAGGAAATCACGACTATCACAAGTCATTTTGAGGATGCACTATAAAAGCTAATATACAACATTATAGACAGCAAATGTGATCTCTTTGACTTTGTCGGTTACCAATAAGGTGTAAATGCCGTAAAGATTCATTTAGAAATGAACCTTATCAACAATTGACAAAGTCGTACCTTACTAAAAACAATCACAAATGTTTTCGAAGTGCAATAAATGTTCTCGTACAGCACTTATGTAGGCACTTGGAGACATCCCCATCCAAAGTGTTACACTTTAGCACCTTTTTCTTAATAATAAAGTGCAAGAGCGGAAAAATATCTTTGAACAAAAATACTAGAATATAGAAGCAAGGAAGTATATTGTTTTGAACAGATTCGAAGTGCCTAAGTACCTATTGTGGGTAATAAAACTTCGTTAAATATTTATGAGCCGTTTCTGTACGAGAAAAACAATGATATTCCCGCAAGAAGATATATGAATTTCATTATTACAAAGAGCTTTTAAATTAAATTCGAAATACATTTTAGTTCAAAACATGCAGCAGCTTTCTTTTTAATTCATGAATAATTTACACAAGTTTTCAAATATGTTTAAATGTGTACAAATGTTTTAAGCAATTCAAATCAAAGCGATTCAATTAGGAGACGTTCAAATAGAAACCGCATTTCTTGACTATGTAGGTATTGTAAAAAAACAATGCTCTATGACCCCGTTCTGTCTCGGATAAACAATTATGTTATACCCAAAACTGACAACATTCTTAGCGACGTTGACAGTTTTAGGTAGGTATACCAATATCTTATGTCCTTAATCTGGTTAAGTGAGATTAGGAGCTTTATTCTGAAATGTGGTGCCTGACTTTTGTTATTTATGTTAGTATTTATTATTAGTCAGTTCTATTTCACTTGATGTGAGTCATATTACATTGAGATATTTTTTAGAGATGAATGCCTATTTCGATGAATTGGCCCTAATTTTAACCCCCTTTTATTATAAAACTTACCTTATTCAACCTTTGTGAAATGTAGCCTCATTCTAACAACTAAATGTCAAAATGATGGAGTGGCAAATGAAATACAAGTTTATGTATAACGCCATAAACGTATAGTAATTTGGATGGCCATAATGATTGGTAAGACAGCCAGTTCATCTCGGATTAATTTTTAATGATGTTAATATATTAGCCGTCGCCGTTAAACTTAATGTTTGGCGAATTTATGATTATGTGTAATTGTAAAAAACTTTTTTTGAGAAATAAATTAAAAAAAAGACATAAATGTCAACACTATCAATGTTCCATTACTTCACGTTTCGTTACTTTCGTTCACGTTTCGTGTGAAATCTAGAAGAATGTTTCGATTCCCACAGTAATGTGGCAATATTATTTTATTTTATTGATATTTAAAAACTATTGTATAATCGAAACGGGCCAATTGGAATTCTGTACATAATGTTATTCACGATTGGGTAAAAAAACCTCAAAAGGGCCAGTAGGCAGGGTACTGTATATAATGTGTAATTTTTAATGTATTTTATTTCATTGCGCTTCTGGCGCATTCAGTAGTTTTTACTTAATATTGGTCATACAGTATTTGTTATCTGTGGTGATGTTCTATTGACCCGCTGTGTTGCCAGTAGATAAGAAAGTAATTTTCTTAATGACAGCGAGCATTTGAATGTGGTCTTTGTTTATAAGTGCGCTCTTAATGTCTTCAGAATAAGCTTTTAAGATTAAAAATGAAACAAACTATCCAGTTTTAAAATATTTAAAAAGAAATTTGGATAAGGCTGGTTATTATTTTAAAAGTTCACCTTTCTCACAAACCTCATAATAATTTTATAAAAATATAGAAATTATATAGAAAAAATACAGTTAATCTAAAATAATCGTTAATGAGGGTCAATAAGCACAATTACGTCATACGAGTATTTTTCAATAACGTAAAAAAAGCATTGTCGTCATTGGCATGTGCGCACGCGCTTGTTCTCTTTGACACTTCGGCGAAACCAGTTTCGCAAATATACATTTGCCGTTCGCAAACGCCGCGACCCTCACAACTCGTTGCATAAAACGACAGCCTGACTGCAAAGTTAAATTTGCGTTGCTGCAGTAACCCCGTCCTTTAAATGTTGCCATGCCAAAAAACGTTTCAAGATGGCGGGGTTCCGATTTGGCGCTAATAAGCCATTACGATGTGATTAGCAGCGGTCGCGAGTGTAATTTGTATTGTTAATGGCTACCGTCGATTCCGGTGGGAGTGGAAAAATTTCTGCCTTCACATTCAAAGCAAGTAGGTTCCATAATAATATCTGTGGTGCGATTGTCTTTGACTCAATAAACGGCTGACACTTGGCAGCCAACGATCATTAATCTTTTTTACGAATTACTCGATTTGTCTTAAAACATTACGTAGAGAGTAAAATCTGTTTTAGTATGCAGAAATAAAAGCATTGTGTGAGCACGGTGCAAGCGGGAAACTTTATTTTAATCTTTTACTAGTATAATGCAAGTCGCATACCAGAAAACCGGTTGTGTGTCCAGAGTTTAAATTGCACTCTCTCTTGTATCACTGTTTCAATTAAAACTACATACTGAGTAAATGCGTTAACTTGCGTTAACGGATTTCAAATAAATTTCATCGTTATGTTGGATCTTCGGACATAATTATAAAAGTGTCCAGGTAGTTTAAATTATGTATTACAAATAATTTACAGAAAGCCGTAAATTATGCGGTTGATCTGTTTGAATAATTGGGTTTGTTTTTTCAAAGTACAAACAAGCACACTAAACATTCCCTCGTTCTAAGCGTCTACCCATACCGTATCTGTTCTGTACTTCTCTCTTACGTAAAGAACTTACAAAAAACAAATACATTCGAATTTGAAATTCGATCGCGGCCAAGTGATGGGCACGTTTATCGATTGTTTATTAATAACCGTTATGGACGTTGGCAGTGCTTTGTCAAATGGAGTTTCTATCGGATCCTTCCGACAAATGGCTGTTTAGTAATCGCTTTACTCGACATTGACATTGATTTGAAAGCAGCTATTTCTGTTTTCAATAGTTGATGTTACGTAAGCATTGTTTAATGAAAAGCGTGTGTCGGTGTTGAAAGGACCTTTACTATACCTATGCGATTACGGTAAGCATAAATAATTAGTTATCTGCTTTCCAATTTGACCTTTAATCTACGTAGTATGTTAATGTCTGACGCAGACCGAAATTGATACAGGAAATGTTAATAGGAAAGGAAATACATGCGTAAGCGCAGGCTTCTCGAGCCTCCTTAAAAGGTTGAGGGCATGCAATTTTTAAAGTTAGGTACTCAAGAGTTGAATAATCTCATTATTTTTAATTATCTTTGCCTTTTTTCCACGCTTACCAAAGAACTCAAAGGAAACAACGGCAGCGTCGACGCAAACTTTGATCGTAACTCAATTATGTGAATAATTTTATTCAAGTTAGGCTCTCAAGAAGTCAACGACTTTGAGAAAGTTATACCATTAATATGAGGATAAGTGCAGGTTGGCGAAAACAACATGATCTGCAAACTTCACAATCTATTTAGAAGGGTATTGGTTAAGGTAACACTGACAATGAGCAGTAATGTCACTTTCAAGTTGATCGTCAAGAAAAGCTCACGTTTTCACTTTCAAAATTGCATAGGTAAGGCTTAACAAAAGAACGAAACTCTTTTGTGTTCAAAACCATAGACAAAGGCGGTCTATTAAAAAAGTTACTGACATTCAAAGCAGCACCCATCTTTGTCTGCGTTCCGTTGCACGCGGCCTTCAGCCATGCTCAATGTTGAATAATGTAATTGATTACCTAACCATTTAGGAGTGACGGCACCGCCTTTTATTTAAATAAAGAACTACTGCACTTTTCACATTGTTTGGGTAACCGAGGATGTTTCGTTTCTTACATATTTAATTAAGTCCAATCGCCTATCTGGTGGATTTATTGTTGACCGCAAGGTAAAGGATGAGTTACGAAATACTATACGCGTAGGAATAGCAACTTCGTTTATGTTAACGCCGCGTTTACATTCTTTATTTATTTACTAACATCAGTTTACAAACGGAAGTATACAAATATTAACAAACAGTAATAGGAATTACAATATCGAGAATATCCGTCGGCCTTATACTAGGCACAGCCTGTATATTGGGAACAGAAAAAATATCTTTAGAATATGGATTTCGCGAATGTGTAGGTAAATTGGGCATAAATGGAAAAGGGAAATCTATTTTATTGATTAAATTAAATGTGGAGGATGTTAAAAACCGGTATCTATGTATATCCATACTAATATCTCAGAAATTATCAGTGGAATTTTTTTGTAAGTGCCAAAACGGGTACTACATGTAAGAAAGAAACAAAGACTGCTACTTTGTTAATTTACAGCCCGTGTAGTAATCCTAATAAGGCTTGCACAGAATTATTAAATAAAATAACAAGGAAGTGAATGTATCTTAAGACATAGACACGGAGTACACGGACATAAAACAAGGCAAGGTGGCGAAAGGAGCTAATTTTGTTTCAATAAAACCAATTAATACATGCCAATTTAAAATGTCTTATTAAACAGGTAACTTAAAATCAGTGTTTACATTTTCGTGCCAAATAACAGAATGTCAGACTTCGATAACAAAGAATGGAATTTTAAACCATACATCTTTACTTGGCGAAAAAAAGCAGTATAATGACATAAAATATGTAGCAACATTTTATAAATTTCAAAAATATAACGATAGAACTTAAGAAACATAGTCAACCTCAACAAATGGAATGGGAATATTATCGATATAAAGGAAAAGGCAGACGTTGAACCCAACGTTAGGTATGTTTCTTAAATCAGGTACTTTTAAAATCAGGACCTATTTAAATTCTCGTGCTAAACAATAAAATCTGATTATTAAAGGAAATTCTGGATGATGCAGACGTTCAACCCGTTAAAGTCTATTTTAAGTCGGCTAAGACACAGACAATGTTAGGTATGTTGCGCCTACAGTGCGAGCTCATTGTTCAAACGGATACGGTTCAGGTGCTGCTATTGTTCGAGAACCCATTGTTAAGTCTACTCAAACTCGGATGAACCTGAGGAAAATCGTTCCAATTTCAATTTTTAAAATTTACAGCGAAAAAATTACTGCCTGGAAGACCAATTTTATCCGTAAGTCGGCAGAATAAAAAAGATTCTTCCATTTTTGTCGAATACTGGCAGTATGATGCAGACAAAAAAAGTAAAATTCTCTCAATGCTCCACTGACAAGCGACCCTTTTCATTTACAATTACTTAATAGAAAAGAAACTTGTAAGATTAAAATAGATGCATAGAGTCAACCCACATTACCCTTTCCGAGCAAATGAACTGTCAAACTCTAAAGTGTTATTTTAAACGTCAAAGTTCTAAGAAATTAATACGTTTATTTAACAATTTCACAGTCTGTGCTATTAAAATCTAGGAAACTTAGCATAGACGGGCTCTACTACTTTTTCGTATACTAGCTAGTAGCTTATAACTTTAAATTCTCAAATCTTTTTTTTATGTTTAGACGACGACGCTTCGATTATCAAATGTGACAGATCGCTTGTTATTGTTACGTTTAAAAAAAGAAAGGTCAGTAGGTTGTCTGTGCGAATTCGTATTTCGATGCTGTGTTGCCAGCGTTATCCCATGTTTGTACCAAGGTCGCTCGGTCAACACTCGGTATTTAAACTCAGTTGCAATTAACTAGTAGCCGTGAAATTGATCTCATTACTTACAAGGAAAATTTACGCCGGGAATTAGAAAGAAGAAACGGTTTAAACTGAATCTAGATATGTTAAAATGTAAATTCAATCAAAGATAAAAAGACAAAAATATTTTTCTTACACAACGTAATTTCAATAATCAATTCATCAGTAAATTCACCCTTGCAAAAGACCAAAGGTGTTTTTATGACGTCATCTTAAACATTGAGATCAATTCAAAGACAATGTATTACAAGTATGGGGCTAATGAAAATCATGGAATTTTATAGAAGGTCGACTCTTTTGTTTTCGTTGATCAACCTAGTTCTCATGAGGCTTTCGGGCTTGCCGCGATGAAAGGTGTCAGATGTTTAGGAATTTCACTGACGTCACATAAGACATTGGATTATAGACATGCCCGATAAGGTAGAGTACTATCTTAAGCCGTGGTAGCGGAAAGTAACCAGTGCTGAAGTAATTAGCAAAATCTACAATTATACAATTTGGCTATGGTCGCTTGCCAATAGAATATTCACAATTATAAAGCGTCTTCCAAACGTTAACATAATTAGATGATATATTTCGTTAATTATTAAAGGTATTAGTACTGGCAATGTTGGTTTTTATGACGAGAATTATGTACAGGTTGGATGTAAATATTAAAGAGCATTAACACCGCGTAGAACAATACAACCAATACAGTCGACAGACATGGTGCACTGGATTTTTTGCGGCGTATGCGATCACACGATTGCAATGGAAAATACATGTCATACTTCGTAAAAACACATGGAATACACGCTGATTCTTAAATCATAGGTTGCACTGTATACTTATTCTAATAGAAGTACTATACAATATTGTTTATGATCGTCTATGTATCTAATAAAATGATGTATGAGATAGACGGTGTCGGAATGTGCTCCCGCACCTTCACTTTATTACGGCTGACAACTGACCTAATTTTATCATATTTTTAAACTGTATTCAGTAAGATTCTTGAGTTCATTTTAGTTGTCCTGGTATAGAGCGTGTCAAGGCAGAACTCGTAATTGTATAGGGCTGCATTGCTGCACGGAGGCGTGGAAATTACAATAATATTTATTGTTGTTCAGAAAAAAGGGGTCCCTTTTTACACAGCAGCTGGTAGGTAGGCAAATAATGTACCAAATTTTAACATTATGAAATTAAATACATAAATGTTGAGAATGATGGATGAGTTAAGTAATAAACGTTCAATTGGTTTAAATTATTTTGCACAATGCATGACGTATGACGCAGTGTGAAAGACCAAACCGTAACCAAACCGACGAGTCAAGATATTTTCATATCTGTTGCCATGTCGACTTATATTGAAATAATTTGTCCGGGTTCGAATCCTGGCATCTAATCGTGAGTTTATCAGTAATATTTGTTTCTGAGTTAATGACGTCCCGGTCCGGTCTACTGTGAGTCATCTTTTATGTATGTTTTCAATATCAAATATGGATGTTTCTCTACGACGACGATAACATACTTAAATGTTATCGTCGTCTAGTACCCATAGTACAAACTTTGCTTATTTTGGAGCTAGGTTGATCGGTGTCAGATTATATAATAATAATTATTATTATTATCCCTATATTACTTGTTTATATAATAGATTATCCCCATATTATTTGTTTATGAAATGTTCTATTCAACGTATTACATAAAAATGTACACTGTTCTGAAACAATATAATGAGAATAGGCTGGTGTCGGCATCCTGGCTGGTATGCCCTGATGGCGGTTATGACGGACATCATTATCAGCCTAGACAAAGGTATTACGTTACAGAGCAGTTATGGGCCATAGAACATTAGAAATTGCTAAAGGGCATCCAAGGCATATCAGAATGCATTTACAGAACTAACTAGCCTGCACCGTAGAAGCTCGTAGAAGTTGTGAAATATGTCTTAGTGCAACTAAATGTTATTTGAAGATTTTATACATTTTCTCATTTTTCCTAGAACCTACAGCCTAGGCTTAGGCTGTGTGGTCAGTCAGTGTAAATATCTAACTAGAAGATAAGAGGCGACGATCATCACACGACTGGATATTACTGTAATACAGTTCTATTTATATCTTAGTCCAAAGATACATTAAAAAGGATAAGGAAAAGAAGGGATAAAGCCAAACACGCCTACTTCATATTTTTCCAGACTATAAACAGACATAAATAGTCTATAAAATATTATGTCAATTATGTCACTATTTCTTTCAACCTACTTTCTGCGATTAAATATGAAGTCCCAAAGTCCCACGGGACAATAAACTGGTCCTATTCAGCTTTCTCTTGTAACATCTTTTGAATCCACGTTCCTAAAATGAATAAAGGTTTATTATTAAGTGGGCGTGTTATTAATTTTTTTGGAATTTTTGTATAAAATTTTCCTTGCCCGCTTAGTTACTTATTTAAGTCCTACGATATTTTGTCATTTTATATTTAGCGTACCACCTTTTCTGAGGATATTAAAAAAAGTAAAATACCTTTCTAAAAATATTTTTTAAGGGCTTTAATTAAACACTCGACTTCCTAAATTTTCTTTGTTGATGTATATTTAGTTCAAAGTGATAACTAAATGTACACCAGCAAAGAAAATTTTAGAGTTAAAAAATAAAGCAAAAGCATCTTTAGGTTTTGTGTCTTAAATCTTCTAAGCAATCCAGTGATTAAATACGTTTTTATTTACCAGCAAGTCTGTAGACTTTTGTCTAAAAATTGCTATTTTCAGCTGTCGGTTTTTTTTTGTATTTTATTTAATCAATGAGGCATTTTTTGCGTTTATCGTAATTGTTTGTGACAGCTGCCAATCAATGTCCTTAGCCGTCTCATTGTTGTCCACCATTTCCATAAAATAGTGACACAGTAATTCCATCAGTGGCATCATTGCCACGGCGGCGAGCAATTTCTAGAACAATGGTTGTCCATGCCAACAAAAAGAGACCTGTATCCTGTTGAAGTTGTAAAATCATAACATGTAAATGTTGTTATTTTTATTCAACAGGTGGCGCTTTTATCAATTGTGGCTCGAAAGGACCGTGGACTATTTGTGAAAGTGGAGAAAACGCATTTGCGCTTTTTAAAATGTTCCCTGTAAATTGATTCAAAACGAATTAATGTTTGATTCCAAGTATTTTTATACTACGGTGGTCAAATAATGTATCTAATTTGCGTTTCTTGAAGAGTAAAAAGTGAAGTGAAGTGAATTTTTTTATAACAGTATTTTTCCATTGCATGACTTTTATATCATTCCGTGTTTAAAATGCATCATTGTTGATATTGTTTAACCTACTGTGCAATCAGACACATCGATTAAAAGCGATTACGAGATAACGATTGTGCCTAATTCATGACATATCTCGAAAATCCAACAACGACCGTCGGGAAGGAAAATTACTACATGCCAATACTAAAAATCTGATAACAATGACATCCGTGGAATTGTATGGGGATATATGCTGCCCTATGATGTTGGCAGCCATTGAAAATCCAGTTGAATTTAGACTTTATTACATTGGAAAAGTGTAAACAATTGAATTCGTTTTTCAAATGTAATTACAGCTGTTATGTAGTGGGGTAGCATTTCTGTCATGGTTTTTTGAGATACATATTTTCAGTATCTCAACTAGTAATGCGATTGCCCGATTGGTTAGTCAACATTTCTCGGTAAGTATCTTTTTTCTGAATAATAGTAGTATAATTATTTTCAGCTCGAGAACAGGCTAGGTGCACTAGTTTTTAGCTAAATAGGTCAATGGAAGCACTAAATGCAGTTGCATCAAGGCAAGTGCATTTACCTAGCGTGATAGAACAACCTCGCTCATTCGAACTGAGCAATAAAATGATTTTAATACTAAAGGTTGGTATTTTGTGTACTTTTAGGTACACAAAATATCCAGCAATCAAAATAGTATAGGAGTGAAAAATATATTGTAGAACGCATCAAGCTTGAAAAATTTAGGCGTGAAAGGTCGATCTCCCATGAAAACGTGGAATATCACGTTTTTCACTGACAAAGTTGATTTCAAATACAAATCCAAAATCTTGCTTTGGTTTAGAGATACAGTGCTAAAACATGTCTGGGAAATAATCATTGGCCAGCCTATATTCTACCTGCTCGTATTCTTTAAGTTGACACACCTAATATCCTTGCGCTTTAACCAATGGTTGAGTTCCAAAATTATAAACTGTGTATAGATTTACTGATTGAAGTGTGCATTCCCGGTGAGTCACACGTGAAACATGTTACTTACTTACGATTAGTGTAGTCTGAATAAATCAAACTGTTTCGGATTAGACCGCGTAATAATCTTCAAATATTTTCGGTTGAAATCGTATGGATTTTGTAGGCCCGATGGATTTAAAACCTTACCATTAACATCTCTGACGGTCATTCTTGCAGTCCTTGGAGATGCTAGTGTCTGCTAGGTGCGAGGTTGAATAAGTACTAGGTATTAGATGTCCAGATTGGTGTTAATGTCAATAACAAACATTTTGGCCGAGGATGAACTGGGGACCTCATAGCAAGAGCTCATAGCAAGGATTGGCACGAAGCCACGACTCTTGCATTGAGCGACTGAGTGAGTCATTCGGGAGATATTCTAATGGTATGCTAAGTGGTCGGGCTGTCCCGCTACCCACCACTAAGATTAAATAAGAGTTCCCTTAAGCAGGTTTAAAGAGCTTAAAGTTAAATCCCTTTTAAATTAATGAAAGCCTATTTAAAAAGTTGGTTTCCTGCATCTAATAAAGATTTATTAAGCTTCTTTTAATCTATATATATAAAAGAGGTTGTCCTCATCTACGATCATCGCACAGCCGAAACGGCTACGACTAGAAACTTGAAATTTTTACCAAAGCTTCCTTTTAGTATATAGGCGAGAGATAAGAACGGATTTTTCGAAATTCCACCCCTAAGGGGGTGAAAAGGGGATTGAAAGTTTGTATGGAAATGGAATTTTTTTTTGAGCTACAGACTTGAAACTTTGTGCAAAGACTCTTTATTATAATTAAAGAAAAATATTTTCATGGTTTTTGGAAATTAAACCTAAAAAGGGGTAAAAAGGGGGGTGAAAGTTTGTAAAGGAATGGAATTTTGTTTTGAGCTAGAGACTTGAAACTATGTTTTAAAACTCTGTATTACAATTAAAGAAAAATGTTTTCATAGTTTTTGGAAATTCCACCTCTAAAGGGGTAAAAACGGGGTTGAAAAATTGTATAGGAATGGAATTTTGTTTTGAGCTAGAGATTTGAAACTTTCTATTAAGACTCCTTATTATAATTAAAGAAAAGTGTTTTCATAGTTTTGGAAAATTCAACCCCTATAGGGGTAAAAAAGGGGTAGAAAGATTGTATGAGAATGGAATTTATTTTTGAGCTAGAGACTTGAAACTTTGTGCAAAAACTCTGTATTACAATTGAAGAAAGATTTTATCATGGTTTTTGGAAATACCACCTGTAAAGGGGTAAAAAGAGGGTTGAAAGTTTGTATAGGAATGGAATTTTGTTTTGAGCTAGAGACTCGAAACTTTGTTTTAAGACTCCTTATTATAATTACAGAAAAGTTTTTTCATAGTTTTGGAAAATTCAACCCCTATGGGGGTAAAAAATGGGTAGAAAGATTGTATGAGAATGGAATTTATTTTTAAGCTAGAGACTTGAAACTCTGTGTAAGAACTCTGTATTACCATTTAGGAAAGCAGTTTTCATGGTTTTTGGAAATTCCACCTCTAAAGGGGTAAAAACGGGGTTGAAAGTTTGTATAAGAATGGAATTTTGTTTTGAGCTAGATACTTGAAACTTTGTGTTAAGACTCCTTATTATAATTAAAGAAAAGTGTTTTCATAGTTTTGAAAAATTCAACGCCTATGGGGGTTAAAAAAGGGGTAGAAAGATTGTATGAGAATGGAATTTATTTTTGAGCTAGAAACTTGAAACTTTGTGTAAAGACTTCTAATTACAATTAAAGAAAACTATTTTCATGGTTTTTAGAAATTCTACCTCTAAAAGGGTAAAAAGGGGGTTGAAAGTTTGTAAAGGAATAGAATTTTGTTTTAAGCTAGAGACTTGAAACTTTGTTTTTAAACTCTGTATTACAATTGAAGAAAAGTGTTTTGATGGTTTTTGGAAATTCTACCTATAAAGGGGTAAAAAGGGGGTTGAAAGTTTTTATAGGAATGTAATTTTGTTTTGAGCTAGAGACTTGAAACTTTGTGTTAAGACTCCTTATTATAATTAAAGAAAAGTATTTTCATAGTTTTGGAAAATTCAACCCCTATGGGGGTAAAAAAGGGGTAGAAAGTTTGTATGAGAATGGGATTTATTTTTAAGCTAGAGACTTGAAACTTTGTTTTAAAACTCTGTATTACAATTGAAGAAAAGTGATTTCATGGTTTTTGAAAAATTCACCTATAAAGTGGTAAAAAGGGGGTTGAAAGTTTTTATAGGAATGGAATTTTGTTTTGAGCTAGAGACTTGATACTTTGTTTTAAGACTTTTAATTACAAATGAAGAAAACCGTTTTCATGGTTTTTGGAAATTCTACCTCTAAAGGAGTACAAAGAGGGTTGAAAGTTTGTATAGGAATAGAATTTTGTTTTGAGCTAGATACTTGAAACTTTGCGTAAAGACTCCTTATTAGAATTAAAGAAAAGTTGTTTGCTAAGGGGTTAAACGTTTGTATGGAAAATGAGATTCTTTTTGAGCTAGAGGCTTGAAACTTTGTGAAAAGACTCTTTATTAGAACAAAATAAAAGTGTTTTCATAGTTTTGGAAAATTGTACTCCTAAGGGGGTAAAATCGGGGTTGAAAATTGATGAAGCGATCATCGATTCCTTATTAAAATAAAAGAAAACTGGTTTCATGTTTTTTTTGGAAATTCCACCCATAAAGAGGTGAAAAGAGTGTTGAAAGTTTCTATGGCGGAAAGTTTTCTTTTGTATCCATAGACTTCAACTCAATTTTGTTATTCAAGTCTACATACTTGAGTTGTAATCATTTATGCTATTTAACCGGATGGTTGTCTGTAAGAGACAAATGTTGCCTTTTAGCGATAATACCGCCTGTTGCCAACATCTACCTAATAAAAACTTAAACGTAAACGCAATAGAAAATATTTGTATTATATATGTGTAGGTTATATCAAGTCACATTGTAAAAAGATAAAACAAGGTATGAAAATCTGTAGGAAGAACCCTATTATACGCGGACGAAGTCGCGGGCGGAAAGCTAGTATAATTATAAACTTTACAAAAAAACCCGCAGGTTTAAAGGCTCAGGCTGAGGATTCACCGCAACCCGTCCATTTTGAGCGAGATTCACAGCTCGAGGCGTCATATTTTTTTGTCAATCTTGCTTAAAAAATATAAGGATAAAATTTGTATTTAGCAAGTATTTGTATTTAGAAATATTTGAAGTTCGTCCCTAGGCTGGTTTTCTTTAGCAGTAGATAGATTTCTGTTTTTAATTTACTTCTTATTGTTTTAAACCGTCCTTAAATTTTCTGTGGATAAAGAAAAATTTAGCAAATTAATTAGGTACTTACGCACGTGCTTAAAGCACATAAAAACACTGATTTATTAAGAACACAAATGCAGCAAATAATGGACACGAGACATTTAATAATTGTCGACGATTTATCTAATTACAAATAATGATGGATGGATAATGATAATGATGGACTGGATGACACAAATTGTTCTTTTGTATTTAGGTTCACACGATTGGAAGTAAAAACTAAATAGATATTTAAAGCTATTACAAAAAAAACATTGGACATTCCAATCAGAAACTGCCATTGAAAAGAATTGTCTATGACTTTAATTGTTGCTCTACAATTTATTTTAAGGTTAAGATTTATGAATAAAACCTTTGTTCAGGGTTAGAACGGTTTAGCCTATAATTACGGACCCTTTAATCTTTCCTACATTGAACGATATTAAAACGCTCATGTAAGGCCACTGACCATAGAGGTCGTATGCGCTGTCTAATTTTTTTATTGGCCAATTATTATTCACACAAAGAATGCTTCTTAACAATGGCGGAACGGAAAGGTTTTTAATTTGCTACAATTTATCAGAAGCAAACAAGTAGTTATTTTTTTATTTGATATGCTAATTAAAAAATGGACTACACTTTATAGACCGGTACAATGTACGATGTCACTATGTAGTTTTTCTACTCTAGCACTTCGATCTGTCAATAAGATGACTGACAGCGATATTAAAAAAGTATACAAACTTTGTCTATTGTATTCCATAAGAACACTGCTCCTATGGATTTTCATACAATAGATGACCACTGTTGTTTTTATTTTATTTTTTTAGTGAGCATACGACATGTTCCACATTCAGCCACCTTACGAGATTTTGCACTTTTGGCTATTCGCTGTCGTAGAAAAACTAGCATATGCAACAGCTCATAATTGGTTTTAAAACTCTCGGGCCAATTATTATCACACTCGACTTCGTCTCGTTTTGTAACGGGGACCCTACAGTTTTAAGAACCCATATTATATCACTGTTGCATAAACTACTATTATTTATGATACTTTCCATCTTGATAAATTCCATGCAGATTATATCGCCGGCAAAAAATAATATCTGCTTGTAGTAATGCAAGAACGACAAGAATAAATGAAGAATAATACCTATATTAATTATATTAAGGAAACCAATATGGTCAAAATCACATTAATAGGTTTACTTCTGACAAGTTACATAACTAAAAAACATGGCGTGTCTACGGTTCAAACGCGCCTTGGCCGTGAAAACAGCTATGCAATCAAACTGTTGGTTCAATCTCTCATTGTCCTTCAATGTCTTACACTTTCAGTTCCTTAATGAGCATTAGATATTGAATCGCGTTATTGCTAGTTTAAATAGATTACTAGTTCATATTTCATACAGCAACTTACAACTTTAAGCGTATGTATTGTCCGGTAGATCAGCTACATAGTAAACATTTGTAATCTTCGATTTCGATACTCGTATAATTCCAATCAGACTTTACAACTAAGTTCGTTTGATTATTGATTAACGAATATGTATAAAATATTAGTGGGTAACTGTAAAAACACAGTATGGGTATACTATCATTGTCTTTAGAGTTATGGGAACTGTCATAAAGACAGAGCATCTCAATTCTTTCTTATACATGATTGGCCCGAATGGACAGCAGGCAGCATAAAAAAATGAAGGAGAGATATATTATAAAACACAATCATATTTTCATACTAAGGCGGACACTGTGAAGCAATTCCTATATGTAACGGTTGTACTTTGGAACTCAGTACAAGTATAATTAAAAGTATGGTTAGTGTCCCGAAGTCGCTATTCCAAATCTCGCTCAAAGCAGAATTTTCCGAAAAGTACACATTTTTTCATGTCTCCAGTGACAATCGGAGACTTTACACTCGAAGTTGTAGACGATTATAATTATATACCTAGGACAAACTGTCCAGTTAGGTAGGTCCAATTTCGAGAAAGAGGTTAATCGTCATCGAATCCGACTCGGTTGGGCAGCGTTCGGGAAGCTGCGACACATCTTTTCGTCCAATATTCCGCAGTGCCTGAAGACGAAAGTCTTCGATCAGTGTGTGTTGCCAGTGATGACATACGGTACTGAAACGTGGTCGCTTACAATGGGCCTCATAAGAAGGCTCAAAGTCACCCAAAGGGCAATGGAGAGAGCTATGCTAGGAGTCTCTCTGCGAGATCGTATCAGAAATGAGACCATCCGCAGCAGAACCAAAGTAACCGATATAGCTCTCCGAATCGCTAAACTTAAGTGGCAGTGGGCGGGGCACATTGCACGTAGAACCGATGGCCGTTGGGGCGGAAAGGTTCTCGAGTGGCGACCGCGTACCGGAAGGCGCAGCGTGGGTAGGCCCCCCACAAGGTGGACTGATGACCTGGTGAAGGTCGCAGGAGTCCGCTGGATGCGGGTGGCGCAGGCCCGGTCATTGTGGAAATCTTTGGGGGAGGCCTATGTCCAGCAGTGGACGTCTTTCGGCTGAATGATGATGATGACACATTTTTAACTACAAGTTCCCGTGGCACACTTATAAAAATAGTTTCGATAAGCAAATGAAAATCGAATAAAGATCTGTCTGTCCATTACTGTGAGTTAATACCAGTTTTTTTATGGCTTAGTGAGTCATAATTTGGATAAAAGGTCACTAACTGCTTTATATCTAATCTTGTGGGCAGGTTCGCCAAGATTCTTGCCCACATCATTATACCTTATTGAATAGATTAACAAGGTGCATGGTTTTTGAATGTTTATTTATCTATATATATAAAAGAGGTTGTCCTCATCTACGATCATCGCACAGCCGAAACGGCTACGACTAGAAACTTGAAATTTTTACCAAAGCTTCCTTTTAGTATATAGGCGAGAGATAAGAACGGATTTTTCGAAATTCCACCCCTAAGGGGGTGAAAAGGGGATTGAAAGTTTGTATGGAAATGGAATTTTTTTTTGAGCTACAGACTTGAAACTTTGTGCAAAGACTCTTTATTATAATTAAAGAAAAATATTTTCATGGTTTTTGGAAATTAAACCTAAAAAGGGGTAAAAAGGGGGGTGAAAGTTTGTAAAGGAATGGAATTTTGTTTTGAGCTAGAGACTTGAAACTATGTTTTAAAACTCTGTATTACAATTAAAGAAAAATGTTTTCATAGTTTTTGGAAATTCCACCTCTAAAGGGGTAAAAACGGGGTTGAAAAATTGTATAGGAATGGAATTTTGTTTTGAGCTAGAGATTTGAAACTTTCTATTAAGACTCCTTATTATAATTAAAGAAAAGTGTTTTCATAGTTTTGGAAAATTCAACCCCTATAGGGGTAAAAAAGGGGTAGAAAGATTGTATGAGAATGGAATTTATTTTTGAGCTAGAGACTTGAAACTTTGTGCAAAAACTCTGTATTACAATTGAAGAAAGATTTTATCATGGTTTTTGGAAATACCACCTGTAAAGGGGTAAAAAGAGGGTTGAAAGTTTGTATAGGAATGGAATTTTGTTTTGAGCTAGAGACTCGAAACTTTGTTTTAAGACTCCTTATTATAATTACAGAAAAGTTTTTTCATAGTTTTGGAAAATTCAACCCCTATGGGGGTAAAAAATGGGTAGAAAGATTGTATGAGAATGGAATTTATTTTTAAGCTAGAGACTTGAAACTCTGTGTAAGAACTCTGTATTACCATTTAGGAAAGCAGTTTTCATGGTTTTTGGAAATTCCACCTCTAAAGGGGTAAAAACGGGGTTGAAAGTTTGTATAAGAATGGAATTTTGTTTTGAGCTAGATACTTGAAACTTTGTGTTAAGACTCCTTATTATAATTAAAGAAAAGTGTTTTCATAGTTTTGAAAAATTCAACGCCTATGGGGGTTAAAAAAGGGGTAGAAAGATTGTATGAGAATGGAATTTATTTTTGAGCTAGAAACTTGAAACTTTGTGTAAAGACTTCTAATTACAATTAAAGAAAACTATTTTCATGGTTTTTAGAAATTCTACCTCTAAAAGGGTAAAAAGGGGGTTGAAAGTTTGTAAAGGAATAGAATTTTGTTTTAAGCTAGAGACTTGAAACTTTGTTTTTAAACTCTGTATTACAATTGAAGAAAAGTGTTTTGATGGTTTTTGGAAATTCTACCTATAAAGGGGTAAAAAGGGGGTTGAAAGTTTTTATAGGAATGTAATTTTGTTTTGAGCTAGAGACTTGAAACTTTGTGTTAAGACTCCTTATTATAATTAAAGAAAAGTATTTTCATAGTTTTGGAAAATTCAACCCCTATGGGGGTAAAAAAGGGGTAGAAAGTTTGTATGAGAATGGGATTTATTTTTAAGCTAGAGACTTGAAACTTTGTTTTAAAACTCTGTATTACAATTGAAGAAAAGTGATTTCATGGTTTTTGAAAAATTCACCTATAAAGTGGTAAAAAGGGGGTTGAAAGTTTTTATAGGAATGGAATTTTGTTTTGAGCTAGAGACTTGATACTTTGTTTTAAGACTTTTAATTACAAATGAAGAAAACCGTTTTCATGGTTTTTGGAAATTCTACCTCTAAAGGAGTACAAAGAGGGTTGAAAGTTTGTATAGGAATAGAATTTTGTTTTGAGCTAGATACTTGAAACTTTGCGTAAAGACTCCTTATTAGAATTAAAGAAAAGTTGTTTGCTAAGGGGTTAAACGTTTGTATGGAAAATGAGATTCTTTTTGAGCTAGAGGCTTGAAACTTTGTGAAAAGACTCTTTATTAGAACAAAATAAAAGTGTTTTCATAGTTTTGGAAAATTGTACTCCTAAGGGGGTAAAATCGGGGTTGAAAATTGATGAAGCGATCATCGATTCCTTATTAAAATAAAAGAAAACTGGTTTCATGTTTTTTTTGGAAATTCCACCCATAAAGAGGTGAAAAGAGTGTTGAAAGTTTCTATGGCGGAAAGTTTTCTTTTGTATCCATAGACTTCAACTCAATTTTGTTATTCAAGTCTACATACTTGAGTTGTAATCATTTATGCTATTTAACCGGATGGTTGTCTGTAAGAGACAAATGTTGCCTTTTAGCGATAATACCGCCTGTTGCCAACATCTACCTAATAAAAACTTAAACGTAAACGCAATAGAAAATATTTGTATTATATATGTGTAGGTTATATCAAGTCACATTGTAAAAAGATAAAACAAGGTATGAAAATCTGTAGGAAGAACCCTATTATACGCGGACGAAGTCGCGGGCGGAAAGCTAGTAGAACTATAAAGTTACCAGTTTAGTAAAAGATTTCGTCTCTTCGCATTTGTGAATATTTTAAGCAAAAGGTACCGCAATGTAGATTGTCATGATGACTGCTTTATCTAAGAGGTCTTTTTATAAGACTGTGGAGTTACAGATAGTTTATTTTTTGGCCACATACTTAGGGAGTTTTTAGACATTGTCCGTTAAAAATGTGTTTTATCCACTATGGCTACAACAATACGGCTACAATAATTTTAGGCATCTTCCCACTGGTTGTATTATTTATTAGATTAGTATATAAAGTCGCAATAACCGGACAATCAGTAAACAATCAGAAACTTGCATAAGCTATTATTGTATAGGTACCTGCCTACGCAATAGAATCATAGGTTTATGCATTTCGTGCAATATAAATTATTTAGGTAGTAAAACGGTAAATTTGAGTAAAATTCTAGAACGCGCAACGGAATATCGACTACGAGCAATATCCGTTCTTATGTTATTGTTCACACGATTGATTTTGAGTTGGTTCAGTATAAACATCCTACGGACAGTCAATCCTGTATTAGAACAAGTCTAAACATAAATTATCTAACTTCCGTTTGCACGTTAGCCATCTTGTTCGAAAATATTCACGATATAACTGTAACTTGACATGAGTGAATTAAAAATGGAATGCGTTTTATGTCGTTCTATGAAGAGAAATCGTTTTTATTTCAATATAAATGAAAAAAAATTGTCATTTAGCAATATTAATAGTTTTAGTCGATTTTAAAACTTGACAGTTGGTTTGCGCGACTTACACAATAATCGTAATACTGTAAGTACAAACTTACTTTACATTTTGTATCGCACTAAACAATTCAATCGTTTGTTCCTTATGGCCTAGTTAGTTACGTCAATAGTAAACTTACGAAATTGTTCAGTTAACTGGGGCTACGACAAATTTATCAATGTAATATAAATCTAATTCTGCTTCAATCTGATTATCGGTGCGTCCCTTTCGCACGCTTACAATTTCGCCCTTCATACTAACTAAGTCAAACGTTTCATTCAGATATTGAGGGCCTACCACGAAACACTTCGTTTATTCGATCGTCTAATTCCGTCTCTATTTCTCTCGCATATTCGAGCGACAAAGAGGCAAATAGACGAACGAACGAAGTGGTTTCATTATAGGCCCTCTGATATCTTACTATAGCAATGGTAGTGTACCAGCGGCAACGTGTATGCAATGTGTCAAATGTCAAAGAAATTACAATTTTAAATCTATGTAATTGCGGTGGTTGAACCGATGCACGAGGAAACCTTATTAGAGCTGTCCTGTTTTTCGAAACAATCGAAAAGCAGCTTTATTGAAACTATAAACGGTTAATATTCAAATGGCTGCGGGATCAGATGGTAGAGATACCAATTAAAATTAAACCTAATTGCAAGTGCCTCACGGTCGTCGTTTCAATCACATGATGGAGCTAGGAATTCACTGTACGGCCAGTAGGGACGTGTGAGACGGCTGAGACGTGACTTTGCATCCTGATTGATTCGAATTTTGAATCGTTCTACATGCATTCGGTTTCAAATCGTGTTTAAAAATGGAATCTTAAGATATTTTAAACTTTGAATATGATTTGAAATGAAACCAAATGTTTTTATTTAAGTCATTAGTTTATTAAACCGATATTTCTTAAGGCGCTATTCTAGGTTTTTACTCAATATAATATTTTTGTTTCGTAATCATAATAGATTGGAATTTCTTTACGTGACATTCGACGGTAATACTAATATCAGTTTTGTAAATCGTTATTCTATGTTTCTTTCAATCTAAAACGGCCGCGTATGAAAGTAACAGTTGTTTTTGTTCTAAAGAAAGCTATGACATCACTCATTTGTCAAAACTGACAACTGACCATACCGGATCTCGATTATCTGGCTTGTCTATAAATAGAATCAAGCTGTGGGTCTCTATGCTGTCTATTATTAATGAATATTTTTCCTAATCGCCGTTTTTGCTTATGGCAACAGCACAGCAACCCACGCCGCGGGTATGATCTATTCGGACAAAGCGTCACGAATAACGAATGACTATTTATACTCATGCCCATACGAGATTCCGTGTTCAAATTTAGAATGTTCAAAACGGAAAGTCCGTTAAGATCCAAACTGGATGTTAAACTTCGAATACTTTGTGTAAGGAAAAGTCTGGTATTTAAAATCCATGGTTGTTTTTTTTATAAGTTGCGTTATGTGAATACAGAGAAGAGTTTGTAGTATCACGAAATGTGTTCATAAACATTTGACAAGTCATTTAGATACTGTAAAATGTGAAATGCTTTCAAGCACTCTATCTCTAAGATATGGGCGATGGTTGCCCAACTAACGACTTTGTAAACAGCTTCCATTAGACATTTCACGGTTTCTGGACTGCCATTTGCATATAACACCAATAGATAAATAATTACTGTTGATATATTTATTAAAACACTTTTGAAAGTTAAAGGGAAACAAGATAAATCAGAAAGATAAACAACAAGTAGAGTGTAACGAAAATGTTTGCGCCGACCGGAGCGCTTTCTATAAGAACCAATAATTGATAGGACCAAGAAATCATACCTGCTATACTACCTATAATCTTTAGTAATAAGTACTTAATATAAACCGCTTAGTTTAATTGCTAAAGGTAACCACAAAAACACATGGAATCTATATAGTATTGTGATCTAAAAGTGGCAAGCACGTAGTCTATGATTTGTTTTTTTTTAATTCACCCGTCAAGTGCAACCCTCAGCGCGCCACTTGACATAGTTTCCCGCCAATATCAATTGATTGCCGAGGCCTGTACAATGTCTTTGTCAAGGAATTCACAAGTATACAAACTTATCTCAGCTTTACGTTCCTTTGTTATCTTTTAACCCAATTTGGTTTGACCTTTTTACTACCGGCATCATCGTTTACTCTGACTTGGATTCCCAAAACAATATTTGAAGTTCTTGGTTTCCTGTTTATTAGTTAGCTAATACATAATCTCATACAACGTTTTTTTACTTTTTTTATTGTCTGCGGTCATCACTAATTTTGTTTATGGTTCTGTCAATTGTCTTTTACAAAATTAGTTCCATTTTACACTTGACGTGTTTGACAATTTAAAAGAACACAAAATATGCAAATTTTGCACCATAGCGAGCAGCCGTTAAAATGGTAAACTAAGCATTTGAATAAAACAAAAGATTTTAATGTAAATTAAAATTCTATAGGTAATTTAGCGGTTTGTACTCTAAAAGTCATGGTTAATCGTATTACGAAACAATTATCTATCAGACATCAATAAAGATAAGTTATTTTATGTGAACACGGCAGTTGTGTTGTGTCGCATTTATAATTAAAGAAATATATTTTTATTCCAGGCTAAGATTTTCACAATACAATATTACTAATTGGATTTATCTACATGTATATTTATATTTGCTTAGCAACCAAAGAAAGACAACACGAGATGTGGGCCAAACTGTACATGTAATAATAGGTATTTTGACTATTGGTATGTATTTTTAGTTTACCAGGACATCCGTGCCTTAAGTTTGTTCTACAAGACTATCAATAGAGCGAAGTCCAAATATGTTCTTGTCAAATCATCCTTACGCATACTCAGGCAGACAATGAGATAATGTAATAGACTTACTTACATTAATTACTCTAGGTACTATTATGTACTAAATATTACGGTAATTATTAGACTATTATAAAGCGATCAGTAATTTGAAAGAATAACATTAACACGAAATCAAACATGAGTCAAGGTTTATTTGATACTAGTTATTTTTTTAGTCTGGATTTAGTTTGAAATATAGCTAACCAGCCGGTCAGTCGCGTTTCAAAGAAGATAACATCTTTTGCAACCATTGTCGCAACTGTTAGCAAGAATTACACACTCATGTGAACTCTACGTGAAGTGTGAAGCCAGAAATTTAGAAATATTGATATACTTTACTAGTCAACAAGTTCCATCGCCTCTTACTTGTCAGCAATATAATTTGGCTCAGTTTCAAACACTTAGTTCATGTAAAAAATTGGCGAATTTTTAATTTGTGTTTTTCTTATTCTTGAAGGCTAGGACTTCATTGCCATATTGCACAATGAACAGTACTCCGTATATAAAATACAATAAATACAAATGCAACTTTATTTCGCTAAAAACATAAATAGCTAAGAAGTTAACAAAGAAGTTAAGAGATATAGAAGCTAAGAAGCGATTTCGTCCAAATCAGCATGCAATTTCTATTAATCTCCATTAATGTTCGAATAATCTTTATTATAATAAATAAATAACAATTATGGTACTTACCTAAAAATGAAAAACCTACCTTAAGAATAAAATAAAAAACTACCTTAAAAAAAAAAAAAAAAAAAAAAAATACCTTAAAAAAATATATATATACAGAAATAAAAATAAAACTACCTACCTTAAAAATCTAATCCAGGATTGCTGGGCATGGTGCCCAACACGCAGGCGGCATTCCCGCGCTGAATTGCTATTGCAATCCTTTGCGCAAGAAAGCCGCCTGCGCGAGGATCACCCGTTGCCTCTCTAAGGCGTTTACTGAGTGCTCTGTGTAGCCCCCGTGCCTCCTTGCCCCACGGTCCGAGCGTCTCAACGCCGAATGGTACAAATTCGTACTGGGCGGTGAGACAGCTTTTGCACAATGTTTTATGATATAAAGATAGTAACCTAACCGCGTACTAACAGTTTAAGTCAATTTAGAAAAATGGGGACCTTCGGAGTTTCATTGAGTGGTCGTGATCTTGCAATAAGCGTGTGGCGACATTCCTCACTCAGCAGGATCTATGCCAAAACACGATAATTGACCAAATTTTAGAAGTGCAGGTAGAAGATTAAAAGAGAAACCTAAAAATATATACCTAATATCTAATTAAATCTTGAGATTAGTATCGGGTGCTTGAAATGAGTTTGTCATGACATGACTAACTACTTCGCCTTCTTTGTCTTTTTGTAATGGACCTTTATTAGCTATACGATATTGCTTAATGTTTTGGTGAAATTTCCGCTGAGGCTAAACATTATTTCTTTTGGGTCGGAATGGGAGGCGTTAAAATACGAAATGCTTAAATTTAAACATCTCGTGTGAGACACCCATGCAACAGCGTCCTTTGCTTAACCAAGTTCACCTTCGGCCTCCCGCGGCATGCAAAAACGTCAGCTTACAACATGGTTCAACGACATTGTGACACGGTGGTCGGAGTCAAAGGGCATTCAGGGACTATCCCAATATTTAAAGGTTATAAACCAGCCAATTGCAACGCGGGAGACAACCCGCGTCTATTACAGCATTTTCAATTGGTCCTGCTATTATTTGGGGTCAGAAATGAGTCATAGACCATGTGAGCGATACAGCTTAACTAGAATATCTAAAGTAAACAGAGACAATCACTCAAATGGTCAGAGACCTCGTAAACGAAAGGAAAACAAGAAAATGTTGATAACACTGAAAACAAAGTATTTCACTCGATACACGTGGATTTATAACATTGTAAAGAATTGTTTTAAGCATTAGGAGAATATTTGCGTTGGAAATATTCAAATGAATCTTGGAAGCGATCCCATAAGCCAGTGAGCCGATAGAGGCAGGAGAGCGTTTGCTTGAAGCGCTGGAACTACTTATACTTGGATTACAGTGATTAATGCCCTGACACGAGACACCGGCATGATCTGAGGACCACATACGAGGACGATTTTTAATGGGTCTAAAGATACAGTGGAATTTCTTCGAACCAATATTTATGTGGAAGCGGCTTTTAATTAGTCCAAATATTGATAAACAAGCCGTATGACAAATCATCTAGTTCGAATGGATCCGGAAATGTTAACGAGGTAAATCATTTACGCGTAACAACTTGGAAATCATCTTGAATACCTACTTCGGGGGTTCAAGTCATATTTCATTAGGCCTAATTGTTCAGATGCGGGAATATCAGAAAATATTTCGGCTGCTCTGCATAATAATTGTATTCAAGTGGTTTTTAATCGATGTCTAAAGTACGTCGATGTTTGCTTTATATGGCGTTCACGAGTCCGAACAAAATTTACGTCATCGAATTCGAGCATAACAAATAAAAGACATGCGTGGAGCCGGAGGTTTGCAAAATGAATCGTGCACATCTTACACGGCATTAAGGTAACCGTTACGTCCATCGGTTTTTTACCTCTGGGAGCTGGTGATGAAGCTTAAACGCGGCCTTGTGACTGACGAAACTCGTCGAGTGACTGTGGGAATCATTAACCGTCATCGAAGAAAGATTTACAAGATTGACTAGTTCTCTTTACTGCTCGTAAATCAAGAACTGCAACCACTACAAAATAAAACAAACAAGGGAGCTCAGGTAGACGGACGGACCGACACTAATAGTCTAATAATACTACGCATTTTGGCTCCTGGCCCACTCTAGGGATGCAACAAAGGGGAATTTTAAAAGACATGTCATTTTCTACACACAAAACATTATGCATCGGAGGTCATTTTTGTTTCAGTGTTTGTTTTGTAATGTCAAATTTTTTTTTCAGGTTTGGATGTGTGTGTATGTCATTGTGTTTGCATCAATGAATCAATGTTTCGTCGTTGCATCGTCTGTTAGCAACAGCCCTATATTTCTCGTCACGCTGTGTTTCTTTCAAGTTGATGTGGTTTTGAGGAAATTTGCTATTTATTACTTTCACACGAGTTGGTCATCATGTCGCTCATTTATTTACTTTAATAGTCGTTTCAAGGATAAGAAGGCAAACAATTTATGACCAGGCGGCTCTCTCTTTTTACAGCATATAAATTTATAATGATCTTTGTATGGCATTTGCAAGATGGTCAGTTTTGAAAGTCCATAAAACCGCTGTCTAAAAGTACCAGGATTGAAGAAGCTGTAAAGTTTGAACTTACCGATTGGACACTGTTCTGAGCCCAGGTCGTCGGCAGAACACCAGCAGCGCCAACGAGTTGGCAGCCGCCGACACCAGGTACAAGACCAGGAGCACAATCTCCTCAATAAGCCGGTCCTTCGCTTCCATCTCCTCTGACATTAACGTTTGTCCAGGAGACATGAAAGCAGTTTCCAGTCAACAGTCATCACTATAACAAAACACTGCACGTAACTAGACACTTTCAGTACGAAATACAATCCAAAGTTCTGTAGCAAGTCGCTGCAGTGGTAGTCGCGTAAAGTTTTGAGAACACAGCAGTCGGGGCGACCGCGTCTTTCTCTAAGCGCTGCCGTTTGACAACTGTACGCCGCTCGCCGCTTGGCGCTCGGCCGGCGTCGCGCGTGGCAAGCCATCCCCACCGCCGTCTATATTTACTATATCTATGTTTTCAAACTTCCATGGCGGCGGCTGGGAGACTTGTTTTAAGTAAGCTAAGCTAACTATAAGCTAATTCTCAGTAAGGTGTAGAAGTAGAGTCATATGTTAAGGATTCGAACAGTCAACGCAGTTGATCAATTTTGACTTTAAGCTACTTTGCATCTTAGTTTGAGGTGAAAATGGTTAACAGCACAGATAGCAGTCGTAACTTAACGGGCGTGGAATACATTAGCTATTTGACACTTGACAAACGGCGAATAGGTAAGTAGGTAGATAGATACTAGACATACATAGTACCTACCTGCAAAGTAGACTAGTACGAAAATGAAAATACCATGATACATACTTACCTACTAGATTAGTATGAAAATGGGTCCACTAAATTACATATTTTACACCTTGTTTTTTTTTAATTGCTTTAATTTTAAGGGTACACTCCTTAGCTTAAATTACTTAAATTAATTTCTCAATGACACTGGTATCCTAATTAGCACCATATTTAAGATAAGATATCACAAATTTAATATCATCTGATCAGGTATTTGCAAGTGTGCAAACGGAGTATGAGTATTCGACATGACTGATATCTCATAGTTGTCACTTACTTAGTAGAGGTAGTTAGGTATAATGCCCATTTTACATTAGCGTGGGAATGCAACATGGTATAATTTTCTAAGAAAAATATTAAAAATAAAAATTCACGAGTTTCATTAAACATTGCCCTTAAATTTACTTAGCCCTATATGCCGAAGTTAAAGCAATTCAAAAAAGCACGGCTTGTGTGAAGTTAAATAGAGCGCGATTATCGCATTTATTTTATCCCTGGCCACGTACCTACTAAACCGATTTAAAATACAAAATAAGGAGGGAAAAAATCCGGAAAAAGGTCATCATATAACTATTTGGTCACTGAATTTCGGCCAAAGAATAACTTACCGGGCACTCTCTATATTCAGGTCATAGGAAAATGTAGAAGAAAACGGACATTTAAAATTTAGATCTAGCCTCAATATTGTGCGTGAGATTAGTAAAAGGTACCATTTGGTCAGGTGTTGATAAGGTCCATTAACAAATGTTTATGCCAAGGATTAAATAAGAAAATCAATATTCATAGCCCTTTCATTTCATAACTTTTGAAAAGTCCACCGGAAAGACTCGCGGAACATCGTTTTGTGTTTGACCCTAATAGCGCCTTATCGACAACAACAAACTTTGGTACCTTTTGCTGACAAACGCCACAATTATTGGCATTGTCTACTGTAACTCTTCCTACCTACAAAATTTCATTAAAATCGGACGCGGAAAAAAACGACAACAAAACCCGCCAAAATTGAGTTGTCGTCATATTATTATATGCTACACCTAAGTCAGGTCGTGATATTATAATAAGTAGTTAAGTGATAAGTGTAAAATAAAGTAGTTACGTTCATAGTGTTATCGATGTGGTGTTTGTAAGTGAGAGAGAGAAGGTTATATTATGAAAATATTTCAAGTGTTTTGCCACCTTTTTCTTTATGCGTCATAACTTCATTTAGTCATGCTATAGATTATTATCGACATAGTCTATGAAGCTTTGATAAATATCTAATCTTCAACTATCAGGGTGACTGAATAGGGCGATTCAATTAAAACTGCGAAAAACAAATCCTGAAATAGAAGACATTTCATAATACTAATATTTTTAGAAAATGAAGATTCGTACATAAAACAAGAATATAGTCTGATTTTTTTAAAGCTTTCGTTATCGCTAAATGGGGGTATAATCTGCCCCTCTGTTTAGCGTTTGTGGACTACGAGAAAGCCTTTGATTCGATCGAAACCTGGGCGGTACTACAATCTCTCCAACGGTGCCAAGTAGACTACCGCTATATCGAAGTGTTGAAGTGTTTGTACGAGAGCGCCACTATGTCAGTCCGACTCCAAGACCAGAACTCGAAGCCTATTCCGCTGCAGCGGGGAGTCAGGCAGGGAGATGTCATCTCTCCTAAGCTGTTTACCGCTGCACTGGAGGACGTTTTCAAGACTCTGGACTGGAGAAGGCTAGGCATCAATGTAAACGGCGAGTACCTCACTCACCTTCGATTTGCTGACGATATAGTAGTCTTGGCTGAGACCATGGAGGATTTAAGTACGATGCTTGTTAGCCTCAGTAGAGCCTCCGGGCGAGTTGGTCTTAAGATGAACATGGATAAGACGAAAATCATGTCGAATATCTATGTAGCACCAACTCCAGTGACAATCGGAGACTTTACACTCGAAATTGTAGACGATTACCTACCGAATATACCTTGGACAAACTGTCCAGTTAGGTAGGTCCAATTTCGAGAAAGAGGTTAATCGTCGAATCCGACTCGGTTGGGCAGCGTTCGGGAAGCTGCGACACATCTTTTCGTCCAATATTCCGCAGTGCCTGAAGACGAAAGTCTTCGATCAGTGTGTGTTGCCAGTGATGACATACGGTACTGAAACGTGGTCGCTTACAATGGGCCTCATAAGTAGGCTCAAAGTCACCCAAAGGGCAATGGAGAGAGCTATGCTAGGAGTCTCTCTGCGAGATCGTATCAGAAATAAGACGATCCGCAGCAGAACTAAAGTAACCGATATAGCTCTCCGAATCGCTAAACTTAAGTGGCAGTGGGCGGGGCACATTGCACGTAGAACCGATGGCCGTTGGGGTGGAAAGGTTCTCGAGTGGCGACCGCGTACCGGAAGGCGCAGCGTGGGTAGGCCCCCCGCAAGGTGGACTGATGACCTGGTGAAGGTCGCAGGAGTCCGCTGGATGCGGGTGGCGCAGGACCGGTCATTGTGGAAATCTTTGGGGGAGGCCTATGTCCAGCAGTGGACGTCTTTCGGCTCGGCCTCGGAAGGGTAGTTCGTTCATGAATGGGAGAAGAGGGACGATAGAGGGGTGAGTTGTTATTTTTAGACCAGAGTTGTCATATTGTAACAAAAATACTATATTATTTTGACAAGTCAACCTATTGTAATATTGCATCCATTCTAGCAATTGTCCCATCTCCCTCAGCTTCTATCCTTCTTAACCTCAACCATGGGGTGAGCTGGGATTTCGTACTATTTAATGTTTATCGTACAAAAAATCTATAAAATGAAATGACAGATTATCATTGAAAAACTAAAATTAATACAACCGGAACACTTATCAAGTTTATAAATTAACGTACCACATATAAAAATCAACTTTTATAAAGATTCAACTTCGAATTTGTCCCAACTCACCCCATTTTACGGTACTTGGTGCCCGAGCGGTAAGGCATCAGACTTTCAATTCGAAGGTTTCGGGTTCAATTCCGCTGGCTCGTAAAATTAACAAAATGTAGGAAAAACATTAAATTTACATATAAAAAAGTTTTTGGATCTCTTCTAGCGAAAATGCCCACCAATGAGTGTTTGGTACACGAAATATTATGTGTTATTTAGGAGTATTCACTAGTTGCTTTTCAGTGAAGGAAAACATCGTAAGGAATCCTGTTATCCAAAAGATGTACTGTCGAGTTTTAGACACCTTTCTAAAAAAATATCTCGAATGAGAAAATCTCTTATTTAGATATAGTACTAAAATAAGATAAGAAGATATTTATTTTTAGTAGTAAACTGATATAAATACTCCCAAAATAGTATCTTTTTAACATTGGCAACATGTGCGAGTGGGACAAAGCACCACCAGGAAGTGGTCTCATGTGGACCGTTTTCTCTCGTTCATTTAGTATGGCGAAAAGCGAGATAGGACCGTCCCTATATACAGGTTCCTGGTAATTGGCAGTTTTATTAGGCTTGCTATACAAACATTTCCTAAATGTAACTTTATGTCAAATCAAGTGAAGATAGGTAGCGCAAGCAAAGATACGAAACTCGAAGGTATGTGAAATCTGCAAGCCGTTTTGGACCAGCGTGTGGACTATTATAACCCAATCCCTCTCGCGCTCGAGAGCAGGGGGACGTGAATTGGTGTACTATTTTATTATTCTCTTTTTTTTAAATTTCTTTATTGATTTAGACGCGTAGTGACGCTTTAAGCTTCAAGCGTCTATAGGCTGTGAGAACGCCGCACTTCAATCAGAGTTTTAATTGCAGACAAATTGTTCAATGAATATAAGAATTCTTAAAACAAAATTAGGTAAGCAATGAAAATACGAAATAAATGTGAATTTGTTAGAAGTTTTACTATTGGCTCTATCTAAAAATAGAAATTTAAATCAAGTTATCGGAGACGATCTTCAATCAGATACTCCATTTTGTAAACATGTTTACTTATATTAATACGATTTTGCGCGGATTCTAATTTAAAAAAATGGTATTGCAGGCAACAATGCTGTCGCATTGTTAACTACAAGAACAGTTTATTTTTATTTTCCATAAAATTAGAACAGATATTTTTTAACAAATACGTCAAAAAATAAGTTTGCTAAATGTATATTCTAACTTTTATGAATAAATTGTTATGTTGACCGCAAAAGCTTAAAGTTTTAAAATTAATTTACTATTTCTTTTACAGGGTTTCGAGTAACAATTCCGCTAAGGATGTTCGGGAATATGATTTACAACGGGATCCTGCCTTTTCGTTGATTTTCATTATGCCTAATATCACTTTCCAACCAACTTTTTGCCGATGATTCGCTTGACATATTAACGTTTACCAAATAGTATTTGCCAACTCACATTTGGCCGAATTTTCATTTGCCAACTAAGTTAGGTTAGGGTTGTAATATGATATTCCGCGAAAGATACGGTTTCGAATTAAAAATTAGTATGTACTTACATATAATTTTAGTAGGTAATTAAGTTATGTTAATACCCCCACGGACCTGTTTCTTAATGTTCTTTGTTTTTGTTTGTGCATATTATTGTATATTTATTCCATAACTTGGGAAATGAATAATTCGCCAACGTTTTTTAGGATTAATTGTTTGGAAAATGATAAATTAGTAACCTTCTCAAGCAATATAGGTACTATATTTAGTACCTATACTGCTATAGTAGTATTAAGTAAGATATCACTATAACAACAATTATCTAAAATAGTGTTAGGTTCATTTTGCACAGAGTATTCACATTCAAATATGAACCCAAAATCAAATAAATAAGACTCAAACTTACTCACATAGCGTGAGGCAAATATCTCTTTCATAAGCGGCCTATTCGAAATTCAGCAAACATTAAATAATATTGTTCGCACCTCGTAAACATAAAGTAAATAAATATTATAAAGACCTATGCAATAGTAAATACTAACAGAATCAGCAAGGTGTATTCGACTTTTTTGTTCAGACAATAGAACTGATAATACAATGGTGTTGACTTTCGCAACTGTTTCACGAGTTTCAGCGTGAGGAATCTTACGGACATCAGAATGTGGGACGTCATATAGCGATGAAGAAGAAGATGCAACTAGTCTAGGAAGCACTTTAATGTGTCACTCGTAAACACGAGGAGATTGGATCATTTGGATCATGCAATCGCATTTATAATTGACGGAATCACATCCTTTACGTATTTCCTTGAACTCTCAACATGCACATTAACACATTAATACATCGAAGTACAACGTTTTTTTTTGTTTAATGACCATTGGTAATCCTCTGTTTTCCAAATACAAGCGAATGCAAATTAACATGTCCATGAATTATCATTTTAATAAATGTGCATTAGAATTTACAATAAGAACTTAGTACCGTATCGTTGTTCTATTTAGTTATGTTTAACAACAATAAAAGATCTAAATTCAAATTCGAATACACGATCAATCTAACAGATGGACTTCGCTTTCGGTTGATACTCTAGATGTCGATGGCGTCTCTGGAACAGTTTTTTGGTTTTTGTCAGTTGTTTAATGTGTAATATTGATAGCAAATTGTGCAGTAAACTAACGAAGTAGAATGCAGCTAATGAAGGATTAATCCTGACACGCGTTCAACCATTTGTTAATCATCAAATGGCAGTTTTTATAACTCGGTTCCTAAGAAACTATCTGTTACGTCTTATAGCTATTAACTTAACAAATAGCGAGGCCAATTACCGAACAACGTCGCCCAAGTGGCAATATACTAATTTATATAATATACTGATATTTTGATAATACTTGACGTTGGCAAAATTGTTGAACTCGGACAAACGCCATTATTTATTTAAAATAAGAACTGATAGACATGGAATTTTGCTATCGTTTGTTTCGGAAATGTAAGATTTGCTGAGCGACATTGAAAACATCTAATAGAAGCACGTATTAAAAGTAACCAAATAGGACCACCGATATGTCGAGGGTCACATTGCGTCCTTAGTTCCGAAGAAAGACTCAAAGTTTTACGCGCCCCATTTCGGCTGAAAATTGTGAAAATTTAATTCAGTGTTTTGAAACACACAGTAAAGAACCTATCGTATTTACGTCGTATCTATCGTATAAAGGAATAGTAGGGATGAGAGGTGATATATCTTGACACTCATCGTCTACCAACGTCACAGTCACGCATGGTAAAGATGCAACAATTTATGCGGTTCTATTACGTAAAGTGCAATATAAAATGAAATACACTGGAAAATTAGCAACTTGTGGGCGACTACTTAAACAAGGTGGGTGCTGGGCGGTAATCCCAAAAGTCTAACTACAAACTGCAGATGTTACGAGTAAAATTGTTATAATAACAAAGTTCAATGCTATAAAACTTTAAAGGTTAATTAAGTATTCCTCTGCACGAAAATAGTTTAAAACGCTCAATAGCTTTTTGTAAAAACCTGACCTTAGCAGATGCGGCCTAGAATTTCTGTATTTAACCATATTATACTATGTAGGTACTTCATTTTAGAAAATACTATGGAAACAGTCTGTATAATCTGGTAGATTGTTCCCGCTAGAATAAGGTTAGGTAGAGAATTGCACCTGAGAACACTTTCCATCATTTGGTATCATAGAGATATTAAATAATAAGAAGTGCTCTCGGGCGTAACAGTGTGCTCACCATGGATTCTACATAACCGTAGTTGATAGCGACTGCGTGATTCGTTTACGTAAACGCACTGTCAGTGCATCTTTCACGCACTTGCGAGTGGAAGCGGGATGCAACTGTAGATAAAGTGTCGAAATCTATCCTTCGAACTCTATAGCAACTCATGGTGTAGACATAATAACGAGTAAGATGCAAATACTATCGAATCGTGCAGTCACTATCGACTACGAAAACGGTTACGTAGAACTTATGGCTTACCATGAGTGGCTCAGATGCACAGCAAGTCGTATCCTCACGATAACGAAACCAGTTAACATTTTAAAATTAGAATCTGACACCGGATATACACTCATTTTCAGTGCTTCATGAAGCTTGCGAAATGACTCGGTTCATTATATTTTCTCAGTTTAAGAAAATTGAAAGTGTCATAACCTTATCACCCTCTTAATTCACCAATCAGTAAGTCAAAGTGACGTTTCCCTTGCATGAGCTAGTGTTCCGGCAAGCAAATGGCACCATCCGCCGTACGGGCGGAGCGGCTTTAACCGCCTGTGCCTAATATGGCCTATACCACTTAAATCGAACGACTGCGGATTTGTATCTCCATCTCTGTCACACTTGCTTATTGGAGTGACAAAGAGGTTTTCTCGTCAATGCCAATTTTCGATGTTCGTGGTAGGCAGGTCTCCCATACTCCGGTATACCATATTAATATTGGTGTGTATTTTTATAATTAAATATTTTTTATAGAAATTAAACACTTTAGAACGGATTAATCGCGTTTATTAACACCATGCCCCATGCCCCATGCATTATAAGCCCCTCTGGGCATTGTAGACCAACCTTTGTTTTTATTTTTAAATTATTTTTATTTTTTGTATGTAGGTAGTTTGCACAAGTAACTTTTTTGATTGACGGGGAGAATTCGCATTCTCTCAGTCATCATCTTAACCCTGTGAAAACGAGTGCTGTAAAGGGCTCGAAACGTAGGATCATGGTGTTAATAAACGCGATTAATCCGTTCTAAAGTGTTTAATTTCAATGAATAACAATCGCGGTAACAGAAGACAATATTATTTTTTATAGAATTAATTTAGTGTGGGGTAGCGCATTGTTATCGATGATTTCTAAAATGTATTAAAACGTCGATGTGCGAGTGTTAAACACTTTCGGTAGATGACGCTGCGGGTCTCCCTAAGGCGTAAACAAATGAAAGAAATAGTAGAAACATTCGCCCACTTCTAGTAAGCGTCGATCTTGCTCGATCTCGCTCGACGCGACGAATGTTTCCATTTTACTTGTTTCTGCTTAATACATTTTTTCATATTAGTGTGGTGGATAAATGAGAGAGCGCATTCTAAACATGGTTCATTCTCACGTAAGTATGTATACCATACTCGTACTGAACCTCGCCCTATTCGATGTTCTTAGTTATCAACACTTATACCGTACCTATATGATCACTTGTTCACATTATACTTACTATAACGAACAAGATATAAGCCTGTGGTTTACCTGTCAATATTCTCTCGTGTGATATATTTTAACGGCAACGGGTAAAACACGCGTATTTTTATTACAATAGGTGTGACATGTTTCGAGTATATCGGGCAGTCACCGTCGAACAGAGTGGTGTTGTCACTTTCGCGGCTCGGGCATCACTCCTATTGTGACGCCTGTTGTGATAAAAATATGTGAGTTTCAACCTTTGCAATTTAATGTCAGTATGACTTACGAAAGTTTATAGTCTAAGTACATATTACTTGTTTTTTTTTTGTAAAAACGAAATCAAAATAACTAGAAACTATAACTTTTAATTTTGTATTCCGTTATCTCTCAACTTTTTCCCCTGTAAGTATGTACCTACCTAGATTGTACTCTGGTAGCAAGCTACAGCTCTCATTAAACCCCCTTTGGAGATGAATTCTTGCATAAAAGGAGGTACAATATTATATACCTAACATTTTAAACCTTCGCGTTTTGTACACATTATTAAAAACATAGAACGGGTCTATCGGGAATTTATTTAATTTACCTTAATATACCGTTTACCGTACGTTTGGAGACAATTGCATGTGTCATGGAACTCATGGTCTCAGTTTGACCGATGAATCAGCAAAGTGTCAACGATCACGTGGTATGAACTTCTGAACCACTGGTCTGCAAATAAGTGAGAAATTAGAACCATCTTGACGATTGAAATTTCTTGGGATGTTTTTTGATCTCAATCGGCTCCCTCTCGGTACGATATTACCCGACCCTCCTCTTCTGAAACTAAGGTAAGCACATGCTCGAACATGAGCCCCGAAACACATGTGAAGTTTACTCAGTGAATCATGAACAGTAATCGTACATACAAGTTTGTACCGCACTGTGCAAACATGCCTGACCTTACGTTTAACAAATTGAAGGATATTATAAACGTTCCTAGTTATTTCATAACATTTTGCCATGGAACTCCTTTAACTATTTTTTATGAAATAAGAGGCAAATGAGCAGATGAACCGCCTGATGGCAAGCGATTACAGTTGCCAAGGTGGCAACACCAGAATGGTTATGGTTACAACTAAGTGCGTTATCGCCCTATAAGATGGAAAGTACGCTTTTTTCTTAAAGGTCGGGTGTCTTTGTCTTTCCGTAAAAGTTAAGGTTAAATGCTGTAAGCATGCTCTATGGAAATTCATGAAACGCAGTACCTACTTATTTTAGCAATGCGGATAGGACAGTCATTGTACAAGATCGTTTTCAAGTATGTAAATTGAAAGTGTCATTTTTTGAGGTAATGAAACATAAGTAACTACTGCACTGCTGCATGACATTACATTTGTAACCGGTATTTAACTTTAAATTATAAATACTCTTAAACACTACACAATAAAGACTTATTTATTAATTATGTCCGACGACGACGACGACGAAACGCTGGCTTTCTTAGACCATTTAACCAACAGGACAGGTAGTTACCTATTGTCTGTCATTTTCTATACAAAAAAAATGTCTGCTAATTTTTGCGGGGGAGAGGACCTCAAATGTATAGCAGTTCGTACGAATAGCTATGTCAGTTAAACATCAGTCTATACAATGAAAACGATCATTGCTGATATGCTTTCGGCGGGAACACCTGTCAATTGCCAATACGGTTGGTTAGCTGCCACTTGGGAAAGGGCTCAATATAATACATTTCTTCACCTGCAACATCACATCATCCTCGTATATATCTTATTAATATGGTGGATCTTCCTTTGTTGTTAATCATCAAATCAAATCCAATGGCGTCACACTGGAAGCACCTATTTATTTTCAAACAAATAAAGATTTATGAAATTCAATTCTCCATCGCGAAAGAAACATAAATAAAACATAGTCATGGGTACTCATACAGTTTTATTGAGGACCTCCTCTTTTTTAAAGTTGGTTTAAAACAATATATTCCTTATTGTTTTAACCTAAATAGTTTTAAAATACATATTTTTGTACAACCTGCCTAAAATTGTAGCCACTGAATTTAAGCAAGCTGCAGTTGCATGCTGTGACTTGTATTTCATTCTTTTGAAGACTACTCCAAGCAGTAACTAATGTTAGTTGGAAAAAGAAGAAGTCACACGTACACACGCGTTCAATTCAAAACTGCATGGGCAATTTAAGAAAACTGCCCACGCAATTTTGGACGCGATAGTACATGCTTATTTTGTGACGACACACAACATGCGACAAGCGACGTACACAGTGAGAACTCTCTACGTAGTACTATTATTTGCACTGTATGTTGGAGTGGTTAACACTGTTGACAGAAATATGGCGTATTCAATTTATAATTAATTTATTAACCGTGACACAATGTATGAAATCATGCCGTAAGTATGCAAGGATCATAGTAAATAAAATAGGTAATAATGTTAATAAGCGTGTGTTAATTGGTAACAATTGACTCAATACAGTCAATACAAATGTCTCCATTTTTTGATTGAACAAAGATTATGACGTCTTAATTGTACCTTTTGGATATATCGGGAGGTCGTGACAAAGGCAATATGGTACAGGCTTAGAGCGTAGACAAAGAAAGTACCTACGCTTGTCTGACATTTTATATACAACGAACGGTCATTCGCTGCTCTCAACTCAACCAACGGTTTTCCGAAAGGCTAAGGCTAGCATGGCTGCCATTTTATCGACTATCACGCCATGCGTCACTTTCGCACTTACAAACTTCTTAGAATTAGCAGATCATCAGTCAAATTTATCTGGGATCTTGCCACTCTGCAATTTCCGGTCCATCCACTAAAGAACCACTACACAAAAACATCACTCATGAACATTGGGAAAAGTGCATTTTGCCTTCTTGAACTGGACCTAATTTGGATAAATCGCAAACGAATCTTCACGATCTATTGTATAACTCATTCGTTAAATAACTATTAGTGTAATCCAGTATGTCAATATACCTAATGCTCGGTAAGGTCGAGAAAGTAATGAAAATAAATAACGTTGCTCGGACTGAATTCATTAACGATTCACGTTTAAGCTTACAAATCACAGGGCTTATATTACCTACACTTACACCGTCACAAATTGGCTAAGGGTTTATTTTACGGCGTCACGGACCGTAACGTCAAATATGAAAACTACAGGTAATTCAAGGGAAAACTGGTGAAGGCTAATTGCAGATGGATTACTATTCTGTCCTCTCTTTTTAATAGTACTTACATTACGTACCTACGAGAGAGAGGCAGAAGAGCGGCAAGCGAAATAAACAATAATTTTGTCTTTCGTATAGTTTTTTATTTACACACAAACTGTTATTGCAAAATGCGTTCAGAAGCCGTAGGAAATTACCAGCACTACCACAACCAATATTACTGACAGCAGCAAAACCCCCGGTGGGCCCCAGAGCGCCGTCGTAGCACCCCCTCTACCAGTACTATAATGTCATAACCGCATGGGTTTTAGTTCTGTTTTAGTAGCGTAGACACGCTGGCACCGTCCCATCTCCAACGAATATAAAAGCGGACGGAGCGGCTGAATGCGCTGAAATTATAAAACGTAATAAATATAAGAGCCTGGGCAGAGAGTACCTTTTTGTACCATTCGGAGACGAAACTCTTGGTCCATGGGGTCCCAGCGCACGTAAGTTTTTCGTAGAAATCGCGAAACGTCTGGTTGATTTCACTGGTGACCGAAGAGCTGGTGACTTCCTCGCACAACGTATCAGCATTACGATACAACGTGGAAATGCTGCCAGCATCCTAGGTACAATGCCTCAAGGACCTATTTTAGATTTAAGGTATGTAGAGGTAGGTAAGTTACACTTACTGTATATGTTCTGTAATAAGTTTCAAATTTGGAATAGCTGTCAAAATCAACCCAATTAAAACAGGTCTCTATTGTAGAATCCTTAGATATTATGGACTGTGATGTTGATACAAGGGTCACATCGAGGACGATATCGTAGGATATTTGAACTCGAGTGACATAAAAATTAGGACTTAATTCGTTCTATATTTTGAGAAAAAACCTGTTTTGGCAGATTTTTGTAATTACGCTCGCAAAGGCCCACAGATTAATTAAGTAAGTTTAGTGCCGAGGTCAAATTTACCCGTTTAAATATCCGTTCTAAGATGACGACGCATGTGTAGTGTGAGTGTGACATGCAAAGGCATTAAATTCCGTCGATCGCCATTTTAAACATGTTTTCCCCAGGTATATAGAGGAAGATGTGAATTCCCAGAAATTTCGTGGCCCTCGCGGAATTCCCAAGGTCATAAAGGTGTTTAACCACATAAAACGTTAAGTACTATTTAAACATAACGACCGTGTGTCTCGTTAACTAATTACGAGCGATAATAAACCTTCTGAAAACTTTATGAGTACAAAAGATTCATGGTTAAAGTTCACGGTTTGGCCCGTTTTAACTAATTGCAAAGATGGTTGTCCTACCCGAACGGTGCTAATTAACTTTAGGAAGCAAAGACGTCTGCTAACAATGACGAATTAAATAAAGAATCATTCAAAAGTGTTATTAATATATTTTCCTAGTATCATAAACCGGGCATATAAATATGTTCAGGCATACCTGCCGGTACTAATCTATGTATAGTAAAATTGTCCTGCGGATGCCCGGCGGACATACTCTTAATGCAGATCCGACGGATTGCCTGAACGTACCTAAATGGCCGGCTATAGTCTATTTTCTTCGTCTTTATATAGTCGTTGTTGCATATGTGTGCAAGCACTAGTATGCATGTGTGTGTGTGGCTGCGACCACGACTCGCCTATACATTTAATAAAGCAGTGTGCTATAAACCAAAGCTCGTATCACTCGTCTCCTCGGCCCATACCTATCAGTGGCGACTTCTACCCACATAGTGAAACAAAAAAAAAATGAGTGCTGTGTTTGGAATCCTGCCGACTTTCGACCACAACGTTCAAGTGTGGAAGAATTATAAGAGTCGTGTGTGCCAATGGTTTATCGCTAACGATATTAACAACGCTACAGATGCGCAGGGACAAAAACGACGAGCCATCTTGCTTAGCGCACTCAATGAGAGCTCATACGAGCTTGCGGCGCATTTGGCGCTGCCCAAGGACGTACAACAAGTGCCGTATGAAGATATTTTAAAATTGCTGGACGAGCATTTCACTCCCAAACTAACCGGGTTTGGTGAGCGGCACAATTTCTACTCCGCAACGCAGCAACGAGAGGAGTCCTATCCTCAGTGGGCTGCTAGGCTTCGGGGGCTGTCAGTGCATTGTGCATTTAATAACGTCGAAGAGGCACTACGTGACCGTTTTGTTATGGGCATGCTGCCGGGCAGGGAGAAAGAAAAGTTGTACGCTCAAGATCTATCTGCGTTATCGTTAGCGAAGGCGGTAGAACTAGCAGAAAACATTCGTCGTGCGCGGGCTGGCGCGGTCGTTGCTGGCGCCGCTGCCGCGACTTCGGGGTCGTCAGAAACGTCCGAGTTATATAAGATCGCGCGCGATGACAGAAACGAAGGAATAGCAAAGGTTAAGTGTTCAGTGTGCGGTTATTCTAACCATAGTGCGTCACAGTGTCGTTTCGCTAAGTTTACGTGTAAAAAGTGCCATAAAAAAGGGCATCTTCGTAGGATGTGCACTAGCGTAAAATATGTAAACGTGTCGGCGGATTGTCAGGGCGATAACGATGATGACGGTGAGTTGTATTACATTAGATCCGTTAGGGGTGAGCCTATGGTTGAAACCGTGAGAATCAATGGGTTAAAGTTAAAATTTGAAATCGACACGGGTTCTGCGGTGACTGTTATCTCTTACATTACGTATAAAATGCATTTTAAAGATGTACCATTGTCACCTACAAAGAAAAGATTGGTTACTTATTCAGGACAAAATTTGCGATGTATGGGGGCTGTGCATTTAGGTATAGAATACGCGGGTAGCACTCACGCGTTGAACGTGTTTGTCGTCGACGACGGCGGTCCGCCGTTGCTAGGCAGAGATTTCATTGCATTATTTAAATTGCAGCTTATGCCGGTGCAGGCGGTGCATTTTTGTGAGGATAAATCTATAACAGGTAAAACTGTATTGGAAAAACAATATCCCAAATTATTCTCAGATGGTTTAGGATTATTTACCAAGTATAAGGTCAATCTAAGGCTTAAAGATGATGCAAAACCCGTTTTTTTTAGAGCGCGGCCTATAGCATTTGCTTTACGCGACTCCGTAAGTAAAGAAATAGATAGGCTCGTCAAGTTAGGGGTCCTTAAGCAAGTTGATCATTCCGAATACGCCTCACCCATAGTGCCGGTTTTAAAGAAAAACGGCTGTGTACGGTTATGTGCAGATTATTCCGTTAGCATAAATAAGCAGTTGCATATCGATCAATATCCACTGCCCACTATAAACGAATTGTTTTCCAAATTACACGGGGGGAAGTCATTTACAAAGTTAGACCTGTCTATGGCGTATAACCAGTTCGAACTAGACGAGGAGTCTCAAAAATTGACCTGTATAAACACACACCGGGGCTTGTATTCCTTTACACGCCTCGTGTTCGGGCTGGCCTCCGCGCCGGCGGTGTTCCAGCGGGCCATGGAGGGCGTGCTCGCGGGGCTCGACGGCGTGCTGTGTCTGCTGGACGACGTGCTCATCACGGGCGCTGACGCCGCCCAGCACGAGGCCAGGTTAAGGGTAGTGTTGCAAAGGCTGCAGGACGCGGGACTGGTTTTACAGCGGGATAAATGCGAGTTTTTTAAAGATGAAATTAGCTACTTAGGATATATAATAAATAAAGATGGGTTAAAAAAGTCACCAGAAAAAATTAAGGCGATAGTCGAAGCTCCGGTTCCAACAAACATTGGTCAGTTGCAATCATTTCTAGGGCTAAGCAATTACTACCGGAATTTTGTTCCGGGTGCTTCGACAATACTCAGTCCGTTATATAATCTACTAAAAAAAAATACCAAGTGGGAGTGGTCAAAATTGCATAATGATGCTTTTAACCAGATTAAAACTATTATGGTGTCTGATCAGGTTCTTACGCACTTTAACCCTAACGCAAAACTTTTTTTAACCTGTGACGCTTCACCCAGCGGGCTTGGGGCTATTTTGTCTCAGCTGGATGCGGACGGGGTCGAGCGACCGCTCGCGTTCGCCTCCCGCACGCTCAACTCTGCTGAGAAAAGGTATGCTCAAATACAACGTGAAGCGACGTCAATAATCTATGGGGTGCGTCGTTTTCACCAGTATTTGTATGGCAGAGCAGAGCCGTTTGTGCTAAGAACGGACCACAAGCCTTTAATTTCAATTTTTGGACCCTACAAAGGTATTCCAGAGGTTTCGGCCAATCGCTTACAAAGATATGCATTATTCCTTAGCGGTTATAATTACACAATAGAATATGTGCGAAGCGCAGATAACAGCGCAGACTACTTGTCTCGGGCGAGCCTGCCGGGGGAGCGCGGGCGGGGCGCGGACGCGGAGCCGGCGCTCGCCGATAGTGATAAGGCGGCATATGTTCGTTTTGTTACAGACGGGGCGTCCATGCCATTAACCTTAAATGAGTTGCAGGTAGGTACCAGCACAGATGTCATATTAAATATTGTAAGTAGGTACATCACTAATGGTTGGCCAAATAAAATCACAGATGTACGCCTGAAACCTTATCATTTATGTAGATCTCAATTAGCCGTAGAAAATAAAGTTATTATGCGGGGCCACAAAGTGGTCATTCCACAATCGCTACGCGATAAAGTTTTGGCTGAGCTACATTCTTCACATCTGGGAATAGTTAAAACCAAAGCGGAGGCCCGGGCTCGGTTCTGGTTCCCGGGGATTGACAAGGCTTTCGAGACATTTTTGGGTTCATGTGAAGTGTGCCAGCAGCTGCGACCGTCCCCGCCCCGCGCGCCGCCCGCGCCGTGGCCACAGCCTGTACGTTGCTTTGAAAGATTGTACTTGGACTTCCTGGGTCCGCTATATGGCCATATGTATTTAGTGGTAGTAGATACCTATAGTAAATGGCTCGAGGTATATCCTATGACTACTACGACATCTATGGCTGTAGTAGATAAGTTGTGTGAGTTTATTTCTAGGTTCGGGTTACCAAAAACTATAGTAAGTGACAATGGTACTGCGTTTTGTTCCCAGGAATTCACAAAATTTTGTGACCTGAACGCTATAAAACATGTTACGTCACCAGCCTACCACCCCGCTAGTAATGGACAGGCTGAGAGTTTTGTTAAGATCACAAAAAAAGGTATTAAGTCGTCCATGTTAATGGGTAAAAATGATAGACAAAGACGATTACTTTTGTTAAAATATTTAATGGATTACAGAAATTCAATACATTCAACCACAGGCTACGCTCCGTCACAATTAGTATTTGGTCATAAAATAAGATGTAGGCTAGATGTGTCGAATCCTGCCTCGGAGTTATCGCCCTTATCATCCGCCGAGCCCATAATTAACAAACCTGTTAAAACTCGACAGTGCTCACCATGTAAAGAATATGAGTCACGGATTTTTAAAGATGGTGAATTAATACTTTATAAAAAATATGTAAACAAGGGCCAATTTAACTGGTGTAAAGGGACTATAAATAAAAAGATTGGTAAAGTTTTATATTTAATCAAAGACAATGCTACAGATGTTATTGTAAAAAGACACAAAAACCAAATACTTAAATATAACGGTACCATAGACAATGAACACGAGGACCAAAGTTTATCAGACATAGATGAGTACTTACCATCTGCTGTGGTACCTTCTTCTCCGCCATTGTCGCCGCCATCGCCGCCGCCGCCGCCGCCGCCTCCGCCGCCGCCGCCGCCGCCGCCGCCGCCTCCGCCGCCGCCGCCGCCGCCGCCGCTGCTGCCTCCGCTGCCGCCGCAAGGCACATCGCCTTTATTGGCGCCCCATGCGGCACCGTCACCGTCGGCAGACGGGAACAGCATCCCTTCTTCTGCTCCGTTGTCTTCGACTGGTAGCATTCCAGACCACTCACGGGAGAGAGAAGGACCAGGAATAAGTGAATCCGAGTTTCCCGAGGCGGAATCTTTTACAGATGCCTCTGAGGACATAGACACAGAGATGGTTCCCACAGAGGCTGAGCAACAGAGTGACCAAGACATGCGAAGCAGGTTACGCCGCCGGTCTCTGTTAAATCTAGACTTTAAGAAATATTTTTAGTACTTACCTATAGGTGTCGTTAAAATAGAGGGAGGACTGTTGCATATGTGTGCAAGCACTAGTATGCATGTGTGTGTGTGGCTGCGACCACGACTCGCCTATACATTTAATAAAGCAGTGTGCTATAAACCAAAGCTCGTATCACTCGTCTCCTCGGCCCATACCTATCAGTCGTCATATGGGAAGACATGTTACAAAATCTCTTTTAACATGTTAAGAACCTAACTACTAAGTTTAAGTATTAGCATAATTTCAAATATTATGTTTAGTTAAGTAATATAGTTTTAATAATAATTGCCATATCCTTGCAAGGTACCATGTGCTCTCATTTATCATTGTAAGAACTAGGTACAGTCAACCAATTGGAACCCTATGCCACTCTAGAACCATGTAAAACTGACAAGCAGTAGAAGATATCTTACAATTTGATTTATAGCGTCACTATGACATAGTCCTACAGTAACCTAGGGTTCCAATTGGTTGACTGTACCTAAGGGTTCCTAGTTGACTACGGAACCCTAGAATGTAGCCCGATTTCTTCTTACTTTTCGTATCTTCCCTCGCCTGCTACGATTTTCACATAATAATATTTTCTGTTGTCTCTATATTATTATGGGATGCATCATTACTAGGCGCAGTTTAAATAATTGCACATCATCACCTTTAATTACGGGTTATAAAGTTAATAATAAATAAAGAATTGAAGCTTCTTACTAACACCGTAAGATTCTTATTTAACCAGTGTTTTTGCTAGAAAATATCCAGTTATTTTGATGATAAGCCGAGCCATTTTGTGTATGCGTGTCTTGTCTGGTACTCGTTATTTATTTGGCATTTCGCACTGATGAGCATTTAAAAATGTCAAGGTTCATGTAATTGTGGGAGAAACGTTTTTTCATTAACTATACATGTTTACCTGTTAAGATACCAAAAAGACCTACTTGTTTTAGTAAAAGTTACCACTTTGTCACTTGTTGTTACGGTTTATTTCTTAACGACCCTTTGACTAAAAGCAATCATATACTTTATTTGGAATTTAACGGTTAATATTGAGATAAAAATAATGGTGAACAATAGAATAAGTAAACACTATCTTCCTTACAACTCAATTTGAAATCGCTTCTAGTGCCTTTGGTGTAGATAATCCGTATTTATGATTTCAAATAAAAAACCACGTGGCGCGTACATTTAGTCAATGATATCATTAAATACAAAATTGTACTCATTAGCCTAATTATCACGTGGTTTTATTTGTTTACAATATTTAAATCCCTGGACATAATACACTGTACGCAGGTATACGGTTAACGATTCTTTGTTTTAATACACACAAACCCTTTTTTCATATCTCATGCTCTGAAAGAGGATCATTGTTAACCTGTGTTGTAAAAATAACACGTTTACGCTCCGGGGCGTTATACTGGTTATACTTTACAAATGCCTTTTTTTGTCATTACTTTTACTAATTAAATACAATAAAATAATCTTAATGTTTTCCATTCTGATTTTTATTTCCTCTCCGAGCCTTGATACTCGATACTACAAGGTTATGTTTACTTATATTTTATAAAATACAGTATTTTACTTTTCTCGTATTCGATATGAAAAGTAAAGTTTTTAACTCGGGTGAACAACGCAAGACCGCCTTAGTAAATAATTTCTAAATAAAGCGTGATACCTACAATTTTTCATGGCTCTTGAGTAGGTACATTAGCAGTTATTGCAGTTGATAGATAGATACTCTTGAACAGGGAAAATACCTCGTTATCAGGCAAAACCTTGCAGCCATTCAATCAAGTGATGATTTTGCTGATTAAATTCTTCCATTAGGTACTTATTGTTATTATGTGTCATGTCTGGTAGTTGTGAGTTCACTTTCCTACATGACTTACTTGACTTAATGACCTTATTTATGTCCCCTGGATGGGGCCAGAGGGCGTCACCAGTGCGTCGCCAACCCGAACCATTACTACAAATTCAATATGAAGAGATTGCTCGTTTTCCCCTCTGAAAAGAAAATGCAGCAAAATTATATTATTGTATGGACTGACAAGTCTATATATTAGTCTAAATTGCTCATAACCAAGCATATTACAATTTTTTTTAATCTTCGCGGCCATCTAGCATTTTTCCGGTTTATGCAACGGCTCAGCGAGCCTGGTGTTAATTTTTGCCACTAATCCCAAGATTTGGTGTAGGCGCTAGTTTTACGTAAGCTACTGCAACCTGAACTTCCAACAAAGAGGTTAAACTAAGCCTTATTGTAATGAATCCGGTTTCCTCGCGATGTTTTCCTTCGCTCAAAAACGATAACATAATATAATATACGATATTTCTTACATAAGTTCCGAAAAACTCATTGGTACAAGCCGGGGTTTGAACCCGCGTCCTTCGGATTGAAAGTCGCACGATATTATTGCCGATTTCGCAACTACAAACCTTCTTACTCAAATCATTCAATACTAAACAAGTGATAAGCGAAGATAAGATACGAGCGTGTATGTTGATTCACATTGAAATATCTATTGGTTTTCCCATTCATGGTGACTGATGTTGTGATGTTATGTGCCTACTATGATTTCATATTCGATTTTTAGAGCATCACACACACTTAGCATCTTTCGAGCGCATTAACATAAAAATAAACAGACTGATAATGATAAGTGAGAACGCCGAACTAGTTAACCAGTCAAATATTCGCACTTCATTTATTTAGACTCTACGTACTAAAGTATACTTCCTAAAACAGTCATTTTTTTAAGTTTACTTGTTTTGAATGCTAAAATCGGTTCGGCGCCACCAGGCCCCAATTTCACCACGCTGACAAGTGTGACTATTCCTAGATTGTAGCTCACCATCGCGCGGGTTGTGTGCTTGTTTGCCACCACTTCGATAATTTAAATAAAATCATAATGTATCGTCAATAAAAAGATAATTTCTTAGTGACGACTTTTTGACAATTGTAACGAGATCTAATAGTGTTTTAAAGATTTTGCGTTAGTTTTTGACATGATAATGATCAGTTATTATGTCGGATTTTTGTGACATATGCCGTGTTTCTTGTGACAAGTGTAAAGAGCTCTTCACAGAAGTATTCGTTTTAATGGTAATAATGATGTTTTTATTCGTAAATGACAAACAAGCATACAGCGCGCACAATAGTAAGCGTAGCCCGTAACCCATAGACGCTTGTAATATCAGTAGTAATGATGTTGACAATCGTCACACCTATCGCCGTGGTGAAATTGAGGCCAGCAAGCACCAATTTTTTGGGTACCTACCTACACGTTTTGGTAAATAGCACATTTTATACTTCCAAGCTCGAGCGTCGTCGGTTTTGTAAACGAACCGTTTTCCGTTGTTCCGAATGGTGGTGCTGAGCGGGTGTTATAAGACGCTCGATAGTTGCTAGGTATATCAATTACCTATGTACCTACTTAGCTGTCGCAGCGAATTTGTGCAGTTGGTGAAATAAAAATCGAACACGCTGATTTGGAAGATGAAACCCCGCCTAATACGTATTGACACGCACGATTGCAGGATGACTCACACCAATCCGATCCGATCCGGGACGATCTGTTTCTATAAAAAACGTCACGTGACCTCTGAGGGCTCCGAGCTATCACGTGATTATTTCTATAGAAACTGACATATCGTCCCGGATCGGATCGGTTTGGTGATTACTCACACCAAAAAGATGCTTACTGAAAACACAGTTTCTTAGTAAATTTACAGAAAGAGAGTCAGACAAAAGTGACGGTTACTTCTAAGACGGATCTATTTAATAAAATTGACAAAATATTGATTTTTACCAAATTTAGTAGGTATGCATGTTGTTTTCTTTTGTGGCATTTAGCTAAAGCTAAACATCGGATCGGATACGGATTCGGTAGCTGGTCCAGTGTGCAAGCGAGATGTCGCTTCTACAACTAAGTATATGATGTGTTGGTAGGTACATATCGTTATCTCGTTCACGCACCGAAACAGCACACGGTTCCGCATATACTTTATATAAGAGTATGATATAATATAATAACTGCGTGAAATATGAGATCTTTTCACAACGTATATCAAATGATAACAAGAGCCTTTATGAGCACGTAACATGAAAATAAATATAATAAAACGCAAGAATATCTTATGGCAGTTCTTATTGCTTTCACCTGTGTGGGAGTTCTTCCCTGACATTTTCTTTCAAACGAAATTGCTTTGTATTGCATCCAACTTTGTCAAACAAGTGCGAAGTGCGAATATTCTAGTGAATTTGCAGCAGTACGGGGACGTTATTCGACATTTAAAAATCTTATCTATTATTTAAACTTCCACTATTTTCACACATTATAAATGTACTAAAACGGGGATTAATCGTGTAAAATTTTGAAAACTAACCTTCTAGGGCAACATTCCTCCCGTAGTCCAGGAGAAACACGATTACAGGATGACTCACACTAGAACGGGACGGGACAGAGCGGGACGGCCCGTTCTAGTGTGAGTCATCCTTAAGTCCCGTTTTGCCGCCGATATTGCCGGCATCTTTCACGCACCTGTTAATTAGATTAACTCGTATGCTATTTACACCGAGAAGTAATGTACAATCGCAGCAGGCGACGAGCTTACAAATATCTGAGGACGCCCCTATTGTCACGGCGCATTTAACACTTATTGGCGGCAGGATGAACTTCAAATCATTTCAAAATCATACGATTAACAAAACTAGTTAACATTTTAGGGCATGCCCTCTTAAGTGTGTAGTGTAGTCTGTGATTTTTCCATATGCAAAAATAATACACTTAAATTTCGACACAAAAAAGACTTACTTATTCTAAGTATAAATTAAAGTAATTTAAGGTGCTTCTAATTTATATTTAAAGATTCATAAGTAAACACACAAAAAGCATCAATACAGGAACTAATTACAATGATTGATTGATTTTTTTCACCACTCTTCATTCGCTAAAAAACCAGGAAATTAAAGATCCAGGGACAGACGGCCATGTTCGTATTGCTAATTTAGCGCTAAACAGAGGACCTACCACGAACCACTCCGTTTGTTCATCTATTTTCGTCTCTATTTCTCTCGAGCGATAAAGAGGCAAATAATACCTCTTTCTATAATCCTATAGTTAGAATGTAATAATGATTTGGTCTCAAAAAATAACGATATCGATATTTTCAACTCACGGTTAGCGGTATTTAGGAGGCAAGTTGTCGAAGTTCTTGGCCATCGTACACCATAACAAGAAATGAACACTATAATTTTGATTTACTTAGTTTGTTAACTTAAATTTCATTTATTGTGTTAAAAAAATGTAATTTGTAATTTTAGGATAGGTTTTTACTCGTTGTTATTTTTTTTTCTTGCTGTGCATGCATGTTTTGGACGGCCTTCTTATTTTATACCTACCACATGGGGTACATGAAAGGAGCCTCCCCGCACGACGCAATCGAAGCCTTCAACGATACTATTACAGCGTCTGGCGTACCCCGGGCAACGTTCGATATTTACCTACCGAGCGGCTAATCCTTTCGCCACGATGGTTCCACCAAATTATACATGCAATCAGCGGAGAAATACATGCGATCAACGGCGCTTTTTAGAGCCAGCCCTGACAGTCATCTCTATTAACATAGAGGGCTTCTCACAAGACAAAGCGCTACTCCTTTCGGAGTTGTGCCGCGAGACGCAATGCCACATCTTATGCGTCCAGGAAACCCATCGAGACACAGGCCAATCGAGGCCACAGATACCCGGACTGACCTTAGTAGCAGAGATTCCACACCCGAAGCACGGAAGCGCCATTTTTGCCAAATCGGATCTACTTGTTACATCTTCTTCAGTACTCCAAAACACGATGGAACTCATCACAGTGGACGTTGGCTCATGTACGATTACATCTGTATATAAACCACCCACACTACCATTCCAGCCCTGGGCTCCTGAAGACACACCTGATGACCGGATCAAACTAGTGATCGGTGACTTTAATAGTCACCATACTACATGGGGCTACCGCGAAACTAACTGCGACGGTGAGGCAGTTGAAGCATGGGCCGAAGCAAACGGACTAACTCTCCTGCACAATCCAAAACTGCCGGGGTCTTTCAACAGCGGTAGATGGCGACGCAGCTACAACCCTGACCTCATCTTCGCAAGCGATAACATCAGCCCTCAGTGCACCAAAGAGGTTTGTGCCCCCATTCCCAGAACACAACACAGGCCTATTATGTGCCGGGTCCAGGCTGTCGTGCAGCCTATTAGAGTTCCTTTCCGACGGCGATTTAACTTTGAGAAGGCCGAGTGGGATAGTTACTCCGAGAGTATTGACACGAGGCTGCTCAACCTGCAGCCCATCAGCACCAACTACGATGAGTTCATCAGCATTGTCCAATCCGTATCACGTGAGTCCATTCCTAGAGGTTGCCGGTCAAATTATATCCCTGGTCTGAACCCAGCGTCGTCACAATTGCTGCGGAGTTATGAAACCAAATTCACGAATGACCCCTTCTCTGCTGATACTATACTGACAGGCGCAGAGCTAATGGATGAATTGGCAAAGTCTCGTAGAGAAAAGTGGGCAGATACGGTCGCAAATGTCAACCTGACCCATAACAGCAAAAGGGCATGGCAAACACTCCATAAACTCACCGGCGACGCACCCGAGGGCACGCGGCCCGGTGTAGTCACGGCCAACCAAATTGCCTCTCAACTGCTGCTGAACGGCAAGCCACCCCACCGCACATCAACTCTCCCACCATCCCCTGAAATCCAGGACAACAGGTCAGCTCAACTCAAGCTGAGTTCGCCTTTTACTCTAAGCGAACTCGAAACTGCCATTAGAAACCTGAAAAACGGAAAGGCGTCTGGTGAGGATGACCTCACGGTGGAACAGATCAAGCACCTTGGACCCGTGGCGATTTCTTGGATCCTGCGGCTCTTCAACGGCTGCCTGAAGAGCTTTAGTATTCCAAGAGTATGGCGGAAATCAAAAATAGTAGCACTATTAAAATCTGGGAAGCCACCCGAAGATGCCAAGAGCTACCGCCCTATTTCTTTGCTGTGCCATACCTACAAGCTGTTCGAACGTCTTCTGCTCAACAGACTAACGCAAGTAGTTGACCCCGCCCTTATAAAAGAACAAGCGGGTTTCCGGCCCGGGAAATCATGTACAGGCCAGACTCTTAAATTGACGCAGCACATTGAGGATGGTTTCGAGCTTGGCATGGTCACTGGAGTGGCTTTCGTCGACCTATCGGCAGCCTACGATACTGTGAATATTAGGATTCTACTGTCCAAAGTTGCAGCTGTTACTCAAGACAGGGGCTTCGTCGGTATTCTCAGTGAGCTACTACGTAACCGTCGCTTCCAGGTCCATTTCAATACTGGAAAGAGTCGATGGCGCATCCAAAAGAATGGTCTCCCTCAGGGCAGCGTGCTTGCGCCAACTCTCTTCAACATCTACACTAACGACCAGCCGAGCTCACCCGGAACCGAACGCTTCCTTTACGCGGACGATCTTGCCCTCGCAGCGCAATGCCGGTCCTTCGAGGACGTGGAGGGGACTCTCTCTGATGCGTTGGAACATCTCGGAAGCTATTACAAGGCTAACTGCCTCCGGCCAAACCCTAGTAAAACTCAGACATGTGCGTTCCATCTGCGTAACCACCAAGCTAACAGACCTCTAATAGTAAAGTGGAATGGGACAACGATTGAACATTGCCCCCACCCGCGATACCTGGGAATCACACTGGATAGAGCGCTCACTTACAAGACCCACTGCATCAACACCCGCTTGAAGGTCAGCGCGCGGAACAACTTGTTACAGCGACTTACTTCGACGAGCTGGGGAGCAACCGCACACACATTACGCACTACCGGTCTGGCCCTATGCTTCTCAGCCGGAGAGTACGCGTGCCCGGTCTGGCATCGGTCTCCGCATGCCGACCTGGTGACTGCTGCGCTAAACGACACTTGTCGCATCACCACGGGCTGCCTAAAGCCGACCCCTCTCAACAAGCTCTACCCACTCGCGGGCGTCGCCCCTCCTGACATCCGTAGAGAGGTTGCCTGCCATGTCGAAAAGCAGAAACAAGAATGTGACAAGCGCCACCCACTGCATGGACATAGCCTGCCACCTCCTCGTCTTAAAAGTCGCAAGAGTTTCATGCGGAACACCAGTCCGCTGCGGGGTGACCCGTCTGATGTGCGCCGCATGCTATGGCAAACCCGCTGCGCCCCACCGGACCAGTACGTGCCTGCCTTGGAGCTGCTACCACCCGGCCATAAACAACCGTGGCCGATTTGGAAATCTCTGAATAGGCTCAGGTCCCAAGTTGGCCGCTGTAAGCATAACATGGCCCGCTGGGGTCTGCTCCGTGGCTCTTCAACCCAATGTGCCTGCGGAACGGCGCTGCAAACCATGAAGCACCTGTTGGCCTGCCCAGCGTCCCCATATTGCTGCTCAGAGCTCGACCTGATGGACGCGACGCCCAGGGCTGTAAACACCGCCACGTATTGGGCAACACAAGTATAAGGAGGGAACCTCGACACGAAGAAGAAGAAGACCTACCACATATAGCTGCTGTAATAATGTAATGAATGTTGTCTGTTTTGTGTGCCTTATGAATAAAATAAAAATAAAATAAAATAGAGGAATTCACGAACGAAGGGTTCGTGGTAGTGGTAGGCTCTCTGAACTACTTATTTGTATAATAATTGCCCGACTGCTAAGGAGGGTGTATTTCGAATCGAATGTATGTACGTATGTCCAGTTCTATATCACGCTCTGCGGTGTACAGTTTCCTGCAATAGTATATTCCGTTACCAATCTCGCACAATATGGTACAGCCATAAGAGCGTGTCATATTTTTTTGTATTTACAAATACCTTTATTTAGCAAAAATGTTTTACAGGATTTAACAACGTCTCCGCACTAGGCTTCGCCTGTATCGCGGTGAACTTGTGCATATGACTTAACAGATTTCATTGTGTGGTGTGGTGTCATTCGTTTTTCAGGGGTAGGGGTGAGTGTTTTAGGGGAGAATGAAAATCGAAATGTTGGGTTTAGAAGCCAATCATACACCGGTAGGGTTTTTTTAATATTTTTAAATCGATTTACAGTATTTTCAGTACTAGCTAATAAGGCGCTGTGGCCATAAAGATTAAACTAGAAATCCATCTTATGGATACTAGATGATAAAGGAAGTATTTTTCTCCAAAAATTTTATATTTTTTAGAAAATTTTATTAAGATCTATGTTTGTTGTTATTTAAAAAAATGTTATAAATAATATTTATCATTAAATTGATTGTGAGCATCTAAACTACCTTAGTATTTATAGTACATTACTGCAGACGCCGGGAAAGAAGGGCTTAACGGGTGAGTATGTATATACACGAGCCGAGCGTTAGCGAGGCCGGGTAGCCATACGAAGCCGTTAAAGCCCTTTTCACGGCAAGGCATGTATAGTGCTTTTCTCAAACATGCAATGAAATAAATAAAAAAATCTCCAAAAATATGATAGTTTTATTTCTAGAAAGTTGACTTGACGAATTAATATATCTAACACAAATATTGCTATTTAGTTCGTGGTGATTCCAACATGAATTTAGTCTATAACGATAAAACATATGATCTATAAATATTTCATGATGTATAAATATGTCGCAATGTAAAATGTACCAAACACGAACAGCACTTGTTATTCTGTGACAATGAAAATTATAACCTCTTTTACAAATTTTTGTACATAATTCCTACTTATCCTTAGATAGACAGACACAGTTCTCACTTAAACAATAAACCAATTTAGTCTAAACAGTTATCGTAATATTAACTAAACACGCATGCATTTTGGGTATATGGCCATATGCCTTCCGACATCTCGTTTGTCATTTGCGCCATCAATTAATTTAGAGCCCATTCAATTTTACTTTCGCATTTCGCACTTAATTCTGGTGGGGCTCAATGAATAGTCATTTCTGCTTCAAAAGTCGACGACAACATTATTATAATAAATAACAATGAACAATAAAACCATTGAAATAGATTAAAAGAATCAAAGTTATTTAACTTAACCTCCAAAATTATTAAAAAACTACATAGGCGTTTTTTCACACGCGGTTTGACTAGACGCTTTTACGTTTAAATTTATTTTAATATTTGGAATGTACCTATATTTGTGTGAGTAAATTTGCAATAACGTGTTGTTACTTATGTTCATGTCGATGTCCATTTTCTATAAATAAAACTTCAAAATATCATTATTTATTTTTATTTTTAATAGGCACTGTGGCAGAATGTTATCATGAAACAAAACGGCACGGTTTGAGTAGACACTTTTACCGCTAATGTTTAAATTAATAATGTGATATTTGTTATGTTCATGTCGATATCGATTAAGTATCGACTTAATATATTCGAATATTTAATTTATTGTTTGTTTTAATAGGCGTACTGGCAGAATGTCATCATGAATCATAGTAATGAAACTGTTATAATGGCTAAAAACCATGTTGCTGTGTCACACATTTATGTGGAATAAAATTAAAAAAATATTACTTCCCGGCCTAGGCCTTCAATTTTGTATGAAATTCCATTACGCGTCTCTCCAGTTGCCCCGCCTGAAACGTGGTACTTTGAAGCCTATTATAACGAACGTTATAACAACATTTCATTGCATGTTTGAGAAAAATACATTCCATGCCGAATTTGAGATGCTTCCGTGCACAATAAGCTTATTTCCAAGCGGACACCATAGCCAACCAATACCAAAAATCCGGGGCAACTTAATTTAACCTTTAGTATGCTTAGGAGCAGATCTAGTCCATAAATTTGAAATTTGATTTAAAATTTGAAGGTCAATTATTTAATAGGAAATGTTTGAAAGGTTAAGTCAGGCCAAGCAACTTTTTGGAATAACGAAACACTAAACTTTACAATTCACATAACCCACCGCGAGGAAAATAGGTAGGTAGGTAGAGTACGCAGAGCAGTCTGTCTAGTGCAGCCTCCGTGGGGTTGGAGGAGCGAGATGCACTTATGCGCAAACCGCCCCACCATTTTCGCCGAGCGCTCATAACTTACGCGACCTAACTGAGAAACATTGCTAATTCAAATTATACTTCTATTTTTAAAATGCGTTGTAATAGATACTTGTCATACAAAATCAACGCATTAAAAGTTCTTTCCAAGCAGCTTATAGTCGTTTCCTCAGACTGTGAAAGTGGCATTCTTGCGAGAAGAGATCCAAAAACTTATTTTTGTAAAACCGGTAAATTTAATGTTTCTCCTATAATAATCACGAGATAAGAATCACGAGCTCGTTCGTTCCTACTAGGGGATAAAAAGGGTTTAAGTTTTTTTTTCAACACTTTGTACAGCGGTTACAAAATGGAGAGTAAGTACGTAAAACGTTTGAAAATTTAAAGACAATTTTTTCACGTAGTTCTTTTCTCCTAGATTGAAAAAGTTCGTAGGTAGTAAGAAAAACATTAAATTAACCTATCTTAAAAAAAAAATTATATCTTCTCTCGAAAATGCCCAATTTTATTGAAGTTTCAAGTTTAAAATAACATTTTAAAGTTTGATAGTTCATTTGCTTTTCAGTGGTTTGACTCTACATATTAAGAAAAGCATGTGTAGCAACGCAGGTATTGCAAGTGTCCATAGGTGGTGACACGGCTTACCAACAGCAAATACGTCTGCTCGTTTGCCTCTTATTGCATGAAAAGAAACCCATGATTAAAGACCGTTTTGTCCTCTAATTTCAAAGAAGCCTTCCGAGCTGATGAAAACTCATTTCCCAGACTCAGTTATTTTTAGGATGCAGTTGCAATGCGGTCTCGTGTCAGGACACATGCGCATTGCGAAACGCTCGGCGCTCGCGCAGACGAGGAAGCGCGGTCCGAGGCGACTGTGCAATTCAGAGGCGACAGCGGGAATGTTGCTTATTAGTACCTATTACTGATTATATAATAGTTCTAAACAAATATCATAAATAAATATTATAGATAAATATAGAACAGATATAATTTGTCTCTCATAGAAAAAAACTAATACAACAAACCGTTTTGAGCAATACGCTAGGGTTGCCACGATTGGAAATATTATACCTATTATACTGGCGGCAGTGTGCACCGGCGGGCGCGGGATGTTTGGGCAACTCGTGAGTCGAGACAAAAGACAATTGATTTGAGCTCGCGCGGAGAGTTCATAGTGCGTTAGCATGCTTGTTTTGTACATCCCATTGCTGGGCACATGCCTTCTCTCATGCACTAGAGGGATTTCTATAGCCTTGAGACTTGAAGTTGGCACGAGGCGGGTTGGAAAATACACACCTTTAAATTTCTTCGCGATTTATTGTAGGTTTTCTCACGATGTTTTGCTTTACTCCAAAATAATGCTAAACATCAAACAATATTGCGTTCATTAGTTCAGAAAAACTCAGTAGGTAGTAAGTACTTAGTAGGTTTGATGTTTAGCCACAACTAAACTATATTTCGGCTCTTAAGCCGAGGCTCTAATTTGCAGCCAGCGGATTGAAAGAAGAAAGTCTTACCACACTCGGCTGAGAAGGATTTAGTGAATGCGGCCATGTTTCCTAGTTAGAGTGATTTAACTTAGGCGACAGATCATTTTTTTTATTTAAAAATTTTTGATTTCTTCCCGATGTTTTCCTCTATTAAGGGGTACGTGGAACCTATTACTTAGCATATCTAGGGATGACTTCCGTCCTAGTGTGATTCATCCTTTAATTATCGTGGTAACTTGCATAATTTCGATTCCTTCGTTTAGTTTTACCCCCATCAAAAAGTTGTCAAATGAAGCAAAACCGGTAATGTACCTACACTCTACATTACACGTATGTAAGACATAAGACATATATCCCACTGAGTTAAGCATGAACAAGCAACCTATCAATCGGTATTGTCTTTCATTCAATCAGAATTCATAATAATATAGGTAGGTAGGTCATTTTTAACTTGACTAAATCGCTTTAATCTAATAACTTTTACCAAGTCCTCCACGACCTTAAACATTGACGTTAATCACTTTTTAATTGATTCACTAGGCGCCGCTCGTCATTTGCGAGTTTATTGATCTAAATTATGTCCACAAACCAAAATGTAATATTACATTACTAACGACTAGAAAGGAATTGTGACGTTTCGCAAAAAAGGTACCTTATGACTGGTCGGTGCTTACGCTATTTTAACAGAGCTCCTGTTCTTGTCCGTTCACAAGATGCTATTTTTGCTATTGTCAAGAAAAATAAGGGTGATAACCGGTAACTACAGCTACTACAATCATGTCAGTGGGTGGGTATACTAGCTATATTCTCAATAAGGAACGTAAGCGACGCCAATCCCTAGGGTACCTTTTTGATGCGTTTAGTCACGTGGGCTTAATTACTACGAGAGGGAAAATTTGTTCGCGGTTTGCGATAATCTCTGTTTGGTTACTAACGTTACAACTACTATCGGTATCATGAGTTGCCCTTACTTTCGAATCGCTATTGACTGCGCGATTCGAAAGTAGATATATACGTCTGGCTCGTTTTTAACTCGTCGGAAAGAGTTGCAAATAATCACGCAGTCGCTATAGACTCTTGGATAAGCAAAACTCATGGTAAGCACACTTGTCTTGTCCAGGCAGGGCTTTCGCTGGCAATCTACTGGCAGAAGACGGCAGGAGCCACATCACATGAAGGTGGTCAGTTGAAAAATAAGCTTGTTCAATTTGTGTTGGCTGGAAAGTGCTGGAAGAAGCCGCTAACGTTACAATAATTATTCGTTACCATAGCCATCAAATAGAATATAGATTATTCTTCATGCCCATAATGAGGGATCAGCATCAACATTCTTGGGGGTGCAGGTTCTACTGAAAGAAAAAGACGGTGTGATTCTCTTTGACTACATATTCTGATAGTTGTTGATCCCGGCCAAACCATATATGGCTAATAGTCTCGTGATCATTCACGTGGTGCGTCCGCGCAAGTTTCGCAATAACTCGTGCGCGCGGGCACGCGATCTCGTGCAGTACACACGTGGAACACATAGGGACTATGCTAAGAGGTTTATACTACATTGGTGGCTAGTAAGCGTATGGCTAAATGGTAATAGTAGCTTATATGTAATTATGTGCTTTAAAGAAGATGCTGAAAAAGAATAACTACGTATAAGTGCAGCCTTTTTTAACAATGTAGGAATCATTTGTTATTATATTGGGAGATCGGACTCTCCCTCCCAGTTCTCATACAGAGAGAGGGGAGGAACCTACCCACTAAACCCACAGCGGTGCTTCCCGCATTATCGTTTTGGGAAGAACGTCATGGGATCACGAAAATAAAATTCTAAATATAAGCTCTATTTTCCCCTTCCTTATATAAAGAAACGTGTCAAACACAGTTGTTATTGTAGATTATGCAATGTTTACGATTCAATTAAAATCTTTTTCCCTTGTTTGGTGTTGCCCTAGGTGCTTCGTTAATTAAGATTGACGGTTGTACGAATATTCGCAACGTATAAAGAGCGTTTTTTTATTGAACCAGTGATATTTAAATACATGCATATTTGTACATACATATAACTTTTTCATTGTCTTATTAAGCTTTCAGGTACTAACGTACTAACAGTCACTGGGCTAAGCCGCGGACAGATAGACAGCCACGGCAAAATTATGAGGCATCGAGGGAACGACTGATGATGAGAGGAGAACAGTCCTACACACGAAAGCGTTTTTCCCCAAGACCTTCGCTTGGTCAATAAGAAACTTAACTGATTTACCGCTAAGGATTTTTTGTAGCACTACGCCGTAGCCGATAATACGGATTTTCCGCTTTGTAGCAAGAATGGCGCGTAGAGAGGTGACGACAACATATCGTTATTAGCGCTGAATGGGACCCTAGACCGGGACCGACCGGGAGAGATGAGTCAATTTCTATAGAAAACGTCACCTCCGAGCTATCACGTGGCGCTTTCTATAGAAACTGTACCGTTCTAGCTTGTGCCACTTGTGTTACTCTTACGAGAAAAGGATTACTCACACTAGGGCGGGACGGGACGGGACGGAACGGGACGGGACGGAACGGGACGGGACGGGAATGGCGGGACGGGACGATCTGTCAATTTCTGTAGAAATAATCACGAGATACTCGTAGCTCGGAGCCCTCGGATGTCACGTGACGTTTTCTATAGAAACTGACAGATCGTCCCGTTCCGTCCCATTCTAGTGTGAGTCATCCCTAAGTTGGTTTGTTTGAGACAATTTCTCGGTACATATCAGGAATATCGAAGAATTCACGGAAGCGCCCTGCGCCGAGATGCTTTTATTATGACGCAGTGCGTACCGATTTAACAAGCGTGTTTCAATTGTTTAATAACATGGTGATATCACTCTAAATATTGAAACCAGACAATCTAATTGGACGCTATTTGTTTCTTTCAACTGCCGAAGAACGAACGGTTGCTTTTTTCGAGCGTATTATGTAGCCCCTCAACTGTGGGAGCGCCTTTCAGGCGGTCATAAAAATGTCGGTTAATCTGTGGCTCGGCCTGACAGGTTCCCTTCATTCGTGGGCTTCGTGGCTAAACTTTTTGTAAAATATTAATGTAACATTATGTTTAACTTGCTCTAACATAATTCATGTTTTGAATAGAAAAATCGTGCGATTGTCGTCGTGCGATATTTAGGAAAGCAATTTCTAAACTGGCATATTTTTGTGTTATTTTCTTCACTGTATCATTAATAACGGAAATATGTAATCTTATTTCAATATTTTCCAGAAATGGCTGAGATAATTAAAAACGCGTGGCTAAATTCGACCGTTATTTTTCTAATCCTAAAAAAACGAGGTACAAGGTACAAGCATAGTTTTTAGTGTTAAGTTAGTACAATAGTTTCCTAGCTAATAAATGAATTAGTATATAAACATGTGTGTTGCCATGTGTTGCCCAACCGTCACACGTGAGAAGAAACGTGCCAACTTATACATAATAATGTTAGTGTTTATGTTTAATAGATTGTTCCGATTGTTCGTCTAGCTTCAGACATTAATATTGATGTGTAATACTATTGTATGAATTAATCTCCACTTAAGAGGCCTTACGCCTTTGAAAAATATTTCAACTCAAATTATGACGAAAGGTAACGAGTTTAGGTAATTTTAACCTTTTGTTAAAAGTACATGATACTCGGATCCTAATTTTAGATAGTAAAGAGATTAATTTCGTGAAATATAAATGGGCATATTTTTATTTTGTTGTCGTTTTTATTGCATCAGATTTGTATCAAATTTGATGGGTTGGTAGTGTTCCTTACTCTACGTCGCATAAGTGGGAAATTTGCTTAGTACAAAATCTCAATGTGAGACAAAAGTTTTGTACTAAGTAAATTTCCCACTGAGTTACGAAAATTCCATAACATTTCGTAACTCAGTGGAAAAAAATGTGTGACATACTAGGAAATTGGGTCTATCTTGAAAATAATAAGGAACTTTTCCTACCTACTAAATATCATTCAAATCTGACGCGAAAAACGGCAACAAAATATCTTTTTTATCTATTTAAGTATGTATATCGTCGCCTAGTACCCATAGTACAAGCTTTGCTTAGTTTGGACTAGATCGATCTGTGTCAGACTGTTCCCCAAAAAAAATAAAGTAAATTTTTTTTTTTGGTTCTTACTTGGTTCAAAAATTTTGCTTGCCATGCAGCGCGGCAATGCTGCAAGTATGTTCGGCACTTTTGGACCAGAAGGCTTAGTATAAAAATTGTACGACATTAACTTCTCGACCGCGTTAGCGTATCGAGGGGTCAAAATATGAAAATTGCCGGATGATTTAAATAAACGGCAAACATAATTTGAACTCTCGATACGCTAACGCGATCGAGAAGTAAGTGTCGTTCAATTTTTATACTAGGCCTTCAGAGAACCGTAATGGGGCACACACAGCTTAGTAGTTAGTAAGATTTTTATATATATTTTTTTTATTAAAAAATTACAAAAATACAAATAAATTGTATATTAGACCACAATAGCCCTATTTAAGATATTAACAGGAAGAAAATACTATGTTTTACGTTAAATCACACCAAAAAAAGAACTTAATTCTTGAGTGTTTTAAAAGGAATAAGGACTCTTAAAGGTAGACTTACATATGTTGCCAATTAGCTGGGTGTAATATCTTCTAACAGTTCTAACATCTTCTGTAATTTTTACAAGTTGACGTATCCAAAATACTGGATTAATATTTTGTTAGGGAGCTGCTAAAATAGTCCAATTGGATTGTTGATACGTTAACATGGTTAAAACTTTCATCCCCGTTTCACCCCATAAGATCGAATGTATTATTTTCAAAAGTGAATTGAGGTCTGTTTTTAGTGAAATATCTTATCTTCAATATTGAATGTGCTACCCCATGGGTCACCCTGTAAAACATACAGAAATAAAACATAATAAATGTCCTGACAGGGATTGTAACTCGGTCCCTCCAGCTACCCATACATAGATGAAAAACTCAAGTAATGAACCTGTTGCTCGCCTCTAACTTTTAAACCGTAAGTCCAAAAAATATGAAAAAATCGTAACAGTAACTAGAGCTCATTTAAAGACTTAAAGAAAATTATTTTGAATGTGGTCTGTTAAGCTGTTAGTTTTATTGAAAATCGAAGAGCTGCGAAGATAGTCCTTATTCTATGAAACACATACACATTACACACACACATACATACACACACACACACTACATTTATGACTATGAAATCCCCTTTTAAGTTCATATCGTGAGAGACCGTAAACTACGGAACCCTACACTGAGCGTGGCCCGACATGCTCTTCGGTTGGTTTTTACACACATACATAGTCACACAGGTTCAGTACCGATTAGTCAAAACATTTCTTTTTTTAATTTTGATGAATTGATTGATTGATCAATCAAAATGAGTGTTTGTGATTTATGTTACGAAAATTTTCCATTGCTTATTTGAATGTTTACCTTCCATTAAATTTCTTACAACTGGGCAATCAAAATAATGTCTCTTGAGAGTTATCCCTGTCCTTGTAACTTAATTAATTACAAGTTTCTAGGCCAAGCATTGAAAGGGAATCTTTGTTGTTAATCGCAAAGTGCTCGATACCTTGTTATACAGGTGGATTTTTTAAATAAATAAATAATAATTAAATATTATGGGTACAATCTTACACAAAAAAGGCCTTGTCCCACAGTAAGCTCAATAAGGGTTTCACTTAAATACAAAGAAAGCACCCATAAATCAGGAACATATATTCGTGATAAACACACAAATAAATGCCCAGGATTCGAATCCGGGACCTCCTGTTTCGTAGGCAGAGTGATTACCAACTGGGAGGACTTGGAGGCCGTTGAATGTCAAAATAGTCATTATACCCTTAGGAAGAAAGGAAAAGTGGAAAAATTAATGACCTTGGGCGGGACTCGAACCCGCGACTCTGGGATATACGCACATCGTTCTATCAACTAAGTTACCGAGACCCGAATTTCTCCACAACATCTACCGAAAGAAAGTAGGTACTTCTGGGAGTCTCATCTCAAGTTGCATTGAGAAGAATTCACTTCTAACAATTACAACTACTAAAACTACTGGCGTGTCTCCCAGAGTCGCGGGTTCGCGTCCCGCCCTTGGTCATGAATCACCATACACACACATTTTCTTTCTTCTAAGAAATTTGGAATTGTTTGCTGACGTTTCTGCCTAAGAATAATAGTTTGGTCATTCATAAACCCATTTATTATCCTGGATAGGTCAATTTCTTTCAGCTACGCTAAAATTATCTCATAAGCATCCCTAAATTTTTATTTGTTGACAATTAGGTACTTACTTAACTACCTATTTAGGTACTTTGATTTGAACACGAGTTTGAATTGTACTGTAGTAGGTAAACTATACTCGCAAGCGTCTACGTCCACTCACTGTCAATGCACCTTGTGCATCCTGCTCGCACTTGCAGGTGAGGGTGAGATGCAACTGTAGCTAATGAGACGTACACGAGCCATCGGTAACTAGAGCAACTCGTGGTTAGCACACTGACCTTCGACATAAGTACGAGTTGCTTTATTTTTTCGCTGACACTTCTTTTTCATATAGGTAGCATCTAGCTATATTAACAAAAACGGAACTCTTATAGTTTTGTCAAGGCCGTTTGTCTGTGTGTATTACACAACCATTTTACGCAATAACCATACGTTTTACAAGACTAGACTAGATAGAATTCATAGTAAAAGATACATCTGAATCCGGCTCCAAAGATGGATCTTGTATTGAATATGGATCCGATATGTAAACATTTTTTTTTAATGCTATAGGGGGCAAACGAGCAAACGAATCGCCTGATGGTAAGCGATTAACGTCGTCCATGGACACCCGCAACACCAGAGGTGTCGCAAGTGCGTTGCCGGCCTTTAAGGTGGGAGTACGCTCTTTTCTTGAAGGTTTGAATGTCGTATCGGTCCGGAAACACCGCTGGCGACAGTTCGTTCCAAAGTTTAGCTGTGCGAGGCAGGAAGTTTCGGGAAAAGCGCACAGTTGAGGACTGCCAACCATCTAAATGGTGAGAGAGGAAATATTGTCGCGTAGGGCGATGGCAGAAAGAAGCGGCAGGGATTAATCCGAACAATCAATGCAGGTTAATTTCAATACTAGATTTTTTTAATTATCTATATACTAAGACATAATGAAAAACAGTAGCCGGCTACTTAAACTAAAATTACTCGCGGAACGTTAGTTCCCACGCTTAAAGGATGACTCACACTAGAACGGGCCGGGGCGTGACCGGACCGATCTGTCAGTTTCTATAGAAAAAGTCATATGACCTCCGAGGGCTCTGAGCTATCATATCATATCATATCATATCATATCATATCATATCATTTATTCCTTGCATTGTGTGTCACATGATTCTTTCTATAGAAATTGACAGATCGTCCCGTTCCGTTCCAGTGTGAGGCATCCTTTAGTCTATTGCAGGTAATGCTTTTAAATTTAGCAAATAATAGTACATTATGATATAAGTGCGAAAAGTGGGAAATTCGCACGTGTATCGTACGACGTTTTACAGTACATATGAATTTTTGACGCAGGCACATAAAGTGCTCATAATCGCACTTAGTGCGGTAATTTAGCACCATACGTACTGTAATAGTACATTACCTAACTAGTGCGGTAAAACAAAGAAAGGCCGAGATCGTAGATGTTTGCGACCCGAGCTGCAAGCGAGGGACGTAAATATGCGATCAAGGGCTTTATTTATTACCTCACGTGTTAGGTACAAATTTTATGCCTACTCCTGGGCCAGGTGTGGCATAAAAGTAATTTTCTCCAATATGCTCGGAAATGTTCGCATTAATGTAGCAAAATTAGTACAAAAAGAACCTCCTTATGTACCGACTCAAATTAAAAAAAATCGAATTCATTACTCTACCATTTTAGCGGCCAGGAAGTTGTACTAAAATCCATTACTGTATTGTTTTTTACTTTTTTTTTAAATATTTGGACTACTAATATTGCAAACAGCCAAATATACCTTAGCCGCGACCAAACGGTCTGCACAGACGGGACAATCTGATTGACATCAAATTGTCAATCTGATCATATCGTGCTTAAAAATGCCCCGTCTGGGCTGGCTTTGTAGTAGTGTAGTAGTTCTAGAGAGAAGGAGATCAAATCCCTGGTTGTCTCGTTCTATCGCGAGTTGCATACGGCTCGCGCAAGGTCGTGTAGATGGGCATTTTCACAAATAAGTGCACCCTTTTAATGAAAATGGGTCCTCGATTTTCCATACAACATTTTTTTGTCAGTTTTGTAACGGCCCATACGAAATGTATGAAAAAATGCGTTACAAAGCTGACAAAAAAAACGGGACACTCTTTTTCTTTTTTTAAATCAATAGTACTCGTGATTCTGGTTATAAAAAACCCAAAACTTCCTATATTGTCAAAAAAACGAAAATGGTACCCTATTTTTGAAAATGCCCAGATACGGCTTAATAAAACTAAAGACATTTCAACTTTTTTAATGAACACAACTATGCATTAAAAGAAAGTATAGGCGGGAACCTTATTTTTCTTTTCAAATCTTATGCAAGAATAAATTTTATTTCCTTTCATGTTAGGAGAAAAGCACTAACGGACGGAAATAGAATTTCGTGGATTCGTATATAAAATACTCATCCACGAAATTCGGTTTCCCGGCCTCTGCAATAATGTACTATTATTGGATATCAACTGTTGCTTTGTGGAATTCCATATTAGTAACGACAATAATGTTATTACCCGTTATAAACTAAAATTAATTGCATGCATAAACTTCGCAAGTAGGTACTTGCGTTTTTTTGCATGCAATTAATTTTACACCTTAACAAACCACCACCAATAATATATTGTACAAAACTGGACACGATATTGGATACCATATTGGACAAGAACTCTATGTCATTTTCGACCTGCGCCAAAAAGAACAAAATAGATACCGCTTTGACAAATAACTGGATGTCTGACCTAAGCTAACTTGCACATGGCAGCCAAAGTTGAATGTACAGTCGCCATCAGATATCGAAACTATCGAGGTGCTCACAAAAATTTGAACATGCACTTGCGTGTTCAGAACTTCAGATCTGTGAGCACCTCGGCAGCTCCGATGATCTCATGGCGACTGTACATGCTTACCTCATTATGGACGCATTATATTAGTGACATAATGCCACGTGCTGTAAAACAGTTGCTGGAACAAGTGGTTAGAAATGTGACTAAATTTGTAACTAATTAATTAAGTTAATTTATGTAACTCACGTTTCCCGCTTCGACTTTGGTATTAACTTTAATAATTACCTCATGTTTTAGTAGGTTTGGTACCACGGAAACGAATGTTTTCACGTAATAGGTATGTACTCAAAGACGAATTAAAGTCGCAAACTAATCGTAGTTTGGAGGACGGAGTAGTCGTCAACTGGGACCTAAACTGTATTTTTTGATTGCGTTGACGTAGAGATTTGGTTATATCACAGCTTTAAGAGCCTAAAGTGTTATTAATTTCAACATGCTACATCTACGCGTTCCCGAGATAAAGGGTTTTGACAGACAGACGGACGGACGGACGGACAAACGGACAGACGAACGGACTGACAACAAAGTGATGCTAGAGGTATAAGGATTCCATTTTTTCCTTTTGAGGTACGGAACCCTAAAAGTGAGTTTATAAAGGATTCGACAGGATTTATTTTTATATATGTTAACACTTATTAATTTGAAAGAAAACCTTAACGCACAAAAGGCAGACTCTACCATAAAGCATTCTCTACCAGTCAATCCTAAGGCAAAACAGAAAAACTATAACGTTTCTTTACCCAATTTTTAATTTTACCTAAGTAGGCGGTTTGATTACACTTTTGCAATTCTACTGAATCTCATTATATTTGAGCTTCACTGGCGCGAGACTCGTATAGGGGATCCCCTTTCCCAGAGTATTATATTACGACTGTTAGACATAATACTACTCGCCTAGCTCCGTATCTTATGCCTTCTTATGTCCCACACACAGTGTAGGTATCTTTTATTTTATTATTGTTACCTAGCCTAGCGACCACTTTTTGCGGTGATTAGGTTTTCGTGTAATGAAATGAAAAATTCTTGAATATCAGATATATTATAAGGCTTACCTACCTTAGGAGTAGCAAACATATTAAAAATGTGATGGATACCAAATGTATTTAAAACTAGAACAAGGATCAGTGGTGTACCTTTTTCATGGTTAGGGATTTGCCACCCCGAAAAAGCACATTCAGATACCTACATATTGTATACGGCGCAGAATAGGTACCAGCTCTCTAGACCGCATCCACCGGAGAGAGACTCGAATTGTCGGCTGCCAACGTATTTCTGATCGGCTTGAACCCTTGGCGGGCGCTGCGTGGAGATGTAGCCTCGCTCTGCATCTTCTATCGCACGTATACGAGGAATTGGAGGAATTGTTCGGATTAATCCCTGCCAACTCTTTCCGCCATCACTCGTTTCCCGTTGTCATGAAAAAAAAATCCCTCAATACGAGCGTTTCATAGGGCTGCCGGTGGCGCGTGGACTACGCCGCCTTGCGCAGTGCCAGTTTACATACTTGCACATTCACCTTTAGAAAAGGCCATACAACACTAAATGAAGTCTCCTCCTAAATAGACTTGTCTTGTACCATGACTTCACAAAAGTCACAAGTAGGCACTTTCTGAATTCAATACTTTATAAAGCCGCGGGATGCGAGAGTTGCTACCTTGCACTGTTCGTCTAAGTGGTGGACAAAGTGGAGTAAGTAATTGGCTTTCGTGGAGTAAGTACCGGAGCGTGAAAACGGAGACTACTTAATATTTGTGGGCACTCGATTATACCTCTCAGTAGCTTGTAGGTACAGGAAAATTGCATCTGTAATTTTACTACGTAGGTCTAAGGGAACCATCTTAAAGTGCCTTAATTAGCTTTTATAGGAGGATTTTTTTTAATTAAACCTGCGGAATACGAAAGGTGTTGCAGAAACCGCTTCTGCACACGCTCAATGCGCAAACAGTGGATAGATCCGTCTGTTTCTATAGAAAACGTCTCGTGACCTTCGAGGGCTCCGAGCTCGGACGTGATTCTTTCTATAGAAATTGACAGATCGTCCCGTCCCGCCCCGTCCCGGCCAGTTTTAGTGTGAGTCATCCTTTAAAGTATTTAGTATTTTTTAAATCCTTTAAAGTAACTGATCTATATATTCGTATTTAGGCACAAAGCTCTATTTTGATGAGTGATGACTTTTTTCATATTTTTTTGGATTGGCGGCTTAACTTCCGCACAGAAATAAGAGTCTAGTTCCCATTACCAGATTTAAGGTTGTGTATGTGACACCAAAAAAACTTATTGTGACACTTTCTTTCTCCGTGCCGAGCGATTATTTCCGGAAATAATATTAACTGTGTCAAAATGTTTTTTTAATAAAACGCCTAAGTATTCTTAAGGTCAAGTAAGGTCAAGTTAAATTTTACCACTACTGGGTACAAGGTACCTACTCTCTGCCCAGGCTCTTAAAACAATAAATAAATTAAGACTAAAATTCAATATTAAATTGAAAGAGATGTCATATACTACAGAAAAAGTGACCTAGGTCCCCGGTGAGCAGGGCTGGGATCCAACCAGCGACCTTCTGCTTTCGCGGCAAAGAGGTCGCTGGTTCGATCCCAGCCCTGCTCACCGGGGCTACCTTGCTACCTTGCTCACTTTTTCTGTAGAATATGAAATCTCTTTCATTTTATAATTTATTGGTGTGCCTACTTCATAACATGAATAAAAAAACATTTACTTATAGTAAAAATATCACTCCAACAGTGGAACAAATAATATCAATATTTTAACGCGTTTATTTTACCGCATACGTGACCAAAATGTGGGGGATTGGGGGTACGCTTAAATATTTACTAAATCCTGTGACGGGTTCCAGTTTGAGCTAAAAGTCTTGGAAGCAACTGGCGAATCGATCAACCCTTCGGGAGCTACGACACCAGAGACTGATACACAGTTACACACATTAAACTTATGACGCCCCTCTTTTTCCCTCTCGGGATAGAAAAGTGGCCACAACTTTCACTTTTAAGTGAAAAATCTAGTAGACATTGCATCTTCTGCCCGTGACTTCTACATCGACTTTAGCTTAAGCATATTTAATCTTACTCACGTGCAAACTTACAACAACCCCCTTTTTACACCCTTACAAAATTTAAAAAAAAACAAAAATAATAATAAAGTTCAAGGTGTGACACCACATATTTAAAGGTCTTTCATGGCAGGATTACGTTATTGACCTAGATAATACCCACTTAGCTATTAAAATTACGAACAGCCAAATTAGGTACCTACAAATTTGTTTTACATACACGAGGCAAGTTTAGATTTACTCAGAAATTCCTATAAAAGTGTGAAATTGCTAATAATACGACGTTTTCGCCGGGATTCGACACGCCAAGCAAGGTCAGGGTGTCTTGTATCTCACTATACCTACCTAACTTGCCTGTTTATACGTTTTTATGATGTAATGTAGGCATTATTTAATTTATAAACGAATAATAAGCATAAAAGGGATTATTAAGTAATAGTTTCTAGTGTTTCTAATTACTATACCTATCAGTAGCTCGAAAATGAAGCCCACAACGTGTGTGAGCCCCACATTCTGCTATCATCTGTCTGACAATCATGTAACAACTGCTGCTGAAAGGACTCGATAGTCGGGGCGGGGTGTAGTTAAAATGGCCGCGATTTACTGAGTACCACTGGCGGAGCGTCATACTTTTCTTTGGGCAAGCCGGAGCTAAAGTGCTAGATTTGCACACCAATGAGTACCTAATAATCGCGAGTTTTTTAACTTTAGTATCTTGACGTTGTATTGTGTGGGTGTTATAAATAATAATAAATGAATATTGTAGGACAATCTTACACATCGATCTAGTCCCACGGTAAGCTCAATAAGGCTTGTGATGTGGTTACTAGACGACGAAATATATAATAGATAGTTACATATAAATACTTAAATACATAGAAAACATCCACAACTCAGGAATAAATATTCTTGATAAACACAAATAACACCCTGACCAGGATTCGAACCCAGGACTTCCTGCTTCGTGGGTGTTAGGTCAGAACAGAAAAAAATTGAGATCCTTGCTCCAGTTGGTCTGGACAAATCTCTCAACACGGTCGTGCGATACTTTGAACTAGCTGCTAATCGGGTTGTTTTTTTATATTGTTCTACTTCAGGCGTAAGCTTTTGCAGAGTTGTCGTGGTCATCCGTGAGCTGCGGTGGCACGTCGTTTTTCTTAGAAAACTGCTTAAAACATGAATCAGATTTTGTCAGTCCTGATATCTCGCTTCACGCATAATTTGAATAACTGTGCTCATTTTTGCCCGGTTGTCATAAAAGGTAAATCTTTATGGAATTAGCACCGTATTGGCCACCGACGAACTGGTATTTTGTTCCTAAAACAATCACATTTATCTTTATGTAAACATGCTCATTTATCCGGTTATGAATTCATGGGATGGTAATGTCAATACTTGGTCCGGCGAGATAAATATTTGACTTAATTTGACGTAGACCACCTGGTGTTTCTTTTGTTTTTGTAAGTTAAAAGATTGAGACCGCTACTCAATACGTTTACGTTTAAGGCTATATTTCTATCGAGTGCGTATAAAAGGGGCATCAATTGAAGTGCGAATGTACTATCAGTGTCAATATTCGAAAAAAGGTTCAATGAAACAATTTGATAAAACAAAAAATAATGAATGGTGCATTTTAGATTTGGTAATCTTGGAGGAATAATAATGTATGGAAACGTAATTACCGCTCAGAACTTGTAAGGTCAATGTGGGTCATTCCGTCGTAGGAGCGCTATACCCTCTAATGCTCGACTGCGTTGAATATAAGCACAGTACGCAGCCGCTGACTCAGGCGATAAGCAACAGGCTTTATTTCAGCAAAAACAATAACAATATTAAAAAAAATTTTTTATTTTTATTTACAAATATTTACAAGTAAAAAATAGGAGCTAGCTCGGTGCCACATGGTAGGGTGCCCCGAAGGCTGGTGGCATTGCCCCGCTGAATAGCAATTCCGATTTGATGGGCAAGATAGGAACAGGCTAATCTGAGTTCATCATACTATATGTCATACTTAAAAATCTTACACTTATAAAATTGTAAGTATTTAAAAACATACTTTAATAAATTTCGCTCGACAGAAAAAAAAAATTACAATACAAATATTCTTTATTGCACACCTCATGGAAATAGTACATTACATACCAAGGCCGTTTAAGTGGGAAATGCCTCGGATTCCATGTAATTGTCGGCCGAGGCGAAGCCGAGGTCGACTAACATGTGATCCGAGGCTTTCCCATTTACCGGCCGAGGTTTGTATACTATTTTTCAGCCCGACGGAGCCGGCAGGCGGCAATTTAGTTTTGCGTAAAGTGGCGCTTACCGGCCGGAGGACTGAAAAAAATATATCACAAGACACAGAAATACAGTAGAGGCAGACAACAGGCGGCCTTATCGCTAAAGAGCGATAAGCCCTATATACCTATATTTAGATAGGTATTAGGTATATACCTATATTTTTATAATTTTTTAAGATTTTAGCTACAAATGCTACAATATGAACTATTTTACCGGTTTTTTGCGTAAACGTATATAAACTAACATGATTTACTGAGATAATTTCGCAGGGTTTGTTTCAATAAAATGATTTATTTATTCACTAAAACTAAATAGGTACCTACCTACTAAATCTGCGAGCATTACCACGCACGAGCTAATTTTCCTTCTCACTTCCTAATTCTCATAATTATTGTCTATCTTATCGGCCGAAGCGTCACAAAATACCGCCTTAATTACCCAGGAAAGATACGGTTTGACAGACATTAAATTATAATAGCCTGATTTTCTCAAATTACGTTCGAATGGGATATTTATAGATAATAATATGCAAAAATCCTACAATTTTTTTATTCCGTAAGTAGGTCAAAAGTAAAAAAATTAAACTTAACATAGGTAGTCGATTTTAAAAATTGACGGTAATGAATAGGTACATATCTTGTTTGAAAACATGACGACATATTTGTCTTTTATGTATGTGTTAAGATCGAAACCGAAGAAAACGTATTCACGTAAAAAAAAATCTACAAAATGTACGGCACGGGTGATAGATGTGTTATTTCGCAAGAAACAAATGATAATAGGCAAAAAATGGCCCTGACCCATTTTAAACGACTAAAAAACATATATGTAAAAATCTTACAAGAAAAACAATTGAAACGTGTGTCTACATATTTATGACAATTTGCATGTACCGATATTATGTTGGATTTTGTTGCTTACATAATAATAGACTCACGATATATCCGTTACGCTGAAAAAATTAGCTATTATTAATTATTTCCCAAGTAGTCAAAATTTCCAGTTCAATCACTGGATTATAAGGGCGTAAAACATAGAACACATTTATAATAATACTTAAAGACTTAAGTTAATTTTATTTCGGCGTGTATTACTTGAGACCTATTCGAACATGTTTAAGCATATAACTTGCAATTGCTACGATAGTATGAAGTATTCGTATTGCAAAAAAATAGTTTTGATCAATATATATTATTATTTAGTAACCAAAAACATAATTAATTCTTAGTTTCTTACACAGCTTGTTTTGCGAGGTAGTTGATTTATACAATATTTTAAATTGATTTTTTAGTACTTATCAAGTTTTATACCACCTAATTTATTTTTATAAACGTTAATTAGGCATAAAATGAAGCTTATATCTGCTTCTTAAATTTTATAAAATATATTTTATTCATACCCAAATAAATCTGCTTAAATTTGGCAAATTTTCTAAAATTTGCTTTGGCTAAATATACGTTTTTTCGAAAAAATATATGAAAGTGGGATATAGCGCTTTATTTATTCCTTAGACGACTAATTTTCCAATATATAAGTATAACTTACACACCGGTTTGATATCATTTTGATTGTCTTCTGATATCGCGATTAGTCCGTTCTAAAGTGTTTAATTTAAATCATTTTGATTATCAAAAAGCCTCAAGTATTTACCTCTTCAAACAAATATCGCGAAACAGCCCTCGGATTACTAAAAATCGAAAAACAAAAACAGAAAAGTAGTTCATATATTCCATTGGAATATAAATGAACTTTCGTATGCTTTTTATTTAATATGCTAAAAAAGTAACAGGATTCATTTTAGTTGCTCCAATATCGTATCAAAAAATTACGCAAAATCGTAAAAAAAGTATACCGGATCTTAACTTCGGCGCCTACATGTAATATATGCAGACAGAAAGATGGCGAATTAATCAGCTATAGGATAGGTATGGATTCCGTGACATATGAATTTGAATTTGTATGACGTCCCGTTAGTATGGCGTATTCGTCATTTCCCTTCAATGTCACTATAACCGAATTATACTGTATTAGGTAATTTTTGTTGGAATTGCTATTTTCTGTGTTTCTATTTTTAACGCAGGTAGGTTGAAAAGGAGATTCTCAATGCGGTTTACCTCCGTGGCTTATTAACAACCAACATTCTCATATTCAAGGCCTTCAACTCTAAATGTCTCTTAAACAAGTTTAAATTGCTTCCAAAATAAATTTATTTGGCTATCCTTTAAATATATCAATAGTGGATCAGATATTTTGCTTTTCGAAGTTCCTAATTCAACACGGAGAAAAAGTAGCATTGAGTAAAAGTATTGGATGAGCTTCAAATAGTCATATGCATGTTTTTTTTTTCGCGATAGGTGAGATGAAAAGTGTTGTATTATACCTTCACGGCGGCTATGTTTGTTCAACTTTCGTACTTTGAGAGCGACGTAAAGCTTAGGTCTCAGTGTTAGCACAAGAGTTAAACAACAATTTTGCTTCTTAAATAATTATTTTTTACTCAATAATAGAAAATTGTGCTCTTTACAAAAGGTATTATATAACAGCAATGTCAAGTATAAAAAATAAGCCATATTGCTGTCAACTCGTGTATCGCTTGTTTCTCGCTGCAGCAACTCTGCCAACAAGCGGAATCTTACCTTATAGATGGACCACAAAACTCCTCTAGTTAGTGTGCCACAATCATTATCAATTAATCCGGGCGCCTGGCAGCTGCCAGTTCAGTGGTGGGTGTGATAGTTGCTCTTTGTCGTCGCCTGAACGGGGTGATCTAATGAATATTTGCGCCTGTATTTTTGCAAACACGGTTTTGAAGGTCTACTCTAATGAAAAAGTATAAGCCAGACCTCTATAAATGAGATGACATTGGCGCTTTTTACCGCACCTTGGATGTCACCTGGCGCTACTTTTCCGCCAAATAAAACGCCTGACAATATTGTATTCGAATTAAATAGGTATATAATTAGCTATTATATCACACCACACTCACGACTCTATAAATTGCACACCTTCAATTGATAATAAAACTTCTTCGTTGCCCAACCACTGTCACACCCACCGTTAAACAGCTACCAGGCAGGCGCCCGAATTACCTAATGAATAATGATAATATGGCACACAAACTAAAGTGTACACCTATTTCCTAGGCTAGCTCTTAGACCATTATATTAGGGTGGCAGCACCAGTAAAGGACAAGGAACCAGTAATGAACATTCACTCTTATTATGAGGAAATAAGGTTCATGCTTATTTGATATTTGAATTAAGAATGAAGTGTCCATCACTAGTGCCTGTCAGCTTAGTGTTCATAATTGGTGCCGTTACCCTATGGGAGCGTCAATGTTGACTCGTGTCTATGCTCCATCTAACATGTATACCTAAGTGCTCTCTATGCCACGTGCAAATGCCGTTGACTTCCATCAGAAATGAATATGGTGATTGGTTTGAAATTACCGTCCCCTGAGTCCAAACAAACAATTGTACCTACTGCAATCAGGTCACCTAGATAACGCTTTGCGGGTGGTCTGAGTCGTTGATTGACCACCTGTTACGTAAAGGAAATTGCGGATAATATTATTCTCTTAGAAGTAATACGCAAATTGCTATCAGGTCGGCGGGAGTCATTGCACTATACGCAGCAGAGGCGTTTCGTGGGCGTTACTAACATCGACCACTTTTTTTTACAATCAAACCACCAGTCTATTGCAGTCTGTCGCTATAAAGTGCGGTCATTGGCGACCCATATTCAACGTCTACCAGCTACTTTTTTCAAGTAATCAGTCTATGTGGCAGTGGTCTCACTACGTTTGCGAAGACGTACCTATTCGAGAAAGCTTTTGCTCCAGCAAACGTCTTTTCTAGATTTTTTTTTAGGAAATCAAATCGCTTTAAAATTATAAATCTTAACCTAAAGATGACCCAGTCTCATGGGGATGAGAATGCTGAATGAAAGAAAAATATATGCTCTTCTGATTCCAAAAAATAACCCGAGTTCGATATAAACATTGAGCTTAAACAAAGTAGTTTTGAAATTAACACACCTGCATTGTTTACAATGCAATATATACTATAATGTAAAATCCTAAGCGGGATCACACACATGATGCGATTCGCACCGCACTCCGGTTTCTAAGGCCCACTTGTACCACCTGGGGTTAGCCACATAACCCGGAGTTACGCGTTTTTGATGGAATTTCACAGCTCAAATCCGGGTTAGCGGCTAACTCTGTGTGGTGCAAGTGGGCCTAAGTGAGATAACGCTACGCGCGTGTGTAGCGCTGTCCCCTTTGCACAGTTGCGTGCAGCGTAAATCGCATTTCGCATCCAGTGTGACATCCGCCTAAAATGCTCCAATCGGCCATATTGACTGAAACACTAAATCAGAGCGAATAAAGTCACAACAGTTTTTTTTCTACCGCCTGTTGTATCCGTGACACAAAAGACGGTCGAACCTTCGAAGACGTGTTCGCATCCACACAAAACTATGTATAAGGTTTTTTTTTTATGTTTTTAAATAACCATTGAACGGTGCTTTCGGTTTTCAATCGGACGCCATGACACTGCCGAGCGGTGTCGAGCAAGGTTCAAAGTAGACATAAAGTAATGCAATTTTATATATTGTGTTTTTCGGACCCAGTAGAAGTGTAATATTAGTTTGCATATTAAATATTCACGGCAATTCAATGAAATCTCCAGAAATTTCTTTGACTCCCACAACTCCAACTTCAAAACTATGTCCCAAAATAGAACAAATTGACCATAAACTATTAAATTAATACAATGAACTGATTGTTATAGTTCAATATATCACCTCTGTATAAAAGACAAGTACAACCGATCATCACTATAAAACTATATTTAGATGCGTAGGGTTACCCTTGGAGCAGGAGTCGATAACCCAGCGACACGTGTAAAACGCGATGGATGGTTCACGACCCCTGGACCAGTAAACAGGGGGGTATGTGGGACAAGGCATAACTTTCATTGTCATTGTGAGCATAAATAGCTTGCTGTTTTCATATAGGGCAGTCAGGAGTAGTATAAGGTACACGTTCTTAAGGTGAAATGAGTCCAGACTAGAATAAAATGAGGCGTGGCATTGTTTCTAAAAACGGCAAAAATGCAAACTATAAGATAAAATTATGGCCCCTATATTTGGACTTTACTTTTGGGAACCCTTATAGTTTCGCCAAGTCTGTCTGTTTGTCTGTCCGTCCGTCCGTCGGCGGATAATCTCAGTGACTGTAGGCCCTTACACGCTAGCTGACGCGGGTGCACCGAGCGGGTGCACGCGGCGGGTGGATTTTGTATGGCGCACCCGCTCCGTGGGTCCGCTTCACTTAGCGCTGTTCATACAATATCTTATTAGAAGGGCGTCCGTTCCGGGTAATCCGCGTCAGCTAGCGTAGGCCCTAAGTACTAGAAAGCTGTAATTTTGTACGAATATGTTATCGGTCACGCCAACAAAGTGGTAAATAAAAAGTGGTTATATTTTTTTAGGGTACCTCCCGTACACGGTAAGTGAGGGGGGGGGGGGTTCGTTTCAACCCTAGAGTGTGACATATCATTGGATAGGTATTTGGAAAATAATGAGGGTTTTCTAAAACAGTTTTTGATAAAGTTATATTTTCGGAAATAATCGCTCCAGAAGTTTAGTCTAACTTTTGAACTATGAGTTTAAAAAATATGAAAAAAATTCCAAAAGTAGAACTTATTAAGAACTTTATTGGAAAAATTTTTTGAACATGATTGGTTGAACGGTTATTGAAAATTTGTACAAAATAATTTCTGAATTAAGTTTGTAATTTAACCGTATATGCAATCATTTTTTTATCTTGAGTACTTAATTTACCACCCCGCACGTATCTTCCTTCTTATAAAAAAGAATGATTCAAATCGATTCACGCGATCAAAAGTTACCCCCGAAAACCCAACATACATAACCCGTCTAGTTTGTATAAATTAGTAACCCAATATCCCGAGAGATGGCCCTGTACCGTGGTCTACTTCGCGCTGTTAAGATTTTTCCGGAGTTGATGGGGTCGGGACGGATGTGATCGAAAGTATCATCGAATTGTTAATTATTATAAGCATATTGAGCATGGTATCTATTAAAACACTTTTTAAGGTTGCCTATTGTGACGGACGGAAAACCACGGAACCCTACACTAAGCATGGCCCGACATGCTCTTGGCCTATTTTTTATTAGCCTTAGCTGTAGTTCCGTGAAGATGTGACGGGGCTAGAAGAGTGCTAATTTCGACATTTTACTATGTAATGTCAACGTATATTTGTTTTGAAATAACGGAAACTCGCAATAAGCAAGACGGTTCGTTTTGAAGTTTTGATATGTTACCATCGTGCATCGCCAACACCGTTAACTGATTGATTGTAATCTCTGTTGCAACGGCATAAGGATTACAAGTGGTCAGCTAAGTGTTGCTGTTTGTACAGTCAGCTGCAGAGATAAGATACCCCCCACCCCCTGCATACAAACTTTCTATGCCCAAAAGGGGGCGAGGGGTTTATTGTCTCTTCAGCTGACCGTAGTTCGAAGATTTAATAATAGGCAACAAGGAGATTGTGACAAGGATGGACGAAGGAAGCGATAAAGACGCTCTCACTGCCACGCTCTTTGAAAGCTGCATAAGACCGTCCCAAACCCAGCAAGTACCAGGAAGATGCACTGACAGTGCGTTGACGTAGACGCTAGCGACTATAGATAGATTTCTACAGTAGATTTCAAACTCGTGGTAAGCACATAGGTAAGTATCTAGGTAGATCGGGTGCCTTAAGTTATTAATGTTATTATCCAGACACAAGGCAATTACCTATAGAAATCGAATACACAGGATATTACTTTGGAAGCCACGTGTTTGTACACGGGTTGTATTATTTTGCGTATTGACGATCTTATCGTGTCCTGTCAATATCCTTGTAAATTTAAATAACAGAAAATTTACAAGGATATCCGGAATTCCATTATCGATTACAGTTAAATCGATAATGGAATTCCGGAAATTTTGTGACTTGTTTTTCATTTAGGGCCACTTGAATCATCTGGGTTTGCTACGTAACCCGGAGTTAAATGTTATTTTGGATGGAAGTTGACAATTCAACTCCGGGTTAGCGGCTAACCCTAGGTGGTGCAAGTAGGCCTTAGTGTATCGTTTCATATTTTTAAAAGGATACAAAAATCGGAAATAAGAGTTAAATTTGGCTCTCACGCTTGACGCTTTAAGACTCTCCTAACATCTTTAGGTAATCTGCAACATTGCTATGTAGCTTCTGCTAGGTATCTTAATGTGCTTAAAAACAAGAAAACTGCTATTTCAATCGTGCACCGAGAAAAAAATTTAGATTACTAAATTTTTATATTTGTGAGAACTATTTTTTTTTTAAAGAATATGCCTGCCGTATACGCTCGGGCAATCCATAGTGGGTATGTCCGCCAGGCATCCACCAGACAAATTTACATTAATTGTCAGATCCGGCAGAATAGCCCAACGTATACGGCCGGCAAATTGATAGAAAATTGTGCTCTTGATACAATATCCTAGTATTAACAGCAATATTCCTGTTAATAAATACTAGAATGACTGAAAATATAGTTGTCACCTAGTGTTGTTGTGTCCAGTACCTGCTATAAATCTGTTAAAGGGAACTTTGTTTTCTCCGTATGTAATTAAATAAGTTAGTAAGTAACACTTTATTGTACACAAACACAGCTCAATAATATAGTTCACAAGTAGACATGTTAAGTAGAAAGGCGAACGTATCTCTTAATGGGATTTCTTCCAGTAAACCTTTGAATATTTGAGAGAAGCGATCAAATAAACCAAACAAGTAAAGCAACGACAAGTAATTAAATACTTGTGATATCTGGGTCAAACACAAAACGATGTTCGGAATCTTTCCGGTGGACTTTTCAGAAGTAAGTTAGTAAGGGCTATGAAGATTGATTTTATTATTTAAACCCTTATCCACATAATAAAATACTCCTTTTCTATTGAATTGTATGATAAAAATCATGACTACATGAAACGTTGGCTCTACAGTTCAGCTGAACACGCACTTCTACTTTCCTTTTTATCATACAATGCAATAGAAAGGGAGTAACCTTTAATGTCGATAAGGCTTAAGAGTCCACAGGCTTAAGAGCGGGATAGACCTTGTTCACGCACCTGACTGACACACTTCACTTGACACTGAAACACTTTACTTCACTTTTCCCGGTTGGTTACTGACTATGGCTTGTCAACGCTTTGACCCCATTGTTTTAGGAAAACATCTCGTTATCTAGTTTCATTTGGGTTAAGCGCCATCTATTGAGAAATTCGATCCCTTCTAAAATCTATTTACATATATGCGGCAATTTAAATCTCAACATCCTCCGCCGCCAAGGAAGTATTCCTTGATTAATCATTAGGAAGTCGACACAGCTTGGTAATCGATCGTTGTGTGACGCCAAAAGCTGTGCGAATGTCATACATACGAGTCAATCCATCAGTGCCAGGGTACTTCTTAAGTACTCTACCTACTCTCCAGTTCGCTGGTGGATATCTTGGGTCTTTAATCAGCACTAGTTCTCCAAGTTCTAAATCCCTTTTTGGGGTATTCCATTTTGGACGCATTTGCAAACGAGAAAGATATTCGCTTTGCCACTTTACCCAAAAATCTCGAAGCATTCGTTGGGTCAACTGCCACCTGGATAAGCTGGATATTCTGCTCTGGTCATAACTGCGATCTGGTAAGCAAATCAAGGGTTCACCGACCAGGAAATGTCCAGGTGTCAAAAAATCTAGATCATCTCCCAATGGAGCCAATGGACGTGAATTAAGACACGCTTCTATTTGTGAAAGGACGGTATACATCTCTTCGAATGTTAGTGTTGAGTCTTGCATTATTCTTTTCAGATGATACTTCGTCGACTTTACACCGGCTTCCCATAATCCTCCGAAGTTTGGTGCTCCTGGGGGAATATATCTCCAGCGAGTTCCTTTATCGTCTAGACTTTTTAGTAAATCTTCTGGAATTTCATTGCGACCTTGCTGCCACATCTTTAATAGTTCCTTTTCAGCTGCAATGAATGTAGTGCCATGATCACTCCAGAGTTCCTTACAATGACCACGTCTAGACACAAATCTCTTGAAAGCAGCTATAAATGCTTCTGTAGTCATATCACTGACCAGTTCCAAATGTATGGCTTTTGTAGACATGCATATGAATAAAGCTATATATGACTTGTATGTCTTAGCTCCTCGACCTTTACTCATTCTGCACGTAATAGGACCTGCAAAATCGACTCCGCTGATAAGAAACGGGCGTGAAGGCTTCACTCGAACTTCCGGTAAGTTTCCCATCAACTGAGTATTCGTTTTCGCATTGTATCTTGCGCACGTGACACATTTTTTGTAAAATTGTTTTATAGAAGATCCTCCTTTAATAATCCAGTATTTGCTTCTCAGGTATGGTGTCATAAGATGTGGTCCTCCATGAAGAGTTTTCTTGTGAGCTTCATCCAACAAAACAGGTAGTAACACATTATTTTTAGTGATCAAGATAGGATGTTTTTGATCCATACTCAGTTCTGCATATTTCAGTCTTCCACCTAATCTCAAAAGTCCTTTTTCATCTAAATAAGGTGTGAATGGCAGTAGCCGACTGCTTCTCTTAATTGTCTTTCCATTTTTCAGATTATTAACTTCTTCAGGGAATTCTATTTCCTGGGACATCTTTAAACATAAGGTAAGTGCTTCATCTTTTTCTTCACAGGTTATATGTTTGCTAACATTCTTTTCTTTTTTCAGAATCTTCAGCCATCTTCTACAATATGAAACCACATCCAAAAGTTTTTGTAGAGACGAGTATTTCTTCAAGAATTCAATTTGTTCAGAATTGGTTTCAACAGTTGTAGTCTTACATTTCACTAACAAGCGTTTTTCTAACTCTGTTTCAGGTATGGTGACGACGGGTATGGTAAAATCAGGATCACGTAGGAATTCCGGACCGTTGAACCATAGCTGATGTTGTTTCAACTTGCTAGGTGACAGACCTCTGGAAGCTGGATCTGCTGGGTTCTCCTTGGTGTTTACATATAACCAGTGTGTGTCTAAATTGTTCCTTATGTCAATCACTCGATTCTTCACATAAGGTGTCCATCTATTAGGGTCTCCTTTTATCCAGGCTAAAACCACTTTTGAGTCTACCCACGCATATGTTTGTTGCAACTCGATACTCAAAACTTTCATCACGTGTTTCATAAGCTTGCTAAGCAGCGACGCACCGCATAGCTCGAGACGTGGCAACGATAATGGTTTTACAACTGGTGCAACTTTCGTTTTAGCTGTGATTAAAGACACTTGACATTGAGATCCATCGTTGTGAATAACTCGAATGTAAACCACCGCGGCATATCCTTTCTCACATGCGTCGGAAAATCCATGTAGCTCGATCACTGCATTTCTCATAGAACCAGTCCAACGATCAATTTGTATCTCTGATAAGGCAGGTAAGTCTTCTTCATATTGGCTCCATTCTTCTTTCAGATCAGCAGGTAGCTCGTCTTCCCAATCTAGTTTTTCCAACCATAATTTTTGCATGAACATCTTTGCTGTCATTATAGATGGTGCTAACCATCCCAACGGATCAAAAAGTGAAGCGATCTGTCCGAGCACACTTCTCTTCGTAGCGGGTTTAGCATTCTCCTTGTCAATTTCCTTTTGTGTAACTTTCAAGTTGTCTTCGTCGAGATTCCAAATTATGCCTAGTGTTTTTATGTAGCTTTTTCTATTCATATCTAAGGTATTTGAACTCTCTCTCTTTTCAGGTTGTATGGCCGACATAAACTCTCTGCTATTAGAAGCCCACTTTTGTAATTCAAATCCGCCATTGCTCATCACTCGGTTCAATTGTTCCTGTGCTTCCAAGGTTGACTTCACATCATCAAATCCTGTAAGTACATCATCCATGTAAAAATCTCTCTCTATTATTTCAGATGCTATGGGGAACGTGTCTTTCTCTTCTTTGGCCAGTTGTTTTAAAGTTCTTATTGCCAGATATGGGGCTGACGCTGTACCAAAGGTTACAGTTAGCAGTCTGTAATCTTGAATCTCTTGTGTTGGATCGAATCTGTACAAAATTCTTTGATAGTCAGTGTCTTCTTCTCTAACTTTAATCTGTCTATACATCTTCACTATATCTGCAACGAAGCATATCTTGTTTTGTCTCCATCTCATGATGACGTCTCTTAACTCTTCGAGCAGAGTAGGTCCAACTAAAAGTTCATCATTTAGAGATACTCCGTTAGATCCTTTGCAGGATGCGTCAAATACAACTCTAACTTTCGTGGTCTCCCGATCCTCGCGGACTACAGCAGAATGTGGTAGGTAGGCTGTGTTTTTATCATTCTCAGGTTTGTCTACCGGTTTCATGTGGTTTAATGTAAGGTATTCTCTGATAACCTTATCATACTCAGTCTTCAATTTGCTGTTATGTGTTAATCTCTTCTCAAGACATTTCAGTCTTTTCACAGCAATTGTGCGAGAATTTTCAGGAATAATCGGTGTATCTCGTTTGAATGGTAAGCCCACAATGAACCTTCCATCCTCATCTCTTGCTAGTGTTCTCTCATAAATCTCTTCAGCTCTTTTCTCAAGAGGCGTTAGAGTGTCTTTACTCTCAGTTTCTAGCGTTTCCGATTCCCAAAATCTTTGTAGCATGTTGTCTATGTTAGTACTCAAATGCATGCTGACTACTCCTTTTCTTCCGTGCTCTGCGGTGTTTTTTCCACCTGATATGATCCATCCGAATATCGTCTCCTGCGCTATCGGAGATCCTGGTTCGCCCTTGATGACTCCGTTCAATATAATTTCTGTGTAGACATGCACACCAAGTAGCAAATCGACATTTGCAGGATTGTGATATGTAGGATCAGCTAATTCCAATCCAAGTAGTTGAGACCATTGTTGTTTATTGATCTCCGCAGCAGGCATTTCATCAGAAACTTCATTCGTCACGTAAGCGGTGCAATTCACTTTGAGGTTCTCATCAAATCTTGATACCACTTGTATCTCCACCGCGTCTTTGAACTGACAAGACATCTTTCCAACACCTGTTACTCGACCCTCCACCCTTGTTCGTTTGAGTTGTAGTTTCTTAACCATCTCCTCTGATATGAATGACTCTTCCGAACATGGATCTATGAGTGCTCGAACTACTTGCGCTCCTCTGTTTGTCGTAATATTCACTAGTGCTGTAGCTAAAAGAGTAACCTTGCTTCGTAATGCACAGTGAGATTTTACGTTGATTGTTGGAATAACTTCTTTGTTTTCTTGCTCTGGTTTCTCTTCTCGTTGTACCGGGGTAGGTTTAGTAACGTGTAATAGTGTGTGGTGCTTTCTCTTACAACGCAGGCATGAAGTGCTACGTTTGCAAAATCTCACGCTATGTCCAGACCGTAGACAGTTAAAACATAGACTCCTCGTTTGTACTTCTTGGGATCGTTGCTCAGGATCCAGCTTGGCAAATTCTTTGCAGTTGTAGATGAAGTGATCCTCGTTACAGAACCCGCATTGTTGGTTGGAGACGTTGGAGTCTGTGGAGCTGCTAGACGTGCCCCTTGCATGGAATGACTTGGTTTTAACTTGAGGCTTCTCTTTTGAGTGTGTAGCTTGAACCATCTCCAGAACTCTGAATCTTCCCTCCAAAAATTTGCTGAATTGATCCAAGGTTGGCAATTCTTCGACAGGTAATGTCTTCAAGTCTTCTTCCCATAGCTTATGTGACTCCGTATCTAATTTGCTCACCAATAGATGGACTACCATTGGATCCCAGTTATCGATATTAATGTCATTGTTCTTCAAGCTGTTCAGACATTCAGTCGAAATATCCAGCAATTCTTTGACACCTCTGGCAGATTGAACACTAAGTTTCTTTTGACCCAAAAATCTATTTAAAATTGAATTTACTATGATCCTCTTATTATTATATCTGTTGTGTAAGGTCTTCCATGCCACTTCATAATTCTTCTCAGTTATCTGAATGTGCTTTAGCAGTTGCTCCGCTTCACCACTAAGACTACTCTTCAAATAGTGCAATTTCTGCACTGGGCTCAATGAACTCTGAGTATGAATGAGAGATGTGTAGAGATCCTTGAAAGTCCCCCACTCATTGTAATTTCCATCGAACTGTGGTATATTAATCTTAGGTAGCTTCACTTCCTGGCTATGTGGTCTGATGGATTGCTTCTCCGTTCCTGATGTATGACTCGGTTGCTCATTTTCTAATTTCGCAATCATATCTGCTTTGGTATCCATATACTCTTCTTCGGTATAGCTGTATATGTCTTGCGTAAAATATTCATGATTCTTCCGTTGATCCGCTGTTGCTATCTTCACTATCTCTCTATGAGTGTCTTGGAAAACTTCCCAAAGTTTGTCTAAATTCTCAACTCTGACTTGCAAGTATGACTTGGTAAGTCTGGCCTTGGGACACTTCTTGAAGTTAGCAGTCGCTTTCTGAAGAAGATGTAAATTATCCGCTTGAACGACGTATAAGGCTTCCATTTTTTCTATGTTCTTGAACACATGTAAAATATTCTAAGTCTTTGACACACTGTTTTATTTCTAAGTTGAAATTTCAACAATTTTTTCTAAGTCTCTGACTACAAGAAATATTCTAAGTCCAAAACACAACGAAATTATTCTAAGTCCCAAAAGTCGCGGAAAATTTTACAAGTCCAAAGCACTTCGCGAAATTCTACAAAGTCATATAATTGAAACGGTCTTACACAATTATAGTCCTTAATGCAATCCAATAGAGTCCACTTTACACTGCACTGAACTGTCACTAGAGTTCACTCTGCACTATCACTCGCGCCACGGTCTAATCCGCTCGAAGGACCAAATGTTCACGCACCTGACTGACACACTTCACTTGACACTGAAACACTTTACTTCACTTTTCCCGGTTGGTTACTGACTATGGCTTGTCAACGCTTTGACCCCATTGTTTTAGGAAAACATCTCGTTATCTAGTTTCATTTGGGTTAACCGCCATCTATTGAGAAATTCGATCCCTTCTAAAATCTATTTACATATATGCGGCAATTTAAATCTCAACAGACCTAATTGCAAGAGCATGCGAAACATGAAAAGGCGATATTAGGCGGGCGCGTTAAAATACACTGCATAATCAGATAATTACTGTTTACACGTAAACTACAATTTCTGTAGATAAAAGCTTTTACCAGATTTAAGAACTAGTTATTACTTAACTATACAGAATCATGTTTATAAATTCGAGGGTTTTGACGTTCTAACCAAAAACATAAGGACCTAAGTTTGAAAAATAAAACTATCGAGGCTTTTGTTCAATATCATGTTTTCACGTTTACCAGTTTGAAGGAAATATGTTGAAGTTTTATGTGTATGAATATCAGATACCTAGTTGTTATTAAGATTGAGATCTAGATGTCGGAATGATATCAATTTGGCCACTATGGCCTCTTAAATATAAAAATCAAGCTTTATATTTAGCCCTTAACTTTCGAATAGTCTACCGGAAAGACTCTGAATATCATTTTGTGTTTGATCATCGTTCTTTTAATTTCCAACATGACTGTACCCTCATCCCTATTGACACGTTCTCGGCCAGATTTAGAACCTGTTTTTTGGGCTGCGCCCAGGAGCGTGGTAATTTTAATCCACTGAGTCCTTGATATAAATTGTATTAGATTAAAGTGACACAAATTTCTAAACATTCATAGGTATATTTTGGTTTGGCATAAGCCAGGTTACGCGTACTTTACCCTCCTTGGCAAAAGGCGAGTGCAACAGTGTAAAGTATATTTGTGTTTGTCGTTCATATAAATTATAAACACGTGTAAAGGTGGACCATTTAATATAAGTACAGCATATTTATTTTCCGTTGTGCAAAGGCCCGGGTGTGTGTGTCGATAGGGCTGTAATACCATCGATAGCCCCAAATGCGAGTTTTATATATAACTAATAATAATAAATGTGAGGAATAAAATCATTTAATTTTATTTTTGATTTAAAAAACATGTTTAATAGTTAGAGATAAATTGTAAGAGATGTCATACTCATATACTACAGAAAAGTGACCAATGCAAGGTGAAAAGGGCTGGGGTCGAAACAGCGACCTGTTTTCGCGGCAGACGCCCTAACCTCTGGGCTACCCGATCGTGGGTACAATTGTATAGTTTCAATGATAACAAATACGAGCTTATCCAATTTTTCCGGATGAGAAATAATATTACTACTTATATCAGGGGCCTTACCATGACGTCTTAAGGCGATTCAGTTTAGATTCTTAACTGTGCTCAGAGGCCTTGCCATGACGTCTTAACGCGATTCATTTTAGATTCTTAACTGTGCTCAGAGGCCTTGCCATGACGTCTTAACGCGATTCAGTTTAGGTTCAGTTTAGGCCCAGTTGTATGGAAGCGACTCAGTGTAGGTCGTCAACTAAATCGCATTAAGACGTCATGGATAGTAAGGCCACAGTTGTATGGCAGCGACTCAGTTTAGGTCCTAAACTGAATCACGTTAAGACGTCATGGTAGGGGCACAGATTTTCATATTTTTCGATAGGTTTTTTTAGATTTCGATAGGTTGATTAGATGGTTATATGGTGTTTATAGATTAGTGATATTGCTATGATTTGCCTCGTTTGGTTACACATTAGCAAAATAATGTTACGTATGTTGCTCTGTAGGAAAGCTGTTTAAGACTGACGACATACGATTTGTTATTACTTATGTAAATTTTCTGCTAAAGGTAACTTTCCACATATTTTATCTCCATTAAAATTGCAACGGTTAACACTCACGTATTTTTATCACAATAGGCGTGACATGTTTCGTCTGCATCGGGCAGACATCGTCGGACAGAATGTCAGTATGACTCACGAAAGTTTAAATTTTATCTCCAATATTGTTTACCAGCTTGCTTTTAATTACATCCGTAATTAAAATAATGATGTCTGGATCAACGCCATAGGTAGCAGGTGGATGATAATTTGGTATCAAGGTTACCAAGCCAGGCCGACAACTGAGATGGATTAAATGTACTTATAGGCTAAATATTAGTCTCTGAAATCGTCATAAGATTCATACATTTCTGGAATAATTTGGTGTGATTCAAGTAGCTTAAATAAATAAAGGAAAGAATATGGAATAAGAGACTCGCGACTACATTCTAAGTATTCTAACGCAGTGTACCGGGTGCGTAGCCAAGATGCCAATCGCTCACGCTCAGTCGCTAACGAAACGCAACATGTCATTGTCACACTAATAAGGAAGAGTGATAGAGAGAGTTACTACGATACGTTAGTAAGCGTGAGCGATTGGCATCTTGGCTACGCACGCAGGTGGGCAATGAAACGCGAAGATGACGCGGTGCGGTGTCGTACGGAAAAGACAAATCGTTGATACCTGTCTGTTTCCGTTTGTCTGTCTGTGTCTGTTTGTCTGTTTCCGGAAAAAGACCTAGAGGGAGACCTAAGACCACCTGGACAAATGTGTTGCTGGCCGACATGGTGGCATGCAATGTTTCCGAAGACGACGTTATGGATAGGGCGAAGTGGAGGAGAAAAACAAGGAAGGCTGACCCCACCACCATGTGGGACACATAGTCGGGAAAAGAGAGAGTTGATACCTGTGTGCTTATGCACCATCAGTTGTACGTAACCGTAGGCCTACCTCTACTCTGGCAGGAGCGAGACGGATAATACTTTAGAAACGCTCCGTTTCTAACGCCTCCGGTAACGTACAACTCATGGTAAGCACACTAATGTAAGTGTCCTACGTGCGTGATCGTTATACGAATGCGCATCGTCGTGGCACGGCCTGCCGCTCACATTAGGTCACTCATAAGTATGGGGAGTGTCATCACACTCCCCACATTTTTTTCCCTATCTGGCTTTTACTCCTTGCTCATTGAGGCAAGGTGGATTTGCCAATGTCGAAGTTTTGAGGTTTTCGTGAGGAGGATGTTCGGTGTGAAATTTTTTTTTTCCCCACATTCATCAAAGTTTTGGTTCTTGACATTTGTGACATTTTAAGGCAAAGCGGCCCGCCGTCGGCCGACATTGTGTTCATTCGCCCACGTAGTGTTTCCCATGAGTTGTACACACGCGTTCAGAATTGCATGAGCAGTTTATGAATGAATTAATTCATAAACTGCCCATGCAATTCTGAACGCGATAGTACGTGGCCGTATTCGATAGCGACTATGGCGTTCGGGGATATGTCCGTGTCACTTCTGTCACAATAATGGTAGGAGAGAGACGGACGTACATTCAAGCGCCGCAGTCGCTATCAAATACAGTTGCGTGCAACTCTTGGTAAGCACACAGATCACGAAAGCTGGCGCGAAAAATGTATGAAACTGTTACATTTCATAGACATTCCGCGCCGGCTTTTGTGAATCGATCTGTAAGTAGTAGGTAGGTACGTCGCCTAACTTTCGGTACCTACCTAGCTCAGTTGATAAAGCCCTAGGCTTATAGACGAGGTGGAATTTTTTTTCAATTTTCCCTTTTCGTAATTGTAGTATCATTAGCACTTTAACGTTTATTGTACCTAAAAGCTTTCGCGAATGCGTGTCCAATGGTCATTGTCCATCTCTATCACTCTTGCGTGTAATGACAGAGACGGGGGATTTAGACTTCATCCCTATAAGTGCATCAGATCAGATGCGCATACCCTTAAGCCAATTAGACTCTGCACTGATTGGGAGCTTAGTCCGGGCGTCAAAGTGGCACGTTCATTGTTACGTGGTGTTACGTGGTCGATGCAGGGACACGTTGCTTCCTACGTGATATGAATTTTTGTGACTGATATATGATGAAAGGTCCACAAAAAACATTTAAGGATGACTCACACCCATCCGATCGCATCCGATCCGATCCGGGACGATCTCGTATCGGAATGGTGTCATCATTTACTCGCGAAAATGGTGGACAAAATATAGGTACCTTGCAGCGTGCGCGAGGAAAATATATTTGTGACGTATCACGTATGGGTAATACACTTTCGCAAGTGTACCCATACGTGGGCTGTTAGGGCTAATAAGTAAAGTGTAAAGTAAATGAGATGCCTTTCTCTAATTCATCGAGTTAATAATTGAAGAATTTTAATATTTTGATAATTTGTATTTATTATATGTATTTTGTGTCAATAAATACATATAATCGTTTATGTACAATTTACCTTACAATATTAAGAGGGGGCCGACCCTCCAGTGGCGCCCTCATTGGGCCGATTGCGGTTTCTAATAAACCATTCCATTTCTCTATATCCCACCATGAGACTGTTGTAGTCCTACTATTTTCCACAACTTTAATTATAATAAAAAACTTACCAGCCGAAGAATAAAACTAATGTAATTTCTTTCAAGCTGTATTTTGTTTTGCTATTGAAGTCTAAATTTGTATGTACAATATGAGATTATAGTTATTTGCACCTCGCTTTTACTACAGAATCTAATTGCATTCGAATTGCTTGGATTCCCAATTAGCACTTAATATAAAGACTATCTCTATTCTCTTATTTCACACATAGATAATTATGATTTCTGTTTTATGAGATTTCATGTTTCTCAAACTTTTATGATATGTAAAAAAGTCCTCTGAAGTTAAATGCAGTTGCAATCGGAATTAGATTCAATTCTGTAAAACTTTCAAATCATGGCGCACTCATCCCAGCCATATAAGGTAAATGCGCCCGCATTAGTCGCGAAGAAAGAAACGATGACATGCGATAATTTAAGTATGCATGAAAATTACACTGGCCAATAGTGCATTTTGTTTTTTGTAAATACGTCTGATGTGGGTAGACCCACACGAAAATACTTTGAAACACAATTTGTCACACACCTCGTTTGATTTGGTATAGGGCATTGAGCATTTTTTTACGATGTCAGAAAAAGAGCAGACTTAATGTGAATGAACTTACGGTGTCTTGCCAAAAAGTTAGTAAATGGCAAAGTGATATTATTATTTTTTTCTATACGAAGTTTTGGTTTTTTTAAGTGTCTGCGAACGTGTCAGCTAGAAAAAAATATACTGGGTGAAATAAAAATGACCCTCCAAATTTTAGTTAGTGCATAACTATATAAGGCAAACTAACTACGGGGCCAATGCCGAAATCGCAAAAAAAAATTTGTCCGTCATTAAAATACTTAATAATTTATGTAATATTGTTACACGTGTTTTTACCAGATAAAAAGAACATAGTATGTTCTTCCTTTTATCTGAACACACACAGAACAGATCAATTTCCGAAGGAAATGAGCCCTACTTACGATTTCGTGAAATATCTAAAGAACTTCTAACTCGATACAATAAGTACCTATAATAAAATTGATGTACAACTTAAGAACGTGCCGTTGAAAGTAAAAGCGTTTTAAACATGAAATATTTATGGCTTCTTATAAGATCAAACTACAATAGTCGTATGTTACGTTTTGGAACCAGAAGGCCTAGTATAAAAATTGTACGACATTAACTTCTCGACCGCGTTAGCGTATCGAGGGGTCAAGATATGAAAGTTGCCGGATGATTTAAATAAAAGGCAAACATAATTTGAACTCTCGATACGCTAACGCGATTGAGAAGTAAGTGTCGTACAACTTTTATACTAGGCCTTCTGACTATTATGCCACTTTGTAGTGCCAACCTCCACCATTTTGAACAATTAAAAAAAAGTTAAATAGTTTGTATATCTATTGTATAAGTGACAACACCGTAGTGTCGTTCCTTTCAAATTAATATAAGTACGTAAGAAAACGAGACGACACTACGATGTTGCCACTTTTAATTTCTACCTTTTTGTCGCACTGTACGTAACTTCGATGGAACCATGCTCACCAAAGAACGAAAGAGTGTACATTTGTATCTCCTTATCTATAGTATCTATTATATTCGAACAAAAGTGAGGTATAGGTACTGTAAAATAGGGTGGGTCAGAACGAGTTCGAAGTTCAAACTCGATAAAAGTTGATATTTATATGTGGCATGTTAGTTTATATAGCTGCTGAAAAAGTGTTCCATTTGTATAAATTTTAGTTTTTCAATAATAATCTGAAATTTCATGTATACATTTTACGGTAAATACTACACAGTACGAACACCCAGCTTGCCCTCGCACCCTCGCCCTGTGGTTGGGTTTAGGGTTAATCCGTTTTCTCACGAAGTTTTCCTTCACCGAAGAGCGATTGGTAAATATCAAATGATATTTTGTAGGTACCGAAAGGTTTCAGTGGGCTCCGAAAAACTCATTAGTACCAGCCGGTAGGATTTGAACCCGCGACCTTCAGATTGATTGGCAGCGCACGCCTTACCGCTGGGCCACCAACGTTTTCACACTAACACTCGGTCAATTTATTCGAGCAAAAAGACTCGGGTACTTAATAAAATTTCTATGTTTTTCCTTGAAAACAACATTATTAATTAAATAAAATTAAATTAAATTAAGACATTATTATACGTAATCTAAATGAACAGACAATAATAAATAATCACATTACACGTGGGTGAAATGTTATTCAAAGTTGTTTATAACTCATTGTATGTTTTATAACGATAACACGTGTATTTTAAACATGATATTAAGATACAGCCCCATGTTTTCAATTCTGTAATTCAGGCGTCGCCATATCGCGGGGGCATAATATTCACATAATGGTGCCACGTGTACATATTTTATTTAAAATGTAGCATATTGAATCTCGGGTTTCTCAATTATGTACAGTCAACTACAAAGATATGAATACAGACAAAGTGCCAAAATTATGTATACATGACTTTATTGCCTGAACATTAAGGTCGTGTATGCATATTTTTGGCACTTAGGTTGTATTCATATCTTTGTAGTTGACTGTACATAGGTCACTAGATGAGTTTGGCAATGACAAATATAATGCAAAGATTCCCATTCCATTTTTTTTTCTTTATTTAAAGGGTTTTGTCAAGATGACAATGTCACTCTATTTTACAACTTACTAACTACTACAGATTAACCATATCGCTTAACACCCTAGCAGTCGGCTTGCTTCCGTCTGCTTAGTCCCACCAAAACCATACCATAGAAAGCCTTGGCTTCCCTCGAATGAGGATATGCCAAAACCCTGTTACAGATATCCAGTTGCTTAAGGTCGATGCCTTGAGCCTGGAGTATCACTCTTCTTTCCTCGTTGAGTACACATTCCACCATAATGTGATATGCGTCTTGTAATTTTCCACATTCTGAGCATTCTGGCGATTGAACTTATTTCATTAGAAATACAAATTTATTGAGCGGGATGTGTACGGCTCAAGCTCCCTTCGTCGAACCATGGTATTTTCCATGGCTCCGACTAAATGGTTTTGTATCACACCCCTTTTTCTACAGACCTTTCGTCAAAGTATTCCTTCCAGAAGAGATAACAGTCTATTTTCAACATAGGTATGTGTATAATTTCTATTCCATTTAATTTATCAATGCATTACAGTAATTGCCCCCAATTTAGTATACTAACAAAAATAGTTCATTTATACCCCAATGAATAAGGAGTTTGTTAGTTTGGTAAAGGGCTAAAATTGTAAAATGTAAACTAATTATGTTGATCCTATACAGGTGAATTAACTTTAGAAATATAATAATAGCTAGTTATTAATCCGTGTATAATACCTAGTTACCTAGTCTGAAATGGGGAAAGGCAACTGTGAAATTGGCATTCCGAAAGATGATCCGTAAAACAAGCTATGTATAACTACGGTTTTTATATTTAGGGATGTGCCTTTCCCGGGAATCATCCCGAATTGGGAGAATATTCCCTTTATAGAGAATGTTCCTACATCGGGAAAATTCCCTCTAACGGAATGGCTCAATGTTTCCTCCCAAAAAACTCCTAAAATATGGTAATTATTACTACATAAAATATACATAAAATATTGCGATTTAAAAAAGTTGCAAAATTGTAGTTCAATTTTTTTAACTGCTGTTGTTTGGTGTTATGGATGGTATCGCATTTCAGAGTATTCTGCAACAAAAAATGAAGCATTGTATACAAGATAAAACACTTTATTTTATTTAAAAAAAGCGGTTTTTATTTTTTAGGACCATCGTTGTTGGCTGCATTTTATAAAACACATTGTCACAGTGAAATGGAAAAATCGATTTCTCGTGCATGTTACTCAGAAAACCATTGACTTATTTAAAGAATTAGACACACAAAGCAGATCAAAAACGTCAAAAATGTGGGTCAGAATGACATTAGCGTAAATATTAATTCCCATTAATCATATTATTCTTATTTCTATTTTTAAAAGATATTAGGGTACAATTTTGCATTGATGATGATACAAACTATAAATCTTTTGTACAAAAAAGAGCTCACTGACATATGCATTAAGTATCAAATTCACACATAGAACTATCAACACTTAAAACTTTAAAGGCTGTTGGCACTTAACGAAATGTCACGTTCCAAAGAAGACTATATGAAAAAGTGCTGCAACTGCACACTTTTACGGCGTACTTTGTTTCCGCAGATTGGGTATCCAGTTCTTTTATTCTATATCTATGTAGAAAACGAATACATTCTAAGCTTGTTGATCGGTGTAAGAAAGTACCTACTCGACGCATCGGGCCCGCCGTTACGCGAGCGTTGAACTTCTAAAACAAATGACGGCCTGCCAATACAGGTTAAACTGACAGACTCCATCGAGCTTGGAAAATACCTTGCTGCTTGGAAAGTTACCACTCGAAATTATATATGTGTAGGTAGATATGAGTGCAAAGTATCAAGTTTATGCCAAACAAAAACAATTTTCAACTTTACATTTAAACTGTTGAAAAGTCAAATATTGAACTATGTAAGATAACTGAAATGGGTAATGAGCCCAAACTCTACGGCGGGCTTTTTCTTCTTCCTAGTGTTCTTCCGGCTTATGCCATGGCTCAGGGAGTCTGCTTTGGCAACTAGTTTTACGAAAGCGACAGCCTATAGCTTGGATATAGATAAAATACCGTGGTACGTCACCCTTGGTTTACCGTTCCAGCATTCTTAGCACTTGTATTAGCTTACGAATGTAGAAAGCGTGTCAAGCAAGATATTAAATCTTGCTTGACATATATCCCGGCCCGGCTCGTCCCGTTCCAGCGTGGGTCTTCGTTTAGTCAACAAGACAATGTCCTGCGCTATTTCGGTGCCCGACGTCACCGTTGCACACGGTACGTCACGCTTGGTTTACCGTTCCAGCATTCTTAACGCTTGTAGTTTACGAGTGTTTCTTGCCATTGTAAGGCTGTGACCTCACTGCGATGGTAGGTCTTATCATATGGGTACTTACCTACTTAGTTAAAATAAATTTTCTGAATACCTAAGGCACATGACGGGTCATTCAAATTCTAACACGAGTGCATATGTTTTCGTATTCGCCCCGATAAATTTTCTGACTGACTATGTTTGACAGTAAAGGATGACTCATTAGAACGAGACGGGACGGGGCGGGGCGGGACGATATGTCAATTTCTATAGAGAGAATCCCGTCCGAGCTCGGAGCCCTCGGAGGTCACGTGACGTTTTCTATAGAAACTAACAGATTAGCTCGACCCAATCACGTCCCGGCCCGGTCTAGTGTGAGGAGTTCACTGACAATGGAGTTCCACTATTCGATGAAGGTGAAGAGGGTACTCCGTCGATTTTATTTATTTAGAACATCAACAGCAATACAATAAAAATGGATAATTTAATAACATGCTAAACAACAAGCCAATAAAAGATGTCCACAAGAATACAAAGAATACCTATAATCCAGGTGGAAGTTAATATAAAGCCGTCAAGATTACAAGGAATCGTTAAAAGAGAGCACGTCCTGTCTGACTCGAGGCTTATTTACATTGTAACACTTTAAGCTTCTTTTACCTTAATATTATATAGGTACCTTAATATTTCGGCACTGTTTCATGTGTCATGGTCGCGGCTTGACTGATGAATCGGCGAAGTGTCAACCGCAATATTATTGGTAGTAGAAGTGTAGCTAAAGGATGACTCACAGTAGTCCGTTCCGTTCCGATCCGATACGAGACGATCTGTCAGTTTCTATAGAAAGTATCACGTGATAGTTCGGAGCCCTCGGACGTCACATGACTTTTTGTATAGAAACTGACGGATCGTCCCGTATCGGATCGGAACGGAACGGACTACTGTGAGTCATCCTTAACTTCATAATCGCGGGGGCTTTCCCCTTTCACAATCCAAGACTTTTCGCCGGGTAGGCGAACATTTCTCCGGATGGCGGGAAAATAATGACTATGAAGAATAACGCCTGTGATGAAATTGAGCTGTGTGGAATGTCATATAATACAGAATAATGGCATAAACATCGAACAATCCTGGCTTCTGCGTTCCAATCACAAATGAAAGTCGATAGCGCTACTTACAAGTACAACAGCCGCCTTAGCATACCTTGTCAAAAGAAACATGACTTGTTAACATATGGCGTCGCGCCAGTCGCGCTGGGCTGGGCTAGCTGTGCAGGAATGCTAATCGATTTCCAGATCCATCTGTCAAAATATTACCATACCTACAGAAGTCAGTCACGTGCGTCGTAAATAGCGTTTTGATCACACTTGCTCCTAAATCGTGATAAAATATTGTATGCAAGCATTCTTAGACTTAATAAGCTGTATGACACCCATGGTTGTAACAGATTTTCATACATTTTACCGCCCGCCCTGAGGGCTTCGCGCGGCGCGCCCTACGGCTTACGCAGCCGCCGCTCCCCGTGGAATCAAAATCAAATCAAAATCAAATCAAATATTTTAATGTAATAAGCATTGTACAGGGTAGTCTCTTAAATTACTACTGTGGACTGTGCTACTACACTACCGCTAATAGATATCGTTTATTTATTTGCCTAGTAAGTTTAGTTATTTTCTTGTAAATGTGATAAAAAAACATACACATTGCAATGGGAATCACAATGTATTCCCGTTGACCTAGAATCACGCAATTTGGCAAAAAGCAAGACCTTGTACCACAAGTACACACACTCACACTGAGAGTTCCGTTCTAGCCGTGTGTTTACGTACCTAAGGTCATAAATGGGGTGGGAGAATCCTTTGTGCGGAAGCTTCAGTGGGCGAGCACTTGGCTTTTCGTAAGCTCTGATATCATTAATTTTAATTTCGGCTAAGATTTTCACTTCTAATTATAAATCCGAAGCATAAGCACTTTAAGCTTTTAAGGAGATTAAGCTTAAGTATTATCTATAGAAGCACAAAATTTAACACAAATAATTTTTAAGAAAAAAAAACCGACTTCATTTGGTTCCCGGTAAAAGTGAAATTAAGAATTTGTTTGAGTTAGCCAGTTTACTTTTCAAATATCCAATACACCGCACGTGTACGATTGAAAATTGAGGAGCTTTCTTAATGTCCTAGGGCTTCCATCATTACATTTGAAGTATAATCAAACGGAACTCCCTTGTAGACCTTTAAACAAACAAAATAACAATGTGTTAAATTGGATGACAGACTGTAAATTAACGAGCATATTCATTATGCCATCCCTGGTTATCAACATCAGGTCCACTCCAGCAAAATGATGGCCACAGTAAGAAAATGCCTAAGCTAATTATGAACACCCTCTAATCACAATTAACCTGCCGTTCAAATTTGAAGAGTTCTCTGAATTCTTCTAGAACTCCATCATCAGAATATAAATCAAATCAAAAAGATGAATGTCACAACTAGGATAATAAGTAGAGCTAGGTTTATTAACCAGTTCCACTTTGCGATCCCTGGTCTTCATCATCAGATCAAGTTCATCAAAATTTTGGCTCCGCCAAAACACTGTTTTAGTTACTTAAGGAAACCCTCAAATCAGAATGCATGTGCCGTTAAAATTTGAGGAGTTCTCTCAATCCCTCATGAAGCCCATCATCAAAATAGAACTATAATCAAATAGGACTATCTTGAAGGTATTTCTTTACAAAGAAAAGATGAATGTCTCAAATCGGATGATAGAGCTGGGAATTAACAAGCAGTTCCACTTTGCCATCCCTGGTCTTCATCATCAGGTCCACTCCACCAAATTGATGATGTTCGTAAAGAAATGCTCGAGTGTCTTAAGAAACTACCCAAATCATCATGCATGTGCCTTTCAAATTTGAGGAGTTCCCTCAGTTCCTCATGGATCCCATCATCAGAAATTGATTTTGAAAAAAACGGAACAAATCTGGAACCATCTATTTTCAGAAAAAAAAATATTTTTTAAAATCGGACTATAGTCCTGGGAATTACCAAGCAGTTCCACTTTGACATCCCTGGTCTTCATCATCAGGTCCACTCCACCAAATTGATGATGTTCGTAAAGAAATGCTCGAGTGTCTTAAGAAACTACCCAAATCATCATGCATGTGCCTTTCAAATTTGAGGAGTTCCCTCAGTTCCTCATGGATCCCATCATCAGAAATTGATTTTGAAAAAAACGGGACAATCCTGAAACCATCTATATATAGACAAAAAAATATTTTTTAAAATCGGATCATAGTCCTGAGAATTACGAAGCAGTTCCACTTTGCCATCCCTGGTCTTCATCATCAGGTCCACTCCACCAAATTGATGATTTTCGTAAAGAAATGCTCGAGTTTCTTAAGAAATCACCCAAATCAGCATGCATGTGCCTTTCAAATTTGAGGAGTTCCCTCAGTTCCTCATGGATCCCATCATCAGAAATGGATTTTGAAAAAAACGGGACCAACCAGGAACCGTCTACTTTTAGAAAACAAAAAAAAAATTCAAATCGGTTCAGTAATGACGGAGTTATGAGTGAACATCCATTAAAAAAAAAAAAAAAAAATAAATAAAAAAATTCAGTCGAATTGAGAACCTCCTCCTTTTGAAATATTGAAGTCGGTTGAAAATACAATTAAGAGTTTTAATGATCTACTATAGCGTAAGCTTTATCGTTACTATGAGTTTTTTATTCAGAAAAAGGTAAACATTTTACTACGATCTCACCTGATGGTAAGTGCCAGTGGCAGTCTAGGATGGATCATTCTTACCTAACCACTAGTTTAACGTAACCTAGCGTCTGCGTTCTCACCGTCTTTGCATCTCGCTCTGACAGTGAGTTGACGCAGACGGTATACGTAACGGAAAACTTATGGTAAGGATACTAGTGCGAACGTAACGCACTGAGATCAAAATGGCGCTGGCGAAAATTGTTTGAAAACATAAACTCATGGTAAGGACACTTGTTATGTTCTCTTAAACAGAAACAGAAAGTAACTGTACTCCGGATTTTGCGTTCCAATCATTCAACGTCATAACGCACTTGTCACCGCAGGAATGCTAATTAAATTCCAGATCCTGTCAAAACACAACTGATTGCGATAAGCCAATCACATGAGTAGTGAATAACACTTTTGGGAGCATTTAGCACGTGACAAATTACGATTTCACATAACAACTGGAGTACTGCGCATTTGGCAAGCTAAACGACGTTTTCAAGTCTAAAATCCCAATCACTGTACACCAGAGCTTATTAAACAATGCGTCCTCCCGGTAACGACCTGCGCCTGCGAGACTCGACTTTCAGAAGGGTCCGCGGACTCAAAGTAGCACAACGGGCTATAGGGCGCGCAATGCGCGGGATCTCCTTGCGAGACAGAATAAGGAACGAGGACATTCTTCGACGCCTTAAAGTTACCGACATTGCCAATAGAGTTGCACAACTGAAGTGGGAATGGGCAGGCCACATCTTCCGGAGGGATGACGACCGCTGGAGCCAGTGAGTATACATTGTTTTGGAGATCTCGACCTGGAAGTCGACGCGAGGGTAAGCCACGAGCTAGATGGTTGAACAATAATTAAAAGACTTAGCGCCTTATCGGCTAGTGACAAAGTGGTACTTTTCCAGTAAAACCGATCTTTTATTTATTTATTTGGTTTTGGGACTTTGGGGCATCAACAGCAATACATAAGCAAGAAAAAGATGTCCACAAAATATAAATACTAACATGCAATAACAAGGTAGAAGCTCCCACCCCCCTTACCATGACTTTTCCGTTACGTCTAGCCTCTGTGTCAAGACGGCCATATACGTTCGAGCAATCCGTCGGATCTGCATAGTGGGTGTGTCCGCGCGGGCATCCGCCGGAGAAAGCTACCATACATTGAGTGGCAGATCCCGTGGATATGCCTGAACGTATATGGCTGGCTTTAGATACGAGATTTTGCAAATTATGTCTATGATTATCTATGAACAATACTAAGTATAAAGGATGACTCACACTAGGACGGGACGGGACGGGACGATCTGTCAATTTCTATAGAAAGAATCACGTGATAGCTCGGAGCCCTCGGATGTCACGTGACGTTTTCTATAGAAACTGACAGATCCCGCCCGGTCCCGTCCCGTTCAAGTGTAAGTCATCCATAAGTTAGTGACTAAAAGTCTTTCTATTGATTGGTAAAGTAAAGAACATTTCTTTTTTACCAGATTTTATCCCATATTTGCATACGACTCCTTTATCCGTCTGTCGAAACATCTTTTATATTCTGCATACCATTCATTCCAAGCTCTTGTAACAATAAAATGTAGTTCAACTTACGCAAGCGTCCTAAATAGAGTTACAATCGTTCATTCATTTTCGTAATGCAGTGAAATTGCGATGCGCCTGGCATCGGCTCAAGCATGCGAACAAATGGTATTATCTGTCAAGATCTGTCAGTTGGTGCACAAATAGAGTGTGGCTGGACAAGAGTCTGGACTCTGGAGTGGCCACGAAGCTATATCAATGTACGCCGAATTTATCGTGCAGCCCAACGTCGAGCAAATAATATGAGCTAATTTCGGTAAAAAAACAAATGACGACGCGACAGATTGAATCATGTTTGCTGCATGGAGGTAGAGTCAGAGGAGCTCGACTCGTCTCAGAAACGCGTGCCGACAGAGATAGTTGCGAGGTGACACCTGTTACTTTGATAGAAAGGGACAGAGGTCTCACTCGCATTGCCATAGCCGCTATGTTGGTTGCCATACCTAAACATGCCATGCTACCAAATTAACATTCATTATATATTCGAACGTCCTTATTCATTATTTTACTTAAATTCTTCAGTAGTAAGAGGGTGTTTTATTAAAATAAATACATATTCAATATATACATAAAATCACCTAACTAAATGTTATTATCTCGTTCACCGCTAAGGATTTATCGTAGCATGGATTTCCCGCTTTGTAACGAAAATTGCGCGTAGAGGCGTACCGACAGCGTGCCCTGATAAGCGCTAAATGGGTTATACAATGAACTAATGGTTCCTATATTTTACTACTCTTATACCGATAACCACTAGATAAAGCGTGTTCTGGAATGGAGACCGCGTCTGGGTAAACGTAGCGTGGGACGCTCTATGGCTAGATGGCGATGATTTGCATAAGGGGACTAGCAGCGACTGGATGCATAAAGCAGCAGACCGGGTGTGGGCGTGGGCAGTCTGTGGGGTACCTTGGGGGAGGCCTATATCCAGCAGTGGACTGCAACGCCTGCAACGGGCTAATGATGATGATGACCCTTATACAATGATAAATATTAATAATTAATAGCACTACGATTCTCAAGGAACTTCATACAATGAAAATTCTTGGGAAAATATTTTCCTTGAATAGCCTTGGGTTCTAATCGTTCGATTGCAGGAAACTACTACAGTTACGTTGAGACACAGTATTTTATCTTTTACCTACTTTTAAGTGCAAACTACAAATGACTTCAATATACGAGTACGTACCTAACATTCATTTTCAATTTTAAAATAGGTCAATTTTAAAACGGTCCGGGGTGGGACGGGATTGTCTGTCAGTTTCTATAGAAAATATCACGTGACTCTTTCTATAGAAATTGACTGATTGTCCCGTCCCGCCTCGTCCCGTCCTAGTGCGAGTCATCCTTAAACAATGTTGAATCGCGCGCATACATATAAGCATGTCTACGCGCTACGACCCTCTCCATACATTCTGTATGAAATTAGACCGCAAACATATTTTTGTGAATGACGGAGAACATACAAGCGGTGTATGTCACCGTTTCCGGCCATGTACGTTCGGGAGTTTCGTTAGATATCTATAGTAGTTATGTCCACGGGGCATCCGCCAGACAAATTTCCCATTAAATTATTGGCAGATTCTGCGCATATGCTCGAAAGTATATGGTCAGCTATTAAGTCTGGCAACTTTCTGAATTACATTACGATAGTTAAAATACGTGATATTACTTATACTGTTTAATTGCAATAATCTTAGAAGTGGATGAGGAGTATTACTTACACAATGAGAAGCTATTATTTCGTAAATAACTATTAATTAGGTATATTTATACCTCTTTTATTCGTTCATATAACAATATATAGCCAATATAATATAATATTTCATGTTTCTGAGTTATAGCTTTAACCTCGTTTTCTTCCTAGCGTTTTTCCCGGCTTATGCTACGCCTCTGGTAGCCTGGGTCCGCTTTGGTAACTAATCCCAAGATTTGGCGTAGGCGCTAGTTTTACGAAAGCGACTGCCATCTAACCTTAAAACCCAGAGGGTAAACTAAGCCATATCGGGATTAGTCCGGTTTCCTCACGATGTTTTCCTTCACCGAAAAGCGATTGGTAAACATCAAATGATATTTCGTACATAAGTTGCGAAAAACTCATTGGTACGAGTACGAGGCGACAGGATTGAAAGCCGCACGCCTTACCGCTAGGCCACCAACGATCTTTATGCTCTTATCCTCTTGATGTCACGTTGTCAAGTGTCACCTGGTTGATCAGACTGGCTCAACCCAGTGTTCTAAAAACAGGAAATCATGTTTTAAATTTTGAGATTTTCAACAATAAGGTCCAACTGAAAACTTTCAACGCGCTTGAAACCAAAAGGGTGAAGATGATCTCAAAAATTTTCCTTAGTCATAAAACGCTCTGAAATAGGGTCAACAGATACATATAGATATTACTTCATAACTAATGTTTAACGGCATGTGTTTTGATAGCTGCAATAAAGTGCATATCGCTCGATGCACTTGTGTTCGTCTCAATGCCGCCGACGTATTCTGTTGTTATGTTTTTTTTTTAATTAATTTAAATACAACTGTTGTGTTTGTTGGCCTTAAATTGAAATAAAAATACAAAAAAACCATCAATGATACAACAATACATATACATTATGAAAGAAGAAATTGAATAATTTGCTAAAATATCCTGCGCTATGAAGGCCGCAAAAATATCTGACACAATCATATTAAACTAAGGACGACGTAGGAGTTAAAGTAACGTTGTTCAAGGCTTATTCTGTCAATCTATATACACTTGCGCCCTGTGGACTAGATTTACGCAGAAATCTCACAGTTCTCTCCGAATCCAGTACAACAATGCTTTCATGGTGCTGATGGGGTTGAAGAAACACTGCAATCCGTAAACGAGTCGCTTCTCTGATGCCCAGGGTGTGGAACAACCCTAACAGTGTACTGAAAGTCATTCCGTAAGATGCGACAATCCTATGTAATTTTTCTGGAAGAAAATGCATGCATTCTCAAGTTGCATCACTCCGAAAATATTACTAAAGAAACTGGCTACCATTTAGTTTGTACAATTTATTGAAATTAAACACTTTAGAACGGATTAATCGCGTTTATTAACACCATGACCCTAAGTTTCGAGCCCTTTACAGCACTCTTTTTCACAGGGTTAAGATGATGACTCGATGATGATCGAAACGTAGGGTCATGGTGTTAATAAACGCGATTAATCCGTTCTAAAGTGTTTAATTTCAATGAATAGCAATCGCGGTAACAGAAGACAATACTGTAAAATTTAAAATTTAGTTCAATAATATTGTCTGTTATCGATTTTTAATTGACTGACAAATCCTAAATTACTAACCAAATATGGATGTAAAAATCTGATATAAAGTTATTCATTCATTCATTTATTCACATTTCGTACAGCCATACGAGCGTGTCATATATTTTTGCGGCCTTCATAGCGGAAAATACTATTGCAGGTGAATGAACGTTCGCATTCACGTTCGCTAGTGTGATAAGGCTTACTATTGTACGTGTCTACCACAATCACTATCGAATCGCACAATCGCTATCGACTACGGTTACGTAGAACTCCTGGTATAGCACAAAGGCCCTTAGAGAGCGACGGGTTAGTTAGATCCTAAAAATTCATATTTAAAAAAAAAAGATGACTCACACCAGGACGGGACGGGACGGGGCGGGATGGGACGACCTGTCTGTTTTTATAGAAAGCGTCACGTGACATCCGAGGGATCCAAGCTATCACGTGATTCGTTCTATAGAAATTGACAGATGGTCCCGTCCCGTCCCGTTCTAGTGTGAGTCCTTTATTCGACGTTCACGATAGGTCCTCCGACCCAATTACAAACTTGGAAGTAAATGAAATGATATACACCTACCTACCTACAAACTTTAGAAAAGTAGGTACACTGGAACACAGCATACAAAAGTTTAAAATATTTTTATAACTCAAGTGAATTGCTACATAACGTTATTTCTATCAATAGGTTTCAATTTCAATGGGGGCATTTAACTCATAAATTTTTATTTACAATACGTAGTCAGCATAATAAAATGACACGATTGCATTCAAGTAAGTGTTATCGCCGTGTAAAAATAATAGCGTACTCACTTACAATGTTGATTTTAAAACGAACTAGTCTTTCACAATTGTAAAGCATGAATTAAATCATTTATTTATTTAATAAATGTTTTGATTCATGTTTATAAGTAGCCACACTACTATATATAAATTATAAATTGAAAGACATGTCATATACTATAGAAAAAGTGTCCAGGGTCCCCGGTGAGCCGGGCTAGGATCGACATAATCGACATAATCACGATAGTCTTTCAGATTATCGTGATTATGGCATTTACGGTTGACTTACCGGTTGAATTGCCGGGACGTGAGAGGCCCGGGCCGATCTGTCAGTTTCTATAGAAAACGTCACGTGACCTCCAATTGCTCCGAGCTCGGACGTTATTCACTTTATAGGAATTGCCAGATCATCCCGTCTCGTTCTAGTGTGAGTCATCCTTTACACGACTTTTAACTTTCTTGTAAAATGTGAAGTAAATCATGTTTTCTCGCTCGGAATGCTACGAAATAACTCGTAGCACACATACCTGCCTCCTACTTATTCCGTATTATTATTTCCGTAGCATTCGTGTAATAGTTACTGGTGCTATAAGTTCTGAAATGACGTTCAGGACGAAAATCGAACGATTGCGGATTTTTATCTCCATCTCTGTCACACTTGGATATCGGAGTGACAAAGAGATTTTCCCGTCACTGCCAGTTTTCGATGTTCGTGGTGAGCGTGATTGCCTCCAACCACGAATTACTTCGTTCATTCATCATAGTCCCTTCTATTTCTTTCGTCGAGCGAATATGCAAAAAAACTTTTGTGTGAGGCCAATTCGGTTTTTAAATTTTTAAATTAATTTATTTAGGAAAACATTAATTGCTTGCGCTAGAACGGGCCACGTTTTTCCTTGCGCTGCATTGTCTTAAAAAGCGAAATGTTATTTAAGTTAATTGAATCAGAATTCACCGTCGTTCTAGCTTTTGTGCTGATGTGTATTGCTGTGTTGTGCTTGTGTTTCCGCTTCTCGCTAATCGCCAAAGACAAAGAGAAAACGCCAAGTGAAACTTAAATAATGGCTGTAAATTATTAAGTGACCCGTATTCCGGTACAATATTTACTTATCGTTAAGCTTTTTCTGCAAGCTCATTATGGTTCAGCTGTAACCATGTAAAAGACATAATTCAGTGCTCCAGAATCCGGCTGCATCCCAAACTGGCGGAACACTCGGCAGATTCGGGGTCGCCGCGCCGTTTGCAATAATGGCGCCCTTATCGGTTTAGAGATGTGCATCATGCTCTGATTGTGTGGAAATAATTATTGCGATAAAAGTGAGATCTACACGGCTTTGACTTTCTATTTCTGCAAGCGATTGTCATCTTAGCTCACGGTGCCTGCCATCGGTCCTTCTGGTTAACAAAGGCACAAAGGGTATAAAAACGTTTGAAAGTAATATAAAAATTGTATGACAAGGATCTGTTCTCATCTGTGCATAGTCAGAGAGATATACTGTATTTTATTATGCTTGTTTAAAGGGCGGCATATAGAGTTTTTTTTATCTACTGTCAGACTATAACTGTCACATAAACCAATGAAGTTGCAAGTAAGATTAGTATTTTTATATTTATTCATTTATTATAATGTTAAACAAAATAGAAAAAGGCACTAAATATGAATTAGGAGTTCCTTGTGTCTTACCCAGATTGTTTACCACATTTTCATTCCTCAAACAATTTATTGGGATAATGGGACATGTTTGCCAAGTATTCATTTCCCAAGTAATCATTTGGTAACCGTATCTGTCGCGGCATATCATATTCCAACTCTAACCTAACCGTTGGCACTAAAATTCGGCCAAATGTGAGTTGGCAAATGATAATAATTTGGTAAACGTTGATATGCCATGTGAATCATCGGCGAAAAGTTGGGTGGCGAGTGATATTCGACAAAATTAAATTCGACAAAAAGGCACAATACCATAAATTAGATTAGCGTTGAATAAATTTTAGTTCAGATTTTCCTTTAGTAACCACATCGATATCGATAAAACCATCTCAAATCACTAATACCGTTCTAAACTTTGCTATCATTGTTCCAGCTGTGTATTGTCCAACATCGGTGGAAGGTTCTACTAATGGATGCTGTCATTCAACAGCAGCAGGTCAGGGCCCCAGTGCTAGGCAAGTATTAAAGGCCGCACTAATGGCAGGATAGAACAACTCGCCTTTAGTTTCACCCCACATTTCTGACCTTAACCTGTTTAAAACATTGTTGCAGGTTTTTCTTTTATTATTAACTTTTTAAAGCCTGTGTTGGTAATGAAAGAGATTTTTTAAGCCAGAGACTACCTATATCCTGCTTCTACCTGGTAACTAATGAGTTTTTCAGAACTTATGTACTTACCTACGCAACCTCATTTGATATTTCATATATTATGTTTGCCGGTTTTGTTTCTATCTCAATCAATTTTGACCACGATAGTACACTGCATAAATAAGATAATATACGATTTTAAGCTAACATGGTCATTTACATTATAATGACTATTTAAAACGAGATATTTACCATTTATATTTGTTTTTGCGAGCTCCCGATATTTCGGCACTGTTACAAGTGCCATTTTGACGGTGTAACTGATTTACTGCGAGTTTTTATTTATCGTCTACCCACACGCCGTAGCGATCTACCCGCTTACGGGTTCGTTTAATTTGCGCGGTGTCACTACCGCTACTACCGTCTACTTTCTCACTTGGAACTCGATCACGGTCACGGGATCAATATCAGGAGCTCGCAAAAACAAATATACATGGTAAATATCTCGTTTTAAATAGAAATTATAATATAAATGAGATACTGTAAATAACTAATAACACTCGTACGATATTATTATGAAACTAAGTATACTAAAATCATGGTGGTAAAAAAAATTATTATTTATTGATTTACCATTTAACCGCTAGGTGCCACAGACGCCACGCGCAAACTGCCCATAGTTGCTTATACAAGGCTTATATCCCAAAATTTTTAAGAACCAATTACGAGCTGCTGCATACACTAGTTTTTCTACGAGAGCAAATATAATGGTGGCAGAATGTGGAAAATGTTGTGTGCCAGCAATAGCAATTAAAAAAATCAACAGTGTTAATAATTATATTGCATGAAAATCCATAGGAGCAACTTTGTGAGCTCTAAGAACTAGCTTTTGACATTTGTCTATTGAAGTTTGTACAGACGAGGCTAAGACGTATCGTTTGTCAACGATTTGGTAGAATCGATTATCGATTAAACAGACAATTTTTGAATGTACAAGTGTATGGATTGTTGGATGGTTTACATGATTAATTTACCTTTTTCCACATCGGGTTTTTCATTTTGTTCAGCTTTTAAATGTATTTTTTTATAAGTAATCAATTTGTATCAACTTACGGAAATGTCATATGAATCGAAGCGGTAGACTCGACCACAATGCTACTTTTGAAAATAAATAAGACATAATATTTAAGTACCTGTTTGTGTAATAACTACGATTTAAAAAAATGTAAAGACGTTTAAGTTTTGCTTAAAAAGCGTGAAATATTGTGAATATTTATATGAAAAGTCCTAATATTATAAGAGGATTTTATTTATAATTTCAATGGGTCATGCGCAATTACGTTATATGGGCGTTAACAATGTTAACATTTGTCAAAGGGTGCTTCTTAGACCTCACAAAGTATAGCGATGTAGTCAACCAATTGGAACCCTAGGCCACTGTAGGACTATGTCATTGTCATAGTGACGCGATAAATCAGATTGTAAGAAATCTTTTTCTGCTTGTCATTATGACAGGGTTCTAGAGGGTGGCAGGGTACTTGAGAAATACCATAGGCAACGTTATAATTATTTATGTTTAAAATTAGTAAATAGATAACATTTATTTTCAAAATATATACAGTAAGTGTAACTTACCTACCTAGCTACCTCTACCTACCTTAAATCTAAAATAGGTCCTTGAGGCATTGCACCTAGGATGCTGGCGGCATTTCCTCGTTGTATCGTAATGCTGATACGTTGTGCGAGGAAGCCACCAGCTCTTCGGTCACCAGTAACATCAACCAGACGTTTCGCGATTTCTACGAAAAAATTAGTAAATTAAATTTGATACTTACGTTATTATTTCACTCATATTGTGTTATCATTAAAATTAGTCAAATATTATTAATTATGATTTAATCAAATGGCTCTTTTGTTCAATAACGTGTTTTAAGTACTAGTACTACAGTCTACAATATATAAAGGTCATTTTCAAGTAAATTCAGTACGTAAGAAAATTAGGACAGTTTGAAATGACCTCCAAACGCTGCACTTGATCTATTACAAACAACTTAGCATAAGCAGGCGCGTGAACGCAATCTCAGTATTCAGGCATTGACATGATTTTACTAATCATACTTATCGGACTGTCGTCGACGCAATTGTGAAACGAGTCAAATTCAATAAAGCGGAACTAAACGTAAACCATAGTGCCAACACTAGTTATTTTGCCAAATAAATATGTCATTACATATTTTCGTAAGCAAATATCTGTCAAACAGTAAACTCACTGCTCGCACTTATGCGAGTTACATATAAGATGCGCATTAAACTATAGGTATTGCCCGCTAAAGCTCAGTGGCGCTCTCCTCTCCTTTTTTTCGTTCACACTGGAGTTCCGGATAAGTTGGAGAGCAATGAAACCTGGCTCTTTGATTTACTAAAAGCAAAGATTTATTTATTTCACATTATTTCATACTTTTTGCTAAAAGTAATAATGCTTAAACTTGTTTCTAGGCCGGGCGTATGTTCACGGTGGTGTCGCCACTCTACTTTTTAAAGGAGGTGTCACCACAACACTATGGAATTTAATTGGTTATTTTTTGTATCGGTAAACTCGGGTTTTAACCGAAACCGTGTTTTTTTTCAAACAAACCCGGTTAACACAAGTCACACCTGATTGAAAGTGAAGACAGTGATTAATGTAACTCGCCGATTCAGTAATAGCCTATTCACTTTTGCTATTATTTTATATATATTTGTATGTATTTTTATACATATTTGCTATATATTTGTATTTGTAAGGGAATACAGAAGATGACAGCGCATTCCATTCCTTGGAAGTCCGTAGTGAAAAATAAGGTGGATATCGTTTTGTGCGGACAAATGAAACAATCACCAGTCTCACCACTAGGGTGTGCAAACCGGTTTTTAATTGTATGGAAAACCCGGTTAATAACCGGTTATTAACCGAAATTTCATACAAATTAAAACCGGTTTGCACGCCCTACTCACCACGGAAGGGCGCATTCACACCGGATGCGATTCGCACCACATACCGGTGTGTAAGGGGAACAGTGCTATTCCCGCGTAGCACTAATAGCGTTGTCGCACTCACACACCGGAGAGTGTAACGCGCACACGAGTGTGACGTACGACGTATAGCTTGTAGGTGTAATAACTGTAATAAATATTAATAATCGAAGCCTTGCCAGACTATCATACATTACGTATGAGATATTTAATTTGGGTGTCATAAAGGTCAATGACTACATGTTAACTCTAAACATCGCCTCAATGAATATGAAAGATGTTGATAGGTACGTATAGTTTTCGCCATTTAAAAAGCAGTGAAAGAACTAAGTTACAAAATCACGTAAAAATTGTGGAGGTAAAAAATACCAAACTTAAAATCGTGTGCCCCGATTAGCGACATACTACAACTTAGCAGGTTAAGCATCTATAGTAACTCGCTTAAAGTATGAACCGCCAGCATTTGGCAATTAATATACGTACCTATATCCAGCAGTAGTTGATGGTTAATCAGTTTTACCACCCGTTAAAAGCTCATTGCATCGCAAATAGGGCGGGTGAGAGTGAACCGAGATGTAAGTACTGGTTTTCTATACAAATACAGCACCGGAACTGGGAATCCCCGGTTCTCGTCGTACAAAATCCATACCGGGAGCATTTAACAATCGAAAAGTTTCACACTCCATAAGCAATTGTGACGTTAATTAGCAATTCACTATCGTGTTCACAACGGGTTGAAAATATAAGTCCAACCTATAGACACTTGTTATATCTGAACTTTCATTAATATTGGACACTGAGCAGGAATGCGATTCGACCACGATCAATGACACAATGTGAAGTTCCGTGGATTTGTAATTTACCAGTTTGTCAACAAATGTAGAGGATGTTCTATTCTATGGATATCCCTTTCTGTCATGTACCTACCAAGTTCGAATGAGGCCCCCGATTGTGTTTCGATTTTTTTTTAAGTATGCGTTCGATTATGTCCGCTTGCGTAAATGTGTCAGAACCTTTACCGCGTATAGTCAGAGAATTGGATTATTTGGTTATTGATGTAAAATACGTTATTAATTACGTATGTACCTCTAATTAAATTAGTCTTCATCATTAAAATAATAATCATCTATTTGATATTTAATTACTTATAAAATAGGATTTTGAGTAATAGATGATATATTGTGCTATTTGATATAATAATACCCATGTTTTACAAGTTTAATTAATGGACTCGTTACATTATTAGCCTCCGACGCAAAATAATTGCGCCTGCTTATAGTAAGTAATTATAAATTAGGTATGGCACCTGCGTATTCCGAAAGCAATCGGTTTTTTTGTATGAAAAAAACTCGGTTTTTAACCGAAATCACGGATTTCCATACAAAAAATTGTTGCATTCTGTTTCAGTCATCCTCTTAACTCTTTAGTGAACTGTCACCAGTGGTATTCCCGCACCGATATGACCTGGAAACCCTTAAAAAAAGCGTACGCCCGTCTGCAAAGCCGGCAACGCACATATAACCCCCCACTCCCCCAGGTATTGCAAGTGTCCATGGGCGGCGATAGTAGCTTACCATCAGGCGATACAACTGCTCGTTTGCCTCCTATTTCATCCAAATAATCCTACTTTATCGTCATGTTTCGTAAATTCTTGAAGTATACCTAGTTTCGGCCATCTATTTTTAAACACTGTACTGCAAACGAGTGGAAATGTTCTGAAAATGGAAGAAACGTGGCTCAATGTCAGTGAAATGCCACGTGACGTGTGCAAATAGAACAAACACACTTTTCAATGTAGACAATCTTATGTTTGTCTACATTTAAATGTGTGTTTATTAACGTGGTTATCCAGGTGACCGATTGTTCCACCAAAAATAATGGAGCTAATAAAAACACTGGAGATCCGGGGCGTATCAGTATCGTGTTCTGATCAGGGAAAAGTTATATAAATATGTTTGACGAAAAAAATACGTTATATAAACATTATTCGAAGAGTCACCAATATGTTTGTTAGACTAAACTAGGTATTTCGTGGTGGTTTTGCGTATTGGGTTTTAAAAGAGAAGCTGGTGAAAGTCATAGATAGAAAGCAAGCCATCTGTTATTAGTACATTACGACAAATAATATTATAAAAAAAAAGATACAAGGGCCATAGCATTTTTAAGTATTATAACCAAAATAGGATTTTCCGAGCTAATGCATTGCAGTGTAAAATAATTTGTGAAATGAATAATCTGTCTTTATGAAGTTATGTAGATACTTTTCGACAATTAGAGGTAGAAATTTTGTTATGTGGAACTAAAAACAAACCACACTCTTTTCTTAACAAATAATATGTCAATATTTTCGTAAGCAAATATTTGTCACCTAGCAAACTTACTGCTCGCACTATTAGGCCACACCTGGTATAATAAAGGTACATAACTTTGTTTCCTTGTATAATCAATAACTTTCTTATCTAAAAAATGTATAGGAAATTTGTTACGTATTTCGATCACGAGCATCCCGAAGTGTCGGCTTGTTTCGAACGCGCAGTCTCGTGCTGTGAAGGCCGATTAAGTTTGCGGACACGTGATGTGTCTGGGCGTCGTAAACAAATGGTGGTTTATCTATATCCTATACAGGATGTCCTTAGCCACAGCCGAAAAGTACATACGCGTTACGGCGTTTAAAACGAGTATACAAAAGATCATAATAGGTAGCAATCGTTTCGCTGGTTCCGAAGAAATTAACTAATTACTAATTATTTGTAACTTTGGAGCAGCCTGTATGCAACTAAAATTCATGAGGTAATAAATCCTCATAGAATATTATAGTATAAAACCTTCTTCGTCTTTTTTATTATCGATTTTATTTATGTCACTTATAAGATTTAGATTTTGACAAATGTCATCATTGAAGTAAATTGACAGTGTCACTCATATGCTATTGGCAAAAACACTGCCAATGATAAATACAGCATGTTTCTTTTTGTTAAAACTCTGAACGAACTATCACGTGATTCTTTCTATAGAAATTGACAGATTGTCCCGACCCACCCCGTCCCGTCCTAGTGTGAGTCATCCATAAACGTGAAAAATACAAATTAAATATTACGGTTACATTCTGTTAGAAGCGTCTTTTCTCGTTCAAATAAATCGCAGAGTAGAACCTCGATTATACGAACTATTTGGGACCGAGGTTAGTTCAGATAATCGTGCGGAAATGTCGTTCCGGGATGATACAACAAAACAAGGTATGACCGTCCCGTCGTTATCGGAGACACCACTTTTGGTTGGACGAAGAAAGAAATATACATATTATTTTGGCATGTGTGACTGAAACAGCTTCCTAAAAGGCCTCCTAGCCTAGTTGGTAGTGACCCTGCCTAGGAAACAGGAGGTCCCGGCTTCGAATCCTGATCAGGGCATTTATTTGTGGGTTTTTAACGAATATTTGTTCCTGAGTTATGAATGTTTTCTATGTATTTAAGTATGTATATGTATCTATCTATTATATATATCGTCGTCTATTACCCACAACGGCCACAACACAAGCCATATTGAGCTTACCGTGGGACAAGATCGATTTGTGTATAAGATTGACCCGGAATATTTATAAACAGCTAGCTGTCAGTGACGTCGGCGTTAGAGAGAGACACCACGGGACAGTCTCACTCGTTTTATTTTCCACCATGCTTCAAGACTATTCCATAACAACAATGTCGTTGGGATGGCAGACATTTTTTGCTCGTCTAAACTGTAAACAAGGAAATAACGGTTAAGCAAGGAAGCAAGCAAGGCCGTCACGGTTCAATCCCGAGCCGAGATAGCGAAGATGAAAAACGGAACTTTTTCTAAAGCCACGTTTTTTGCAACCTTTGTTTTAGGGCTCCGTAGTTAATTAAAAGCGATTTAATAGTTTTGCCATGACCATCCATTTTTCCAACGCGGCTGAATTTTTTTTAATCTACCCGCAGTTTCTATTTAAAAAGGAACCGTAAAATAAAACCATTTTCACTTCACTAGCTCTACAAGCGCTATTTTATCCTTTAGGTAAAACTAGCGAAGAACAACGCATATATGGGAAAGGAATTTGAACTTGAATTTTCAATGGTTTCTTTGACTTTTAAGCAATAGTTTTGAGCAATACATATCGGATAGTTTACATTTAGATGAGATTAGTTATCGTATGTAGTTTTTATTTTCCACGCGATAGTGAGGTGAAAAATGTTGTATTATACTCGGCGGCAAAGTTTGTTCAACTCTTAAAAACAACTTTGCCCCTTGTATAATAAAGAACTATTTCGAGCACCTTCCATTTACCTCAAGCGGTACTTATAGAACATTCACGGCCACTGCATTTTCAACTTTTCAACGGTAGACGTTTGTCATTTGTTTGTCCGTAAATCATGCGACTGTTTTAACCTTCTTACGAGTTTCTTGGAACGTATAAACGAATCGTCAAAAGCAGGACGACGTAAATGTCATTGATTTGTAGTCGTAAGCTACGGAACCTTATTTTGAGCATGATCAGACTCTCTCTTGGCTGGTTCTTGATAATTAAAACGGGTCGAAGTTCGTTTAAATAGATTAAATTACAGTGTCCGTGACTTTGATAAAAACAAATAAATACTACTTACCGAAATAGAAGTAGGAAAATGTAGTAAAATTTTGCTATCCCACACTACTCCACGTAATGTCACCCTCTAAGGCCCACTTGCACCACCCCATAGTTAACCGCTAACCCGAAGTTAAGCGGTCACATTTCATACAACAAACGCATAACTCTGGGTATGTGGCAAACCTCGGGTGGTAGACGTGGCCCTTACAGGTGTTTGTCATACAGTGACCTTAAATTTTAAAGGGTTAAATATAATAAAAAACCGGCCAAGCGCGAGTCGGACTCGCGCACCGAGGGTTCCGTACAAGCTTTGAGTTGCAACTGCACCTAGAAGTAGAAATTTGACGTCAGTCCCATGTATCGACAGATTGGGTCACCTGTTTGCATGGCATAGAGTTAGTTTGCGAGTTTGTTGTTCCTTGATATTTTTTCATTACCTACATAAACCTTTTTTTTAAACATTATTTAAAATTCGGTACTTGCAGCATGATTATCCTATAAATTTAAAGAAAAAAATAATCTGAGGCGGTTAAATCTCAATTTTAGATCATCAATTTCTTTTTTATTGAACAAGATTTATGAAGATAGCGTCAATGTTATATTTTTCTTATCATATTTATGACAATTCTATCGTTATGTAATTTTTTTTTATCCTTTTTAAACTTCGGAGATAAAGGGAGGAATGGTATTTTAGTAAGATTTTGGTTAATAAATCAAAAAAATTTCATTGTAAATAAATAACAATATATTTTTTTATAGTGGCTCTGTGTGATGCAGACCTCGCGAGATGGTATTGATATTAGCAAAAAGGTCTTAAGCGCCCTTGGGACGCCATTTTGAAAATTTCCAATAACTGTCACGACAAAAAAAACCTAATTAGCGAATTTTCTTACAAATTTTCACAAGGATTGGTTCTTTGGCTGTAGAGGAGTACAAATGGACAGACATACGAAAGCATTTTGCCCAAGCTGAAACGAAGATGCTTCGCTCTCTCGGTCAATAAATTGTTTTAGAGTGTGCAAATCTAGCTCTTTTAATTTTTTTAATTTTTGCCCCCTCTCTAATCAGGCATTTTGCAATGAAAATAAATCTAAATATATGATAAGTCCTCTCTCAATGTACTCTACTCTTACTCTGTTACTCTTGTTTATGATTGTTCCAAAATAAATTTCAAATCGGTAGCTTAAGTAGTTCTCAAGACAGAGAGCAAAGGAAGGGTTCCTTATGGTGCACCATCGCACCATAAGGAACCTTTCCTTATACCATTTTGGTACGGAACCTTGAAAACAAACAGGAAGCTCTCTTATATTATAACTTGATATTCTCTTTAATAATACCTACCCAAAGGCAAGAAGTTGAAACTCCTAATTCAGAGGTCGAGAACCCCTAGCGTGTACTGATTAGTTCTCGGAAGAGAGAATATACCTTTTACTGTTCGGAACGAAAACATCGTGAGGAAGCTTGCATATGATAAGTGGAGTTCATAAATATCTGTGCAGCTGAATGCATAATATGTAAATGTACACCTAATGTCAATGTCCTAAGGGTGTACAGATAATTTTGAAGCCTTGGAAATGCTCATATATTTATGAACTCGACTGTGCATACATAATACGTGAAATCCAAAGTGGCATGTAGTCTTAACCAGGTCCTATTTAAGGATGATGCTTCAAGTTTCTTTTATATAATAGGTAACATTTGAGCCGCCTGGTGGGAAGCGGTCATCGTCGCCCATTGACATAACCAACATCAGAAGAGTCACTTATGCAATGTTGACCTTTGAGCCATGAAGCCCTGAACACTCGCTTCTTGAAGAACCCCATATCATATCGCAAAGGGAACACTTTAGGAGGTAACTCATTCCACAGTTTGCACGTCCTATGCCATTAAAATTGAACGATTGCGGATATGTTTGCCTATCTCTCTCACACATAAATACTAGAGTGGCAAAGAGGTTTTTCCGCGAATGCCAATTTTCCATGTTGGTAGTAGGCGTGTTGGTTAAAAACGAGAAAAATGCTCGTTTATTCATTGTGTGCTATGTATCCAGGAAATGTGGAGTTCTAAGGAAATTTCTACGCGTGTCGCTCAAAGGTGATGATGCATCGTGCCGTTCCAAAGGAACGCCTTTCCGTTCTAACATGAGTAATGTGTTAGAAAATACTTGCTTCATGATTGATGACGGCAATAAAAGAAAGCCAGTTAACGAACAAATGTTACGAAGAGATTCAATACAGACGCAGCAGTAATAATACTAATAATTAGCAACCTTATATAAATAAACGGGTACTTAAAAAGAAAATGCGCAGTTTAAGTTCTGGCCCGGACAGTCCGTGGGCGATCCCGTTATCTAATCATTTTAAATCTCTTGTAAAATTGAACCTACAAGATATAAGGTAGTTGGGTAATGTGTAGGATAAACCCTCGCAATTCTTGCTTTCTGGAGAATTCTGGAAAAATATCACATAACTTTCTGTCGGAAATTAGCATTCTCATACATTCTGTACTTTTTAATTAGCTATGTTGAAGGGCTGGCGCCAGTGTCACAAGGGTATTGCCGGCTGCTAATACATCAAAGTATCCAAATCCCCATAAGCAAAGCGTGCTACAAGATCATCGGCCGCCCTTGGCTTTATATACGCTTTCTAAATCCGCGCGTGCGCTGAATCACTTGCGCGCACTGGACGGCTACCGCGGACAACAACATTCGAACTTTTTTGTTTCTATCACGCATACATATTCGGTAATTACAGGCAGATATCGAAATTTTGACTTTCGGGGTAAACTATTTGCAAGAGCATTAAATGGTTACAGACTAGGGATTATTACGCGCGCGCCTATTAAGGATGATTCACACTAGAACGGGCCGGTACGTGACGGGGCCGGGCCGATTTGTCAGTTTCTATAGAAAACGTCACGTGACCTCCGAGGGCTCCGAGCTATCACGTGACTTTCTATAGAAATTGACAGATCGTCCCATCCCGCCCCGTCCTGTCCCGTTCTAGTGTGTCATCCTTTAACTCAATTTTTGGAATACGACAACTCGTACAAGCATTGACGCAGTTATGACTCTAACTTACCACTACCGGTTCGAGCGAACTCTCCCGAAGAAACTTGTCAATAGTTTTAATATTCTGAGGTGAATTTTACCTTTGTATATTTTTTTGCAACCGCTATCGCCACGCACCAGGGTAACAATTATACAGTTACGCTAGGGTGCCTAGCCAAGATTTCAATCGCTCATGCTCTGACGATCATAGTCATTATCTCTATCACTCTTCCTTATTAGTGCGACAATGACAGTAGCGTTTCGTTCGCGACTGAGTATTAGCGAATGGCATCTTGGCTGACTTATTGCATTATACTCGAGTCTGGTTTTGTAAAGCGCCAAATGTCTTAACGCTTATCTGAAAGGTTTCGTGTGTTTGTATTAGTAAGAAGAAGTGTGCAGGTAATGAAGACTTCATTCTGAAACGCGTTAACCCTTCTTTTAGTCGTCACGTGACAGTCCCGAGATCTCAGCCCCCTGAGAAACTATCTGTTAAGTTTTATAGCTATAAACAAAGCGAGGTCAAATACCCAACAACGTCGCCCAACGTGGCAATATACTATATATTTTTACGATATACTGATAATTTTATTATACTTTTGACATTGGCAAAATATTGTTCAACTCTCGGACAGAAGCCATAAATGAAGAAGACATTGATGGTGTCGTATTGTCTGCGACACATTGAGAGCTAATGTTGTGACACACCAAATTAGACATGCGAGCCGGGTGCGAAACAGTCGGCGGCGGCGCGCCGACAAAATTTTCGCGGCGGCGGCGTCTAGCCGGCGGCTCGTTTTTGATTCCTACCCTTCAACTCGTCCTTTATTTTGGACATGAAAACCAGTGCCATATTCAAGGTGCAAGTTTTGTGGGATGATAAAATTGTTACAACCTCCCGAAACATCGACAAAAACCACACAGAGTAACTTTATGCGAGCCAACTACGATCATTTAGGTTTTCAGTCGATTTTGATTTCGTCTTGACTTTTGAGATCTCTTAATACGGGTAAGAAAGTCACGAGGAAATCAAAATCTATTTTACACAACCACCAAGGAACATTTGTATACAAAAATTAGACGCGAGTTTGCCTTGCATTCGGTAATCGCGGGCTCCGTGCGGCAACAACATGCTCCGCTTGGACCTGACGGTCAAAGGGCACAATTCCGGAGGTGGTCGGTAGCACGCCTAGATAGGGAAATGGCAGAAGAGGCGGCCATCATCCAGGCCTGGAACGCTCCCCCAACAGCCCAAGGGGGCATTGAAGAAAGAGCGGCCCAATTCCGGACCTCGCTGACGACGGTATGCGAGGCATCCATGCCCCGTGCCCGGCCCTTTAAGGGTAAGCAGCAAGCCTACTGGTGGTCCCCGGCAATCGCCGCCCTTTGCGCAACCTGCAACGCTGCCCGGCGGGCCTACACCCGATGCAGGAGAAGAAGGTATTCGGAAGAGGAGGAGGAGCGTCTCCACACCACGCTTGCCGAGACGAAACAGGCTCTCAAGGGCGCCTTAGAGGAAGCCAAGAACGAGTCCTGGGAGGAGTTCGTGGCGACCCTCAATAGGGATCCATGGGGGCGACCATATAAAATGGTCCGGAACAAACTGCAGTGCGGCTCTCCAATGGAGTCCAGGGAGCCACAGCTCCTCCGCCAAGTTGTGGAGGGTCTCTTCCCAGAGGCGCCTGATTTCGCCCCACCAGTAACGGCCGCCCCAGAGGTGGACCCGTTAGTCCCACTCGTCGTCCCCCCTATCACCGATGACGAGATGGAATGGGCGACTGAGAAAGTTAGGGCCACACGCAAGGCGCCGGGACCGGACGGTGTCCCAGGAAAGGTCCTGTTCCTGGCGCTTAAGCATCGCGGGGAGCGCCTCAGATCCTTCCTGGAGGATTGCCTCAACGAAGGACTTCCCGAGATGCTGGAAGGAGGGTCGCCTCTGCTTGTTGAGGAAACAAGGTCGCCCTCCAGACTCCCCCGCCGGGTACTGCCGCATCGTGCTGCTGGAAGAAGTCGGAAAGCTCTTCAAGAGAATCCTGGCGGTCCGCATCCAGCGGCACCTAGAAGGAACGGGCCCGAACCTAAGCAACAATCAGTTCGGGTTCCGAGAGTTCGGGGATTTGGAGAAGAGGGAAGGGGGGAGGGGGTGGTGGCGGTGTCACTCGACATAGCCAATGCGTTCGGCTCACTCCCCTCCGGTAATCGAGGAGGCACTCCGTTATATCACGGAGTGCCCGTTTACCTACAAAAGATTGTGGGGCACTATCTGGAAGGGCGTGTAGTGCTCTACCAGCAGAGGGGCGTTCGCCGAGCGAGGAATATGGCGTGCGGGGTTCCACAGGGGTCGGTTTTGGGTCCCTTCCTGTGGAACCTCGGATATGACTGGGTGATCCGAGGAGTGCAGCTTACGCGCATGGTCACCCTGTGTTATGCGGACGACACACTGGTGGCCGTGCGCGGAAAGCAACTAGAGGACGTCCTGAGGAGGGCAGAGGCGGCGACTGAGCTCACAGTGCATAGGAATGGCCTCCTCGGACTTCGGGTCGCAATGTCAAAGACGGAAGCCATGGTCCTGGGGGGACCGAAGCAATGGCGGGTCCGACCTGACACCGAAATTGAGGTGGGGGGTGAAACTGTCCGGGTCGGGGCCCACATAAAGTACTTGGGCCTCGTCCTGGACAGAAAGTGGAATTTTGAGGAGCACTTTACGAGACTAGCCCCCCGTCTCGTAGGTGCTGCCCCGGCGCTGGGCCGTCTGCTGTCCAATCTGGGGGGCCCAAACGCCCCATGCAGGCGATTGTACGCGGGGGTCGTGAGGAGCATGGCGCTTTATCGTGCGCCGATCTGGGCAGAACGGCTGACGGAGCGTACGAAACGCCTGCTCTGTCGCCCGCAGAGAGTGGTGGCCCAAAGGATGGCGAGAACCTACCGCACCCCCGCTCACACCGCAGTGTGCCTTCTCGCTGGCACGCCGCCGTGGGAGTTGGAGGCGCGGGTGCTGGCGGAAAGATACCAATGGAGGGCCTCTGCCCTCCATTGGTATCTTCGAAGCAGGCCTTCGAAGGCGGAGGACATTCATTCGCCTAGACCCCTAGTGGAGCCAGCGGGTACGGGACCCGCATTGCACGGCTCCACACACGTCGTCGGGGGAGTGACCAAGCGTTTCCGGTCACTCCCTCCTTAGTGCGGGTACCCTGGCGCTAAGCCGGGGCCGCCGGAGGGCGTCATGGTGACATGATCGCCATCCCATGGCGCCTTCGTTAACGACACAGAGGGAAAAACACCGGAGTGGAGTTTAGTGGGTAGGGCCGCTCTACTTCCTTCTCTCTAGGAGAAGGAGAACTGAGCGGCGAGTCCCACACACCCCCCAAATGACCTACCCGAGGTCGGGGGACGGTCCGTAACTGCATTCTCTACTCCGTCAAAAAAAAAGGGTAATCGCGGGCGCGCCTGCTGTCGCGGCGCGAATTTCGAACAGGCCGGCGGCGGCGGCGGCGCGCCACCTCTTCATGGCGGCGGCTAGCCGGCGCGGCTCGCATGTCTACACCAAATATAACAGAATATTATTTTTATTCATATTAGTCCCTTTTTTTGTAGTGAAAAAAAGAGAAATTATGACGTTAACTTAACAATTTAGGTATATATATAAATAAATAAATAAATCTACTGTCAGACTTTCTTTAGGTATATTTTTGCAATACTAGGCAACGACATAATAAAATGGCGACGGCTTGTCCTTATAGAACAAGGCTGGCATCGACGGGCGTGGAGACGACAGCCGAGTTCGATGTAGTCACGTGCGCAGTAGGGAAACGCGGTGCTTGAGCCACAGGAAAATACTAGAACAAAAATAACTCTGAATAAAACTCTGAAAAAAAGAATAGAGTCAAACCACGTTATCTCTTCCTAGTAAATGAACTATCAAACATTTGAAGTGTTATTTTAAAGAAAGAAAGAAAGAAGGAAATGCATACTTAGCTTAGTCGGACTCTATTGTCGCGTTGGAGCTTTTCGTCTAATTTTTCAAAAATCATGTGATGCCCTGTATTGTCTTGATTAAATATTGTATTTAAATAGTGTCTGGTGTTTTTAAATACTTTAACCCGAGTATGGGCTTTTTTTTAACTCTTCTTTAACCCTCCTCCGCCCAGCAATGAAATGACAAATAAAATAAACAATAAATAATTAAATACCGGCCAAGTGCAAGTCGGACTCGCGCACTTCGGTTCCATACAAACTTTATGTTGCAACTTCACCTAGAAGTATAAATTTATCGTCAGCCACATGTATCGGCAGAGTAGGTCACTCGTTTGTATGGTAATTACGGTAAGTATGCAAGTTTATTTTTCCTAGATAATTTTTTATCACATAAACCAATTTTTATAAGACGGTACTAACAGCATAATATCATAAATTTTAAGAAAAAAAACAATGTATGTTGGTTAAATTACAAAAGTTCAGAAAGTTTTTTTTTTATTTTAATAAAAAGTAATGAAATTATAATAGGGTCAATGTTATATTTTTTTTCTGTAATATTTATGATAATACAAACATTGTGTACAAAAATCATGTTTTTTCTTCATAAACTTATCGTAAAATAATAATAAAAAATTGTTTTAGAATGTGCATATCTAGTTGTTTCCAATGATACGCCACTTGACCAAGTAACTAAACTTTTGATTTTTGCCTCCTCTTTTATCGGGCATTTTCATTGAAATCTTCTCTCAATGTGTCAGGGTTAACTTTGTTTATTAAATTATAACTATTCCAAACTTCAAATCGGTAGCTTAAGATGTGATAGACAGACAGACTGAGTCACACCATAAGGGTTCCCTTTCTACCCTTTTGGTGCGGAACCCTAAAACCGCGTAATTTTTGAATGACCCAGTTGTACAGGGGATTAAAGACGGGATACAAGACAATTTCATTTTAGTTTTTTTTTTTAGTTTTTACCGCTTGCATCATTTAACTACTTACTACGGGATTTACCTGTGTTGGTAATGTCGTTCCTTTCATTCACTTCTCGAACATGGTGTCATTCATTTCATTTAGTGCTCGATCACCCTAGATGTCACTACTGTTGCTAGTATAAACTATCTAACAATTGACAACCGCCCTATTGTTAACGAACTGTTATAATGATATAATGGAAAACTTGGATAAGAGATGGGGTTACATAACAAAGTGGTCCTTCGAGCCGGATTTGAACAAGCGACTTACTTATTTAAAATGTTAAACATGTTTAATGAAATAGCGAATCTATGTTTGATTTAACAAATGACCCGTAATGAATAGATGAGTTCTAAACATGTTCTTCGTCGTTATACATATTTACCTAGATCCAGGTCGTTTTTACCCAGAACGTGCAAAAGCTGGGATGAGCTACCGCGTTGCGATATGAAATGGGGATCTTCAAGCAGCGAGTGTTCAGGGCTTTAAGGCTCAAAGGTCAACGTTCTATGAGTAGCTCTTTTGATATGAATTAGATATGTCGATGGGAGACGAAGACCACTTTCCATCAGGCAGCTCCATCGCTCGTTTATAACTCTTATATATATTTTTAAAATTTCTAATACCTCTGAATTAAAGCAAAGATAATTAAGATTTAAGATGAGGAATGAGTTCAGTGAGTCAGAAGACGGTTATTCAAGTACCTAATGACCCGTTCATTGACTTTATAGGTCGTTGAGGCACTGTTATTGTTTTTGCTGAATCTTCGGAAAAGTAAACATACCTATAACAGTACCTATATGTAGTCTTACTTGTAGTACTTATTCAACGATTGAATTTGTTAGAGAGAGTATTACTTACATAATATAATATGTATGTACCTATGGTATAACACTTAACTTAAAGGTATAAGGTTTTGTACACATTATTATAAACATAGAACGTGTCTATCGCGTCGGTATATTATAGTAGTTTTTGTACTCCGCACTTCTATCTGTCAATTAGATGACTGACAGCGATATTAAAAAAGTACACATTATAACGTTGTATATGGTATTCCATAAGAACACTGCTCCTATGGATTTTCTTCCAATATATGAGCAATGTTGTTGTTTTTTTTATATAGTGTGCGCAACATCTTCCTATGCAACAGCTCACAACAACAGTAAAACAGCCAAAAACGCGAAATCTTGAATGGTAGCAGAATGTGGAAGATGTCGTTTGCCCACTATAGAAATTTAAAAAAATCAATAGTGTTAATATATTGTGTGATAAACCATAGGAGCATCGTTTAGCGGTTATAATATACCTATACTTTTTTAATATCGCTGTCAGTGCAGAGATGACGTAATAGTTATCTGCCAGTAGACAGGTCTGTTAAATCCTGTGATTTTTTTCTTAATACAGGTTGTAACGAAAATTCTAGATATCCGTAATAGCGTAATCAGTATAGAGTAGGTAAATATAGGGAAAAAAACGACGTCTTGTATAGGGCAGGTCGTCTAAATCGCCAATCCTACATAAAAAAACTTCCCTCTTGAAAAATAATTCCCAACTTTTCCTACTCCGATCACGATAGGTACCTACTCGTTACACCCTTATACGGATCACCAACATTTTTTTTTTACGATGCTGTAAAGGCAACATGGAAACAACAGAGTTTTCGCTGCAAGCTTATATCGCTGACTGTATACCTACTGTTCTAGCGCATAATATATTAATTATTTGTTACTTTAGCTCATATTTCACCTAATTGGCCGACATACAAATCTAAATCCAGCGCAAAATTCCGCAGTCATAATGTCTCTTCACAAGTGCAATCGTGCTCCAGATATATCAAGTTTATTATGTTAGTATCACAGTAGTCCATCTTTAAAGAAAATCCAACAAATTATTTAAAAGAAAAAGATAAAATATATTTGGAAGTGTTTCGGGGTTGGTCGTCGCCCGGAATGATCCCGTGATGAATAAAAAAAAAACAACCTTTCCAGGACCATAAGTGATCTTCTTCTTCCTAGCGTTGTCCCGGCTCATTCCACAGCTCAGGGAGCCTGAGTCCGCTTTGGATGTTAACCTAATCTAAATTGGGGACCTAAATCACAGCATGGTGTCAACTATTGGCCTTTAGAGCGTCGAGCACTAAGTAGTATATTTCAATTGAAACCAAATATAGGTTTTGGTACCAGAACACAAAACCGTAACGTAACAAAAGAGATATATTACTGTCACTGTCCCTGTACTGTGAAAGAATACTTGGATTTTCCTACAGCCTGTTTGTAAACAGGATAATGTATTTTGAAAACAAAATGCTCAGATCAATATTGTGATTAAAAAATAAATATGATACATGTTACCCACGGCCGTGATCGGGTACCAGTGGTTAGGGCGTCTGCCGCGAAAGCAGGAGGTCGCTGGTTCGATCCCAACCCTGCTCACCGGGGGCCTTGGTCACTTTTTCTGTAGTATATGACATCTCTTTAAATTTGTAATTAGTGTGACTAATTGAAAAAAAAACATGAATTAAAAAACCACACACCAAAACCAAAACATTTATTACATTTAATAAATGATTTGATGCGTGCTTTACAATTGTATATAAGCAGATACTTAAGTTCAAAATATGGAGCTTCTAGGCCTGTTAAAAGTACCTTAGATTATTGATGATCGGTGAGTGAGTGAGTGACCAAACTAAAGACTTTGACGTTCGATAGTTCTTAAACTACAAGTTAAAATTAAACATTAATAAGAATATATCTATGCCATGTTATAGCCAACGTGTCACTGAAAATTCAGGGCTCTAGTTTTAACCAGCGCGAAATTACAGGAGGTTGAAAATGGCCTGAACTGGTTTGAGAAAAGGATGGTACGGCCCTGCCTTTGTTTGATCGATTTGTTGGGGGGGCACTGTCGTGCCCTAGATTATCTATAAAATTTCCAGAACATGAGGAACCCATCCGTTATCAGCTTACACATTCCGAGATTTGAATCTGGGACCTCTGACAGTGAGTGAGTATTCTACAGTAAATTTCAAACTGGGGGTTTGAAATTTATATTATTATACTATAGGGTACAAAGTGTTCAAACCTACGTCCTTCCCGCTCGATTAGCGGTGGTCAACGTCGTACGAACAAGATTTATAGTAACTAAATTTAGTTCAAACGAAATGCCCTGGGCAGTATGGGCAGAACAATACACTGTTCTGTTTAAACCATGAACGAAGAAAATAAGAGGACATACAAGTATAAAATCGAGCTACTACGAAATCTTTTCAACGTGGGTTCTCCTTTATATATTTTCCTGTCTGGGCTCGGTTTCTCAGGTATTAATGTATAATCGACTTTTTTCGGGGGATCTCCCAATTATTTAAACCTTCACGATCGCGTAAAACTTTGAAAACTAACCTCTGATGTTTCGAGGGCGACATTTGACATTGTCCCCGTGGTCCCGGGCCGTCGGTTATCACTCGTGGTCGGGACTTACACTATAACGGGATGGGATGGGGCGAGATGAGTTTCTATAGAAAACGTCGCGTGACATTCGAGGGCGTCCCGTCCCCTCTCGCTCCGTCCTGTCCCGTCCCGTTCCGTCCTAGTGTGAGTCATCCTTTAATTTTGTTCACATATTATCAGTTCTATTGTTTTACTCGTCCATTGTATAAACCAGTGATCTAGGCCTTGGCCTAACTCCTTTGAAGTTGTTGTTTTATCAAAATAGGCCAAATTTATTGGGGGTATTCCACGAAATTGTTTACGGTTGTCCTTTACAAACACGAATCTTCTGGAGATTGGTAGGTAGGTACGCACTTACCTGTGGCAGCGCGTTCATAGAACTCGATTCCTGCCGGCTAGCCTTGCGTAAGCCAATCCAGCACCTTTATTAACGACTCACAGATAAATCAGGCCATATTAGCTCCGGGTGGCCCAAAGAACATTTTGACACTGCGCTACTGGCGCCATTTTGGCAACAAAATCCACCATTTTCATTCCATATAACTCTTACTACTGAAACGTGACTGGAACGAATCTAACATTGATCCGTCAAACGGTGAAGACTATAAAATAGGGCATGACAAAGAATTAGGGCCTGGCCACATGTCCACAGTGCGTACCCGTACCTCGGCAACACCAGCCGGCTTCAATTTTTTTGGGTAGGTACATATTTTGAGCGGTAATTACTTTTCCATACTTATTATTCTTCCAAGATCCTAACCCTTAAAAACATCGAATACTTACTAATAATTATTATGTTTACACTATAACAGCCAATATCTATTTTTACATCATTCTGAATCGTCCACCGGACATGAGCGTACGCAAAGCAGCATGCGGCGTCCATCAACACCTCCGTGTTTACTACGATTGCTATGAACAATGAAAACATGTATATTATTGTTTTTTAAATGCTCTCCACACTCGTGATGGGCTGGGTGTGTGAAAAGCTTTGATTTGACTTTAATTTACTTTTATAAATTAAACTATCGTGAGTCATACTGTCATTACCTACATTGCAACGGTTCAAACTCACGCAATAGGCGTGACATGTTTAGACTGCATCGGGCAGTCATCGTCGGACAGACAGAGTGGTGTTGTCAACTTTGCGGCTCGGGCATCACTGATTAATTTTAACTTACTTTTCACACTTTCAAACCTGGGCAGAGTAAGGTTATCTACTGGAGCTCCACACTGGCCCAATACATGTCATCTTTAAACTTATGCCAATGCCAATAGATGTAACAGACGGGGTGTCATCTATGGGCACTAACGTGTCGAGCACTCGGACGTTTATCTTCTGTGTGATTGGGTATTTATAAGGCCCGTTTCCCACTTAACCCCATTGTTGTTCAATATATTTTATTAATGGCGTGATTGAGTGTTTCCATAATTCCAGGGTCTTACTTTATGCCGACGATATGAAGATATTTAGCGCTACCTCCTCAGATAATTATTGTATTAATCTGCAACAAGATCTTGATAGACAAATACTTATTGCATAAATAACAAACTGTCATTAAATATTGCTTAATGAGGTATCCTATAATTCATATTCAATTTATAACGTACACCTTCTTAGAGTAAATGAAAGTCCTCTATCTTGGTTTAAATATCGACAGTGAACTGCAATTAACATCCCATGTAAATAAAATTGTTCAGAAAGCTTATAGGATGTTCGGGTTTATAAATCGCCAAAGTAACGATTTCAAAAATCCTAATACTGTCATTCTTTTATACAATGCCTTCGTTAGATCCCATTTACAATGCTTCAACGGAAAGTATGGCGTCCTTATTTTGCGATTCACATTAATTCTATTGAAAACATTCAAAACAAAGGTTCTAGCTTCTAGCAGGCTAAACTAACAAGAGTGGCCCCCGCGGGGGTTTTGGTTGTAACTTGAGGTGCAGTACTGGACCTAAGAACACTGTATGCGTATCAGCCTTGGATCTTCTTTTGTTTCAGACTTATGAAAATTTCAAAAAATCAAGGTAATTTTTAAACCGTTATTTTAGCTAAATCAAGCAAGGGAGAGTAACCAAAGAAATTCAGAATTAAGGAGCCTTAAATGTGGTTCATAATTCATATTTTCACAGACATTCAATGAAAAAAATGTTTATTTTTTTGCCCTACTACACACTACACACACACACACTACACAACGACCAAAACACATACTTGATAAGCCACAATTGTCAACTACGTTTACAATTTAAAAACATATTAATCATGGTGCGTCATTTCAAAAAACATGTTTACTATAGTCTGACAAGCCAAGGCTGCAGTAGCATTTTTTATTTTATTTATATGCCTCCCTATTATTTTCATACCGAAAAAAAGGGACGCACTTAATTTAAATAAATATCTACTGCAGCCTTGGTTTGTCCGACTATACAGTGTGTAAATCTAATACGGGCGAACCTCTTAACGGTGGTTAGTAGGTATAGGACATAAGAAATGTAATTAGGTAACTTTTAAATGGAATTGCAATTAAAATTTTATCTATAGAAAATAATTCGGCCCGCAATGTAATGCAAACACACTCGCGTTAAGGTTAAACATTCGTTGACAACTGTTAGCGTCAAATATTTTATCGTACATTGCTGCTGAAAATTTTATAAAAAAATTAATTATGGGATCATAATTAAGTTTAACTTAAAGATATATTTTAATTATTGATAACACTAATGAATTCTATGTTTGGTTAAATTTATCGCCCGTATTAGACTTACTCACTGTATAGTGTAGTGGCAAATAAGTAGAGCCCTTCTAATGTAAAGCTGTAGTTGTCACACCACAGAAAGAGGGTTGACGGACACATTAGCTAGTGGTTGACGTATGCAGACTTAGCTTATTTACCAATTTCATTTCCAATTGACGAAAAAAATTTACAATTTGACATTACGATCTCTTCTTAAGATATAATTAGTGCGGATACGTAAGCTATGTCTGTTCTCACTCTCAGTGCGCGGCAATTATACGGTTTTCGGATAATATCCTGTATTTGTGCTACAGGCTCTTGCTTTTTGCCAAATTTAGGTCTAGGTCAACGGCATGTACCCTATACATTTTGATTCCTCATTGCAAATATATGAAAAATGCGTCAGAAACGGCTGTATTTTGGTTTAGTTTTTTAACAGATTTAAGGGACTACAAATTTGTGTATGTGGTATAAAATTCAACTTGCTACCTCTACGCGTTTCCTAGATACAGGGTCTTGACAGACAGACGAACCGACGGACAAACAACGGCCGTTTTTTCCTTTTAAGGTACGGAACATAGAACTCATGCAATCACTCGGCTAAAAAAATAAACTCATGGTAAGAACACTAAATTGAAAGTCGGACGTCACTATAATCTGCGTGGTAAATGCTAAAGCCATGACGATAATATTTTACAGCCAAAAAGAAAACAGATACCCATGATGCCCATTCATCAGCATCACATTTAGAACGACCTCTCTGGCGGAAGTCGTACGGTAAGTAGGTTTAAATATAGATCTGTCGCGCCTTTTTTTAGGCCGACGATTTTGGAATAGGTGTGTTGTATTGTGTGAGTATGTATATGGTATTGGAAGCGATACTTTTATGCATTTTCATACAATATAATAATACTGTTGATTTTTTTTTAATGCGTAGTTGACACACGACAAAGTCCACATTCTGCCGCCATTTAACAATTACGCTTCTTTTCGCTATTTCTGCTGTCGTAAAAAAACTAGTGTATGCAACAGCTCATAATGGTTCTTAAAATTAAGGGGCGCTGTTACAAACGAAACGTAGTCTAGTCTTATTATATCACTGCTGCATAAACTACTATTTACCTACGGCTATTCCTGAAAATTTGCAACAACATTTTCACGTGTCAGAACATGGGCCAAAGTTAATGAACTTCTCCATAATTAACGTACCTACCCTTTTTATTACATCAACATTTAGGTACATATTCTCTTAAACAAAACCGACGAACTTTCTTTTATTTGCCACCGGATTATGCATGTTACTGTTAATAGCATACTCTCTAGAATAGCGTAACGATTAGAATGAACTTAAGACGTTCTCTCGTGATATAATTTATTTGCAACAAGCAACCCAAATGTTAGTAAGCATTCTACCGGCAAAATTAGTTTGCTTGGTTAAATGTCAAGGTTTGTCATGTGCCTTGAATATACGCACTTACATGAAAATTTACAAAACGGTATTTAAAATTCAAAATTTTACAATTTATATATAGTTTTCAAAGTTAACAGACGTTTTAGTTAAAATTATGTTTTCTCCCTTTTACAAAGAAAAATGACAAACTGACAGATAAAGACAAATAATAACTGTGTTTGATGTGCGTTTATAACCGGCCATATTTGTTTGAGCAATCCGTCGGATCGGCATAGCGGGTATGTCTGCCGGGCATCCGCCGGACAAATCTACCATATATTGATTAGCAGATCCGGCGGATATGCCCGGACGTATATGGTAGGTAAGTACCATGTCTTACAGGATTACTACCCTGACCTAGACTTATCTAGATCTCTAACCGCAAATCAGAAAAGAACTGTAACCGACTTTCTATTTTTAAATCCAAATTTGAATTTCGAATGGGCGCAGACCGTTCTGCACTAAATGCAGTTGCCTGCGGTGTTGACATATTCCAAACTGAATTTTGTTTTATTTAGTAGATGCTAAGTAGGCCTACGGTTTGTTTACTCGTAGACGCCCTATGTACAGGATGTTCCTATCAACTTTTAATCCCTGATGGTAAAGAAGGATGTAACTACTTTTTGAAGGAGTGGCTGGAAACAGCAGTGAATCTATGGAGAAATTGGGGGAGGCTTTTACCTACTGCTTCTATGACTGTCTGCTCGTGTACTGTTCTATTCGGAACCTACTGTGTTCCGAATAAAACAAGTAGTACATAGTATTTAGTAAACTAATTTAAAAATAACAGTCAAAAAACTAAATGCATACCTAACCAAACTTGCTTATGCATTAGGTTATGGATGTTGTTTAGTTAAATACTGGCGTAAAACAACGACAGTATGATTGATTAACCTCAGTCTTATATGCTCTAGTGTTAAGTGAGTCTACAAGCTCTTAACTATTGACCACAGGAAAGAAAAAATGCGTGTTCAGCTGAACTGTAGAGCCAATCTTTCCTGTGGGGAATAGTTAACAGCTTGTAATACAATTCAAAAGAACGGGAGTACTTCTTAATGTGGATAAGGGTTTAATAAGAAAATCAACCTTCATAGCCCTTAACTTTTGAAAAGTCCACGGGAAAGATGCCGAACATCGTTTTGTATTTGACCCCCTTGCTAAACTAAAAATGTGTGTATGTAAGTACGTCCTGTCATAAGCATTGTAGCCATTTAAACTGTGACTCAGTTTCCATAAATTTTGTAACAAGTAGTTTATGCTACTCTTAGTATGTAATACTGTTACATAAACACACGAGTTTGATTTTATACAACGAGCATCAGCGAGTTTCAAATTATGACGAAACTAAAGGATGACTTAAAAGAATCACGTCCGAGCTGAGGCGAGCCGAGGGACGTTTTCTATAGAAACATTAGAAACTGACAGATCGAACCGGCCCGGTCACGTCCCGTCCCGTTCTAGTGTGAGTCATCCTTTAGTTTCGTCATAATTTAAGTTGAAATATTTTTCAAAGGCGTAAGGACTCTTAAAGAGATGTAAAGTGAGCAAAGAAGAGGCTAACATTTATGTGAACATTTCAATATGTGTGACAGAGTCAGTCAATATAGAAAAAAGCGTGAGAATTTTAAACTTCAATTTAAAGCCACCATCCCGCCAACAGAAGGCCTAGTATAAAGGTTGTACGACATTAACTCCTCGACCGCGTTAGCGTATCGAGGGGTCAAAATATGAAAGTTGCCGGATGATTTAAATAAACGGCAAACATAATTTGAACTCCCGATACGCTAACGCGGTCGAGGAGTTAATGTCGTACAATTTTTATAATAGGCCTTCTGTGTGCTAACCATGTCGTACACGGCGCGTTCTATTGTGAGTCGTCTTCAATATAGTTTTAACCAACTGTTTAGTATAGGTACCTATATATGAAACTCTGACCTTAATAATAAGTAGTAAATGAGCTAAAACTTGAATTAAGTTCGTTTATGCATGTGGCAAAAAACTACTTTTGCTAAAATTTTGTCGATTACGAATTACGATTGATTTTTTAATTTAATGTCTCAATAAAATTTCACTAAATTACATACAAATAGTGCCATTAGACCACAAAAACTCTGTTTAAGATAGTACAGTCACCTGCAATGGTATATGACGCTGGGAAGGCCGCAAAAATATGTGACACGCTCTTATGGCGGTACAAGCAAGACTGTGTCACATATTTTTGCGGCCTTTACAGCGTCATATACTATTGCAGGTGACTGTACCTAAAAGGCAGAAATTATTATGATTTACGTTAAATCACACCGAAAATGTACTCAACTCATTAACGTTTAAAAGGAAAAGGGACTCTTAAGATGTGCGTTAACACAAATTCATAAAAACAGTCACTGATGAATGTATGTAGTACCTATACCCAAAACGGCGCTTTAAAATACAATCGCTGCAAACGTCAAAACCTCGAATCTCAATAAGGTACCTTTTCTCAGTAAGGTTACTTAACATGTATACAAAAAGTCGCTCTAAATTTAAAGTGCACTCTAAACACAACAACATAAGGTCCAAAATTAAACGAGATTCGTTTCTGGTAAAGAATTCAAAAAGGGCAGCCTCTAAGTGCTATCAAAATGTATTAGGGGCGGACAGTTTGAATCGTAAGTTGGCAGTTAGAATTTGGAACAGCATGTTTTGATTATAGATTCTAAATTTGAAATTCTATCGACCGTTATTCCAATGTGGCCAAGGAGCGATAGCGTCAGCCATCGGCCATCCAGTAAATTCTGTTGCCATTTTCTTCTCAATACAAGGATTGTATTATCATTCATGACATCAGAGTAAGTACAGTTATCTAGAATAATCTAGATACGCCTGATTCGCGCGCTATTTTTTCGATGCAATGCAACTAACTTGACGCTAATTTTGATAGTACAGTCTGTGAAAGTGTTACAAGTCATTATGTCATATAAGTTTGACGTACACTTTAAATGTTTGACAGTTCATTTGTTTGGAAGAGATAACGGTGGTTTGACTCTATGTAAGTATATATTTTTAAACTAATCAAAGGACACCTGCCTGTATTGATAATTACTAAATATATATTTTAGTACATTACGATACATGGGCGAAAAAGAGGAAGTTTGCAACGAGGAGCGATAAATTAAAACTCGACCATAGGGAGTGTTTTAAATCAACAAGAGTTGCGAAATCTAAAGGCTACGCGCAACCGCTTGCAAAACATTGTTCACAGTCCAAAAATAAAATTCCAGTTCATTCACGTAAATCTATATCGAAACGATTGTTTTCTAATCGGACGCTTGCCAAAATCCCTTTTAAAATGTCGTGCGCGGGAGTGTTTTACTAAATGTCATGTAAATTTTGGGAGTCGTCTAGAATCGGGAAAGAGTAACACTATTAAATAAAATAAGCCGCTGAAAGTCTGCACGGCTACTAAATTGGCATTGTGCATTGACGGGAAAACCTCTTTATCACTTCAATAACCAAGTGTGAAAGATACAAATTTTCGATCGTTCGATTTTTGTAGTACCTACTAGAGGCCTACTCTAACCATCATTCCGCATTTTAGTAATGAGGAATGAACCGCAGTACAAAGATTTGCTTCGTACAGTGAAGTATAATAAACATGATATTTACGTCAAAATTATTCAAAAATAGGTAGAGTCAACCAACACTGGAGTTATCTCTTCCAAGCAAACGAAGTGTCATACTTTCTCGTATTATCTTAAACGTCAAACTTCTATGCAATTATGACGTTTAATTAATACTTTTACAGTATGTGCTATCAAAATCTAGGAAACTGGAAAATTCGTATCCGCGCCAGCTTTCGTGAATCGATCTGGACTATACTTTTTTCACTTAAATATAAATGTATGTAGCCGCAAGCAAGGCCTTGAAGAAAATGAAAGTTATTGATGTAAAATTAGTACTAAGGAGTAAATTGATTTCGATTATAAAGTTTACAAGCACGTGTATTTCTTATCTAATCAATCACCCTCCAGACAAGTCGCCACTCAAATATAATTCCAGCAAAATTTTCAGACCCTCGCTGTGATAAACACCTAAAAATCCTTGAGAAGGCAATATTAATGTCACGTGTACCTATTTTCATTGAAAATTTATAGCTATGAATAAGCGGAGAACAAATTATGCGATTTGATTGTAATTTCATTTCAGCTCGTGTACGCCTACGTAAGTTAGATCAATGTGCTTTTAGACAACATTGCTGTGCATTTTTGTGCAGGCGTCTAATGTATTATACTTATCTTGTTTTTGTTTGTCTGTTTTGTTTTGTATTGTTTACGCCTGCCGAGATTGCTTACCGATGGGCTCGTCAGAAGATCAGCGCTAAAAATACGCTGAGATGAGACCATTTTCGTAACACTTGTGCTGTGTTTATTATCTGTATTTTATTTGTTCTCTTTTTGTGTCTTTAATAAAATAAATAAATTTGTATGAGTATTATGAATTTATGAGTGTGAATAAATTAAAGTTTCGATCATACATTCCCGTACCACACCAAGTAGGTACCTACAGGTGAAATGCTAAAGGAATTTGGATTTTAGTTTTGTCACGAAATATGGGATCTAAATATACGTGGTGGCATATCTATTTATACGCTTAGATTTTGTATTTACCGAATTTTGTATTACTAATATGTAATTGGTGCCAAACCATAGTAAAGGTCTTGGTGATAGACGCATGCGTCAATCTTTTACTTCATTTACGGATTAAACTAGATATTAAACTTTCATCATTCAATTTGCTAGAATTAGTCACATACCAAAAAAAGAGTCAAATGCATATAAAATAAACTAATATTTGTATTAATAATTTATATTACTACTTTGACTAAGAGCTAGCCCCAGAAAATAGTTTTAAATAGCATTTACAGAGCAACAAAACCATGGACTTCTAACTTTCAATCCGGAGGTCCCGGGTTCAAACCACTACCAATGAGTTTTTCGGAATTTATGTACGAAATATTATGTGATATTTACCAATCGCTTTTCGGTGAAGGAAAACATTGTGAGGAAACCGGACTAATTCCAGTGAGGCCTAGTTTACCCCGGAGGGTAAACTCAACCCAGAGGTTGGCAGGTCAGATGGCAGTCACTTTCGTAAAACTAGCGCCTGCGTCAAATCTTGGGATTAGTTGCCAAAGCGGAGCCCAGGCTCCCTGAAGCATAAGCCGGTAAAAACGCTAGGAAGAAAAAGAATATTGATATGTCTCACAATAGTTTAAATTCGATAGTTTTTGATATATTTTATATTTACGGAATAGTCGACAGTAAACATGATTACACCTTATAATACACTGCAGTAGCTCCTAGGCTACGTAGTTCACGTTACCCGCGCCCCGGTACGCCTTATTGTATCGACATATTTACGACTGGATCGCGTGATTACATCTATCAATGATTGATGAACAGGGATCGCCGCCGTGATGACGCTATTCTGAAGTTCAAGGGACTTTTAGTCATAAATAGTAGTTTTTATTCAAGAACAAAGCTGGACTGTGTTTGAGTATACACTAAAACTACATAATTACAATAATTAACACAACTAATAATTGCTTACCATTTATTAGGCAGGCGTCCGGTTTTGTCCTCCATAACCCAGTATTTAGTCCACCACTTTCACCTAATTGTCCAGTATATTATATATTACATTAACTCTCAATTAGTCCATACACTCTGGTGGGTGCTACCGGTCGAAAGGGCATCTACCTACGTGTTGGCTTCGGCTCCGCGTACGCCTGGTCCGAGATGTCCGTGATGAGGGAAGAAACACAATTTATATTAGAAGGATGTACATTTTATGCTTGACGAGAACAAGTAAAGAACAATAATAATTAAGGAACGTATGTATAATTAAGTATCACAATAAAATTCACAAACGAAAAATGGTACACTCTGATTTCACTACTATGTAAATTGTAGGAGTTGCATTTTGGGTAGGTATGGGTGATTTCTAGACCTTGGATATCGGGTCTACTTGTCAAATAGGTATTGAAAAGGTGACGATAAATAAATGTAATCATTGTCAAATTTTAATAGGAAAATTCAAAGGTACCTCTGACCTAAAGTATGGAAAATGTTGATATGTTTTAGAACTTTTAGAGTTCAGTATCCTGGACAAAAGTCTTTAGGGGTGCTACCACGGTTTCCGAGTCCCTTTCAAAGTTTCCACTGATTTTGTACCAGATAATAAAGTACTAAGTAGTTTATAAGGTTCAATGGTAGGTAGAGGTAGGTAGTTAGGTAAGTTACACTTACTTTATATATTTTGAAAATAAATTTTATCGATTATTCCTATCTATATTTAAAACAATTGGCAACGCTAACTCTATGCCTAAACCAAGGGAAAAACTAAGATTAAAAAAATGTAAATATAGACTCTGTTTTTCTCTAATTTAACCCATTTAATTATCATTTTATTGTTTTTGTAATCTGAACTTATAGGAGAGTACAAAATCAGACGAAATTTTGAAAGGGACTCGGAAACAATGGTAGCACCCATAGAGACTTTGATCAAGAGCACTGAAGTCTACATATCAAAATCCCAGGACATTTAACTGAAACCACATTTTCCATACTTTAGGCCCGGGGTCCTTTAAATTAATAACGTTTCACCCAGTTCAATATTACTAAATATGGTTGCTTTTGGTTGAAAACTCGCTTCGAAATAAGTCTTCTAAGTAATCTGAATAAAACAGTGCAGGCTATTGATAAGTTTTATTGTAAAATCACTTTAAGGAAGGATGTTTTACAGTGAAACAAATAGTTTGAGGTGGTATAGTAGATTTTTAAGTATTCCATTCTTCTATTGAGGTCAAGTTCCAACTTCAATGCAATCAACCTGAAACAAAACACAAGTAAAATATACCAAATTTAAACTATCGTGCGACATATTAATATTTTAATGGCTTGATAATGGCATCATAAGATGTCCGAAACATGTCGCGCATAGTGAGTAAAAAAAAATACATGTCAATTCAAAAAGCGAAATGTAAAAAAATTCCTTTTTTGTTTGCTGTAACGTTCGGAAAGGATGAGTAATCAAGCAAATGGAGGTGACACCACACAGCGCTACCAACTGATACGGTTGAAGTCGGTGCCAACTGTGCCAAGCCAAAACGCTATTCAATTCAGAATCGGTTAAGAATGCGTATCATCCCAGTTTTTATAATTTTCTTCAATATGTGTCATAAATTTATCAACCCACATAAATCCATTCGTTTTGTAGGATATCACAATTCCAACAATCGCCCAAGCTGAATCTTGCAGTTCTTCTTCTTTTTATGGTAGGGTTGCAGTTTATACTTAACGTTGCTTTATGAAAGTGACAAATATACGGAGTTATTTGCCGGCAATATATGTGTCGCTTAATTTCAAACTCGGGTAAATCCATTCGACCCTCTCTGCAAATATCTACCTTATTACCATTTATTAATACCTAAAAATCGCAGATGGGCAATCTGTCGGATCTCCACAGTGGTTACGTACGTCGGGCATCCTCCAGAAAAACAAATCACCTAAATTGTACAACGGACCTTGGAGTAGGTAATCGGTGAACATATATTTAAAAAAACACACACAGACGAATATAACCGTCAGTTAAAAAGTACCTGAGCCGCCCGCACTCGTTCCTGCCCCAGCCCCCGCACTGCCGCCCACGCCAAAACCAAATCCTGCTTGACCCCCTACTGATCCTGTAACAAAGATTTAAATAGAATAACAAAAAAGAAGATCAGATAACAAAAGAGAAGAGAGAGAAGAGAGTTTTAGTTTTTGGATATTTTTACCGAATGAAAATAGTTTTCGGATGAAAATGCTTCAGATACATGAGAAAAGTTTACATGTAGGTACCTTAAAACATGTAGGAGTTCCTTTGATTCGTCATGGATGCCATAGAACATTTTTTTTATTAAAAAAAAATACTTAAATGGGACGATGGAGCTCGGAGTAATCGGTGAACATACATAAAAACAAACATACGAGACTCCGGCGAATTGAGAGCCTCCTCTTTTTTTGGAAGTCGGTTAATAATGATTTCCTAAGTTCCCTTTCTTGTATTACAGCCCCATTTGAGGGATTGGGCCCGCGACAAAACGTCTAATATCGACCAATTGGCAATAACCTGGACAAAGTTTCCATTTCTGAGGAAAGGGGTTTTGTGGGTATAGTATCTTGTTTAAATCGTCCAAAACCTTACAAACATCAATTTACTCACCACCGGCATTGCCACCAGTACTGCCACCTACAAAAAAACATAAATTTTGTTACTTATACCAAAATTGTACGTTTTTCGTGCGATTCTTTCTTAAAATATATAAGCGGGTTTTAAGGATGACTCACACTAGGACGGGAGGGGCCGGGACGGGACGAATTTCTATGGAAAGAATCACGTGATAGCTCGGAGCCCTCGGATGTCACGTGACGTTTTCTATAGAAACTGACAGGTCGTCCCGTCCCACCCCGTCTCGTCCCGTTCTAGTGTGAGTCATCCTTTATTGAACTTTTCTGTTAATTATGTTGCTACAGCTATCTTAGTCAAAATAAAGTTATTATGCTTTATATGCGAGTACCTACAGCTCCGAGAACCTGTCGCGAAACTAGGTGCGAATATTGAAGCTAAACCCCATTGGACATAGCCGAAACGAACATTATGCGATACGTTGTTAAGAAACCAGTGCACAAAGTACCATTATAATCGGTGCAGTGGTTACAAAAAAAGGAACAAATTACTATTTGTTACTTTGGAGCAACCTGTATGCAAGCAAAACTCATGACGTAATAAATCCTCATACAATAGAACCCTCTTCGTCTTTTTGATTATCGTTTTTGTCAGTCACTTAGAACATTTTGATTGTTGGCAAATGTCGTAAATAAAGAAACACACTGTATTTATAATTGGCAGTAGCATATTTGTCACTAATATGCTACTGCCAATTATAAATACAGTGTGTTTCTTTTTGTTGTCGATTATCGGAAATAGCTTTAGATTGAAATTCTTTTTTTACCTTTGGTTGTATTAAAAAAAAATATTAACGTTCGAGCATAACTGAGGTATAGCCCTATTTGTAATTTCAGGGAATGTGCATGGCTGAAGTCAGCCTGTATGTATTTACCAAGCTCCATACATTTAGTTTTAGTATTATTTTCAATTTCAATTTTCCATCAGAAATTTAATTTCCAAGGGATGATTTTCTTAGATAAGTAATAAAATGGAGTCTAAAAACGCTTGTTAACTAACTTCAGCTATTGTAAGCGTACGCGTAATTTTGATAACCGTCGCCCAACTGACCTGAAGATGTTGACTGCGGCGCCTGCTGGCTCTGGAACACAAAAGTTTAATATTAATTGGTGACTTATGCGCTAACTGATTCACCGCTAAGGATCCCTCGTACCGCTACGCCGTAGCCGATAACATGCATTTCTCGCTTTATGCCGTGATTAGGGTGTACAAACCGGTTTTTATTAGTTTGAAATTCCAGTTAATAACCGGTTTGCACGCCCTAACCGTGATTAGCTGCTGAATGGCTAAGGCGTCCCACGTTTAACACATTACATATAAAATTAACTTTTTCCCCTCACTAACTCGGAAAGCGCTGTTTTGTCATTTAAAACTAGCGTGGGAAAACGCATTTTATCCACAATGTGGAAACTGGAATTTCAAACTAATAAAAACCGGTTTGTACACCCTAATCACGGCATAAAGCGAGAAATGCATGTTATCGGCTACGGCGTAGCGGTGTCATGTCAAAGTAATCTAATTCCTATCACTTACCACCAGTCCAGTATAAGTGAGTCCTATATGCCCATAGTAAATATGCGCAATCGGAGGTCACACCTTAAATTGGTCATGTGATCATGTCTTGTCCCGCACTTGGTAAGCTGTTTGCAATATCTAAGTATCAGGAGCGTACCTAATACTCTATGAAAAATTTTGAAATTGATTTTTGATGGTTTCTTCAAGATAACTTACATGTGGATAAGATTTATAATCGTATGTAGTCGGTATTTTCCTCGCAATAGTGAGGGGAAAAATGTTGTATTACACTCGGCGGCAAAGCTTGTTCAACTCTCGTGCCTTGAGACCCTCGTAAAGCTCAAGATTCCAGTTGTTGAATCACTCGCGTCGCTCGTGGCTCGATTTTGGAATATTTCGCTTGCTCGGGTCTCAATATAAGCCCGAGAGTTAAACAACAACTTTGCCCCCTTGTATAATAAATAACTATTAAACCGCAAGTCCAACACATATGAAAAAATAATTCAAGTAGGTATACAGCTTTATAAAGAATTTCAAAGAAAATTATATTTATGTACCTATGTAGCGAAAAGAGCAGAGAAACCGATATCGGGTAATGCAACTTACTGTGTCAAACTTTATTACCGTTGTAGACCGTTTGCGAAGTGGACTAAAATCAATATAGGCAAGATATTATTTTATTCGTTTGTCGTTCTAGATCTAACCCGTAAGGAAACGTGCATCGTTCGCGTTGTCGGGCCAGTGTAAGATAGAACTGCATATGGCCCAACCCCCTCGTGCCAAATCTTGCAAGTGGATTTTAACTTACTTCGACTAGCCGTATTGATATGAAATCTAGCAAGTTTATAACACAAATGGCAAGAATATTTTTGCAAGATGATTTTTTTTGTACTGATTTGATAGTGGAATTCTTTTGTATATGACCCCTCGTGGGTGGGCATTAGTCCAATCCAAATCTTTGGGGGCGTAATATGAGATTCCCCGCTTCATCTAAAGGATTTTTCTTCTTCTTCCTAGCGTTTTCCCGGATAATGCCACGGCTCAGGAAGACTGAGGTCTGCTTTGGCAACTAATCGACTGCCATCTGACCTTCCAACCAAGAGGGTAAACTAGGCCTTATAGAGATTAGTCCGGGTTCCTCACGATGTTTTAATTCACCGAAAAGCCATTGGTAAATATTAAATGATATTTCGTACAATACATAAGTTCCGAAAAACTCATTAGTACGAGCCGGCAGGATTTGGACCCGAGAACTTCGGATTGAGTCTCGCGGCATACTGCTGCCACTCGCCGATGTCGTCAAAAATCATCTTTATCATCATCATATGTCGCTTGTAACCAGAGCTTAACATGAAAATCTATTGTAAATATCAGAAACTTACGGCGCCAATCAGCAGCACGGCGACGAAAAGAACCATGAAACACTTGAACATGTTGGATTGTCACTCTCAATTGACATAGCCATCGTCGCACGCGGCGCGTTTTATACCACCGAATAGCGCTATTTCCCATAGTAAACCACACATTCAATATACAACCTTGTTTCGATAGCATAGAGTTCATTTTCGAATGACAACTACTGGGAATAACTTTGTAGTGTGGTGATGATGGGTGTTTAATAGCAGCACAATTTTACGCCGACTTGTTTACTTAAATGGTTTACTGTTTATATGTCCTTGAGCTTTGATAATCGTGGGATGTTTTGGAATGTTAAATATATAGTGATGTCCTGAAGGTTCTGTGATGGTTTTCTTAAGAGTCCACATGCCGAGTAAAAGAGAGCGGGATAGATCTAATTGCAAAGCGCGCGAAAAATTAAATGGCGATAGTAGGCGGGCGCCTCAAAATAAACCGCGTTATCAGATAATTGCTGTTTAAAACTAAACTAAATTATTTGTAGATAAAAGTTTTCACCAGATTTAAGAACTACTTATTACTAAACTACTTAATTGAGAATCATATTTATAAATTCAAGGGTTTCGACGTTTTAACCATAACATGCAAAAAAAGGACCTATGTTTGAAAAATAAAAGTATGAGGCTTTGAATAAAATTTTTAGTCTGATTCTATCTATCGAAAATACCTAAATGTAATTTTTTCGAACGTCGAACTTGATGGACTCTTTGATTGGACTAGGAAAAAACGGGCACCTGTTGTTGAAGTAAGCTATTCGTCATTTTGTACTGTATAAGAGTAGTAGATTAATATCGGGTTAGAACTAAGACAGGTGTCTTGGACGTCATGGTCATACCGCCATCGTCGGTTGGGCCTGCTGCCCCGTCCACGCCTCGTTCCCGGCATCCACTTAGTAGCTATGATAGCCCATCTATCCATGCATGCAATAATCGGTTATAACCGGTTATGTACATACAAAAATAACCGGTTTTGCATTCCCTAATCCGGATGCATACGGTGGACGTGACCGGCCCAATCAAACTACTATGTAACAAGAACATATACCTACTGTAAGTACTCCTATCAACATTGATCCAGCAATTTTAAATGAAATACGTATTTAAGTACCTCAAAATTACCACTATTATCTAAAATAGCGCATTTTTGTAGGTATTTCACAGAGCTTGTTTACATGCCTACCTAATGATGTTTTTTCTATTTGATGGTACCTATGTGCAAACATTATACTTTATGTATTTATACATCCTAATTTGTGAATTCGTTATTATGTTTTTCCTATAAACATGTTTTTTATGTAAAACAAATCTAGAATTCAAAATATACCTACGTTTAGAATGAAAGGAAATGTGCAAAAATGCATGGCATCGGGCGCGACTCTGGTATATAGGCCCATCGCTCTGCCAAGTAAGCTACCGTGAATACACCCGTGGCCCTGAATTAAGGCGCAGACGAGGGAATTGGTGGATAAATTTGGAGCCACGGGTGTGTTCTCGGTAGCTCAATTGGCAGAGGGATGAGCGTGTATCTCAGAGTTGCGGGTTCAAGTCCCGCCCGAGGTCAAGAATTATCCACTTTTCCTTTCTTTCTAAGAAATTTGGTATCGTTCGGAGACGATTCTACTTAAAAAAATGTTTAATAGTTTTATACCTACACTGCCGATTCCTAGTTCCTGCCACCTTAGCATATGTTGAAAATAGTCGCACGACTTGACAGGTACTTAGGTACACACGCGTTCATAATTGCATGGGCAATTTATGAATGAATTCATTCATAAACTGCCCATGCAATTATGAACGCGATAGTACATTAGGCGCGACATGTTTTATACCTACTTAACATACCAACGCCGTTATGTGGTGACCACGTAAATCAAGGTAGGGCTTCATAGTCACTTGGCGTAAAATTTCTAGGTAATCCTAGCTTTGTCACAAGCTACCCTGAGTTGGTATTTGGCGCCCTAATCACCCATCGTTGCACCCTTGTATGACATCACTTGCGAAATAGACCGATCACTATCTAATTGTATTTATTAAAGGCTGACTGTATTATTAGAAAGAGACATCTCGCGCGCTACTGTTCTCGCGATCTTATTGCACTTGTTAGGTATTGGTGTTTCGCGTGACCTTTACCGGTAACATAAACAAAATCGGAAGTAAAACTAGGGAACTATTGTAGTAATAGTCAGGTAAGAACAAACTACATTAATAACATAAATTCATTTAATTACCTAGTCTTAACATAATTAATATATATATACACAAGGATCTGTTACGGTTTCAGCGGCGGCCAACACAACGTCACCTCATTGTGCGCCGATTCTGGCAGCCATTTTAAATACTCGTCGAGTAAATCTGAAACCAAACAAAAGATAATGATAATAAAGTACCTTCTACACAGTAATTTGGTGGCCGGCCGGGTGACTGCTACTTTTAACCTTTTCGACGCCATGTCAAACGCAGAAGCTATCACTCAGACGCCACGTCATCGACATGTCAAAACTGAACTCTATGTTTTGGCCAGTGTAGGTGTATTTTACTCTGTGGTCTGTGACCGATATATCGGGCATTGGCTTTGAACCAGCGGCGCCAATATATACGCCTTTGGCGTGGAAAAGGTTAATAGTTATAGGCCTTTTACAGACTGTGAAAGTCATAACGTCATAATTTCATAGAAGCTTGACGTTTGAAATAACACTTGCGCAGTTTTTATATCAAATTCGGCTCGTAGCTCTTCAACGAACACCACAAAGAACTAAATTCGTGCAGATAAACATACAGAGATTAAGTTGAAGGCTTTATACTCTTACAACTAAGTTTTGGATGAAATAAAGACATAAATTATTGAGCTGTTATCTACAAGAAAGACGAATTAAGTTATTTCGAACCTTTTTTGACCCTCTCACTAACCCTTTATGACCCTGTAACTCCTCCGACTAATAACGCCTCATACATTGTAAATTTTGTATTTCATCAAACTGTGGACTATAGGCCGTGCCAAAGACTCAGACGTACGTAGTGCGGTCCAAAAGAAAAAAGCTCTCTAGAATCAAATCAAATCAAATCTAGAATAAAAAATATGGCCAATTTTGATAAGAGATTCGCGGCTAACATGGAAAATTTTGCCTTTGGAGTTTTTTTCTTTAGGACTATGTAAAGAGGCGTATCTTTGCGACCAAACGATAAATTTAGGACACTTAGAAACTGGTTTCTGAGACAAAGCTAGAAATAATGCCGAAATCAAAAATTATCACATTTCGCATTGTGCTGTAAGTAGACATTTGCTAAACATTTCGTAAATTTATTAATTCGTGGGAAATTCCCATCCCGAAATAACTTATTTTTTAATAAATACTTTATAATTAAAAAGAATACATGGAGTAAAATTAAAAAATATTAAATTTATACCTCTTACTTCTCGTACTTGGTAGTATACATATATATTTTAGTACCTACCTATGATCTAAATAGCTGAAGTGAGTATATTTGACTGGTTAACTAGAAGAAATTATGGTTTCAAGAGCAAAAAACTGGAACACATTTTGAAACGATTTTTACTTCGACCTTACCAGTCTATTTATTCTTGTGTCGCTGAATCGTACAGGCATTTGTTTCGTTTGTGTTCAAATTTAACCTCCTTGAACATTCGGTCATTAACGAAACAATGGAGATTACCACGATTGAATTCTGTGCTACGAGCGCTAGTGGACTAACGAGAAAATTAAAAAAAAATGAAAATTAAAGATATATATAAGTATAATTAACTGTACTATAACTTCAATTATAAGTGTTTAAAACATAGAGTCAAGTAACATCTGTAAGAACTTGTGGTGCAAAATCGTATTTAATTTTAATTAAGGAAAGTTATAAATTCTGAAAACTATAGATCTAGATATAAGAAAATAATTAGTGAAAATATTTTTGTAAGACTGTTTGTTTCATAATAAATAATTTAAAAAAGTTTTTTGTTATCTCCAAATTAAGCATTTATTTTGCCACTAGAACAAGGCATGAGTGGCGCCACCTGGTGAGCGAAAACACGATACTTTAACTTATACTTACAACTACTCTGCGCCCCCCACACATTCAACAAAGCCTCCCTACTCCCCACTCTCTTCATAACCAGCGCTTTCAGTAACGTCTCTGTGCGCGGCTGCAGCTTGGCCCAACTCTTGACCATGGTCGAGGGGGGAGATAGGAGGGAGCCCGCGTATTTTCGGAGCTTCGGGACCACGGTGCCCTCTAGGAGGAAGCAGGCGAACCATCTGTTGAAAAAAAGAGTAGTGTTGATGGCAATATAGTAGAGTCGCTACTAGAACAGAATCGACCAAAATTTCAGAGCTCTAACTCGCAGCGCACAATTTTTTCCGTCAGCGACTATACTGATAGGCATTGTCGGTTGAATATTTTAGTTTTTTTTTAGGAAGTTTTTATACACTAGGGCGTTCGGCTATCGGTAATCGGAAAAATGGCACGTTTGTACAATTTGACCTTACTGAATGTTTCGTAAAGGCGATAAATATGGCTGACCCACGGAAAGAGACGTAAAATTAATGTGACATTCTCAATGGAATGGCCCGCGCGCAAGTCAAGCTGATTGGAATTGAGGTATTCAAAAAACTTTTATATATCGATTGTTTTTATTTTAAGAAATCAATTGCCCTATTTTAGCGGTTAACATTCTGCATCGACCCGAAATTTACATGTCGTGACGCGAAAGCACCCGGGAGTCCTTCTTCAGGAGGACCTGAAGAAGGACTCCCGGCGTACTTGAAATACTTCGCCTTGACTTTTAACCATTGTACATACCTGTATCTCTCGATTTTGTCCGGGAAGTCAATTTCGACCGTGGGCAGCTCCCAGCCGGCCCTGCCGAAAGTGCCCTTGAAGTGGCACTTCACTCGCCCTGATTTGTCATCGAACCGCGGCTCTGGCTCCGTGAGAGGATCACCTGTGGAAGAATAGGAAATAATTAATTCTTCTCCGATTTCGTCATCTTCTGTCCCACACTTAGCACAGGCCTCCTGTCATGAGTGTTTTAATGGGATTATTCGCAGATGTAAGTTCGGATTTTAACGTATTACGTATTATGTATTGTCCAGATTAGATTGACCGACGTCTTGTATTGTTAACAAAATGTATATATATAGATATTACATAAATAAAAACATTTAATCACACTTGCTCGTACGAGTATAGGGTAATATTATATGCAAGCATACTTAGACTTAATGAGCTGTATTAGGCCCATGGTCGTACGTAATAGATTTCCATATTACTTTACCGTCCACCCGGGCCTCCCGGAGGACCCGTGCCCCACGCGCAGGCTGCAAGTTGTCGCCGCTCACCGCGGTGTATCTACTATGGAGTGTGCTACTACATTTTCTCTAATAATTATTGTTTATTTATATGCCTAGTAAGCTTATCTATTTCCTCGCAAATGTGATGAAAAACATAGTATGTATCCCGGTGGTACAAGAGTTACAAACTCGTATTGAAATTAAATCTTCGAATGTACTATTGATGCAAGACACCGTGATACCGTGACGTTGTACGCAGTATGAACTAGGGACTTACCAAGGTTGCATAACTGCGGCACATAACTCGGGAGCCACTCGGGCTCTATAGCCGTGACATTCTTCATCACCATCTTCCTCCTGTCTTCGCCACCAGTCTCGTACAGCTCCTGGTACACCACCCACTCGGGGATGGTGCGACGCAGTATGGACTGGGAGTGAAGGTGCACTGGCTCTTCGAGATCGCCGCAGTGGTATGCGTATTTAAATTTGCGTTTGTCTTCACCTGAAACAGATGGGAGTGAAATATATGTGTGATTGAAACGTTAAACAAAGCTACATCAACTTCACCCTTAGTTCTGACAAATCTCATGTGAGTTGCATCACAGTTTTAATTCGAGAAAATATTTAAAATAATTTTTAAGAAAAAAAAACCGACTTCATTTGGTTCCCGGTAAAAGTGAAATTAAGAATTTGTTTGAGTTAGCCAGTTTACTTCACAAATATCCAATACACCGCTCGCACGTGTACGATTGAAAATTGAGGAGCTTTCTTAATGTCCTAGGGCTTCCATCATTACATTTGAAGTATAATCAAACGGAACTCCCTTGTAGACCTTTAAACAAACAAAATAACAATGTGTTAAATTGGATGACAGACTGTAAATTAACGAGCATATTCATTATGCCATCCCTGATTATCAACATCAGGTCCACTCCAGCAAAATGATGGCCACAGTAAGAAAATGCCTAAGCTAATTATGAACACCCTCTAATCACAATTAACCTGCCGTTCAAATTTGAAGAGTTCTCTGAATTCTTCTAGAACTCCATCATCAGAATATAAATCAAATCAAAAAGATGAATGTCACAACTAGGATAATAAGTAGAGCTAGGTTTATTAACCAGTTCCACTTTGCGATCCCTGGTCTTCATCATCAGATCAAGTTCATCAAAATTTTGGCTCCGCCAAAACACTGTTTTAGTTACTTAAGGAAACCCTCAAATCAGAATGCATGTGCCGTTAAAATTTGAGGAGTTCTCTCAATCCCTCATGAAGCCCATCATCAAAATAGAACTATAATCAAATAGGACTATCTTGAAGGTATTTCTTTACAAAGAAAAGATGAATGTCTCAAATCGGATGATAGAGCTGGGAATTAACAAGCAGTTCCACTTTGCCATCCCTGGTCTTCATCATCAGGTCCACTCCACCAAATTGATGATGTTCGTAAAGAAATGCTCGAGTGTCTTAAGAAACTACCCAAATCATCATGCATGTGCCTTTCAAATTTGAGGAGTTCCGTCAGTTCCTCATGGATCCCATCATCAGAAATTGATTTTAAAAAAAACGGGACAATCCTGAAACCATCTATATACAGACAAAAAAATATTTTTTAAAATCGGATCATAGTCCTGAGAATTACGAAGCAGTTCCACTTTGCCATCCCTGGTCTTCATCATCAGGTCCACTCCACCAAATTGATGATTTTCGTAAAGAAATGCTCGAGTTTCTTAAGAAATCACCCAAATCAGCATGCATGTGCCTTTCAAATTTGAGGAGTTCCCTCAGTTCCTCATGGATCCCATCATCAGAAATGGATTTTGAAAAAAACGGGACCAACCAGGAACCGTCTACTTTTAGAAAACAAAAAAAAAATTCAAATCGGTTCAGTAATGACGGAGTTATGAGTGAACATCCATTAAAAAAAAAAATAAAAAAAAAAATTCAGTCGAATTGAGAACCTCCTCCTTTTGAAATATTGAAGTCGGTTGAAAAATAGTTTCATATAGTCGGGTACTAAGCGAAAGTCACTAAAGTGCTACCAGAACTTCATGGGCATAGTGAACTATGCATCTTTTCTCAACAACAAGGTAATTTTTAAATTGAAAGAGATGGCATATACTACAGAAAAAGTGACCAAGACCCCCGGTGAGCAAGGCTGGGATCGAGCTAGCGACCTCCTGTTTTCGCGGCAGACGCCCTAACCACTGGGCTACTCTATCACGGCCGTGATTTTTTGATTAGTATATGACATCTCTTTCAATTTATAATGTGTATAATGGTAGTGTGACTACTTAAAAAACAAAAAGAAAACATGAATCAACGCATTTCTTGCAACGAATAAATGATTTGATTCGTGCTTTACAATTTTATTGTACTATACTTAGTGAGTTTTGCTTGTCACCTGAAGAAATATTACTCTTTTAATATTAAAAGCTATCGCGTAATGCCTAACGAATAAATAGAATTGCAGCAAACGGAAAGTAACATAAATTGATGCACTAAATTCACTTAAGGACAGGCAAACGTCTTTTTCTGTCTGGAACGCGGGTCTACATTGAGCTGAGACCTGTGTCACCTTCTATTATCCCCTGGTGAATGGAACGACCGCCACGTCTACCTACAGTTCTAGTTGTTATTATCCTTGACCTCATTCAGCCCGATCTTGGGACCCACGGAGCAAAGCTTGCCCCTCTAGCTGTCCACACAGCGAATCCTCCTTTTTTAAAAGGTCGGCAACGCGCATGTAACACCCCTGGAGTTGCAGGCGTCCATAGGCTACGGTGACCGCTTACCATCAGGCGGGCCATATGCTTGTTTGTCACCGTCGTACTATTTTAAAAAAACCTTCCATGTCCTCATTCAGCCCGATCTTCCTGCCGACCTGGTCTCCAAACCCACTCAATAGCAACTGCCGTAGTAACCTTCCTTGTTTGTCATCTGGTAGCGCCATGTTAGGGTCTACGGCCACGTCCATATTCGCCACGCTCTGGTCAGCAAACTTACCTTCCTTGACTTCATTCAGTCCGATCTTCCTGCCGACCTGGTCTCCCAACCCACTCAGTAGCAGCTGCCGTAGTAACCTTGCTTGGTTGTCGTCGGGCGGTGCCATGCCAGGGTCTACAGTCACATCCACATTGGCCACGCTGAGGTTTATCTCTGAGGTCAACTGTTTGCGGAGTTTGCGGATCTCTTTGATTGCCTGTGGAACAAAATTTGTCAAGTGTAGTAACAGATTGAAATTAAATAGTAAATTAAGGCATTCTTACAGTGTATGTATTCAAACTTTCACGATTTTAACAAATTATACATTTAATAATAATGCCTGGGGCTCGTGTCAAACGTCGGCAATTCATGTTTCGTTGTCAAGAGCGCTGCGCGCGGCATAACGAGCCGCAGTACGCCCGCCTGCATCGTCACGCACCGTACTCAACGTTTGATAATTTATTTATTTTAAACTTTCATTCACGTAAAAAAACTGTACAAAAGGCGGACTTAATGCCTTTGGGCATTCTCTACCAGTCAACCGGAGGGCTAAACAGAAATAGTTAAGGTGGGTGCAGTGAAAATAATTAAATTACACAACTAAGGATAATGGACAATGGAATCTCAAGATCTCCGGAATAGGTCCATTATAATATGCTAGCACCATTGCATCTCTTTCATCATCATAATCCTCTCACTTTCTCCCTGAACCCGTGCTTGGTACAGAACACTACCTCCTCCCCGTTAGCATGGGCGTGCTCGGCGGCCCCGACTGCTCGGAGCAGCTCGCCTAGCAACATTTACCCCAACACTAACCTTGTTGTTGCAGTAACCCGCAGTTGACAATAGGAGTGAAAGAGATGGTAGTATCTCGCCTCTATCCCCCCGCGCCACGGACTCGTGCGGATCGCGCTAGCAATCGCAGAGTGCTCCGAGCAGCCGTCGCGGCCGGTTGCATGACTCATGAGTAAGGGACACGGACTGTACCGAAACATGTCGACCTATTTTCGACTTTGTTGACATGAGTAACCCGGTATATGTATTTTAATAATACTAACCTTCTCTCTGAGTCCGTGCTTGGCACAGAACAGCTCCTCCTCCCCGTTAGCGTGTGCGTGCTCGGCGGCTCCGACTGCTCGGAGCAGCACGCCGGGGTCGCCCAGTAGTTGCAGGTGCCCGGTCGCCGGCCAGTTATCCGGTTTGCCGGACATCACCTACAAATTTAGATTAGACAACTTATAGTGTAAAGGTACATATAAGTCGATTTAAGAGAGCTGGCATGAATGAATTGACCGAAAGGTATGTCACTTGTCACTGTTAGTGAGAGTGGCGTTCTTATACAGGCGCCTCCTAATATTTTGTAAACATGTAAGTACCTAAAACGTTTTCGTTATTCAAGAAAAAGTAAAATATATTTTTATAATCTAGGATGCAGATTATAAAAATATATTATTAATTAATATTGAAGTCCTTTGTAAATAAAACGAATATATATTTTTCTAACTTATTTTAATGTGAAGAAACGAAAGGTGAGGGTATTTTCAAATTATAAAAAAATTAAAAAAGCAGCAGACCACGTCCGTCGTCAACCGAGTTTTTAATTTATTTACCTCACACTGACGCCGCAATCTACATAATGAAGACGAAATAATTCGAAATTCTCACGAAGTGTAACTGTTCATTTTTCTTTTCACGGCATTTATTTATGTACGTGTCGACAAAGATTACTTATACATTTTAGTCATGATCAGGACATTTTCGAGCTAGACCCAAAAAACTGAAAAATGACTAATAATCTGTCAGTTACTTGGCTCTCAAAAATCAAGCTCAACCCCTGGAATTGTGAAACTCGATTTACACGTCTTTAAGACTTAGTGATGGTATTAAAACGATATCCATCTTGCTGGGAATTTGTTCCTGGAAATTATCAATTTTTTTTGGCCTAAATATAATAAAGCTTGCAGGAAATATCTAATGATAATCTTATATAATATCTCATCTTACCTCAGGCACAGTGAGGGCCGAGACCAACAGGATGGTGTACGGCAGGAGATTCTGCTGGTGGCTCAGCGCCAGCATCTTGCCGTAGCGGGGCAAAATGGGGAACGCAGACACCGCCTTCCCTAGGGGCGTCACTTTTAATACCTGTGAAAAATATTAAGGTTTTTTTGCATTTTGACGGCTGCATACTAGGGGATATGGAGGAGAAACTCCGAGCCACCGGGTGTTTCTCGGTAGCTCAGTTGGTAGAGCGATGGGCGTGTATCAGTCGCGAGTTCGAGTCTCGCCCAAGCCAAGAGTTTCTTAATTTTTCTGTTCTTTCTCAGAAACCCGACAAAAGGCTAGACGACAAAAATAAATGTAATTAGTCTGTTTGTTAGATTATTAAAAAATATTCGTATTTTTTCTTTTATTCGTCAAATGAAAAATGGCGTCACGATTTGGTACAATTCTTACCTAATAGTGACATCACCAGCCCTCCACCCCGGAACTTTGATGCTCTTTACCTTCGGGAATTTTAGTTATCTTGAAAAAGGAAAAAATACGTGTCTAATAATTTTGGATAATCTAACTGACGGACTAAATAGAATGATCCATTTTCAACCTAGTCGTCACCCCTATTATTGTACCAGTGGAAAATACATATAACCAGCATTTGTGGGGTTAAACTTCGGTATTCGCTGAAATCATATGACAAGTCCAATACATTATTGTGTGCAAAAATGCCGAAAATGGGCGCATGGCGCATGACCAATGAGAATGAATGAATGAGGATGATGAGGTTTAATGGTAGCCTAGAGGGACATTCTTATTTGTACAGCCATAAGAGCGTGTCACATATTTTTGCAGCCTTCATAGCGGAAGATAATATTGCAGGTGACTGTACACGCCGTATAAAGTTCACATGAACTCACTTCCTCTTCATCTTTCCTCTTGATGTCCATCTTCTGCAGGATACCCAACACTTCTAGCCGTTTCTCCGCCAACCGGAGCTGCATCCGATCCGGCGCCGTCGGGAACGGGAAGTTCACCACCTGGTGACATTAACCTTGTAATACGATGAATACAAGTTGAAGAAATAAAAGAAATGCTACTTTGTTGGATTTAAGAAAGGTACAAATTCATTAAAACCCAGTGTACTGTCAACCAATTGAAAAACCATGTCAAAATAAAACAGTAAGAAATTTCTTACAATCTGATTTAAAGCGTCACTATGACATAGTCCTACAGTGGCCTAGGGTTCCAATTGGTTAACAGTACACTGCAGGGTTTCAATGAATTTGTACCTTTCTTAAATCCAAAAAAAGTAGCATTTCTTTTGTCCCTTTAATTTGTAGAGCGAAGTAAAATGGACTTAAATAACAATAAATAAAATTTCAATTTCCTTAGCATTTTGTTGTAAGCAAGATGGATCCTACGAAATCTATTCTACTTAGACAGAATGGGTACGGTACCTTGTCGATGCCCACGCGCAGTGCATGAGCACCAGATCGTCGATCGGGCGCCAGCACAGGTCGACGGGTGCTGCTCGAGGCAGTCATATTGGTACAGGACTATACATATAGAGCCCACATAGTGATGGGTCCTACAAAATCTATTCCAATTAGCCAGAGTGGGCACGGTACCTTGTCGATGCCCATGCACTTCATCTGCAGCACGAGGTCGTCGACCGGGCGCCGGCACAGGTCCGGCGGGTGCTGCTCGGGGCAGTCGTGCTGGAAGACGGCGGAGCTGTAGAGGCGGTAGGCGTGGCCGGGCGCCGTGCGGCCCGCGCGCCCGGCGCGCTGCGCCGCGGAGGCCTGCGACGTCCACACCACTCGCCACGCGCTGGCACCCGTTGAATGGTCGTATACACTGAATTTTTTTTGTAATCAGGGCTAGTACCACGAACGATTGCGGATTTGTATGTCCATCTCTGTCACACTTGCATATTAGAGTGACAAAGAGGTTTTTCCGTCAATTTTCGATTTTCGTGGTAGGCGTGCAGACGCAGAAATACTGCGTAAATATATAATAGTTTTTAACTACACATATTAATGTCTCATAGAAAAACAACTACAAACCGTTTTGAACACTACGCGAAAAAAATAATTACACTCGCTTGGTTAATGACAGCATGAAGTATAAAAGTTTAGAGGCATAACCGAGACATACTCACCGCATCTTTTTCTTCCCACTATCAACAATATATTTAATAGCTGGTATAGTTAACGAGGTCTCTGCGACATCAGTGCTGACAATGCATATTCTGGCACCAGGGGGCGCTGGCTCGAACACTCTCGCTTGCTTGGCTGAAGACAGCATGGAGTATAGAGGCAGCACCCATAGAGGTTGTCGGCAGGCTTTTATTGCAGGTGCTAGGGTGTCTTCTTCAGCATCTGAAAACCAGAAACCAGTTTTAATTAAAACTATACAACCACCAGTCTCACCGACCACTCAAAAGTAGGCTCAATGGAGGTCGGTTGCTCATATAATTCATATAGCATCGGCGCTCACCGAGCGTTTGAGTGGCCGCGTACCAGGATGTCACGGACTACTGAGCTCTGGTCCTGGTTCCGTTAGGTCGGAACTTCCGATTAATATTTCACATCCACTTCGGTTCCGATTAAAAAAGTATTATCGAATTTTTATCAAAATTACGTCTATAGCAAAAGCTGCATCCTTGACATCAAATTTCGCTGACTAAAAAGTGCCTCTTTTACCAACACTACCATGGGGATATAAATATCACAGATTTTTTTCACAGCTCCTTTGTTTTGTATCGAAATTTTAAAATGTATTAAATTTCTCCGGCAGATTCACTCGTTTTGACTGGCAAAACACAAATGAAAAATGACAGGAAAGTATTTTTTGGTAGGTATTTACTGCTATTTTGAATCTGTAATCTAAAACGATGACCTTCATCAAGCGACTGGGCGTAACCGATGACGACAACTTGTTGAGAAAATTAAAAGCCACGTTCTTCGGCAGTGAGGGAACGACTAAGAAAAAAAATCTAAAACAAAGTATTAAAAAAATATTATAACTTTTTGTACTCAAAATACGAAAAAACTTTTTTCCCGCCCTTACAATTAAAAAGGCAACTGTAGCGGCATAGTAATTAGGTTAAAATTCAAGTAGCACTCTAGATAACTAGTGTCCATTACAAGAATTTGAACCTTCGTACCATGACGTCACTGGTGGTCATATGTGCGGGCGCTCTACCTACCTGAATCACTCAAATGTCCCTCGCTGTCGTCGTCGGCGACCAAGTCCGCCTGTCCGTCGTCCTCGGGCATGTCGTAATCGTCTAAGTTTATTTTAGGCAATTCCTTGGACTTTTTCTTCGCTTTCTTTCGAGCTTTGCGCGCCCGTTTCATTTCTTTCTCGACCTACAAAAACCGAAAGATGTATTTTTTTGTCAAGCGTAGCCTTCACCTCCACTTGCTTCGTTCACGATAGTCATTAAATATTTGAAACCCCATTTTCACCGTGTTAGACATTGAAAAAAAAGGCTTATATTTTAAGAGGGCGTCCTACCCTCCAGTGGCACCCTCATTGGGCCGATTGTGTTTTCTAATAAACCGTTTCATTTTTCTATACCCCACCATAAGATCGTTGTAGTACTACTAATTCCCCAACTTTTGGTCACTGGCACATAGATTCATCTTATAGTGGAGTATAAAGAAATGGTTTATTATAAAACACAATCGGCCCAATGAGGGCGCCACTGGAGAGTCGGCCCCCTCTTAAAGTCAACAGTTTAGGCTATCCATTGTTTCCATGTGTGTTTGGCTACACTGAAATGGTATGTTTTATAAGCGGGCCTTACATCATACATTATGGAAATCTCCCGTCTCCCGCATGTGGGCCCTATACTATTGGCCTATCGACCAATTAAACTGAGCTTACCTCGTCATCATCAGACTCGATGTCCTCCGGTTCAGAGTCCAAGGCCGCGTCCTCCTCGCTGACTTTCTTCTTGGTGATGAGCTTGGAGTAGTCCACGTCCTTCCGATAGGGGAAAGACGCTCGCAGTTTCCGGACCAAGTAGTTAACCTTACAGAAAAACGTTGATGGAACCTCGATAACACGAACCTCAATGGAAACTAAAAAGTTCCTGTTATCGAGTTTTCGTTTTACAGAGGTTTTTATTAGTGTCTGTTCGTCTTGAAGAGGTTTTGAGTTACAGAAGAAAAACCAATCAAAAATTCGTAATAGAGGTAGGCCAAAAGACAAACGCTTAAAGTACAGCCTTCGAATTTTCTTCGAGTTACAGAGGTTTATCAGCTGAATAAATTCGAGATATAGAGGTGACAAAACAATAAATGGCTTTTTTCGTCAAATTTGTACTGAATACCCTTGAAGGGAGTCGTTGGATTCTTCCTCTTAACGAGGTTAGATATTTCGAGTTGTAAAGGTTTTCGGTTTTGAAGGGAAGGGAATAGTACCTATTTTAATTCGTGCTAACGAGGGTTTCGTCTTATCGAGGTTGGAGTTATCGAGGTTCCACTGTAGGTATATAGTCTACTCGATTTGGAACCCTCCTAGAGAGCACTCGTAATTTTTGCTTAACTGACTTACCTCCTGCTGTCCAGTGACGAAGATGAGGATGCCACCTTCAGGCAGTCTAGTGTGTATGTTGACAGTCTTTTTAAACGCCTCTTTTAGGTAATCACTGTATGTGTTCTTGTTGAAGTGCACAGTTACTGGAAACTGCCTGGACTCGATCTGCAAATGGATTGTGTTTACCAACGAGTTGTACTTAAATTAATAACAAAACAAAATGGTGAAAATATTTCACTGATCCATCTAGCTTCAAATTAAGCTTACACAAGAGTTTCGAATTCTTAGAGTACTCGTTGTCAGTGACTCTAAACATCGGCACATAGTTAATATATACGCGACTTTATCTTTTTGAAGTGTTCATTGAAAATTTAAATTACTTATCACTAGTGTCCGACCGAAACATGTTTTTTTGCCAAAACCGAAACCGAAGGCTTGGTATTGATTCTTGTTTCGGCCGAAACCGAAACCGAACCTTTGATCAATGTGATTAAAACGTTGAATAAAACGTCAGTGAGCCTTTTTTTTTCAAATATATAAATAACGCAACATTTCCATGTTCCTATTTCACTTTTCTCGAATTGAAATTTTAGCATTACCATATGATGTCATATTTCCAGCCATGCCGCGCTCACCTGACGTCAGTCGAACGCGACCCGATAGTACGATATTGTAAGTTTCGGCCCTGCCGAAAGGTTCAGTTGGTATTTGGCCGAAACCGACCGAAACCAAAACCAAAACTTCGTTCGGATCGGACCCTACTTATCATTGTAACAGAAAAAAAGTGTACTATGTAAATTCAGAAATATTACACATACATAGTCGTCCGAGAAGTAAGTGCATACAGATGGCTTACCTCTTTCTAGAAAACAATTAAATAACACAAAAAAGAATACTAACCTTGATAACCGGCGGTGGTTCCTTAAAGAGCCTAGTATTCTCCGTGAAGTCCTCGACCCTGAGGGTAGCAGACATGATGATGAGCCGCAGCGGGCTGCCCCTCTTCCGCCGGAGCGGCACGATCCGGGACAGGAGCCCTAGCAGGATGTCCGTGTATACGCTTCGCTCGTGAGCTTCGTCGATGATCACCACCGAGTACTTGCTAAGGAGGAAATCCGATTGGATCTCTTTTAGGAGTACACCTGTAAATGGTAATGGGCATGTACAGTTAACCAAATTCAACCCTATGCCATTGAAGAACTATGCCAAAGTGATGTTAAAAATCAGATTGTAAGAAATCTCTTACCGCTTGTGATTTTGACTTGGCTCTAGGGTGGCCTAGTTGGTTTCAATTGATTGAGTGTACAATATGTGTTTCACACATAGACAACACAGCCCAGTTTTGCCTACATATGCCTAGTTTTACTATTAAAGTTCTACAATTCTATCAACACAACCGAGTTATCCTAAACCATTTTATTAAGGGCTAACACTTAAAACCATTTTTTTCTTCGTGAGGTGGTCTGTGGGTTCACATAGTAACAGTGTAGATAAAACATCGGATAAAACGACTCGTATATTTTATGAATATAAAGAGCATGTTTATGGTGTATACAGTCTGTTTGGAAATTGAAGTACAGCACAAACCGCGCGCCCCGGCAGAGTTTCTAGGGGCAGCTCCTCCGCCGCAGCATACCAGTATACAGTCGGCGTTAAAAATATCTATACAATTACGACCTTATTACATTGCAATAAGGTCGAAGTTGTATATATATTTTTAACGCTGGCAGTACGAGAAAAGGCCGTGTTTGTACAGTACGCTCGCGTACCATGAAGACATTTCACGTGCTTCAAGATCGACCGCAGCATTGCGGGTAATACCTCAATCGCAACTATACCGCAACATCCTCCTCGCGATTTTACTCACCGTCAGTCATAAACTTGATCTTCGTGTCCTTAGTGACATTACCCTCGAACCTCATCAAGTACGACACCTCTTTGCTGCTCAGACCCAGCTCGTAGCCAACTCTAGCGGCCATAGCCACAGTGGCTACCCGTCGGGGCTCCGTGACTGCTATCATTTTGTGTTCTGCATAGCCTGCTTCATACAGAAACTGGGGTATTTGGGTTGTTTTACCACTTCCTGAAGTAAAAATGAAATGTAAGTACATATTATATTGTGTGAGGATCAATGCTTAATGACCCTATACATTTATACAAGTTATAGACACCATTGGAAGACTGAATCACATGGTTTAATTATTTCTAGTTTATGATCAATAGGTTTCTAAACATAGTATGTTCTACAAAAATCAAATCAAAAGTATTAAAAATTAAAGTAGATATTTATTTTACGGGTAGGCCTTTAAGGCACTTTTACAAGTCAATAAACATTAAATATTTAAAATAAATAAATAAATATTTTATGGGACAATCTTACACAAATCGACCTAGTCCCACGGTAAGCTCAATAAGGCTTGTATTGTGGGTACTAGGCGACGATATATATAATAGACATATACATATAACTACTTAAATACATAGAAAACATCCATAACTCAGGAACAAATATTCGTGATAAACACACAAATAAATGCCCTGACCAGGATTCGAACCCGGGACCTCCTGCTTCGTAGGCAGGGTCACTACCAACTAGGCTAGGAGGCCGTTTTACATTATACCTAACATTTAAATTATATGATAGCAAAAAAAATCTAAATAGTCTCGACCGAGGCGAAATGGATCAAAATAATATTTCTGCCAAATCTGCGAGGCAATTAGTATCACCTAATGTTCACCTTGCAGGCCGTCACAGTTACTTCCCTTGGATAAGTCGCCGAATCTCATCTTCATCCAATCCGCCCCGTAACCTGATTGATCTTGGTCTACCCTACAGACAATTTTCTCTACCTTTACACAAATGGAATAATATATGTAGATATTTAAGGCGCCATTACGATAAGGCAGGAAACCAAATTATCTTGGCGACGTACACATGACTGTACGTTATAAATTGAAATGAAATTCTGTAAATAAGTACCAGTTTACAAAACTTACCAGTCTCACCAGCAACCACCAAAAACTCATTCTCATTAACCAACTCCATGACCCTCTGCTCTTCGCCCAAAATCGGGAGTTTCAACCTTGCCACCTGTATCTTAGGGTCCCTCTTCACTTCAATCACAATCGTTGGATGCTCTAACACTGGTTTCTTCACCTCTTCTTTAACCTGAGCTGGTTTTCTTTTTTCTTGTGTCTCATCTCTTGACACTTTCATTCCTTTTTCCGTATCTTGGATATCTTTAGCATCTAATTTTGTTTTTTCGTCATCTTCAATTACTATACTTTCATCTTTATTACTTTCACTTAAAGTCCCATTTTGAATGTTCAGATTTTCTTCAATAATTTCTGGTTCTTCGTCCTCAGATTCGGAACTGGACTCTTCCGATGATTCTTCAAGTCCAACTACATTGGGATCATATTTGGCTTTCTTTTTTTTCTCTTCACTGTCGAGTTTGAGAAGACGTAAACGTTTTTTTGCTCCTAAAATATACAAAAAACATTTTTTTATACCCACTAGCAGAGAAAAATACATATGATATGACGTCTTCTATTTTATTCTATGAAAAACAAACATAATAGCATTGAGCCATTTAATAAATTACGTTTTTAATACTTATTTTAACTTTATTCCAATAAATTAAAGATAGCATCTGACATATATTTAAACTTTCACGATTTTCAAAGTTTTACATGATTAAGCTCTGTTTTAGTAAATTTATAAAGCATTTTGTAACATACTGGTACAAAGAGTCCACCCACACAAAGACATGCTACAGGGGAATTATTGGTTCAAAATAAAAATAAAAATGTTTACTTGGATAACAAATCAATACCATTTGCTGACATGAGGTATCAAGAAACCCCAATATTGCATTGAATGTTACAATTCGCAGTTATATGCAAATGAGATAATGCATGTCATGGCCTGGCATTAATAAATTCTTATTTCAACATGCTAAACAATTCATGCCACTTTTAAAAACGGTTTGTCACATACCAGCAATACTACTAAATTTCTTGTCACTTCCGCGAGCCTCTGCTTCCTGAACAGGTGCAGTGGATAAGTCAGTAAGCCGTCGTAGTCCGAGAGTCTGCACCGTGGAGATTGTTGTCATCTGATTTACCTCGTCTAATGAAGCCTGAACTTGTGCCAGAGATTCTAGAAGGGCTGACCTCTGTAATTTAACATTTTTTTATTTATTATAAAAGCATGTTTTAACTGATGTGGTTGTTGTCAGCTTCAGCTGATTAGTGTAAAAGGGCTTGTTGTATAAGCTGATTAGTGTAAATCATGTGATTTTGGGAAGGAGGGGCAGCAAAATATCACTAACTAGCCGATGCCCGCGACTTTGTCCGCGGATAATTTTGTTTTGGTAGGAATTATATTGAAAATTTCAGTTTTGACAGTATAATAAAAAATATATACACTGCTTCAGTTTCTTAATGAAATAAATGCAAAATGTTGTCTTATACATTGTTTGCTCCCAATATTTCGGCACTGTTACTCTGTGTTGAATGTGTCGTTTTAAATAGTAATTTTAATGTAAATAACCATGTTAGCTTAAAAACGTATAACCCAGGTTTATCTCATAGTAAACACCCGGGTTGCAGGTCAATGTGTACCAAAGGGTAAGGGTGTGTAAGAGGTGTGTAGTAAAAAGACTTAGGAAAAAAAAAATGCAAAAAGTGCAAAAAACACCCACTTTTATGGAGGAATCATGTAGAACACGCTAAAATAAGCATGTTTTGTCTGTTTTTTTTTTTTTCAAGAATCAAAAATGGCCGACATATTCGACTTCTAATATTGTACGTATTTCAGGACTTAGCCAAATTATAGAATAAGTCGGTCATTTTTGATTATAGAAAAAAAAAGTTCAAACAAAACATGCTTATTTTAGCGTGTCTTTCGATGCCATCATAAAAAGTAGGTGTCATCATAACGCAACACCCATCGAAAAAATTTTAAGTCCTGCGTACCCTTTGCTACACCCCAACCCAGATAGCAGCCCTACATGAGTGATGAAGGTTTTGTGTTTGTACTTTTTTTTATTATAAACTGTAATAGATTCATCAGGAGGATTTGAATTTGGGCCCTTTGTATAATTATGTGGCAGAAACCATAGAAACACATATCTGTAATTCATTTTATATGTTGCCAAAATAATTACTGGATTTCTTCACAGCAATATTTATATATACAGATATATATATATACCGCGATACAGGCGAAGCCTAGTGCGGGGACCTTGTTAAATCCTGTAAAACATTTTTGCTAAATAAAGTTATTTGTATTTGTAATATAAAATTGTGGTACATAGGCTTTTTATACCTAACCTCAGTTTTAGAATCAAAATACCACTTACATTTTCCTTCTTCTTTTTCTTGTCAACAATCTTTTCAAGCCTCTTTCTCTGCTGTTTGGAAAGAAATCGAGTTTTCTCCTTTTTCTCATTGATGATTTTTGTCTGTCGCTTTTTCGCAGGCAGAGCAAGAATATTACTTGTATCAGGCGATCCATACTCACTGTTCGAAAACTCAAGTTTGATCTGGAAATACGAAGATTATTTGCTTCATTATTATTTGGGTTTGGGATATAAAAAGAGAACCGAGTTAAGAACCAGGATTACCTCGTTTGTTTTACTGTTATCTATGCTAGTTTTAACAACTTGGCGCGCCTTAGCGTTATAGACTCGCTTCCCCATTTTTAACACAGTGTTAAGTATAAACTTTTTTAATAATTAATATTTAATTTCTTTACATTTTCTTAACTCTACACCACGCAGAAAAATCATTAAAATACGTCAAAGAAACGTGTTTTTGTTATGACAGTAATAATGACATTGACAGTTCAATTTCGTTTTTAAAAGTTCGTCTAAGACCCTATTAAAAACTCAGAAGTTAGAACACATATCAACCGTTTTCTGATAAGTCTCAAATGCTTCCGAGTGACATCCGTTCGAATACCTAGACTATTTTAAAAAGTTTCGTAAAAACAAATTTTACAAGAAACAATCAATAAAACGTACCAAAAAATCATATCATTAAACACTTTCTTTAAAAACTGTAGTTACTTTTCCTAACAATTTTGCCTTTTACCCAAATATCAGCTACCTCGAAATCCGAAATAAAGTAGTTTAATCAAGCATTTGAACGGTCGGAATTATGTGACAGCTGTCATTTTTGACTGTAAATATTTGAGGTTATTATTCATGTGTTGACTGTGTTGTTCAGTTGTATTATGGTTTTTTAAGTTATGAATTAAATTAAGTGCTCCATACTCAGCCACATAATGGAACAACCTACTTTAAATGAAGTATCGCGACATAAAATTCCCATCAATAAAGGCGTTACGCCTTTTTTAAGTTGGGAAGATTCTATGCTCACATTAGTCACTGAAAAAACTGTTAGCATTTTCAAGTTTACGCACAATACTCAATGCATGGACAAGAAAATTGATTGGCTGATAACTGATATCCCGTGTCCGAAGACAAGCCCTGCCACCAGCATTTTTTCAAATAAACTATTGAGGCAAAGTAATATAAGAAACATCGACTACATACAGATGATGCTAGATCCAGGATTATGGCCCCACAACGTCCAATTGATGGAAGAAATGGTTAGCGTGGTATCTATACAGTGCTCTCCACCAAATTTTGTGCATAACAATGAAAGTGTTATTGCAGTTTTGAATAATGTAGGGAATATTGAGCTTTTTGCACCTACTAGCTGTGGATATTCAAGTGTTCTGAATGTCTCATCTATAATTCAAAGGCAATATAAAGATAATTGTGAAAAAATACCTCAAAAGCTGGAAGAAATGAAAAAAATTGCAAATGCTGTAGAAACATGTGCTTATTGTTGGGGAAGTCAAAATAATGACACATTTAATTTTGTCACTGCGCAGAAAAATGGTAACATCCATTTCTGGAAACTTACTATCACTAATGAAGGCATAAGTATTGAAGAATTGGCAATGCAACACACAGATACAGGTGAAATTGTAACTTTATGGTGGATTCCAATATCAGATGATGCCTTTTTGTTAGTATCTGCAAACATATTTGGGCAGTTGCATGTTTATAAATATCACTGGGAAAACCTGTGCCCCAAACTGATCAACTGTGACTGTCCATGGCCTCACAAAGACAGAATGGTTATCAGGCACCTGAAATACATCTTCCATCATGATAAAGTAACAATAATTTGCAATAAACACAGACATTTACTTGTTCTACTAATCAATGAGAATTGCAATAGAATAGCAGAATATTTGAACAACCTAAATGATAACAAAATTACTGTCATAACAGAGAGCAAGAAACAATTATATATAGGCACTATTAACTGCAAAGTATATAAAGTTAATATTACAGTTATACATGAAAAGCTAAATGTAGAAGTAGAAGAGAGGATATTTAAAGAGAACTTAACTAATCATGACTTATGTGGCCTTGGATTCTCTAAAAACAGTGTCATGTGTGCTTTAGCAGTTGTAAATAGAAAAATTTTATTTAGAAAAGAAAGTGTAGCACTAGATGTAATTTTCCTTTGTGAGGAAGAAAATTATGGAAAAGAATTGACATTGCTTCTCGATAATCCAGAACAAAAGTTAACTGACTATTGGGATTGCATTGAACTACTAAGATGTAAAGCCATGAAGTTAAAAATGCTGCCCGCCATTGACTATAACCAACTTTACTTGAATCAGAACATCTATGGAAATAAGCTGTATTTAATTATTTTGAATTTTTACCACAGTTTAGATAACCTCCTAAGGAATAACTCCATAGGCTTGCTTCCTGAGATTTCGTTAGAGGTTGTGAAAGAGCGTATCTTTGCCTTACATGCAAAAAATATCATCGCTGAATTTTCAGATGTGTGTAGAAGAAAACAAAACACAGAATCATTGACTGACTTTGACTCTGAAACATATTCAGGTGCCAAGAATTATATAATTTATTATTGTGAGAAGAATAAAAAAGATGTGTCCGAGTTAGTTCCTTCTAGTTTTGATGATGTTAAAGACTTTGACTATACCTGCCAATGTTGTGATGAGAAACTTACAGGGTTCTCATGTCCAAATGGACATCTAAACATGGTTTGTGGTCTAACTTTAACTCCTATTGAATCCCTTGACTACCTCAGTTGCTCTGCATGTGGCCTCATAGCAAGGAGAGAACTGCTACAGGAAAATCCAATTTGCTTGTTTTGTGACCTACATTTAAATACATTTCTTTTACCATCGTAAATAAATACCATTTGCAGAATTTGGTTTTTTTAATTTAAAATAATATGACGCTCAAGTGAGCGTAAGCGGTAAGGCGGATGTCACACTGGATGCGATTTGCACCACATTCGACACTCGGGTTTTAGAGTGAGATAACGCCATGCGCTATCCCCTTTGCGCACAGGCGTGCGGTGTATATCGCATCCAGTGTGCATCCGCCTAAGGCGTGAGATTATCAATCTGAAGGTCGCGGGCTTAATCATCATTTGATATTTACCAACCGCTTTTCGATGAACGAAAACATCGTGAGGAAACTGGACTTATACCAAAAAAAAATATTATTTTACCCCCTGAGTTGAAAGGTCTGATAGCAGGTGCTTTCGCAAAACGCCTGACGCTAAATCTTGAGTATTGAATGCCAATTTAACCCTTTGACCGCCGTTGTCACCTATACAAGACAACGATAGTACGATACACTAACGCCGTCGTCTTGTATACAAGACAAAGTTTCAACCGCTTACTAAATGGTAAAATAATAGAATTTAAAAATTATTTTGTACTCGTGTCAACTTGTTGACCCTTTGTTTTTTCATACATTTACTTTTTAAGCAGGTATATGAATCCATTGTTTCATAATAAAGGATTTAAAAAATATGCTTATGATTTCTACATTTTTCCGTGTCACTGTCGCCGTTGGCATGTATAAAAGACAGCTAGGGATGGGAAAGTTCAATTGATGTGAATTTTTTTTAAATGAATATGTTTTCACGAATCTGGTTTTATTTAAGCGTTCAAACATTAAATTGCCAATTATTGTCATTGTTGGTAACTACTCGTAGTAAGTAGGTATATGTAGAAAAAAAAGGCATAATAATGGATAAAGTTTAGGCAGCTTCTTCAGTAAATTGTCCATTGCGGTTTATTTGCCGAATAAATTATTGACCGCAGTGACAGCGGAGGTCTACATTTTAACTCGATATATATATATAACCGATATATACAGTATGTATCACAACGAAGAGCAAACCTTAAAACTGGTTGACGGGGAACTCGAGTACAATGTAATGACGTGCATTTCACGTGCCTAAATACATGTTTTATGGCATAAAATTACTAAATGAATTACTCGAAGACCATATTTTTGCAGTCGGTTAATGGTTTTTGTAACATCTAATAGGGTTTGTTTACGTTTTTGATTTTTGACAGTGCATGCGTATTGCGTACTGTTGATATGTAGCTAGGGGCAACTAATTAACATTAACGTTGTTATGTCAATACACATGCGCTTTGAGTTCTGTTTATAAGTAACCTAGGTAATTATTTTAATAATGGCTGTAGTCATAGGCAACGCGCAAGCGCTTTGTTAGCTATTTGTTTGTAACTAGGTAAAAATCCAAACTTCAACAAGGTTTGACGCCTGTCTGTCAGTTGGTAATTTAAGAAATGTCATTTATAAGATTGTAAACAAATAATACAGGGGAGGTGCAACACAATAATAATAAATGTATATTTTTATACCTCACGTAAAACCTGTCGTATTTTTGATGAATTAGGTAACTACCATGCTCATATTTATGATCTAAACATTAACGGGTTTCTTGTTTTGCCTTTCATTCTGATACATACTGTATATATATATATATATATATATATTATTAAATCCACCTGTTAGTTTTCTCCGAAAACCCTCCGGTAAGTATGTAAATTTATCGAGACACGATGCGCGTCCCTAATCTTATGGTTTATAAAGTTTACGTACCGACAAGCGCTTATGCCGTTGACTCAGACGCTATTATTACTTAACTCGCGCGTAAACAGTATTTGTCAGTCGGAACTAAAGACGAGCCCTGCGCGCCGTTGACATGTATAGAAGACTACTCGTACAGACTAGTGCGGTGATATTACTTCATGATTCGATAATGTTTAGTTGTTGTTTTTCATGATAAAGTCCTTTATTTTCAACATTTTCTTGTATAGTAAATCTGTTTAGTTTAGAAATTTTGAGAGAAATCTAAGTTTGGAAATAAAAAAAGGCAAATTGAGAAGAATTCCACCTTTAATTATGAATATCGATATCACTATTTGCAATCCCTAAACTTTTTATTAGTTGTTTACTTAAAATTTGCTCTGGCGTGTGAGTGAGCGTCTTGGCGAACAGGGTCCGGCGGCCAAAAGGTTAAGAACTTTAGAACTCTAAATGTCAAGTCAAGTCAATTTATTCAAGTTTGCCAGATTATTATACCACTTTCGTATGATTCAACAATCGCGGAATATGAAGGTAGGTACCTACATATGTAGGTACATGATTTTCTTCTTTACGTGTCTATCTCACCTCCGTTACAGTAGGGAGACCGGGTAAGAAAGCCATAAATGACGTCTAACTAAAGGCACAAAAAAAATTCATCGACCGGAGTCAAGAAAATAACTGGTAAAGCTGGCGATCTTTCGACTCCGGTTAACAAAGCCATATTTTTGCCTGCGCCTGGTGTTTACTTCGCCGCAAAGCAACTCGTTATACAATATAATATGATATTCACGGCGTGTAGGTAGGTACGTCTGCTGTTACGAATATGACACTCACAATATATCTAACAAAACATCGTGAGGACACCGGACTTATTTGAATGAGGCCTAGGTTTGCCTAATGGATTAGAACAGCGGTTGGCAACAGGCGGCCCGCGAGCCTCCTTGACTAATAACGACTAACTTTTTGTATAACGTGTACCTAGGTATGTTAGTGACTATTAACAAAGTATGGCCCCCCGCGTCAATTTCGTTACCTACTATGTGGCCCTAGACTCCTGAAAGGTTGCCGACCCCTGGATTAGAAGATTAGATTTTGCTAGACTTTCAGTTGGCACTTGGCAGTCACCTCCGAGCTCCGTAAAAAGTGTAAATAGGCATCCGCCAAATAAATAGGCATCCGCCTACACCTGACGGAATTTTTATGCTGGCACAATTAAATATTATAAACAAAAATTTTATGCTTTTTATGTTGGCGTGTTGGCTCAAATATTTGTACTGACGTTCATAGTAGGAGCTAAGAGTCTGATACGAATATTTTGACCAACGCGCCAACTGCAGTGCCACTTTAGGTACGTTGTCATAGTTTTCCGAACTCGCGCGCTGTAGGTTAGGTGTAGGTACTCGTATCGTAGGAGAATAGAACTGACAAATAAGGTTTCGTAAATTCAACCTCGTAGGTTGTTTTATATAGGTGTCAAATTAAAATTAGGTACTTGCAGCCTACTTTTCCTCTACACTTATGTAGGTAGCCTATTTTGTGGGTCCCTCAACACTCGGTTCTTCTGGGGAATAAGGCGTTTCATAAATTGTAAAACACACTTCTTCCCGTTCGTACCAAACCTGCACTGGACTCTACCTAAAAGAAGAAGACTCTAACGAAACCTGGACTCTACCTAAGTCCGACCTAGCTAACTTTGCATACATTTTGATTGCACAGACTGTAAGTGTTAATAACTATAATTTTGCCGTTTAACTTAACCCGTACGCAGTTTCTGACTACCTAATAAATACCTATCAATATCCATGCCAACTTGGCTTGGGCTGCCTCTGAAATTGCAACATCAATGACATTGAAGGTGACATAACCATTTCCCGCGATACTGCATTTGAAGTAAATTTTAACCTTTGATACAATTTCTTATCATTCTTATTTTAGTTTAATAGGTAGGTACACTTCAGATAATAGGTATTGATGTGTTTGACTTTAGTAAAAGGTTCCACATTGTCGGCGATTGATAAGCTTCAGTTGCCAAATGGATCTTTATGGTATTAGCGCTTTAGCGACATCCGACACAGTGGTACATTTAGCCGAACAACGTCACATTATGTGGTGTCATTCCTTTATCTTTAGGTGTATTAAGTATTAGTTTAATCTAGGTTTGAGTGCTTATTTTTCACGGATGCAACGTGGGCTAATCTTGATTACCTGGATTACTATTAGTAATAAAAACCGGCCAAGTGCGAGTCGGGCTCGCCAACCGACAGTTCCGGGGTCTTGACAACTGGTGGCACGGAACTCTCAGAGCAGCAATTATACGGTTTTCGGTTTTTTTTCTGTAGGTACTTGTGCCACAAACTCTTGCTTTTTGCTAAATTTGGTGATTCTAAGTAAACGGGAAGTACCCTATACATTTTGATTTCCATTGCAATGTTTGGGACATAGAGGGCTGTATCTTTTGATTACGTTGACCTAGAGGATTGGTTTCTTTTCACAGCTTCAAGGGACCGCAGTCCGGAAGGCCTAGTATAAAAGTTGTACGACATTAACTCCTCGACCGCGTTAGCGTATCGAGGGGTCAAAATATGAAAATTGCCGGATGATTTATATAAACGGCAAACATAATTTGAACTCCCGATACGCTAACGCGGTCGAGGAGTTAATGTCGTACAATTTTTATACTAGGCCTTCTGTGTATAGTGTGTATATATACTTGCCTAATTATTGTATTAATTTCAACTTGCTATCTCCTACGCGTTCCCGAGATAAAGGGTCTTGACAAACCGACGGACGGCCAATAAAGTGATCCTGTAAGGGTTCCTTATTTATTTTGAGGTAAGGAACCCTAATTAACTCTAAAATATCAATAAATAATATTCCAGACATGTTAATAATAAAGATTGGAGCTCTCGATAGCTCAAAGTATTATCATATCATTTTTGAGCTTCCGTTAGCCAAAATGGCAAAAAAAAACGAAACGCTTAGATATAGTTTCGTCCAGTCCGTCTGTCTGTCCGTCCGTATGTCACAGCGGTTTTACTCAGGAACTAAAAACAAATTTGGTCAAGTCGTTTTTAAGTTTTTGCCAAAAAACTATTTCTTACTAAAGGACGTAATTGCCTTAATATTTTGAAGGCACTTACACTTTTTTCCTTGAACAATTTTTTCACCTACGGTACACAACCCTCAATTATGCGTGGCGACACGCACTGGCCTGGTTTTTTTCATAGATATCTTTTGAGGGCACTTTGACCTATGCTTAAATACTGGATTGGTACATATTTACCTACTTATTAGCTTACATTTTTGTATTGGAGTGTACGAGTAGTTATACGCACTTCGGTAAATTGTGCCGCAGGTTGCATATTATTTATGAGTTGGGCATAGATTATACGTACATCATCGTCATATTTCAGCCGACAGTCGTCGACCGATGGGCAAAGAGGTGTCCCCCAGGGATTCTCAATATTTTAACCATACCACCTGCGTCTAACACTGCCTGTCGATCTTGTTCAGATAGTCGGTTCAGGCGACTTTATCTATGAAATTATGTCGTTTCCTTAACACTTTCACAGTATGGGCTATCAAAATCTAAGAAAGTTAGCATAGTAAACTTCTAATAGCGGGTTACTCACGTCAATAAAGTCGAAAATAGCTCGACATGTTTCGGAACAGTCCGTGTCCCTTATTCATGAGTCATGCGTCTAGCCGCCCGCACCATCCACGCCTGCGCCGCCCGCATCCTCCGCGCCGTTGCCTCAGTCGAGAGCTGACCGCGCTGGGGCTCGCAGTGTGCGTAGAGCAGCCGCCGCGGCTAGACGCATGACTCATGAATAAGGGACACGGACTGTTCCGAAACATGTCGAGCTATTTTCGACTTTATTGACGTGAGTAACCCGCTTTAGAATTTTAATATGTCTGATACTCACGGGAGTTTTCTAATTAAAAGTTAGCATAGACTGACACGTTGAACTCGAGAAAGGAGATTGACTGTGTTTATTTTTAATTTGTCTCGTACAGCAATAGCACACACATAAATAGGTAGGTAAGTATAGATTACTGCTAGCTCACTCGTATATAAGCAGGTTCTTTAGAGCGAAGATTGTTCAGGCTTGTAAGAAGTGCAAGACAGTCGCCATGTCGTTTTTTGGAAAGCAGTTCAAGAAAGTGAAAGCTGAAAATGCTTTGGAGATCCTTGGAAAACTAAGTAAGTTGGGAAAACCAGTCAGAGATGTAGTTAATGTTAAAACAAGTCGGTTATTTTAGTCGGTGCTAGCGTGTCCATAGAACGCGACTTACAGCGACTTGCCTATTTTATTTAAACCCTGTGTTCCTCTACAATTTGAAAATAGGTAAGTCGGCAAAAGTTGAGTTCCATGGATAGTGAGTGAGTGAGTGTCCAAACTAAGAAACTTTGACATTCGATACTTCTTAAACTATTGATAATATATCGATATCATTTTACAGCCAACATGTCCCTGAATTCGGGGTTCTAGCACTTCTAGCTTTAACCAGCGCGAAGTTACAGGAGGTTGAAAATAGCCTGGGGCCTAACTATGTTATCTTAACGCGATTCAGTTGACGACCTAAACTGTGTCGCTTCAAAACATCTGAGCCTAAACTGAATCGCGTTAAGACGTCATGGTAAGGCCCCTGAACTGCTTTGAGAAAAGGATGGTACGGCTGTGCCTATGTTTTGCTGGACTTGCTATATTGATCAAAGCTATTTTTTGCAGTACCAATACACCTTCATATAGGTAGTATCTTATCTTAGCAATTGTAATTTATATCCGTTATTTAATCATTAACATGGGTACCTACATACCCGTATTTTATTAATCTGCCTAAATTTAACGTGTGTTCACGACTTTAAGACTAAAGGTCACTAATGCTAATGCATGGGTGACTCTTTTGATGTTGCTTACGTCTATGGGCGACGATGTCCGCTTCCCTTTACCTTTTTCAAAAAAAATTGGTTGTCAAGCTTCTTCCATACTCAATTTACACTACTAATTCCAGATCTCTCCGAGAACATCATGGCGCTGCTCCGTACCCGTGACAGTGTTACCACCTTCACCAAAAACGACGACGGCACGCTGCAGTACGTTGTCAAAAACGCCGCTGGCACGGTCGTCCTCGACCAGAACATCACCCTTGGAAGCGTCAGCGACTTCATTAGTCCTGATAAGGTGACCATTAAAGTCAAGTTTGACTTGGCAGGAGATGTGCTGAAGAGTGATTTGCATTTCCCTGATGGAAGGATTGTCCATATGGATAGGTATTTCGAAGCTAATGTTTTTAAATTGGTAAGTTTTTTTTTGTTGATAATTACGTTTTACTTAACATAATGAGTAATGACATAGACTCCTAGACTATTCGATATTGTGTTTACCATGAGTTGTACGTAAGCGTAGTCGATAGCGACTGCGCGATTCGAAAGTACATATATTTGAACGAACGTGCAAGGCATACGAGTACTCCATATTCGAGTTATCGGCGAACCAACGTAGCTGTCACATGTCAGATAGTTCTACTAGACGCGGAGAACTCACTTAGCTTCGCTCGCTTGTTCGAAAAAACTAGTCAAGGGTAAATCGATCTTAAAGAAGAAAAAAACAAACTGTGTACTTTTCCGCACTTGAATCGGCACTCGGCAACCCCGTGACCGATTTAACTGAAATAATTAAATATTCGAACTTAAAAATAATTTTTTTCTTATTTTTCCATCTGCCAAAAATTGGTTGTCAAGCTTCTTCCATACTCAATTTACACTACTAATTCCAGATCTCTCCGAGAACATCATGGCGCTGCTCCGTACCCGTGACAGTGTTACCACCTTCACCAAAAACGACGACGGCACGCTGCAGTACGTTGTCAAAAACGCCGCTGGCACGGTCGTCCTCGACCAGAACATCACCCTTGGAAGCGTCAGCGACTTCATTAGTCCTGATAAGGTGACCATTAAAGTCAAGTTTGACTTGGCAGGAGATGTGCTGAAGAGTGATTTGCATTTCCCTGATGGAAGGATTGTCCATATGGATAGGTATTTCGAAGCTAATGTTTTTAAATTGGTAAGTTTTTTTTTGTTGATAATTACGTTTTACTTAACATAATGAGTAATGACATAGACTCCTAGACTATTCGATATTGTGTTTACCATGAGTTGTACGTAAGCGTAGTCGATAGCGACTGCGCGATTCGAAAGTACATATATTTGAACGAACGTGCAAGGCATACGAGTACTCCATATTCGAGTTATCGGCGAACCAACGTAGCTGTCACATGTCAGATAGTTCTACTAGACGCGGAGAACTCACTTAGCTTCGCTCGCTTGTTCGAAAAAACTAGTCAAGGGTAAATCGATCTTAAAGAAGAAAAAAACAAACTGTGTACTTTTCCGCACTTGAATCGGCACTCGGCAACCCCGTGACCGATTTAACTGAAATAATTAAATATTCGAACTTAAAAATAATTTTTTTCTTATTTTTCCATCTGCCAAAATTCTTGATTCGATTCGATCGATGTTCGAGTCACAGTCGACTCGCTCGTTCAAATATTGTTTCTGTCTTGTTTCAGGAAATTTACGTAGACGGTGTCGCCGAAAAAGCTACAGTTCACTACGAGGCTATTTAAATAACCTAGCGGGTACTAAATTTAAAATTAATTAAGTAATATGCACTTTTATATAACATAATTTTTTACATAAAACTATTCAAAAATCCCTATTTGGTAGTTTTCTTATTTTTACCCCTGAAGGAAAAGCATTGATTTAGAGTAAGTAAAAACTAATGTTTCCATTTAGTTTAAGCCACTACCATTTGTTTTTTGTTGTCGTCCTACGGCACCCCAAAGGTGCAGAGGGCCTTCACAAGCTTGCGCCATCCCTTTCTGTCTTCCGCGACTCTTCTAGTCTCGTGTGCTTGTTGTACGTGGCCGTGTTCGATAGCGACTGGGGCGTTCGGAGGTATGTCCGTCTCGCTCCTGCCAGAGTAATGGTAGGAGCGAGACGGACATACTTTCGAGCGCCGCAGTCGGTATCGAATACAGTTAATGCGTGCAACTCATGGTAAGTGTCCAGCTCAGTCCTACTGCACGTAGCTCAGTCTCGACGAACCGTCGCCAAGGGTTTATAGGCCGTCCGGAAGAGTCCGTATAAAAGGCAGCCAAATAATCGGCAGCCCAATAATTCGTGTCCATTTTTTTGGTTGCGGATTATTGGGTTGCTGATTATTGTACTGCTAAAACTGTGGCTTCGGATTATTGGCCCGCTACCGAGCTTGTGCGACCCGATAAATGGCAGCCCAATAATCGGCGACCCAATAATTGGCGACCACGATGTACATTGATTATTGGGCTGCCGATTATTGGCCTGCTTCGAGATTGCTCGACCCAAGAAAAGGCAACCCAATAATCGGCGACCCAATAATCCATGTACATCGTGGTCGCCAATTATTGGGGCGCCGATTATTGGGCTGCCTTTTCGCGGGATGCGAAAAAAGTCGGTTCTGGGTGTTAGGTCGCAGTTCTACCTAACACTCCTCCTCGCTTCGCTCGTCGTCGTACCTAAACCGACCTGCCTTAACATTCGATCTAAGGAGTCTGTATAAAAAGCAGCCAAATAATCGGCAGCCCAATAATTCGTGTCCATTTTTTTGGTTGCGGATTATTGGGTTGCTGATTATTGTACTGCTAAAACTGTGGCTTCGGATTATTGGCCCGCTACCGAGCTTGTCCGACCCGATAAAAGGCAGCCCAATAATCGGCGACCCAATAATTGGCGACCACGATGTACATGGATTATTGGGCTGCCGATTATTGGCCCGCTTCGAGATTGCTCGACCCAAGAAAAGGCAGCCCAATAATCGGCGACCCAATAATCCATGTACATCGTGGTCGTCAATTATTGGGTCGCCGATTATTGGGCTGCCTTTTCGCGGGATGCGGATTAGTGGCACCCGTCCGGAACTACCCGAACTTTCGGTTTCTAACCGAAAGCGATGCTTGCGTCCGTTATTCGCATCTCCGCGACGAATGGTGTTTATATTGAGAGGATGGTGTGGGGAAATCATGTTTATGATCATAGACATATGCTAGTGTAGGTAATATTGGACCTTAAGAGTCCACATATGCGAGCAAAAGAGAGCGGGATAGACCTAACAAACATAACATGAAAAACCGGCAGAGAGCATGTCGGGCCATGCTCAGTGTAGGGTTCCGCAGTTTACCGTCCGACAGAATAGGCAACCTTAAAAAGTGTTTTAATATAGGTATACCATGCTCAATATGCTCATAATAATTAACTTTTCGATGATACTTTCAATCACACCCGTCCCGAGCCGACACTCCCGACCCCATCAACTCCGGAAAAATCTTAACAGTGCAAAGTAGACCACAGTGCCATCTCTCGGGCAATTGGGTTACTAATTTATACAAACTAGATATGTTGGGTTTTCGGGGGTAACTTTTGATCGCGTCAATCCATTTGAATCATTCTTTTCTTATTAGAAGGAAGATCCGTGCGGAATGATAAATTAAGTACTCAAGATAAAAGAAGTGTTTGCATATACAGTTAAATTACAAACTTAAGTCAGAAATTATTTTGTACAATTTTCCAAAAACCGTTCAACCAATCAAGTTCAAAATAATTTTCTAAGAAATTTCTTATTAAGTTCTACTTTTATATATTTTTTTATATTTTTTTAAATTATAGTTCAAAAGTTAGAGGGACCCATTTTTTTTAACTTCTGGAGCGATTATTTCCGAAAATATTCACTTTATCAAAAACTGGTCTAGTAAACCCTCATTATTTTACAAATACCTATCCAATGATATGCCACACTCCAGAGTTGAAACGAAAAAAAAAAACACTCCCCACTTTACGTGTATGGGGAGGTACTCTAAAAAAGAAATTATGACCACTTTTTATTTTACCACTTTGTTGGCGTGACCGATATACATATTCGTACAAAATTACAGCTTTCTAGTACTTACAGTCACTGAGACTATCCGCGGACCGACGGACGGACAGACAGACAGACAAAGCGAAACTATAAGGGTTGCTAGTTGACTACGGAACCCTAAAAAGGACCTGTTGTATCGTATTAGGTGGCCCAATCGTGCCTCTCCCATAACTAGGATATGTATTTTGAGAGAGGTATATGGGCACAGCGGATGCATATCGTTTAGTGTGGTAGGTCACAGCACAACGAATGTCATCTCAAATCTGGAGCAGAGCCCAGAGTGTTATGCTGCTGTTTGTGAGTAAGGTCGCCAGAGCTCCAAGAGGATTCACTGTGTTGACAGCTGGGGACCCACGGAGCAAAGCGTTGTAGGCGTCCATAGGCTACGGCGACCGCTTACCATAAGGCTTAAGGCCATAAGCCATAAGGCTACCGGTATGCTTGTTTGTCACCGTCGTAGTATTAAAAAAAATGTAAAGAGACTGTTTGTCCATTTCGCGTGCGCGGTAAGTAATTAGGAAGGTATGTAGGTACCTGTCGTATTCATTTGTGCATACTAGGTAGGTAGCAGGTATAGGAGAAAGTGCAGGGTAGGCTTCGTACACTTTTTGCTCTGAACCTCATAAAATAAAACCTAACAGCTGTTTTTCAAATTTAATTAATACCATTTCATCGTCCAGTTATTATCTGTATATAATAACAGTGCATTTTTGATTTGATCTCAAACAATTTGGTCAAGATATAATGATTTTCCTAAAAAGTGGAAATTGTACTAGGTAATCTTCCCCACACGTATATGGAGGCTTCGTACACCATTAGTTTCTATCTAGCATTCATCATTTTATGACTTGTTTTACCTGTTATAATCACTGTTTAGGCATATCTTACCGATACACATTTTGACTCTTTTTAGCAAATACTGCCACTGCACTATACTTAATCATTTTTGGAGGGTAGGCTATGCGTAAAAGTGCCCGTCTCGTATACAAAATTAAATATCAACCCTTTAGCATGTAGGGTAGCCGAGACATGTAAACTGTACGAAACCTCCCGGTGTACGAATCCTACCCAATTCCCCTAAAGTTTATCTACTTGTGTGTTTATTACCTAACGGCCTCTAGTCGGTAGTGACCCTGCCTACGGAGTAGAAGGTCTCGGGTTCGAATCCTCGTCACATCTATTTCAGACGATTTATGGAGCAACGTCCGAGGAACATCGCTTTTGAAGGCTGAATAGACTGATACGCTCTCGCGACATATTTTGCCACAGAACTGACAAGGGAAGTTCGTAAAAAATATGCGACGTTTAGCGTCAGTACATATCTTGTTTAAAAAAACAAAAAGTGGGTCGCTGTAATCCCAAGAGATTATGCTTGTGCCCGCCTCCGTGGTGGTGTGGTCCGAAAACCGTTTCAATTCTTGACTTGTATGAGTTTCCATCGATTTTACTCAAAGAGTACATCTGAATGTCTGCCAATTTAGCCCAGCTTGACAGTACTGGCTTCCCACGGCGCGGTTTTGACCCGAAGGGACGTAGTTTTAAGTTTTATTAATGCAGACCTTTTTAAAAATGTCAATAGCGCGATGTAGAACTACAATTTTGTTTGCGGTCAAGTCATACGGATTTGTGCTTTAACGCGCAGTAATAAAGGTGCTGTTGATGCCTTTTTTGCTCTTGGAAGGAGAATTTTAGTTATTGATTTTCATTTCTATTTATGTAAAACATTTATTTTAAATATATACAGTAAGTGTAACTTACCTAGGTACCTACCTCTACGTACCTACCTATTGTAATTTGAATTTATAAGTTCACTTTAAAAACCGGCCAAGAGCTTGTCGGGCCATGCTCAGTGTAGGGTTCCGCAGTTTACTGTCCGTCACAATAGGCAACCTTAAAAAGTGTTTTAATAGATACCATGCTCAATATGCTTATAATAATTAACAATTCGATGATATTTTCGATCACACCCGTCCCGAGTCCCGACCCCATCAACTCCGGAAATACAGCACAGTGCCATCTCTCGGGCGATTGGGTTACTAATTTACACAAACTAGACGGGTTATGTATGTTGGGTTTTCGGGTCGTAACTTTTGATCGCGTGAATCGATTTGAATCATTTTTTTCTTATTAGAAGGCATGTATCTTACGTGCGGGATGATAAATTAAGTACTCAAGATCAAAGAAGTGTTTGCATATACAGTTAAATTACAAACTTAATTCCGAAATTATTTTGTACAATTTTTCAAAAACTATTCAACAAATCAAGTTCAAAATAATTTTCCAAGAAAGTTCTTATTAAGTTCTACTTTTGTAATTTTTTTCATATTTTTTTAACTTATAGTTCAAAAGTTAGAGGGGGGGACACATTTTTTTTAAACTTCTGGAGCGATTATTTCCGAAAATATTAACTTTTTCAAAAACTGGTCTAGTAAACCCTCATTATTTTACAAATACCTATCTAATGATATGCCACACTCTAGGGTTGAAACGAAAAAAATAATCACCCCCACTTTACGTGTATGGGAGGTACTCTAAAAAAGAAATTGGTGTTGGTGTGATCAATATACATAGTAGTACAAAATTACAGTTTTCTAGTACTTGCAGTCACTGAGATTATCCGCGGACGGACGGACGGACAGACAGACTATAAGAGCGAAACTATAAGGGTTCCTAGTTGACTACGGAACCCTAAAAACACCCGTTTAAAGACTGAACCGGGTACACACATTTTACTCAAAAATATGTCCCATAGCATTTATTCCGGTGTACCTAATAAGAGCGTATTATATTTATTAGACGATTTTGTTGATACATATTTTTGCACTTAACTGTACTTAAAATTGATGTAATCAAGAATTATCTACCTGGTATCTACTCGCAATTATTGCTCCAACAGCACTTGACACCATTCCGTTTTGACACGCCTTAAACTTAAACTGATGACTTGATAAGGTATTAGTATTAGTCAAGTGGTACCTAGGTACCTACTACCTACTCTGCGATTATCTTAATTGTTAATACCATGAACAAAATAATCAGTATCGGCATTGTGCTAACTACGAGTTTTACGTAACCGTCTATCTCGCTCCTGCTACAGTAGCTTAGTGGTAGGAACGAAACGTACATACTTTAGAAACGCGCAGTCGCTAACGCCTACGGTTAGGTACATAGGTACAACGCATGGTAAACACACCGGTGGACTGTGAATGACATTCCAAAGTCGCGCTTCCGTTGCAATACTTGCAAAGGTCTAACGGATTAGCCTGAAAAAGTTACAAATATTACGTAAACTTTATTTATTTCTCCTCGTAAGTAGGGTATAATGTCAATATATGTCAATATATGTCGGTTTGTATAATTTCAATTTGTATTAGGGACTCCCACTAGAACGGGACGGGACGGGGTGGGACGGGACGATCTGTCAGTTTCTATAGAAAACGTCACGTGACGTGACATCAAAGGGCTCTGAGCTATCACGTTACTCTTTCAGTTATCACTGTTATCAGATCGTCCCATCTCGGCCCGCCCCATCTTATTGTGTCATGATTTAAGTGATAACAACAACATTTATTCTCGAAATATATACAGTAAGTGTAACTTACCTAACTACCTACCTCTACCTACCTTAAATCTAAAGCCTTGCGGCATTGTACCTAGGATGCTGGCGGCATTTCCTCGTTGTATCGCAATGCTGATACGTTGTGCGAGGAAGCCACCAGCTCTTCGGTCACCACATCAACCAGACGTTTCGCGATTTCTACGAAAAATTTGCGTGCGCTGGGATCCCATGGACCAAGAGATTCGACCCCGAATGGTACAAAAAGGTACTCTTTGCCCAGGCTCTTATATTTATTACGTTTTAAAATTTCGGCGCATTCAGCCGCTCCGCCCGCTTTTACATAAAAACTTTTTGAATAATTTAAAAGATCAGCTAAGTACGTACTATTTTTTCTAACTCAGCAATTTTTAGGGATCACATTTACATAGAACTAACATGGAACGGACTTATGTTTTTATCATACCTTATTCAGGGTGTCTGTGTATACTGGACAGTACCCTAAATAAATAATAATAAAACCGGCCAAGACCAAGAGCATGTCGGGCCATTGTAGAGTTCCGCAGTTTATCGTAAAAGTGTTTTAATAGAAAGCATGCTCAATATGCTTAAAATAATTAACAAATCGATGATACTTTCGATCACACCCGTTCCGACCTCATCAACTCCGGAAAAATCTTAACAGCGCGAAGTAGACCACAGTGCCATCTCTCGGGCAATTGGGTTACTAATTTATGCAAACTAGACGGGTAATGTAAGTTGGGTTTTCGAGGGTAACTTTTGATCGCGTGAATCGATTTGAATCATTATTTTCTTGTTAGAAGGAAGATACGTGCGGGATGATAAATTAAGTACCTACTCAAGATAAAAGAAGTGTTTGCATATACAGTTAAATTACAAACTTAATTCAGAAATTATTTTGTACAATTTTTCAAAAACCGTTCAAGCAATCAAGTTCAAAATATTTTTTCAAGAAAGTTCTTATTAAGTTCTACTTTTGTAATTTTTTTCATGTTTTTTTTTAACTTACAGTTCAAAAGTTTGAGGGGGGGACACATTTTTTAAACTTCTGGAGCGGTTTTTCTGATAATACTAACTTTATCAAAAAGTGTTCTTAGTATACCCGCTCGGTTCTTAGTAAATCCGCGGACGGACGGACGGACAGACAGACTGAGCGAAACTATAAGTAAGTAACAGTATCTAAGTGCTGAATAAATGTGATCGCCATCGAAATTTTTCATTGTAAAATTGAAAAATGAAAAAAAATGTGTAAATCTTGCCTTTTTAAATTGATGACCCAGTAACTAAACTTTTAATTTTTGTCCCCTCTTTTATGGAGCATTTTTTAGTTAAATAAATTAAAATATGTGATAAACCTTTTGTCAATGTGTCTGCATTAACTTATTAGTATTCCAAATTTAAAATCTTAAATTAGCTTAAGTAGTTCTCGAGATATTTAACGATGTGACAGACAGGCAGACTGAGTCGCACCAAAAGCGGCACGGAAGTCACGGAACCCTAAAAACCTAACCTATTTAACATGCTAAATATTATATAATATTGTAGTTATAGTTTTGCCCGGTGTTTCCTGTAATAGGAGCAATAAATGTTATCGTAGATAGTGTCCCTTGAACCTAACTACTTTTAAAAACAATGTACTCTGTAGGGCTTCACTTTTTCTTGTAAAAGCGTAATTTATAAAAGTCGATGAGCAAACGAATTTATTTGAGCCTATTACAGGAAACACCTGGTATAAGTAGTGAATTGATAAGAGTATCATTACAGTAACTGATAATTTAATCTAATCGTTTTATAATCACCTTTATTCAGCAGATAAGACAAGTATTTTTGAGAAGGTATATATAGCGTATTTTCAACTGAGTTCGTTCACGTACAAAGGCATTATATTAACACTAAGGCATTGTTTGAATACAAAAGTATTGTCTACTTTTAATTACCTTGTTGGCGCTTACGAACAGAACAGAAGACAATATTATTGTATTAGAACGATGCCTCCGTGTTAATATTGCCTTTGTAAGTTAACGAGCTCAGTTCAAAATATATCAACTATACTAATGCTCTTCGTGCGAATACCCCTTACTCGTATTTGTGCGAATCGGTACAATATTTTGGCAATTTCGTATGTTGCGACCGTAAGCGCTAGGTAACTTGCGCCAACCTTAGCCGCTAACCCGGCGTTAAGTGTGAAATAGCATTATGAAATAAACGCTTAAATCCGGGTTATTTGGATAACCCCGGTTGGTGCAAGAGGGCCTAAGTGAGCTGCACATTTTGGGATTTGGGACACCACCCCAAGCTGCAGATACGTTCTTATTTAAGTAATCGCAAAATTATACCCTTTGATGCAACAACATTTACTTACTTATACATTCTAAAACCGTTTAAAGACAAGCTATACCCAGACCCTCCTTCTCCACACCAGCAAGTGTGACGATTCCTAAAATTACTGGCGTTTCAGGCGTCCATTGACTACGGAAACCGCTTACCATCGGGCGGGTTACCAATCGACATGTATCGTCATGCATAAATAGGACAGTTGGTGAAGATTTAATGACAATCATCACGAGAAATTTTTTTGTGACATTTATCGTGTTTCTTGTGAAAATGGTGAATTGTTTCTCAAAAGTATTTTTCTCATTAAAATAAAGAACAAAAAATGAATATGTGGTACAGTCAGACTAAGCTAACTTTGCATAGATTTTGATAACGCAGACTGTGAAAGTGTTAATTAAGTAACTAAACGTCATTATTGACGTAAAAAAAAAAACACTAAATGTTTTACAGTAAATTTGCTTGGAAGAGATAACGTCGTTTGACTATAACAATAATAAGTGTTTGCACATACACCACACCAGCCTGCAACGGGAAGTACGATGTACCCTATACATTTTGATTGCCTTGACGTAGAGATTTGCTTTTTTCACAACTTCAAGGGAGCTCTCCCTTGAACCTGAGAAAAAACCAAATCACTACTACAACTTGTGTTATACTATAACACAAGTTGTAGTAGTGATTTGGTTTTTTCTCAGGTTCAACTAGCTACCTCTACGCGTTTCCGAAATAAAGGGTATTGACAGACAGACGGGCTGATAAAAAGTGATCCTAAAAGGGTTCCGTTTTTTGTGTAGGTACGGATGTTGAGGTGATGTTGAGGTACGGAAGCCTAAAATCATTTATGAATCATTTCCGTGATACAGAAAAATATTAGGTAAGTAGTCAATTATGATATTTATGATAAACATTTGATTTGATTATATTTAGAAATTCATTCTTACCGAGCATGGATGACTCACACTAGAACGGGATGGGACGGGGCGGGACGGGAATAATCTGTCAATTTCTGTAGAAAGCATCACATCCGAGACATCCGAGGGCTCCGAGCTATCACGTGATTCTTTCTATAAAAATTTTACCGATTTTCCCGTCCCGCCCCGTCCCGTGCTAGTGGCAGTCATCCATTACTAAGGGGGTACCTGAGGTTTTTATTGATTTATCACTAGTTTTGAGTTGTTATATAAAGTAATTTTGCAATACAGACAGAATTATAAAAGAAATGGCCGTCAGTTCCTCGACCTTTTATCTCCATTCGTGTCTGACAAATTTGGAAAGAAATGAATACCTATACTTATGCTTTTATGATTTTTTTTAATTGTCTAAAAACACATTTTTTCGTTATATGATTTCGGTCAAGGGTTTATATATATATATTAATTCGACACAATTGGGTTCGCCTTAGACGTTTAAAAAAAAAACTACATAAGAAAATAAATAAGAAATACAGAATTATGTAGATACAAACTACAATACCAAATTAATATTCCCATCCATCCACCATCCATCTCCATCGCTGTGCAGCGTGGTAACGCGGCGAGCGTGATGGGGACTTTTGGACCAGGTATGGCACAGAATACAGAATGGGGTTTAGTTTAGTTTTTAGTTGTTAGATAATTTATTCTGTAATTATAAATTATAATTCATTGTATTTTAAATGTATAAAAAAATAAAAAAAACCTACAAAAAACAAAACTACCTACTGTATAAAAGAAAAAACCCGTCTAGCAGGTCTGCCTGCGGTGGCTGCGGTAGGGATCCCATAACGCTGGCGGGCGTTATCTCTCTCTCTGTATTTCCATTGAGATTCGCTGAGAGAGGTAAACGCCACCTCTATCACCACCAGCCAGACCAGCCGCGCCGACAGGGCCTCCATAAAGGTCTACGTGAAGGCTAACCGGGGCCCCATGGTCTCCACTGCAAGCGCCACAAACTTGTAATCCTTGACTAAAGACGAGTATTGTTGACGCATGAGCACCTGGGCCTGGCCAGCCGCAGCAGCAGCCTGTCTGCGGGTCGCCTTGATGTGGAACTGTGCAAAGGGCCAACCCATCAAAAGAACCGGTCAAGTGCGAGTCGGACTTGCCCGCCGAGGGCTCCGCACAAAAGTAGCATGGAACTCTCAGTGTGCGGCAGTTATACGGTTTTCGGATTTTTTCCTGTATTTTTGCCAGAAGTTCTTGCTTTTAGTCAAATTTCGTGATTCTAGGTTAATGGGAAGTACCCTACACATTTTGATTCCCACTGCAAATATATGGGAATGGCCGTATCTTTTGATTGCGTTGATGTAAAGGTTTGGTTTTTTTTGCAGCTTCAAGAGACTGCAGACCTGTGTACTTATGTGGTATTAATTTTAACTTGCAACCTTTACTCGTTCCCGAGATAAACGGTCTGGACTGGACAGACAGACGGGCGGACGGAAACAACGTAATCCTATAAGGGTTCCGTTTTTTCTCTTTGAGGTACCGAACCCTAAAAATGTGAAAACTTCAGGAAGTTAGGAAAATTATTTTATTTTGAACAAATTTGGTTAAGCCTTTTTTGCCAAAAACTATAATTACAAAAATACAGTTAAGTGCCTTGATATGTGAAGGCACTTATGCCTTTATTCTTGCACAATATTTTCATCGTATAACGGTACAGAACCCTCAATTATGCGTGGTCCGACACGCACTTGCCCGGTTTATTTCCGGATTTTGCTCATTTAGCAATATGATTATCCCTGACTAGGGTGGTGGCACCAGTAATGGTCAAGGAACCAGTAACGAACAGTCACTTTTATTATGACGAAATAAAGTTCATACATTTATTTTGTGTCAACCAATTGACAACCATATGATGATATTTTAATTAAGAATGAAGTGTTCATCACCCGTGTCTGTCAGCTTAAAGTGTTCATAATGGGTACCGTCACCTTAATAACATTTCTCCATACTGTCCCTCTTGCTACTCACACGTCAGTTGAAAAATTGAAACACTTCCGTTTAAACGCCCCGTAATTCGCGGGCTCTAATGTAGGGAGGGTTAAGGAAGGAGGTCCTTATTGGGGATCAAAGTATATGACAGCCCGGTAATTCGCGGGCGTGAGTTACGAAAGAAGGTTAAAGTATCAAGAAGGGTTGGTTGCGGTACAATCACATTCGATAAAATTATTAGATTTTTTTATTTCATACAGGTCTATAATATAATCAAAACTGTAAAATACTTTCGTCAGTGGTTGGTCGCGGTCTATTTAGTTTCCCAAACGCTTCCAGCACTTCCTAGCGCAACAAATAGTAGATTGTACATCAAGGGCATAAAATGGGTATTTATGCCCGAGGTATACACTCTGCTTTTCACTTCGATTGTAAGGAAAATATTAGGTTTTATATCACTTCAAATCGTTGAAAATGTATCATCCATACTCGCGCGCTTGGGTTCTCCCCGCCGCGCGCCGCCTGCAGGCGGCCGGGCGCGTGGGGGGGCGAGGCCGCGGCGAGCGCGCGCCTCCTGCGATGTTACTTTATGCCCTAGTGCATGAAAAGCGATTTTGTGTCGCCTAGCCACGACACAAAGGCGAACTTTTCGAGCAAGAGAAGTGAAAACAAACATATTGTACAGTCCACAGAGAACAGCACAGGTCCTACCTCTACGAGCGCACGCGCGGTACTGAGGACTCGGAATTTATACAACATTTGAATATTAAAAATAATAATACGGAATTTCAAAAAAAATGTATTTTTCGACTTAAACATGAGCTTAAAAGAATAAACTTTAATGTTGTATACAAATAATCCCAATATTTTGTCAAAATTACTGCGAGAATCCCTGTGTTTACAGTGTATTTTTATCGAAAAATGTGCATATTCAAAATCGAAGTAGTTGGGTATCTGTGTAAATAATTGGAAATATGGGACCGAAAGTTTAAATAAAACCATGTTACAATATTATAACAACCCGAAAAAACATGTGTTTTAATGTATTGTGTTAAAAGAGCACGAAGTCAAACTTTTGTCTCCGCGCGCTTTTCTGAAAACAACTACCAGTAATTGTATAGTCAAAGTTAAAACACTGAGTTTTACTTAAAAATTAGAAGCTGAAATTTTAAATACTAGGAAATGAGCTATCAAACATAGTTAGCAACATTCACATACAGTTCACCGTTTCTTCGTAGTACAACGTCAAAAATCAGCTTTTGTTGCTTTTCCGTACAAATCGTATTGATGGCCTCTTAATGGTTTTTTTTTAACTTTATTTAAAAGACTGTTTTCAAAATTCAAATTTAGTTCAGAAGAATCTATTTTCAAAATAGTTTTCCTTGAAAATCTCTATAAAACTCCACTATCATTATTTTTTTCATAATTTATGCATTTGCGATTCAAAAGTTATTTTACCACTTTGTCAGCGTGACTGATATATTTAAATACTTAATCGTTATCAAATCGTTTGATACAGAATAAAATATATATAGGTAAGTAATTATGACTAATCATTTGATTTGTTTTTCTTAAGAAATTTATTTTTATCGCGTAGTACCTAATTGTAAAATATCACTTATCTATATGTCTTATTTTTCATGTAAAGCTGTCATACAGGGGAAGCTAGGGTAAAATGCATAAGTATATTAAGTATAATAAATAAATAAAATTCATTTATTTCATTAATTCATTTATATTTTCCATAAAGGAACGTGCTAAAATAAAATACTAAAAATATACCGATTTATACGCTATACCGATTTGTACCGCCTTATTTTATAAACCCAAATTCAATTGTAGGTCCACTCCTCGAACTGAACATTTTTTAAAAAAACTTTTAAAAAATGTATAGTTTTTGTAGGTACCTACTTATTTACTTTTTCAAACAAATTAAATAGTATTTTCATTGTACGTTAACATCAGTATAATTGACGTCTCTTGACATAGTACAAATAGGTCAAACTTTGCAATGGAAATCAAAATGTATAGGGGTACATTTTCGTCCCGTTGACCTAGAATCACGAAATTTGGCACAAAGCAAGAGCTTGTAGCACAGGTATAGGGAAAAAATCCGAAAAGCGCACATTGCCGCACACTGAGAGTGCCGTGTCACCAGTAGTTTTAAGTAGGCACAAGGTCATAAATGGGGTGGGGGGATGCCTTTGTGCGGAACCCGCGGTGGGCGAGTCCGACTCGCACTGGGCTGGTTTTTTTGTTCATTAATAGTACTGCATTATTCATACCAGTACACAATTGGAAAGCACGAATTATATTCATTTACTATTAAAATAAATATTTTGATTCATGTTTTTAAGTAGTCACACTACTATATATCAATTATAAATTGAAAGAGATGTCATATACAGGGACCGGAACCGGTTACCATAACCCGGGTTTTTCATAAGGTTATTTTAAAGGTTGTTTTCAAAACACCTCCAATTCGGTTAACTCATGATACGGAAACCTTAATCATTCGGAAACCTTATCGGTCCAGTTAACCCCAATTAACCTCTAACCAGTAACTAACCGCAATGAATTCTGTTAGTGTTTTATTCTGTTTTGAACAGTTCAAACGAAAGTAATCTTTATACGCCCAGGAATTAGACTTAATATTGAATGACCATGGAGTTAGGACGTTGTCGCTCGCTGTGGAACCAGGTTTGTTTTGCTCTTAGTGTGGCATCGTTTCTTTATTTCCTTACTATATTTAGGCTAGCCTAACATTTTTATTATCATACATAGAAATGAAAGCGGCGTGAGCATTTGTTTCTACTATGCTCAAGTTTATTTATTTTTCTTGTAGTTAATCAGTCAAATATAGGTAGAGTCGTAAATAATCATCATACATGGGTAACTTAGCGCAATTATTCTGATATTATTTAAAAACAAAACATAACTATTAGTCTCAGATTACGAAGCGATAAACTTCAGCAAATAGTGCTATTGTTGTGAGTACATCTTGTGACGACTGTCGGTAAAGTTAAAACTTTTTAAAATCTCGACATTGTTATCCTTTGTAAAACCAACAGCTAATTACCTGCACGAAATAAGTACCATAAAGAACAAGAGATATTTTATTAATAACAACAGTATTCCTTTGGCAATAAAGTTTAAATTGTCATAGCATGCACTCAACGTATAACCTTTTGAAATTAAGAACCGAGGCGTGGTCAACCAGGTGTCTGTTTATTTTTCATAATTAAAAGTTGATTTGATTATTGTAGCTTGTGTTAAATTTTGCAACTTACGTAGGTAGATATTAAAAAAAGTGGGGACAGATTTCTTATCGATTTGAGGATATTGTGCAAGCTTCAGTCGCTTCCAAGTACCGGCAACGTTAGCTACACTGTATTCTATTCCCGATATTTCTTACAATCGACAACTGGCCTACTTTTTGGATTTTTAATGCATTTGGATTCTTGAATTTTTAATCCATGCTTAGTTCATACACTACTCAACTAGAGCAAAAATAATATAATAAATACCACCCTCTAACTAAGACTTGCAAAACACGCTACCGGAGGCCTATTGCATAATCAGTTATAGCTTGTAATATTAGCGGAAGTCTCTTTTCAATCCCTTTTATTAGAAAGAGAGTTCCGCTAATATTTTAAGTTACAAAATAAATTATACAATTGTCCCCAGGTGGTCAGATCATATTTTATTTCTAAAAGGTTTTATGTGAAATGCGTCCTATTCCAATTTGACCCTTATTCTTAAGACAGTAAATTTGTAATTTATATTACAGGTTTTTGTATTACTGCATTTCATTTTCTGCAGGTAATTAGCGATTGGGTTTAACAAAAGACACTACAATGCTATTCATAGCAGATAAGTTTCAAGTGGAAATCGTGATTTTAAACTGTTTACATTATAAAACGGTGAATAGTTTTTATCTTTCCTTAATTTCTCACATATGCGTCAAGAGTGATAATGCGACAATAAAAGTCTTGTTTATTATAGGGCTTGTGATATACGTGTTACACGCGGAACCGTAGCTACGTAGCCTTAGCACCGGCGGTGCTAAGATCCCGTACTACACGGTCACGTCAAAGATACGTATCCGTTTCTGGATTCGGCTACGTTCCTGCGAATCTCGGCTTCGGCTCCGCTCGGCTTCTTTTAATACACATCTTTTACAATTTGTACTAGCCTATTATTTTTGCCTCCAACATAATATTTGCATCTAATTATTTTTGATCTCTTAAATTTTTATTTAAAATGCAAAAGTATGGAAATTGAAATTAAAAACTCGCCCCTTGCATTACATTCGGGGGGTTTAATAACACGCATAAAATCTACACTTAACGTCACGGTCACGACTGGATCCGATCTACGTATAAATAAGATACGTATCTCCGTGTACACGTAGCTACGTATCTTAATTACACGTAGCCGAATCACACGGAGCAAACGGAGCGGAGCTCCGTTGCCGAGTGACACAGCAACGGAGATTCGGCTACGGGTTCACGAAACACGGTCACGACCAGGAGCACTAGTTTATTACCAATCTTAATACGATTTTGCCGGCAATTACTTTCTTTTCTTACCTGGGTGCGTAGCCAAGATGCCAACCGCTCACGCTCACTCGCTAATGAAATACAACTGTCATTGTCACGCTAATAAGAAAGAGAGATAGAGAGAGGTAGCTACGATACATTATTAAGCGTGAGCGATTGGCATCTTGGCTACGCACTCTGACGTCTGACGTGTTTTCACTTGAGACCGCTATTTGCTACCATTGGCAAAACAAAAGTATGTATTTGAGTTAATTGTAAGCAAGTGCAGCAAGCGGTGCTCCAAATGATTATGACATACTTTGATATTGGATACTTATTATTATATTATTTTTTCGTATCTCGTATTATCGTAGTAATGAGCAAAATTTGTATAATCGTACGAGTTTGAGATTAGGGCTCCCGATTACAAGAGTACACGCTGACACGTGGCTCCGTGTACACGAGTCGTGTCTTAATTACACGTGGCCTAATGGCATGTTCCAAACAGAGCAGAAAACCGGTATCGTGTGTGACAACGACATTTACAAGACGCTTCTGTAATGTGTGAAAATGTACCGACACTAAATGAGTAATTAAACATCTATAATTTATTTTATTACATTACAATATCGCATCTCGAGATACTCTGGGTATAACTTTTTTAAGTAGGTATATTCACGGAAATACTACTAAAATTACAGTCTTTCTCCGGGACCACGGGGGCAATGTCGCCCTTGAAACGTCGGAGGTTTGTTTTCAAAGTTTATACACGATTAAGCCCCGTTTTCGTAAATTTATAATACTAAAATTATAATAACAATATCTAATTATATACAAAATCTAACAATGAACAAGAGTTTTCTACTGATTTTATTTCCTTTAAAAACTCTCATATGTAACAGGAAGAATAATTATAATATAATTTGATGGCCATAGAGTTACAATTTTTTTTAAGCTATTGCATAGCTTCTATCGCGGGCCTTGAGCGCGGGGACCGAATCCAGAAATTCCGTAACGAAAAAAAACCTGACGCTCCCCACTCCGACGGACCGAAACCGACTTTATTCACTTTGTTACAAAGTTCTTTATCGGGGAAAGGATATATCTCCAAACGAATGTCGCTAAGTGTCATATTCTATACAAAATATTGAGGACAGTAGCTTTTATTACCAGAGATACGGCGATGTCAAACGTCAAAATAAACACTATTATTTTAGTCCCGCCAAAATCAAATATGTTAGTCGCAAACTTATGTTTCTTATTTCAGTTATCATAAACCTATAGTTTCAATGATAAATATTCCTGAATAACCAACAGCTACTGTAAGATAATAAAACCCACATGTATTGTAAAATAATGTTGACAACTTTTCTATCAAAAACATTGAATTTGAAAATGAATAATGATCCACAAGAGTCTACAACAAAATATGGGACCACCATTGACGCGGTATTTTCTAGGTATTTAGAGGATATTAAGTCGCAAACTTATGTTTCTTATTTCAGTTATCATAAACCTATAGTTTTAATGATAAATATTCCTGAATAACCAACAGCTACTGTAAGATAATAAAACCCACATGTATTGTAAAATAATAAAAACATTTTAAACAATATTAACTTTTTATTTATTAAATAATAGAAAAATTTGTTTTCTTATCGGTCACCACGCTCAAAAAGTGTAACTTGAATTAATATCAAAGAAAAAGAAATACTGCATGAATAAAATAAATAAATAATTATAATTGCATAAGTTGATACAAAATGATATGCAATAGCTTTACCGCGGCAGTCCCCGAGTGCCACACGTATTTTTTGAAATAGTTTTAATGTCTGATGTGTCGGTATTTAGATCGTATTTATATCGTTTTTCCCTTCCTTTCATTTTAAACAATTCTATATTATGTTTTACGAATATACACATAACAAATACATATAAGGATGGCAAGGGTAGTATACTTTTTTAAATAATGGCTTGCAACTATCTAGGTAATATGCTCCACACAAAGATCTTACTCGTAAACACTTTCTTTGGGCTAAGAAAACCTTATCAGCATCTGATGAGTTGCCCCATATTATTATTCCGTAACAGATTTGCGACGATACATAACCGTTATAGGCTGCCGTTGCTGCCGCCTCAGAGACGGTTGCTCGCAGACGATACAAAATATAATTAAATCGATGTAGCTTATTACAAAGGGTATTAATATGGGCTTTCCAATTACAAAACTTATCATTCTTAATTCCTAGAAAAACTGCACTTTCCGTTTCATTAAGTTGTACTTACGCCATTAAAATCGGCAGATAATCTAATTGGTTTTGCTATTATAAGTTTGAAATTAAACCAGTTGTGTTTTGGTTAAGTTAACTTTGAGATTATTATTTTCTAACCAATTTGTTACATTTGTTAATGTAGGTACATGTAATAATATTTCTTAGAGAACCATCTGTATTTTCTTTAATTACTATGGTTGTGTCATCTGCAAATAGTATAGTGTCATTTTGTGTGGCGCCAGGTAAATCGGTGATGTAAAGTAAAAACAAATACGGCCCTAGTATGCTACCCGATGGCACGCCGCATGTGTTAATGATGAACGGCGAATTATACGTTTTGTTAAGGTTTTTAACTATTTTTGTAACTTCTACACATTGTCGCTGCCCATTGAGATAGCTTTTTAGCCAACAGTACGCTTGCCCTCTTATACCGTATTTAACTATTTATAATACTTTAATAGCAATGTTTCATGGCACCCTAGATCCATAAAGCCATCCAGGATCTAGATTTCTGCTCATTCTATGCATTCGTGTACATACACACAGAAAACATAGAAAAGCGGAAGTGTTTACCGTGACACCAATTAGTAGGTATAGGTATCGGGATACAAAGTATCAACTCAAAATATGTGTAATAATAATTTGACTGGATTACGTAAATTGTAAGAATATTAATGTAAAATACCAGACCAAGATAATATAACGCATCGCGGCTTAGACATTGCCGAGATTCATTGTTTATGTGGAACCGATAAGGGCAATAACAATAAGCCTGCACTCGGTCGGTATTCATCTTTGTGCACTTAAATGTCATTGTCTCATGAGAGTAATTAGTAAAAACAATGCAAGTAAAGTTTTTGAAGCAGGAATTTCTAGAGCTGCTTTCAATATTATCATTTTAAATTGCCATAATTTTTATAACGATACCCTTACCAACAACTCATACCTATCCGTAGTCTGCACGTGCAAGGCCATTTTTTTGTTTTATAAACGAGCCTTTGTTAATATGAGCACGTCGGCTCCAAAAGCTAATCCTAATAATTACCTACCTACTAGATGTGGAAACTTAAGTGGCGAGTTGGCTATATGTTCAAAGTTTAGTGACACCTCTCTACCCCCAGCCCTCATACTGGTGTTGCTCTCGAGCTCTCTTAGATGTCGCTTTTTGTGGGGGCCCATCTTATGTGGGCGAGTCACCGTTTGCCGTAAATTAAATTTATTACCATTTTGTTAGGCAGACGTCTGATTTTATTCTCTATAATACAGTATTTAGTCAACCACCTTCACCTAATAGACCAGTATATTTTAGTTTCCATTAAATCTCAATAGTCTATACACCCTGGCGGTGCTGCCTCTGCGTGCATCCCATAACTCGGGCAGGTGCATCATTCGCTCGGTGTACCCCTTACATTTCATTAAATTGTCGAAAGGGTCTCAGCGTGTTGGCTTCGGCTCCGCGTACGCCTCCCGAAGGTCCGGAACACAATTGTTCCGTGATGGGAAGACCTACCTATTATGAAGATTTAAGACAAAAGTGCGATATTATTTTTTACTATCGTTGTAGAATTGTTTTTGCTGAATATTTTGTATTTTGATTTTTGTTCACATTGATCATAATATGTACTACGAGTATGTCTAATTTTTTGTTTGTATCCCTACTTTTTATATTTTAATTATCATGCACTGTTACTTTACACGCCAAGGGGCCTTACCATGACGTCTTAACGTGATTCAGTTTAGGGCCTAAACTGAGTCGCTGCCATACAACTGAGCACAGGTCCCTTACCTGAACCTGAACCTTAACTGAATTGCGTTAAAGGGCATTTTCAGAAAAAAGTGCACCCTTTTAATGAAAATGGGTCCTCAATTTTCCATAAAAAAAATTTTTTGTCAGGTTTGTAACGGCCCATACGAAATGTATGAAAAAAATGCGTTACAAAGCTGACAAAAAAAACGGGACACTATTTTTCTTGTTTCCAATAGTACTCGTGATCCTGGTTACAAAAAACCCAAAACTTCCTATATTCAAAAGGAAATGAAAATGGTACCCTATTTTTGAAAATGCCCTAAAACGTTATGGTAACGGATAAGGATGGGTTAGGTCCGCGTGTATTTAAGATCTGTTTCTACGAGTACCACGGATACTCGGATCTAAATTACACGCAAGCCCGACTTGTAAACTTGGCTACCTAAGTTGTTTGATTATCATTGCACGTGCAGTATTAGACGATTTATTCCTATTCGTTCCTACTACAATGGTTTTGAATGTTTTGATTAAATAACTTAACAAAATATCACCTACCGACGTTAGTCGTAAGACTCGTAAGAGATATTCACTAAATTCGTTGAACAAGTTAAATCCGTCAAAATAAACACTACCAATAACTTTAAATCACAACATGCAAGCAAACGTAATGTTGTTGTCAGTTTCATTAATTGCAATTTTGATTAGTACTACACTTTTAATTTTCGAAAGCTTAAGAAATTCACGTAATTAATAGAAGTATTTTTATTTATTATAACGTGAATTGAAGTTGTAAGGTATGACATTTTATTTGATGAAATAAGCTAGTTCAATCTAACGGGTTGTTGTGTATTTGAAGAAAAATAAGAAATTATTAACACGTGCCGTCGCGTTGCCGTCTTCGCTTTAATTTGAAAGTGTAAGACGTAGAAACCGCTTGTTATTATTAATACAACTCTAGTGTAACGGCTTATAGTTCAAAATTGATTGAAGTGACAACTATGAAACAAACCTGGGTTATTCTACCTGTTGGACCCAAAAAACAGTGCAAGATACAAATGTCCTAAGTACGAGGTTTTTATATGTCCTTTACGACATTTCTATCGTTCACTGTTGACACGGAATTGTCTTTGCCGATGCCAGCCTCTACTGTTATTAGATATTGAATCTAATTTACTTACACGTAAAGAGTATACTCGTTTGTTATAATAAGGTTAACAGTAACCTAAAGAAAACCCCAAACAAAAACCCTATCGGGATTGGGTTTTGCAGTTAACCGGGTTATGGTTACTGTTACAGCAACATTTCGCTTACCGTTTGTATTCGGTTACTGAATGTTGCTGTTACAGTATCATTGTGTAACAGATATGATTAGGTAACCAACTCGATAGGCTTAAGCCTAAAGAGGGGTTTTCCGGTCCCTGGCATATAATATAGGTAATACAGAAAAAGTGACCAAGGCCCCCGGTGAGCAGGGCTGGAATCGAACCGGCCGGCCGGTTATTTTATTTATCTGATTTATTCAATTGTTACCCGGAACAATTATAAATTATACACTTATTAACTAATTTGGTCAGACTATACCAAAGGGGGGGCCGGGACTTAGAATATTTTTGGTCGAGGTGGTGTCATTATAACAGTATTTTTAAATGATTGTAATGTGTAGATGGCGTCAAAACAAGCATCTTTTATAAGAAAAACTTTTCTCTAAACTTAAAAATGGCCGAGTTAGAGTCCTTCAAAGGTTGATGTTTTAAAATGAGCTGGGAGTTTTTACTTGCTCGGCTCGCGCGCTGTAAGGTCGCAGTTCTACCTAACACTCCTCCTCGCTTCGCTCGTCGTCGTACCTACACCGACCTTCCTTAAGGTGCCATTCTGTAAAGCATTTTTTATTAAAAAAAAGTCGGTTTTGGCGCTTCGCCGGCCGCTGCCGCGGCACGCTCGCTTCGCTCGCTCGGCTCGCGCGCTGTAAGGTCGCAGTTCTACCTAACACTCCTCCTCGCTTCGCTCGTCGTCGTACCTACACCGACCTTTCCTTAAGATGCCATTTTCAATTTGGATTGTTAAGACGTCATCTATACATTACAATCATTTAAAAATACTGTTATAATGACACCACTCTCGATGAAAATTTTACAAGTCCCTTCAAAAACTTCAACCTTTGAAGGCCTCTAACTCGGCCATTTTTAAGTTTAGAGAAAAGTTTTTCCAATAAAAGATGCTTGTTTTGACGCCATCTACACATTACAATCATTTAAAAATAGTGTTATAATGACACCACCTCGACCAAAAATATTCTAAGTCCCGGCCCCCCCTTTGCTACAGTCCAACCACTAATTTTTATTAGCAGTTTTACATTTAAGTGGTATGTTATGCAACTTATGCATACCATTTATGGTTAAATATTATTGTTCTAAATACCTATGTTGTAAGACTCGTGTACTTATACAAGATCGATTCCCGAAAGCTAGCGCAGAATGTCTATGAAATTAATGACAGTTTCATACATTTTCCGCTCCAGCTTTCGTGAATCGATCTGCACCATATTTAATGTAAATAATGTTTTCATTGAATGATATTAGCGGCGAATGTCAAGATACAATCTAGTGATTATTTAGAAACATGAATTAAGGGTGACTCACACACCGTGGTCGCGTCCCGGCCCGCTCTGTCAGTTTCTATAGAAAACGTCACGTGAACTCAAGAGCCCTCCGATATCGAACGTTATTATTTTTTATAGAAATTGACAGATCTTTCTGCCCGCACAGCCCCGTCCTTTTCTAGTGTGAGTGTGACTCATCCTTTATGCGTCTTACCCACTGTATACTTTGTGCCCACCTCTACTCTTATGGTACTTTTACATGCTCGGGCTCTCGGCCGAATGATTCGGCTCACCCTAGTACACGCTCATTCGAGACAGACTATATAGATTAAGTTTAAGCCAGACCATAGACAATTTAAGCTTTTTCAGGTAGTTTCAGTGAGTTAAACTGTGTTCTAAATAGCTTTGGTTATTGAAACCATTTAAAACACCTTTTAAATAGCTTCACCCGAAGTGAAATTATTTAAGACACCTTTTAACTCAACCAAACTACCTGAAAAAGTACTTAAATTGTCTCTGGTCTGGCTTAAGTATTCTCTATATAGTCTGTCTCGAATCATCGTGTACTAACATGGCCGAAACGTTCGGCCGAGAGCCCGAGCATGTAAACGCACGGTTAGCTATCTAAAACGCCGTGATTCATAATAATTGATAATCATAAATACCGATATTGGAGTAGTATATATTAACTTATTTTTTTCCCGTTTACGACATTGTTCTGATTGCGGGCAAACGAATTAATAAAAAAATCAAAATGTCTTTCTACGGGAAAAGCTACAAGAAAACCAAGTTGGAAAACATTGACGAGGCCTTGGACGTATTAAGTAAGTGCATTGTTAACTGACTTCAAAAAACAAAAGGAGAGGTTCTCGATTCATCGAAATCTTTTTTAGGGTTCCGTAGTCAACTAGGAACCCTTAGAGTTTCACCAAGTCTGTCTGTCTGTCCGTCCGTCCGCGGATAATCTCAGAGACTTTAAGTACTAGAAAGCTGTAATTTTGTACGAATATGTATATCGGTCACGCCAACAAAGTGGTAAAATAAAAACTTGGTTATAATTTTTTTTAGGGTACCTCCCCCTCCCGTACACGTAAAGTGGGGGGTGATTTTTTTTTTCGTTTTAACCCTAGAGTGTGACACATCATTGGATAAAAACGCAAACAAAATAACAATGTGTTAAATTGGATGCCAGACTGGAATTTCGAGCAGTTCCACTATGCCATCCCTGATCTTCAACATCAGGTTCACTCCAGCAAAGTGATGGCTTCAGTAAGAAAATGCCCAAGCTAATTATGAATACCTTCTAATCACAATGCACGTGCCGTTCAAATTTGAGAAGTTCTCTCAATTCCTCATAGTAATCAAAAATGGATTTGGAAAAAAATGGGACCTGTCTGCAATCACCAATCTGCAACCATCTACTTTAAAAACTGGGATGATATGCATTCTTAACTTATTCTGCATTGAATAGTGTTTTGGCTTGGCACCGACTTCAAAAGTTGATAGCGCAAATAAAAATAAATACATTTTATTTTTCACTTTTCAAAGTCGATTTTCTTTTTTTATTAAGAAGTTATATTTATATTCACTTAGTTTCCTGCTTCATTTATTCAGTTTGTCCATTACTTATATGTTTAACACAAAAATTCTTAAGCCTACTGCCCCATAAGGGCCATAAGTCGACGATATACGTTCAGGCAATCCGTCGAATCTCCATAGTGGATATGTACTATCGCGTTCAGAATTGTATGGGCAGTTTATGAAGTAGGTAATTCATTCATAAATTGCCCATGCACTTTTGAACGCGTGTGTACATACATTGATTGGCAGATAATTATGCCCGAACGTAGGTATGTGGCACGCTTTAATATTTTATGAACTCCGGACGGAAAAAGGAGGATAATAAGTTTCAAGTGTGTGTATGCTGTGGTTTCGTAGCTCATGAACAGATGAACCGACTAAGTGTGCTGTTTTTGTTTAATTTGAGAACCTCGCGATAACTCGTAACTATATTTGCTGAATATAGCAGCAGTTGCATCAATTCCTGCAGCCTGTGGGCCAAGTGTACTCAGCGGGCATACAACGCACTACGCATTCAGTATAACAACGTTTTCAGAATACTATTGGGACTGCCACGTTATTGTAGTGCGTCCGGAATGTTTGCGGCGGCGCGCACGGCGATTTTTACGCGATTATACGCAACAGATCGGCGTCACTTATGCGGAGGTTGAGTGGAAGTGAAAATAGTATCCTGAAAACGTTGGCAGGTAGGGTGGATGCATTATTGTTCAAACACTGACAGCTTACATATGGCAACCACTGATTGATATTGAGAAATGGTGCATCTAGAAGGCCTGCGTATAAAACTAGGCGTTAATTATTTAAATTATTTATTTATAGTTATAATTATTTTAATTTATTGTGACAATTTAAATGTAAGTGCACCTTAACTCTTTTCTTAAGATTGTACACTAACCATATGGATCTGTGATTCGAAATAAATAATTTGAATTGAATTGAATTCAGCTCAAACTGGAACTCACAGGATTTCAGGCAATTATGAAGGAACCTAAACCTAATATCGGTAACCTATGAGTTTTTTTTTGTGATAAAATGTGTTTAATTAGTATTTTTTATTTCATTTTAAATCTAGAAGGTTAACAACAGTGAAATGATATAATCATTTTCAGTTCTCTTGCTCGAAAAGTTCTCTTACTAGACGACGATATACATAATATATAGATACATATAAATACTTAAATACATAGGAAACATCCATAACTCAGGAACAAATATTCGTGATAAACACAAATAAATGCCCTGACCAGGATTCGAACCTGGGACATCCTGTTTCGTAGGCAGGGTCACTACCAAATAGGCTAGGAGGCCGTTAGCAAACACGGATGTTCCATTTTCAATTATTTAAAATGAACTAAAACCTAATGTTTTCCTCCCAATCAAAGTGAAAAGTAAAGTGTATATACATATATATCGGGCTCGGGTATAAATACCTATTTTATCCTTGACTCTTATATTGGTACTTACACTCGGACCACAGCCTCGGTTAAAATGGACTACTTTATGCCCCTGTCAGTTGTCATACAATCTAGCATTTCGTTCCTTTCATTATAAGAAATACATTATAAATTACTTAGCAATGTCACAATTTTGTTACCTCTTTCAACCCCTAAATTGCTAAAAGTGGCACTGAATCTTGGGCAGTACTGACCCCTTTCTCAGACCAGGAGGCGTGAGTTTATATTGGTATGTAGAAAAAGTATACTAACTTGGAATATTTTTGTCAAATTACAGAGGTTCCCGAGAGAGTTCGCGCCCTAATCAAAACAACCGACGACGTCACTCGATTCGAGAAAAATGCCGATGGCACCATCAAGTACATCGTGAGCAAAAATGGTGTAGAAGTATTGAACCATAATGTAAAACCAGACGTCGAAACCGAGACAACCAGTCCCGAAGGCATCAAGGTTAAAGCGAAATACACGTTCACCGATAAAAGTGTGGAGCTGCTCCTAACCTTATCTGATGGTAGCAAACTTCATATGGATAGGGTGTATGAAGGCAATACCATGAAGACTGTAAGTATCAAGGCCATTTAGCGCCAATTGTATCTAATTAGCCAAGTAAGTTTTTTCTTTTTTAATCGAATATGTATGATGGCCTCGTCCCATCCCGTACCGTCCCGATCTAGTGAGAGTCATCCTTAAGGTGGCTAACCACGATCAAGACGGGCGCAAGTGGCCCTTAAAAAAAGCCTACTGGGATATTTTGGTGCCAAAATCAACCGTTTATTAACCGGTTATTGGAGTAGAAAACCGGTTTTCCAACGAGCTGCAGAAGAAGCGAGCTGGAGAAGTCTATCTTAGTCTAGTCTTTTATTGCTAATGTTATGTCATATTTAATATTAACTTGTTGCTGACAGGATTCATTATTAATTAATTTTATTATTTGTATATATTCATATTTACATTATATATATTAATCACGTAACGTTATTCATTTTCGTTTATAAATAAATAAATTTCGAATTATACCCCACATGATCCAGTGTTATACTTTTAATTTTTGATTGAAAATAAATTACTTACAATATATGAGAAATCCTTTCTCAATGTGTCTGGCTTAATCTTTTTAATAAATATTCCAAATTTCAAAAAGGCAGCTTAAGTAGTTCTCGACATATTTACCGATGACAGACAGACTGAGTCACACCCTAAGACACTCCCAGTGTCTTAGGGTATGTTAATATTATTCAAAAAATCATATTTCTTTCCTGAAATAATTGAATAAGACATATAATGGCATCAAAGTTAAGTGCACGGCACGTTGAATATAATATAAATAAATAAATAATAAATAAATATTACAGGACATTCTTACACAAATTGACTAAGTATAACGTAAGTAATATTATCATAACGTATCATTTATTATTTTAAAACAATTTTATTCTTGCAAAACCACTTTTTACAGCATATTTGGTCGTGTTACTATATTTTTCGATCCTTCGATACCCGATGACCTTGATCAATCGCATCGGGTGAAGAACTTAAAATGTTATTAATGTAAAAGATTGTCCAATTCCGTACCTTTGTTGTTCTCGCTTTGTAATTGCTCGTTCGTAAATGTGTGCTTACCGTGAGTTGTAAGTACTTAACCCTTCTCTATAGCGTATGCGCCTTTCGAAAGTATGTCCGTCTCGCTCCTCAAGTAGGTACGCACTGACTCTGGGTGCGAGAGTAGTGGTAGGAGCGAGAGGGACATATTTTCGAATGCCGCAGGCGCAATCGAATGCAACTCATGGTAAGCAAACTAGTCGGAACGAGTTGCAAATACTTTCGAATCACGCAGTCGCTGGCGACTCGAGGTTAATTAAAACGTACCTATGGTAAGCACTAAGCACACTCGTCATTCAATTTTGTTGTGAAAATGTCTTAGGACATAAATCATAATAAAATTAATCTACCTACCTATACCTAAATACCTATTCATAAACTCCTGCACTTAGATATCTAGTGATTTTGTTGTTTTCTGCTTGTTTTCTAACTACCAAATTTCCCATGGAACACCGCATTTTTTTTAAGTTAATCGTTAATCGATTATTCTTTTTTGTAATCTTTACAGATCATTTGGAGAGACGGCGTTGACATCAAGGGAATTTCGCACTATGAACAGATTTAAAAGAAGATGTACCTACCGATCATGTTATAGATACCTATACTTACCGAAAGTCGATTGTGTTTTCAAGTCACCAAACTTTTATGTACCTATAACTAATAGGCTACAGTTACACTGAAATATCTTTGTTCAGCCTTCAAGCCATTAATTTGTATATTAAATGAAATAATTATTTTAATTACTTGTTTTTTTTTATTCCGTACCCAAAGGGTAAAACGGTACCCTATTACTACTATCTACTCCTCTATCCTACGATTTAAACTTTCGTGAGTCATACTGAACATTAAACTTACAAACAAGAAACGGGGCAGAGCGTGTCTACGAGATTATCAGAGCATATTCGAAGCTTGATAAATCAGTGTGTACGCACACTACTCTGGTAAGAGCAAGATAGACATAGTTTCGAATGCAGTCGCAATCGAATACAACTCATGGTAAGCACACATAACGTAAGAAATTCTGCAGTAGCGGTGCATGCTTGCGGTACGGACGCGACGCATTTCATTAGGTTCACGCTGAGTCTCTACCATGAGTTGCTATAGATTTCGATACGTTATCTACAGTTGCATCCTGCTTCCACCCGCAAGTGCTAGCAAGATAAACTGGCATTGCGTTGACGTAGACGCCAGCGACACCAGCTAATATAGATTTCTACAGTAGATTTCAACCTCGTGGTGAGCCCACTGATCTACACATACATTCCACTAGCGCCTCTAGAGGCGAATTCACCCGCGTTAATCATAGGCGAATCAACCCATGACGAATTTGACGACGATATTCATGGTGCCGGACACGGTTCTAACAATCGTGTCAAAAAACAAGGAGTAGTATGGCCCGGCCCGGAGGACGGAGGTGGTGAGTAGGCGTTCCCGTGTAACTGGTAGTGAGTGCAGCGAGCTCGCTTTACCTAACAGGTTATGGGCCCAGAAAACCAGGAAGCAAAAAGAATCTCGTTGCATCATGTAATTGTATGCGTATATATTATTTAAGCGGAACACGGCACAAATTTAAATAGGTATCTTAAAATTGGATTCATTGTGAAACACATAGTCCGTACTAAGCGTTGTATTTTTTTTATTATGTGCACGTTTGTATGAAGTCGTTACGATTGTACACACAATAGAGGATATGATATTGAAATGAAATGAAATGGAATTTATTTTAGTCTTGGCCCTAATAACATTTAAATAACGATACTAAAATTAAAATTAAAAACAGTATTTACATTATTTAGTCCATTCCTTGGACACTGGTGCGTGCAATGACACCCAGTGTCTCATAAATAACCCAGAGGAAAGATACGGTTTTGACAGACATTAAATTATAATAGCCTGATCTTCTCAAATTACGTTCGACTGGGATATTTATAGATAATACATGCAAAAATCCTACAAAATTTTCTTCCTGAAGTAGGTAAATAGTAAAAAAATAAAACTTAACTAAGTCGATTTTTTTAATTTACAGTAATAAATATTTTTCTTGTTTGGTGAACATGATGACGTATTTGCCTTCTATTTGTTAAAAGCAAAACCGAAGAAAATTTAATCACGGATCAGTCTAGCAATCCAGCGAGGAAATGTTGCCAGCGTCCTCGGTACCATGCCGCAGGGGCCTGTTTTAGATTTATTTTAGTTTTTATTTAGTTTTATTTTAGTTTTTATCTAGTTTTATTTGAAGAAAAAACATTTATTTTCGAAATATATACAGTAAGTGTAACTTACCTAACTATACCTACCTCGACCTACCTTAAATCTAAAGTAGGTCCTTGAGGCATTGGATGCTGGCGGCATTTCCTCGTTGTTTTATTTCAGTTTTTAGGTTAGTTATACTTCTAGATTTAATAATTATGTTTTAGCTTAGTTTATTTTCCAATAAATACAATCACATCACGTAAAACCGTTAAATCTACAAAATGCACGGCGCGGGTGATAGATGTGTTTTTTCACTAGAAACTAAACAGTTTAATGTTAAAATAAGTTAATAGGTAGAAACTGGCCCTGACCCATTTTAAAATCATATATACATAAATTTTTTACAACAAAAACGGTCGTAACATGTGTGACGATAAGCATGTATCGATATTTTGTTGTCTACATGATATATCCGTTACGATAAAAAAATCAGCTATTATAAATTATTTCCCGAACAATCAAAATTTCCATAGAAGCTGTCAATTCAATGACTGGATTAAAAGGACAGTCAAGTCGATCTGCGATGACTGCCAGAAGAGCGTTGCCAGTGGCACACACGCGGCGCACAGATGAGATAGCCCTCATGCGCATGCGCATCCCTAATATATATGAATGATTCGTTGAAATCTCTCGCGATAAAACAAAGCTATTTTTAGTCATTGGAACCGTAATTAAAGTACTATATGACCCTCCATATTAGAAATTTGCCGCTTCCCCGGTGTGGGCCCTATTAACTAGATATTGAGGCCTAAATATGGTAAGGTGTTATAAGAGTACGAGTATATAAGGTGTGGGCGCTAGTCCCGACTGACTCTATCATCCAATTTAATTCTAAAAAGGGGAGTGTTATAAGTTTTACATGTACAGACATTATAATGAATTATTTATAATTTTATCTGTCACTTACTCGTATTTACTTAGATAGATAAGTATTAGTATGTGTCATTTACAAGTGAAATTAATATATGTAAGTGTAGTAAAACGAGGTACCAATAACAAGGTATATAATATACATGTACAGTCAACCAATTGACAACCATTCATATTTTTAAGTGCTACTTTTTATTGTATGGTTCGAAAGAATGGACCAATTAATGGTACACGTTTTTTTTTTATTGGCGTAACTCTCATATTTTTGTCTAAAAATCTATTTATATTGTTACTCGGGCAGGAAAGGCGTAAGTAACAAACGTCACGAATCAGCCTTGTGACGTCATGATTGTGTTTCATACATTTAAAAAATCATTGAAATAATTTTAATTTGATGCAGATATCGACGTTTAATTTTAAACCTTAAATAGTCTGAGCCAAACTGACATTCACGACAGACGTCACGAACGTCAAAACATGTAAACAAACACTGAATTTTTTGTTGTTGGTTTATTAAAATGCCGTGAGTTAAATATTGCTTAATGAAAACATGCACAAATAAAACGGGTTTACCGCCTACCAAAATGTTACTTAATGTTCCAACGGAAAATAAAGCTGAGTGGTGTTCAGCAGCCGGTTTGGATCGTTTACCTACAAGCGCACTATTTATTTGCGACGATCACCTAAATAAATCTATTCAGCTAATCTTAAGCGTCGTTTAAGTCCATGAGAAGGTTGAGTTGCAGTGAAGATCAAAATCACACACGAAAAGTACAAGAAAATCACCAGTAAATATCCGAATAATTTGAACTGTGCGGTTAGTGCCAAGTGACACTGTCAGACTCAAGTGACAACCCAGCCGGAAGATTTTTTTTGGTTATAGTGGCAGCTCTGAATCAGCTGTGTGACGTCACTAACCCTTTAAACTATTTTTAAGGATTTTTACTAAAAATACTGCGAAAAAAAAATGAAAAATATATTTATGTGATCTACAGGCGTATATCTCGAAATGGTTTTCGATTTAGGAACATTGAAAATTTTGAAATGTTGTCAATTGGAACCCTAAGCCACTTTAGAACCATGTCAAAATGACAATCAGTAAGAGGTTTCTTACAATCTGATTTATATAATATAGCGTCACTATGACATAATCCTACAGTGGCCTAGAGTTCCAATTGGTTGACTGTATAATACGTGTACATTTTATTTATTTATATCACGACGGTGGCAAACAAGCATACAGCCCGCCTGATGGAATGGGGTCACCGCAGCCTATGGACGCCTGCTACTCCAGGGGGGTCACATGCGCGTTGCCGACCCATTGAAATCTTATGCTGTACCTACCTACATAATTATACGCTACTACCGGAAACCCAATGAATTAAAAATATTTCCAGTTAGTGGATATTGTTTGTTGTATTTAAAATATTTAAATAAAATAAGTGTCTTATGGGACGGTGATAGCATGTATTAATTAGACATAATTAATAATTCAAATTCAAAATCAAATTCAAAACATTTATTTTCAGACTCCGGGTCCATAGAGGGTTAGTAATACAGTATTAAGTCTTAAATTAAATGAAACTAAGGGTTAGTATTTGTGACATTACATTTTATGTATATTTACAACTAATGGTGGAAGGTTTGTTTGGCAGTAAGTGACACGGCAATGGTTCAGATACTGGCAATCAAACCTGTCTGCAAATGCCCTAATAATAACAGTAATACATGCTAACGGCGAGTACTTGCACAGACATAATCTCGTAGCCAGGATTATTCACCAGCAACTTGCTCTTAAATACGGTCTTTAATGCAGTTAAATAGTGTTTTTGCTAGGAAAGTTGTGGGGTAGTTCTGATTTCTATCATTTCATATGTAGTTTGGGGTGCTGAATCCGAATCTGAGGTTTGCATACTAAATTTCGTGACGCAACATTAAAAAAAAATTAAAAAAAAAGAAAAAAATCGCCTTTTTTCCGGTTTTTTGCTTAAAACTCGAAAACTATTAACTTTTAGTAAATAGTCTATTTACAGAAATTAAAGAACATAAAATTTTCTACAAATATCACTATTTAGTTTTTTTTTTCGAATGAGCCGTTCGGTCTCAAGTCCGCGTTAAAAATTGGCAATTTTCAGCGGTTTCTGCAAAACTCACTTTAAACGTTCCAAAACTATTTTTTTTTACTTAGATCGCAGTATGGAAAAATTATATGAGCCGTTGACGTTTAAAAGGTCCCGGCTGAAGTTCTTCGGTGACGTTGGGTCCTGGTACATATTCTGCTTGACCTGCAAAAAAAGAAGTGGAGTCATTTCTCAAGGGTTGACTGACGTTGCGCCCCCGGAAGACAGCTCTGAGATATACGTAGACGAGACAGAAGACAGAGGTATGTCGATTCTCACAAGTTATTTTGTAATCCTTCATCTCTCCTAGATATATGATCACAAGTCAGTGTCTCACCGCCTCTTTTATCTTTTAGAACCCCCGACGCTGACGATGGCGCACTCAAACCCTGAGCCAGGACCTGATGCCATCGAAAAACCTCAGCAAGATGCGGAAGGTATGTTTAATCTCACAATCAATTTTGTAATCCTCATCCGTTCTCTCTCCTCTTTCTCCTTGAGAAATGACTCCACTTCTTTTTTTGCAGGTCAAGCAGAATATGTACCAGGACCCAACGTCACCGAAGAACTTCAGCCGGGACCTTTTAAACGACAACGGCTCATATAATTTTTCCATACTGCGATCTAATTTAAAAAAAATAGTTTTGGAACTTTTAAAGTGAGTTTTGCAGAAACCGCTGAAAATTTCCAATTTTTAACGCGCACTTGAGACCGAACGGCTCATTCGAAAAAATAACTAAATAGTGATATTTGTAGAAAATTTGATGCACTTTAATTTCTGTAAACAGACTATTTACTAAAAGTTAATAGTTTTCGTGTTTTAAGCAAAAAACCGGAAAAAAGGCGTTTTTTTTCTTTTTTTTTTTCTTTTTTTTAATGTTGCGTCACGAAATTTAGTATGCAAACCTCAGATTCGGATTCAGCACACCAAACTACACATGAAATGAAAGAAATAACAACTACCCCATAACTTTCTTACTAGGGGCCTTTTAAATTACAATTTAACTGGATTACTTGTGGACCACGAATTTGCCGTACTACAAGTACGCACCTGCGCCAGTTCTTGAAAATGGTCGTGCCACGCTCTATTGGGATCGATCTATCATCACGGACAGGACTATTGTAGCCAATAAGCCTGACATCGTGCTGGTTGATCGATCGCAGCGTCGGGCCGTGCTTGTCGACGTCACCATCCCCCATGACGTGAATCTCGTGAAGGCCGAGAAGGACAAGTCCAGTAAGTACCTAGACTTGGCTCATGAAATAACCGCCATGTGGGATGTTGACTCGACGATCATTGTCCCGATAGTCGTTTCAGCGAACGGTCTCATAGCGAAGAGTCTCGAGCAACATCTTGAGAGACTCTCGCTAGGTGGATGGATCAAGGGTCAGATGCAGAAGGCGGTAATCCTGGACACGGCGCGTATAGTCCGGCGGTTCCTCTCTCCATGGCGTAGGGATGTGACGACCCCATCGCCCACTGGTTTCGACCGGTGCAATCAGTCAATGCAGGGCAGCTTGTGGCGAGCTGTTGGGGAGTAGCGACCCCACGTACCTGAGCGCTCCTGGGGGACTCCGTCGTCTGACCAAGTCCTCCGCCTCTGGCTTGCCTTAACCGGCCGTCCAGAGTGGGGTCGCGAGAGCTGTGTTCTCGAGGGTAGATGTGGAAACCTAAGTGGCGAGTTGGCTATATGTTTAAAGTCCAGTGACACCTCTCTAGTCTCTACCCCCAGCCCTCATACCGGTGTTGCCCTCGAGCCATCTTAGATGTCGCTTTTTGTGGGGGCCCATCTTATGTGGGCGAGTCACCGTCTGCCGGAAATAAAATTGATTACCATTTTGTTAGGCAGACGTCCGATTTTATTCTCCATAACCCAGTATTTAGTCCAGCACTTTCACCTAATAGATAGTATATTTTAGATTCCATTAAATCTCAATAGTTTTTACACCCTCGCGGGTGCTGCCTCTGCGTGCGTCCCATGACTCGGGCAGGTGCAACATCCGCTCGGTGTACCCCTTACATTTCATTAAATTGTCGAAAGGGCCTCTGCGTGTTGGCTTCGGCTCCGCGTACGCCTCCCAAAGGTCCGGAACACCATTGTTCCGTGATGGGAAAGACATACAAACAGTAATACGAGTATGTGATAAATTCTCAAGATTATTTTTGTAGAAGTCACGTATTTTTATCACAATAGGCGTGACATGTTTCGTCTGCATCGGGCAGACATTGTCGGACAGACAGACTGGTGTTATCACCTTCGCGGCTAGGGCATCACTGATACGTGAGTGTTAACCGTTGCAATTTAATATCAGTGCGTCTCACGAAAGTTTAAATTATATTTTTGTAGAAATTCCTGTATTTCTACTAATGCTTTTCTGAAATTGCTACAAAATTCACAATACTGGTGATTACGTAACATGCGTGTACTCAGTACTCACTAATCGCTTTACGCTAGGAAATACAACCGGTAAATGTTTTGTATGAAAAATATCGGTAATTTACCAGTTAACCAGTAGTTAGTTAGTTATGTTATGCTGGGCGTTTTCCGCAACTCGACATCTATTGTGCCTTTTTGCGTGATATCAGTTAACCAGTAATCCTATACAATTTTTGCCGGTTTGCATCCCTAGTTTGAGCCATCTATTTGTGTGAGTGTACCTGAATTGATCAATTGTCAAGATTTTTTTTGTAGAAATTCTTTTATTTCTACTATGCTTTTCCAAAATTACTACAAAATTTACAATTACTGTTGAATAGGTAACATGCGTGTGCCCACTAATCGGTTTGAGTAAGGGAATGCAACCGGTAAATGTTTTGTACGAAAATTATTGGTAACTTACCGTTTGACCGGTAATTCCTATATAATTTTTACTTCCCTAGTCTGAGCCATCTATTTGTGAGTGCATTTCAAATCACAGCTTATTATAGTGCCAGCTTGCGCTCGCGTGTATCTATTAGATCCGTGGACAAGATAAAAAATGACGCAAAATTCGCATTATGCACGTAGGTACGAGTAATCATGCCTTGTCATTAAATCAATTCAGTTCCGTGATCGTGATAATGTAGAATGGAAAACAATTGGTAATGGTTACAATCCGATTTGTAACGAGCAGTGATCAAAATTAGATAAGCTAAATACCTATTCTTCGCGGGAGGACATAATATAGAGTGGTTACAAGTGTTACAACCGGGTAAAAAAATATTCCTTACGAGCTCCCTCTTACGAGCACTGATAAATGATAATGAGTGGACACAGATTACTTAATTTGCAATAAATAGGTATATTGCACATATTGAATTTAAACTATCGTGACACATTTTAATATTATAACAAAATTACGGATAACACTCACACTTTAGAATTCCTTGTAAATTTTTTTTCTTCTACGATGGTAAAACATTTATTTTCAAAATATGTACAGTAAGTGTAACTTAGCTACCTAACTCTACCCACCTTAAATCTAAAATAGGTCCTTGAGGCATTGCACCTAGGATTCTGGCGGCATTTCCTCGTTGTATCGCAATGCTGATACGTTGCGCGAGGAAGCCACCAGCTCTTCGGTCACCAGTAACATCAACCAGACGTTTCGCGATAATTTACCTTTATGATTAGAATATAAACTATCCCGGTTAGGTAAATTAAATAATCTAGTGTTAACTCAAACTTAAATTTTTACAGGTAAGAACAATTAAAGCTGTCTGTTTTTTCTTAAAATATTTTTGGATATTTTCTTATTCAGGATTTCGATTGATTTTAACTTTTTTCGTTCTAAAGGATATAGGCATCTTGTCTTGAGGTTGTGAGCTCCTATTATAGGAGTCATAAGGGACACGGACAGAGAGAACTCCTCTATATGGGGTGGAACGCCTAAATGGCGATTTGATAGTCTCAAACATAGAGTGTCAGCGAGTGCTACGCGCTACGCTCGTAGCGGATATAGGGTGGAACGCCTAAATGGCGATTTGATAGTCTCAAACATAGAGTGTCAGCGAGTGCTACGCGCTACGCTCGTAGCGGATTCCGTTGTTTTCCCTCTTTGTAGCGGTAAGCGACCACCCACAGAGAACTCCCCTAGCGGGTTCCCGCACTCAAGAACTGAAGCTTCTAAATACCTACCTTCAAAAACGACCGTTAAATTTGACTGATAATGATCGAAGACCACATTACACGAGGAACTTTATTTTTAGATTTAAGATATTATTTATAGTACGTATAAAATACGGTTTTTTTACAAACATCGATCCCAATTATTTCTCTTTGCCACATAGTTGGTCCACACTAAGTCTTCCTGCCAAGTTTTGAGTGAAAACTTTGCCATTTTCATACAATATCATGTGCCAAGTGTGCCAAATCAGTGCAAAGATGGCATGGTCGTACTCTACTCTCTTATACTATACTGCAACGTCTGCAACAGAATATTACTGATATCATGGCCCGCAGGATGATCCTTAAAATAGTACATTTCGATGCTAGTGCGGAAAGTATGTCATTACTTCACGAGTCCCGAGGTATCTTGACACGAGCCGTAGGCGAGTGGCAATACTCGGGATGAGTGAAAAATGACATGTCCGCACGTGTATCGAACGACGTTTTTCAATACAGATGCGAAAAAAAATTAAATACATAAGAACGAATTTGAAAGTTTTTTATTACTTCCGTAACACTATTGTAACTAAACTACTTACTCATTTTCAATATCATAACCATTATTTCTCATTAACAAAATAATAAATCGCATGTGACAAATCGTATCGTCATGTCTTAGAGGCCCTTCGAACATGTTTACCTAATTGAAAAACGCCTCTACTTTGACTGACGTTTCGTAGGCTCTGTTCCGTTTCATACACACAGATTTATAAGAACTGTTTTCAATGTAAATATTTTTAATGAATGATCATTAGTATGATGAAGAAGTAATTATTGAAATATGAAATATCAATATCTTTAATATTATTGCGTTAATAGTAGGTATTTAGTTTTATTACGGCTCGGTAAAGCTAACGAACAATAATACTGTTTGGTAAGCAGTCATGAATTGGAACACAACTAAATTTAAAAAGATTGGAAAAGTAAAAAGCACTAGTTCGCAAAAACAAACTTTGCGCACGCAAAACAGCCAAAAAAAGGGCACTTTTTGAGCAACTGTATTGAAAAAGCAATTTCCTATTTCCATTAAAGTGTAAAAATGTATCTCAATGAAAAGCGCTTAGATCGATTTTTAGGGTTCCGTAGTCAACTAGGAACCTTTATAGTTCCGCCAAGTCGGTCTGTCTGTCAGTCCGTCCGCGGATGATCTCAGTGACTGTAAGTACTAGAAATCTGTAATTTTGTACGAATATGTATATTGGTCACGACAACAAAGTGGTAAAATAAAAAGTGGTTATAATATTTTTTTTAGGTTACCCCCGGGTTACACGTAATTTTTTTTTTTTCGTTTCAACCCTAGAGTGTGACATATCATTGGATAGGTATTTGAAAAATAATGAGGGTTTTCTAAAAACTGTTTTTAAAGTTAATATTTTCGAAAATGATCGCTCCAGAAGTTTAAGAAAATAAGACCTCCCTCTAACTTTTGAACTATGAGTTCAAAAAATATGAAAAAAATTACAAAAGTATAACTTAATAAGAACTTTATTGGAAAAATATTTTGAACTTGATTGGTTGAACGATTTTTTAAAAAATTGTACAAAATCATTTCAGAATTAAGTTTGTAATTTAACACTTTTTTTATCTTCATTACTTAATTTATCATCCCGCATGTATCTTCCTTCTAATAAAAAAAGAATGATTCAAATCGATTCACGCGATCAAAAGTTACCCCCGAAAACCCAATATAATAACCCGTCTAGTTTGTATAAATTAGTAACCCAATTTCCGGAGAGATGGTCAATGTAGGTGCCGTGGTCTACTTCGCGCTGTTAAGATTTTTTCCGGAGTTGATGGGGTCGGGACGGGTGTGATCGAAAGTATCATCGAATTGTTAATTATTATAAGCATAATGAGAATGGTATCTATTAAAACACTTTTTAAGGTTGCCTATTGTGACAGACGACAAACTACGGAACCCTACACTGAGCATGGCCCGACATGCTCTTGGCCGGGTTTTTAAAATATTTCTGTCAATTATATGACATTCTTAACGCAAAAGTGACCTGACGCGGATTTCAGCAATTAATTTATCAGATAAACTATCAGTTAGATTACAACAACGGTATAAAAATACTGATTTTGATTACCAAGTCATTGTAAGTTAACACGTGCACAAAGATGGCATTCTACGGAAAGAAATGGAAGAAGAGCGACTTCGAAAATATCTTGGAGCTCATGGACGTACTTGGTAAGTATTTAAATTGGTGGAGATTTATATAGTACTTACCTAGATAGTTAATCAAGGGAAGAAAGGCACTTGTTGCAGCCGAGGTATTTAGCCAATAGTACAAGACTGAAAGGTGAGTTAAACATTCTACTTTTCATATCGAATACGAGAAAAGAAATAACCAAGTGTTTTATAAAATATAGCTAGCCTTTTAGGTTGAGAGGTTTGAAGAAGTTTTATTTAAAAAAAAAATATTTTCGGTGGATTCGGGAAATAATTATCAGAATGTATCCATTTTAAAACCGATTTTCGATTATAATGATAAAAACTTAAGAAAAGCATGCATTTGGAAAGTAAAACGCCTTATATAGGGCATATATACATATGTTCTAGAGCATTTGCTTTAACTTCGTCATGTGGCTTGGTACCATTAAGGAAACAAAATGGCATAGTTAGTTTTATTAAATTCTTTAATTTTTATTTTTTTAATTCCTCATACAAAATAATTACATGTTGCATCAACCGCTAATGTAAAACGGGCATTAGAATTGACTTTACTAAATAAGTGACAACTATGACACATCAATGTCATGTCGAATACTCGTACTCCGTTTACACACATGCAAATCCCATATGAGATAGCGGCTAACCTTCCACGACCACATCAAAGCTCTTGCCACTGGTTGCTTTCGTACCCTTGGCTTTGTTATCCGTAACGTGAGAGGCTTTCATGATCAGGGTGCTATAAAGATCCTGTACAATGCCCTTGTGAGAAGCAAACTGGAGGCGGCCGCACTCGTTTGGAACCCCCATGAGACAACGTACATCCTCCTCTTGGAAAAGGTTCAAAAAACATTCCTAAGAATGTTTTATAAAAATATGTATGGATATTATCCTTTCTTGTACCTTACAAAGTTTCTCTTGGGAGTTCTTGGCTTCAACTCCTTAGAAGTCAGACGCAACTCCAGCTTGCTCGTTTTTGCATGTCGAGTTTTGCGAGGGGAGTCGGATTGCCCAGAACTGGTGGAAAGGCTTGTGAGGCTGTTTGTGCCCGATATTAAAAATATAACACTTAGGCCACGTGTGCGGCTCCTGTTAGCGGTGCCGGCAGCGCGGACGGTGGCGCATAGAAACTCGCCGATCCTAAGAGCCCTGACTCTGCTGAATGCGCTCCTGGTATCAGCACCTGAATGTGACCTGCTTGCATGGCGATGGACGGCTGTGTATCAGGAATGTCTCAGTTTTTGCGAGGGGATGGATAAAAGGCAATCCAGTGTATTATGTTAACATTAGTTTCATCTGTAATTTCACAGTGTATTAGTTGTAACTGTAATGCTGTGTAAATATATTAGTAATAAACAATAAACAATGAGATAAAATTAAATTAGTAGTTATTTTCTAAATGGAGCTAATTAGAATACTGGTGTCTTTGAGAAATTAACTTAATTTAAGCTAAAGAATGCACCCTTGAATTTAAAGCAATTGCTCAAAAACACGTTGTATATGTATGAGTCATTTTCCACCCGCTTCATAGGTTAACAACAACCCACTTTTAGAGCAAGAGATATCATTTTACGTTTTCGGGCATCAACTAGTAGCATCGTAGGGTTGGTATGATGCTGTTTCAGTTTTGTTTATTTCTTCTTAATTGGTGTGAAAAGCAGTATGTGTCACACGGTAGGTATCTAAATTATTTTCGTCTTAGGCGTTTACATTTGAATCCCTCATTACGCTCAGGATTCTACTTTAGAATCCCACACTACGTTCGGCGTTAAGGTGGGAGGTAATTTTCTTTAAGTTACGTTAATGGAATACCAATATTTTCTCAATTCAAGCTATAGTAGGTAATTCGGTATAATACATGTGGTTCGCCTCCAACTTGAACTCGCGACCCTTATATCTCGGCAACCCTTTTACCCATTTGCCTCATATTCGAACTTAAAAATTATATTTATCTCGTCTAACCACCTGCCAAATTTCACGACGATCCGATCAACGATACTCGAGTTATCCTCGGACAAACATACATACATACATACAAACAAGTAGAAATAGAGTTTGGGAGAACTCCGCTCGCTTCGCTCGGTCATTCAATAACATCTAAGATTGTTTAAACGAGCGAGCAAAGCGAGTAAGGTTTCCCAATCGACTTGTACACTCCGTCGTTTGTATGTATGTATGTATGTATTTTTGTATGTATGTTTGTTTGACGATAACTCGAGTATCGTTGATCGGATCGTCGTGAAATTTGGCAGGTGGTTAGATGAGATAAATGGAATTTTCAAATTAAAATATGAGCCGAATCGGTCAAGGGGTTGCCGAGATATAGGGGTCGCTCCTGTCGCTAGTTCACGTTCGGCGCAAACCACTAGTATTTCAAAAGGGTATTCTCGGTTGCTTAATTAAAGGGCATAATCGGTAACGTACTTAGTTTTAAAAGGAAAAAACGGGATGACACTACGATGTTGGCACTTTTTAATTTCTACCTTTTTCTGTCGCTTCCCATTGGCTCATTTGCTTTCATAATTTCAATTGCAGAGGTCCCACAAAAAACCAGAGCTCTCCTCCGCCAAACCGACGCCGTGACCACTTTCCTAAAAAACGATGATGGCACCATCCAGTACGTAGTCACCTTGGGCGATAAGGAGGTGATCAGCCAGAAGGTCTTCCTTGGAGAGGACAAGGATTTCAAGACCCCTGATGGCATTGAGACAAAGGTCAATTTCACCCTTGAAGGCCAGACTCTCAAGTCTGTGATGAAATTCCCTGATGGAAAGGTGCTGCATATGGACAGGGAATTTGGAGCTGATAAGTTGATTATGGTATGTTGATGAATTATGACTTATCGCCGCCCATTTATTTTACTACAAAACACATTTGGTTTCGTACTTTACCTATGAGAAGTTTTGAGCATAGGATAACGTAGCGGGCCTGATAGGGATGTATGATGTACAGTCAACCAATTGGGACCCTAGTAGGCCACTCTAGAACCATGTCAAAATGACAAGCAGTGAGAGATTTCTTACAATGACTCGTAGCGTCACTATGGCACAGTCTTACAGTTGCCTAGGGTTCCAATTGCTTGATTGTATCTTCCGTGGTATATCATTATATACATAATATATAATACATATATTATATATTGTACATATTATATTGTTGTTGTGTGAATGTTGTTACTCGGCGTATTGGTGAATTCTGTGATGCTGTCGTAATATATTTGTAAATAAATAAATAAATATCTGATATCGATTATGCTGAAAGCGCTGAAATTTTAAAACGTAATAAATATAGGAGCCTGGGCTGGAGTGCCTTTTGTACCATCCGGGGTTGAAACTCTTGGTCCATGGGGTCCCAGCGCACGCAAGTTTTTCGTAGAAATCGCGAAACGTCTGGTTGATGTTACTGGTGACCGGAGAGCTGGTGGCTTCCTCGCACAACGTATCAGCATTGCGATACAACGAGGAAATGCCGCCAGCATCCTTAGGTACAATGCCTCAAGGACCTATTTTAGTTTAAGGTAGGTAGAGGTAGGTAGTTAGATAAAGTAACACTTACTGTATATATTTTGAAAATAATAAAAATTCAAACGGATTGAGAACCTTCTCCTTTAGAAATATTGAAGTCGGTTGATAAATGTTATTATATTCTAGAAAAAGAAAAAAAATTCCTACTCAGCGTGGGTATTTGATACGGGCGAATAATTAATCCAGCAATAGTACGCGTTCATATGAATCGAATAGGATAATAATTTCGTTAAATTGTGTTTTTTTATTAATTAGGTGTAATGATTTTTCTAAGGTGCGACAGAGCTGCAATGTATGTCGTCCAACTTTGTTTGACATGCTAAATGACACTGACATGATACTCGTATGACGTTTAGATAGCTACGCTAATTTATGTGGATGCAATACATTGCGTGTTGAATTTTTATGTATGAAAAAAGAACATCTTAATTTCCTAAAGAAATTAATGTAAATAGGTTCCCTAGGTCCAATTGTAAACGTCATTAAAATATTCGCCCGTATCAAATACCCACGCTGTATACAGATGTACTTAATGCATATTTTCTCGAAACACATCTATTTGTCATTCTACTTCAATCGACCTCGGTACTTTTAGTACTGATATTGACTGAAATAGACCTGACACATTCGGGCATTTCCGTGAAAATATGACGGATAATAATTATGCACTACATCTGAATATGGAAATAATGTACACAAGCAATTTACATTCAAACCATCGTAATCACGATTCACGCACTTTTGAAGGATGAACATAGTATCAACAATGTTCACACTAGCTGCATTCATTTATAGTAAAAATATGTGCTATTTATTTATATTTCACAAATTCACAAATAAATATATGTCGTTACATTACAATATGCGGTTGTGTCTAATTTTCAATAACTTTATTGTTAAATTCATTATTTTTCAAAATATATGCAGTAAGTGTTACTTACCTACCTACCTCTACCTTGAATCTAAAATAGGTCCTTGAGGCATTGTACCCAGGATGCTGGCGGCATTTCCTCGTTGTATCGCAATGCTGATACGTTGTGCGAGGAAGCCAGCAGCTCTTCGATCACCAATTACATCAACCAGACATTTTGGCGATTTCTACAAAAAACTTGCGTGCGCTAGGACCGCTAGGACCCCATGGACCTAGAGTTTCAATTCAACCCCAAATGGTACAAAATCGTACTCTCTGCCCTGGCTCTTACAATATAATTGTACACATTTGTGTACCTACTTTATTTTCGTTAGAGAAAGCAATAATAAGCAAAACTGACTGATTTTTCTTTTTCAGTACATCTGGTTGGAAGGTGTGGACCTCAAGGCCAGCGTCACCTACCTACCTGTCTAAGTCATAAACGTTATAACCATCAACCTGTAGCTCTCTCCATTGACCCTATTAACCCAAGCAGCGCTAATAACGATACGTTGTCGTTAAGCCTTGGTGAGCTATACTCGCTACAAAGAGTGTAAAGTAGAGGAGTCATATGTTATCGGCTACGGTGTAACGGTACGAAAAAACCGATTCCAGAGTTTTTCCCGTTTGTGGAGGAAAGCGACTATGATAACCCGCCTGGCGGGTTCCGAACCGTGAAAATGTTAATACCTATAGTCGTCAAACGATGACCTTACACTTATGGAAATGTGTGCAACTGGGTATATGGAAGTTAAGTTACAATAATTAATTTATAATTGTAAGACTGTTCTCAAAATCACAGCCTACAAGCACTAAAATAAAATATTTTTATTGAGTTTGGTTTTTATTTTAAATTACAATTTTATTTACTTACAGTGAAACCTGGATAATTGAAATATCAAGGAACCGGCAGTTTGTTGACTTTTTTATCAATTAACCAGGTTTTCCTCTTAAGCAGGTCCAGAGCAATTCTCCAGGTTAAAACGATCTCATTTCAATTATAGAGGCTCTCGATAATAGAGGTTTCGGTCTAAATATTTTTTTATGGAGGTCACAATGATAAGAAAGGGAATAAATAAAAAAGAAGTATTTATGAATCATAATATATGTTTAATTCATTTGTGATAGTGACAGAAATAAAAATCATTATGAAAGTTTTCATACCGCATATATACAGGGTGTAACAAAAGTATCGAACTTTACTTAAACAGCAGATATAGTCAATGAGAGTCATTGACTATATCTGCTGTTAAAGTTAAAGTTAAAGTCTGAGTACGATGCAAGGGAAAATATTTATTATTCGTAAAAAAAATATCGCTTTGTATGTAACAGCTGATCGAAAATGCACCTAACTTTATACAAAGTAAGAAAAAATTATTTGGAATTTCCAATTTTTTCCACTTGCATCGTCCTCAGGGTCATTGACCTCATCCGCTATTGAAGTATCGTTCGGTATAGGTGGTTTCACGAGAGTGGAGGTAAATGATTACACACACAGCTACATGGAGTACTGATTACAAACAAAGTGAATGAATGAAAAGTATAAGTGAATGTTAATGAAAACACTTTAAGATAAATTTAATAAGTATAAAAACCTTTTGGTATATCTTACAATTCACTGTTGAACTTGCCATCGGTATTCGGTACGAAAAAAGAACAGTAATTTCAAAATCTCGATGTCATTACATGGGTTGTCTATTGTTTGACCGAAAGTTATATAAAATAATACTCGTATGCCCGAATTTTATTTGCCCGAATTTCATTTGCCCGAATTGTTTGTTTACCATAAAAATTATATAACATACTCTTTGTTTACCCGATTATTCGATTCCAGAACGTACGAGTGCCATATTAATTGTTGTCCATATTATTAAGTGCAATAAAATTATTTAATAGAATATTCAAACGCCATACTAAATAATGGTCTTTCTCCGAATCCATGCATGCTTGCTCACGATATTCCTCTGTAGGCGCTCTAAAAATATTTACAAACTTGTTATTATTAAACATGTGGTGGGTATGCATTAAATTTTGTAGGCGATATTAATTGTCATTTATATCTGTTTGGTGCAATAGTTTGCTGTTGTATTAGTGTTGAAAATGGATATAAGTAATGTTTGTCAGTTATTTAAAACATCAAAAGGTGGTGTGAAGCTCAATGTAAACGGTTATTCGTACGAGAAAAACAAAAATTACTACAATAAATACATTGATTATTATATATTAAATTTGTTTTTATTTATAATTTTGTATTATATATTATTAAATAGAATTTTATATTATATTGGAAGTCGGTTCTGGCGCTTCGCCGGCCGCTGCCGCGGCACGCTCGCTTAAGGCTTCGTCAGACTAGCGCGTGGCGTGAGCGGGGCGCGAGCGGGGCGCGAGCAGAGCGCGATAGAAGCGGGGAGCGCGGCGCGCTTACATCGCGCGCGTGTCAGGCGCGCATCGCGCGCGGGTCACGCGCGCGTCGCGCGAGCGCGCCGCCAGCGCCGCGCGCTCGATTCACCGAGCATTTTTCTTTGCGCTGTGACTGCGCGGCGGTCGCGCCGCGCGCCGCGCGCGCGTTTAAAGCGGGGCGTGAGCGGGGCGCGATAGGAGCGCGGCGCTAGCGCCGCGCTGCGTCCAAGCGCGGGTCGCGCTCGCTTCGCGCCCCGCTCACGCCACGCGCTGATCTGACGAAGCCTCTCGGTTCGCGCGCTGTATGGTCACGGTTCAACCTAACACTCCTCCTCGCTTCGCTCGTGGTCGTACCTAAACTGACCTGCCTTAGAGTTGAATAGGTAGGGAAGTTTTCTGACTTATCATAATTTTGTATTATATATTATTAAATAGAATTTTATATTATATTGGAAGTCGGTTCTGGCGCTTCGCCGGCCGCTGCCGCGGCACGCTCGCTTCGCTCGCTCGGCTCGCGCGCTGTATGGTCACGGTTCAACCTAACACTCCTCCTCGCTTCGCTCGTCGTCGTACCTAAACTGACCTGCCTTAGAGTTGAATAGGTAGGCAAGTTTCCTTACTTATAATAACGTTGTATTGTATTCTATATTATTATATTGAAAGTTCACAGTTCTAACCAAACCTAACCTAACCTACTTTCTGGGAAGTAATTTGGATGGCAAATGATATTATGGCTAGTGATCATTATGGCTTACAATGATGATGACAAATGATATTATTGATATTGATTTTATGGGAAACAAAGTTTCTGGCACGTGACTAATATAGTAAACAAGAAGTATTGCATATGTTATTATGGGAAACAATATAATGGCTTTTGACTATTATGGCAATAGTTATTTGTACAACAAGAGAGCAAAGTTCGTATTTGTTCCGAGTGCCAATTTTGAGTCCTGAGCAAGCGAAAGATTCTATAATAGAATCACGAGCGTAGCGAGTGATTCTAATTTAGAATCTTGAGCGTAGTGAAGGATTTAAAGGCACGAGATGCAAATAACTTTGGTCTCGAGTTGAACATACAACTTTTCACCTCAGCAGGAAGAAAAATAAATTAAAACCAAAATGAACGGACAGGAAGGCTTTATTAATTTTAGAATACTACTTTATTAATTTAAGAATACAAAATATTACCTCTTACTACATTTAAGAACATGAGGTTAGATTTCAAATGAATCTTTATGGCATTTGCGTCCTTATTAACAACCAACAAAGTATTACCTTTACCCGCGATTTAGCCGGGAGGAAACTTGATTCGGCGTTTTTGACCGCTTCTTTCAATTCTTCGGGTGTTGCTGTAGCTTCATCACTATAACTACTAGTATCACTCATGTTTTCAGTTCAGATAACTTTTATCTTTAGAGCAATTCAAAAGAGAAGCTATTGAGGAAATTTTCAAATTGAGGATGACAGCCGAAACACTTTATTATTTTTAATCGCGTTCGGATACTAGATATCGTTCACAACAACGTAAATTGTAAATTGTAGAAATTATTTTACTACAGATTTACACGTGAGGAAACGTGAATCAACAATTGGTTAATATTATACTTATAAATATAAAATAAAAATCATAAAATTTTAAAGTGAGAGATATTTAAAAATGAAAACGTACGAGTTTTTGAACGTGGTTCTGGCTCTGTTTAAACATGATATTACACGGGGCGATTTATCGCAAGCCGTCACTGCCATCGTCCTTCGTGCACTTCCTTCATCTCACATTGCCTATTCCTGTATTGCATAGTAGGGTACGGCGGGACGGGCCCGACAAAACGCACCGTCTAGACATGTCCGTACAGACAGGTCAATCAAATTGGCTTTGATGTGATTGTATGAACGATATAATCTAATGAGGACTACCGTATTTTTGCTCACCAGGCGCCGCCACTCTTGCGTGGGTCCTTGTCAAGCGCCATTAGTATGAGTTAGTATGGCGCGAAACCAATATTAGAATCGATTATTTTTCATTAATGTCCATGTTAAAAGAGGTACATTCAATTCTAACTATTTTATATAACCTCTAAATTTACGTTAAATTAGGGCTGTGTTATTTTACACTTTCAATTTAAAGCTTATTTTATAGCCAAAGTAATATTTTTTTAGTATTTAATATATTTCTATGTAATGATTCCTCTAAAAGTGCATATTTTCGAAATAAGCACGACTTAAATTAAAAACTAATGAGAAATGTACTGAAAATGACATATAACCTCTTTACATAGGACCCACGTTCAACTAGCACCCCTAGCGGCAAATTCACTCGCGGTAGTCCTCATTGTTAGAAAATTGGCCTCATCTGGCTGAATGGGCCAGGATGCCATTTAATAAAAAAGTTGCATGTCTTGACTGAACATTGTCAATCTGACGTTTATTTTCCTCACGCTCGCAGCAAAATCGCATTTTGCTCACTGGTTTCGCATATCAAAGTAAGCCTTTTCGAGCTGCTGAGGTGAAAATGAAATTATTGCAAATGAAATTCTGGCAAATGGGTGTATACCCATTACATGACAATGTTGTTGTGTGCGTGACCTCAACTCTAGTGGAACTGCCTATACAAACTTTTGTTTACCTACGACTTTCGTGAATGAAAACATTGAAAACTTTTCTTACATTAAATTTTTGACATTCATATTTTTAAAATTCAGGGACTGGCTAGAGTTGGCCCCAATACCGGGTAGCTATCAAATAACGTGCGACTTGCGTGCGACATTCTTTGCAATGGGAGCTACCATATTGTCACTCACCAGGCGGCGGCACTCATGCGTGGGTCCTGTGTCAGTATGAGAGAACTGTCAAAGTGACGTTTGAAATGTTCCCGCAGCACCCACGGTCCACTAGTGCCCCTAGCGGCAAACTGACTCGCGGTAATCCTCATTGACACTTCGTTTCGAACTAGGTACACGTCATCTCGACTTGTTTGTCAGAGACGTTCGAAATTTGAAAAAAATAAGATAATCGAATTCGATAATATAAATTAGCTAGATATAACAATTTCACAGATAAGAAACTCGTAAAAAAAAGTTTATTATTACGGGGGTCTTTATATGCGGTTTTTTAATGTGGTTATATAAACGGGTAACACGGATTTTCTCCTGTTAAGTTCGCTATATGTAGGAAAACCTTATTTTCCTACGAGAACATATAGCGAACTTAACACGCAACACGCAAAATTATATAATTTACGTTTATAATAACTATTAACAAAACCTTTTTTCCTACGAGTAAATATAGCGAACTTAACACGCAAAATTATATCATTTAGGTTTATTATAATTATTAACTGAAAATTAATTATACGGCCTCATAATAAATTGTAGCTTTTTCAGCAGCTCCTTTAGTATACAATTCCTGAAGCAAGACAAATAATATAAGTTATAATCTAATAAACTATAGATAGGAATACTATTTACACATGGTGCACCAATGAGGATTACCGCGAGTCGATTTTCCGCTAGGTGCGCTAGTGGAACGTGGGTCCTCCGGGAACATTTCAAACGTCACTTTGACAATTATCTCATATTGACACAGGACCCACGCATGGGTGGCGCCGCCTGGTGTGCGACAATACGGTAGCTCCAGTTTATCGATCAATCATTATAAAAGTGTCTGCTCGCCTTTATCAATTTCATAAATAGAGATAATATTTTATTAATTACGGATGTTGTCGCGTGTTTTTGGTTTATTTTTATCGGAGTTTCGAGTCCTTTAATTGCCAGCGCTCATGGTCACGGCTCACAGGATGGAAGTCAATGTTTAAGACATGTTATTTTGATGTCAAAAAAAGTTAATCCAGGCACATTCAGAGATGATTTCTTATACATTTTTATTTATTTTCAATGAAAAATGCCCGATAAAAGAGGAAGAGGAATTTTTAACGCAACCTTGATATTATCCTACATATTACAGGAAAAATATAACATTATTGACCCTAACTTCACTATTTTTTTTTTTTTAAACTTGTCTGAACTAAATTTGTAATTTAAGCAACTTAGATTGTTTTTTTTTTAAACAAACTCGCAAACTAACTCCAAGCCGTACAACCGGTTGAACCAATCTGTCGATACATGTGGCTGACGTCCAATTTCTACTTCTAGGTGTAGTTACAACATAAAGTTTATACGGAACCCGCGGTGCGCGAGTCCGACTCGCACTTGGCTGGTTTTTTTAGGTTGGTACCAGAAATACCTCAGCTAACAAACCCTTAAAAGATGTCTCACGTTAGAGCAGACCGGGGCCGGGACGATATGCCACTTTGTATAGAAAAGCGCCACCGTCAAATACGGGCCGTAAAAATGTGAGTCGTCTCCCATCACCCATCGTCACCCATCCAGCTCTAATCACGCGACACGTTGTCGTTGCAACTTACAACTCTACGCTTCAATTTCGCAACCTACAAAGAAATCCTTAGCGGTGAATGAGTTAAAGCTTTGTTACTACATATAACTACCAAATATTATTACCAGTGATCGTAAATTTTGTATTAATTTTGTTGCAGCCTTGTTGCATTAATAGCATAATATGTATGTCCAATTTTAGCTAGGATAGCTAATTAGAGTTATTAACAGTAATATTAAAAAAAAAATGTACTTGATCATCACCTTAGATAGAAAATAGAAATTTATTTGTGCGTTTACTCCATTTTATCATTTAAAAATATATTATTCGGCGTGCTATCACATCATTGTTATCATTCTAAGTAATGATAAATAATGAAGTCATTAATCATGATCATGATAAATTGTTACCAAGCCACTGCTTTGCAATATATTTCTATGTAATGATTCCTCTAAAAGTGCATATTTTCGAAATAAGCACGACTTAAATTAAAAACTAATGAGAAATGTACTGAAAATGACATATAACCTCTTTACATAGGACCCACGTTCCACTAGCACCCCTAGCGGCAAATTCACTCGCGGTAGTCCTCATTGTTAGAAAATTGGCCTCATCTGGCTGAATGGGCCAGGATGCCATTTAATAAAAAAGTTGCATGTCTTGACTGAACATTGTCAATCTGACGTTTATTTTCCTCACGCTCGCAGCAAAATCGCATTTTGCTCACTGGTTTCGCATATCAAAGTAAGCCTTTTCGAGCTGCTGAGGTGAAAATGAAATTATTGCAAATGAAATTCTGGCAAATGGGTGTATACCCATTACATGACAATGTTGTTGTGTGCGTGACCTCAACTCTAGTGGAACTGCCTATACAAACTTTTGTTTACCTACGACTTTCGTGAATGAAAACATTGAAAACTTTTCTTACATTAAATTTTTGACATTCATATTTTTAAAATTCAGGGACTGGCTAGAGTTGGCCCCAATACCGGGTAGCTATCAAATAACGTGCGACTTGCGTGCGACATTCTTTGCAATGGGAGCTACCATATTGTCACTCACCAGGCGGCGGCACTCATGCGTGGGTCCTGTGTCAGTATGAGAGAACTGTCAAAGTGACGTTTGAAATGTTCCCGCAGCACCCACGGTCCACTAGTGCCCCTAGCGGCAAACTGACTCGCGGTAATCCTCATTGACACTTCGTTTCGAACTAGGTACACGTCATCTCGACTTGTTTGTCAGAGACGTTCGAAATTTGAAAAAAATAAGATAATCGAATTCGATAATATAAATTAGCTAGATATAACAATTTCACAGATAAGAAACTCGTAAAAAAAAGTTTATTATTACGGGGGTCTTTATATGCGGTTTTTTAATGTGGTTATATAAACGGGTAACACGGATTTTCTCCTGTTAAGTTCGCTATATGTAGGAAAACCTTATTTTCCTACGAGTACATATAGCGAACTTAACACGCAACACGCAAAATTATATAATTTACGTTTATAATAACTATTAACAAAACCTTTTTTCCTACGAGTAAATATAGCGAACTTAACACGCAAAATTATATCATTTAGGTTTATTATAATTATTAACTGAAAATTAATTATACGGCCTCATAATAAATTGTAGCTTTTTCAGCAGCTCCTTTAGTATACAATTCCTGAAGCAAGACAAATAATATAAGTTATAATCTAATAAACTATAGATAGGAATACTATTTACACATGGTGCACCAATGAGGATTACCGCGAGTCGATTTTCCGCTAGGTGCGCTAGTGGAACGTGGGTCCTCCGGGAACATTTCAAACGTCACTTTGACAATTATCTCATATTGACACAGGACCCACGCATGGGTGGCGCCGCCTGGTGTGCGACAATACGGTAGCTCCAGTTTATCGATCAATCATTATAAAAGTGTCTGCTCGCCTTTATCAATTTCATAAATAGAGATAATATTTTATTAATTACGGATGTTGTCGCGTGTTTTTGGTTTATTTTTATCGGAGTTTCGAGTCCTTTAATTGCCAGCGCTCATGGTCACGGCTCACAGGATGGAAGTCAATGTTTAAGACATGTTATTTTGATGTCAAAAAAAGTTAATCCAGGCACATTCAGAGATGATTTCTTATACATTTTTATTTATTTTCAATGAAAAATGCCCGATAAAAGAGGAAGAGGAATTTTTAACGCAACCTTGATATTATCCTACATATTACAGGAAAAATATAACATTATTGACCCTAACTTCACTATTTTTTTTTTTTTAACTTGTCTGAACTAAATTTGTAATTTAAGCAACTTAGATTGTTTTTTTTTTAAACAAACTCGCAAACTAACTCCAAGCCGTACAACCGGTTGAACCAATCTGTCGATACATGTGGCTGACGTCCAATTTCTACTTCTAGGTGTAGTTACAACATAAAGTTTATACGGAACCCGCGGTGCGCGAGTCCGACTCGCACTTGGCTGGTTTTTTTAGGTTGGTACCAGAAATACCTCAGCTAACAAACCCTTAAAAGATGTCTCACGTTAGAGCAGACCGGGGCCGGGACGATATGCCACTTTGTATAGAAAAGCGCCACCGTCAAATACGGGCCGTAAAAATGTGAGTCGTCTCCCATCACCCATCGTCACCCATCCAGCTCTAATCACGCGACACGTTGTCGTTGCAACTTACAACTCTACGCTTCAATTTCGCAACCTACAAAGAAATCCTTAGCGGTGAATGAGTTAAAGCTTTGTTACTACATATAACTACCAAATATTATTACCAGTGATCGTAAATTTTGTATTAATTTTGTTGCAGCCTTGTTGCATTAATAGCATAATATGTATGTCCAATTTTAGCTAGGATAGCTAATTAGAGTTATTAACAGTAATATTAAAAAAAAAATGTACTTGATCATCACCTTAGATAGAAAATAGAAATTTATTTGTGCGTTTACTCCATTTTATCATTTAAAAATATATTATTCGGCGTGCTATCACATCATTGTTATCATTCTAAGTAATGATAAATAATGAAGTCATTAATCATGATCATGATAAATTGTTACCAAGCCACTGCTTTGCAATATAAAATATTTAGCACAGTGAAATCTGTTTCGCTACCATATTGCTGTATTCTGATATCAGTCTCTTTGAGAATCTAAGGAATGAATATTCTTAAAATTAAAGCAAATAGAAAAAACACCATGTATAACTTACCATTCTCATACCGTTTGTTTCAAAATGTCTATCCATGTGAATAACATTCCCATCTGGCAAGTGCATATGCGACTTCAATAAATCCCCATCCAACACAAACTTGACTTTGGTCTCCATGCCATCAGGGCTCATGTGCCCCGCAAGCTCACCGAGGACGATATGTATAATGTATAATATGTATAATGTATATGTATAATGGTACCGGAGCCATCTTTGATAACGTACTGGATGGTGCCGTCGGCGTTTTTCGAAAAAAAGGAGACAGTGTCAGGATTCCGAATGAAGGAGACGGTTTGCTCGGAAAGATCTGGATTCAGGTTTAAAAAAAGGAAAAAAAAGGCCGCAATTTTTTTTATTCTTCTTTATCAATTTACTTATACTATTTTTTATCAGAACACGACACTGATTAACGCCCTTAAATTTTCCACTCACTTAGCTTTCCTATAACCTTCAAAGCATTTTCAACCTTCACTTTCTTGAACTGCTTCCAAAGAACGACATGACGACCGTCTCACAGTTTCGTTAAACCTGAACAATATTCACTTCACAAGTAAATGCATTAATATTAGCTAGTATTAATATACCTATTAATGTGTTTATTGCTGACAAAGACTAGTTAATAATATTTAAAAAACATTAATTTTTCGATTTCAATCAAAACTCTGATCATCTTATGTTAAAAGGAATTCTGATTATCGTAGTTTTAATATACGTGCATAGGTAGGGATTATAAAATTCGGAATTCAAAATCGGGATTACGAAAATCGATAAATAATATTTCGGAATATTTAGGTGATCCCATCTGTTAGTCACACTTAAAGAATATTGCGATAAAACATGACGTCTTATATGGACAGAAGCCAACCATTGTCCACATAGAAGTCGACTTTCCTTTTTTTTCTGCCTGATCCATTGATCCTTCTACATATATAAGAATATCATCATTCAAGTTATTAGGTAGTTGACATAGTATAATGCGAGTCTGTCTCACATTTGCATGCTGTATAACAGTATTAACAGTACCTAAGACATGTTAAGTACCTAATCACAATGTTTTACGCTTGATCTGCAAAGTAGTAAAATCTCATTTCATTTCACCTTTATAGTAACTTAACTATTTAAAACGAGATATGGGCATTTTCAAAATTAGGGTACCATTTTCTTTTTTTTTTGAAAATATAGGAAGTTTTGGGTTTTTTATAACCAGAATCACGAGAAGGTACTATTGATTTAAACAAAAAAAACATTTCGTATGGGCCGTTACAAAACTGTAAATTTTGTGTACTTTTTTCTGAAAATGCCCATATACACCATATGTATACCATGTATATTTGTTTTTGTGAGCTCCCGATCTTTCGGCACTGTTGCACGCGCCATTATCACGGAGTAAACTTTGAATAAACTGTCGAAGTATCGGGGATAACTGTGGAAATATCGGGAATATCGGGATCTCACAGAAACAAATATGCATGATACATATCTCATTTAAAATAGTAATTTTTTTATTGTATTTTAAATGTAATGTAATTATAATTGCCGTGTGTGTGGACGAGGGATCCTCTCCCGTGTAGGGCTTTACAGTCACGAACGCAAGTGTCGTTCTCGAGATGCTGCTTTAAACGTCTGAAATAGATGAAAAGGCCTACTACTACTAATTATAATGTAAATGACCATGTTAGCTTAAAATTATTTCATCTTAGTATGTAAATCATCAGTTTCTTTTTATGCTTGTCTTTATCTACCTACTTACATTTAATAAACATTTTTATTTGTTAGGTAATCTAAGTACCTACCTACCTTGATAGTCAAAGATTAGCTCACGTATTATATCACGTTTTACAGTATTTATGTATCATTAATACCTAATGGATATTAAAGAACTTGGATCAAGTATATAAGTAAACATACATGCACAACGTGCATGTACATGTGTAACGAATTATAACGAGTTTATCAAATTTGTTTCATCACACTTGCTCGTAAAACGATACATCAAAATTATGCATTTTATTTATTCCAAGGGTTAATTAACGATTAACTTAATGATTTCGAAAGAGGAGAATAACTGGACACAACACAGTAATCTCAATAAGTCAGAATCTTTGCTACTTTGTGTTTTGCTTTTTCTCTTTGGCCGCAGTAGCTAGAAACATGATATCACGCCTTCCCTACAAATAATGTTAAAGAGTATTGTCTTTATTTTTCAATTAAAGAAAACTACGGCATAATTTTCAATTGAGATAGCAGGCAGGTAGAAATAAAGAACTATCTCAGAAAACCTTCTCTGCAGAAAACCTAAGAGTAGTGGAGTCTGGGCTACTAGATATATGGCGTTGGCACTAGTAATTGTTTCTTAAGAAAGCAACTGCCATGACCTTCCAACAGTTCCAACCCACAGTGGAAAGCTAGACTCATAATCTTCTAAGCGTTTATCTCGGCAACGAGGCAATGGCTTTGGCGCTAGTTTTATTTTTCAAAAAAGCGTAACTGCCATGAGTCACTGGCGGAGTCTAGTATTAAAAGGAAGTATTATTATGGAAATACGCCTATGATATTAAATAGAGAAAATAAATAGGTAAGAGCGTTGGTGGCCCAACGGTATGAGACTTTCAATCCGAAGGTCTCGGGTTCAAATCCTGCCGGCTTGTATCAATGAGTCTTCGAAACTTATGTACGAAATATCAGTTGATATTTACCAATCGCTTTTCGGTGAAGAAAATATCGTGAGGAAATCGGACTAATCCCAATAAGGCCTAGTGTACCCTCTGGGTTGGAAGGTCCGATGGCAATCGTTTCCGTAAAACTAGCGCCAAAATTTTAGGAAGCGGCAAGTCGCCAAATTTAGCCGGCAAATCGAGTAGCCTACGGGTGCGGGCGGCAAATGTATAAATACGCCACTGGAGGGGATACTTTATTCCGAGACAGAGACTGCTGTTATATAAGTCTCTAGTCAGACCCCATATAGAGTACTGCTGTCACCTTTGAGCGGGAATGCCTGGATACCTGGGATAGCTGGGTCCAAGCTTGACTCGGTCCAGAGGCGCGCTGTGCGAATTGTCGACGATTCGAAACTCAAAGTCGGTATTGAACCCGACGGGACGGACGGGTGTCTAAGGAAGAGGCATTGCCTCCTTATGTGTGTTATATCGCCTACTCGTCCACACACCCTACAACCAAAATGGTTGCGCACCTGTGCCGTTTCAGAGCAATCTCCTCACAAGGACGCTCCGGCTGTGGAATGAGCTCCCTGCCGAGGCTTTCCTGAAAAATTACAGTAAATACTTATAAGGTTTTTCAAAAAAGGAGTGTACAAGATTTTAATGGGTCATCAACGCGCATGTGATCCCCTGGAGTTGCAGGCGTCCATAGGCTACGGTGACCGCTTTCCATTAGGCGGGCCGTATGCTTGTTTGCCACCGTCGTGTATATAAAATAATAATGAATAAAATGTCACGCTAACAATTAGACATCATAGCGTTGCTAGATAAGTTATATGTAGTTAGTCATGTGTGTGTAAACTACTTATCTCAACACCATTCTGACCATGCTGCTGTCATCCGTTCCTTAATGAGGAGTTGATGACACGCTATATTTTTAAAATTGCATTATTGTATGTATTGTATTTTAAGATTAAACAGATAAGATACTTTTTCGAGTTTAATTGCTTCCACCCCCATTATTACCTAATAATGGGAGTGGAAGCAATTAAACTCTATGTACTAAGTACCTATAGAAACACTGTGAATCTAAATCTGTTTTTTTTTTCAATGTATAAATACTTGAATAATGGTTAAGTTGCTGATGATACTTAGTGATGATGACGGTACGGATTAATGTTGATGTGTTAGTCTAGTACGGTTATGCATAGAATTCGGTAGTGTTTCATGTATAAGCGTAATAAAATGCACATGCTACGTGTAATTATCGTATTTGTTCTTGCATTGGGAGTCGGTGATGTTATTTATGGATCATTTACAGGTGAAGAGGTAAGATTGTTAATACAAAGATACAAATTGTATATGTATAGTACCATAGGCTTGATTGTATCATACAATCAAGCCGGTGGAACTCAAATCAATCGTCTTTTGTCTTGTGTGGTACCGACACACGGGCTGTCGAAAGATCCCGCGCCCGCCGGTGCACGCCGCCACCAGTATTAATTATATTATATTCAAAACGTAGACTCGGAAAACTGACTCGCTCGTTCAATAAAAAATAAACTTAAACCCCTGTTTCACATATCTTAATTTGCAGGGTCCATACAACTTGGTAATGTACAACACGTCAAACTGCATAAAGGAGGCCTCCTGGTTCCACACCAACGTCACAGTTTTCAATGGCGGCGGCAAGAGCGTCCTGCGTGGCTCCATAAACATTAAGAAGGAAATGAAGAATGTCAAGGTTCATTCCCAACTTGATTTTTGTCTTCGGGCAACGCGGGTTTCGAATATGTTGGCAAATGATTCTGTCACTTCTTGTGCGGCCCCTTCTCCATACAAGAAGTGATAGAATAATTTGTACGAAAAGCCACAGCACAGCCAGGGGGGCAACGCAGTTCTTACACATTACATACAAAAAAATATTTTTTTTGTCACATCGTAGGTACCTATCAATACTATTGTTCTCTCTGCTATCGCGCTCTTAACCGTTCTTTTTTTTACAGTTCCGTATCCAAGTATACTACGTGGACGTGGACCAAGGAAGGATAGTAAAGGTGTTCGAAATAAAAAACCAAAGCTGCCAGAACATGATCATACAAATGGTGCTCAAGGCGCTTGGCCTACGCTACAACCAGCTGAAGTGCACAATGAAACCGGTAGATATATGTATATTTATAATTCCTTTACCAATAATTTCTTTGCCTTTTCCAAGACGGAACAATAGCCAGCCATTGGACAGATCAATGGCACATTCCTGCCATACATAGACAGATCTCTACGCGTAGGGCCGGCTATTGATTTATGCTTGGGAGGCATATGCTCGCCATATACGTCAGGGCATATCCGCCAGATCTGCCAATCAATGTATAGGAAATTTGGAGATCTGACGGATTGCTCCAACGTGGCCGGCAATACGCGGAGCCAACACACTGGCTCCACATCCAACTATTTAATGGAATGTAAGTGCTACACCGACGCCCTGTAAGCCCTTCAGTGACGTACGCAGAGGCAGTACCCGCAAGGGTGTAAGGACTATTGAGAATTAATGAAATCTAAAATGTATGATAAACTTTTTATTTTCAAAATATATATAAGAACAGTAAGTGTAACTTACCTACCTACCTACCTACGTACCTACCTTCCTACCTTAAATCTAAAACAGGTCCGTGAGGCGTAGAAGAACGAGGGTCACTGACATAGCCAAACTGATTAGCTCGCTGAAGTGGCAATGGGCAGGCCATATAGCACGGAGAACAGATGGCCGTTGGGGCCGGAAAGTTCTTGAGTGGAGACCACGGACCGGAAAACGCAGCGTAGGACGTCCACCGACGAGGTGGACCGATGATCTGATTAAAGCCGTGGGGTCACGGTGGATGCAGGTTGCTTCCAACCGTAACACGTGGAGATCCATGGGGGAGGCCTATGTCCAACAGTGGGCGTACTACGGCTGATATAATGATGATGATGATGATGAGGCATTATATTGTACCTAAGATGCTGGCGGCATGTCATTAAGCGACGTAAAATGTATTTACCCTGTAGGGATTATAAACGAGAGGAAAATCGCGCAAACTTCTGATAATCGCGTAATTGCGACGTATAGTAGGAAGTTTTTCGCCATACCTAGGTACGTTCTACTCATTGTTAAACTCTTTTATTCCAGACAACTACTGAGTTCCACAACCTGCAATTGAATGACGTCTTCCACATGGTGGTACATTCTCTCTGGTATGGCGCCGGAAAAATCAGGTGGGAGATTGCTATACCCACAACCCAACTCATGTGCCTCGATATCAACATACAGATAGTTAAGCCCAGCCAGAGGCCCTAATACCTAATATTAAACGTACGAGTACAAGGAAGATGAGCTGCATTCATTTAGGGCGCCTAGTAGCGCCCTCGTTAAGGGAGTTGTGTTTTCTTATAAACTAATCCATTTCTGTATAATCTGTCAGTTAAGGATGACTCTACAAGTCTACACTGGACCGGGACGGGCCGGACCGTGAGCGATGTCCCAATTTATAATAATTTATATATATTGTTTTTAAATTTATAATAACCAAACCGCAATATTAAGAAAGCTCTGTAAGTTTTTTGTGTATTTTTATTTTGTGTGTTTATTGCTTGTGTTTGTTATTTTGTTTCGTTGTAAGTATTGCGACATTAAACGGTTTAGTACTGGTCAAATCTATATATATAAACGCGTGTGCCCTGAATGATTCACTCACTCACAGACTGACTAATCAACGCAGAGCCGAAACTACAAAAGGTATAAAGTTGAAATTTGCACATCAGGTTTAATTTATAATTTTTTATGTTTAAGTAATAAGAAGCGATTTCGAAAAAATCAACTCCAAAGGGGTTGAAAGTTTGTATGGTAATGGCGTAAAATGTTAAATTAGTGACTTGAAACATTGTGTATAGTTTTTTTTAATAAATACAAGAAAAGTAATTTCAGTGTTGAAAGTTGGTCTATTTACTGCTTATTTTGTAACAAGAAAACTAATTTCAGCGTTTACTAATATTCATTCCCAAAGGGGATAAAAGAGGTTGATAGAAGGTAATACCGCAGAGTCTAAACGAGCGGGCTACTTATACAACGTATACAGGTAATAAGAAGTAAGGTTGACATTTTCAACCCCTGAAGGGTCAAAAAGGGATTGAATGTTTGTATGGTGATAGTGTACAGTCAAGTGTAAAAATATGGTGGTGCACATCTTACTCAAAAATATGTCCCATGGCACCTTATGCCGGTGTAATAAGAGCGTAGTACCATATTTATGAGTCGATTATGTCGAACCATATTTTTGCACTTGACTGTACATTTATAAGTGTGAAGCTTGATACTTTGTGTAGGTATAGAGCCGGCATCTCCGGCACGTAATATAGAATGGTATACACCCATTTGCCAGAATTTCATTTGCCATAATAGTCAAAAGCTATTGCTAAAAAATATTGTTTCCCATAATAACATATGCAATACTTCTTGTTTACTATATTAGTCACGTGCCAGAAACTTTGTTTCCCATAAAATCAATATCAATAATATCATTTGTCATCATCATTGTAAGCCATAATGATCACTAGCCATAATATTATTTGCCATCCAAATTGCTTCCCAGAAAGTAGGTTAGGTTAGGTTTGGTAAGAACTGTGAACTTTCAATATAATAATATATAATACGAAGTTATTATAAGTCAGAAAACTTCCCTACCTATTTAACTCTAAGGCAAGTCAGTTTAGGTACGACGACGAGCGAAGCGAGGAGGAGTGTTAGGTTGAACCGTGACCTTACAGCGCGCGAGCCGAGCGAGCGAAACGAGCGTGCCGCGGCAGCGGCCGGCGAAGCGCCAGAACCGACTTCCAATATAATATAAAATTCAATTTAATAATATATAATACAAAATTATAAATAAAAACACCTTTAATATAGAATAATCAATGTATTATACATACATACCCACCACATGTTTAATAATAACAAGTTTGTAAATATTTTAAGAGCGCCTACAGGAATATCGTGAGCAAGCATGCATGGATTCGGAGAAAGACCACTATTTAGTATGGCGTTTGAATATTCTATTAATAGTACATTACATACCAAGGCCGTTTAAGTGGGAAATGCTTCGGATTGCATGTAATTGTCGGCCGAGGCGAAGCCGAGGTCGACTAACATGTGATCCGAGGCTTTCCCATTTACCGGCCGAGGTTTGTATACTATTTTTCAGCCCGACGGAGCCGGCAGGCGGCAATTTAGTTGTGCGTAAAGTGGCGCTTACCGGCCGGAGGACTGAAAATAATATTATTGCACTTAATAATATGGACAACAATTAATATGGCACTCGTACGTTCTGGAATCGAATAATCGGGTAAACAAAGAGTATGTCATATCATTTTTATGGTAAACAAACAATTCGGGCAAATGAAATTCGGGCAAATAAAATTCGGGCATATGAGTATTATTTTATATAACTTTCGGGCAAACAATAGACATCCATATAGAATCGTGAATGTCGTTGCCGGATGCGTGCCGTACGGCAACATCCTGCTAGCTCCGCCCACCTCCTTGCAGTCCGAATTGCACTAAATTACGGTAATAAACAATTGAGAAATGCGGCAATGCAAAAAATATTAATTATTCATTATTAAAAATGACATAAGAGATGGCGGCATTTTTTAAATTCGAGTACAGTGTATGCGCTACAACGCAGCGCTGCGCATCTTTCAACTAATAAGTGCGAATTGGACTGCCAGGCTGGGCCACCTGCACACCGTGTGTCCGCTACATCCAGCCATGCCGGGGCGCCGGCGGCCTGCCGTGAATGAGGGGCTTAAAGTCAGGGGCGCCAAAGTTGCACCACAGATAACACCTTTAGTCTTTAATGGCGACGAAATGTACTATGAAGATTACCGGCCGTAGTGTCCGCAGCCCCTCATTCACGGCAGTCCACCGGCACTCCGGCATGGCTGGATGTAGCGTACACACGGTGTGCAAGTGGCCGAGCCTGGCAGTCCAATTCGCACTTATTCGTTGAAAGATGCGCAGCGCTGCGTTGTAGCGCATACACTGTACTCGAATTTTAAAAATCGCCGCCATCTCGTATGTCATTTTTAATAATGAATAATTAATATTTTATGCACTGCCGCATTTCTCAATTGTTTGTTACTGTAATTTAGTGCAATTCGGACTGCAAGGAGGTGGGCGGAGCTAGCAGGATGTGGCCGTACGGCACGCATCCGGCAACGACATTCACTTCACGATGCTATATATATTACGTGTAGGAGGTGCCGGCGGACTGCCGTGAATGAGGGGCTTACCTTTAAAGCCTGTGGTGTATTTGGACGCTTCTTGTTTCATTGCATTGCACTGACGTATAGTATATGTCACTATCAGTTTCAGTTATTTAATTTATTTATCACTAGTGTAGTGTCACTTGATGAAACAGTTTAGACGTTCAAAATTCATTTGTTTTTATTTAGTAGAATTAATTGCCTTTTTTTTCCTCGCTTTGTTTACAATTCTCTTATTCAAGACGATATCACTGATACCTTAAAGATAGTTAGGTACTAAGTAGTATTTCAATGGAAGAGACAACAGGTGTGATGAACTTTACTGTAACATTATGAAAGAAGCAAATATCACGGATACAGATGCAGAGCTTCGATGTGGCTGGTTAAATCAAGATCCAATTTACATCGCATACCATGACCAAGAATGGGGGAAACCACAATATGACAAATTAAAACTCTTTGAAATGCTTTGCTTAGAAGGACAGCAGGCTGGTCTTTCTTGGATAACGGTCTTGAAGAAACGTAATCACTACCGGAAGCTTTTTTACAACTTTAATCCGAACAAAATTGCAAAATTAGGTTCAAGTGATGTAGAAAACTATTTGAAAGACCCTGGAATTATTAGACATAAGGGCAAGATAGAATCCATTATAAACAATGCAAAAAGTTTTTTAAAAATGGAAAAAGATGGAGAGGACTTCTCGGATTTCATTTGGAGTTTTGTAGACCATAAACCGATAATAAATAACTGGAGTTCTATTAAAGAGATTCCAACAGAAACTGCAAATTCAAAAGCCATGTCTAAAGCGTTGAAAACTAGGGGTTTTAAGTTTATTGGTTCAACTATTTGTTATGCATTTATGGAAGCTTGTGGGCTTGTTGATGACCATGTATTGAATTGTGTCAGCCGCATTAAAAATAAATAACTAAAACAAATAGCTTCCTTTATTAAAGAATGAATATAATTCAACACTGGAAAAGGAGAATTGGGATAAGCATTGTAGCAATGCAATTTACATCATATACCACTATATTTGTAGCTAACCAGAAAATCAGGATGACTATCAGTATCCATACAAATTCCTGTAAAATAACTCATCTTGCCTTCAGCAGGATTGCTGCGAATAAAGTAACTGAAGATAGTCTGAGCAAGCTATCTGTTTTGGGGAAACATGACTTCATGTGGACTTTGTCAGTACTGTGCTTTTGTTCATGATTAGTACTGATAAAATATAGTCTGAAAACCACAGGCCGCAGTAGTTTTTTTTTCGTCGGAAATAAAAGGAAGCACACAAATTTAAAAAAAAACTTGTGGTTGTCAGGCTAGAAGACAGCTAATGAAAATTGGAAAATTATATATTCAAAAGAAATGTTTTTTTTAGGGTTCCATGGCCAAAATGGCAAAAATGGAACCCATATAGTTTTGTTCAGTCGGTCTGTCCGTCCGTCCGTACGTCACAGCGGTTTTACTCAGTAACTCTTAAGCATATGGTAATAATGCGAGTAGGTATTATAGTCAGAGGTGTATTTTGTAATACATACATGTACGGCAATTTACGAGATGGCAGCCCTAGCTATTATTACTTATTATTATTTGTATGTATCTTACATAATCTCGGGACCATGGGGTCCCGGACTTTTGGAAGGCGTGCGTGGGGCCGAAGCCAACAGCGCAGAGGCCCCTTGTAAGAGACAATTTATTCTAAATGTGATGTGACACTAACTGACGATTATCCTTGTATGCACTATGGTAATGCATCCAAGGACAATTCCCGGTTAGTGTAGGACTATTCCAAATAAAAATAGAAACAAAAGGAAATGGGCTATTGGGATGAACGGCTAAGTGGATTGGGTAGCCGGGACTATGGAAAGGTCTATGGCACCTCCCGTTGTCAATCTTAAAAAAGACGAAAAAAAAGAGGCAGGTGGTGACTCGCCAACTCACTAAAATGGGCCCCCGAAAACGGTCGCTCGCACGGAGCGACAAGGGGGCAACATTGCGTGAGTGGCTCAGGGTGTGGAGAGGTGTGCGCCGCTTTCTACCCAGTGGCTGTAAACAGTCACTGTGCCAACTCGCGTCTTATGCATCTTTCACTTCCACCCTGCGAGCGTATAGCTCTGACATCCCACTCTGCCCGGCCGGTTAAGGCAAGCCAGAGGTGAGAGTCCTGCGGCCCCTGCTGGGGTCCACTCCGGCCAGCCAATTAAGGCAAGCCGAAGAGAGGGGCCTGACCGACTCTCGGGGACATGGGACCCAAGGGACGTCACTTCCCATTCAGCTTGCCACAAGCTGCCCTGGGGATTTATTATTATTATTGATAAGCAGACAGGCAGTTGTGACAAGTGATATTGCCTGTATCCAGTAATCATCGACACAGTTATCATTATGATTGTACCTGCTAGAGTGAGAAAATATACATAATGTTATATTTGGTACTAGGTGGTATGTACTCACAGTGGTACTATAATACTATATCAATTCAGTAAAAAACCGAGTCCCATTATTGCTTGGTTGAAATCATCAAAACATGATATAAAATTATTTTTCTCCAATATGCTCGGAAATGTTCACATTAATGTAGCAAAATTGGTACGAAAAGAACCCCCCGACTCGAATTTAAAAAAAATCGATGTTTTTTACTTTTTAAATAAATATTTGGACTATCAATATTGCAAACAGCCAAATATACTTTAGCCGCGACCAAACGGTCTGCACAGACGGGACAATCTGATTGACATCAAATTGTCAATCTGATCATATCGTTCTTAAAAATGCCCCGTCTGGGCTGGCTTGGCTTTGTAGTAGTGTAGTAGTTCTAGAGAGGAGATCAAATGCTTGGTCCAATCTTTTTGGGATTCTTTGGCGGGAATTTAAAAAGGGCGGTTGAAAATTTTTCTTTGCAAATTTCATAAATTGTTTTTATATGTATAAAGTTGTGTAAATTTCATGTAAATAGTATAATTTTGTACAAAAAGTGATTTAGGTCTAAAATACATGTAAATAGTAGCTGAACAATGGATGGCGAGGTGGATTTGGATCCCGGACCCGGAGGAAAAAGTTCCGACGATGGGCAACCACCGGTTAAAGCTACCAAAAGACTTTTAAACAACGAAGGCGGCGGCGGGTCCGTGAGTAGTGAAAAACTGTATCAACCCTACTTAAAACCTGGATACAAGAGACTATATCCTGAACATTCTTTAAACAGCGAATTCAAAGTGTTCATCGAAAGCAATAATGGGGAAAAGCTTGGAAACAAGAGCCCCATTTACTTAAATCATATATTCTCCCAAAACGTAAAGGGTGTAGTATCCGTGCATCGGGTAAATGCAAATAAACTGACCGTAATTTTTAAGCAATTAAATACGGCGAATAATTTCCTGAACAACGAAACATTTCACAAGAACTACAATCTGAAAGCGTACATCCCGGCTAAGGAAATTGAAAAAACTGGAATAATTCGTTTTGTTCCCACGAATATTTCAAATAAGGACCTATTCACCAAACTATCATCTAATTATGATATTCTAGCTGTGAGGCGTTTTACCAAAAAAGTTGGGGAGGAACGGGTACCGCTTCAAACAGTGAGTATCACGTTTTTGTCCAACTCCCTTCCGGATAGTGTCCAGTATGACCTGTTTTCATACAGAGTCTTTGAATATGTGCCACCACTGCTGCAGTGTTTCAAATGCTTTAAGTTCAATCATGCAGCTAAAATCTGTAACAGCAGACAGCGTTGCTCCATTTGCTCGGGCGACCACTTTTACAAGGATTGTGACAAAACAACCGAGTTATGTTGCGCCAATTGTAGCGGGCCTCATTTGGCAATTTCAAAAGCTTGTCCAATAAAACTACAAAAAATAATGGAGAAAAAAACCAACATTACATACGCTGCTAAAGCGGAATCTCGTAAACTCGAGTTTCCACCTCTGCAAAAGAAACCTTTTAATAATCCTGAAAAAGGTCAGTCACAAAACGTTGTTGCTCCTGCGCCAGCAGAGAAGCCAATATTCGATTTGAAAAGCGAGTTACTCAAAAACCCCGACATAATTACCGCAATGGTAAGCACCCTCGTGCAATTAGCCAACAAGACCGATTCTTCTCCAATTAATAATAGTGTTATTCAAGATATGCTCATTAAAAACTTAAAATAATGGATCCTTCACACCTTCGTATTGCTCAGTTTAATATTCAGTCTGTTAATAATAAAAAACCGTTGCTAATTAACTTTTTAAAATTGCATAATATTGATATATGTCTTCTTAATGAAACTTGGTTAAAATCAACCACATCTTTTAGAATACCTAATTATAATATTTTCTGCAAATATGCTAAAAATGAACGTGGTGGAGTTGCTATACTTGTTAAAAACGTATATAAACATACATTTATACAAACTGCTTTTTACGAAAACATACAAAATGTAGCAGTTTCGATTGTAACCAACAGAGGGCCTTTATCGGTGTTATGTGTTTATTGTCCTCCTAATCGTCCACATTTAAGATTAAACAGACTTAAAAATATAATTGAGAATTTACAACCTCCTATCATAGTTTCAGGTGATTTCAATGCGCATCACACTGCGTTTGGATGCGCTACGAATCAATCCCGGGGTAACACCCTGTTCGATATTATAAGTGACTTAGATTTATGTATTTTAAACGATGGAAAACCGACTACAGTTACTTATCCAAATAGAAATCCTTCAGCAATAGATGTCAGTTTCTGCAGTGCAAGTATAGCATCTCTGTGTGAGTGGGAAGTCCATGATGACCCTATGGGTAGCTATCACTATCCTACTGTAATTAGCTTATCAATTTCTATTGAAAAATACCAAATAAATGATCCAATAGACAGATTTTTATATTCCAAAGCTGACTGGAATAAATATAAAGAACTTTCTGAAGAAGCATTTTCCAATTTCTCTTTTACTGACAACAGCCCTATAGAATTATATAACAAATTTATCTCAGAACTGGATCTTTTAAAAATTCAATGTATTCCTAAATTCATTAAAAAAACAACTTTTATTAGCAGACCGCCTGTTCCTTGGTGGAATAAAAAATGTGAAGATAGCGTCATTAAAGCCTATGAGGCTCTGAAGTCTTATAGGGCTAATCCGTCAATAGAAAATTATATTACATATAAGAAACTTGTTGCTCTTAAAAAACGAATAATAGCAGAGGAGAGAACTAGTAGTTGGCGTGATTATTGTGCTTCTCTAAATCGGTGTACCCCTATTGGAACTATATGGACTAATATTAAGCGTTTTAAAGGATCTCAAGCTAAACAGACTATTAAAAATGATGAATTTATAGAACCGTTTTTAGTCAAATTAACACAAGGTTGCAGTAACGATCGCAGCTCAATAGAAGGGCTATTTGAAATTAATAACGATAATGAAGATTCCAAATACCTTATTAAACCCTTTACTTGGAACGAATTCATTGTAAGTCTCCAATCTAGGAAAAACACTACCCCAGGCTTAGACGATATACCCTACATTCTCATTAAAAAATTACACTTTAACGGACAGAAAGTATTACTTACAATTATGAATTTACTTTGGTCACAAGAAGCAATACCTATCTCCTGGAAAACACAATGTGTAATACCTATTTTAAAACCTGACAAACCTCCTAATGAGGCTAATTCTTATCGACCAATTTCTCTCTCATCATGTATTGGAAAAGTTTTTGAAAATATGATAAAGACTAGACTTGATTGGTATATAGAAACAAATGGCATATTACCCTCATTTCAAAATGGCTTTCGACGAGGTAGGAGCTGCTCTGACAGCTTCTTATCTCTTATATCGGATTTAAAATTGGCTCAATATAACAAGTCACATGCTGTTTGCATTTTTTTGGATGTGCAAGGAGCATTTGATAATGTTGATCCTACGGTTTTAGTAAGAGTTTTATCTAATATTAAAATCCCAGGCAAATTATCCAAGTGGATATTTGAGTTTTTAGATAATAGGCAACTATATATTAAATTTAACAATATATTACACGGACCAAGACAAGTTTTCAAAGGCACTATGCAAGGGGCAACGCTGTCTCCTCTTTTGTATAATTTGTATACTAGTGAAATTAACTCATTTGTAAATACTTCTAATGTAAATATTCTGCAATTTGCAGACGATATAGTTCTATATTCCATTAATTCTAATTTAGATGTTGCTAAAGCAAATATAAATGTTGCACTAAATGAACTTTATGTGTATTATAATAATTATCTTCACTTAAAGATAAACCCTGACAAAAGCAAGTTGTTAATATTGAGCAAGGACACAACAGATGTAAATATTGTATATAATAATGAGATAATTAGAGAAGTACCTTTTCATAAATTTCTAGGTGTAGTCATAGATAATAAGTTAAATTTTGATTTACATGCTAACCACATAGTCACTAATTCTGTAAAAGGTGTAAATATTATGAGATGTCTTGCCGGTATATCTTGGGGTGCTGACCCTCAGATATTGTCCTTACTTTACAAAACCCTTGTCAGAAGTCACTTTGACTATAGTTTTCTTGTGCACATGAGCACTGATCACACACATAGATTAGAAATCATTCAAAATAAAGCAATGCGAATTATATCAGGAGCAATGTGTTCAACCCCAATTAGAGCTATGGAAGTGGAAACTAAAATTATGCCTTTACCTGTAAGATGGGTGCTGCTAGCTAATAGGTACTTAATTAAGTTATATGCTAAAAATAATCTAAATGTAATTAAAAGAATTAAAGCTCATCCCAGAATTCCTCAGTTAACAGCATTACTCTTTCAGGTGGAAGCTAAGTTTTGTAATATCTATAGGAATGAAATTTGGCCATGCTATGAAGATAGTTTTAATAGTAAATTTTTAAACATTACAGTGTGCACAAAATCTATTAACAATAATACTGATTTCCTACATTTCTTGTCACAAATTCCCAATTATTATAAATTATACACAGATGGTAGTAAGGCAGACTCTCATGTTCGAAGCGCAGTGTACAATCCTCAAACCAAATTTGTACAGAGCTTTAGATTAGATGATTATTGCTCCATTTTCACAGCTGAAGCATATGCTGTATTTGAAGCCCTGAAAGTTATAAAAAGGGCATCAGAATTTAAGAATTTCTTCATTTTTACAGACTCACTAAGCCTAATATATAGTCTACAGAATAATCAATTACATTATAAAAATAACTTCATTTTGTATAAAATTAAAGAAATGTTAATACTATTTCAAAATAATGGTGTAAATATTAATTTCATGTGGATTCCATCCCATACTGGTATAACAGGGAATGAAACTGCAGATAAAGCTGCTTATTTAGGCATAAATGAATTAGATGTAAGAAGCTGTACTAGAATTCCAATGTCTGACTGTCAAGCTTCTGTAAAGAATAATGTTGTGAAGAAGTGGATTGATATATGGACAAAAGACAGAGAGCAAAAGGGAAAGTGGTACGCTAGTATTCAATCTGACTTACCTGGAAAGCCTTGGTATGAGAAGATTAAGTTTCGCAGTCGCAACTTCATAACCACCATCAATAGACTTAGATTTGGTCACAACTGTGCACCAGCGCACTTGGCAAGATTTTCGATTATACCCGATGGCACGTGCCCTCATTGCCAGAATGGCAGCGTGGGAGATATTGAACACCTTATATTTCAATGCCAATCTTTTGCATTCGATAGACTTATCCTCGCATGTGAATTAAGTGAAGTGTTTAATAATAATGTCCCCCGCCGCTTAACTGACATTCTTCAAAATGTTGACAGTTACGTTCCGTTATTTAAGTATATCAAAAATACAGAATTGAAGATTTAAAGTGAAGTGTTTAACAAAATGACAAGTGCATATTCTGCTACATAACTCTTAAAAGAAGTGGATCAAATAACAAAATAAAGACTTGGCTTAAAGGACCAGTATCCAGGCCACAATCTTAAAAAAAAAAAAAAAAAAAAACCAATCTTTTTGTGTTATCTGTATTCTAACCTAACATTTCTGTCAGTCGACTCAGTTGGATTAAAAATGTTTTAATCATTAAAAGTACATTGTTTTCCATTTGAATTGCATAAAAATGGCTCTCGTTAAGCTTTGCATGCCATTTATTACTAGAACCGTAAGATTATATCCCGTAGCACAACAAGGTATCATAATATTCGGATTACGAAAAATTACTTAAACCTGAATTATATTCCGTTCTGTTTATATTTTTAAGTTTACATTTTTAGCTCAAAAAATTCACCGATGGGTCGCTCCTACGTTGATGGACCTGAAGCGAAGGGAAGATAAACAAGGCGGCAAGAAGACAAACCCGAGAAACACTTTCCTCGAGTGGAATTTAGAAGCAGAATTATATGCATTTGGGAAGAGATTAAATGAAGACTTCGATTCAGATTTATTACTTCAAGCTTTCACCGACAAATCTTACGTTATTAAAGAAGAAATGAAACAAAAAGAAATGGAATTCAAATTAGAAATGAAGGACAATAGAAAATTGGCTGAAGAAGGTAGTGACTTCCAAACTACTTATACTTACTATAATATCTATTAGACGTTTATAGGTACAGCTTATTATTTAAATATATGTCTTCCGCTTTACTTGACTTCAATATGAAAGTAAGAGTGAGAATGTTTTCAAGATAAGTTTGTTTTGTTTTAAGGATGTTTTGGGGGCTTAAGTATTTTGGTGTTAGGCTATTTTGAATTTATGTTTAAATAAGAATGTGTTTTGGACATTATGTTGTGCAACAGGGTTATTTGAGTTTAGATTTAAGTGCACTGGAAACATTGGTTGTATGGTTTGGCTAGTCACTCACACTCTTCTAATTCATGTAGGTAATCATATGGTATTTTTTTCGCTAGTACCATCTTTAAGGGGGCAGCTAGTTTCTTCTGTTGCTGACAACCTGGTTAGCCAAACTATTGTTCTGAACATCAAGAGATTCTTCTATGAATAGTTGAATACTGGTTTCTCAGTTTGGTGGGTTAATAGTACCAATGTACACCCTATATAACAAATAATATTTACATTAGTTTTAACCTAGCCTATCCTTTACAAGTTTATTATTTCAGGTGAGAAATTCATCAAGGAGTACATCCAGTTGTACTTAGAAGCCTCCTTGCCCAAGTTCCCCTTGGAGGGTGTTGCAGGAGTGAGACAGCATCTGACTAGTGAGGCTACTCTCGCCAATGTGTCACTCCACTTGGGCACTAAGGACATTATACTTGCTGCAGTGAGTTCTCTCACACTAAATAAATTAAGCTGTATCAATTTAGGCATTATAAAAGTTATATAAACTGTATATATATTGTCCTAGGACTATGGTTTAAGATTAGATTTCCAATTAGTACTTACCTCAAATAGTTGCTCATTATGAAATAAAATTCATATCCTACAAGCACAAGTTCTTAAATCTCAAGAAACGCATGTATTTTAAAAGAACATATTTGTATTACACATTACACACAAGATAGGCATTTAAAACATGTAATAGAGTAAACTTTAAGTTTAATAATGGCAACTCTTGTATTGCATATGCACAGGAATACCCGGTGGACAACTATACACTGGCCACAACTTTCAAGGCATTAGTGGGTGCGCTGCTGCAGTCCAGCGGCGAGGAGAGAGCAGCGCACTTTGTCAGGGACTTTGTCGTCACACAACTGCAAGGTCAGTTTATACTGTAGACCAGTACCTAGTGGACAACTACAAACTGCCCACAGCACTCAAGGCAGTAGTTGGCGCGCTGCCTCAGTCCAGTCCTTCAGGTCTTTATCAGCTGCAGGCTTAGTCAAGTGTCTTCTTCTTCCTAGCATTTTTCCCAGCTTTTGCCACGCATTGACAACTAATCCCAAGATTTGTCGTAGGCGCTAGTTTTACTAAAGCGACTGCCATCTGGCCTTCCAACCCAGAGAGTGAACTAGGCCTTATCGGATTGATCCGGTTTCCTGACAATGGTTTCCTTCACCGAAAAGTGATATACCTATATCAAATGATATTTCGTACATAAGTGGTGGAAAACTCATTGGTACTATCCGGGTTTGAACCTTTGGATTGAAAATCGCATGCTCTTAACTCTGGGCATAGATTTAAAAAAAAACTTCAATATACTCTGTGCTCTGGGACATAAATTATCTTAGGTCAATCAAGTAGATAAACACACATTTGTCATTGACCACATCATTCAAGGCAGAATTACCTGAAGATGACTTACAGTCAAGTGCAAAAATATGGTTCGACATAATTGACTCATAAATATGGTACTACGCTCTTATTACACCGGCATAAGGTGCTATGGGACATATTTTTGAGTAAGATGTGCACCACCATATTTTTACACTTGACTGTACAACAAAATTCAAATTTTATGCTTACCTAGAAGAGAATTTACTTTGAACTTTGTTGTAAGTCCTCTTAAGCTTAAATATTAAATAAGCATAAAGTTATTATTTTGCAGGTCAAGACGTGAATGAGTATTGGCACATAGAGGACCCGTGGGCCATGCTGACTGGACTGCTCAAGAGCCAGGGTGTTGACGTTGAACCGCGGCTGATTGGTGAGGTCGGCAAGAACACGCTGCTGGCTTGCTACCGGGTCGGCCTTTACGTTGACAAGAGGATGATCTCTGCAGGTACATACGTGTTAGGTGGGACAGATCCATGGGGCATGTTGACGGGGTTGAAAAGTGAAGAATCACGTGATAGCTCGGACCCGTCGGATGTCACGTGACGCTTTATATAGAAATTGACAGATTTTCCCGTCCCATTCTAGTCAGTAGTCAGTAAGGATAAGGAGGTAGAGTCGCGGCTGATGGCGAGGTCGGCGAAAACACGCTGCTAGCTTGACTTATTATTGAGAACCCCTGGACTATAGCCGGCCATATACGTTCGGGCAATCCGTCGGATCTGTATAGCGGGATTACCGGGTACGCCCGCCAGGCATCCGCCAGACAAATTTACTATACAAGTTGCTTGTAACACTGACCATATCGTCGTCTAGTTTAAGTCGTAAGCTTAGTCTAACTCGTACTAAGTATGACGACGGCTTGCTTATGCTGTCAGACTTGCTGAATCTGTCTTCCTTCGAGCGCCAAATATCGCGAGTACAGTCGCCATCAGATATATTGTGGCTGCCGAGGTGCTCACAAATATCTGAACACGCCTCTATTGTCAAAGCGTTAGAGTGCTTGTTCAGATATTTTGAACACCTCGGACGCTTCGATATATTTGATGGCGACTGTACAATGCAATGTGTCAATTTCAACAATCGATATAGGCATAAAGAATAAATGAACGAACGAATTAATGTTATTTTTGTGCATGATATCTAAGGTAATAAAACCTTGAGATACCTTTTCCATTTGGAAAAACACTAAATACAAGATCTTACATAACATGTTGTGTGTGACCTCAACTCTTGTGCCAATACCTATAACATCAGTTCCCTATATTTCCCAGGTTTCGGCGAAAACGTATCAACAGGCAAGGAGATGGCAGCGCGCGAGGCCCTGAAGAAGATATTTGGCACCGAAGACCACATGAAGCCTATTAACTTCCAGCTCCAGGGCATTCCTAAACCCACCTCCGAGACCAGATACCAGATCGCTGCCAGTTGAAATTGTACTCTAGGACTAGAATGAAGTGTTTGTTCGCAAAATTCCACATTTGCTATTTGTCATGTCTCATGTCATTATACCGGGTGTTGCCTGTAACAAAAGCCATTAAATCGCAGGTAGTACTCCTCAAACCTAACAACTTTCAAAATGATGTACTCTGTAGGTTTTTACTTTTTCATCCCTCATAGGGATAAGTTCGCCTTTGTACTTTTCTGTTTATTCCATTTTGTTAATGTATATCCTGTGTTGTGCAAAAAAGTGTTTACTTACTTACTAAATAGTATTTTCAATGTATGTTACATCAGCCTATTTGACGTCTCTTGTCATAGTACAAAAATAATAAAATTGCGTCATAAAAATCAAAACACACGTTATTTTTAAAAGTCTCTGCATAAACGTTGTTCAGTTTGGCGAGGCCTACGTACGATTAAATTTATTGCTCATGTTACAGGCAACACCCTGTATTTAGCTAGCTTGCTTTTTGTTTCGATACTTATTTATTAAAACATAAGTAAAGTAAGGCGGCAGTTATCACAGGGGGGTTAATGATGACTGAGAGAATGAGAATTCTCAGTGTCAAAAATAAGTTACTTGTGCAAATGCATTTTTTTATTGACAGGGAGAATTTTTATTCTCCGTCACCATTTAACCGTGTGACCCTGTAATACTCAACTGTCCAAAACATCTGAAAACTAGGCAAACCAGTGGGCATCCAGCTCTATGAAAGTTCAGCCACTCTATTGGTACTTATTTAACAAATAGTAGTTTTTTATCAACCACAGTTATATTTGTTTTATTAGCGATTTGGAATTTTGGGAATAAGCACAATATTGGGCTTGTAGTGTTGATTGTTAATATAAATAAATTAAAGTTAGACATAACAAGTTTATTTATTTATCATTTAAAGCTTATAAAAATATCCAAATTTACAAAACATTGGCACATTTGTCATGGAAAAACTTAAATTTAATTGTTTTTGCGTCGCAAAGTTAAATAGTGATTACGCCAGCGTTTTTTTACATTTGAAACCCAATACAATTTTAATTTCTTTTTCATACAAATTCTCGCTTATCAACATTGTTGTATTTTATATAAATTACTGCATCAGCTATCTTTAACCAGCGTATCTGTGATTCGATGTCATAACCTCAATACCAGGTAGGTTAAAGAAACCAGACTAATCTATTTTCAAATTAATGTAATATTTGGTAATGGTCCTTTACTCTTTATTCACGTGTATTTTACAAAAGTTCCTTCTTAATTTCACATCAATTCAATTGCGTTATATATTGCGTTTTGACCTAGTGGTTAGTTTGATCAGAATTTTAAATACGTTATGAATGCTAACTGTTAATTACTTAGTCCTAATAAATCAGGAATGAAATGGCACGTTATTACGTCATAGAAGGTTTCAATTCGTCTACCGTGGACGTCTATGAGCCATGAGTTTCTTGTGGTCACGTTTAGACGTGGGGATCAGGCAAGTTGAATCCTTCAAAGTAGTATACGAGATTGAAATTAAACACTTTAGAACGGATTAATCGCGTTTATTAGCACCATGATCCAAAAGTTCTAAAGTGTTTAATTTCAATGAATAACAATCGCGGTAACAGAAGACAATATTAGTATACGAGACTTATCACCAGTGATTAAAGAATTTTCGTAGTATATTTTATGCTTGCTGAGAGGGTCGGCAGTCTATCAAGAAGTTGAACAAACTTCAAAAAAATGTTTGATTTTACGCGCATGCGACCTTGCACTTTATTACGTTTGTCTAAATAAATAAATAAGTTTCCGTCTGTCCTTGATGCGGGCTAGACTGGACTAACGCATCTCAACTAAACTACACCTTATTGCCTCTGTCGAAAGTGCTAATCAGCTCGACACAGATGACAAGGTTGGAGTGTCTGCACACGCCATCTCCCACCTTATTGCGTCTACTTAAGGTTGCAATCAGCTGGGCACAGAGTCCATGATGAGGTTGCCGTGTTTGTCCTTGATACGGACCCTGCCGGATGCGTAGCGTGTCTCGGCGGTGCCATCGTTGTACACCAGCTTCACGGTGCCGTCCGGAAATTCGCGGCGCTGTAACAAACGATACAATAAATATTACGTTGCTACATCTGTCGGACCAAAAAATGGCTGGGACTGTATAGCGGGCAGCAGTGCGGCTAGAAGGCGTTCAAGGCATTTCTTACAATGTATCAATGGTCAAGTCGAAGAGCCGGTCGCCAAACCATAGTCAGACCCAGACGTCATCTCTTCCAAGCAGTGTGATTTCTTATTTTTTATATGTTAAACTTCTACAAAATTATGACATTTACTTAACACTTTCACAGTCTGTGAATGACTCTAGCTAAATAGCATCTGGTCGACGACCTTAGTCGTATCAGATCCAATTCTTAATGCTATTGAGCCAAAAATACCAAAACTGTAAACAAACATTTGTATTTGTGGTTTTGTACAGTGGCCAGCTATATAATAACGGCCAAGATGCTCAAAATATCTGAACAAGACTAACAATGTGGCAATAGAGGCGTGTTCAGATATTTATGAGCACCTTGACTGCTCTCATATAGTATATGATGGTGACTGTACAGTTGTACACCTCACCTTATGATCCTTAGTGTGCACTTCCACCTGCCCATTAGGGAACACCACTCGCCGCTCGCCGGAGGCCGAGACGGTGAGCGTGGCGCCGTCAGGGAAGCGCCACTCCTCGCGCACATGTGGGTTCTTAGGGTCGAAGTAGCGGACAGTGCCGTTCGGCAGACGGATTTCGGTGGAGCCGTCTTTGTACCGCTTCTCTACTTGCCCACTGAAATGTTAATGTAAAGTGTGTCGATGTAAGCCTCTGTTTTTGTAACAATGTTTTAGTAGAAGAAATACATTTAAGTAATTACAGTTAATTAAAAATAAATAAATTAAGAAATCTTACTCAGGGAACTCCAAAACTTCCAAGCCATCAGGATGGGTCGTGTGAAAAGTCTTAGTTTCAGCATAATAATATTTTATTCTTCCTTCACTGTAGAAGTTCTCTTTTATATCGCCATTATAGTAAACAAATTTGCTGTATTTCCCGTCTGCCGACAAATACTTTACATTCCCATTTGGAAATCTGAGTTCTTTAGAACCATCTGGCTTCCTTATTTCTGTAGGCGTAAGGTTCGTTTTTGTGATACTACTTTTCGGCGGTTCTGGGAGAGATCTGTTGTCTAAATATTCTCGATTTATGACAGTTGGCAGTCTTTGGCTGCTGTGGCTGTATGTGTGGTTGCTAAGCGTGGGTGATGTAGATCTGCCCTGAGAATGAGATCTGCTAGAAGTAGGTAAATAATCTGGTTCGTTATTGACGCTAACTGGCGATTTGCGATTTGATCTGTGACTTAATATTGACACTGGTGATTTGGATTGATTTGAACTGGATCCACTTGGATTGTGGGGTGATATGTTTGGCGACCTGGATTCTCTGATTGAACCTGAATTAGATCTATGAATAAAAAAGCCATCTGTTTTCTGGTTGGGATTAATTTTTTCGAAACTGTGATTGGAACTTGAATAACTTGATCTAGTTTTTTCAACTGGTTCAACATTTTTGGTATGTTCTTGAAATCTCTCCATGTATATTTTCTCCAAACTATTATCATCTTCATTGTCAGTTCCATCTCTTCCGCTAACAGATTCTGTGTCTCCTAAACTTTCACATTCATTTTCGTAGTATCCATCAACATCAGAGGGATATCTGTCTATATTTAATGTTTGATTTCTTTCAGTAGGGCTCATTACGTCTCTTTGGCTAAAATACTTTGCGTACCGAGATGTTACATTCAGATTAGGCACACTCTTAGCTCTGGTTCTAAGTGGGTTCTTGGTCACGGGCTGTGTTCTTCTACTTCTACTTTGTTTTTCTATTTCTAAAGTTTTATATTTCATGTCATCATCAGGTACAACCTGACTTTGAGCACTTTGTGCCTTGGACAACTTCCTGTTAATTTCTTCTAAATATTTGATATTAGTCATTCTCCTGGTAATGTCATTGCTGTGTTGAATCCTACGACTTTCTTTTTTCAACTTTTCCACTTCTTCCTGCAAATCTTTCTTCTCTTTTTCCATAATTTTTAATTGATTGCGAAGCCTAGCAGCTACTGTGGTGGATTTAGCATCTTTAAGTCTCATCTCCTCCTTTAAGTCATTTATTTCCTTCTTCAAGTTCGTAACTTCATCTTTATCTTTCTTATTGAGTCTTCCTCTCATCTCTCTTACTTGTCTGTCATAGATTTGCTTCTGCTTTGTCAATTTCTCTTTTTCTTCTGCTAAATAATATTCTGATAGAATTTTCTCCTCATTGAACTTTTGCTCAAAGGTGGATTTCTCTTCATAAAACTTTTGTTTCTCCATATCAACTTCTTCTCGCATTTTAGTTAAGTTCATATTTTCTTTTCGGAATGTTTCAATTTCGTCTTCTAATTCACGGAGTCTATCTTTTAGCAGTTCACTTGTAGCAACTAATTTAGCATTCATTTCTGCCATGTTTTCTTTCATGTTGACAATTTCTTTGTCATTTTGACACTGTTGAATTTCTGGTTGCTTGTCAGCCTCTTTAGTTGGTTTATTTATTTTATTTTGCTGGACTATATTCTTTTTATTAGCATTACTTTTAGATATTTCAGGGTGGTCATTATAGTTGTTGGATTCTAGAGTATTATTACAGGAACAACTACATGCAGATGAGCAAGCTTCACTACAACATTCTGTATATTCGCTATTACAGTCAATGTCACTCTGGCAATTCCTGTTTCTAGTCTGATCATACAAATTCATCAGCTGAGGATTGTTAGCAAGACATTTCTGCATAATGAGCGGAGTACTTTCTCCCGAACATTCCAAGTTGCTACCTTGTAAAAATCTATTGATAAATGAATTGTTTAAATTGAAGCTTTCACGGTCCACTTTGTTTTCTAGCAACTCAAACATGTTTTGTTCTGCGACTTCCCTCTCCTGCCTTAGTTTTACAAGTGTTTCGTCACAGCTGGTATTGGAGAGAATGCTTTTGGCAGGAGAAGTAAAGTTTTTGTAATAGTCACTTTGTTTGAGTTGGCGTAGGAAATCATCCTGTTCCTTAGTAAGGACTGCAGCCCAGGTTTTACCTTTATTTGCCAGCAAAGGATGTTTTCCTTTAGGTAATTGTATTTTTATTTCTTTTTCTTTTTGTGGTGAGACTGGTTTTGGACCATGTAATTCACAATTGCTAGAATCAACTGAGGTAGCAAATTGTTTACTAGTTCCTTGCTTTGTATCTAGAGTTACTTTTTTATTAGGTGGTTTGATAGATACTTCTTTTGACTGAAGCTCTGCGTCATCAACAGCAGGTGTTGTTTTTGCTTCTGGTGTAGGTGTTGAAACTACAATTTGAACATCCACATTTCTACTTTTAGGCTTTTCAGATATTTCTTGATTTTTAGCTTTCACAGGTACCTTTTTACCATTAGAAGCCTGTTTCCACGGCAAAGCATGTGTACTTTGTATGACAGGAATAATTTTCTGTAACCCAAATCGGGCCATGCCTTCTCCTCTCTTAAGAAATGGTTTTTTGCTTTTACTTGGCAAATTGTTATCTTTGTGTAAGATTTTGGGCTTAGGTCCATCCAATTCATTTTTTAGTTTTTCTATTATTAATGCTTCAAAGTCTTTTTTAGGAGTCAGTAGTGGCATATCATCGAGGGATATTTGTTTCTTTGCAGCTGAAGATTGTGCACCTGCAGTACCAGAATCAGCTGGTTCTTGAGATGCATTGGAAGCTTTGCTTCTGCTGGAGACTGGAGAATTAATAATAAATTCAGACTCTTGGGACAGATTAAGAACAGCTACGCCTTCTACTAAGTCCTTTTGATTCAACTGCGGTGACTTACTCGAATGCAGTCTCGGTGTGGCGTCAGTGGAAGACTCGGAACCAAGCAAGCTCCGGAAAGTATTAAAGCTAGTACTGGCACTAAACTGACTGACAATTTCAGTAACACTAGAGTTTCGAGGCGACTCCTGATACAATTGACGTTGCTTGAGAAGTTTGTCCTGTTGTAACAACTGTAGTTGGCGCAGCAAATGTAATCTCTCGAGTATTTGTGTAGGGGAAAGCGATACATCACTTTCTGAGTACGATTGATTCATTTCAATAGCTGTTTTAATAGCACATTTCAAACAAAAGCTAAGAACAAATAAAAAAAATCCCATAAAAATTCTAAAAAGTTCAATTCAAACACTGAGCGTTACAAATACAAACTTTAGGCATGACAGTGACAGCAGCACTAGTAGTAGCGCAACAACCGTTCAGTGCTGCCAAGACATATTGTAAATTTGTAGGAAAATGAAGATAAAAAAAACGCCAAGTTGGTGAAAGGCTCATATTATATTATCATATAATTTTGATCATAGGTCTATATGCCTCCCTTTTCACCAATGTGAAGAACAAGGGCATATAATCTATGAACATATATGTTATAGTGTATTATGGGCCTTAGGCCGTTATCCATATTACACTATCATATCTATGATCATAGATACACTGTATCATGAATATGGCATCTCATAGCCGCTCGTACGTAGTTATACAGCAGCATGCCTACCACGAACATCGAAAATTGGCATTGACGGGAAAACCTCTTTGTCACTCCAATATGCAAGTGTGACAGAGATGGAGATACAAATCCGCAATCGTTCGATTTTCGTGGTAGAGGCCCAGAACTCGACCCCTCTTACTCAAACTGCGTCCCTTATCATCCCCATAATAGCCCATTGCGTAGAGCGGCCATGATAATTATGTCGCCCATTATAGTCTGACAAGCCAAGCCACAGTAGATTTTTTTTGAATTTATATATTTATATGTGTATTTTTTGGTATGAAAATATGGAACGGCATATAAATTTAAAAAAATAACCAAAATAACCAACGGTAGCCTTGGTTTGTCAGACTATATCAATAAATTATGAACCAATACACTAGTGGAAAAATAAAAACTGTAAATACTTATTTAAAATTACTGTAAATAAAAAATAATTTTTTTTATTGGAAATTGCGCTACGCTGGCAACTTTCCATGATTGTGCCACAGATAAGTTAGAGAACGTGGTATCATAGGTAGGGTTCGGCACATATATAAATGTTTTCTTTTATTTCTGCAGTTTGGCCAACGTGGCCGTATTAAAACACAATTTACAGTTCTCATACTAATATTCCATTTTAAAAGGGTTCATAATTACAGTATTTTTAAATAAATTATATTTATATATTTTTAAATAAATTATTTCGGTATTACAATACATCATCAAGTTTGTGTTGACATAAATGTTAAATCTAATCATATGTCAATCAACGTATTACACCTTGCAACATCGAGCCATGTGTAGCCAATAAATGTCAAAATTCCTGTCCATTTTTATTCAAAAATCATTTGATTATTCACGAGCAAAACACAGCGTAGTCATCATGTCTAAAAGAAGTGGCTTCCATAGAACTCCTAAATTCAAGCCAGAAGTGAAAGTGGTCCAAAAGCCACCTAAAACTACAATAAACATGTTTAGAACTGAGAAAGTCGAGGTGCTTCCTGAACCTATAAAATCTCATGCTGATAAAAAACTTTACAAGTGAGATTATACTTATTTTTTAAATAAAATAATTTAAAAATTAGCTCTGAATAGATGTGATTATGAATGTGAGGTGCAAGGAATTACAATTATTTATTTTGAAAGTGCCATCGAATGTGTATACAATGGTGTAAAAATTGGAAAGTGTTAAAGAAAAATCATTAGTAATCATTGTCAACAATTGTTTTTATTTATCAGATAAGTTTAGCAGCTTGCATTTGTTATTCTTACAGGACAATAAGGTTAGAAAATGGGTTAACAGCCCTGCTCATATCAGATCCTACTGGGCTTGATGTTAATGATGATGCATCTAGTGAGGAAGAAAGCAGCAGCTCAGATGATACCAGTGGTCCAGAAAGTGACGGTCATTCAGAGAGGTCTGGGACCAGCGATCAACATGGCAGTAACAGACGCACTGACTTTAATGAGGAGAAGTTGGTAAGTCTATTATTTCCATTTTAACCCATTTCTGCTTGAGTTGAATGTGCAATAACATATTGTTTACAAAAATACAGTTTCAAGCTTATGTTCAAACTCTTAAAATAATAGTGTTATACAGAATTGGTTTTAAATGGAAGTAACCTCTGAATTCCATTTAACTTAACAGGTTATTGCCATTTTGTCTAATTTCCATTTTATTTAGACTCAAATTGACGTAAAAACATTGCCCACACATAGTTTGTAAAGGCATAGGTCATACTGATTAACTTGGAGTGCCAGTAAATGATCTATTACAGTAATTTACATAATATTCAATGGACCTTAAATAAATAAAAAATAATTAAACAAAAAAAATTGTAAAATCTATGCAAATGTATCCCCTTTTCAATCTAGATAAAAACTTTTTGTGACCTGTGCATAAACACAAACAGTATTATGTTGGGTTCACAAAATCACAACAAAGTTGTATAACAAAAAGTCAGCCTTCATAGTAAATAGATCGCAACGATTATTCAACACTGCTGACACTGTGTTAATTGGGCATGTCTGCATGGCTGTCACGCTTAACACAAAACATTAAAAAACAGAAGGTTCACAAAGAAATTCTTGATTCTTATTTAGGAAACTGGGAATTTTTGGATGACGTTCTTACTATTGTATTCACTATTAAAAGGACACATTGTGATAAATTATTTTTAAAAAATGTTTTATTTTGGTCATTTTTTATTGGAATTTTTGTACTTACATTATTGAGAGTATTAGTAACAAATAAAATAAAATAAGGAAATAAGGGCCTTATAGAATTTTATTTTATTTTATTTATAGTTTTTCAGTGAATTTAGAACCATGCAAGCTCTATCTGTCACACCCCTCAAAATAGATATTTATAACAAGCTACAAATGTCTACAGTTAAGAACATACCTGGGATACCTCAGGGCAAGTTCTAGGGATTTGATATCAATAAAAAGATGTTGATATAATTAAATGAATACATGTGCTTATTGAGCATTATTAATTACTAAATTACTATAAAAAGGTTTGAAGTCATATATTATCTGATATTGAGTCTGTTAAGAAAGTGTAAGTAGGTATACAGATGTCATTTCAATCAAAATTACGATTTACTGTCACTACAATTAGCGCTGCCTTCTCGCCTATATTGCCGAAACCGGGCATAAACCCGGACGTTTCATTAAAATCGCGGTCTCTCCCCGGACACTAAAGAAATAAATTTTTAATTAAAAAATTTTGCTAGGGATTGACCTGAACCCAAAAATGTCCGGGTTTACCCCAGACAGTTTTAAAAATCCAGGCCGGACGCTCCCGGACGGGCTCCAAACTAGGACAATTCCGAGGAAACCCGGACGGAAGGCAGCCCTCCCTAACTATAATTCATATCATAAATACGCGTTTGTTTATTTTTAGTTTATTTACAAATGAGGAATGTTGTGAACAACATTTAGACATTTACAGTAACATAGGTATATTTTTTAGTTTACTACATCAGTACATCACTTTCGTTTCGTATTAGATGCCGTAACTCGGCATACGATATAGGGTGACGGCACCAGTAATGGACACGGCACCAATTATGGTCATTTTTTTCGTTGATCAAATTTATTAAGGAACCTTCCCAACATTTTTCAACTGGTAACACTAAAGCATAACCAATAGACGTTTGAGCTGTCATTTAGACACAAGTCACCAAAATCGGCCATTTTGTTCTAAGATGGCTGCGAAGTGAAATCTCGTTGCGCGCGGTGGTCATAAAAATCCGTTTTTATTCTTGAAATCGTTAAGGAGGTGAGTACATATTTGTGCATGGTGTTATCTTGTGTTGTGTTGTAATGGGATTTGATGTTATTTTTACTGAATAATACTTAATTGCAAGTAAATTGAGCTAAGTTGAATATGTCCAATCACAGTCATAAGTTTTTTATGGGGTTTGTTCATTACTGGATTCGATATTTTATGAAATTCAGTAATGGACAAGTGTCCATGCTTAAGTTTTTTATAACTTTTTTAGTTTATTGTATTAAATTATTACATTTGTTGCACTAAACATTTGGGTTGAGCTGATTTTGTGATTGCTCTTTATTTTCCAATAATGGACGATGTCCATAACTGGATATTTTTAGCTGTCCATAATTGGGTTCCTTGTTTTGTCTTAGATGGCACCAAAGAAAAATTACACCCCCGAACAAATGGGGAGAGCATTGGATGCCGTAAGGATTGGAGAAAAGATAAGCACAGCTGCCCTCCGGTTTGGGGTTCCTCGAATAACCTTGCACAACAAGGTGACAGGGAAAAGTCCTGCAGTTTGTGCTATGGGGCCTCAAACTATCCTTACGGCAGAGGAAGAGGACATTCTGGTAAAATGGTTGGTCGCAATGAGTGAAAAGCACTTTCCTATAAATAGACAATTATTAACAGAGAGCGTGCAAAAAATTATATTGGATCAAGGGAAGGCTGATTCGTCTGAAGACACAGATGCAGATATTGTATACGCTGAAAGTGATGATAGTGTTTTAAGTAATTCTGATAAAAGTAGAGAAAAACCTCAGGATCCACAACCATCAAAAAGGCGCAAAATCCTTTACGAAGCAAGGTACAAAATCTTCTAAACGTCCTCGAAAAAATCTGAAATGCAATAAAAGTGATACAGATTCTGATGATGAACCTTTAAGCAGCTTAACAGCAAATACAAACTCTGGCCTGGTCATTGCTAAAGGACAATTTGTCATAGTCAAGTATGAGGGAGAATATTTTCCTGGAAAAACTGAGGATGTCGACCATAACCAGTATGAAGTAAGTACCATGATATTATCAACTGGAAACTCTTTCAGATGGCCTAACAAGCCTGATAAAATCTGGTACAATGCTGGAGATGTCGTGGAACTTATAAATACCCCGTCGGCTCTTAATAAATATACCTAACCTAATTAATATAGCTTCATATGGATCTCAGTAAAATAAGTCATAATGCGGGGAGTATTTGTAGAATTCTCAGTATTTAATTGTTTAAACCGATAAGTGAGGCTGTTAGATTCCTAGGTAGTAAAACTGTTTTGATCATTTTTATTCAGAGATTTATTATTATTTTTGTAATGCTCTATTTTTTGCTAAGATTCTAATTAGTTAACTGATAGATCTATAAGATGATAATATTGATTATAGATATATTTTTGAAAATGTGATATTTAATCCTGCTGTTGCTTATATTGTCAAACGTCCGTAGGTACAATAGCATACCTAACAAGATATTATGCTAATAACTGACTTGTATAAACAACGTAATTCCTTTATTTTGGTACTTAGATAATCTTTCTTCATTGAAGAATAAATGCTATTTTAGTTAAAGTTATACTAGGAAAAAAAGTAAACTTATTTGTTCGTTTTATAAATATTTTATATTGTTCTTTATGATTATTGTATTGTTAAGATTCTAATTTCTTACCTGATAGATCTCAGTTGATTATTATGTTACCAATTCTGAGCTGCAGCTGCTGGCAAAGAGGCGAAGCCTCAATTAATGTTTAATAAATGACTGAAAACCAGATGGTTGATGGAAAGTCTGATAGTATAACTTGGAAATCTAACACTGATCATGTTGAAAGTTCAAATAGCGTTAAAAGTTGATTTGTGACATCATTTGTTTCATTTATGTGTTCAATATAAAAGTGTCCATAAATGGATGTTCATAATTGGATCCATGTCCATGACTGGGTGTCCATTACTGAATTTTTGATGTCCATCAATGGTGATATCGTAAATTTCAATTTATATATTTTTTATTAATTATATATTAAACATACAGGATTTTTGGTTTTGTTTAAATGTTCCTCATGTATTTGAGTGCTGAAAAAAAAATCACCATTTTTATATCATCAAAAAACAACCCATTTTTAAACGAAATTCTAATTTAGTGCGCTTAACATGTCGATGATTGGTGCCGTCACCCTATCTTAGGTATTGTTATAAATATTTATTTTTGCTGCCATTAAGACCATACTTATTATAAAAAATGTTTTAAAGGCCAAACAACCTTTTGGTTTTTATTGTATCACATAAAAAAATACGGATCTAAAACTTGCTATGGTAATAAAAAAACACCAAAAAAATAATTAGTAGAAACCTTGTAAAAGTTACTAGTTTAAAAAAAATCGATATAATAAAATTAAAAATTAAATAATCATACTGCCATCAATATTTAGTTACTTATAGCTTTTTAGTCTTGTTTCCTTATTTTACTGGAACCAAATCTAACTAAATTAAGTTTCTACACAGACTCACACTCAACCTCAAACCGCAGTTCTGCATCAAAGTTCTGCATTATTTTAGGACTTAAGTTTATATTAAATAATATTTCGAGTCTCACGAGAGTTTTATAGTTAAAATAAGACTTAAGTTTATGAGCATAAGATCTATATCTTCTTGGCATTTATTTTTTAGTAAGACCAAGCATGTTAGTAATTAATTATATGCTAATTTTTAAATGTCAATATTCTCCTTATTTAGCTATGCTTTCACTAAAACTCGTTTTACGGGTTTGGTATTTGGTATGTTAAACAGATATTAGATACATATGTATAAATTATAATAACCAACTAGTTAGAATATTTTGTTGATAGCGCAATATACCTAACACTGAGAGGTAAAACTTCATGAATGTATAAACAAGTATGCATATTGTAACAAGCTCTTAAGAGGGCGTGCGCCTGTGAAAAACACTTTAAATAAAATTATAGCAAAACTATAAGTAATTTCAACCAACTGTTAAATATGTGATGCTTTGATCTCAATTTTAGTTAGTTTAAGCGCAAAAACTTGAATTCTCTCTCATTATCGAATGATTTTTGAAGTGAGATTTTTCAATAAATATTCACCGCGAGCGTCAGATTGCAGTCACTGACCACTGGACCAGCAACACAACTACTAGCGAAGGATACTGTAGATAGTAGATTTGTATTATGAAAATATAGTTCTATTCACTTCATTCCTGAGAAGCGTATTTTTTGGTAGGTAAGTAGTTATAATTCCCTAAAATCGCCGTCAATAGAACTTACAAACGATGTAAACAAAAGGTGTCACATGTTTCGTCACTGTGTCTCCTTGCATTTTCACACTACCTCATCAAACACCACTGAAGACGTTCACTACTGACATGGTCATATCGTTTCGGCTTTGTCTAATGGCTAAGGACATCCTGTATATCCATAACACAAGGCTTATTGAGCTTATTGTAGGACTAGGTGGATTTGTGTAAGATTGTCCCAATTAGTACAAGTTGAGTCTAAAATAAAATATAAACATGTTATAAAAACGTAACCGTTAGCAGAACCTGTTTTTGTTAATATTAAACTCATATTATTGTAACGTAAGATAAATTACTTAATCTTTTCATTAAAAACATAAAAGTTACTTTTTTACGATCAATATGGCGGTTTGTTTACATTGTTAGGAAGTTGAATTGACGGCGATCTTAGAGCATTTATTAAGACAGAAGTTTAGGTAGGTCGGGTCCGTTAGGGATCTTCAGATTCCCGAAGAGCGAACCAAAAAAGGGCAACGAGAGCTACATCAGATTTGAGGCGGGGTGGAACTTGTCATCAGTCTAATATTGTCTTCTATTACCGCGATTAGTACTCATCGACACTTCAATTGAACACCAATGGAACAACACGATTGTAAACATAAGGCATCCATACTATAATATTATAAATGGAAAAGTGTGTGTGTCTGTTTGTTTGTCCGTCTTTCACTGCAAAACGGAGCAACAAATTCACGTGATTTTTTTAAGTGGACATAGTTGAAAGGATGGAGAGTGACATAGGCTACTTTTTGTCTCTGTCTAACGCGAGCGAAGCCGCGGGCAAAAGCTCGTTCGTTCGTTCTGAGCTGTACCGGTACCATGTGTTGCTGTAGAATGACAATCGATAGCGACTACGCTATCCCAAAGTATTTGCTCGTTCTTAACTGGTGGTTAGTTGCAAATACTTTTCGCATACGCATTTGCGCAGTCGCTATCGACTCGTGTCTAGGAACGTAGAACTCATTATAAGCACACTGGTGGGAAGCGAGATGCAAACACTATCGAATGACGCAGTCGCTATCGACTACGCTTACGTAGAACTTATGGTACCTAAGCACACATGTGTAATAAAATAATTATAATCAATTTCCTATTAAGAAATGTAAACTCGTTACAACGTGTAGTCTAACTTCGAATTAGGACTTAGGGCTCGTTCAAAAATCACGTAATCATATTTGGCCGATTTTTACTCCATGGTGGTGGTTTAGCGCCACACAAAACCAAATTTTGACACTTGAAGTAACTCCACCCACGCATTACTAGCGCCGCCTGGTGAGCCAAAATGTAGCTTTTAGTTGGTATTTAAGGTGCTATTCAAATCGTACTTTTTGTGTGGGAGCTAGTTTCTTTGTCTCACAATAGAATAGGGTTATCAAAAAGTCTGATCGGTCCCTCATGTCTGAGGATCGTGGTTGCCTCTGGAGCGAATGATCTGTCTTCATAGTATTCTGTCCAGTAATACTTATATCAAAAAGTTGAATTACAGTCGCTATCAAATATTACAGAGTTGCTGAAGTCCTCACAAATATCCGAGCACGCCTCTATTGTCAAGGCGTTAGAGTGCCTGTTCAGATATTTTTGCGTCCCTTGCCTGCTCCTATATATCTAATGGCGACCAATATGTTGTAGGTAATACATTAACGCTATGCATGTCGGCAGGTCGGTCGCTCCAAACGCTTACTAAGGGCTATCTTGAAGAGAATGTGCATTAAGCGGTGCAGGGAGTTCTTTAGCGGGCTCACGCTCGATACGGTATGACCTTAAGGTACGTCCAAATCTAGCGAACGTACCGAGAGCGCGCGCTATACTGACCCTCAACTCACGACTCAAAGTCACGACTGAGACAACAAAAATTAAATATGTTTCATCCAAATTAAACCGTGGTTTTTGGTCGTTGTATACCTACCACATTTTTCTAAATTAAATAAAAAATAGCATTTGTTTATCTCAAGTAACAAGACTCATACATAATTTACACACAATAGGTACATAATATTGTCTTCTGTTACCGCGATTGTTATTCATTGAAATTAAACACTTTAGAACGGATTAATCGCGTTTATTAACACCATGATCCTACGTTTCGAGCCCTTTACAGCACTCGTTTTCACAGGGTTAAGATGGTGTTAATAAACGCGATTAATCCGTTCTAAAGTGTTTAATTTCAACAATAGGTACATTTACACGATAAAACATAAATATAAAACAATAAAATTAAACTTTACTGGACTCGTAGTTAACACATAAAAGTAAAGTAAACTAAAGTAAGTAAGTAAGTAACTAAAGTAGTCCTGCCACACAAACTGCGCTTTTGGGTAACCAAACAAAATTTAATAATTAATTACATCGGCGCTCTAAAAGTTCTTAATTGATATGATACTATCACTACAGTCGGTAGGTTGAGTTGAGAGTTAGTACAGTTCGCTTAAGATTGAGCAGATAATGCGAGACGCAATCTGAAGCAAACATTCGTGCGTATTCGCGGCGGATTCGCTAGATTTGGTCGCTCCTATCAACTATGTACATAGGTAGCGGGACTGTAGGACTTGTAGGAAATTAGGGTATACTCCGTGGGATTGAATAGCCTGATAAACATTAACCGTAGATATTTTAGTCAATGTATGTAGACTATAGGAAAAGTTTTTAATGTACGAGATATTTCTTGTTTTACAAATTTAAGAATATAAATACTTAAACTCTAATAAAATGTATCCTACACTGTCGAATGTCCGCCACTTTGCTGTCAGTCATCTACTACCGTAGCATAATGTAGGGCTAAACTGGACTTTTCGGTTTAAATGTATGAAGGAACTACCGGTATCCGGTTATGGTCAAAGCTATTAATGTCCTTATATCGGGTTACTCACGTCTATAAAGTCGAAAATAGCTTAACATGTTTCGGAACGGTCCGCGTCCCATAATCATGAGTGAGAAGCGCTTGCGGCGATTGCTCTGCAGATTGGAGTGTGCGCAGGAGTTTTCTATTTAAAATATGGTGAAAGCTGGTGATAACCAACGTGACGATATTATGACGCGAATGGTACTGCATGGTGAAGAATATTATTGTACTATGCCGGTGGGCATTTCTTTATTTCGAGGAAAATTAAATATTTATTATTTATTTTTATTTAGAGTATTCAAACGTATATAGCCCATACGTACGAGTAGGTGTGTCTGGCGGACAGTTCTGTCAATGCATGGTAGGAATCTTGTCTGACAGACACATCCGACGGTCAATCGCATCCGGCGCACAGATCCGGCGGACAAATCTCAACGTATATGGCCGGCTACGGACGTAATACGTAAGAACGAAATTAAAAGTGCGGCAAAGTAACAAAACTTCATTCGCGTTTGCTTTAGGCCGTCTGTGCTATTAAAAATAAGGCCTATCTTGCGAAACCGTAAATTGACCGTTAATCGGTGTATGCGATTGCGAAACATATCTTCGTTTCACTCCATACATAGAAAACTTAAATGCAAGGTTCCAACATCTATAGCAAACAGGAATGCAAATAGGTACCATCCATGTGCTTTACTTAGAAAACAACCGGCCAAGTGTCAGCTCGCGTTTCACGTTTATTGTTTGGGAGCCCCTTTAAATATTTATTTTATTCTAGTTTTTTTTAATATAAATTGTCTAACTATCACGGTTCATGAGATACAGCGTGGTGACGGACGGACGGACAGCAGAGTCTATGCAGAGTTAGCGGGATGTCACACTTGATGCGATTCGCACTGTGACTTACATATGTGAGGCGACGAGCGGCGCAGCCAGCGTTTAAATTGATACAGGACACAGGAGTGATACATATATTTATCAATGTAGGTATATCTGAAAATGTGCATTTAGTTTTTATTTAAATTCTCCTTCATATTATCTAATTAGCTTATAAGAAAGTTAAACGGAACCCCTTAGTCCTTACTCATTCACATTATTTTCGCTGAGTAGGTACCACATAGATAATTTAAACTTTCGTGAGTCATACTGATATTAAATTACAACAGTTAACACTTACGTATTTTTTATCATAATAGGCGTGACATGTTTCGACTGCATCGGGCAGTCATCGTCGGACAGACAGAGCGGTGTTGCTACCTTCGCGGCTCGGGTATCACGTGATGCCCGAGCCGCGAAAATACGTGAGTGTTAACCGTTGCAATTTAATATAGGTACCACATATGATTGTTTTAGTAAGAGGTACCACTTTGTCGCTAGCCGGCAAGGCACCATAGAGATTAATTTAGAAATGAACCTTATCAATAAGCGACAATGTGGTCCTTTTATTAAAAACAAGCACATGTAGATCTTAACTGTACCAATTATTTAATTAAATATTTTTTTAATATTTTTGATTGATTATTAAAGTAGGTACTACTACTACTACTACTACTAATGTAGAAATTATAAAAAATATAAGCCGAAACCAACTCCATCAGAGGCCAAGCCGGGGATCGAACTCAGGTCTTCAGCTTACGCCATCCACACGTCACAGGCCACATGCGTCTTGCCTGTCAAAGAGATCGCATGTAGTCACAGTGTAAGAAATAACTGGTAAATAGTGGATGAGACATGAAATTGCTGTATCATTATGTTCAGCCTTGCGTGGCATACCGTATAGCATCATTATTGCAGTTCTCAGCTGGACATTCCGGTTTTATTAGTTTAGGAATTCTAATAGTTTTCCAATAGGAAATACCGTGGTGGTGAATGTAAAATAACTGTTACGTCGATTCATATTATGGTCAATGATTTCCAGCTATTAAATTGCAACGGTTAACACTCACGTATTTTTTATCACAATAGGCGTGACACGTTTCGTCTGCGTCGGACAGACAGTTATTTTTTAATTGCAGTCATTAGGGCCTTTGCCAATAAATATTATCCCACCAAAACCATTTTACGTTTGACAACTGTTACTATCATTTAGTAAACTTATGTTTTGCGGCGGTCGTACTTTCTTTTCCATCAACTACGCTCATAGCCAATACGGATTAACAAATAGTGTAATTTAAAGCATGTATCTACAAACAGTAATTTAATAAATTTAAACAAAATAATACTAGTGGTTTGCCCCAAACGTGGTCTCGCCCCCTATATCTCAGCAGCCCCCTGACCGATTTATTGGCTCATATTCGACTTTGAAATATTTTTATCTGTAACAACCTGCCTAATTTCATGACGACTCGATCAACAATATTTGAGTTATCTTTGAAATAACATGCACACAAACGCCAAGTACATAAATAGAAAATTCCCGTGAGTATTAGACATATTAATATACCTACTTACATCGAGTTACTAACGTCTATAAAGTCACCGCAAGCGCTTCTCACTCATCTCGCTTATGGGACGTGGACCGTTCCGAAACATGTCGAGCTACTTTATAGACGTGAGTGACCCGATATAAGTATATTAATATGCCAGGTACATAGGTGCGAGCCAGTAGACTCGCGGAAGAAAATCAATTTAATTATCATTTTTTTATTTAAGGTTTAAAATGAAACTGTCTAGCTCTCCCGTGTAGAAACCCTAGAAATCGATAGCGCCGGTCAGGGTTACACACGTACCGTCGATAACTGCTCAAGATTGGGTCACGTATAACACACAATAGAGACGCTACTTATCAAAATATTCGATACAGATTGATAATAATAGAAAAATGAGAGCAGTTTTGCAAACTGAAATAGATGACAAATAAGAAAATATGGCCAAGGCCTCCGGTGCCCAGAGCAGAGCCCTTACCATGACGTCTTAACGCGGTTCAGTTTAGTTTCTAAACTGTGCTCAGTTGTATGGCAGAGCGGCTCAGAAAAAAACGCTCGGCTTAGGATCTAAACTGAATCGCCTTCAGACGTCACGGTAAGGGTCCAGGTTTCGAACCTACGTCTTCAACATTAGAGTATTTTTTTTCTTTAGTATATGCCATATATTTTATATTATAATTCATATAGTAGTGTGATTCTGATTACTTACCTACTCAAACATACATCAAAATATTTAGTATATATAATAATAATTTTTGTTTAATAATTGTAGAGCCCTTTTGATAACACTTCAGGTACAGGTAAGTATGACTTGAAAACGTAAGTAGGTATCTATTTCATTCTGAAATCTTTTTGGGTCTAATGATGGGATCCACGAGGAATCAAGGGAACTCCACAATTTTCAAAGGCACATGTATGCCAATTTTAGTGTTTGCTCAAGTAACTTAAGCATTTTAATCCGAAAACTATCTATTTGGTAAAAATATCCAAAAACTAAAAATTTAAAAATAAAAACTGTTTAACAAAAAATAAACCCGATTAAAAAGGACGAAAATTAAATGTTCCTTTTTGTATGCGCTACCAATTGATACCTTTGAAGTCAGTGCATTTCCAAACGGTACTGCTTGAACAACGGCTTGGCACCGACTTCAAAGGTAGTGGTGGTAGGTGGTAGCGCATACAAAAAGGATCATTTTATTTTGCTCTTTTTGAAGACGGTTTTATTTTTTATTAAAAAGTTTTTACCGTAGGTATAAGTTACTAAACGACTGTCGGCATGCCTCTAAGGTAGTATAGTTCGCTCAATTGGTCTTACAAGCGGCCTATGTTACGTTACTTACTTACTTACGCAATGTTTGGGTTCCAATGCTGTTGCGTCAGTCTCTTAGTTACAGAATTTGCTACTAGATTCCAACAATACCAGAAATTATCAAGTTTAAAACGTTCTTATAACCACCAGTTTTTGCGAAGCTATGAACATTGCACAGTTTGTAAAAAAACTAGAGGTGCCTCCTTGTTTGCGTACCGGACGAGCTCAATTGAGCAAAACATGTTATAAAAACTACAATGGACTGAGGCTCTTTGATTGAAGCCTCCTCTAAACTAAATGATTAAATATGAATAATTATCGGACATTTAAGAGGTTAAATAATCTACATACGTTTGTACGCAGGTATGTAGATTGTTTGCTTTGACTATTTAATCAACCGGACTGGCATTGTTTGTCATTTTTACAAAAAAAGTATGCCGATGTTTCCAGAGGCTGGGCACCTCAAATGTATGGCTATTTGTATTTATTACATATGTATAACTATGTCAGATAAACATGATTGCTACTCCGGCTGGATTAATACTCAAATGTTGTTTGTACTGAAAAATAAGGTCAGATCGTAGTTTTTATTACTGAATGAATGAAACTTATACGAAAAACGATCGAACCACAAATTCACTTAGGCTGGATTTGACCAAACTTTTTAACCAAGAGTAACGCTTACTCTTGGATACAAATTTGGTAAAACGCAGCCTAAGGCTGAGTTACGTCAAATTACTATGGGATTTTGACATTAGAATCCAAGAGTAAGCGTTACTCTTGGTTAAAAAGTTTGGTCGAATCCAGCCTAAATAATTTTGCAGCTCATTCCGAAGATCCATATTCACGACCAGTGTTTTCAAAGTGTCGGTCGCGACCCCCTAAGGGTCCGCAAAGCCTCTGTAAGGGAAGTCACGACGAATCCCAAAGCCTTCACACATTATACTTATAATTAGTGCCGGGTAGGGGGCCGTGTAATTTTTCTTTCATACCGAGGGGGGTCGCGACTATGTTACTCATGCTAAAGGGTTCACACCAGGATAAAGTTTGAAAAACACTGTTCTAGACGCATATACATGTGGGGCACAGTGGGTCATGCTCGTGTTATATGTTTAACCTGTTTGCATACACGCGTTCAAAAGCGCATGGGCAATTTATGAATGAATTCATTCATAAACTGCCCATGTAATTTTGAACGCTATATAGTACCTGGTGTAACGTAAACATGTATTGGGGCAGTTTCGAGCTCTAGTCCCTTACACCTATGTCCCTTACATCTAACAAATTACTTACTCGACGAGTTAATCGATGCTATCGTTCGCAGACGCTTCTGCTTAAAAATAATAGTTATGTACCTACGGGGCAGCACATTGTTAGTGGTGAATTCTCAATATATCTTGGAACTGGAGCCGATTAAGATGTAAGGTGGGTGTACCATGGAAGGCCACTCTAACAAATAAACAGTTATTATTCGTTTATTTGCTAAATAAATTAAACTAACAAATATTTAAGTAATACTTTGTTTTATTACGTAACATATAAACCACTTTTTTAATTAATGCAGATTTAATCAATATTGATTGTACTTAAGTTTCATTGAACTCTTCCAAATGGCCTTGCTAGGAACAAGGCTTCTTAGAAGGCCATTATGATAAATCGGTCATTTAACACTAAAGTTTTATAAATAGCGATTTAATCACTACATAGTATAAAATAAAGTCGCTTCTCTGTCCCTATATCCCTATGTATGCTTAAATCTTTAAAACTACGCAACGGATTTTGATGCGGTTTTATTTAATTGATACCTAGTGTGATTCAAGAGGAAGGTTTAGATGTATAATAATAACCCGTGCGAAGCCGGGGCGGGTCGCTAGTCTACAATAAAAAGAAGTGGTTTATATGTTACGTAATAAAATAAAGTAGGTATTATTTAAATATTTGTTGGTTTCATTTATCCAGTAAATAGACGAATAATAACTGTTTATTTGTTAGGGTGGCCTTCCATGGTACACCCACCTTATTCTAACGTCGTCGATTCCCGAAATCAATGAAGCGAGGGACCGTACTGCCAAAATAGTAGCGAGAGCGATTCGCCGCCGCGTCTGTGATTTTTAGTTCGATGGGTGTTTGTGTAAGTAGAAGGAATTTGTCATCACATGGCAATAACTACGACTTAATAATCGGCCTTCGAAGGAGCATGGCCGTCCATGGTCCACCCACCTTACTTTCTTACGGTAGATATTGCTAGGCGCCCCTCTAAGGATATGGTGGAGAAATTCTGGGCCACGGCTGTGGTCTCGGTAGCTCAGTTGGAAGAGCGATGAGCTGGTATCTCGGAGACGCGGGCTCGCGTCCCGCCCGAAGACATGAATTATTCCATTATTCCTTTTTTCTGAGAAATTTGGTATCGTTCGCAGACGCTGCTGCGAGGTAAATAGTTAATAAGGAAAAAATTGTTTAATTTGCCACCTATTTATTTTTTAAAGATGCCATTTGAATGAGCTATTCGAGCACCATGTTTAACCGCACATAAATATAGATAGAAACTTAGATTTGTTTTTTTAATGTCGCAAGTATCTAGTGGTCGTTCGCTGTATGTAATTTTTCCTTTGTCAGTTTAGTGTTAGTACGCAAATTAAAAAGTTAGAGCAGCGGACAATAATGTTTCGTTCATACTTACGCCATACATTACTTCACGGCCAAGAAGTAAATGGGGGGAGCCGTAAACAAGGAACTTCATGTCTTCTTTTCGTGACATAAATGCATACATTTACGATCATGTTTGAGAAAATAAAATAACTACCTATTTTTAACACGCTTTTTTGTTATAGAATTCAACTTATGTATATAATATTGCCTATTGTTTCAGGCGGCATGCGCGCTCTGCGTGGGTGTGGGCAGCTACAGCGACCCGCCCGACATACAGGGGCTCGCGCACTTTGTCGAGCACATGGTGTTCATGGGCAGCGAGAAGTACCCCAAGGAGAACGAGTTCGACGCCTTCATCAAGGTGAGAGGGCACTAAGAAAGGCAACTACACGTTCGATATACAATAGAACTGGCCCCTGCTTCACCACGGTGACAAGTGTGACAATTGTCAGCATCATTGTTACTGATTTCGCAGGCGTGCATGGGCTACGGGCTGCTTACCATTGCGCGGGCTGTATGCTTGTATATTTTATTTACTTATAAATGAAAAGATCGTTAAGTGTGAAGAACACTTGACAATTGTCACAAGAAACACGACTAATGTCACGAAATTCCGACACAAGTGAAGTCGCACGTCATGAACCACCGAAAATTATTCATAACATTTTTGTTCCTTGTGACAATTGTAATAGTTTTCCTACTTATTGACGATACATGACGATTTTATTTAAAATATTAATGTGGTGGCCAACCACGTATCCCGCCCGATGGTAAGCGGTTTCCATAGCCGATAGATGCCTGAATGAAACGCCAGTAATTTTAGGAATTGTCACATTCGTCAGCGCGGTGAAAAATTCGCAAAATTTCAAAAGTCAATGCATGGTAAATATGTACGACTTTAGAGATCCGACGGATTGCCCGAACGTATATGGGCGGCTATTTCATGGTGATAAATATGGGCGCAGGACACTTGAGAGTACTTAGTAAAAATTAACTTTTAATTTTGATTTTAATCTTCCTCCACAGAAAAAGGGAGGTTCAGACAACGCGTCAACTGACTGCGAGGTAACCACGTTCTACTTCGAAATTCAAGAGAAGCACCTCCCACACGCCATGGACATGTTCAGCCAGTTCTTCGTGAGCCCCCTCATGATGAAGGAGGCCATGCAGAGGGAGCGAGAGGCCATACAGTCTGGTAAGTATAAGTATGCGAGTATGGCCTACTGCGATATATTCTAGATATCCAAGAGAAGCTAGTACGGCATGGACATGTCCAGCCAGTTGGTTAGCCTCGTCATGATCACGAAGGAGACCATGCAGAGGGAGTGTCGTACTGCGGGATGTTCTCAAGATCCAAGAAGCTTCCACAAGCAATGGATATGTTCAGCCAGTTACGAGTATTCTTAGGTCTTCTAATGATAGAAGAGGCGATGCAGAGGGAACGAGAGTCCACACAGTCCGGTGAGTTAGAGAGTACAGTGTCGTACTGCGAGATACAGTCGAGGATGGTGATATTGAAATTCAACCCCTATGGGGGTGAAAAGAGAGTTCAAAGTTTTAATGACATCTTCTTTGCAGACGAAGTCGTAAGCGAAATCTAGTAGCTTGATAAAACACGACATAGGCGTGTCTGAAGGACGAAGCCTTTAAACTGAACCTAAACTGATTTATTCACGTAGGCATATGCTCTTATAATCCTATCACATGTGTTAGAATAACCTGTCGTTTGGAGCCGGGTTTCTTAGCTGCTATTCGTATTTAAAGTAAGACATCTTGACGCCTAGGCTTTCATCACGGCACATGATGCGCGAGTCACATTGCGCTCGAGACAATTACGCATTGCGATTCTCCCCGTCTAACTTGCATATTCAATATTCATAGAGTTCGCAATCGCCGCACCCTCGGACTCCAACCGCAAGGACCAGTTGCTCTCCAGCCTGTTCCCCCAGGGACACCCAGCGCGAACGTTCACGTGGGGCAACCTCCGCAGCCTGAAAGACATGGTTGAGGACGACCATCTGCATAAAGCCGCGCACGAGTTCAGGAAGCGGCATTACAGCGCGCACAGGATGACGCTTGCTGTGCAGGTAAGTTGCTCTCCAGCCTGTTCTCCGAGGAGATCCAGCAAGGACATTCACGTGGGGCAACCTTAGCAGTCTGAAGAACATGGTCAGGTCAACCATCTTCATAAAGCCGCGCATGAGTTCAGGAAGCGGCATTACAGCGCGCACAGGATGACGCTTGCTGTGCAGGTAAGCTGCTCTCCAGCCTGTTCTCCAGCCTGTTCTCAGAGGACATCGAGCAAGGACGTTAACGTGGGGCAACCTTAGCAGTCTGAAGGACATGGTCAGGTCAACCATCTGCATAAAGCCGCATACGAGTTCAGTAAACGGCATTACAGCGCGCACAGGATGACGCTTGCTGTGCAGGTAAGCTGCTCTCCAGCCTGTTCTCCAGCCTGTTCTCAGAGGACATCGAGCAAGGACGTTCACGTGGGGCAACCTTAGCAGTCTGAAGGACATGGTCAGGTCAACCATCTGCATAAAGCCGCGCACGAGTTCAGGAAGCGGCATTACAGCGCGCACAGGATGACGCTTGCTGTGCAGGTAAGCTGCTCTCCAGCCTGTCTCCGAGGACATCCAGCAACGACATTCACGTGGGGCAACCTTAGCAGTCTGAAGGACATGGTCAGGTCAACCATCTTCATAAAGCCGCGCACGAGTTCAGGAAGCGGCATTACAGCGCGCACAGGATGACGCTTGCTGTGCAGGTAAGTTGCTCTGCAGCCTGTCTCCGAGGACAACCAGCACGAACGTTCACGTGGGGCAGCGGGCAACCGTCGCAGCCTGAACAAGGTCGAGGATTACCATCTGCACAACGCCGCGTACGATTTCAGGAGACGGTATTACAGTGGTGTAGAAGTTTTTTGTACTGGCCTCAAGGATATGACAACCTACACCAAGCGGCGCATGAGTTCAGGAAAAGGCATTACATTTCAGCTAGAGATAGCAACTAGTAGCGTTGTCCATACTAAAAAACCTGGTTTGCATTTCCAAATTACATCTTTCTTTATTAAGGGAACTTAGGGACAGGCTGTCTCTGTCCTTGAATGACGCCGGGATGGCCAAAGATAAAAATACCGGGTTGTTTAAAATTAAACATTGATTAAAGTATAGTGCGTAAAGAAACGGCCTAATGTAACTTTTTTATAATAATTTCTTAATTGGGTATAACGAAAAATAGAAATTCCCAAAAATAGAAACATTTAACTGCTAAATATTATTTTTACTAGCAGTATATCATATAAATATCAACTCATTATAAAACTAATTTATTTCAGGCTGAGGTAAGTATTAATTTTTATACGTAAGTTTCACGATTTTCACACATAAAATTTACCAAAATGGGGCGTAATCGTTATGTAATTTTTCACTCGTCCCGAGTATTGCCACACACTTGCGGCTTGTGGCAAGATACCTTGGGACTCGTGAAATAATGGCATACTTTCCGCACTAGCATCGAAATGTAATATTATGCCGTGACATGGTTTTTATTAAATGGAGGTCATTTGATCCGTTTACGTCGTATTTTCACACGCTATATACCACTATCCGAATTAGAAAAAGTGTTAATTACTACAACAATTTACCCTTTTAATACCTCTAGGATCTAGTTCTTTTCTTAATTCGATTGATACTTAATTATCGCTTTAAGAAATAAGGTTACGCTTCCGTTTTGGGTCATAGTATACGTTGTCATCAATGAGTTTTAATCGAATATCTTGATAATATGTCATAGCAAAAAGTAAATAGATTTAACCTTTTCCACCCCAAATACGTATATAGGCACCGCAGGTTCAACTTCAAAGACCGATTAATCGACCACACATACAACAGCGTAACATAGACCGTAGTGAACAATCATAAAGTTCAACTACTGTTTTGACACTTCGGTGACGTGGCGTCTGATCTGGAAGCGTTTATATTTAACATGGCGTCGAAAAGCGCATGCTGTGTTTACCTTTAAGTAATTGTTACGCTTAGAAATAGTACCTAATGAAAATGTTTGTATCTACGCTAAGCATAGTGTATACAATTGTTGGTGAACCAATAAAGAGAAAAATAAAAAAAAATAAAAAAAAGGACATTTTTCTACTCACCGACTTTAATCTGCCAATTACGAGTACATAGACAAAACTATAAGCTCATACTTTTCGATATTAGACAGTCCAACTCAACTATAATATCTCATTTCGATACGCTGTAGGCAACTATAATAGAACTTCATACAAATTCTATACTTTAATTTGCGATGCCGCCTGGTACTTTGCCGAGCGCGCGCCTCACGCCTGCGCCGACCGCGCCGGCCTGCCGGCCATCTTTTTGTGTTACATCCTTGTTAAGTCAATGAAATTGAATGATGAAATTGTTCCTCCATAGATGATGATGATGATGACTCGTAGAAAAAGTATTGTATACAATCGTAATATAATTAAGTTTTTCAATCTCGTACCTTACTTAGGCCACTCAGCAAGCTTCGTGGCCTAAACACGGTACTCGACTGAAAAACTTCATTATATCACGATTGTATAAAATACTATTTCATGAACATGACTTTTTTCTCACTCAAACTTCTTACTTTGAAAGATGATTATTGATTGAGCTTAGTTTTTATAGCTAACAGATACCTATTCAGTTTAACAAAGATACTTATCCTTTATAAAAATAATGTTTCTCTCCAGGCTCGAATGGACTTGGAGACGCTGGAAAAGTACGTGATAAACACGTTCGGACAGATCCACTCAAACAAGCTGCCGGCAGACGACTTCAGCGAATTCAAGTTCCGGCCAGACACCGTCACGCCGGAGTTCCGCAGCATCTACTACGTCAAACCCGTCAGCGACACTACTGAGGTGAGTCTGTCTATTGTGGATCATTAGGGTTGGTAACCAAGTTTAAAATAAGATATAAGCTCAAATACATGATTGTTTTTTTACTAGCCTATTTGATTGTTCCACTGCTTGGCAACGGTCTCCCGATTTCGAGCCAGTTGAGAAAGGTATCTAGGTTCGTCCCGCCATCTCCGCGTAGGCCTGCCCCGTCCACACCTCACGTTTGCTATTCACTTGGCATCAATGACACCCATCCGAATGCATACAGCATATAGTACTATTTAAGCCTAGCTGTTATCTATCCCACATCAGCAATGCGCGTTTTTTTTTCCGTGAGACATGTTAGCATGGTTTTTTGATAATATAATTGGTCAAATCAATACATAAAAAGGTCTCTTTTGTGGACAACACACTGAAAGATAACATTTCTGGTACATGATGATTCCCTCTTTTGAGACTCAATTATTAAAAATTACTCGCCTTAAATACGGTTGCCGCGAAAAAATTCCTATTAATCATCTTATCTTTGCGATACTCTTTCTAAAATAAGACATTATTAGTAAAAACTACCATACTATTTCACAATCTTCAATAGCTAAGTGTTCATTCACACAACACAATAAATATAATTGTAATTGACAAACTGACCCACTAACACTCATATAAATGGTGACAAATTTGTGGGTTAAACGTTCTAGATATTAACCGATATACCTACGTGTAAACAGTTTTGTCTGCGTATATCGAATTGTCAAAATGTATACCAAATATATCTTTGTTAAACGATTTATTACCCAATGATGCCCTTACAAGTACTTAACCCCCTTATTCATAAAAAAATTTGAGTCCATCTATGCTAAGTTTCCTAGATTTTGAAAGCACATAATGTGAAAGTGTTAAGTAAACGTCATTTCTCGTATTATTGTAAATAATTATTGTGGACCTATGTAGTCTTGAGTGAAATAAATAATAAGGGGTGGAAGTGAAATATGCATAAGACGCGAGTGGGCACAGTGGCTGGCAACAGCCACTGGGTAGAAAGCGGCGCACACCTCTCGACACCCCTGAGCCGTTCACACCGATGTTGCTCCTGGCCGTCCTTGCGACGGCAGTTTCAGGGGCCCATCTAGTCGGCGGCAATTCACCGCCTGCCTCGATAACTTGTTCTAAACATTGTTATGGCAGGTGTCCGGAACTCTTTGCAATAGTCAATTTCTGATCCACCCAAACCTCAACGCCATAGCCTGGTATTCTTTCCACTTTCTTTACAATAGCTCCAACGCCTGCTGGGACCGGTTCACGGGTATATATTGATGCACCCGTGAATGGGTTCTAGCAGGTGTACTACACAGCAAAATTCTCCAAAAGGCCTCTACGTGTTGGATCTGTATCCCCACGCAAGCCTACCAAAAGACCGGGATGTACAGGCCCGTGATCCGTAAAGGAGAAACAAATAATAATAATAATAATTTTGGCGTAGGGATGTGACGACCCCATCGCCCACTGGTTTCGACCGGTGCAATCAGTCAACGCAGGGCAGCTTGTGGCGAGCTGTTGGGGAGTAGCGACCCCACGTACCTGAGCGCTCCTGGGGGACTCCGTCGTCCGACCAAGTCCTCCGCCTCTGGCTTGCCTTAACCGGCCGTCCAGAGTGGGGTCGCGAGAGCTGTGTTCTCGAGGGTAGATGTGGAAACCTAAGTGGCGAGTTGGCTATATGTTTAAAGTCCAGTGACACCTCTCTACCCCCAGCCCTCATACCGGTGTTGCCCTCGAGCCATCTTAGATGTCGCTTTTTGTGGGGGCCCATCTTATGTGGGCGAGTCACCGTCTGCCGGAAATAAAATTGATTACCGTTTTGTTAGGCAGACGTCCGATTTTATTCTCCATAACCCAGTATTTAGTCCACCGCTTTCACCTAATAGTCCAGCATATTTTAGATTCCATTAAATCTCAATAGTCTATACACCCTCGCGGGTGCTGCCTCTGCGTGCGTCCCATGACTCGGGCAGGTGCAACATCCGCTCGGTGTACCCCTTACATTTCATTAAATTGTCGAAAGGGCCTCTGCGTGTTGGCTTCGGCTCCGCGCACGCCTCCCAAAGGTCCGGAACACCATTGTTCCGTGATGGGAAAGACATACAAATAATAATTTCATAGAAGTTTGACATTTAAAATAACACTTTAAAGTTTGACAGTTCATTTGCTCGGCAGAGATAACGTAGTTTGACTCTAACAGATGTTTTACTTAAATTATGTTTTTCCCTCTCTAACAAAGGCAAATGTCAAACTGACAGATAAGGACAAACAATAATTGAGCTAAACTTTGTTTGATGCGTGCGTTTATGAATAATGCCAATGAAATAGCTCTTTAAGTTGCTAATAATTAGAATCATTATGAAGAATTTTATGTAAAAATCTATAGTAATAAAATAATGCTCTTATTTATAAAGAAATGTGACCTAAACTAATTATTTTCAATCTACTTATGACGACCGGTTGGCGCAGTTGGTAGTGACCCTGCCTGCTAAGCCGATGGTCATGGGTTCGAATCCCGGTATGGGCATTTATTTCTGTGATGAACACAGATATTTGTTCCTGAGTCATGGATGTTTTCTATGTATTTATGTATTTGTATATTACATATATCGTTGTCTGAGTACCCGTAACACAAGCCTTCTTGAGCTTACTGCGGGACTTAGTCAATTTGTGTAAGAATGTCCTATAATATTTATTTATTTAAAAAAAAAAAAAAACTTATTATTTATGTCAGTATAAATGTAATAAATGATATGATAGAATAGTGCTACACTAAAAATGGGTTATGTATTTAGTCCATACGCATAAACAAAAATATTTAGCATATTATTTAGTGTTATTAATGATATTATTGTTTCATTTAGTCGATCACATTAAATTATTTGCGCGAAGTTGATAAACTAAATATATTTTTTATGTTTTTAAACCATACAAACCGAAAAATACGAAAATTTATCCTAAATCCTAACAAAAACACACATGTTGCACATTTGTGCAAATTAATAAGCACGATTGTGCAAATTAATATGAAAAAGTTTCCTAAATATCCTAAAAACCTGCAAAGTATGAAAATGTGCTCGTGTCATGGCGATCCACCTTAACCCCGTTTTATCCAGTAATTTTAATTTTGTAGGTAGCATTTAAATGTTGTGTCTTCCATGCTTAACTATTGGTATTGTTTAAGGGCGTTGTTATTTTTTGTTGTAAAAAAAATTTTTTTTGCTAAGTTGAAAAGTTTTATATGTTTTCTTCACAGGATTGTAAGCTCTTTGAATGAAAACAAAAAAGACATGAGTACATTACATTCCAGGTTCATTTGACATGGAGCATGCGGTCGCTGATCTCCGAGTACGAGTCCAAGCCTCACCAGTACATATCGTATCTGCTGGGCCACGAGGGTAAAGGCAGCCTACTGTCTTATCTGAGGAAAAAGTGAGTACGCCATTTTCCGTTGAAATGTCTACCGGAGTATTCTCTTTTTGATGTTTAATTGTGAGGACACACACTTAGTGTACACTGTTTTTCATTTAGATTATGAGGAAAGTAAAAAAATGCAGGTGATCCGTTTAAGGGCGTAATAAGTATCGTGATCTGAATAAGAATAAGAATAGTTTAGTGTCACATACTAAAAGATTAAAATAACTAGGTAAAATATAATAAAACCATGCAAATTTGCAAAACAAGCAAACACACTATAGTACCAGTTACAGCTAAATTGTTAATAGTACCTATTAGACAATAGGCCCCAGTTTCAGCATGTGCAGCCCAGCGCTGGTTTTCAGACTGGGTCCTAGAATTGGAAAAACGACCGTTCGGACGACCTACCATACAAAACAAATGCCATGCTTTGTTCCATATGGGACTAGATTTTGGAAGCTGTACCACGCAACTGCCTCAAACACTGAACGGTCTGGGCACGTCATAAGTGCTAGAGTTGAGGCAAAATTGTACCTAATTAACAGCAGTTCCATTCCATATTTGAATGGCAGCATAGACATTGACAAGCTGTTTCATACGCGCGCGTTCATCTATTTAAACATAGAATTAACTTACTGAACACAAGGCTCAAAATCCTTTGACCCTAGTCCATTCGAATCTTCCCTTAGTTATGTTTAATTAAAAATGAATGTTAACAATGATTCAAAAACAGAAAAAAAATCCCTGTTTTTATTGCTAAGTGTTTATGGAGCTAAAAATATGTATCTCCGCCCGCACGCACGGATTCACCCTGTATGTTTGTGTTACGCAGGGTGTGGGCGCTCGGCATCTACACCGGCAACTCGGAGAGCGGTATCGACTACACCTCCATGTACAGCCTGTTCTCCACGCAGGTCGTGCTCACCAAAGACGGGCTGGATCACATAGATGAGGTAATAAATATGTACATTCATACTTGTTTTTCTCCCTAAAACCACTCTTTCACTCACACCGCTACACTACCACTTTTTGGTGGTAAAATTCACGGCCTCGGGCGAAACTCGAACTCGAGGCTCTCGGATACACGCCAATCGAGAACGATAACGATGTGAAGGATATAAAGTTACTATAATCTGACAAACCAAGTCTAGATTTTTATGTGCCTCCATTTTTTTCACTCCGAAAGAAGGTCGAAGTTCGAAAGAAGAACTCCGAAGAGGTTAAAAATCACAGATACAAAAAGTTCATAATTGTTGTTGGAACTCTTCAAACTTTTGTACCAACAGCGTGTAGGGCTATTTTTATACAAATGCAGTACCAACTTAAGGCAACCAGCAAAATTAAATTGGCTATCCTATTGTTTTGTTCTATTGTCACTTTTTTATATTAATGTGATTTGTTACAGGTTCTGGAAGCTGTCTTCTCATATATAAATATGCTGAAACGATTGGGGCCATCAGAAATGATTTTTGATGAAATAAAGGTAAGTAATAACTTTTAACGGGTTTTACTTTTTTTTTTTGTATTTTCAAGGTACCGGTGCCTTCGAATGTCTCAGTATTCGCTCAGCGTCTCCCTAATTTCCTGCATCCTTATGTTTATAACAAAGTTAATTCAAAAATTCCCTTAAAATCGCTAACTGTTAGAGAAGCCCAGAAAAAAACATCAGCCTGGCTGACCTCCCTTTCATATGGGGATATAGAGGATCTTCTGAGAGTACTCAAGTAAACATTCCTACTCATAAACTCACCCACACACATACACACACACACACACACACACTTACAGACTCACTCACACAGCAACATCAAAAATTGGACGCATCACTTGTTACCACCTCTAGACTAAGTTTTATCTTTTTCTTTTAGTTTATAGTTTTAAGTCTTACCTTTTCCTGTCTTTACTTATTTGACTAATTGTTTCATTAATATTTATCGTGTCTTATTGGCTTTCGCAAAAATCATGTCATCGAGAATTCATGTCTGAAACGGTTACCTACGAGACAGGCTTCGCCTAGTGTAGGAGCCAGTGAAACCTGCCGATAATCTTTAAATGTACTCTACTGCTTCTTTGTTTTAAGACTTGATAATTTTAAATTTCCGTGTAATTTATCTTGTGTACAATAAATAATTTTTACTTTTTACTTTACTTTACTTTTATAAACTTTATCACACAAACTGTGCATTGTAAGACTTCATTTCAGTGCAGGGATTACAATTGGCCAATTAGCAGTGTTTAATGTAATAGTTTTTAAGAACAGATATTTATTTCTGACGTAAAATGCGAATGCAAACCATTTTGAATTCTACGCAAAAAAACTCCCCCGCACAATCGCTAGGGTTGCCTACAATTAGAAATATGCCGCTGGGTGCCGTGTCGCTACAGACACAAGACAAAGGACAATCGATTCGAGTTCACACGGTTAGGTTAGGTTAGAAGTACGAAGTGTAAGTAAACGTCATTATTTCATAGAAGTTTGACTTTAAAATAACACTCTAAAGTTTGACAGTTCATTTACTTGGAAAATATAACGTGGTTTGAGATAATCGATCAATCAAAGAACGGTAAGACCATGCAGTCGATATAATGGCCCATACTACACACCACGTATGGTACCTGCAATACAATATCATCTTGTGGTTACTTTATCAAAGTGGCATGCGCCCCTGCGAAACGCAAAGCGTATGCGTATAAGCACACACACTGGTTTAACGTCAAGATACAATATGGTCATGTTTATATTTTTACACATCGTCCACTGCAATATGTTTAACCACGACTGCATTGGTTGTTCCAGAATTTAACTGTATTTATTAATATTCAGAGCGTATCAAATATCGACGGATAACAGTTTATCGACTTAAACTCCTCTCTAGCGCCGCGTCACATGATCGCTTACCGCGCGCTTTAGTCAATCACAGCGCGTCTCTGGGCACACCCCCGGAGACATAAAGACGCTTTAAAACTTAGCTTCGTTAGGCCCACTTGCTCGCGTTAGTTTAAATTCGATAAATACTAATGCGTTGAATCATCCTGTTTCCCACAGACTATAGAAGAGACAAGTTTTCGCTTCGAAGAGGAGTCCCAGCCGGCAGACTACGTGGAGTCTCTGGCAGAGAATATGCACTTTTACCCGCCGGAGCACTACATCACAGGCGACCGCCTTTACTATAAATACGATCCTAAGGTACTTTGTTCAAGACCGTCCTGACACACTCTTATTAACCCAAAAATATTGTATTATGAACACCTTGCCCGCTTAGCTACGTCTGCTGCGGTAAGGAGAGACGTTTGCGAACGATACCAAATTTCTTAGAGAAAGGAAAAGTGGAAAAATTTATGACCTCGGGCAAGACTCGAATACGTGACTCTGGTCGTGTATACCAGTTCCTAAGCGCCTACGAGGGATATATTGCAGAAAGCCGGGGTCACCGGGTGTGTATCGATAGCCCAGTAGAGCGATGCACGTGTGATACAGAGTCGTGAGTTCGAGTCTTGCCCCGATGGCATGAGTCTTTCCACTTTTATTTTCTTTCTAAGAAATTTGGTATCGTTCCCAGACGACCCTGCTTAAAAATAAAAATTTAAGAGAACTTACGCGAAAAGTTCCTTTTTTTGTATAAATAGGCTCGAATCAATCATAACACTTTTACACATACGCACACACAAGGGTACAACCTTACATACATGTCAAACTAGTCCCAAGTAAACCTTACATACATGTCAAACTAGTCCCAAATAAGCTCAATAAGGTTTGTCTTGACACACATTGTATAAAAATCACTTGTCTGTTTTTTTTTTAAATATGGATCGTTTTCTCTACGGGTTATAACCAAAATAAAGACAAAATAATGCGTCAACGCTGCTGTGATGGTCTTCTCTTTTGACTAGTACAGTTAAACAAGGACGAATATATTTTAACACGCTGGAAGTTCTTCCATATTTTAAATCATGGTTTTACTTAAAGTTTCCTTAATTGTGACAATCTTGCAGGGAATCCATGAAGTACTAGACTGCATGAGCGCCGACAGCGTCAACATTATGATCCTGTCCAACAAGCACTCGAAGAAGATCGAGTATAACGCCAAGGAGCAGTGGTTCGGCACGGAGTACCGCAGGGAAGGTAGGTTGGACCGAAACTTTACAATATGAATAGTCTTACAGGGACTTGGTGAGGTGTTAGACTGCTTGAGCACTAACAGTGTGAATATCATGATCCTGTACAACAACCACTTGAAGAAGATCGAATACAACGCCAAAGAGCAGTGGTTCGGCATGGAGTACCGCAGGGAAGGTTGGTTGGTTTAATATAATACTCTCAAATCTACAATAGTAAAGTGTTAACCAATGGATGAAAGCACCCATTTCCGTTTAGGTATATTGGATAGATAGTCCGAGACTGAAATGGTGCCTTTCATCTGAGTTAAATACTCTACTTTTCATATCGATTGCGATGTAATACTACTACTACTACTAGTGTATTTTATAAAACGTAAATAAAGGAACCTTGCAGTACGAGAATTCCGAAGACACTTTTTTTAAATTAGGTTTCAGGCCGTCGTTTATGAGTTTGGGAAATAAATGTTAGGATGGAAATCATATAATGCATTTATTTTAAATAAAGTTTGATTGCATTTGGTAAAATTTAAGAAAATAATTCATTTGAAAATAAAACAATGCTCTTTCAGACCTTGAGACACGAACAATTTATTTAGTTTTTAGATTACGCGTTTATTTTGTATTAAGCTTTAGTTTAGTACTAAAACTTAACTAAGAAAGTAAATAATTTATTGAATCAGGCGTTACTTTGCAGAATTCCATATTAACAACGAAAATAATGTTACTTTGCATTTCCGACAAACGTGCTAGTCAATTAGTGCCAACCCGTACCTAACCATAATCATACCTAAATTAATACACTTCAAAAGCGCTGCAAAAAAAATTGACCTCGTCTTCATGTTATTTTTTTATTTGGGGTTAAAGATATTTATTATTCTCAAAAGAAATTTACATTTCACTTAATGAGACTTAAATAACATAACAAACATTATAAAACCATGCAATAGTGCCCTTGGGCGTTATAAATGTTATAATACATTCGTTTACACTTAAAATAACTTTATTTAGAAATCCCTTCCCCTTGGCTGAAGCGCTGGCTGAACGTAGCCCCCTACAGCCAGTTCCACATCCCCGAGCAGAACGTGTACCTCACCACGGAGTTCTCGCTGGCGCCGCCCGCGCAGCCCTACCTCGACGCGGCCGCCGCGCTCGGCGTCGACCTGGCCACCAGCTCCGCTAAAGACATCTACAAGAAGACGCACAAGAAACTTCTACAGAATACTATCCTTTCCAAGGACGATCTTGTGGCTACTGTCAACAATTTCAGGTATAAAGCCCACCCAACTTTTCAATCTACGATACTTGTATTTGAGTACCGTAAACCCGGGTTACTTGAGCCCAAGGGGTAACATTGCCCACCCATAAAAACACACGTTATTAATAAATAATTATGTTGTGCCCCTAGGGCTCAAGTAAAACCCGGGTTTACGGTATTTTCCAAAAAAAAACCAGAAAGCCTGATTCCTGATAGTAAAAGCTAAGTCGATCCTAATAGTAAAAAAATGTCCCAAATAACTCCTTTCAATTACGTCACGTTTTTGTATGAACTTACTATAAGCGTGACGTACCTAATGGGAACTTAAATTTAATATGGAAATTATGGGGCATGTTTTATTATCAAGATGGACTCAGCTCATGATTCTGATTCGAATGAGCCCTAGCACGTCCAGATTTGGAAAAAGCTCATTTTCTTTTCCAATTTGATACTTACCTACTAAACTACTAAGGCTGCGTTTTGCCAAATTTTTATTCCGATAGTATCGTCAAATTACTATCGGATTTTGACATTAGTATCCAAGAGTAAGCGTTACTCTTGGTTAAAAAGTTTGGTCAAATCCAGCCTAAATAATCTAGTCTAAACCTAAACTAAACCATAACTACAAGTGTTTAAGGTCCACATTGTTTCGCAGGCTCGACCAACCGAACTTGCTTCGCAAGAACAAGCACATGGAATTGTGGTACAAGCCCGACTTCAAGTTCCGCTTCCCCACCGCGCTCCTGTACTTCTACTTCATCACACCGCTCAGCTTGAAGTCTCCGAGGGAGTGAGTAGTCTTACGTCTCACACTTAGAAGAGAGATATAGAGACAGAGAGAGAGAGAGAGAGAGTAAGATACGTCGCCGATAAGCTCCAAGAAAGTCGGCTGAGGTGGTATAGGCATGTCGGTAGAGCAATATGTAGGTAAAATCGCTGTCAATCCAACTTGCAAATAATGTAAACAAACCGCCATATTGATAGTAATAAAACCTCACTTTGAAGTTTTTAATGATTAAATTATTAATCATTATGTTTTGTATGTTACGATAATACGTCCATTTCAGTAAAGATAGTTTCAATCGTGTTTGATTAGGTAGTGTGAAAATACAAGGAAAAACATAGACATAACATGTGATGCCTATTGTTTACATCGTTCCATTGACGGCGATTTTAGAGCCCTTAGCTTTGCTTTGCCAGCAAACAGGAAAGGCAAACCAAGGCAGCGGTGACGCAATGTCATCGGTAAAGATCTAAACGCCCGGTTACCCGAAGACACACAACCTCAACTACTAGACAGAGCATACAAGACAACTCGAGTTCACCGTGCAACAGCCGCGTGCAGGCCTGTTCTAACTAATTTAGTATGGAAGCGGGACCGCTTATTTCAGTTGCACCCACGTTAACGATCTGTTCTCGTGAAAGTTGAAACTATTCACAATTATTGTGTTTTAGGAGTGAACCTGGAATATTGTAGTATACAATGGTGTAGGGTGTTAGTCGGTTCTGCACATAGAATCGTAGAAAAACAAGTAAAACTGTGCATATCTATAGTGATCTCGTTCTTTTTGTAAACGCTTCCTAATGCGGTGACTGTGCCCGAAGATGATGTCTGGGATATAGCAAAGTGGAAGGTAAAATGGACGAAAACGTCACAGTAAGGGACAAACGCTAGGAAGATTATGATGATGACTTTCCCGTAGCTATTCTACTAGTGGTTCGCCATAAATTATATTTGACTTGACTCATCTAACCTCCTGCTAAATTTCCCGACGATCAGAGTATCTTGTCCGACAATCGCTGCTTGAGTTATTATCGAACAAGCATACATACAAATATACAAACGTCGGATTGTTCCTTTAGACTCTGAGAACTTTGCTCGCTTTGCTCGGTCGTTCAATAATTGTTGTACCTATAAGCAAATATGTTGAACTATTTATAACATTTCGGTATTTTCACAGAGCTTGCATGTTGGACTTGTGGACTGACGTTTTACAACAGGGACTCAAAGTGAGTATTTACACTTTCATGAAATCAACCATCAAACAATGGTTTGGAATTCATTGTTGTCTCAATGCTGTAATGGCTTGTGCAACCTGTCCTTGTTGACACCGATTGACCGTGTATTACAAATTCGAACAAAATAATATGAGTGAATCTCGGGTAAAAACAAGTGACGGCGCGACAGATTTTAAGAATGTTTGCTGAGAAGCGGACCTGCTAGTCTATGATGGTCGGATTTTTATCGTTTACCGACGTTGCTGTCACGTTCTAACAAGTATGTATGTGCGAAAGTGACGCATAGCGTGATAAGTGATAAAATGGCAACCATGCTAACCCACCTGGGGACCGTTTGACCGTCGCCGTGGAATGGAACTAATTTTGAATTTCGAACGAAATAAAATGTTCCTTCTCACCTACGGCAGCCGTCACTACCGCTGTTCGAGCAAGTTTATAGACGTACGAACAGCAGCAGAGGTAGCGCAGCGAGTCGGGGGTTCGAAGTGATATTGACACACTTACTGTCACAACAGTAGGGTCGTGAGATAATGTTGAACACCGTGTCCGCTTAACAACTGCTGCTGACCGTACATATTTTTAAATCTAAAATAAGATAAACTATCTTTGATTTGAGACTAAGTATCACCGCCGTACCCTCTCTAAGTTTTGATCTCTGATCAGTAATCGGCATTTTCTTTTTTAGATGTACTCAATTAAGATTTTGTTAAGAGAAAATTAAATTAGTCCGTTTGTTTACGCATTTTTTCAATGCTTAATGTTAAATTAAAAATCGTAACTATATGTGTGTATCGTTGACACTGATAGAATACCGGGTTTGTAACATATTTTTTAATTCATTGATTGAAAAAGTGCAGAGACAAACGGACTAATTAAATATTCTGTAAACAATTTTTTTTAATTGCGTACAGCAAAGAAAATAAACGCCTAATAATTGCTATTTTCTATACATTTTTCGGGTTTTGTCAAATATATAATCGAATATCAACAGCACATATGTATAATATCGTTGCGATTTTTCGGGTAAAAATATATGTACAAGACCTTAATTCCTTATCAATAAGATGAAAATATTTTTGTGTGGGAAACATGCAGATTTTTGCCTGAAAAATCGGATCGATGTTTTAGACTTTATCTGTATATAACTGTTGTCGGAATATTAAGTAGACTATTCTTACGCTCTTTTGACCCACTGTGTAATTTCAGGAAGAAGTATACCCCGCTAACATGGCAGACCTATCGCACTCAATATACGTCTCCGACAAAGGCTTGACGCTCAAAGTATCTGGATACAGTCAAAATTTACACGTAAGTATATTTATTATTAGATAGCGGTTTTATTTTAATTTAATACAATGAAGATAGGATTAAGAGCTTCAAAATTGGTGTGAATAATGGATAAAGTGCTAATCAATTGTCATTTGGGAAACCGCCGCTAGAAAATGTGGTTCATTTTGAATAATTCCTCTTTTACACCAGAACTGAGTAGTATTTGAAAATACGTTTAAGTTCATTAAATTCTACACAACAATGTATCATGCAAATGTGTATCCAGAGGATACTTTATATATATGTAGGGCCTTCAGTGCATGCGTAGTGTCCGAAATGATCTAAGCACAACTATAATTATTCAAGGTAGAAAAAGCGTGTCCTGCAGCACAGTGTGAACACCCAAATATTCCGAATGGAAATCGAAATATAATATATTCCGCAAGGGGTCGGATCTCGGCGACCTCAACTAAGTAGTAGTTTTTTCTAAACACTTTTCTGGACGGACAGGGAGGTCTGATTTACCAATTTTCTTAGAAAGATTCTTATAAAAGTGTCGTTTGCAGAAGGTTTTGCTTAAAAATAATGGTTAGTATGGGGGTAGCGCATTGTTAGTGGTGAATTCTCAATGTAATTTGAGACTCCACTTGCCGATTAAGAAGTACTTTCTTACAGTAGATGTTGCCAAGCTCTATGGCGCATACGAGGAATACGGTTGAGAAATTCGGTGCCACGGGTGTGCTAGGTGGGTTCGAGTCCCGCCCGAGGAATTGATTTTTTCTCTTTTTGTTTGTATGAAATGAGGTATTTGTGTGCAGTTGCTGGTGGAGCTGATAACGCGTGAAATGACAACGACGAGCGACGCGCTGACGGCGCCGCTGTTCGAGGCGGTGCGCGACGTGCGCGCGCGCTCCTACCACAACGTGCTCATCAAGCCGCACAAGCTGGCCAAGTAACCACATCCTGTATAATATACAACTATTTCAACAATCACGTACGTGATCACTACGAGCGACATGGTTCTGACATCTTAGGATACTATTATCAATCGTCGAGTACTGTGCGCGGCGACGCAGGCGCAGGCTCGACCGGTTTGGCCTCGCTGCGAGGAAAGAGATTTCGCAGATAGTGTAATAGTTATTTATTACTATAGTTTAGTTATATATATACAAGGGGGCAAAGTTGTTGTTTAACTCTCGGGCTTAAATTGAGACCCAAGCAAGCGAAAGATTCCAAAATTGAGCCACGAGTGTAGCGAGTGGTTCAATAACTGGAATCTTGAGCTTTACGAGGGTCTCAAGGCACGAGAGTTAAACAAACTTTGCCGCCGAGTGTAATACAACATTTTTCCCCTCACTATCGCGAGGAAAATAAAGACTACATACGATTACAAATCTTATCCACATGCAAGTTATCTTGAAAAAAATAATTCAAAATTCAATTTCATAATGTGTCATAGAGTAAGATTCTGGTACTTAGATATCGCCAACAGCTTACCAAGTGCGCGATAAGACTCGACCAATTTAAGGTGTGACCTCCGATTGCGCATATTTACTATGGGCATATAGGACTCACTTATACTGGATGGATGGTTAGTGATAGAAATTAGATTACTTTGCCCCACATGTGGATAAAATGCGTTTTTCCACGCTAGTTTTAAAGGACAAAACAGCGCTTTCCGAGCTAGTGAGGGGAAAAATATATTATAACATGAATATAGTCTGACAAGCGAACGAACGCAGTAACAGTAGGTTAGATAGCATCATACTGTCTTTCTCTTACGCTAGTATTACCACCCCGACAAAAGGGATAGATATAGTATTCTTGTCCTACTGTTACTGCGTTCGGTTGCTTGTTAGACTTGTGGAACAATTATGACGCGCTAACGACTCAATATTAAAATTTAAAAATGTTTTTTTTTTTATACAGAGACGTCCGGATGAACATATTGCTGGAGCCTTACATCTCGCCGCGGGACAAGGCGTCCATCGTACACAACATCACCCTAAACGAGCTCAAGCGGTTCAGCAAACAGCTGCTCAGCCAACTGTACTTGCAGGTTAGACTTACGAGATTCCAACTTGCGACCTTTCTGAACACTAATTTGATATCTCTGCTAAATGTTCACGTTTTACGTGACGACTACAGGACTGACATCAATTATTAACTGAAATGGGACTTAACTGCATATACATATATGAATATGACCTCCGAAGTTTAAACTTAGGTTAGGTTAATAAGGCAATGTCCTGCACGTTTTTTGTGTGTTCGATTTTAAATGTACGACTAAACGGGCGTTCACACGGTTGATTTTCATTCTTCATTCGTGTAAAAATCGTTTTCACGCAGTGTCATAGTGAGCAGACGAGGCGTCAGCGATGGTTCCACGCTTCATCGTACTTTTATATTGGTATCGATAGTGACAGTCGACCAAACAGGAGGTTTTGGGTAGACATCCCATATATCATATATTAATTTATTGTATGTCAATTAAAAGTTTTGAAATGTAATGTGTTATTAATAATTCGTTATCTATAGAAGATTCGTCACCCATTTTGAAATAACCACGAAATATGTAGGCGCCCGATCCTTCAAAAACACGCTCGAGTCTCACACTTGTTCGGTTTATATTCGATAATTAAAAACGTATAACATCGTGCCGTGTGAATAAAACACAAATATAATACTCGCCACCACAAACTAAGTTAAAGTTTATTCTATTTGCTTGACAAGTCCGGCGATTTTTTTGTAGTATATACACCGATTTTATGATAAAAATATATGTGATAAAGTGTGCGTATTTTGCAAAAAAACGTACAGAACAATGCCGTGTGAACGGTCTTGCCCATGACAACTTTAGCAAGTCTACAGGACCACGGCATGTAGAAAGCATGGCAAATGTTGACATCAATGTCGTGATTATCAACTTAAACCTTTTGAGCATTAGGTTTCCAGACTATATTTATTTTCGTTTTTGTTAAATAGGTGCTGATACAAGGCAATATGGCGTGGGACCGAGCCATTCGGATATCAGACAACGTTTTGTCCACCATCAAATGGGAAGGACTGGCTGAAGACGAACTTCCTAATGTAAGTAGTATAATAATAGAGGGCAAACAGTTGCTGTGTAGTTTTTTTTCTGGAAAAGAGTTTAAATTTAAAGTGTTGGCAAGGCACGCTGGCGTCCGAACACGCAGCGGGTGCATACCTGCCTTCTTGTATTGAAAAACAGTATGAGCAGGGCTAACAGGGCTTTTGCATTTTACAACAAAATACCCTTGGAGGCATGGGACATGCCTTTCACTTCATTCAAGATAATAATATACATTAAGAATGCGCTGTTTAAAAAGGGATACTAAAAAATCGACGATTACTTAAGAGACAAGGAGCCATGGCCAAGTATTAAGTCTTAAAAGCTGTCTACATCTCCAAATTTAATGTCCATATTATTAAGTATAGAGACTTGACATCTCTGTTGTATTCTATAGTTTTGACTTGTTGGATACATACCTACTAGTTATGTATTCTGTAGCATTCATTTTAAGACTGTTAACTTAACAGTTTTAAGGCACGGTGATAGTGAAAAGCCGACCATAATAGAGTAGTTGGTGTTTGATTGACCTGAAATGTGGTATACATCCGTAATTTACATGATAATACTTTGTGACCTACTCTAGGAATGAAATCATTGAGTTTGGTCTCAATGAATAGATATGTAAAGATGTGTAAAGATTCAGTAATAAAAGTGAGGAACATTTTTTTTAGTTGCAAGTGCACCAGTTGCCTCAGGGAGAAAAGAAGATCCGTGTGATGAGCCTCAATACCGAGTCTACCAACAGCATCGTCACCAACTACTATCAGGGGGAGGCCACCACTAGAGAGGACACCGCCACGCTCGAAGTGCTTATGGTAAGATAAGATAATAAAATATAAAAGCCATGATCCACCACCGCTGCAGCCCTTATACGTCCATCTAGTCCTCCCCTAATGCTTGAAAGGAGTTGGGCTACAGACCCCACCCAGACCCAAAACATGTTGAGGAGAACTTTGGGTTTCCATAACCATAATAATAATCATTTCTTGCGCAAAAGATGAATGTCAAGGTTGGGTTTCTTCGCGGACTTATGCAGGTTTCCTCACTATGCTTTCCATCGCGGAAAAGCAACTAGTAAATTCAAATTATATTCTATCGAAAAAATCTATCAAATTGCGATTTATTGCATGCATTTCATTCGAAAATTCGTTTAGACTTTATAACATGAAAACAATTATTGTATCATTACGACCATATCATTTATGGTATAAATTACTAAAGCCCCACCACTGCACGGCAGGGCACGATTCCTCAATGCGGATTGGAGATTTCATACACATAAATTAATCTATGTTATAAATACTGAATTAATTACCGAAATCGCTCAAAATCGAATATTACCAATAACACTTATAACCTACTATATGGAACGATTTTTTGCCTGCATTGAATTGCATATATTATCATCCCTTTTAGACTCTTCACACGTTTCAGACATAGCCGTGTGTTGTTTGATGGGGGATTACAGTAAAATGTCATCCATTACAACTTTACGTGTTTCCAGTAAAGTTTGACCCTCTTTACCAAGAAGTGTAAATGAGGGTCGCGAATCTCAGTAAATGACACACTATCACAGAAACAAAAAAAAATAAAAACAAAAAAAAAATTCTTTATTTCAGACCTGTGCGATCCATAGTTTGTTAGTTCATTTGTTAGTTAGTGACAATTGGCTTAAGGACACATAAGGGTTAACTAAAGATACCCAGATATAAAAAAAAACTCTACTGCCATAAAGATTCATTTCGAAATTAACTATACAAACAATCGACTATCAGGCAGCTTTAGCCTGAAAAAGTAATTCTTGTTTGTTGTTAAATGTGACTTTTGCGCTTAACTCAGTAACGGGGATCAGGCCAATGACTAAGATTTTTAGAATATAATAACCAAATTTTATCTCGCTCGCACTCATGCCGACTCCGTTATTTTTATGGCTTCCCTGGACTGATAATTTTGACTGATATCTGTTTAGATGGTGATGGAAGAGCCAGTGTTCGACGTGCTGCGAACCAAAGAGCAGCTAGGTTACAGCGTGTTCAGCATGATGCGCTACACGTTCGGGGTGCTCGGCGTCAGTGTCACCGTCAACACGCAGGCCGACAAGTTCAGGTAACGACCTCACACGGTCTCTATTACCACAGCGTAGGGATGTATTCCATACAGTGAGGTAACTTCATACACGGCCCGCGGCGAGGCTCGGTGCTCGTGCTGAGGCTTAGGGTTGTCAAAAACTATGCGAAAGATATTACAGTCTGATTGGCAAACTAATTCCAATTTTACACCCCTTAAAATACGCCGCCGAATTTTCATAGGAATTCGGCGGCGTCTCCTCCCCGCCTCCTTCCCCGCGCGCCCCCCATCGATGACCCAGAAATCGGCGGAGTTAACCCACTGTATGGAATACATCCTTACGCTGTGCTATTACAGTGCCAGACAGTAGATGGTGATGGTGACATCAATATGCACTTGAAACAGATAAGCGTTATATTTTTTCTCCAAAATTATATTGGTTCAGCATTATATCTCTACCAATATTTCTTAATTTTATTTCTTTTCGCTGTGACAATATTTATTGAAAAGTGTAAAAAAATATGTGAACTTCAAAACGGTTAAAATTCAATGTTAAAGCGTATAAAACGGTTAAAAGTCTAAGGCCGGCTGTACACTAAACATTCGAGAAGCCGAAAACGCGAATGAACAGGGAGCCCTCGTCTCGCGAGAGCCGATTGTACACTCGCGTCTCGGCTTCTCGAATGTTTGATGTATAGTCAGCCTTAGACAATGACGGCCAAGCTTGCCAGAAAAGCGGTCGTTTAAACCGCCCGAGTCTGTTTGAAGTTTTTGATACAATCTATCATACAACAGTATGAAAACCATGAGTGCATATTCTCTATTGCAAATGACAGTTGTCGAGATCGACACGTAAGCTAAATTCTGTTTTTGGTCAGTTCCTGGGGAAGGAAAGCGCGGTCTTAAACATTTTCATGTTGGTAGGGTGCTTAAACCCATATTTTCGACCACGAAAGGGGTGGCGCCATCCTGGATTAAAGGTCCCAAAAATTGGTTTAACCTAAACGGTTGTCATTACAACTAAAGTTTCTATAGAACAAACAGAGAAAACAAAATTATCTACATTTTAGCTTTTTAATTGACAATATTTGATTTTTAAAGTGCTACTTTTAATTGTATGGCTTGAAATAATTAATGGTGCCCGTATGTTTTTGTTATTTGCGTTACTCTTATATTTCAGTAAAAAATCCATTTATATTAAGAGATCTGTGACGTCACACAGTCGGTTTCAGTACTGAATCAGCTTCATGACGCTGAACTTTCTTAAAGGATTTTTACAAAAATACTGGAAATAAATATATTATTTTATTGTGAACTACAGACGTTTATCGTAAATGGTTTATGATTTAGGATTTTTTTTGTCAATTCGTCTTGAGATTGTATTTCTGTAAATTATTCAATTGTTTATTTTATACTTTTGTCAGTGTTTCGCACGTGGACAGCCGAATAGAAGCGTTCATGAAGAAATTCGCGCGCGACGTCCGGCGCCTCAGCGAGAAGACCCTCGCGGCGACCAAGAGCTCGCTGGTGCAGCTCAAGCATACCACCGACTACGAGCTCAAGGAGGAAGTAAGTCCAGCTCATGGTATCCTGCCTTTTCGCCGAATATCACTTGCTAACCAACTTTTCACTGAGGATTACCGCGAGTCGATTCGCCGCTAGGGGCGCTAGTGGAACGTGGGTTCTGCTGGAACATTTCAAATGTTACTTTGAGAATTCTCTCATATTGACACAGGACCCATGCATGAGTGGCGCCGTCTGTTGATCGACAATACCGTAGCGCCCATCGGCATACCAACATATACCAAATTATTATTTGCAAACTTTGATTTGGAGGAATCTTCCTATGCCAACTAGGTTAGATTGGAATATGATAGTAAGCCAAAGATACGTCTGCGAAACGTTACAGTTGGCAACTGATCTTTCGCCCAAATGAAAATAAGGGAAAAGTTGTTTGGGAAGTGATAATTTGCCATATAATTTTAGACGATATATTTAGTAAACCCTAGCTCATTTTATCAACATTCATCAATAGTTCTTCTTTAAACTTCCTTCTTCCTAGCGTTTTCCCGGCTTATACCACGGCACATGCATCGCTTTGGCAACTAATCCCAAGATTTGCCGTAGGCACTAGTTTTCAGAAGGGAGTAAACTAGGCCTTATTGGGAGGTTCTACACGATATTTCTCTTCACCGAAAAGCGATGGTTAAAAAAATAAATGATATTTTGTACGTAACCTTCGAAAAACTCATTGGTAGCTGGGGTTTAAACCCGCGACCGTTGGATTTAAAGGCGCACGCTCATATCCTGGGTTGTTCTTTAAGCTCCTAAAAATAATTCCTTTAAAATCGGTCAATTAACTAACAATGAGTTTTTTTTTTAATTGTTAAAACCTGTTTTCTTTTGTAGAATTTAAATGAAATAATTTATTTGCTTAAACATGGTAAATTACTTACATACGAGTATGGATGTCATATTGCAAATGTATTAAGTCCCACATGTTTAGCGGCAATTACTTGTTTTATATGAAAATATGAACTACATGAATATTTTTTCTTTCGAATAAAGCTCAAATAAGTTAATGTAACAATAGTATGTAATTCTTAGTGCCACTTGCACCATCCGGAATTAGCCAATTTACCGGAAGTTACGCGATTTTTAGTATGGAATTTGACAGGTAACTCTTGGTTAGTTGGCTAACCGTGGATGGCGCAAGCGGCCCTTAGAAGTGCAAATGACTCGTGCACATCTCCCTTTATTGCTCGCACAACTGCCTTCACAGATCCAAACAGCTACCATGATGAACATTGTTGTATTTCAGGTTGAAAGAAATTGGAGAGAAATTGTCAGCAGGGAATACCAATTCCAGCGGCTCTTCATAGAGGTAAGACTTTCACCAAAACTAAGTATACTAATTAATTAATTAATTAATTAATTAATTAATTAATTTATCATTAATTTCATGCAAAAAATACGCATGTAAGTATAACGGGTAGGCAGTAATTGACTAACACGTTTGGCGGCATAGCAAAGTAACATAATTTTCGTTGTTAAAAGTCCCTTTTCACACCAAGTTCCATCATATCACCAGTCATCAACACCAGTTCTCAACGTATGTAATTATTTCCGTAATAAAACATCTGTCAAACGGTAAACTTATACGTCCGTAAATGTCTAGTTTTTTTTGTCGTATTTCAAAACCACTCTTAAATGGTAGGAACCATTATAGAATAGAACTTCTAACAGAAAAAGAGAAATAATCCTTTCCTAACAATTATCGCAATATCGCATACGACAACATTTCGTAGAAAATTATAAGCAAAAATCGAGTTAAGAATCGAGATAATTAAACTTTTGACGATAGGTATAAAAAATTATATCCTTACATGAAAGTATTGTGTGTACATAATATTAGAACAGCACTATGTAAATCAATTTTTTTAATCCTGTAATTCTGTTTTAGGCTGAGGCCATCGAAAAGACCAAGCTGTCGGACCTAAGGAGCTGGGTGGAGAACCACTTTTCAACTGGAAACAAGTCCAAATTCAGGAAGCTCTCCATACAGGTACTTCAGTTACAGATTTTTCAGTCCTCCGGCCGGTAAGCGCCACTTTACGCAAAACTAAATTGCCGCCTGCCGGCTCCGGCGGGCTGAAAAATAGTATACAAACCTCGGCCGGTAAATGGGAAAGCCTCGGATCACATGTTAGTCGACCTCGGCTTCGCCTCGGCCGACAATTACATGGAATCCGAGGCATTTCCCACTTAAACGGCCTTGGTATGTAATGTACTATTAATATAATAGTTCAGTAACAGATAATTATCTCCCATAAAAAGCGACTTAAACCTTTTTGAATACTACGCAAAAAGCAATTGATTTTTGGGCCCCCCTCATCCCCACAATAACGCTAGGGTTGCTACCACTACAAATATTAGCCATATAATACCAGCGCGCGCGGTTATTGGGCAGCCCGTTGATAATGTGTGACGTTATCGCACAAGGCAAAAGCCAATCGATTCTAGTTCACGCGGAGAGTTCTTTCGAACGCAGCATTTATTGTTATAATCTGTACTACCGCGCAGTACGGCAGCAAGTTGCATACCCTAAATTGAACGTATTCAGAACGATAACGACGTAACTATCAACTTGACAAGCTAAACGTCAATTTTAGAAGTGAACCATCTGAAGGCTTAGTATAAATTTTCACTTGTCATATTTGACATTTACCTCTCGACCGCGTTAGCGTATTGAGAGGTCAGAATATGGAAGTAGCCGGCTGATTTATATAAACGGCAAACATATTTTGAACTTTCGATACGCTAACGCGATCGAGAAGTAAATGTCAATGCAACAAGTATAACTTTATACCCTTCCTGGCCTTCTGTACTTTAGTAGTATTAGTTATTATGTGGTATAACGTCCGTTTCCAGATCGTAGGGCACAAGTCGGCCAAGCCCGGCAACACGACGGAGCCGGCTCCGGCGCCGGCGCCGCCCGGCTACGCGCTCAGCTACCGGACGGCGCCGGAGCCGGGCGACGGCGCGGAGAGCGCGGCGGACTTCATCACGGACGTGGCCGGCTTCAAGCTCGCGCTGCCCGTCATACGCGTGCCGCAGGTCGAGCTCGCCGCGTGTTAACCCACGCTTCCCTGTTGTCCTGGTAGACTACAGTCAAGTGTAAAAATATGGTGGTGCACATCTTACTCAAAAATATGTCCCATAGCACCTTATGCCGTATGTAATAAGAGCGTAGTACCATATTTATGAGACGATTATGTCGAACCATATTTTTGCACTTGACTGTACTGTATACAACTATTTGTTACTTTAGAGCAGCCTGTATGCAACTACAACTCATGAGGAAATGGGTGAATCAACGATTTCTTACACAATTGTAAAGCACGAATCAAATCATTTATTAAATGTAATAAATGTTTTGATTCATGTTTTTTATTTGTTTTTAAGTAGTCACACCAGTATATATAAATTATAAATTGTTGCATATACTACAGAAAAACTGACCAAGGCCCCCAGTGAGCACCACCGGTGATCGGGTAGCCCAGTGATTCGTGGCGTCTGCCGCGAAAGCAGGAGGTCGCTGGTTCGATCCCAACCCGCTCACCCAGGGACCTTGGCCACTTTTTCTGTAGTCTATCGTGACCCAGGAAACCGTAACCATGGTAACTAGTGACATAAATAGTTAATTAACCCACAACCTCATAAAATAGTATGTAATCCATTGACTTATTAAATCAAAATTATTATCTCATTACATTACGATCAGGATTCTACTTTAGAATCCCGAACCAGGAGAGATTGGGAGTGGATTTGTAGAATCCATCGCAGGTTTCAATGTACGCCCTCGCCGGAAATATATACTATCTATTATTTAAATGTTCTTACACTTAAAAAAGTTATAAAAATATTCATAAAAAAGGACACCGTTTTAGTTGAATTATGTTTTCTCCCTATCTAACAAAGGCAAATGTCAAAGTAACAGATAATGACAAACAATCATTTAGCTAAACTGTGTTTGATTTGTGTTAATGAATAATGTCATAAGGCTCTAATATTATGCCTAATAACTTAAAAAACACAGTATCTATTAAATACCTGCATTCTTAAAACTAGTATAATACCCTCGTACTTCCAAATCGACGGTAGTGACAACGGTAATAGTAATTAGATTATACATAAGTTATTTTTTCTCCTGGATTCTCCATATTTTGTTTTGTTCCTGGAACCTTGTCTTTGATAAAATTGATTTTATTTTTTGTTTGTCCTTTACTAGGGCTTCTGGAATCCTGGAGAATATTGACACTGAATTGGTTTAACACAAGTATTCTCTTTTAAATAAACATTATTGATATTTGTAAACTAATGTCAGAAGACATCAACTTGATATGACATATTGTGTTCATTAAATAAAGTGTTAAATAAACCGACATACGCGAATTTAAATGATAAACTGTTGCAAAATACATAGTATATTACTCATATGTAGAGAGTGACATAGACTTGTTTATGGTTGTTATATATTAGCTGGCTTGTTTTTTACTTAAATATAGTTTAAAGCTATGTATAAAATGTTTTATAAAAATAGCAATGTAAACAACTTCCATGTGGTAGTGCAGGAAAAATGTAAATAGTTTTGTATTTAAATATAATTATGTATAATAATTATAGCGGTGGAACAAATAAAACTCATTTTATTTGATTTAGCGTATTTGTTTAGTATCACAATGTGTTTAAAATGTGGTTAAAACAATTTTGTGCAATAAAAAGGTACGTAATTAAAATTACGCCAAAACTCAAAGAAACTGAAGGTCATATCTACTTGACTGCCGCGCTATCTGCCTGAAGTTTTGCTCGTTGTGGCTCATTCTTTCACAAAAGCTTGCGTCATTTTTTTATTGACAAACACGTAGACTTGTACAGTCACCTGCAATAGTATATGACGCTGTGAAGGCCGCAAAAATATGTGACACAGTCCTGCTTGTACCGCCATAAGAGCGTGTCACATATTTTTGCGGCCTTCACAGCGTCTTATACTATTGCAGGTGACTGTACCCTTCTCGAGAACATTGTCCGATTTATAAGGAAAAAGTTCTCCCTCGAGAATATTCGCCATACAAAATAGAGAATATTCTCGAGAACACAAGAGTATAATTTAACGAGGTCTTTCTAAAAGACGGTCTCGATGCGGCCGTCCAGGTCGCGCAGCACGGCGCCCTGCTGCCGCAGGAACTGCTGCAGCATCACGTAGTCCAGCTGCAGGGTTTCCAGGTTCTCGCGGTTCTCCGACAGCATCTGGAAGAAGAAACGTGTGCGCCCGAATTTATTGTTAGAACTAACGCATTCCCGGGGGATTTATCAAAAGTTTGTAACTTATTGGAAGCATAGAACGGGTTTATCGCGAATTTAGTTATTTACCTTATTTTAAATTAAAAATATACAACGATATGAGCTTGACTCGACTAAAGCTAAGCCCTAGAAGCTATCGAGAGATTGTCGTTTATCTCGTTTCTGTATCATAAATGCATCATCATGCATTTAAGGGTTAACTCCGGTTTATATAGCTAACTCCGGGTGGTGCAAGGGGTCCTAATTTTTTTTTTATTGTAAAAATGTTTACATGACAACAGTAACAATACCAATGCGTCACGAAACTTAGACTAACAAAATATAAATATAATTATGTACATTAAGTAACTCAATAACTGGTAACAAACAAACAAATTGTATAGGAACAGTAGAGCACCTTACATCCATCGCCTCACAGAATCTCAGACATTCACTACACACTGCCGCCCGTCGCCACGCAAACAAGTCGCACTCCGGTGTTGATGTCAGGAGCGCATTCAGCTGTGAGAGGGCTAATACCTACATATCAATTAAAAGTTATATGAAGGTTACCGTGTATCCGCCGCCGCCATCGCCGATATAGCTCTGCGTGATCACGCGGTAGGTGGCCGCGGGGTCCAGCGGCACGTGGCGCGGCACGGAGCACTCGATGCAGCGCACGGTGATAGATTGTACACGCGAGTTGATTGGCGCTGATGCGTTGTATACCACGCGCATGCCTGAAAACGATGTATCAGGGATAAAAGATCTGGCAGCTTCGAGCAACACAGGCTTCCAACACTTGGAAGGGAGATGTCAAATCGATATCTTACCGTACAAATGTTTCTGTCAGACTATATACAAAAAAACAATATGTAATGACGACACTAACACATAAAAAATGATACAACTACACTAACAAATCTTGCACACTTCGATCTATTTTTGTGTACATAGACCCGTGTGATAGTCACAACATAGACCCGTATATGCCCATTTGGGCATATAATTCGGCAGAGGGGAAACTGAACGTATACCGACTTCCCTCCCTATGTTGCTTGAAGTCTGTTAGAAATGAGTTTATTTTATAGGGATTTTAGACGAGATAAAAGCATTTTTTAACGCCGAGAGGAACAATACGAATATACGACAGATACGATATTACACTAAAACTAGCGCCTACAGCCGTACAGTCGCGAACTGGGATTATTGAGCAACTTGACTATATTTCTAACTTTGCCGTGTAATGCAAATCGGTATGGTCAATCATCTATTGATAACATCGTTCATTTATTACACGACTAAATTACGAAATATGGTATTGTACGACTAGACGTACCTACACTTCTCAAACGGCATCTGCAACTTACCTCCGATTTGCAGCATCCGACCGCTGTAGAAATTCCCGGGATCCATGGACACGCCCACGGAGAACTCCAGGGCTTCAAGAAGGTGCTCTCCCTTCAGGTCGTACACCTGCACGTAGTTCTCGAATGGCATCGCCATCAGGAGACCCTCTGTCGTCACCTCTGTAAAATCAAGAAACAATTCATTCTTGTGAAGCTTTGAATCGATCAAATTAATTGTTTTTTTTCTTCGATATAGACACTTATAAAAAAAATATTAAATGTGTCCATAGAAATCTGTCAATGAACATAGACGGGAAACAAACCCCGAGCAATGGGCGTGTATCCCAGAGTCGCGGGTTCGAGTCCCGCCTGAGGTAATTAATCTTTCCACTTGTCCTTTCGTTCTATTTATAGAAGTTACCTCCGCGGTCGATAGCCGCACGCAGGCCTCCTGCATTGATCATGCATACGTGGGCTTCGTTCCACGCGCCCTCCTGAGCGCGCCCCATCACCTGCAATATCACATCAATGAGAAAATGGGGATGGAGATGGAGAGAATGGGGAACATGTAAAACGAGGAAAACATGGCGATGCAAGCGTTAATTTTCACATCATCCACGGTGTTGCAAGCTGAAATGAGTCGGGCCGGCCACGTCTGTTGTAAACCTGATGATCGCTGGAGCAGACGGGTTCTCGAATGGGGTCTTTGGCAAGCCTAATGTAGGAAGCCCCCTTGCCTGGTGGACCGATGACCTAAAGAAAGCTGGTAGTGGCTGTATGAGTGCCACGAGCGATCGTACTTTGTAGCATACATTTGGGGGGGTCTACGTCCAGCTGTCAAATGCAATAGATAGGTTGGTTGATTTGAGCGCAGCCATGCATAGCTGAGCGAAACATATCAGTCTGTAATGTCAGAATTTTTAACAGGAAATTTTAATTCATACGGCAACTCTACGCATATTGAATAAATTACCTGACCAGGATTGTCGCCAATATTTCCAGCTTCGTAGGCAGTGTCGCTACCGTAGGCTACGGAGGTCTACAAAGATTGCGCGACCATTGTTCTTGATGGATCCTTAAGCTCGTTGTTTTCATAGGTCGATCATCGGTCGTTCATTGTTCTCACCTGCTGCAAGAAGCCATCGCAGGCCCAACTGCCGAGGTTGCACTCTCGCGAGTAGCACGAGCGGCTGAGCGGGGTCAGTAGTCGACCCAGCACTTCCTTGCCTACAGCATCTACTTCCTGGCGCCACGGCTCGAGTTCCTCCATCATTTGAGGATCTGCAAACATTGAACGCTCATCTTAACTTACTTCGTTTTAGCTTCGTTTGTGTACTGGATACACATAATCTCATAGGAATCTTTTATATAATGTATTGTCCAATACATTATATCAAATCACTCATCTCAACGGTAGAGCTTTAAATTTCTTTGATACTAGGTATCGAGCTCCAAAGTCCTACTTTCACTGCCAGAGACATTTACACTAACTTATGTATTGTTTCCTTTCGTCATACATTATTTATTCAGTACCTAAATGGTTCAAACTAAACATTTCGATAAAATCTCATTACCATTCGTTATTTGAGGCAGTGGCGGAAGATGTTTCAGAGAATTTATAGCATTGTCTATGTAAGAATTTTGTAAAATTAGCAAGCAATTTTAAAATAATGTGTAATGGTGGCCCAGCGGTAAGAGTGTACGACTTTCACTCTGAAGGTCGCGGGTTCAAACCTTGGCTACGTTTGGCTAGCTATTATGTACGAAATGTAATTTTATATTAACCAATCGCTTTTCAGTGAAGGAAAACATCGATAGGAAACATGACTAATCCCAATAAGGCTTAGTTTACCCTCTGGGTTGGAAGGTCAGATGACAGTCGCTTTCATAGAACTAGCGCCTACGCCAAATCTTGGAATTAGTTGTCAAAGCGCACCCGAGGCTGCTTGAGTCGTGGCATAAGCTGGGAAAATGCCAGGAAGAAGAAGAGAGAATTATTTCAAAATTAAGGCTCTAAATTACAGAAATAAACCTTGCAAATTCTTTAGGTAACAACGTAATTTCATCTAACAGGGTGACCGTATAGTCCAGACTTACCCTGCACTATGGAGGTGCCCAGGAAAATAGGCAGTCCTCCCCAACCCTGGATGATGCCAGCATCATCGATGAACAGCTTGATGTTGCCCAGGTACCGCGTGTAGCACGAAGCTTGTACTACCAGGATCTACGAACACATTCATCTACTTTGAACTAGGCACACCGCATGCAGAATCAAGACACGCGTCTCGATTTTATAGGAGACATGCGGTAACGGTAAGGTGAATGTCCATGGGGGTGGCAGGGCAACGCAATTCTTTCTCAAAAATTTGAAAATATAGTTCTACCATTATACTGAGGCGTCTCCCTATGTTTAAGCGCGGGGCGAAGAGTGGTCGTAGAACACTGACAGGACCCATTATTAATCTGTCTTATGCGCAGCAGTTATTTAATAGTATGCCGTAACTGTAAACACGTTTCGCAGCACACCTAGAGAGACGCCCCAATTAAACGGTAGACCTATAAATCGGTCGATCCGTTTTATAAATCATTGAGAAATATTAGAAAAACGTATTTTCTCTCATCTCTATTTCATTGCTGATATACGCAAGGCAAAATTAATTTAACAATTTTTTTTTACCATTGCACGAATCAAATCTTTTTTTAAATAAATATCTTGAATCATGTTTTTAAGTAGGTTGGTAATTCCGAATGTCGGAAAACGTCGGATAATTCCGAAAATGAACTCTAATACGATGGAAATATAGGTCAGAATTATCTGACATTCGGGATTATCCGACATTCGGAATTACTCGAATACACCTTACTGTATATCAATCGAAAGAGATGCCATACACTACAGAAAAAGTGACCAAGGCTACAGGGCTGCAGCAATAAAATAAAAAAATCGTACCCGGTGTCCGTCGTCCCGCACCACGGGCGTGGGGTAATCCCCGCCCACCGAGTCGCCGTTAGGGGAGTCCCCGTTGTAGAGCAACGTGTGCGAGTGCGCGCCTACTATTATGTCCACTGACGACGATATCTGAGCCGCCAAGCGCCTGGAATCAAGTAAGTAATAGATTTTTTTTTATTGATATTTAGGACAACAACAGCCGTAAATAAACAGTTTACATTAATTTTGTTACATAATACAAGGTCAATAACAGTCATCCCTGCCCGCATAAGCGCCTATCGCTTATAATTACTTTTTCAAACTTTTTACATTTTACAAGTCTAACAACATGTAAGGATTAGAATATTTATAGAGATAATAATGGCCTAATAAAGTGAGCGTTGGTGGCCCAGCGGTATGACGTAAGACTTTCAATCAGAAGGTCTCGGGTTCAAATGCTGTCGGCTCGTACCAATGAGTTTTTCAGAACTTATGTACGACATATCATTTGATTTTTGCCAATCGCTTTTCGGTGATGGAAAACATCGTGAGGAAACCCAAGGCCTATTTTACCCTCTGGGTTGGAAGGTCAGGTGGCAATCGCTTTCGTAAAACTAGCGCCTACGTCAAATCTTGGGAATAGTTGCCAAAGCGGACCCCAGGCTCCCTAAGCCGTGGCATAAGCCGGGCAAACGCTAGGAAAAACAATGTTGTCCTTTGAAAGTAGCAGTTTACTATTTCTGAAAGTAGCACTTTTTTACATGCTGAAGGCAAAAAGAAATACTTTTCTGTTCAAGCCACTGGAGCAATCTACTCGCAGATCAGAAGTGTAGCTACAGTGAGATAGCACTACGATGATGTCGAGGCCCTGTTCTTCCAAAATAGCTGCCTCGCGATTGATGGGCTCCGCCTAGTCTTCCATTATTACGGCTCCACCCATCCTTGTCTACTCACAGGTCAGAAGTGAAGCCACAGTGAGACATCACCACGATGATGTCGACGCCCTGTTCCAAAATGGCTGCCTCGCGATTGATTGGTTCCGCCTCGTCTTCCATTATTACGACTCCACCCATCCTTGTCTACTCACAGGTCAGAAGTGAAGCCACAGTGAGACAGCACCACGATGATGTCGACGCCCTGTTCCAAAATGGCTGCCTCGCGATTGATAGCCTCAGCCTAGGCTTCGATTATTACGGCGCCACCTATCCTTGTCTACTCACAGGTCAGAAGTGTAGCCACAGTGAGATAGCACGATGATAATATCGACACCTTGTTCTTCCAAAATGGCTGCCTCGCGATTGATGGCTTCCGCCTCGTCTTCCATGATCACGCCTCCGATTGGTGCTGAGAACTGAAATACGTTGATGTATGATTAGCTGTTGTATTTAACCACGTGGTTGCTCATGTAAACTACTTATCGTTAGTTAGTTATGCTGGGCGTTTTCCGCAACTCGACATCTATTGTGCCTTTTTTGCGTGGTTAAAATAGGGCTACCTAGCCCTATTTTAACCACCCTAGCTCCTCCAAGAAACTTAGCATCTTTTTTAGGTTGCTAATTGCTTCCCTTAGTGTTGTTGGAGTTCCTAAGTACTTACTCCTGTATACTTCTACCTGTCCGCATTCTAGGAGAATATGTTTCGTCGTTTCCTCTTTTTCCATGCATGCTCTGCACATAGGACTGTCTGTTATGCCCATGTTATATAAGTGTTTGTTTAGTGTGAATAGTCCTACTATTTTCCGCAGTTGGTGTCTGGGTGTCTTCAGTAAGGTTCTTGTGAGCTTGTAGTTTAGCTCCGGTAGGACTTCTTTGGTTTGTCTACATGTTTCCAAATCATTCCAGTATTTATTGTGAAGTTGTTTGTGATGTTGGTTTAATTGGTTTTGTATGTACGATAAAGGAAGTGGTATGATAGGTTCGGGTCCATATGTTGGTGTCTCTGAGCTAAACTCTAAACTACTTATACTTCATGTACGTATCCGAAGCCTTGATGGCCTTTCAATCCGAAGGTCGCGGGTTCAAATCCTTCCGGCTCGTACCAATGACTTTATCGAAACGTATGTACGAAACGCCCAGCATGGGCGCGTTCAGCTGTTCCAGCGGCGCCTGCATTCTGCAAGCCCTCGGGCCCGTGCTCATGGATGCCAATATACTCACCACTCGCAGCAGCACTCCAATGATGCCGATCCTGCGGCCCCTGCGCTCCAGCACGATGTGGTTGTGCACGTACGGCGTCAGCTCAGGCTCGTAGGTGGTGTTCACATTGGCCCCCAGCATGGGCGCGTTCAGCCGCTCCAGGTAAGGGAGCAGGCCCTCGGGCCCGTGGTCGAACTCGTGGTTGCCCAGCACCTGGGTGAAGCGGAAGGTCAGAACCGTGTGGCCGAAAAAGTAAGTTGATGTAACATAGGTAGTTATTTTTTAGGTGTCAGCTGTAAATATAAAATAATTATAATGACCGCGAATATTGTGGTAACGAAGTTAACCGACGGCTACGTGCTAATACTGGTGTTCATATATAATTTATATTCATTTCAAATAGGTATATATTCCTATTAAAAAAATATGTAAAAAAATATACTTATTAAATTTTTTTACAATATTTTTTTCATTCCTAAAATGCGTTTCCGCGTGCATGATTATCGTAATATGTAAACTTACCTACTGATAAAACATTAAATCCCAATAGTCATTGAAATCATAAATTATCAATCTGACGCTACATGTTACCTACCTATGTACATACATATGTTTACTTAATTACACTTTAAATAATCAGATGGTCGGATAAATTTGTTTGTAATGTCAATAGGTAAAGTTATTGTTAAAATAACTTCTATCTAGAGACAGAGACTTTTTTATACAAGAACTTCAGTATATTAGGTAATTAAAATACAGGAGTAACTGACATAGGCAATATATAGGTAATGAGAACTGCCGGAATTAACTTGATCCGCCAACTCTACAAATCGAAAAAAAAAGTTGTTTTACTAGTAGGAATATTATAAGACTTACTGCTGTGCCCACTTACTCGTAGGTACTTATGTTTAACAAATAAATATGAAGATACGAACGTGTGCGTCATGGGGCAGCAGATTCATGAAGTGCTGCGACACGTTCCACCGCAGGAAATTATACCAGATGGTGCCCTGGAAGGTGTCTCCGCCGTTCAACACGAGGGAGTCGGGCTCCACCTCGCGCGCCTCTCGGATGGCGGTGTAGAGCCGCGCGTAGCCACCGATGCAGGCGGCCTCGGCGGGGTTGCATATCGTGCCGGAGGGGCTGATTTCATCGAAACTGTAATTATCGATAAACACTGTATTATAATATGAACAAACAAGATAATGTGTATTACAGTACACGGTATCTCCGACTTAGAGTCTATAAATGCCCATAGTCGGAGACACCGGAGTAAAGTATTTCGTAGGTAGGTATGAAATGTCTATGTCACTTATGAGCTTATGACACCGGAATCGAAATGGAATTAGATGTTCCGAAGCTACAACTAGTAATAGTAGATTACGTACCTACTGCGCCCATACATGCCAATGTTAACCCGTAAAATTTTGAGGATAGCGTCTGTTGCAAAACATTACCTATGGAAGTAAACGCAAGTATCCTACTGAGTAGGTATACTATACTTACTCCGATTAATAAATAACTGTGGTGGTCCGTGACCTATCACTATCACTCGATAACAAGAACAAATGGGCCCTTTTCGGTCGTGACTTTCCACGACACGACACTATTGTGTCGTCACGACACTGTGGCAAAATGTAGGAATAAAAGCGACCATTCTAGGAACGACAGAACTGAGGTAGTATTTCTTGTCGCGTCACTATCATTCGCAAATTTATTTACGTAAGTAACTGAGTTAAATAAGGAAAATGTACTTACTGTGCGTGGAAATCGTTGAAGTGTATAATATTGAGCTCGTACAGTCCATCCTGGGCCGCGACGGCGGCCAGTAGACACGCCCACACCACTAGTTGTCTCATGACGACGGCACAAAGCAACCCCTCGATCACAACTAGCGTAATCCTCAATGTATCGGAGATTAAATTTAATATAGGTAATAATTCGGAGTTTTATTTAGATAAAGGATATGACGAAATCGAATATCGGTATAAGCGATAAGGGTCCGTCAGATCAGGGTGCGTAGCCAAGATGTAAAATCGCTCACGCTACGGTGCGTGTCGTAGCTATCTCTCTCTGTCACTCTTCCTTATTAGTGCCACAATAACAGTTGTGTTTCTGTCGCGACATAGCGTTAGCGATTCGCATCTTGGCTACGCACGCTGAGATGGGGCGTAGGTCCTTACAAAGCGTAGCTAGAAGATTTGGCGCCCGAGACAACCACTAAGTTTGCGCCCCCTGGCCCTGGAGTATGATACGTGTTTTGGCCAGTCTAAACAAACATATACCGTAAAATGGGGTGAGAAGGGATTGCGAGGGTATTTGAGTCATCAATGGGGAGAGTAGGGATGGTAGAGGGAGTGTTGGTGTTTTTACACCACAGTTGTCATATTGTTACAAAAATACTTTATTCTCTTAGCAAGTCAACCTATTGTAACATTGTGTCAATTCTTGCAAGTGTCCCATCTCACTCAGTTCATATCCCTCCTAACCCCCACTATGGGGTGAGCTGGGATTTCATGCTGTTTTGTATTTATCGTAAAATCTATGAAATACAAATGACAGATTGTCATTGAAAAATTAAAATTCATACAACTGAAATATTTTTAAGCGTATACATTAACGTGCCACACACATTTATTTATGTGTGTCACCTTTTATCAATGTTTGAACATCGAATTCATCCCAACAAACCCCATTTTACGGTAATTTATATAAACAAAACTGTAAGAGTAAAGAGCACTAGTGCGCGTATGTACTAAATAACAGCTGAATTGTCACAGCATACTACGTAGTCTACCTACATAATAGCTAAATTGCGACATTTGCCGCGTAGAGATTTAAATTAGAGGTAAATACTGTGTGTAACAATCGTGGCAATTTACTAAATTGCCACGATTGTTACACACAGTAATTTAGGCAAATCCGAGGTAGGTACCTACTGTCGTGGCTTAGAATAAAATTGTTAGGTGCTTCCATATAACTGCCTACAAGTATCTTGTACGGACCCAAACTTACAAACCTTTAAGCGCCATAGTCGGCTGTGGTCATCGGAAAGCCTTGCCAATGACAGCTACCGCCGGCAGCTTCGCCAATACAATAAAGACATACGCGGGACTCCATAAAGTGCAATTTCGCTTAAATTATTGCGATCGCCTGGCATTCAAGGCACGGCATATTTCTTCGCCGTCTGGCGTTGATTCGGTCTTTGACGTGGTCCCGGTGTGCGAGCGGGTCATAGCCTCATAGCTATACGCGCATAACGCTATCTCACTTACTCACCGGAGCGGGTACAAATCCGCATTAGTGTGATAACACCTCGGTTAGAACCTCATCATTAAGGGCCACTTGCACTACCCGGGGTTAGCCACATACGCGTTTTTTTGTATGGGATTTGACAGCTTAATTCCGGGTTTTCGGCTAACCCTGGGTGGTGCAAGTGGGCCTCATATGTTTGTTTGTATTAAGGCCGTGCCTAGTCCCAAAGACCTTTGATCTGTATCTCTCAATTTTCGAGTTACTTCTTATGGCTCATTACATTGACACCAACCGTCTTAAGAAAATTAGCTTATCATATTTACTTAGATTTTAATTGTCTTTGAGATATACGGCATCGAACTTTCGCAATTTTAGTCCAAATCAGTTTCAGTACATAACTTTTGTACCAATAAGTTTCAATCTAAAACCTCTCTTAGGTTATTAGAGACTTCAAATAGGAACACTGGAACAGTTATAGGTACCTATGTAGATTTCAAAAATATAACAGCATACAATTCTTTAGAATATCGAAAAATGTGCTTTTTTAGACCATGTATACATTGTTTTGTGATACCTACTTATAGTATTTGTGGCGGAATATCGAGTCAAAAGTCTTAATAAGAAAATTAAGTGCGCGTCGCTGTTTTTTCTTATCTCTGAACTGGATATCGACAATAGATAATTTCTTATCCATATATAATCGTATACGTTATACAAGGTTAAGACATTCTAGATAGGTACTTCTGTTACCTACAAATGACGAAAACATTTAGCGCTAATCACGACACGTTGTCGTTACGCATCTACGAGCCATTTTCGCTACAAAGCGATAAAGCCATTCATCGGCTACGGTGAAAAATCGTTAGCGGTGAATGAAGATAGTATTAGATGAAGCATTAGTAGCGATAACTATTTGATTATTATGATCGATACCATGACGTTACCACTTACACTATCAGTATTTTATAGTTTCACGGACACGGGTAATATTATAAATAAGTCATAACACTAACCTCCCTCAATAACTTCGTCCCCGAAAAAAACCTTTTTAATTCTTTAAGGTCCACTTGCATCACCCGAGGATAGCCACATAACCAGGAGTTATCGTTTTCTTGTATGGAATTTTGGCAGTTAAACTCTGGGTTAACGGCCAGCCCTGGGGGTGCCAGTGGGCCTTAGCCTTAGGTGTTAAATTTCATTTATTATTAGGAAAATATAATAAAATTCGAAACGTTGTTTATCGTTTGTCTGTTATCTCTGTTTAACACGACTGTTTATATAGGAATGTGATCGTTTTAAGTAAAAAGTACTAGTACTACCTACTTTATTGGTTGATGATGAAGATCATTTCTAAATGTTTTTTTATGGCATTAGCCCTTATTACATATGGCGTATAGTCACAATAAGCAAGGTGTCACGCAACAGAGAACTTTGTCGCTAGCCGATAGGTAATAGTCGCTGACTAGGGTAAGACCACCAGTGAATGAACACTTAAGCACATTTTCAATTTAGAAAAATAATTTCTCAGTATTTATTAATTATTTTTATAATATTATGCATTTAATATATTTTTTAAAACTATAATGTAATTTCTGCGATGTCATATTACATATTTTTATACTTTTAGAGTTATAGATTATTTTATCAAAAAGTACCGAAAAACCTTATGATTGAACAGCCAATGAATTAACAGTGTGAAACCCAGTGAATGAACAATATTTATCTTGATTAATAGAAGATATCGCAAAGTTTCACTGTGTCCGTTTGTTTCAACGTAGGACAATTAACCTACCCTAAAGAAAGATACACTAAAATAAATGGCATTGGTAGGGGATTTGTTAAATAAAACCATTATTTAAATATCTAAACATATATTCCATATGTAACAACTAATTCTATACGTAAAACATAAAAACATTCATCTTAAATTTTCAATACATGTTGTACCTAGAGATCTATAAGTGCAGTTAATTCCGAATTGGTAAAAAAATTCAAGTAAATAATGATCATTGTAGGTGAAAACACTTAACGCCGTTTCCGGGGCCGTTTTACTATAGTCGCCATAAGAATATCGGAGCGGCCAAGATGGTCACAATGAAACATCTGAGCACCATGGTCAAGTCATTGGTGGCCTTGTTCGGATATTTTTGGGCAACTTGGCCGCTTATATATATCTGATGGCTACTGTACAATGATTGCTCGTTGAAAAGGTATAAAATAAATACCGTCTAGATTGTCCGCACCGCTCGCAACGTTGTGTACAGTCAGTATTAAATATATTAGTCTAACAAGAATCTGTTGTAAACCGTCATGCCCTCAACATGCCTAAGTGACACTTTAACTACGCTTAAAAAAGATGGCATATCGTATTTCCGGTAAGTAATATTTAACAGTTTGCATCTAGGTATTTTAGGATCGTTGGTAGGTACAGTTAACCAATTGGAACCCTGGGCCACTCTAGAATCATGTCACAATGAAAAGCAGTAAGAGATTTCTTATAATATGATTTATAGCGTTCCAATTGGTTGACAGTACATCCTTATTTATATGGAAGCAAAGGTGTGTTGGTGTGCTAGTAGGTATTTGGCCACTATGCCAGCCATCCACATAACCCTGACTGTACATTACGCTTTGAGTAGTAATGAAGAACGTCCCTTGAAGATCTAAAACGAGCAATTCGATATTCATACCAACATCAAATTTTCATTATTAAACTAAAAAATATGGATGGATATCGTCTGTTTTATTATTAAGAATCCTGAGGCATTAATACTGACTTAGTAATTAATAAAAGCAACATTCATATTAAAAGCTATTATATAATATTAGTTGATTTGGTCCAAGTGCTTGATTACATTATTCATATTCATACATTTTTTAAAGTTAGGTACGGGTAGTTATGCTTCTTATGCTCAAATTATTAACCCTTTGACTGGGCATGCGCGCCTGTTCTGAACTGTAGTATGTTGCACACATAGAACAAACACAAGAATGACAAGAATGCTTGTAAAACATGCAACGGTTATTTTAAATAAGTGAATGATTTTTTTTTGTAACATTACAATCCAAGAGTTAATCACACACCACATCTCCTAAACATAACTTTTCATATTTTTAACCCCTATATTTTACCCTTCTATTTTCTCATCATCAAGTGGATAGACGGGTAGACCATTAGACCATAGGTAGACCATTTTTGAGCTCACAACTCAAAAATGGTCACGTTTTACATTTGCTGTGTCCCTTTCGCACTCGTGAAATATTAATATAAATGATGGCTTCTTCGTTGTCCACTTTGTTAATCTTTTTTCTGTAGTTGCAAAAAACGCATCTTGCACAGGGAAAGGGTTAATCAATAATGTCTTTGTTTACATAAATGCATTCGAGTAAATCGTTGCTTTTAATTTATTAATTAAAGTGCCTTAAGGCTTATTTATGAAGCTAAATATGAAAGCTAATCGATTGATAATAATGGAAATAATGCTTGAATTTTAGAATAATAAAGCATAGAGACTTTTTCATGACGCCTAGTTAAGAGTGAAGTGAAATCCTAAGTTTCCGAGTGAGTGACTTTTTGTAAGACAACATACTTAAAATGATTTCATCTCAGTTGACAGTAGGTACTTACTTTCTTGAACGAATTTCAAGTGAATGACTTTCTAGGCTTCATTATTCTAATACTTAAATTTTACACAAAAGCGTCTACTATGAACAAGAAGGCACTTGAAATCTTAATTATTAATTAGTAAATTTCATTAACTATTATTAAGTTAAAAACTAATCAACTATAATAAACCAAATTTAAAAATAGATAAATAATTCGCAGATAAGTATCACTTCAATTTAAAATAAAATAGCGAGGCGTACAATTAAAAAAGTTACCCTTTTATAACTGTGCAGATTGCTCGATATTTAGTATAAACCATGCACTAAAAATCTAGGGGACTGAAACTGCAAATACAATGTTGTTTTCATCCGAAATAAACAGCGAGATATCCCGACTGTAGTTGGTTGACGCCGGACAGAATAACGCCAGTCCATATAGGAGTATGATTGTGTGTCATACGCATTCAGCAGAGGGGTAGGCCTGTCAAATGCTAATCCGTCTGGTTCAATACTCAAAGTGTAAAACTTTAAATTGTACCTTTCACGTACCTCCATCGAAAAACCAGCTAGAACATGTTGATGTCAACTTCAGCCAGTCCTGCTCTGGGACCACGGCTATTTCGCCCTCGAGTAAGACAAATTTTTATTAATTATAATTTGTGAAAGTCGTGAAACTTTAAATCAGTGGGAGATATCGTATACTCGCTCACCAGGTGGCGCCACTCATGCGTGAGTCCTGTGTCATTATGAGAGAAATGTGACAGTGACGTTTGGAATGTTCCCGCAGGACTAACGTTCCACTAGGCTGCGAATCGACTCGAGGTAATCCTCATTGTTTTAATTTATTTTACATTTCTTTAACAACACAGAATTTCAGTTCTCTAGATTATTTACACATGTATACATCTCGCATAATGTCTATGAATTTAAATGGAACTCAAAATAAAATACGATTTTCGGATATTCTATTACAAATTTCTTCAATATCCTTGTATGTTTCAAAACAATAAATTAAATAAGAAACAATTTATTATAATAGAAAAATATCGATTTAGTCGAAGTCTACATGTTGCACTCATTAAAAAATAAGAAAATAGGTACTCGCCTAAGAGTTTTTTTTAAGTAACACGTGCAATAATGCTGAAATATCGAATATATAAATTAAACAATACTTAAACGCAACAAACAACATAAGGGAGCGTACGATCGGCAACACAATACTGACTTATTGTGATCCGTATTGCGACGGCATAACGACTACCGAGTTAACCATTTGAACGCCATAGTCGGCTGTGGCTCTGCAAAGTCTAGCCACGGACGCCAATGATGGCCACAGCCGACAGCTTCGCCAATGCAATAAAGACTTACACGATACTCCGTATAGTTCAACTTCGCTTGTAATCGCGATCGCCTGGCGTCCAAGGGACGGTATATTCCTTCGCCGTCTGGCGTTCAAAGGATTAAGTGTTGCTGTTTGTACTGTCGAGGGCAGCACAGTAACCCCTGTGTATTAACCCTTTTCCAGGCCCCGTTAATCCAACGGTTAAAAATTGTATTTATTTATCACATCAGCCTTATTTTAACCTAAAGAATGTATTTTTAATACCTATTTGTAATAAATATTTAATTTTATAAAAAAACGATTGGACATTATATGCCCTATGCCTGTTGGTACAGAATGTGTAGTGATAGTAACAGTTTCCATTGAACCTATTATATATAAGAAAATACCATAAAATGATTGTTGTAACCTATGACCTCTTTAGAGATTAGCTGGCAAATCAAATCATTAATCTAATCAGAAATGACTTTATTTGCCAGAATATGGTAATAGGGCAACATCTTAAGGCTAAATTTATAAATGCCAAAATGGAATATTTTTTTGGGAAAATATGGCTGAAATCAAATCATAGTTAGGTAGGTATGCTTCTTAATATTTTTAATAGGTATATCTTTACTAATAGAGCCCTAAAAAAAAGTTAATGGAGACAGTTCCCATATGTTATCACTCCCAGCCAGGCGTAGGGCACTGAGTGACCACATACTTTGAATACTGTTTTTTGGAAATTGTGAATCTTTATTTACAATAATAAAAGCTGCACAAAGAAAGTAATAAAATAGAGTGGACGTTAATTTAAAAAATGCTCAACATCTCTAAAAAACTTATTTTTTTCATGTAGTTGATGAAGCGTACTACGCCTGGAAAAGGGTTAACAAATGTCAATCTTAACAGGCATTATGACTGAGTCAAATCAGCTTAATTTTCTAACTGTCACAACGAAAGTCACTATAGAGTTTAATATGAAAGATTGAAGTGTGGCGTCACTTTTCAGTGCTGTCAATTGTTATCGTATTTTCGCTTACCAGGCGGCGTCACTCATGCGTGGGTCCTGTGTTTTAAACGTTTTGAAAGTGTTTTACCAGACCCCGCGTTTCACTAGCGCCCCTAGCGGCGAATTTACTCGCAGTAATCCCGATTACTTGCTAAAGGATTTTGATTTATTAAGTAAAATGTGTGCCAATCAATGTCTGTGATATAAGTTTTTAAATTTTCTAGTGCTTTATTTCGTGCATGGTATAAAATAATTTATTTTTAACCAGAGTCATCATCTCAATTTGTCAAATTCGTCCGCTAGCTGGCAGTTTACGTCGCGCTGGGGCGCATCCAGTAGCGCCATCTATTGGTGTCCAGTATCGCTGTAGTTTTCGATTTAGGTCACAAGGTCTATCTGTGCTCCTTTTATAGGGTGTTTTTGACCATAATAGACTATATACCATAATAGAACATAACACAATTGTTTAAAACAGTAGTTTTCTTACGTAACACTTATATGGTCAGGGTTAACCGACATACTATGTTCTATAACAGGGGTTATAGAACATACTGTGCGCCGCGGTGCCCTGGGGCGCCGTGGCAAGTACAGAGGGGCGCCGCGACCCCTATCGATTTCTAATAACGTAGCTAGAATGGGGCGCCGTGACATAATTTTAAATCTGCAAGTGCGCCGCAGACTGAAAATGATTGGGAACCCCTGTTCTATAACTGAAATGTGTAATTTTCTTCCTTAACAAAAATAGTTACAGCATAATAACCCTTCTATTTTGTAGTAACTCTTTTTGTCACCGTACAGCGACAAGTAATCAAATTCGAAACACCTTTTCATTCTTAAACATATTTTAAAATCATCAAAATTTTGCTATTCACATTGTTGACCTGTCAATTTCTACTAGAGACTTCCAGGCTTATGATGATACCAGTTAATAGAGTATTCGTTCCGTTCTAACACCGCTTGATAGAAAGAGACGGCTTTATCATGATTTGTATCTTTACCTGTGACGTTACCCTTTAGGAATACGGTGTTCGGGGGTTCACGTTGATCATCTCGGTTGTGCTGGAAACAAAACAACATTCAAAAATAAGAAAAGAAGTTTCAAAAAATAAGAAACGATTGCCGAAATTTCATAAGTAAATACTTAGGAAATTTCGGACTCTGCCCGCCGTGGTCGGGTGGCCTATTGGTAAGGGCGTCTGCCGCGAAAGCAGGAGATCGCTGGATCGATCCTAGCCCTGGGCCTTGGTCACCTTTTCGGTAGTAAATGACATCTCTTTCAGTTTATAAAAGAACATCGTTGTTTTTCTCTTTTACTCTTACAATGATTTAGCAAGTAAGAAAAAAATCACATTACGAATACCACCATGAATTACGTAAGTACGTCAAGAATTATTACATTTTATGTAAGTGTATAAATTAAATTTTTTGGAATCAAACAGAAAAGTATACAGTCATACAATTTTACAATACAATTAACTAAACATAACGCAATACACTAGACTTGTGTTAACCCAAAACCTTAAAGTAATCACAAACATACATGAACCATGAATACATTACACCCTTTCGTTTTGGGTAGAGTAAAAACTAAATGTTAGACTACTGCCCCCTAGGCACTTTAAAAAAAATAAATAGAGACTGACATGATTACGTCGACAGCGTTTAGATAACTTACTGGTATGCCGGTCCTGTTTCGGCCAGCCCAAGGAGCACGGTAGCGGGGGGAGGACCTATGATGCTGGATCAGGAAAGGTTGTAAGTGGGATTATACGGGATTATATGTTATTGTGGAGTCAAAAGGAGCGACGGACGGAGGAAGGATGTCTCGCTCGCACTCGCTGTATGTAATGATACGCGGCGCAGCGTTCTCGCTGTTTTTATTGCTACGTGCCGACCGTTTTTTTTTACTTCAGAATACGGTTAAGGGACAAGGGTTTGAGCGTTGGTGGCACAGCGGTAAGGGCGTGCGACTTTCAATCCGAAGGTCGCGGATTCAAATCCAGGCGGCTCGCACCATTATTCGAAATATCATTTGATATTTACCAATCGCTTTTCGGTGAAGGAAAACATCGTGAGGAAACCGAACTAATCACAATAAGGCCTAGTTTACCTTCTCGGTTTGAAGGTCAGATGGCAGTCGCAGAGTTCTAGTCAAAATTGTGAAAAATTATTTTTTTCATATACGAGTGCCTATATGACATAGGAACGTAAAAACCAATGTTACGTATTTCGTCAAGTATCTCACGTCTAGCGTCTCACAATTTTTAAGAGTTCTAGTAGCATCCGTATTAATAGTTTTACAGTTAAGGGGGCTGACAACACCTAATTCATGTTTTTTAAGCAGTGTTTTAAGAAAAACTAGGTATTTGAATAGGGAAAAAAAAACATATGTTAAATTTCATCATATTTCGAAGACCCTAGACGGAGCCGATTTTTATTTTAACGAAATCAGCTCGATAGAAAATAATTGCAAAGATTGGTCTTAAATTCATCATTAAACGGTTCTATGTCTTTATTCTTTTGACTTGAGCGTTTGCAATTAACATCACAAATCCATTATCCTCATATCTAAAACATAGACGCGTCACATTTCACAAATAGTCCACGGTTTTGTTTATTTTAATAGTTTTCGTGTTTTTTCCTTCTAAAAGACCGGCCGGTGATAGTGCGATCTCGTTTACTCCGATACAAATAGACAGTGCGCGATGATTTAGTTGTTGTCAGCCTCTTAAGGGGCTGTACCTCTTGTACTCTGACTGTACCTCTTGGAGCAGCGCACGTGTATGACGAGCAGCACGATGCCGAGCAGCAGGCACAGCGTGCCGACCACGATGTAGGCGACGCCGAGGAACGGGTTCTTGCCGCCCAGCAGCGACGTCGTCGAGATCACGAACGACTTGCTGCCGTCGAACTCGATCACTGGGTATCCTGTGATCCATAACAAACGACGTCACCACAGATTATACAATAAGGTAGGTGGGGGAAGGAATGAATGGTTTTTTGATGAGATAGAGAGTGTTGTGTTAAAACCCTTGTAAAATAAAATAAAACTATTTGATGCCTTTCGAGGAAAAAACTATTTGATTCCTAAATTAAAAGGCATGGACTATATTTTTGTATTCTGTCGGTAAAACTCGGCTACGCCTATTCTAATACATATTAATAAGGTCCAATGGGGCGAATTGGTTAAGATGGAGTGGTTGAGGGATAAGATTGAAATAGTGTCTACATTCTCAGTTACTTACCTTATAAATATTACGTTTACGTATATTATGTTTATTAAGTTTTACAATAAATATATCCATTAAAAATCGTCACAATTAAAATATATTGTGTATTTTAACTATGATATGAGTTATATGTGATGATGACAATGCGCCTTAAATATTGTTGTGATGATTTCGAGTCTTCCTTAGAATAGAATCAAATTTACAGGAGACTAGTCGCTAATAAAAAATTAAAAGAACTACTCGAGCTTCTACTAAATGGCATAAAACCAAAAAAATCGGAGCCCATTCTCGAAGGCGAGGACTCCAAAGACTCGAGTATGTACCAACACTAGATTGAAACGATATTCGAAGAGGGTGCAAGTTCGAAGCTGGCAATAAGAGGTACTCACTGTAGTCGATCCGCAGCGTGTAGGGCCCCTTGACGAGGCCGGTGACGAAGCCCTGCTCGTCGTGCTTGACGCGCCGGTACAGCTTGCGGAACGTCGGCAGTAATAAGAGGTACTCACTGTAGTCGATCCGCAGCGTGTAGGGCCCCTTGACGAGGCCGGTGACGAAGCCCTGCTCGTCGTGCTTGACGCGCCGGTACAGCTTGCGGAACGTCGGCAGTAATAAGAGGTACTCACTGTAGTCGATCCGCAGCGTGTAGGGCCCCTTGACGAGGCCGGTGACGAAGCCCTGCTCGTCGTGCTTGACGCGCCGGTACAGCTTGCGGAACGTCGGCAGTAATAAGAGGTACTCACTGTAGTCGATCCGCAGCGTGTAGGGCCCCTTGACGAGGCCGGTGACGAAGCCCTGCTCGTCGTGCTTGACGCGCCGGTACAGCTTGCGGAACGTCGGCAGTAATAAGAGGTACTCACTGTAGTCGATCCGCAGCGTGTAGGGCCCCTTGACGAGGCCGGTGACGAAGCCCTGCTCGTCGTGCTTGACGCGCCGGTACAGCTTGCGGAACGTCGGCAGTAATAAGAGGTACTCACTGTAGTCGATCCGCAGCGTGTAGGGCCCCTTGACGAGGCCGGTGACGAAGCCCTGCTCGTCGTGCTTGACGCGCCGGTACAGCTTGCGGAACGTCGGCAGTAATAAGAGGTACTCACTGTAGTCGATCCGCAGCGTGTAGGGCCCCTTGACGAGGCCGGTGACGAAGCCCTGCTCGTCGTGCTTGACGCGCCGGTACAGCTTGCGGAACGTCGGCAGTAATAAGAGGTACTCACTGTAGTCGATCCGCAGCGTGTAGGGCCCCTTGACGAGGCCGGTGACGAAGCCCTGCTCGTCGTGCTTGACGCGCCGGTACAGCTTGCGGAACGTCGGCAGTAATAAGAGGTACTCACTGTAGTCGATCCGCAGCGTGTAGGGCCCCTTGACGAGGCCGGTGACGAAGCCCTGCTCGTCGTGCTTGACGCGCCGGTACAGCTTGCGGAACGTCGGCAGTAATAAGAGGTACTCACTGTAGTCGATCCGCAGCGTGTAGGGCCCCTTGACGAGGCCGGTGACGAAGCCCTGCTCGTCGTGCTTGACGCGCCGGTACAGCTTGCGGAACGTCGGCAGTAATAAGAGGTACTCACTGTAGTCGATCCGCAGCGTGTAGGGCCCCTTGACGAGGCCGGTGACGAAGCCCTGCTCGTCGTGCTTGACGCGCCGGTACAGCTTGCGGAACGTCGGCAGTAATAAGAGGTACTCACTGTAGTCGATCCGCAGCGTGTAGGGCCCCTTGACGAGGCCGGTGACGAAGCCCTGCTCGTCGTGCTTGACGCGCCGGTACAGCTTGCGGAACGTCGGCAGTAATAAGAGGTACTCACTGTAGTCGATCCGCAGCGTGTAGGGCCCCTTGACGAGGCCGGTGACGAAGCCCTGCTCGTCGTGCTTGACGCGCCGGTACAGCTTGCGGAACGTCGGCAGTAATAAGAGGTACTCACTGTAGTCGATCCGCAGCGTGTAGGGCCCCTTGACGAGGCCGGTGACGAAGCCCTGCTCGTCGTGCTTGACGCGCCGGTACAGCTTGCGGAACGTCGGCAGTAATAAGAGGTACTCACTGTAGTCGATCCGCAGCGTGTAGGGCCCCTTGACGAGGCCGGTGACGAAGCCCTGCTCGTCGTGCTTGACGCGCCGGTACAGCTTGCGGAACGTCGGCAGTAATAAGAGGTACTCACTGTAGTCGATCCGCAGCGTGTAGGGCCCCTTGACGAGGCCGGTGACGAAGCCCTGCTCGTCGTGCTTGACGCGCCGGTACAGCTTGCGGAACGTCGGCAGTAATAAGAGGTACTCACTGTAGTCGATCCGCAGCGTGTAGGGCCCCTTGACGAGGCCGGTGACGAAGCCCTGCTCGTCGTGCTTGACGCGCCGGTACAGCTTGCGGAACGTCGGCAGTAATAAGAGGTACTCACTGTAGTCGATCCGCAGCGTGTAGGGCCCCTTGACGAGGCCGGTGACGAAGCCCTGCTCGTCGTGCTTGACGCGCCGGTACAGCTTGCGGAACGTCGGCAGTAATAAGAGGTACTCACTGTAGTCGATCCGCAGCGTGTAGGGCCCCTTGACGAGGCCGGTGACGAAGCCCTGCTCGTCGTGCTTGACGCGCCGGTACAGCTTGCGGAACGTCGGCAGCGCCGCCGTGCGCATCCACACGATCAGGTCCTCGTTCTACAATCAACCTTTATGTTTTATGCTTTGGCTTTTATCCCTTAAATGCATGCTGATTTATGACTTATGACAGTGATTGGTTATTTGGATTCTCCCTCGCGGGATATCAAGTAGAAAGGTTAATATAGATACGACAGTTTCCCGCGATACCGAACAAATCGTTCAAAAATAAAACAATTAAATTATTTCTAAGGATTTTTTTACTCCCCGAGAATATTCCAATCATACGCGAATCAAAAGTTCAATTACAGTAAGCCACAGTTGTCGTAAAAGATAATCTCAGAGTTCATGAAACAAGTCGATGAAATGAAAATTGAACCATAAATCACAGCGTGCAAACTTAACGCGGATACTTATTTTTTGGCTCGCCGTTGAGCTATAAGATCTATGTATTGGCACTTATACGATAACCTGTGACCTAATATTATAGTATAAATTATACAGCTAATACCTATTTATTTATGCAATCCTTACTCGCCGAACTTTTATCCAAACGGTACTAAATGTGTCGCTTTGGAGGCAGCAAATGAGCTGTCAGTGTAAACACTTATGCTCATTTGTTCGATTTCGGCAAAAGAACGGAGAGTAAGTACGCGTCTATCAGCTACTTAGATGTATTTTTTGCCTTTTCTAACAACATAAAGCCCGGATTCCCGGGGCATATCCATACTAACATAATGATTGAGGTCGTTCACCCCGTGTCGAATCCAAAAAACCGATCCCTGCTTATGACACATATCGAGGGGTAAGCGGTCAAACGCGATAAGTCGAGCAAACGATTTTTGAAATTCAAACTATGTGCAATTTACGTAACGTTGTTATTTTAATGAAAAAGTATCTCGACTTACCGGGTTTGACCGCTCAACCCTCGATATACGAGACAAGTGACAATCAAGTTCTCTTGGAATGCGGACTTTGCGATGTCATCGTAAGTTCTTAATTTGAAATGAATTTGGTTGTCACTTGGTGTTTTAGGATCAATATTGATAATGAGATGGCGCTGCTGTCATGGTAAACAACGGCTCCGCATATATTGGCGAATTAAAAATAGTTAAAGTAAACAAAAGTGCAAAAATAGTGAATACAATTATATACAACATACTCTTTAATAAGCGTTATCAAAGTGGGAACTTATAGTGCAGTGAATTTAGTGAACAATCGAAAAAACAATGTAACTAATAATATGTACTTTTCTCATTGATATTGGCGATGGAAGAATTATTGCTACATTGAAAGACACTGATTGATCAACGGACAACTGGAACTAAACATCAGTGACTTAATAGTGAAGTGATCAGAGACTTGGAATAAAAACAATCATAAATCAAAATTGCAACATCATTGTCAAACGCTTTTTTTTAATTACAACGCCATCTAGCGAAAGTTGCCTACAATACTAAGACAGCCTAAATCACTAATCGAAAAGAAGAAACAGTCCGACGTAGCTTCTAATAGTACCAACACAATCCGCTGGAGGGTGCTTATATCGAAATCATGGATCAGATTTTGGAAGGAATAACTAACCTTACAAAACAGTTGACGGAAACTGACTCTAGACTATGTAATAAAATCGACGACCTAGACGAAAAGCTATCCTCGTATAAGTTGGAACTCGACCAAATAAAAGTAACCCAAGAAAACCAAGAAAAACGTCTAGACCAGCTAGAAAGAGACATAAGAGAGCGAAACCTTGTCTTCTTTGGTATCGCAGAGACAGAACACTCTTACTCTGAGCTCGAAGACATTGTTATAAAATTTATTAACGAGGTTTTAAAGGTAAAATGTCAGGAGAATGATATTCAACTCATCAAACGGCTGGGAAAAAAAACTGACAGACCCAGACCGATAGTAATTGGGTTTACTACGCTCGGTAAAAAGATAAACATTCTCAAAAACAAGAACAACCTGCGGGAATCGGGTTATTACATTAAACAAGACTTTCCTCCAAAAATATTGAAAGAGCGTAAATTACTCCAAGAAGATTTAAAAAAAGAGCAAGAAAAGGGAAATAAGGTGGTAATTAGATATAATAAGCTCGTTATATTACCTCAGAAACCCATGAAAAATAATGAGAAAAAATCCTCTGTCGAGTCAAATTCTAAGAAGCGGGTACTAGAAGCATCACGGCTCTCGGGAACTAACAATTGTAATCGCCAAGCGCTAAAGAAAAATAAGCCGAGTGCAGGCGGAGATATAACTCAATACTTATCTTTTCAAGAGCCTTGCTCTTCAAAAACAGACGACAAAAACGAAGATATAGATAAAAACTTATAACAATTACCAGCGCCTCTTTCATCAAAAAAGATAGAAAATAAAAGCAAAACAGAAAAACCACGACATTCCCCAATCCGGCCGGTCACCGTGGGGTCTTACGACCAAAACCCTCTTCTCCAACCACTCTACGTCTGCACATATAATGCTAGGTCACTATTATCTGATGCGAAACTACTTGAATTTACAACTGCGATATCAGATATAAAATATGATATAATTGGATTGTCTGAAATAAGACGAAATGGATACAACATTTCAGAATACGAAAACCATATTTTCTGTTGCTATGGTGAAACCAAAGGCCAGTATGGCGTAGGTTTCTTGGTAAAGAAATACCTGAAACCACATTTAGAAAGCTTTATTGCAGTATCTGATAGAATATGTATACTTAATTTAAATTTCAACGCAACACCTGTATCAATTATACAAGCATATGCACCTACATCAAACGCAAGTGACACCGAAACCGAAGCTTTCTACAACCTACTTAATCAAGCTCAAAAATCAAGCGCTAAAAATGTAATATTAATGGGTGATTTTAATGCTCGAGTTGGACAACGTCAAGCTGGCGAGATACGCGTATTGGGACCCTACTGTTATGGAAAAAGAGATATAAGAGGAGAAAAACTTATACAACATGCACTGGAAAACAATCTAGTTATTATGAACAGCGTATTTAAAAAGAAAACCACTAGCATGTGGACTTGGAACTCACCAAAAAACAATAAAAGTCAAATAGACTATATTTTGACAAATACGAAGAATAAATTTACTAATATTGAAATAATAAGCAAATTTAACTTTTCTAGCGACCATCGTTTAATTAGAGGAACTTACAACATATTTTGGGCGCAGAAAAGTAGAGTTAAATATAAAAACGCAAAACATACTTTAAACAACATTGAAGCAGAAAAACTATTTTTAGAAAATCTCCAACAAAACATAAAAGTCTTAAAAACGGGAAATGACGAAACAGTGGAGTCCCTCTACTCAAAAATTAAGATATCAATTACAGAGAGCTTAAATTTCCCTACCAAAACTAATGCCACAACGAAGAAAAAACAGGTTATTTCGGACAATACCCAAGCTCTTCTACAACGAAGGCAAGAGTTACAACACAAGAAACCGCGGACCAGAGCAGAAAAACGAGAGTTAAGTTTTTTGTACAAAACAGTCCACAGGTTTATAAAAAAGGACTACCAAAAGCATAGACTCAATATATTAGAAAAACATCTAGAAAACTCAGGAAGTATAAAAAAGGGATTTAAGGAAATTAACAAGTCAAAACAATGGGTAACCTACTTAACAGAATCGCATTCAGGAAACAAGTTATATTCAAGAACTAAAATTATTAACACAGCAACGGAATTTTACAGAAATCTTTATTCCCATAGAGCTACAAATATATCAACAGATTTAGATAAAACAAACCAAATTACAAACTTCACAAGATTGGAAAGATTCACAAAAAACGAGCTATTAAAAAAGATAGAGTCACTAAAAAAGGATAAGAGTAGCGGTTCTGATGAGATTACTAACGAAGTAATACAAACCGGTAGGTTTTTGATAACTGAGCATCTAACGGCTCTCTTTAACAAAATCTTGGACTCACGGACAATCCCCACAGAATGGGCTAAATCGGACATAATACTATTATATAAAAAAGGAGACCCTGCAGATATTGGCAACTATCGGCCCATCAGCTTACAGCCTACTTTGTATAAACTATTCGCCTCTATGATAGAGCAACGAATCTCAAAATTCACGGAGGAGTACCAACCCGTAGAGCAAGCTGGATTCAGAAAAGGTTTCTCTACCATGGATCACGTACATGTGTTAGACCAAATTATAGAGAAGTTTCAAGAGCGAAGGCGACCGCTCTACCTCGCTTTCATAGATTACGCAAAAGCGTTCGACTCGATCTCTCACACTAGCATGTGGACAGCTCTAACAGAATGCAATGTACCTTTAGAAGCAATAGAGCTCATTAAAGACATTTACTCTAAAAGCGTTAGTAGAGTAAAGTTGGACAAGGTGGGCACGAAAATAAATATCTGCAGAGGAGTAAGACAAGGTGATCCCTTGTCGCCAAGAATATTTATAACCGTACTACAAAATATAATGAAAAATCTAAACTGGTCTGCTAAGGGAATAAATATAGAAGGTATTTTCCTAAACAACTTACGATTTGCGGACGACATTGTACTCTTCTCGGAATCAGCCGAACAACTACAGTCAATGATCGAAGATATTTACTTCTGTAGTCAAAATATAGGCCTGGAACTGAACACCTCTAAAACTAAAGTCATGACAAACCACGTTCAGGACTCTATCAAAGTAAATAATATAACTCTTGACTATGTTGAAAGCTACATCTATTTGGGTAAGCAAATATCGTTCAAGAAAACCCGACATTTAGACGAAATAGACAGACGGGTTAAATTATCCTGGAATAAGTACTGGAGCTACAAAGAACCGTTAAAATCTAACCTACCACTGAAACTAAAAAAGAAAATCTTAGATTCATGTATACTACCATGCCTTTCTTATGGGTGCCAAACATGGATCTTTAACTTATACACGAAAAATAAACTGAATACGTGCCAAAGAAGTATGGAACGGAGTATTTTAAATATAAAACGTATGGATAAAAACAAAAACACAGACATAAGACAAAAAACAAAAATAATTGATGCTGTGACATACTGCAAAAAATTAAAATGGCGCTGGGCTGGCCATGTATCAAGAATGAATGACGAAAAATGGACAAAAGCAGTGACAGGATGGGCTGGTCCGGATGGAAAACGTAGGAAAGGAAAACCATTAGAAAGGTGGTCAGACGAAATTTCTAAAATAGCTGGACAAAACTGGATGGGAAAAGCGAAAACTAGGGAAAAATGGAAGGAGATGGAGGAGGCCTACACTCGAGGAGAGGTTCTTAATATATGAGACATACATCTTCATAAATATTTTTTTTGACGAACATTATGATTATGACATGGAAAACGTGATATTAGTGATAATTAATAAATAAATTCAAAATAAGATGCATGTATAAACGTCTGACAATTGTAAATTTTCTATGATGATATTAAGAAATAAATGGCTTTTTTATTTTTATTTTTTTTATTTTTATTTTATTTATTTATTTTATTTATTGATAATGCATTTAAGGGTTAAAATTCTGCAACACTTGTACAAAACTACAATCGTACCAAACAACTTTCCCACGAATTCGTCCTAATAGTTGATAAGGTTTTCAATCCTGTTTACAAACCCTCAAGGTTAAATTACTAGTAATAATTATGTTTCAAGTATAACACATTGTGCGTCAGCGAGTGCTACGCGTTACGCTCGTAGCGCGTTTTCCCGCTTTGTAGCGGAAAGCGACCACCCACAGAGAACTCCCCTAGCGAGTTCCCGGGAACTCGCTAGGGGAGTTCAACGTGTTAAGATGCCATTCCACCTTAACAGTTTAGGCTGTGCGACGTCCGTCTATATTTTAAAAGGTTTAAGGTTAAGGTTTATTGTTCAGGTCTGGCAGCGCCACCTATTGGGAGGCACGTCTAGAATACGCTTCGTGTTATGGTGACCAAGAGGTTCAAACATCAACACCCTTAAAGAGGCCTTACACCTTTGAGATATATATACCAACTAAACTAGGTGATTTTTAAGGAAGACGGCGTGGATGTGCCAGTTTTGTACCACTTTAGTTTTTCAATAAATAAATAATTGTAATTCTTAAAGGAACAATTTCTTTTTTAAATCTTTAATTTAAAGGAACCCTTGTCATAATGACCATGTCTGCGTTAGGCTCTACAATTCATACATAAATTAACTCAAAAGAAAAACAATCAACTATACAACAACCCAGACCTAATACTATTTACGTTAAATCATACCGAAAACGTACTAAATTCATCAGCGTTTATAGGGACTCGATAGACCTTATGCCGTTGTATAGGGATTGTAAATGGTTAGTTAACAATGTTGGCTATGGTTCATACCTCGATGCATAAGAGTGAGTGCGACGGGTATGTAGCCTCTACGCGCCCAGAGGCCCATAAAAAGGTCTGCCTTCAATTACATTTTAACAATGTTCAGCTACAATAGAATTGTATTTTTTGGAGCGCGGCAGGATACAACCCGAAAATCTCACAGAATAATAATACCCACCAGGAAGCCATTGTTATTGGCATCTTCTAAATCCAGTTCCCAGATATTCTTGTTCCAATTTGCCGGTTTCGTGTAGTTTTCGAAAGCTGCAAACACAATGGATAGTTTAGACAATTAATACGTTTATATTAAAACGTGTTTTAATATAAACGTCTGTACCTATAAAGTGATCCTGTAATTGGCTTTCCACCTCTTTTTCACTAATGTTATTTTGTTTTAAGATTTGGTTTGTTTGCGGAACTTGATGGTCTTGTCGGAGCCCCACGCGATGCCCGTGCGGCTGGCCGGCACGTCGCGGCCCGCACCGTCAGCGCGTGTGTACAAAAATCTAATATAACCTGTACAAAAAGCTCACCGGCCATGAGTGAGGGTCCGGGCGGGTTGCGGAACTTGATGGTCTTGTCAGAGTCCCACGCGATACCCGTACGGCTGACCGGCACTTCGCGGCCGAGGTCCTCCGACCATACCGTCAGCGAGTCTGTGCACAAAAGACAAATAACATTATAACTTATACAATATAAATAATTGTTGAAATGGTTTAAATATACTCTGCGTCATTAATTCATTATCTTTGCCATCTGTTTTTCCCCTCACAGCTTTTACCAATGTATTGTGGTTTCTATTTTCTTAATATAATTTTGTTGCGTACGTACGTATGCATACGTACCGTTGAATAAGGAGTTGGCTATAGCCCCGCAGGGCGCCACGGGCATCTTCTTCCCGTTCTCGGTAACGTAGGCGAACGGCTCGCAGTCTGAGGACGGCTGCAGTGACAGACGGCCGAGCAGCTGGTTATCATCCCTGAAACAGAATTATAAATATTATAGGGTAATATAATACAAATTGGCTTACGTTAACCAAGTTCTCGGATTCTATTTTGGTGCTAACGATAATATAAAGATAATACTAAGATAATACTTAAATTAAATCAGATTGTGGAACGTCAGCCCGGTAAGAAACTTTCAAACATCACTAGGTTTCGTGCCAAAGTAAGCTTTAATTTTGACACAAGATCAACGCATGAGTGGCGTCGCCTGGTGAGTGAAAATACGATAGCCGGATACCCTTATTGATAACACTGAAAAGTGACGTCACATCTCAATGTTTTATATGAAACTGCCCTCTACAGTACAAATAGCAACACTCTGAACCCTTTAAACGCCAGACGGTGAAGGAATATGCTTTGCCCCGGACGCCAAATGATCGCGATCACTTAAGCGAAATTGAACTTTACAACGTCTACCCTATTGCATTGGCGAAGCTATCGGATGTAGCCGTCGTTGGCGTCCTTGGCAAGACTTTCTGATGACGGCTACACCCGCTGCGGTGGCCAATAGACTAAATACATAGAAAACACCCAGTTACAAGAATTCAAATGCTCATGCTTCCAAGGCAGGGTCGATCACTACTACTAGGCGTGTGGGCTGTATGGAATAACCTACAAAATACCTACTAATGATTGATACAAGTGATATGCATGTTAATATTGTACATATATTTTAACTTATTTGCCAGTTCGCTATGTGGTACCTACTCATGTCGACGCTCCTTGTAAATTGTAACGGTTCCCAAACATATCGAGCGAAATTCAACCTAAATGATCGGGAACGACCCATTTTTCCTAAATGTAAATGTGTATGAAAAATATTAAAATATATCTCTTAAATCGCACAGAAAAATGTAAAACAAAAACTGGTTTTCAGCAATCGCCTAGTTGCAAAAATGATGTGAAGGGTTTATGTCCCAATTTACAGAAATAGGATGCTTAGTACGACTTGTACCTTAAGTAGATTAGCGTGACGTCTTAGCATTCAGGATCATTCTGATCGATTTACAAGGCTACAAGGAAAACCAGTATATTTTTTATTTCTATTAAGTACCTACTGCTTCCTGAATGCCAAACCAGTCGCTGCACTGCGTTGAAGTAATAAGACTTATATTGTTCTGAGTTATCTACATAAATTTGGGTAAAATTAAGATGTTCTGAAAATTTAAAATACATTGCAGGTTTGCAGCCCTTGGTCTAAACTTAGGGTTTGCTTAAATGTAATAACATCCTTACAAGTAATTGTGATGGAAAAAATCATTACCCTGCTTATGGTATTAAATGGTATTAAAAAAATCAATGAAGAAATGCCGCCAGCATCCTAGGTACAATGCCTCAAGGACCTACTTTAGATTTAAGGTTGTTAGGTAAGTTACACTTACTGTAGGTATATATTTCGAAAATAAATGTTAAAATTCCCAGAAAAAAAAGAGTTGACCATACCTTAAGAAAATAAACTGTCTGTTGAAAAACCTTTAAAAGTCAAATACAGGTATGATAAAATAAACTGTTTCAAAATACATAATACACATTTTTACCTTGATTTGACATATCGCCGGTGATTCTGGTAGTAGTTGCTAAGCCCATAGTAGAAATAGACATCTCCCTTGAAGTCCTCAGTGAGATTGAAAGGGATGGAGCACTGGCACTCCGCCATAGTCTTGTTTTGTATGTACACTGCGCATGTTGTGTTGGACTCGTCACCTTCTCTGATGCAGTGAGTGTAGTCTATCACATGCTCTTTAACCTGGAAATAATTAAACGGCCAAATATAAATGTTTGATACTTGCATACTAACATGCCCTGCAAATGAGTGACCCAATCTCTCTACACATGGGACTGATGTCAAATTTCTACTTCTAGGTGTATTGGCAACCAGGGAATGCAATAAACGGGCGTTTTTCATTACCGGTAAATTACCGAAACACGATTTCTGTATGTAAAAATGATTTTCGACAAGTGTACAACACGACACAAGTCAGAAATCATCTTTATGCACATGTTGCATATATAGCTATTTCAGCGTACGTTACAATCCAAAAGTGTGATACCGTAATCAATTGTTTTAAGATTGTGAAATGTATGAGTTAACATAAGCATCAGTTAAACATTAAACTTCGCCCATTAATAGGTGAACTCTGCATGAAATTTGTCACAGAACATGGCTTACAAGTTCAACTCACATGTCATAAGATTCATAAGAATGTGTGTGTGCATAAAACAAGCAAAATAATTACTAGGGTAAGTTAATGGATTACCTAATTTAAGATTATGTAAACATTTATTTAAGGTATTTTACCATTGCAAAATCAGACAAATTACCGGGTAACTAGTTAGCATACCCTAGTTGCAACTCAAAGTTTGTACGGAACCCTTGGTGTGCGTGGAATGTGTTTCTACACTACATTTTTTGGATGAAATTATTATGAGTGACTGATTCCTGATAAAAAGATTCTGACATCTACAGCTATTATTTATCTGACACCTTCATTATAACTTCAATTTTGATGACCATGAGTGACCATTTGAATAATAAAACACTTAATTGTATTACGTTTTTCGCTAATTTAGGCGCAGCTCTCGTAAGCGAAAACTTCAAGGACAAACTCACTTCTATAATATAAACACACTATTTGTGACACTTACCTCATCTGAGAAGTATAGTAGCCCTATACCGACAGGGATAAATGCAATTCCAATAACGAAAAACGTTGGCAGTACGGTGCCTGCAGTCAGTATAGGCTGCCAAGCAGGCAGACGTTGCTGCTTAAATGCAGATTCTGTAAAATAGGATAGTCAAAGTCTCAAAAGTAATAATCGATAAGACAAGGACAGTTTAGGTGTGTCTTCAGCATACCTGCTGGCCGCCGCGACTTCACATTTTGGTCTGACGTCTCACTAGAAGCCATAATTAACACTGTACTATCGGATAAAATAAGTCATACAATTATTAAATGCCAGAAAATCGTTTATTTATGGCGTATGTGTACCTAGTAAACGTAGGAAAACTCGAAATGACAGGACAGACACAGACTGCTAGGCCGTCTGTCTGACTGACTGTCACTGCTGACTGTGTGTGACTGCACAAAACGTCAAACGTCACTTTATTTAAATATCGGTATTAGACTACACTTTTTTTCGGGCCCTAATTGACGCGTACCACGCCTAGCTTTACTTTCTAAACTTAGAATACTTTGATTTTTAATCAGCCGGACGTCTGTCATTTTCTATACAACAAAATCTGCCCATTTTTTAGGGGGACGTACAAATAGCTATGTCAGATAAACGTCAGTCCATACAATGTGTATGATACACGGAAGAATAACTAGCGTGGAAGTAGTACGATAACTGTCAAATGAGAACAGTTTGGAGCGATCTATATTTTGGCAGTGGATTTCTCAAATGTCGTAAGTCGAACTTAATTACGTGCCTCTTACAACATTTGTAAAATCCACTATCAAAATATGCGACCAAGTTAAGTTGTAATGCATTGATACCGACTACCAAATTACAACGATGTGTTTAATTTGGCTGCTTGGACCAATTGCATCAAAAGAGATCAGCAAAACTGTTTTCAACCTACGGAATCGGAGAAATAACAAACATATATACATCTCTTTTTGTCACTTCCTTTACTTGGTAAGGAAGTGAAGGACGAGTTTATGACTTTGATGTTTTCAGTTTTGACGGGAGGCTTGGTATGATACTATGTCATACTCATTCGGCAGTAGGCTAGGTACTCCGTCTTGATTAAAAGTCATAGTTTCTAAAGCTAGTATTACATAACACTTTATTAGGCGCCGATCGATCGGTCCGTGTAATCGAATCAACGAAAGGGAACTAAGAAAATCAAGGCAGGGGGGAGAGACGGGTAAGGACAGGAGATAATCGGCCCCTACAAAACGTGTCATGTAATACCGAGTTAGGCACTTCACTCACTGCCACGCCTAATTGTAAAAAGAGCTCGATATTTAGAGTAGTTTAACACCGTCACAGTGTGGCCAGATATTGGTCGGGATACCAGCAAACAAAGTAAAGGGCTCTATTGACCTTACCAAAGCCAAATACGATTTTTGATACACACACACTTGCATGGCGGCAGTTGATCGATAAATTCGTTGCACTATTCGAGCAACACAGGCTTCCAACACGTTAGAAGGAAGCTGCGACATTTTAACGTACAAAACTTTCTGTCAATATTTGCGGGGGAATGTGCACACAAACTTCTCACACACTTACATACGGAACTTAATCTGTAACGACAACCCAAATACATACAAAAATATATACTACAAAGGGAAGCTCTAAACTGCGGGTATTTTTGCGTTTTGCCTCTCACTCGCACCAGCTAAATTTTGCTTCGGTGCGAGCGAGGCAAAACTAATTGTTCCAGTTTTTTTTTTATTGATTTAAGTTTCGTCGTATTCCTGGTTCATCTGAATTATCTATAATTCAGCATATACACGATACAGCAATATCAAATTATTATAGATAAGTTGGGGCATGTATTTTATTTATTGATGTGGATGAAATAAAAGTAAACTATTGAAGGACAGTAAAGTGTAAAATTAGTAGATTGTATATCAAGGGCATAAAGTAACCCATTTTATACGAGGCCATTTATTGGTCCGAGTGTAACGAGTGTAACCTCGTTACACTCGGACCAATATAGTAGCCGAGGATAAAATGGGTATTTATGCCCGAGGTATACACTCTGCTTTTCACTTCGATTGTAAGGAAATGATTAGGTTTTATACCACTTTAAATCGTTGAAAATGTAACATCCATGCTCGCGCACTTGGGTTCTCCCCGCCGCGCGCCGCCTGCAGGCGGCCGGGCGCGCGGAGGGCGAGGCCGCGGCGAGCGCGCTCCACCTGCGGCGATGTTACTTTATGCCCTAGTGCATGAAAAGCGATTTTGTGTCGCCTGGCCACGACACAAAGGCGAACTTTTCGAGCAAGAGAAGTGAAATAGTAGATTGTACATCAAGGGCATAAAGTGATCCATTTTAGTCGAGGCCATTTATTGGTCCGAGTGTAACGAGGACCAATATAGTAGCCGAGGATAAAATGGGTATTTATGCCCGAGGTATACACTCTGCTTTTCACTTCGATTGTAAGGAAAATATTAGGTTTTATATCACTTTAAATCGTTGAAAATGTATCATCCATACTCGCGCGCTTGGGTTCTCCCCGCCGCGCGCCGCCTGCAGGCGGCCGCGCCTCCTGCGATGTTACTTTATGCCCTAGTGCATGAAAAGCGATTTTGTGTCGCCTAGCCACGACACAAAGGCGAACTCATGGAAGGCCTAGTATAAAAATTGTACGACATTAACTTCTCGACCGCGTTAGCGTATTGAGGGGTCAAAATATGAAAGTTGCCGGATGATTTAAATAAACGGCAACATAATTTGAAGTAAGTGTCGTGCAACTTTTATACTAGGCCTTAAGGACGATTAGAATGGCACGAGTTACACACTCGATTTGGAACGACGAGACTGAGTGATGAATATCGAGTGTGTAACCTAGTGGATCGTGTTCCAGAATACTCTAGATTACACAATCGTTATGTTCACCACGAACCAGTGTCTTAACAGTAATCAGTAAATCGTGAGTAAGAAGTTCCGGAGGTGGTGGAGGAGTTGGCAAATAATTGGCAGCATTCCTGACTAGTAGGCAGCATTCCTGACTAGTAGAGTAGCCGACGCGACCGGCCTATTTAATGTACTGGGAGTTTTATTGCTGGTTTACTACCCCTAACCTAGCCAAGAAGATACTCAGCAAGAAACTCCGCAGAGGAGCGGAACCGATCATCCACCAGTTATATGGTTCAGTCAAATACTGAAATGCCATGTCTGAATAGTAGGTAATTATTTAAAAAAATACATTGTTTTAAGTTTTTTTATGCATTTACATTTACATAATTCGATTTATTTATTTATTTAGTTTATTAAGGCATGGTAACAAAATGCAAATTACAAATCTTCGTAAGAAACATATTATCTTAGATTATTAGTACCTACTAAATTTACATCTCTATAACAACTAAGCACAACTTTCTTTGAATATAATTCAATAATAACTTAAGAACTAAGCATTTAAAGTATTAAAATATTAAAAGGGGACAAACCTATTACTTATCGACTAACTAGACGAGATCATTTAGGTATGTATATTTCTAATCTTTTTAACGACATCTAGACAGCTGATATTATCAGCCTGATAGTTAATAATAATAATACAAGCTCGAAATGATTTAGGCAGGTACAGTCAGCTACAAAGATAAGAATACAGCCAAAGTGACAAAAATATGCATACAGGACTTTGTGGCGTGAACATCAAGGTCGTGTATACATACTTTTGGCACTTTAGCTGTATTCATATCTTTGGAGCCGACTGTACCTATTACAGAAATTCAAACAGAAGTTCATAGGTACGTACTTACTACTTACCTATACACACATAAATGGTGGAAATAGATTTTGGGTCAGTGAGGGCAGCTACCAGATCCCGTGTTTCTAGGCGAAAATGGTCTTAGGAGACCTTCCTTCGATTTCAAATTAATCAAGATTGGCGTTTACAGATTCAGATTTTGGAAAAAAACATACAGGGTGCGAGTAAATGATAATTTTTGACAAACTATTTTTTATATTAAAAAAACATGCAAAAGTAATACAACAACCTGTACACAAAGCCTCACGGAAAAAAAATCGATAAGTGCTTGTACATACAATATAAATGTTTATACATTTGAGGTAGGTTTTACGATTCAGCCTTCATTTTCTGCAATAACAGCCTTTTCAGGCTAAAGGGTTCGGTCAGGAAGGAACACACTATAATGTTTACCTATACTATCATACAGGGTATACTATCATACAATAATATCATACAGGCAATTAGTTACCTAGGTAATTTATTTTTGAACACACATCCAAGATATTGACTCTGTATACTTCAAAAGGTGAATATTATAGAAAAAGGCATAAATAGCTGTAATTACCCCCGCAAAGGCCAATTACATGCAACTGGGTAATGAATAATGATAAGTTCCGTTACAATAAACTTGTACGGTCGATTTCACAAATATATATGCACCTGTGTTCGATTTTAAACCTTCATCCCTTGTAATAAGTTCCGAAGTGTATAGATATTTATAGACGTGACTGTACAGGTCAATTCAATCGTACAGGTTATCGGCGTTACGCGCACATTTTTTTTTGTTTTTTGAACCATTAAGCGATTGGGAGTACATAATATTTGTAATCGCTGAATATTTAAATAGTATTCGTATTTTTTGTACCTAGCCTCACCTTAATAATATTTTATACGACACACACAGAATCTGGAACGACGATAAAGACGATTTTTGACGTCATCCGCCTCCCAGATCGACGAGTGTAACTACCACGGAGTAAATTGGCGAAGGCATTACGGGAAAATTGTTAGAAAACCAGTGTCGCCGGCAGTTTTTTTTTTACTTGCGGGTGAAAAGAAACTAGTCCAGGGGTCTCTTTTCATTCTAGGGGCTTCTTATACGACACGACAATAGCGCAGCGCAACACGGTATTTTTATATTTTTTTAACCACTAAATACGTCTTTTAGAAAATACGTCTGCGAGAAAGTCTATGTAGCATATGCAAGTTGTTGCTAATGTTCTGTAACGCGTGCCCTGCCCAGTCACACGTCTAAGTATAGTATTCTTCTGGAATGTGTTCACTACGATCGAGTATCGTAGTTCCAGATCGTGTGTCGGCACCGGTTACCCGATTCAAGGTCGTCTTGCTATATGACTCTGGCAGCGCTCCGGCGTTCTTCTCTTAGTCCTGTAAAAAAAAGTTATTATACATATATAGCCGCAGCACCAACTAGCCACTGAAGTCATAATACAATACAATACAATACAATACAATACTCTTTATTGCACACCTCACACAGATGAAATACAGTTACAAGAGAAAATAATAATACAGAACAGTAACAGTAAGGGGTAACAACAGGCGGTCTTATCGCTAAAGAGCGATCTCTTCCAGACAACCTTTGGGTAGTGGAGTACAGATCAAATGAAAAAATGTATTAGGTGGCACAGAGATAATACATCTTTTTTTAAATCCTGCTGGGCTGGGCGTATAATATATAGCAGGATGACTCCGGTTGCCAGTTGCTGCTGCGTTTTGGCTTAGTACATTATTGTAAAGGCCGGGAAATAAGCGCTAGTATGCCGAATAGATATAGACAGCCCTCTTCATTTACCACGTCCGAAACGGGATATTTTCGAGCCTATTATAAGGAACTCAATGACAACGTTTAATTGCATTATTAAGAAAAAAATGTACACAATGCCATTGGTCCATGTAACTCATGCAAGTAGACCATTAAATAGTATTTTTTTACTGCTTAATACCTAAGATTATTGGAGCTACATTTTTCGTTTGTTAAATTGTTATGCAATGAACTAAACATTATGCGTTTATAATTAGTTAACATTGGCAACGCGCTTTCACACTTAATCAAAAATAAATAAAATAACTGATTTGACTGATCAGTTAAATTTTTGGTTCGAAAAATGAATCGGACGTCAGGTATTTATATAAGTATGCAGGTCTACTCGTAAGTGATTGTTTTCATGTAAAAGGTACCACCCGTAGATCGTTGATAACGTGCGAATGACATAAAGATCCCTTCAAGAAATGAACCTTATCAACAAGCAACAAAGTGGCACCTTCAACTAAAAACAAGCCCATAGTCATATAAGTATAGCTCATTAAGGCCCACTTGCACCACCAGGGGTTAGCCATATAACCCGAAGTTAAGCGTTTTTTTTATATAATTGTACAGCTTAACTTTGGGTTAGCGGCTAACCCAAGATGGTGCATATACAGTGGGCCTAACACTCACAGCGGCGCATGCTACGATACAATACAAGTTAGCGACAAACATGAGCTATGCAAGGACTTTGGAAATTCGTTATATCATAAAACTATAGTAATTTAATTGACTATACAAGGGGGTAAAGTTGTTCAACTCTCGTGCTTATTATGAAACCTAAGCAAGCGAAAGATTACAACATTGAGCCACAAGCGTAGCGGTTTCTAAAACTGGAATTTTAAGCTTAACGAGGGTCTCAAGGCACGATAGTTAAACAAATTTTGCCGCCGCGTGTAATACAAAACTGTTCACCTCACTATCGCGAGGCATAAGTTTCTATGGCATATCGCGACGCAGCGGACCGCAATGCATAGCAGTAGGCCATTTGTGCCTTTTATTGATTTCAGTAGGATAGGTTAACACTATAACACCATAAAACGATCTAGGCAACATGCGTTAAACAAAGCTTTTTATATCACACAATGTAGTTTGGCAGCCATGCTAAGAGATAAACTCTTTGTATAGTTTCCAGATACAAAAATGACAGCACGATTCAACAAAAATCCCACCCAATCTTCGCAATTAAACATTCTTTAACCTATTCGCCGCCATTGACTTGATATCAAATCAGCCACACGCCTCGACTTTATATCAAGTATGAGTTTATCTATGTTTATTTGTTCCTTGGCGAAGGTAAAAGATACAAACACCAAGATAAAACCAAGATTATGTACAATTTGAGCAATCGGACTGTCATCTTAGCATTTGAGGATGCATAGCAATATATAGTAATATAATTAGGTAGCAACAGTTAGTATCGGAAGTAAGTACAGCATTAAATGAAGTAGGTATATTTCGTTTATTCCTTTCTAGAGAATACTAACAATCAAAAGTTTTTGAAATTTATGAGATTATTTGGAACCAAGGGCATATAGTCATTCTGAATGACAACAATTGTTAGATAAAGTTTCATATTGTCAAATTGAATTACAGTCAGTAAACTCTAAGAAATAATCGTGCCTTGCAATTGCCAGTGGCTCTAGATGGCGTTGTACAGCCCCATATCACAGATTATATAATAGTTCTTAGGAACAGATATTTATCTCTCATAGAAAAAGCGAATACAAAAAAATTACGCCCGTCCCCCTCACCACCGCACAACGCTAGGGTTGCCTACGACTAAAAATAATATTTATATAATACTGGTCGCGGCGTGCACCGGCGGGCGTCGGATATTTGGCCAGCCCGTGAGTCGGTACCGACACAAGACAAAAAACGATGGATTGTTCACGCGGAGAGTGCCATACGGCTGCCTATATGCAGTAATATATACTTTTCGCTAAAACTAAAGGGCTAAATATGGCTTTTCGTTGCCCTATATCATAATTCTAAATATTTCCAAATAATCCCGTAAATAGGGAATACGAAAACGGATATGATTCATATGGAACCGGTTATTTCCATACAAATAGTAACAGGTCAGCATTCCTTACCCGCAAGACTATCAGATGTAGCTTAAATGGTTGCTGTCATAAAAAAATGTGAGGTAATATTGATGCTAACTGTAAAATAAGACGTACGTTTATACTTGCGTTGCCCCTCCAGGACTGCCAGTGTGCTTGTAATAAAAAAGAGAAATACGTGTTGGTGTGTATATAATAATTCTAATTAAACCTTTAAATTTCGCCATGTGCTTATCGCTTTATTGAAATGTGTATTAAACTTAGTTTAATTTTAATTCAATTAAAACAGGTTGGTAAAGGTGCTTGTATTGAATTGCGAGTAACAAGAGAAAATAAAATTCATCTGTTATAGAAAAATCATAGTGTCTGGTATTGTATAATATTCAGCTATTAATTAATTTCCTTTTACAACCCTATTTGGAAAAGGGGTATCTTCCAAAAGGGGTATATCTCCCCTGGTATGAGTATGAGGGACCAAACAGGAGCCTCCAAGCGAGGTAGAAAATACAATGCACTCTTTTTATTTCAGGGACCTTTATACTTTTACGTCTGTGGGAACTGTGTGTGTGCCTTAGTGGTGTTGGTATGATGTTGTTGTTGTTATTATCCTCATACGATTAGATAGGTGGACTAGCGTGCCTTTCAAGAGGAAAGGAAATACCGGTTAGCGCTCGCGCTGCTGTACGTTGTTCCCTATTTCCTCCTCTTAACTGGAATCTATTAATATGAATGATTTGTACATACAGAATAACGAAGAGTATCAATCACTATGCGCCTATGTTTTGTGTTATACATATTTTGCACTATAGATTCCGACTAAGCTAAGTGTGCATTATGATAGCAAAAATTGTATAAGTGTTAAGTAAACGTCAGAATTTCATAAAAGTCTGACGTTTAAAATAACACTTGTGCAGTCTCTAATATTAAAATCGAGGTAAACTTAGCTTGGTCCGACTCTAGACATCTGCAGAGCGGTACCTAGTGACGTTTGTCATTTTATTCAGTAACGAAGACTGTTTATAATTGAGCAACGAACACAGTTATCGAAAAAGTAAAACAGAGGTATAGTCATAGTCCTCATTATTCTAAAATGTGTACTTAGTTTTAATTTTGAGCGACCGCAGCTTAATCAGTACGCCTTCCTTATATGGTGGCTTAACAGGCAATTTTTTGTATGACGCGCGAGCGCCTGCTGGTATTTCCTCTTAAGAACTATACATACTATCCGTATACACGGTCGGAAATCATAACCCTCATTCGGCAGTCGGTTAAATATACTCACTTTTGCGTTGCAATAATATGTATCCGGCGCCGAGCACTAGTGCGACCAGCCCTAGCAGTATGAGGATGACACCCCAGGCCGTGCTCCGTCGGTACGTCTCCGTGTACTCCCCCTCGAGTATCAGCGTCCTATTGCCGTTGTAACGGTCAACGCCATAATCTGGAACGAGATTAATACAACATTTACACACACAACACAACAAAAAATATCTCTAGCCGGAACCAAAGGGTTGTTGTCACGTTACAACGGCGACACGTGACCTTTTACATAGGAATTAGAGCATTGTCGTCTCCCGTTCTCACATGAAACTGGAGCTGGTGATAAACGGCCCGTAGGTACAAACTAGGGCTCCCGGTCGTATCCGGGTTTCGTGTACCCGTAGCCGGATCCCCGCAGCCGTGTGACACGGCAACATCTAATAAAGCTAATAAAGAGACGGGTACATGTATCTTAATTACACGCAGATACGGTCCACACGCGATGTTAAGTAAAGATTCGATGCAATGTCTCTAAGGACTACGAAATACGAATGAGAATGTATAGTAAGATTCGTGCATCTAATGTTGTTTCGCATTTATTTAACTTTCAGGAGTATGGACATCATCATATGATATCATTATATCAGCCATAAGACGTCCACTGCTGAACATAGGCCTCCCCTTTGGACCTCCATATGTACCGGTTGGAAGCGACTTGCATCCAGTGTCTCCCGGCGACCTTCAAAAGGTCATCTGTCCATCTTGTGGGTGGACGTCCTACGCTGCGTTTGCCAAGCCGTGGTCTCCACCCGATCACTTTTCGACCCCATCGGCCATCTGCTCTGCGTGCAATGTGGCCTGCCCATTGCCACTTCAGCTTTTTTTTTTTTTTTTTAATCTTTAATTTAAAGGAGCCTTTGTCAAAATGACCAAGTCGGCTCCGTTGGGCCTCTGCAATTCATACATAAACGAACTTAAAAGAAAAACGATTAACTATACAACAACCCATACATTATAAGAGTAGAAAAAAAAACTGCTAAATTTGTATACTTATTTATAAAAAAATCGGTATACAAATTTTGCGTCTTCTGACAGGGGATCCGCCAATATAGACTGGAAGATTCCAACATCGATCAACGAACAACCTCGAATTTCCATAAGTTGCACCCTCTTGGCTCGAGTCCGGACACACTCCACTCACTTCAGCTTGCTAATCCGGAGGGCTATGTCGGTGACCTTAGTTAGTCTACGGATCTCCTCATTTCTGATTCGATCACGTAGAGAAACTCCGAGCATAGCCCTCTCCATAGCTCGTTGAGCGACTTTCAGTTTTGAGATGAGACCGACAGTGAAGGATCACGTTTCGGCGCCGTAAGTCATCACTGGTAACACACATTGATTGAAAACGTTCGTCTTGAGGCAGACAATGTATGATCAATACAAATAAAGAATATGAATATGAATATAAAATATGAATATTTAGTATGCCGAAAATACAAAAACCTTACATACAATTTTCACGTAATAATGACTTACCTAATTTAATTATTAGACAGCATAGATATAGGATAAAAGAACTGGATATCCAGTCAGCCGAATAAAATGACGCCGTAAAAGTGCAGCAGTTGCGACTCTTTTTCATATAGTCTTGTTTAGAACGTGACGTTTCGTTAAGTGCCAAACAGCCTATAAACTTTTGAAGTGTATGAATTTGACACTTAATGCTTACTTCAGTAAGCACTTTGTATGAATGTATTACCTTTTGCTTAAGGATTTTTATTTTACTCTCAGGGTCAAAATCACAATATAAATTCCAAACTATTTATTATTAACACCATCGCTGATTATATACAACAGATTAACTCCATTCATTATAAATAGATGGGCACGTTATTTTTTAACTTAACTGGATGCGAAAAATACAAGTCTGATAATAAAAATAAATCCCATTCGTCCCGCACCTAGTGTACTTACTTAATATACTTAGTAACTATTTAATAATAAGCCTTATTTGTTTGCATTCCAATCGGTTCGGTCGGATCGATGCGACGAGTATTCAATATTCATTCATTGTCTGAGCGGAGCCGAGATACGTAGATACAGATACGAGCGAAGATTCGGCTACGTATCTCGGCGTGACTGTGAAATTCGTGATTTTAGTACCGCCGGGGTTAAGGTAACGGAGCTACGGTTCGGCGTGTAGTACGGATATCGGGAGCCCTAGTACAAACCACGGGCCTGCTTACCTACTTATCATAAGTTTCACGAGTCGATAGCGACTGCGCGATTTCAAAATATTTGCAACTCGTTCCAACTAGTTAAGAACGAGCAAAATGCATATACTTTCGAATCGCGCAGTCGATAGCGATTCGAAAGCGAGAGTAACTCATGGTACCGCCACGGGACAAATCGTCCCATGCGCCGCAAGTCGGGCCGCACCAACCATCATAGACGCTTTTGGTGGCTACTTAACTTATTTATGAATCAAACTAAAAACTATAATTAAAAAAATCGTATTTTAGAGACAATAAATATTATTATTATTTATTATTTTATAATTGTGCCCATTGGCATATTGCGCAGGATACTGGCGGCATTCCCGGTTGCGTTAGATAGGTACCTATTAGTTACGCGAGGAAGCTGCCCTTCGGTCATCTTATCCGGTTTTTTTAGAAAAACTCTTTAAGAAGTTGGAGAACGAGCGGCTAAATGGGTCAATTTACTTACGGATTATAATAAACATGTTGTAGTTTCCGGCCGGCAAGCCGTTGGTGTATTCACCCGTTCTGTTGACTCGCCACACGGGTTTGCGTTTGAGGCTTGTGTCCATCCACGCTTGAAATGCCGGGTTCTTGAAAATATAAAAGATTAGTTAAAATTTGCGGTTATTATTGAGTAAAAATCAATGTGCATGCCGTGTGTTGTAATCATTAACCGAATCTGTGTTCTGACGTGTTGCAGCATTTCATTGTATTATTAACCCTGTATAATAAATCCAGAAAAACCTTAGGGCTCATTTTCATTGGGCGTCAGGGCCAGCAAGCGGGGAACCATTTGCTTTAATCGATAGCGCACGCATACCAAGTTACACTGCTAGTTGATATCTAACGGCTATGCAATGTGAGAACACACATAACGCAAAACGCAAGTACCTACGGCCAGGCATGGCCAGTAGGTACAAACAAGTTCACTAGGTAAGTTCTAGGCAAAATCTAACCTAAAAATCGTAAACAAATACTGTTTTTACAATGTTCTGTGGAAAGTCCGTGATTTTTAATTATATCTCGTAAATTTAATTTCGTATATGGAGTCTAACGATATATCTCCCAATCGGTCACATCTTACAACTAGGCACATAGAAGAAGGGTTCCACAAGTTATTATCTACACATGCATGTCATTTTTGATTCGACTACGGGAAAGGTCACGTTTTAGTTGCAGTACCTAAATAATAAATTGATATATCCTCTGTCACCCTAGTCTAAGAAGCTTCAACCAATGACGAACCAACGTCCAGGGAATAATTATCACACTCAGGTTACCTTATCAAGAACATTGAACTGACATATAATTATTACATGCATAACAAGCATAATTTAATACACAGTTAATTCTACCGAAAAAATAGCGCTGCTGACATTGTTAAATTAAGCGTTAAATAGAAGGAAAGAAAATACACTCATCAGCACAAAGATACAAACATTAGCATGACAAAGCTTGATGTCACTGAATGCGCCATATAGCACACTCTGCAATGCTGATTTTCAAAACTGTGTAATACAAATCAACTAAGTACAATAAGTGTAAGGCCTGAGTAACTAGCATCCAGCGGAGCGTGCGGCGGGGCGAGCAGCGTCTATTCTATTCGCGTGTAGCGTGCACTCAGGACGTCCGTCCACATACATTTGCTTGTGTATTAACATCGACGCTGCCCGCCTCGCTGCACGCTCCGCTTGATGGTCCACTTAAGTCGTATTACGCTTACAAATACAAGCCTTGTCCAGATAACTGATACACGTAGATGACTTGAACTTTCATGTCAACATTGTCTCACCTCCACGCCTTTTGGCATCTCATTTTTTTCCCACGGCAATTTTCCCGATCGATCTCCACCCCAGCTTTTTGGTCCTCTAAACTTCTGTAGGGCTGTATAAGAAATACGGGTAACGTCAACAGCGTGCCTTTAATTTCCTTCTCCCCGTGAACTAGACCTCGTGGTGCAAACTAATCCTCCTCCTTCCGGTGCTCCTTGATTCCCTCAAGGTTTTTGTGACAATAGCGAAAATGTCATCCACATAACGCCACCACCATTTAGGTGGTAAAGGCGAGTTCTTTAATGCTTCATCCTTCAACCATATAAACCCTATCAAAATCTTGGAAACTTAGCATAGACGGACTCAAACTCCGGTCGAATTTCAAATTCCGGTTCCATTTTATTTTGACTACCTATGACTAAAGCCAAATCGGACATGGACATAGTTATCAACCAAATTTACGGTGATTAATAAATATTGAATAAATAAAAAAAGCAGGACATAGGATAATCATAACTGATTTCCGAAGTATCTCTCTCAAAATCGAAGGTTCTTTTGAAAACTCACTGACGGTAAGAGCTTAAGTCAACCGAAAAAACAGGCAGACCATTCAGCAACCATGAAAAATTCTGAGTGTGTACTTTTTTAAGGTGCCTTTCCCAAATGAAGACAAGGGGAACCAATACTAAACTTATATTGGGCTTCATACTTGTACATATTTGCCAGTCAGGTTGGCTACCAATTGCCGATGTATGGCGCGAATTTTTCAGGTAATACCCCTGTGTTTGAATCCCGCCATACAGTTAGTCACATTTAACTAATTCTACTTGTATTAAAATAACGCGAACCCATCGATGCGCTGGTACACTAGCACGAAGTAGGTAAGTGGACGGGATGTTCAAAATGATCTTGTGGCAATAAGAGTGTATTAAGATCATTTAGAACTCCCCACCCGCTCAGCTACTTCTGATACTGACTGTGCTAAGCTCGAGCATCCTATTCAGAGTTATACTAGCAATACACGGAGCGAACCGTCGGGGCCGATCATCCGGGGTACCTTGCCCCTCCCTGCATCTTTCTCGACTCCCTAGGTTCCCTTACGTCGATTACACAAGCCGATCCGACCGATTGGCCCTGACGAATCGCGCCGTGTAATATAATAGCATTAGGGTGGAGGTGGAATCACATCTACCAGCATACGCTTTATGTGTCATTTTATCTAAGAGCAATCGCTCGTTAGTATGAAGATGCATTATTGATTATGAAGAAATGAACTGTCACATTATGACAATGTCAAGTGAAATACGATGTCTCATAATTTCACTGTTGACGCAAGTATTTTATTTGTAGAGTGATCATGCAATAGGCAATAAAAATAAAACTTGATTGTTTTCATTATTTAAAATAAACAACGTTAATCTCCTAAATTTAGTATGCAACAGTGGCTTATCATTAACTCAAACTGTAGGGTTATATGAGTCATTCTGTATATAATTTTTAAGAAAAAAAAACCGACTTCATTTGGTTCCCGGTAAAAGTGAAATTAAGAATTTGTTTGAGTTAGCCAGTTTACTTCACAAATATCCAATACACCGCACGTGTACGATTGAAAATTGAGGAGCTTTCTTAATGTCCTAGGGCTTCCATCATTACATTTGAAGTATAATCATACGGAACTCCCTTGTAGACCTTTAAACAAACAAAATAACAATGTGTTAAATTGGATGACAGAGTGTAAATTAACGAGCATATTCATTATGCCATCCCTGATTATCAACATCAGGTCCACTCCAGCAACATGATGGCCACAGTAAGAAAATGCCTAAGCTAATTATGAACATCCTCTAATCACAATTAACCTGCCGTTCAAATTTGAAGAGTTCTCTGAATTCTTCTAGAACTCCATCATCAGAATATAAATGAAATCAAAAAGATGAATGTCACAACTAGGATAATAAGTAGAGCTAGGTTTATTAACCAGTTCCACTTTGCGATCCCTGGTCTTCATCATCAGATCAAGTTCATCAAAATTTTGGCCCCGCCAAAACACTGTTTTAGTTACTTAAGGAAACCCTCAAATCAGAATGCATGTGCCGTTAAAATTTGAGGAGTTCTCTCAATCCCTCATGAAGCCCATCATCAAAATAGAACTATAATCAAATAGGACTATCTTGAAGGTATTTCTTTACAAAGAAAAGATGAATGTCTCAAATCGGATGATAAAGCTGGGAATTAACAAGCAGTTCCACTTTGCCATCCCTGGTCTTCATCATCAGGTCCACTCCACCAAATTGATGATGTTCGTAAAGAAATGCTCGAGTGTCTTAAGAAACTACCCAAATCATCATGCATGTGCCTTTCAAATTTGAGGAGTTCCCTCAGTTCCTCATGGATCCCATCATCAGAAATTGATTTTGAAAAAAACGGAACAAATCTGGAACCACCTATTTTCAGAAAAAAAAATATTTTTTAAAATCGGACGATAGTCCTGGGAATTACCAAGCAGTTCCACTTTGACATCCCTGGTCTTCATCATCAGGTCCACTCCACCAAATTGATGATGTTCGTAAAGAAATGCTCGAGTGTCTTAAGAAACTACCCAAATCATCATGCATGTGCCTTTCAAATTTGAGGAGTTCCCTCAGTTCCTCATGGATCCCATCATCAGAAATTGATTTTGAAAAAAACGGGACAATCCTGAAACCATCTATATACAGACAAAAAAATATTTTTTAAAATCGGATCATAGTCCTGAGAATTACGAAGCAGTTCCACTTTGCCATCCCTGGTCTTCATCATCAGGTCCACTCCACCAAATTGATGATTTTCGTAAAGAAATGCTCGAGTTTCTTAAGAAATCACCCAAATCAGCATGCATGTGCCTTTCAAATTTGAGGAGTTCCCTCAGTTCCTCATGGATCCCATCATCAGAAATGGATTTTGAAAAAAACGGGACCAACCAGGAACCGTCTACTTTTAGAAAACAAAAAAAAAATTCAAATCGGTTCAGTAATGACGGAGTTATGAGTGAACATCCATTAAAAAAAAAAAAAAAAATAAAAAAAAAAATTCAGTCGAATTGAGAACCTCCTCCTTTTGAAATATTGAAGTCGGTTGATAAAATGCGACTCGATGGATGCTGATAGATATGATTCCACCACCCTTAAGTACCTACTTCCAACGGTTTAGGCAGTGCGTTGTCGTTAGCGTGAATACAGGATAGAATTAGTTAAGCGTTCAAGGGGAACTACCTTATAACATTGAAATAACTGAAACTGCATTCACTGATTTTTGTATGTATTAATGTTTTCTGATTTTTTTTCCTACTATAAAACATGAATTAGGTCCAGTTTAATTACAAGAACGTATGTAAATTGCATCGTCCTAACAGGGTCCATATTCATGTACAAGTGATATGTAATATCACGTTCAAAATTGCATGGGCAGTTTATCATTCATAAATTGCCCACGCACTTGTGAACGCGTGCGTATGTAACACATTTGCAATAAAACCATTTGTTTGAATTTTGAATCTTAATAGACTCTTGAAGTTTGCGTCTCGATTGGAGTAAATTAAATTTGCTTCAAACGTATTTTCACATCAACATTGTTTTTTTATGCGGACTGTATAGGTATTATTGCTATTTTTTTTTCTTTTTAATAATATGTCTTAAATAAAATATTTATTTTCAACATATTAAGCTATCTCATTTCAACACTCAGTATTACGTATATATATCTGAACCAAATCGACGTAAAAGTAACGTGAGTCACGACTTCATTGCGTGTTTATTTTAATTACAGATGCAAGCTTCAATATATATCTAGGGAAAGTAACACTTATTTAGAAATAAATTATCACTAGAATTTGCATAGTGAATAAAGGGAACGTGCAATAAAATGGTGACTCAGGTTACTCTTGCCAATCCACGGCCCATCTACTCGGGATCATTGCCAAGAATCATACGACAATTCATGCACAGGAAGTCAGAGTCACACACACACCTTATTTTTCTTACGCTTGGTAACACCGGGGCTCGGAGTATTTATATGTATTATGGATATTACAGTCGACTTCATAAATATATGAGAATTCCCAAAGCTTCAAAAATATCTGTACATCCTTAGGACATTGACAATAAGGTGTAAGTGTTTACATATTATGCATTCAGCTGCACAGATATGAATGAATTCGACTGTACAAACTAGGACCTTATGTGATATGCATACTTTATAATGCAATAGACATGGTCTGGCAGTTTTTTTTATTACTCTTTTGATAGCATGAATTTAACTAAAGGTTTTAACATTATGTTCATAACAACTCCATAGTTTTCTCTATGAAAAATCCGAGTCCTGATTATTATCCCAAAAATGGCATGAATATATCTTCCTATTTTTTTTAATTCAAATATTACTGTTTGACTATACTGTTACTGTCAGACTATAGTCTGACAGTAGTTTTTTAAATCTGTATGCCGTAGTTTTTTTTTGAGATATAGATAAAAAATATATGAATATAGTTTATAATCTAACGACCAGAGCGTCAGATTATAAACTAAAATAAAATAAATAAATAAATATTATTGGACAATCTTACACAAATCGACCTGGTCCCACGGTAAGCTCAATAAGGCTTGTGATGTGGGTACTAGACGACGATATATATAATAGATATATACGTATAAATACTTAAATACATAGAAAACATCCATAACTCAGGAACAAATATTCGTGATAAACACACAAATAAATGCCCTGACCAGGATTCGAACCCGGGACCTCCTGCTTTGTAGACAGGGTCACTACCAACTAGGCTAGGAGGCCGTTGAACTATATTCATAAATTATTTAGCATGCAAGCTTACCTTCTTTAGGAGGGTTTTTGTATTTCAATGTGTCTCCGGTTAATAAATGTGTATATTCTACCGGCACACTTTTTTTATCAAGTGGATCGCTTGACATTTTCTTTTCAAGTATAAAAGTATCTGAAAAAAAAAAAAGCATTAACATTTTGAGTCATACTTAGGTATTAGCTTACCTAAGCTTAAGTAGGCTTAGACTCAAAAGTTTAATAGTACATTTCGATGCCAGTGCGAAAAGTATGTCATTACGCTACGAAGAATTACATATCAGTACGTGTATCGAACGACGTTTTTCAATACAGATGCGAAAAAAACTAAAATACATAAGAACGAATGAGAAAGTTTTTTTTTTAATTTCTGTTAAACTATTGTAATACAGTTGAACACTTAAGAACACCTTGAAAATGTTTATCTTATTTTCTTTACTTTCTCATTTTCAATTCAAATTATTGAGAAGGTAATTTCATTGTAGGTACGAGTATGCCCTTCAAATGTATGCTTGATCCACAGATGTGAGCCTTTGATATGTACCTCATGTTTTGTTTTAAAATATATAAATATATGTATATAAACAAAACAAAATATAAACAATAAGTAGGTATATTTAGGTATATTTAGTAGGTAGGTAGTTTGCACAGTGTAATTTTTAGTGACAAAGAAAACAAACTTTTTTTGTGAAAATGAGAGCGAGTGCTGCAAAGAACTCGAAACGTAGGGAATTAAGTTTATAAACGCGATTAATACGTATTTAAAATGTTTTATTCCACAGTTCAAATTCTACTTTCAGACTGTGGTTGTCAGACTATAGGTACTTATTTGGGGAACAAGTCAAGTGAAAGATAAGTTCAACTGGATAGAAATGTTATTTCGCCACAGAAAACAGCCATACAGCAAATTTCATCAAAATCTTTTCATCAGAAAGTTTCGTCGGGAGCCATTTCTGAGATCCACGAAACAAATAGTTACATAATATTTTAGGTAAGTACCTATATGAATTGCTCGTTGAGCATTAAATATGTTTACAGTAAGTACATATGGTGCTCATTATGGTAATAATTTATTTGATACCTACACGTCACTTAATAATACATTCATAGACACATCGGCACCATTCGGAAGTAGTCGTATGTTCCGAGTTTTGACGCTCGGAAAGGATTATTCGCTACCTCAGTACCTGCGCAGGTCGCTGGAATCGTGTATCGAAACAAACCTGTGCAGATGACTGGAACTAAACCGAAAATCTATTCTTTCTGTCTCTATCAATTCAATGAATATTTTGATTCGAGATTTTACGTTTTCACACTATAACGTACACACTGTGTTTTTTTTTTTAGTTATCGATAGTTAAATTAATTTTCCTAAGACAATGGTACCTAGGGAAGGTACCATTAGCTTCATTTTAGAGATAATCGCTAATTTAAATTTATCTAATAAGGCGTTTGCAAGTGTGTAAACGGAGTATGAGTATTCGACATGATATTGAATATTGATATTACTAAAATAAAAAGTTACAAATGAAAGAAAATAACCTTTCCTTAAAAGTATCTGACTATAAGATAAATTAACTTATTACAAAATAACACGGCGTACATACATAATTTAACAATTTAAATGGATAAGATAAGATAAGATAAGATAAACGTTTATTTGCCAAACATTATGTACATATATATATAATACCTACTAACCATTAAACATAGAATCCGCTACTTCGCCACAAGGAAAAATGGGAACGTTATCGACGAAGCTGTAATTCCCGCATGACTCCGCCGGGGATTGACTCACGTTTCCACTCAACTGCAGATTATCCCTGAAATTATAGAAAAATAAGGTTTTTTGTGTGTTTGATACAATATCGCTTCTTGAACTTGGTGGAAACACTTCGGCGTCTATGTTATGTTACATTTAACTAAAATAAATAATAATAAATAAATATTATGGGACAATCTTACACAAATCGACCTAGTCCCACGGTATTACCTATTTCCAGTCTATGAAAAAATTATTACAAAAATGGGGGAAATATTGGGAGTTGGGACACATTTTTCTCGTATTAGGATCGAAATAACTCACGATTCTGAGTAAAAATGTGAACTAAAAATTACCAACCTGAAGGCCTAGTATAAAAATTGTACGACATTATCTTCTCGACCGCGTTAGCGTATCGAGGAGTCAAAATATGAAAGTTGCCGGATGGTTTTAAATAAACGGCAAACATAATTTGAACTCTCGATACGCTAACGCGATCGAGAAGTAAGTGTCGTGCAACTTTTATACTAGGCCTTCTGAACATGTATCGTGGAAACTCTCGAAAGAGGTATTTGCCTGTCAGTGTTTTTAGTGATGGGTTAAGGAAGAAGTCAATACCAACTTACCTGGACAAAGCATAAGTCTGGTTGCTTTGGTCGAATTCTTCCAGCTCATAATAAAGGGTGACTGAGCCCTTTAGGTCCTCTTTCAGCTCCCAATCGAAATTGCAATCGCACTTGTACGCAGGCGGGTCAGGGTTGAAATTGATGCAGGCAAACTCTGTCTCGGTGTCCAAACATTTGTTAACACGCATGTATTCCCTTACAAGTTGCGTAGAGTGACGCTGAAACAACAAGACATATTGTGTGTACAATGTACAATTGTACGGTCGGTTTCATAAATATATATGCACCTGTATTCAATTTTGAACCCTCTCCCCCAATAATAAGTTCCGAAGTGTATACTGTATACAGTTATACATATTTAGTTCTCAAATGTGTATTTTTTCTGTTCGCTGTGTCTTTCTTTTTACGTTTATATTAAAAACTACAAACGTCACTAAGTGAACCATATGCCTAGCCGCCGAAAATCAAACAAAAATACGAAAGAAAATCTAACAGCTATGTTAAATTTTCTTTTGTTTTGTATTGCTGTTTTATTCGGTTAGTGGTGGAAATAAGGTTCTAATTTATTGTGTGTCAATTAATTGACAATCATATGATATACTTATTATATTAGAATTAAGAATTATGTGTCCATCGCTGGTGCCAGTCAGCTTAAATTGTTCATTATTGGTGCTGTCACTTAAGGGGCTACCCGGCATATTTCACTGTTTTTAAAGTGAATAGGCTTTGTTCAGCTCCAAGCACAACGCTTGAAAAAAATATATAATGTAGCTAGGTATTTGGTCTACATTTGGTTCCACTAAATTGTCGAAAAACATAATACATCAAGAGAAAAAAAAAACCGTAAACCCTTTTTTCTACTTTAAATCTGTATCTATTCCCTTATTATGCGTCGTAAGTACAAGAAACTAAGACAAGCATTTTATATTTATGTTTACTTTAAACGCATCTACTGATTTTTGGATAGGTTTTGTACTTTTCGAGAAAAAAGCTATTACACGCATTTTTCCGAAAACGCCGGCTCGAGATGCCTGCGCGGGGGTATACACCCATTTGCCAGAATTTCATTTGCAATAATTTCATTTGCCATAATAGTCAAAAGCCATTATATTGTTTCCCATAATAACATATGCAATACTTCTTGTTTACTATATTAGTCACGTGCCAGAAACTTTGTTTCCCATAAAATCAATATCAATAATATCATTTGTCATCATCATTGTAAGCCATAATGATCACTAGCCATAATTAAACGATTAAAAGTGGGCATCGTAAAGCCGCTTTATAAAAAAGGCGACAAGCAAGATTTGGCCAGTTATAGACCTGTAGCACTGTTACCCGTTTTTTCAAAAGTTATGGAAAAGGTCATTCACAACTCTGTTTATGAATTCTTTGAGAGTAACAGATTATTCACAAAAGAACAAATGGGTTTCCGTAAAGGTAAGTCCATCAATATGGCTATTTTTGACTTAATGCGTGTAATTATTACGAATGTTGACAAGAGAGTTCCAGTATCAGCACTTTACATGGATATGTCTAAAGCCTTCGATTTTGTGGATCATAAAATACTGCTAGATAAATTATATAAATATGGAGTTAGAGGTAATGTCCATAGTTTAATTAAGTCCTACCTAGACAATAGAAAACAGTTGACACAAATAAATAGACTTTGCCTAAAGACTAAAACTGAAGTCACCTACTCATCGAAAGTCAGACAAATTCATTACGGCGTGCCCCAAGGAAGTGTTTTAGGCCCTTTATTGTTTATTATTTATATAAACGACTTGCCGCAAGCTGTCGAACAACCCATGGTTCTTTTCGCTGACGATAGTACCATAATGTTTACTTGTAATGACCTAGAAACGTATGAGGACGAAATATGTCAGACTTTAGAAACAGTAATTAACTGGTTAGCTCGTAATAACTTGAATATTAACTTGGAAAAAACCAAAATTATGACATTTAAACAAAGACGAAATTATGCATGTAATTTAAATATCTCATATAAGGGACATCAAATTGAGGAATCAAGTGTGACAAAATTTTTAGGAATAAGCGTAGATCATAAGTTGACATGGAGAAATCAAATTGACATTATATGTAAGAAACTACATCAATTTTCATTTGTATTATATAATTTGAGAAAGATTGTTAATGAAACGGTTGTTTTAACAGCCTATCAAGCCTGTGTAACATCGACGCTAAGGTATGGCATCATATTTTGGGCCAACTCAGTTGACAGAGAACTAGCATTCAGAGCACAGAAAAAATGTATCAAATCATTATGTGGAATTCAGACACCTGATTCATATAAGCCATATTTTATAGAGTTACGCATATTAACCCTACCATGTCTGTATATATTTGAAATTGTAATTTTTGTTAAAGCCAATCAGCAACTGTTCCTAAGTTTCAAAAGTGTGCGCCTCAGAAATAAAATAAATTCAAGACCTTCCAAAACAGCTTTATTTAGTAAAAGTGTTCTTGGAATGGCTCCAAAAATTTATAATAAAGTTCCGATCAACATTAGATGTATAGATAATATGAATGTTTTCAAAAGTAAGTTATTTAATTTTTTAGTAATCAAAGCATATTACACCATAAATGAGTTTTTAACTGACTGTAATTAATGGTAACTGTGCGTTGCATGTAGCTACAGTCCATTAAATGCAAAAACAAATAATTTGTACGCTTTACGGCACAACCAGGGACCGGCCCGCTATCCCTTATAAAGGGTTTTGTATGGGTTTTTAATAAGGCTTAACTCACCATACCCTTACGCGACAAAACCCTTTCATATTGCTTTTAAAGCCCTTATCTTAGCGGTAGCCCTTATGAGTAATCAATATCCCAATACCCTTATGAAACCCTTATGACTCGCTCACCAATACCTTGCATATTGGTTAGCCTTATAAAGGGCTACCCTTATAGTAAAGGCGTGCTAATTTAAACCGTCTACCTTGTGCATAAAACGCACATTTATTCGTACATGATAGCAAGCGATCGTCGTCAGCGGCGGCACTCTTTGATGTTCGCCCGCTTCCGAGTGATAGAAGCCGCAATAGATGAAATAAGGTTTAATTTTCAACCGACTTTTAAATTTCAAAAAGGAGGTGTTTCTCAATTCTTGTGTGTTATTTTTAGATGTTTGTTACCTCAGAACTCCGTCAATACTGAACCGATTTTAAAAATTCTTATTTTATCTGAATGTAGATAGTTCCAGCTTGGCCAAAATTAATTTCTGATGATGGGATCCATGAGGAACTGATGGAACTCCTCAAATTTGAAAGGCACATGCATGATTATTTGGCTGTTTTCTTAAGACACTCGAGCATATGTGTACGAAAACCATCAATTTGGCGGAGTGGACCTGATGATGAAGACCAGGGATGGCAAAGTGGAACTGGTCGGTAAACCTATTAAAATTTTAAGACCTGTACTTATGTATAAACCTGTGTTGAACAAATAAATTATTTTGAATTTGAATTTTTTTTTAATATCATTTGCCATCCAAATTACTTCCCAGAAAGTAGGTTAGGTTAGGTTTGGTTAGAACTGTGAACTTTCAATATAATAATATAGAATACAACGTTATTATAAGTAAGGAAACTTGCCTACCTATTCAACTCTAAGGCAGGTCAGTTTAGGTACGACGACGAGCGAAGCGAGGAGGAGTGTTAGGTTAAACCGTGACCATACAGCGCGCGAGCCGAGCGAGCGAAGCGAGCGTGCCGCGGCAGCGGCCGGCGAAGCGCCAGAACCGACTTCCAATATAATATAAAATTCTATTTAATAATATATAATACAAAATTATGATAAGTCAGAAAACTTCCCTACCTATTCAACTCCAAGGCAGGTCAGTTTAGGTACGACGACGAGCGAAGCGAGGAGGAGTGTTAGGTTGAACCGTGACCATACAGCGCGCGAACCGAGCGAGCTAACGGCCTGGCCACGGACCAAGGCGAACTGCGGCAGCGGCAGCGGTGAGCGGCGAGCGGCCGAAACAAACGCAAGAAGCGCATGACGGATGCCACGAGCCGCCGCCGCTGGCGACAACGCGCGCGAATTTACCCGAGCGGTCGGCGGCAGCGGGGCGCGGAGCGACGCGCGGGGGAAACAAACACACCGGGCTAGTAGACGACGCCACGACTCAGAGCGGCGCGACCGGCGTTACGGCCTGGCCACGGACATCGTCTTAGCGGTGAGCGGGGCGGCAGGCGGCGCGGCAAAGGAAAGCGGGGAGCCGAGCATGCCACGTACTTCGCAGGAGCGTCAGCGGCATCGAGCGGAGGGGACGTATTCAAAATGGCGTTATCCTTTTTTTTGGAACCTGGCAGGGAAGGAGAGCTTTGGAGCATACGGGCTGTGAAGTAGGACGGTTTTTTTCCTTCGCTATACACTTTGCGAATTTACCGTTTTGTATGAAGAATACAGAAGTACCCAAAAAAATTGACCCTAAAAAAATGACGAGTACACCATAATGAGCATTGAAACATTCCATTATATACTTAGGCTATTTAATATATCGGTAATAAGTATTTCCGAATCAATTTCGCGAGCGAATCGTCTAAAATTTTTTGTTCTCTCGTTAACCGCCCCATACGCGCCGTCAATAACGCCGGTCGCGCCGCTCTGAGTCGTGGCGTCGTCTACTAGCCCGGTGTGTTTGTTTCCCCCGCGCGTCGCTCCGCGCCCCGCTGCCGCCGACCGCTCGGGTAAATTCGCGCGCGTTGTCGCCAGCGGCGGCGGCTCGTGGCATCCGTCATGCGCTTCTTGCGTTTGTTTCGGCCGCTCGCCGCTCACCGCTGCCGCTGCCGCAGTTCGCCTTGGTCCGTGGCCAGGCCGTTATTGACGGCGCGTATGGGGCGGTTAACGAGAGAACAAAAAATTTTAGACGATTCGCTCGCGAAATTGATTCGGAAATACTTATTACCGATATATTAAATAGCCTAAGTATATAATGGAATGTTTCAATGCTCATTATGGTGTACTCGTCATTTTTTTAGGGTCAATTTTTTTGGGTACTTCTGTATTCTTCATACAAAACGGTAAATTCGCAAAGTGTATAGCGAAGGAAAAAAACCGTCCTACTTCACAGCCCGTATGCTCCAAAGCTCTCCTTCCCTGCCAGGTTCCAAAAAAAAGGATAACGCCATTTTGAATACGTCCCCTCCGCTCGATGCCGCTGACGCTCCTGCGAAGTACGTGGCATGCTCGGCTCCCCGCTTTCCTTTGCCGCGCCGCCTGCCGCCCCGCTCACCGCTAAGACGATGTCCGTGGCCAGGCCGTAAGCGAGCGTGCCGCGGCAGCGGCCGGCGAAGCGCCAGAACCGACTTCCAATATAATATAAAATTCTATTTAATAATATATAATACAAAATTATAAATAAAAACAACTTTAATATATAATAATCAATGTATTTATTGTAGTAATTTTTGTTTTTCTCGTACGAATAACCGTTTACATTGAGCTTCACACCACCTTTTGATGTTTTAAATAACTGACAAACATTACTTATATCCATTTTCAACACTAATACAACAGCAAACTATTGCACCAAGCACATATAAATGACAATTAATATCGCCTACAAAATGTAATGCATACCCACCACATGTTTAATAATAACAAGTTTTTAAATATTTTTAGAGCGCCTACAGAGGAATATCGTGAGCAAGCATGCATGGATTCGGAGAAAGACCATTATTTAGTATGGCGTTTGAATATTCTATTAAATAATATTATTGCACTTAATAATATGGACAACAATTAATATGGCACTCGTACGTTCTGGAATCGAATAATCGGGTAAACAAAGAGTATGTCATATAATTTTTATGGTAAACAAACAATTCGGGCAAATGAAATTCGGGCAAATAAAATTCGGGTATACGAGTATTATTTTATATAACTTTCGGTCAAACAATAGACAACCCTGCGCGGGCGACGGGGGCCAGTCGTATAAGATGGCACTAGTAGTTTATAGGGTTGCGTCCTAGTACAAGCAGCTCTTCCTAGGTGACGACTTATGCTTATAACCGGTATTGTATAACCGGTGAGGAAAGGAAGCGGTAGGGGAAGAAAGCTCAAATCGCCGAGGTCATTGGGATAGGGGACGGCCTTAAGTATACAGGGAATAATAGAGTTCCTGCTAACGAAGCCATAATTGTCTAAATTGTCTGAGGCATAGTTCAACGAATTGGAGGGAATTGGGAACGGGGGAGGGGTAATATTGTTTTAAACATTATGCATGATCTCACGCGTCATCGCTTCTATGAAACAAGCGTACGGTCCGCCTGATCGTAAGCGGATACGGTAGCTTTGCACTTTTTGCTATTCTGTGGCGCAAGCATCGACTATTTCAGAATAAGGTACCCGTCTAGCACAACTATGATTATTGCTTGGCCACTCTCGTTGCAGGACATAACGACACCCGTCACTTTTTCACAGTAGTGCACAAAAAGAGATAGGTACCTAATATAATTTCTCGCTCGAGAAAGAGTCACGTGTTACAGTATTAGGTATTCGTGAAATATTATATTATTAAAATAACACCAACCTAGTACCTATTACCTACCTACGTTAATAAAGGTACCTACTTATTTGGTAACCCAACTAGTATCTAGTATACTCACCTTAGTATTAAACCTATTAAGTATAATGATAAGTAATGGTAATTTGATGTAAACCTATAATAATAATAACAATTTAAAAACAGTTCTTATCTCTCATCGTCCTTAGGGAGCTTAAAGAAAGTTAAATTTGGTTCGCAATCCGTGTTAAGACAGCTAAACACTGCACAATATTTCTTTGCCCTTTTTTTATTGTTCATTGTAATCAGTTTATATAACAGCGGTCGAATCAGTACGTAGGTATGCGACGAACAACTCTCGCGCGTGCGTCACCGCTCGCCCGTGAGTCCCTACTGATTTGCCCCTCGCGAGGGGTACTTACAGTTCGATACCTACACGCGCGAGTGGGACAGGCCTGGTCGGGTAGTAAAATTTTGATAAAGAGAAATAAATACGTACCTTATCAACGAATGTAAGGCACCAACCTCCAAGGACAAGAAAAATGATGGCAGCAACAAGAACTCCAGCCCCACCAATAATCAAGTTTCTTATTGACTCTGAAAAAGAAAAATATTATAAACTGTGGTTATACGTGGGCAGCACTGAAAAGCCTTGGAATTACCCACTAATGCTAGTATTACATGACACATTTTTTAGGAGCCGATTATCAGATTAAAAAGTTGCTTAAACTCATAAACGGTTGTTTCAACAAAATGTTGCAAATCAGCAAATTCGGAAAAACTTGGGTACTAATCCAAATTCGTCACGAGAAAAAGAACTTTTACATTTTACATATTTTTATACAAAAAGTGACCTACGAAATATGGTTTGATCTCCAATCTCCTTGTGTATTGTTCAATTGGTTCGATTGTACTAAATATTTGTACACATTGTCAGAAAGAGTTAAGAGGTAATACATAACATAGGTACTTAACACAAAAATTTGCTTAGTTTATACAGTTTCTGAGAACCCAGAAACTTTCAGTATGACCTAAGTAAATGGGGGTGAAATAACCACAGACGAGAGCCAATGCCATTACTGTGAAACTTACTTTCTATTGCCATACTGATAAATGATAATCTTTTTCTTCAATGATAACAACCACTATAAAGATCTTGTTTCTTTCTTCTTTCGTAATCAGATAATGTACGGTAAATGTTGATGGTATGAGGTAGGGACGTACTAGGAACCTAAAACAAAATAATAATATAACGGCACGAACTTCGATTTATTGATAATACATAATATAATTATCAGGTAGTTGTGATTTATGTGACATCATGTCAATTAATTTATCAGCGGGTAGTTGATCAAGCCCAATCGAGTTGCAATTGAAGCGCAAGATGGTTACTTAGTATTGTAATTTTCAAATATTTCCATTGCCGCGTCGGTGGTAAGGCATGCGACTTTCTATCCTACCTTACACATGTTGTAGCGAAATAAAAAAAACTGGGATTATGTGCATTCTTAACCGACTTTGCATTGAATAGCGTTTTGTCTTGGCACCGACTTCAACGTATCAGTCAGCCCTATGTGATTACTCATCCTTTCCAAAGCTTACAGCAAAAATAAATTAATTTAATTTTTCACTTTTTTAAGTTGGTTTTAGTTTTTGTTAAAAAGTTTTTATACATATTTCCATGTTTGGCATGCATAGGTGCGGCAAGGCAGGGGATAGGAATCCATAATTTTCTTTTGAACTTTTACTGAGAGATCTGATTTGAATACTTCCTTATAGGGCCAAAATCTGTAAGTATCTTGTTTTCATTAATTTCTGTTACTTGTTTTTATGTTTCCGAGAAGATAACAATATCATCAATGAAATATTGATGACTTAGATATTTGCCATTATATATTTTTTTTTTACTCCAGTTCTTTCTCCAGTCTTTCATGATGTCTTTGAGTACTGCTATGAATAGTTGAGGTGAGATATTTATTTAACACGTTCACTGCGGGACAAATCTTGGTGAACTTTAATCTGGTGCAGTTGAGATCGAATCAGCCCAAACCTAAGCTCATTTGCAGTGCGGATGAGGCCTTATGGACCTCAAATTTCAGTAGTTACTTACATCCTTCATAATTTTGCCTAGACAAGGATTAGGTGTTTTCTTTTTTGTGCTCTTTATTTGTCAATAAATGTTTAAAATACACTTAGCTTCGCCCATGGTTCTGTACTCTGGTTAAAGAAAAAATACCTAAATAATTTTTGAGGTCTTTTAGGCCTCAAAACGCACCAAATTTTATATAAGTCTAGTGAAGGGAATGGCAGTTATCGTCAAATTATCCATGAAAAATCATCATCTCTTGTTTTCTAGTACTTGCAATTTTCTGCGTTTGGGATCAGGAAATATATCAAACTCGGAATCACTGTCGCTATAATATGCTGGGTTGGCACGCTCGATGCCATGCGATGTTGGACATTACTAGGAATTCGAATCCCACTATTGAATTTATTCGCAACATTATCACTTCCTGTTTGAGATTCCGAATCACTAGAAAACCCTCCGATGTCCATCTTCAACCTTTTCTTACAATGTTTTTTTGCTAGGTTATTCATCGTGAATTGTAAATCTATGGCTTACACTATTAAAATTTATTTAAACACATATTAATTCACACTTGCAAAGACTAACTGAAACACTATCGATCGGTCACGATCGTTTTCGTATTTAGGTTATAAGTACCTACCTATTATTCACGTGAAACACGCTGGTTCTGTATCGACAACTATGGCCGCACTAACGTTAAGCGGTCGACTCCCGCGCCGCCCGCGTCCCGCTCAGTGCGGCCTTGAGGTCACTTTCTTGAGGTGTAAATAAACCTCAACCCGCACTGTGTGGATAAAATATCTACCCAGTGCGTTCGAGGCTTATTTCGACCTCAAACATTTTTTTTGTACCAACGAGTCCGGGTTTGAATAACATAAAGAAATGTATATTTGTCTTTATCGTACGCCTTGTAAGTAAACGGCGACAGCTCCCGCACGAGAGAGATAACACGAACTTTTAGCCCCGCACCAGCATATAGTCGAGCTTGGGGCGGAATTGCCTCAAGCCGCAGTGAACGTGTTAAATAAAGATTTTATAGAACATCAACAATACCTCAAATATTATTTCTGTGTAGCTTTTAAATATAACAGCCTCTCTAGCCCAGTTGGTAGTAGGTCTGCCATCTCGGACATTGCCGAAAGACATTGCAAAAAGTTAAAAACCCCGTTTGAAATTGCGTTCTCACCCCAGACAATAAACCAAACCATTTTAAATTTAAAAATATATTATTTTAGGAATTGACAAGAACCCAAAAATGTCCAGGTATACCCCGGATAGTTTTAAAAATCCGGCCCGTACACTCCCCGGACGGGCTCCAAACTAGAATGAATCCGGGGAAACCCGGACGGATGGCAGCCCTAGTTGGTAGTGACCCTTGCTATGAAGCTGGAGGTCCCAGGTTTGAATCCTGGTAAGGGTATTTATTTGACTTTTCCTATGTATATATGTATACCGGGTGGAACGGCTCGACGATCCTTTCCGCAAAAGGGGGATTGTTTAGATTTAGTACTGTATTTCCTCTAAAGAAACTAGGCTCATATTCGTAAGCGTTTTTAAGTTATAGCCAGTTAACTTTTGATGCAAAATACTGCAAGTGACAACCCTCATTAGGTTCAATAACATTTAACAATAACACAAAGGTCAGTGACATTTACCAAAACAACATTTCTACCCCATAATATTTCCCAGTCAATATTAAAATTGTGTGAACTACCCACTTACAATAATCTAACTAACCATAGATAAATTAAGACTAAGGGCAGTTATACATGCAGAATCGTAGAATTGAAAATAATATCTTCTGAAGCCTTTATTTTTATAATTCAAATAAACATGTTACTTTTGCATTTATTTCCATACAAATCGGTTAACCAACAGCATTTTCTAGCTTCCACGCACCCCGCCTAGTATGCTCTTCTGGCGGTGTATTATGGGCTTTATGAACCTATTTATTGTAACTGCCCTTAGTCTCAATTTCTCTATGGTTAAGTTAGATTTTTGTAAGTGGGTAGTTTGCACAATTGTATTATTTTGTTTGGGAAAAATATTAATTTTTACTCAGTCTTACCCGTGATAAAACAGTGACGCAAATAAATTGCAAATTACGTGATAAAACCTATTTTCAAAATGCCCTTGGGAGCCCGCGATTACCTAAATTTGCTTATGTTATACTGGGAGTGTAATTATAATGCCGCCGAGACGTTACGACGCTATCGACAAAGATATCCTCCACCACACCCAACTAGCCGTATGTCAATTTTACGGGCCTTTGATCGCGTGGCAAATAATCAGCCCATAGTACCACAAACGGGCCAAAACGACCAACGGGGAGGAGGTGTAGTTCACATTGCACCAAGGTTTGAAGAGCGAGTGCTGCGGTATGTCAAGCAAATTTTTGTAAACATAAAGTGTCACATTACAGTTACATGTAGGTATAGTACATAGTAATAGCAGGGTTGTCACTAAGAAGAACATTAATTAATTTTAATATTTTTACTGATTGTTCGTAACAAAAATATAAACATTACTAATCGATTCTCCTTCACTTAAACTAACCCCCCTTTGCGAGAAGGATCGTCGTGTCTTTCCACCCTGTATATTTATCTATATGAAGTATGTAAAATAGTACCTATAGTACAAGCTTTGCTTAGTTTGGGGCTAGGTTGATCTGTGTGAGATCGTCCCCAAATATTTATTTATAAGAGCTACGAGCTACACATAATACATGTAATGTCAGCCCTGCAGATGGGTCAGGCTCCAATCTGTGAATTGAATTATTGGAGCATCCAAATTGCTAAATCCTGGTACTACAAATAAAATAAACAAACAAATAAAACATTCATTTGCATTACATTGTTTGTGTTATGATTCATCATAGCGTTCGGCTATGCTCTCACCAGGCATTGACGGAGAAACGTCTTTGTCACTCAAACTTGCTAATAATGATGTTTTTATTTATAAATAACATTTTGCCGGCAATCAAGCATACAGCCCGCACAATACTAAGCGGCGCCCGTAGCTATTGACGCCTGTTATACCAGTAATACTGATGCTGACAATTGTCACAGCTGTCGCCGTGGTATTGGGGCCAGGAGCCGTATTATATTCATTCTAATCACCAATTATTACTTACCCGTACAGGAAGATCGAATCTATAAATACGGGAATAGTAAGCAATTCCACCAAAATCACTTTAGTTTAAATAATACGCAGCCCGACCACGAGTTTCCTAACATAACTTAGAGCCTGGCAGAATATTTTTTAAATACATAACATAAACTTCCCTATAAAGGGGGGGTTACTCTTATATACTCCGCGTCTCAGTGCTCCGCGTTTTACAACACTAGACGTTGTTGACAACTTGACACAAAATCTTTTTTTTTTTTAATTTATTAAGGGTATTGGCAACGAGGCCTTCTGCTCAAACCAAATCATCCGCCAAATGCGGTTACAGCACTAATTCGTGGGTTATGCGGTTCTTTCACGGAAAGTCCCACCGGATTGATAACATTTATTTTCTATATATAAAGTAAGTGTAACTTGCCTAACTACCTACCTCTACCTTAAATCTAAAATAGGTCCTTGAGGCATTGTACAGGATTCGATGTCCTTTTATACGGACTCGTTCGGTCGGTGTATACCGTGTATAAAAGCAAAAGCGGAGTCCGTATAAAAGGCAGCCAAATAATCGGCAGCCCAATAGTTCGTGTCCATTTTTTTGGTTGCGGATTATTGGGTTGCTGATTATTGCACTGTAAAAACTGTGGCTTCGGATTATTGGCCCGCTACCGAGCTTGTCCGACCCGATAAAAGGCAGCCCAATAAATGGCAACCCAATAATAGATGTACATGTAGTTGCATCGATTATTTGGTTGCCGATTATTTATTGGCCCGCTTCGAGATTGCTCGACGACCCAAGAAAAGGCAACCCAATAATCGGCGACCGAATAATCCATGTACATCGTGGTCGCCAATTATTGGGTCGCCGATTATTGGGCTGCCTTTTCGCGGGATGCGGATTAGTGGCACCCTCGAATCGAAGCGGGATTCTTTGGCGGGAATTTAAAAAGGGCGGTTGAAAATTTTTCTTTGCAAATTTCATAAATTGTTTTTATATGTATAAAGTTGTGTAAATTTCATGTAAATAGTATAATTTTGTACAAAAAGTGATTTAGGTCTAAAATACATGTAAATAGTAGCTGAACAATGGATGGCGAGGTGGATTTGGATCCCGGACCCGGAGGAAAAAGTTCCGACGATGGGCAACCACCGGTTAAAGCTACCAAAAGACTTTTAAACAACGAAGGCGGCGGCGGGTCCGTGAGTAGTGAAAAACTGTATCAACCCTACTTAAAACCTGGATACAAGAGACTATATCCTGAACATTCTTTAAACAGCGAATTCAAAGTGTTCATCGAAAGCAATAATGGGGAAAAGCTTGGAAACAAGAGCCCCATTTACTTAAATCATATATTCTCCCAAAACGTAAAGGGTGTAGTATCCGTGCATCGGGTAAATGCAAATAAACTGACCGTAATTTTTAAGCAATTAAATACGGCGAATAATTTCCTGAACAACGAAACATTTCACAAGAACTACAATCTGAAAGCGTACATCCCGGCTAAGGAAATTGAAAAAACTGGAATAATTCGTTTTGTTCCCACGAATATTTCAAATAAGGACCTATTCACCAAACTATCATCTAATTATGATATTCTTGCTGTGAGGCGTTTTACCAAAAAAGTTGGGGAGGAACGGGTACCGCTTCAAACAGTGAGTATCACGTTTTTGTCCAACTCCCTTCCGGATAGTGTCCAGTATGACCTGTTTTCATACAGAGTCTTTGAATATGTGCCACCACTGCTGCAGTGTTTCAAATGCTTTAAGTTCAATCATGCAGCTAAAATCTGTAACAGCAGACAGCGTTGCTCCATTTGCTCGGGCGACCACTTTTACAAGGATTGTGACAAAACAACCGAGTTATGTTGCGCCAATTGTAGCGGGCCTCATTTGGCAATTTCAAAAGCTTGTCCAATAAAACTACAAAAAATAATGGAGAAAAAAACCAACATTACATACGCTGCTAAAGCGGAATCTCGTAAACTCGAGTTTCCACCTCTGCAAAAGAAACCTTTTAATAATCCTGAAAAAGGTCAGTCACAAAACGTTGTTGCTCCTGCGCCAGCAGAGAAGCCAATATTCGATTTGAAAAGCGAGTTACTCAAAAACCCCGACATAATTACCGCAATGGTAAGCACCCTCGTGCAATTAGCCAACAAGACCGATTCTTCTCCAATTAATAATAGTGTTATTCAAGATATGCTCATTAAAAACTTAAAATAATGGATCCTTCACACCTTCGTATTGCTCAGTTTAATATTCAGTCTGTTAATAATAAAAAACCGTTGCTAATTAACTTTTTAAAATTGCATAATATTGATATATGTCTTCTTAATGAAACTTGGTTAAAATCAACCACATCTTTTAGAATACCTAATTATAATATTTTCTGCAAATATGCTAAAAATGAACGTGGTGGAGTTGCTATACTTGTTAAAAACGTATATAAACATACATTTATACAAACTGCTTTTTACGAAAACATACAAAATGTAGCAGTTTCGATTGTAACCAACAGAGGGCCTTTATCGGTGTTATGTGTTTATTGTCCTCCTAATCGTCCACATTTAAGATTAAACAGACTTAAAAATATAATTGAGAATTTACAACCTCCTATCATAGTTTCAGGTGATTTCAATGCGCATCACACTGCGTTTGGATGCGCTACGAATCAATCCCGGGGTAACACCCTGTTCGATATTATAAGTGACTTAGATTTATGTATTTTAAACGATGGAAAACCGACTACAGTTACTTATCCAAATAGAAATCCTTCAGCAATAGATGTCAGTTTCTGCAGTGCAAGTATAGCATCTCTGTGTGAGTGGGAAGTCCATGATGACCCTATGGGTAGCTATCAGAGCTGGGCACCGTTAATCAAATAGTTAACTTCGTTAATCGCTAATCCGTTACAAAAAAAGTTAACTTCGTTAATCGTTAAAGCGCTACTTTTTGGAAGACTTAACGGAAGTTAACGTTAATCGTTAATCCGTTAACACGTGGTAAACAGTATCTATGAGTTAGTGATCTACAACGTATAGTTCATCAGTTTCCTTCAAAAATATCCATTTTACCATCCGAGTACCTTTGAAAATTCAGGAGTTTTCTTAATGTCTCATGGCTTCCATCATTTGATCTGGAGTAAAATCAAATGCAACTATCTTGTAGACCTCCGAGGTCACAGACAAAATAACAATGTCTCACGTTGGAGGACAGAGCTAGAAATTATCGATCAGTTTCAATATACCATCCCTGCGGCCTTACCATGACGTCTTAACTCGATTCAGTTTAGGTTCAGTTTAGGCTCAGTTGTATGGAAGCGACTTAGTTCAGATCGTCAACTGAATCGCGCTAAGACGTCATGGTAAGGCCCCTGGTGTTCAAAATCAGGTCCACTGCAGCAAATTGATGGCTTGATTATAAAAATACCCCAACTAATTATGAAAACCCTCCAATCACGTTGGACGTGCCGTTCAAATTTGAAGGTTGTCTGAATTTCTCAAGAACTCCATCAGCAGAATATAAATCAAATCAAAATGATGAATGTCTGTTTTTACCGACCAATTCCACTTTGCTATCCCTGGTCTTCATCATCAGGTACCTACACTCCACCAAAATGTTGGTAACCCCCAAAAAAATTTTCAAGTTTATAAGGAAACCATTAAATCATAACGCATGTGCCGTTAAAATTTGAGGAGTTCTTTAATTTCTTCATGAATTCCATGAATTCAAAATATGAATGTCTCAAATAGGATGGGAATTAACAGACAGTTCCACTTTGTCATCCCTGGGCTCCATCATCAGCTCCAATCCACCAAATTGATGGTTTTAGTAAAGAAAAATGCTCGAGTTTCTTAAGAAAACACCCAAATCATCATGCATAAGCCTATTAAATTAGAAGAGTTCCCTCAATTTCTCATGGATCGCATCATCAGAAATAAATTTTGAAAAAAATGGGACCAATCTGCAACCACCATTGATAATTTAAAATCGGTTCAGTATTGACGGAGTTCTGACGTAACAAACATTAAAATAAGGAATAATAATAAAAAAATCACATGAATTGAGAAATTCTTCATTTTTGAAAATTTGTAGTCGGGTGGAAACAGGTTTTTTGCCGCGTGGCGCAGTATGTGCGGTGTTTTTTTGGTAAGTATTTTGGAACTGGATTAACGATTAACGGACTTGGGAAAACTTAACGGAAGTTAATGATTCCGTTAACACATTTTAAAGTTAACTTAAAAGTTAATCCGTTAATGAAAATGTTAACTTCGTTAATTAACGATTAACGGATTAACGAGTTAATGCCCAGCTATGGTAGCTATCACTATCCTACTGTAATTAGCTTATCAGTTTCTATTGAAAAATACCAAATAAATGATCCAATAGACAGATTTTTATATTCCAAAGCTGACTGGAATAAATATAAAGAACTTTCTGAAGAAGCATTTTCCAATTTCTCTTTTACTGACAACAGCCCTATAGAATTATATAACAAATTTATCTCAGAACTGGATCTTTTAAAAATTCAATGTATTCCTAAATTCATTAAAAAAACAACTTTTATTAGCAGACCGCCTGTTCCTTGGTGGAATAAAAAATGTGAAGATAGCGTCATTAAAGCCTATGAGGCTCTGAAGTCTTATAGGGCTAATCCGTCAATAGAAAATTATATTACATATAAGAAACTTGTTGCTCTTAAAAAACGAATAATAGCAGAGGAGAGAACTAGTAGTTGGCGTGATTATTGTGCTTCTCTAAATCGGTGTACCCCTATTGGAACTATATGGACTAATATTAAGCGTTTTAAAGGATCTCAAGCTAAACAGACTATTAAAAATGATGAATTTATAGAACCGTTTTTAGTCAAATTAACACAAGGTTGCAGTAACGATCGCAGCTCAATAGAAGGGCTATTTGAAATTAATAACGATAATGAAGATTCCAAATACCTTATTAAACCCTTTACTTGGAACGAATTCATTGTAAGTCTCCAATCTAGGAAAAACACTACCCCAGGCTTAGACGATATACCCTACATTCTCATTAAAAAATTACACTTTAACGGACAGAAAGTATTACTTACAATTATGAATTTACTTTGGTCACAAGAAGCAATACCTATCTCCTGGAAAACACAATGTGTAATACCTATTTTAAAACCTGACAAACCTCCTAATGAGGCTAATTCTTATCGACCAATTTCTCTCTCATCATGTATTGGAAAAGTTTTTGAAAATATGATAAAGACTAGACTTGATTGGTATATAGAAACAAATGGCATATTACCCTCATTTCAAAATGGCTTTCGACGAGGTAGGAGCTGCTCTGACAGCTTCTTATCTCTTATATCGGATTTAAAATTGGCTCAATATAACAAGTCACATGCTGTTTGCATTTTTTTGGATGTGCAAGGAGCATTTGATAATGTTGATCCTACGGTTTTAGTAAGAGTTTTATCTAATATTAAAATCCCAGGCAAATTATCCAAGTGGATATTTGAGTTTTTAGATAATAGGCAACTATATATTAAATTTAACAATATATTACACGGACCAAGACAAGTTTTCAAAGGCACTATGCAAGGGGCAACGCTGTCTCCTCTTTTGTATAATTTGTATACTAGTGAAATTAACTCATTTGTAAATACTTCTAATGTAAATATTCTGCAATTTGCAGACGATATAGTTCTATATTCCATTAATTCTAATTTAGATGTTGCTAAAGCAAATATAAATGTTGCACTAAATGAACTTTATGTGTATTATAATAATTATCTTCACTTAAAGATAAACCCTGACAAAAGCAAGTTGTTAATATTGAGCAAGGACACAACAGATGTAAATATTGTATATAATAATGAGATAATTAGAGAAGTACCTTTTCATAAATTTCTAGGTGTAGTCATAGATAATAAGTTAAATTTTGATTTACATGCTAACCACATAGTCACTAATTCTGTAAAAGGTGTAAATATTATGAGATGTCTTGCCGGTATATCTTGGGGTGCTGACCCTCAGATATTGTCCTTACTTTACAAAACCCTTGTCAGAAGTCACTTTGACTATAGTTTTCTTGTGCACATGAGCACTGATCACACACATAGATTAGAAATCATTCAAAATAAAGCAATGCGAATTATATCAGGAGCAATGTGTTCAACCCCAATTAGAGCTATGGAAGTGGAAACTAAAATTATGCCTTTACCTGTAAGATGGGTGCTGCTAGCTAATAGGTACTTAATTAAGTTATATGCTAAAAATAATCTAAATGTAATTAAAAGAATAAAAGCTCATCCCAGAATTCCTCAGTTAACAGCATTACTCTTTCAGGTGGAAGCTAAGTTTTGTAATATCTATAGGAATGAAATTTGGCCATGCTATGAAGATAGTTTTAATAGTAAATTTTTAAACATTACAGTGTGCACAAAATCTATTAACAATAATACTGATTTCCTACATTTCTTGTCACAAATTCCCAATTATTATAAATTATACACAGATGGTAGTAAGGCAGACTCTCATGTTCGAAGCGCAGTGTACAATCCTCAAACCAAATTTGTACAGAGCTTTAGATTAGATGATTATTGCTCCATTTTCACAGCTGAAGCATATGCTGTATTTGAAGCCCTGAAAGTTATAAAAAGGGCATCAGAATTTAAGAATTTCTTCATTTTTACAGACTCACTAAGCCTAATATATAGCCTACAGAATAATCAATTACATTATAAAAATAACTTCATTTTGTATAAAATTAAAGAAATGTTAATACTATTTCAAAATAATGGTGTAAATATTAATTTCATGTGGATTCCATCCCATACTGGTATAACAGGGAATGAAACTGCAGATAAAGCTGCTTATTTAGGCATAAATGAATTAGATGTAAGAAGCTGTACTAGAATTCCAATGTCTGACTGTCAAGCTTCTGTAAAGAATAATGTTGTGAAGAAGTGGATTGATATATGGACAAAAGACAGAGAGCAAAAGGGAAAGTGGTACGCTAGTATTCAATCTGACTTACCTGGAAAGCCTTGGTATGAGAAGATTAAGTTTCGCAGTCGCAACTTCATAACCACCATCAATAGACTTAGATTTGGTCACAACTGTGCACCAGCGCACTTGGCAAGATTTTCGATTATACCCGATGGCACGTGCCCTCATTGCCAGAATGGCAGCGTGGGAGATATTGAACACCTTATATTTCAATGCCAATCTTTTGCATTCGATAGACTTATCCTCGCATGTGAATTAAGTGAAGTGTTTAATAATAATGTCCCCCGCCGCTTAACTGACATTCTTCAAAATGTTGACAGTTACGTTCCGTTATTTAAGTATATCAAAAATACAGAATTGAAGATTTAAAGTGAAGTGTTTAACAAAATGACAAGTGCATATTCTGCTACGTAACTCTTAAAAGAAGTGGATCAAATAACAAAATAAAGACTTGGCTTAAAGGACCAGTATCCAGGCCACAATCTTAAAAAAAAAAAAAAAAAAAAAAGAATCGAAGCGGCGTCACATTGACACCTGTCAAATTGTTACTGTCAAATGTCAAAGACTCGCAGAATACGAGAATCGAGAATCTTATTTTTGTTTTCATATGAAATTTAATAAAAAAAAAGCGCATTATCTTTGTTTGTGTTATCTAATTTTTAAGTATTTAAAGAATTCACGCAAGTGTTATGGCTGAAGAACCAGCACTATCAAGACCAGGCGAAGCAGCGCTTAAAAACATGCAGCTGTTAAAAAGCGAAAGCACCGTCTTTAAAGTTCCTAAAGTGCCTCAAAAGAGGTCTGAAAAGAAAAGAACAACGGTGCTAGATGAAGAGTTGTACGTAGAGGTGAGTGAGAATGCATATTGCGGCTTAAGAAATAAAACATTGTATATGTCACGTGTCTTATAGTTATGATGGTAGTCATTTATTGGGCAATAACATGTCGAGCACACGGACATTTACCTTACAGCATATTTCTAGATATATAAAGAAGCAGTGATTAGTGCCCCCACGGTGAACAGTTTCAAAAACAGACTTGACAAACATTTAAAGTTTTTAATATAAACTCATTTATTTTTACAAACAATAAGTGCAGTGATATACACGCATCAGCTTTTAGCTGCTAGTGTATTAACAATATAATAAATAATAATAAAGGTGAACAAATTTACTTCACATTGTAGCCTTGTAAAGTGAAGTTGGCTGTATGCTCATGCCTTGAACAGTCTGTATTTGGTTCTCTTGGGTGTATAATGCCTCCACTACGTATAGAAGGACGCGTCCGCGGACGTCGGTAGACGCATCCTTGCAAGTTTTCAGATGGAGCATCACAAGCCAACCACACATATGTTGGTTGCTCAATCTGGGTTCATACTCGACAGATGCCAGCTGCGCAATAAGCACTCCAAAAAGTGGATGTAGCTGTTGGAAGTGCCACAGCTATCAATCTGTTTCATACGTTAAGTTCTATTTAAGCATTCCAATAAGTTTAGCAATTATCTCTTCAAAAGTAGGTAACTGAGTGGGGTGTTCATCTAGAACAATTGGATGCATTGTTGGATGTGTCGACAGAACACTGGATGTGTGCGCCAAATCTGACAACAATTGGATTGGTGGCAGATGCACCTGCAGACGTCAAATACCTACCACAGATTTGCAAACTTCTCTGTCCACACATCTATGGATGGCCATCTGCCATGATAAAATTGAGGCATGATACAATTTTGCTAGGGACTTTCCATATTATTTTATCAACAAACTGTACTTTCTTATGACAGTAGTTATGTTGTGATATGACCATGAGATAAGATTTAGGTACATATAACGAATATGCAACTTGCATACCTATTGCACAGTATAAAGTCTGTGTAAGTTGATTAAGGAAAAATTTTGAAGTTGTTTACTTACTTGTTAAAGTTAATTTTTATTTGAATTTTAAAATTCCATAAAATTAAACCACTGAAGGGTAGAAGTGAGCATATTTTAGTTAATTTCTATTCTACCGAGTGAACTTAAATAGCTAATAATAAAGAATAAATAAATAATGCGCGCATAGTCCGAAGGTTCCTCTCTTTGCGGCCCTAACCACCGGCAGCCTGGGCCCAGTCCTGTTGCCGGCGGCACTCTAGGTTAGGTTTTTTATAATATGTATTTGTTTTGTATTTTTTTTTGTATGTTGTTTTGTATTTTTTATTTTTTATTTTGTATTGTAAAAATCCTAACCTAAGGAAGAAAATAAATAAACGTAAAGAATAAATTATTTCAAAATAAGAATTCAATTATTGATAAATTCAAATTGTCATTATTACCATCAAAGCTTCTATGTTTGGTGATAACCTTTGCTGAAAACTGTCCAATTTACTATTGGACTTTAGGTCATTTCACTTTACTTCTTCCACTCAAGATGATGAAGATGTCTCCAAAATAGTTTTATTTTGTTTTTAGGGTTCCGTACCACAAAAGGAAAAAACGGAACCCTTATTGGATCACTTTGTTGTCTGTCCGTCCGTCTGTCCGTCCATCCTTCGGTCCGTCAAGACCCTTTATCTCGGGAGTGCGTGGAATTTTTGAAGTTGAAATTTAAACTATATACTATGTCCCTTGTCTATGGTCCCTTGAAACTACTACGTTGTTCAATTTCAGGGCATCGCAAAGATAATTCAAAGGGACTTTTTCCCGGACCTGGAGAAGCTGAAAGCTCAGAACGATTACCTAGAGGCCTCCGAGAACAAGGACTACACACGGCTGCGGGAGCTCGCGCGCAAGTACAGTGGCCAGAGGCCGCCTACTGAACCTTGTAAGTTTTATTTAATATCGGGATAAATGTGTGACTCTTAGACCATTTGGGTTAATCAACTATTTCTTGTCACTAGTTGCCATGGTTACGGTTTTCTTACGGTATTAAAATTCACAGAACATAGTTTTTGTTTTGGTAGCCATAATCCCTTTCCATTTACTAAAATTATTCTGATGGGCCATCTACCAAGTATGTCAACAGAACATAATATTGTTACGCCGGTGGTATGACAAAAGCTTTAAAGGTGATTTTTCATGCCACAGAAACGATTTCAGCAGGCTAAAAATGACTTCAGGCCGTTTCATAGGTGGCTCTTTCACATACTAGAAGATTTAAAATTTACCCCAGTTGCCGTTATAGAAAATACAATAATTAGTTCTAATTATTGGAAATTATGTTTTTCATGTATTTGAGGTGTGCGACTATAAAGAGTATTCTGTCTTTTATTCGGTTCTATCTATTTTATCCCCCTTTGTGATATTTGTTTCAGACAATTCTCCAGCCACATTCGACACGCCAGATATAAACCATCCACGCTCACCGCCGAGCGAGCAAAGCGCAGAACCAAAGCAAGATAAACCCAAAGATATCACGGATAAGCATTCTCTAGACTCGTACCTCGCGGCCCACACTAGCGAAGACAACGCGAGCTATGACCGCGTCATAGCCTTAGAACAGGTACAATTATTTACTCAAAAATGCTATGCAAAGTCGACTTTTCCTTTTGAAAATTAGGTCTAATCAGGTTAATTTAGGGGCTATGTTTAAGGTCAAACAAAAATTAAAAAGTTACAGAAATGGCAGTCTGCGGCATTTTGTGACAGAAAAGCGTATACTTAGAAGAAAAATACAGTAAAAAAAAAATAAAAAAATAATAAGCGGGCTGCATGTCAAAACACTCGCTGCCAGTGCCGCAAGTATAAAATGGAAGGTTTTGGTTCTCGGCTGGAAAGGCATGCTTCATATTAATTTACACATAATGGACTTGAATTTGAGATGTGTACCTAGTACACATCTCAATTTTTTATTTATTATCATGGGTATTTTTTATCTATTTGTGGTTTCGTTGAAATGAATAAGGTGAAGAAAACATCTGACGGTAGGCTAGGGTAGGCTAGATGTTGTGCTGGTGTCGCAGCGCATAAATAGAGTTAGTGTGCAACGAGATGTATTATACCATCCGCCTCGGCGGCGGCGGGCGCCGCCTGAATACATTAATCCCAGCAATCTTAATCGGGAAAGGGGCTCGACTATGCAAAGGGAAACTTCAATCTATTATATAATCTTGTATCGGAAGTAAACTGGAAGGATGTTCTATAGAAACCAGATTTAAACCAGGCGGTAGATGAGTTTATAAAATTATGTACGGCATTTTTGATATAAAATCCGGTGCAAAAATAGTGTGCGCCAATCATGGCAATACCTGGTTTGGTTTTCAGCTGAACTTATTAGCTGCATAAAATGTAAAGCTGACCACCATGCACCATCACGAGTGGAAGGCCAAAATAGTAGAAGCGTTTATGCCGAATTCTCGAAGCGTAGAGCGGAAGTTAAAGAAGGGATTACCTCCGCATACGAAGGCTACATTCGGCATATTCAATCAAACTTAAAGAGTAACCCACGTGGTTTTTGGCAGCAAAGTCTTAAATCCAAGGGAAACCCTCCATTCAAGCTTCGTAGATCAAGTTACGTTAGATGTTAAACAACATATTGGTCCCGAATCTGCTCAAGCATTTGTCACCTACTTCTCGAGCGTATTCTTGCCGGAACCCCCATGAGACACCGTACATCCTCCTCTTGAAAAAGGTGAAAAAGACATTCCTAACAACATTTTACAAAAATATGGGCGAAACTTAGGGGCGCCTATTAAAAGTGAAATATTTTTGTCCAATGTGATTCCCTGTTATGATTTTCCAGTTTTTCTTTATTACATAAATCCATGATCCTAATTGGATATTTTTTCCACAGAAGAAAAAGGCGGCTAAGATAGGGCCGGCGCTGGCGGCGGAGGTGGAGTCCCGCGCGAAGGCCGACGCCGCGCTCGCGTTGCCGAGCGTCGAGCAGCAGGCCGACCAGACCGACCGCCCCCTCGAGGTAAACCACCCTCCACTTCACCTCGACTGCTTGTCGAATTGGTGCCGAAAACATTACGTAAAACGCACTGTGTCATTGAAATAGAAAGCAGTCTCACAACTGTCACAGGGTAGAATGAAGACTCGTATCCTCGGGAATCGGGATAGGTAGTTGATATACGGAATTTAATTTATTTTTTCCTTTTCCCGCCACTGTCGACAGTTACTACCGACAATGCAGGGTTTGTATAACCGGTTTTAATAAATACCTCTTTAATTTCTGTCAACGAATACGGGTTGAAATGTAATACCTATATTTGAATTAGTGGTATTGTTATACATTAAAAGAGATGTCTACACTACAGACCGGGGGGCGATGATCACTACTTAAAAACAAAAATACATGGATCAAAACATTTATAACATTTAATAAATGATTTGCATTTATATTCAAAATTCATTTGTATTTGTGCTTTACATTTGTATAGTATTATTGTTATTGTTTCAATTTTGTTTTTGTAGCTATATAACACTATTTACAATATAAAATACCTGCATTAACTCTCAATAGGCTTTACATATTGGCGGGTGCTGCCTCTACGTGCGTCCCATGACTCGGGCAGGTGCAACATCCGCTCGGTGTATGAAATGTAAGTCATTAAATTGACAACATTTCAAAATTTTCAATGTTCCTAAATCGAAAACCATTTCGAGATATACGCCTGTAGATCACATAAATATATTTTTCAATTTTTTTTTCGCAATATTTTTTGTAAAACTCCTTAAAAATTGTTTAAAGGGTAAGTGACGTCACACAGCTGATTCAGAGCTGCCACTATAACCAAAAAAAAACTTCCGGCTGGGTTGTCACTTGTATCTGACATTGTCACTTGGCACTAACCGCACAGTTCAAATTATTCGGATATTTACTGGTGATTTTCTTGTACTTTTCGTGTGTGATTTTGATCTTCACTGCAACTCCACCTTCTCATGGACTTAAACGACGCTTAAGATTAGCTGAATACATTTATTTAGGTGATCGTCGCAAATAAATAGTGCGTTTGTAGGTAAACGATCCAAACCGGCTGCTGAACACCACTCAGCTTTATTTTCCGTTGGAACAGTAAGTAACATTTTGGTAGGCGGTAAACCCGTTTTATTTGTGCATGTTTTCATAAAGCAATATTTAACACACGGCATTTTAATAAACCAACAACAAAAAATTCAGTGTTTGTTTACATGTTTTGACGTTCGTGACGTCTGTCGTGAATGTCAGTTTGGCTCAGACTATTTAAGGTTTAAAATTAAACGTCGATATCCGCATCAAATTAAAAAAATTTCAATGATTTTTTTAGTGTATGAAACACAATCATGACGTCACAAGGCTGACTCATGACGTTTGTTACTTACGCCTTTCCTGCCCGAGTAACAATATAAATAGATTTTTAGACAAAAATATGAGAGTTACGCAAATATAAAAAAATACGTGTACCATTAATTGGTCCATTCTTTCGAACCATACAATAAAAAGTAGCACTTAAAAATATGAATGGTTGTCAATTGTCGAAAGGGTGTTGCTCTGCGTGTTAGCTCCGGCTCCGCGTACGCCTTCCAAAGGTCCGGAACACCATTGTTCCGTGATGGGAAAAACATGCTAATAATATACGTATGTATCACAACGAAGAGCAAACCTTAAAACTGGTTGACGGGGAACTCGAGTACAATGTAATGACGTGCATTTCACTTGCCAAAATACATGTTTTATGGCATAAAATGACTAAATTGATTACTCGAGAACCTTCTTTTTGCAGTCGGTTAATGGTTTTTGTGACATCCTATAGGGTTTGTTTACGTTTTTGATTTTTGACAGTGCATGCGTATTGCGTACTGTTGATATGTAGCTAGGGGCAACTAATAAACATTGACGTTGTTATGTCAACGCACATGCGCTTTGAGTTCTGTTTATAAGTGACCTAGGTAATCATTTAAATAATGGCTGTAGTCATAGGCAACGCGCAAGCGCTTTGTTAACTGTTTATTTGTAACTAAGTAAAAATCCAAACTTCAACAAGGTTTGACGCCTGTCTGTCAGTTGGTAATTTAAGAAATGTCATTAATAAGATTGTAAACAAATTATACAGGGGAGGTGCAAAATAATAATAATTAATTTATATTTTTATACCTCACGTAAAAACTGTCGTTTTTTTGATGAAATAGGTACCATGCTCATATTTATGATCTAAACATTAACGGGTTTCTTTCTTTGCCTTTCGTTCTGATACATACTGTATGTGTAGGAAAACTCAAGTTCTTGTTAAAATGTTGCGGTTTTTTAGGAATAAGGGGCTCTTAAACGTTTAATTTGATTATTTGCAGTTGGACACATGGCGCTACACGGCACGCAACTACATAATGTACGTGCCGGCCGGCGCGGCGTCGCAGCGGCCGCCGCGCAAGGCCACGCTGCGGCGCCACAACACGCGCCTGCGCGCCGAGCCCTTCGACCACGCCAGGAATAAGGCGCACATCACCGCGCTCGCCAGGGACCAGGTCACTATCACAGTATAGCCACAGCGTAGGGATGTATTCCATACAGTGAGGTAACTTCATACACGGCCAGCGGCGAGGCTCGGTGCTCGTGCTGAGGCTCAGGGTTGTCAAAAACTATGCGAAAGATATTACAGTCTGATTGGCAAACTAATTTCCATTTTACACCCCTTAAAATAGCCGAATTTTCATAGAAATTCGGCGGCGTCTCCTCCCCGCCTCCTTCCCCGCGCGCCCCCCCTCGATGACCCAGAAATCAACGGAGTTAACCCACTGTATAGAATACATCCTTACGCTGTGGTATAGCCAAGGAGTTTCTTTACCTAGTACTCTTTGTAGTCCAAGATCAATTCTCGTTCGAAATTCAAAATTCGTGCCCCGGCGACCGTCGGACGGCGAGGGTAGGGTCTGACTAGTCTGCTCTGTGTGCTTAGCATGAGTTGTACGTGGCCGTATTCGATAGCGACTGCGGCGTTCGGGGATATGTCCGTCTTGCTCTCGCTTCTGCCAGAGTAATGGTAGGAGCGAGACGGATATACTTTCGAGCGCCGTAGTCGCTATCGAATACAGTTGCGCTCAACTCATGGTAAGCACACTGCTTCTTAGTGCTTGCTTGGCGTGCTTGCTTGCTATTTGGCATGTCGTCACTTGTTTTTATCTGATGTTTTTGCTCATGTTTTTTCTCCGAAGTCGGACTACACGGTTAATCGGTGTACACCAGTGGCGGAGCGCTTAAACTATTCTTTGATTTGGCCTGTTTTTTCTTTGAGTCGTTACACATTGACACATTTAAATATGGAATATAAAGAAGTAAGGACTGCATAGAAGGTTCCAAATCTTGAAATTCAATAAGACACGCACTGATTTTAGTTTGAAACTATCGTTAGTAAAACGTTGTAACTTGACAGGACGCGAGTGGTCAAGGCAAGATCGGCGTGGACGGCGCCGCACACGGGCTGCTGGAGCCGCCGTCGCCCGCGCCCGGCGCCGGGCCCGACGCCTCGCCGCTCATGACGTGGGGCTCTATCGAGGGCACGCCCTTCCGGCTCGACGGCGGCGACACCCCGCTGCCCGCGTGAGTATACTTCATAGGCCATTTGGCGCCTTCACTAGGCGGCGAGTTCGGACAGTTCCGAACAGTCTTGAACGCTCGTTGTTAATTTATCTACTTGAAGTTAAGCTAATCGCCTTATCTGTGTCTGAACATCAGCAATACTGCCTCAATAAATCCACATAGAGCTAGGCGTTTCGCGGGGTAATTGCAAAGAAATCGAAGCAGCGCGATTAGTGTAAATGTGCCTCGCCGTACTCCGGGCAAGGCGTGTTTACACAGACCATGCTGCTTCGCGCGGCATTTTGATTGCGAGGCTGATAGTTGAATGTGGACCCGCTTATTGAGAATAATTAGACAGTAGATTAAATTAGGTTTCTGGTTTGGTATGATTGCAGCGTGGGATGCGGCGCGGCGTACCGCATGCTGGAGTCGGGCGCGCGCGAGCGCATCGCGCTGCAGCTGGCCGAGCGCGCCGCGCGCCGCCGCCGCCCCACCACGCCGCGCCAGGCGCCGCCCACCCCCAGGTACTGTGACACCGACACAATACCATTAGGTTCGGTATGTTGGCAGCGTGCGTGCGGCACGTGCCGCATGCTGGAGTCGGGCGCGCGCGAGCGCATCGCGCTGCAGCTGGCCGAGCGCGCCGCGCGCCGCCGCCGCCCCACCACGCCGCGCCAGGCGCCGCCCACCCCCAGGTACTGTGACACCGACACAATACCATTAGGTTCGGTATGTTGGCAGCGTGCGTGCGGCACGTGCCGCATGCTGGAGTCGGGCGCGCGCGAGCGCATCGCGCTGCAGCTGGCCGAGCGCGCCGCGCGCCGCCGCCGCCCCACCACGCCGCGCCAGGCGCCGCCCACCCCCAGGTACTGTGACACCGACACAATACCATTAGGTTCGGTATGTTGGCAGCGTGCGTGCGGCACGTGCCGCATGCTGGAGTCGGGCGCGCGCGAGCGCATCGCGCTGCAGCTGGCCGAGCGCGCCGCGCGCCGCCGCCGCCCCACCACGCCGCGCCAGGCGCCGCCCACCCCCAGGTACTGTGACACCGACACAATACCATTAGGTTCGGTATGTTGGCAGCGTGCGTGCGGCACGTGCCGCATGCTGGAGTCGGGCGCGCGCGAGCGCATCGCGCTGCAGCTGGCCGAGCGCGCCGCGCGCCGCCGCCGCCCCACCACGCCGCGCCAGGCGCCGCCCACCCCCAGGTACTGTGACACCGACACAATACCATTAGGTTCGGTATGTTGGCAGCGTGCGTGCGGCACGTGCCGCATGCTGGAGTCGGGCGCGCGCGAGCGCATCGCGCTGCAGCTGGCCGAGCGCGCCGCGCGCCGCCGCCGCCCCACCACGCCGCGCCAGGCGCCGCCCACCCCCAGGTACTGTGACACCGACACAATACCATTAGGTTCGGTATGTTGGCAGCGTGCGTGCGGCACGTGCCGCATGCTGGAGTCGGGCGCGCGCGAGCGCATCGCGCTGCAGCTGGCCGAGCGCGCCGCGCGCCGCCGCCGCCCCACCACGCCGCGCCAGGCGCCGCCCACCCCCAGGTACTGTGACTCCGACACAATACCATTAGGTTCGGTATGTTGGCAGCGTGCGTGCGGCACGTGCCGCATGCTGGAGTCGGGCGCGCGCGAGCGCATCGCGCTGCAGCTGGCCGAGCGCGCCGCGCGCCGCCGCCGCCCCACCACGCCGCGCCAGGCGCCGCCCACCCCCAGGTACTGTGACACCGACACAATACCATTAGGTTCGGTATGTTGGCAGCGTGCGTGCGGCACGTGCCGCATGCTGGAGTCGGGCGCGCGCGAGCGCATCGCGCTGCAGCTGGCCGAGCGCGCCGCGCGCCGCCGCCGCCCCACCACGCCGCGCCAGGCGCCGCCCACCCCCAGGTACTGTGACACCGACACAATACCATTAGGTTCGGTATGTTGGCAGCGTGCGTGCGGCACGTGCCGCATGCTGGAGTCGGGCGCGCGCGAGCGCATCGCGCTGCAGCTGGCCGAGCGCGCCGCGCGCCGCCGCCGCCCCACCACGCCGCGCCAGGCGCCGCCCACCCCCAGGTACTGTGACACCGACACAATACCATTAGGTTCGGTATGTTGGCAGCGTGCGTGCGGCACGTGCCGCATGCTGGAGTCGGGCGCGCGCGAGCGCATCGCGCTGCAGCTGGCCGAGCGCGCCGCGCGCCGCCGCCGCCCCACCACGCCGCGCCAGGCGCCGCCCACCCCCAGGTACTGTGACACTGACACAATACCATTAGGTTCGGTATGTTGGCAGCGTGCGTGCGGCATGTGCCGCATGCTGGAGTCGGGCGCGCGCGAGCGCATCGCGCTGCAGCTGGCCGAGCGCGCCGCGCGCCGCCGCCGCCCCACCACGCCGCGCCAGGCGCCGCCCACCCCCAGGTACTGTGACACCGACACAATACCATTATAGTGCGGGAAGCACAGTTTGACTTGTATGAAAAATCTACATTAATTCGCACTGTAGAGAAATCATGGCACGTTATTACCTATGTTACGAAAATAGTATATTTAAAGAATTCTCCTCAAAAACATCTATATTATAGCAATAAACACGAATTAATAATTCAATCCAAAAAATATATGAAAACAATATATCGCACTGTGGAGATTTTATATTCTCGTAATCCCACTCAATCACTTATTAATAATTTATAGTTTTCTCCAGGTTTGCCTATTTACCCTGCTAACCACAAATTTTTAAAACCTTAATTTTTGGTTTACGAAGAACATTACAAGCAAAGTATACATATCAGTTATATGTAAATTAAGATATATTTATTGACAATGTTATACACCAAAATCTCCGACATAAAGTTATCCATTATTTTTCTGTCAACAATTTAAGCTTAAAAAAGTTATTAGTGGCGTAGAGTATATGGACAGATGGATTTTTTTGTGTTTTATAAAACCTCGTAAACATGTAAATATCAAACACAAAAATTCTCTCAGCTATGTATAATACTGCATGAGTAAAATCATATTTAGAATTCTGCGCTATTTGTATTACCCGCGCGAGATTTCACAGGCAGGTGGCCAGGTGTATCCATTCACGATACAAAGTACGGTAATCAACTTTCTACCTTGTGCATAAAGCGCACATTTATTCGTACATGATAGCAAGCGATCGTCGTCAGCGGCGGCGCTGTTTGATGTTCGCCCGCTTCCGAGTGATAGAAGCCGTAGTAGATGAAATAAGGTTTATTTATTTATTATTTATTTAAACTTTATTGCACAAAATACAAAAACAAATGTACAAATGGCGGACTTAATGCCCAATGGCATTCTCTACCAGTCAACCATAGGGCCAAACAGAGACTTGAATAAAATGGTGCAAAGGGAAAATCAAGGTAATAAGGTTTAATTTTCAACCGACTTTAAAATTTCAAAAAGGAGGAGTTTCTCAATTCTTGTGTGTTATTTGTTGATGTTTGTTACCTCAGAACTCCGTCAATACTGAACCGATTTTAAAAAAATCTTATTTTATCTCAAAGTCGATGGTTCCAGCTTGGCCAATTAATTTCTGATGATGCTGGTTGCATGTCTCATTTTTACGTTGAGCTATAAATTGCATAGAAAAAGCGTATTTAGGGTCGTCATTTAATTAGACGTCATCTAAATGTGAATTACGTAATAATAATCTTTTATCCTTTTGTATCTATGCTTATACTAAGTAAAACATTCATTTTTAATAACTTTTACCATGATTCACAGCAACAGAATAAGAGTCGACTGTCCTTTACAAGTGACCAAAATTGCGGTTTACAATTTACTAAAATAGACCGAGAGTACTTTATAAAGTCTCAATTCAGAAAGTCCTAAATTTTATCTAAAATAATATCTTCCTGAGGCCTGGATAAAATATGACTACACTCGCATAAATGCGGAGAGTCCGTTGAGCCCTGAACTTTTTATAGGTTATTTTAAGGTCTAAAATGAGTTTATCGGATTTTCGCTGGAACAAAGTTGATTATATACCTACTCTATGCGGAACATTTTAGGCATATTTTTAATTGAAAATTATTTGGCCTTTACAAATGCTTCTTGGCTTTTATTCGATTAAGATTATGTACTTAATATGGCTAATAATTGTCATTTTGTATGAAACCGGGTATTTCTTTAAAAATTAAATTAAAGTATAAGGGACCGTTAATAGTTATTTATTATACAAGGGGGCAAAGTTGTTGTTTAACTCTCGGGCTTATATCCCTCGTAAGCCCTCGTAAAGCTCAAGATTCCAGTTATTGAACCACTCGCTACGCTCGTGGCTCAATTTTGGGATCTTTCGCTTGCTCGGGTCTCAAGGCACGAGAGTTGAACAAACTTTGTCGCCGAGTGTAATACAACATTTTTCCCCTCACTATTGCGAGGAAAATACAGACTACATACGATTATAAATCTTATCCACATGTAAGTTATCTTGAAGAAACCATCAAAAATCAATTTCAAAATTTGTCATAGAGTAGGTACGCTCCTAATACTTAGATATTACCAACAGCTTACCAAGTGCGGGATAAGACATGATCACATGACCAATTTAAGGTGTGACCTCCGATTGCGCATATTTACTATGGGCATATAGGACTCACTTATACTGGACTGGTGCTAAAGTGATAGGAATTAGATTACTTTGCCCCACATGTGGATAAAATGCGTTTTTCCAGGCTAGTTTTAAAGCACAAAACAGCGCTTTCCGAGCTAGTGAGGGGAAAAATATTATTTTATGCAAAAATAACAATAGAAACTGAACCAGCCTGTTGGAAAAAACATAAAAAACCTACTTATTAAATCCTATACAGTATAAAACTGCTATGGCAAAATCAGTCTAGTTCCCTCATCACAATTAAAAGTTCTCGCATGATCAAAGTGACTTCTATGCTTAATCTATATATATAAAAGAGGTTGTCCTCATCTACGATCATCGCACAGCCGAAACGGCTACGACCAGAAACTTGAAATTTTTACCAAAGCTTCCTTATAGTACATAGGCAAGAGATAAGAACGGATTTTTGGAAATTCCACCCCTAAGGGGGTGAAAAGGGGGTTGAAAGTTTGTATGGAAATGGATTTTTTTTTTGAGCTAGAGACTTGAAACTTTGTGCAAAGACTCTTTATTATAATTAAAGAAAAGTGTTTTCATGGTTTTTGGAAATTCAACCTACAAGGGGGTAAAAAGGGGGTGAAAGTTTGTATAGGAATGGAGTTTTGTTTTGAGCTAGAGACTTGAAACTTTGTGTAAAAACTCTGTATTACAATTGAAGAAAAGTGTTTTCATGGTTTTTGGAAATTCCACCTCTAAAGGGGTAAAAAAGGGGTAGAAATTTTTTATGAGAATGGAATTTATTTTTGAGCTAGAGACTTGAAACTTTGTGTAAAGACTCTTCATTAAAATAAAATAAAAGTTTTTTCATGGTTTTTGGAAATTCTACCCCTAAGGGGGTAAAAAAGGGGTACAAAGATTGTATGAGAATGGAATTTATTTTTGAGCTAGAGACTTGAAACTTTGTTTTATAACTCTGTATTACAATTGAAAAAAAAAGTGTTTTCATGGTTTTTGGAGATTCTACCTTTAAAGGGGTAAAAAAGGGGTTGAAAGTTTGTATAGGAATGGAATTTTGTTTTGAGCTAGAAACTTGAAACTTTGTGTAAAGACTCCTTAGTATAATTAAAGAAAAGTGTTTTCATGGTTTTTGGAAATTCAACCTATAAGGGGGTAAAAAGGGGGGTGAAAGTTTGTATAGGAATGGAGTTTTGTTTTGAGCTAGAGACTTGAAACTTTGTGTAAAAACTCTGTATTACAATTGAAGAAAAGTGTTTTCATGGTTTTTGGAAATTCCACCTCTAAAGGGGTAAAAAAGGGGTAGAATTTTTTTATGAGAATGGAATTTATTTTTGAGCTAGAGACTTGAAACTTTGTGTAAAGACTCTTCATTAAAATAAAATAAAAGTTTTTTCATGGTTTTTGGAAATTCTACCCCTAAGGGGGTAAAAAAGGGGTACAAAGATTGTATGAGAATGGAATTTATTTTTGAGCTAGAGACTTGAAACTTTGTTTTATAACTCTGTATTACAATTGAAAAAAAAGTGTTTTCATGGTTTTTGGAAATTCCACCTTTAAAGGGGTAAAAAAGGGGTTGAAAGTTTGTATAGGAATGGAATTTTGTTTTGAGCTAGAAACTTGAAACTTTGTGTAAAGACTCCTTAGTATAATTAAAGAAAAGTGTTTTCATAGTTTTGGAAAATTCATCCCTTATGGGGGTAAAAAAGGGGGAGAAAGATTGTATGAGAATGGAATTTATATTTGACTTGAAACTGTGTGTTAAGACTCCTTATTATATTTAAAGAAAAGTGTTTTCATAGTTTTGGAAAATTCAACCCCTATGGGGAAAAAAGGTGTAGAAAGATTGTATGAGAATGGAATTTATTTTTGATCTAGAGACTTGAAACTTTGTGTAAGAACTCTGTATTGCAATTGAAGAAAAAGTTTTCATGGTTTTGGAAATTTCACCTCTAAAGGGGTAAAAAGGGGGTTGAAAGTTTGTATAGGAATGGAATTTTGTTTTGAAACTTTGTGTTAAGACTCCGTATTATAATTAAAGAAAAGTATTTTCATAGATTTGGAAAATTCAACCCCTATTGGGGTAAAAAAGGAGTAGAAATTTGTATGAGAATGGAATTTATTTTGAGCTAGAAACTTGAAACTTTGTGTAAAGACTCTTTAATACAATTAAAGAAAAATGTTTTTATGTTTTTTGGAAATTCTACTCCTAAAGAGGTAAAAACTAAAAAGGGGGTTGAAGTTTGTTTGAGACTGTTTTTTTTAGCTAAAGTCTTGAAACTTTGTGTAAAGACTCTTTATTACAATTTAAGAAAAGTGTATTCATGGTTTTGGAAATTAAGGGGGTGAAAAGGGGATTAAATCTTTGTATGGAAATGGAGATTTTTTTTGAGCTAGAGGCTTGAATGTTTTTGTAAAAACTTTTTATTTAAATCAAAGAAAAGTGTTTTCATAGTTTTGGAAAATTCAACTTCTAAAGGGGTAGAAAGGGGGTTGAATGTTTGTTTGAGAATGATATTTTTTTGAGCTAGAGACTTGAAACTTTGTGCAAAGACTGTTCATTATTATTAAAATATAATAAAGTTGTTTGCTAAGGGCATTAAAAGTTTGTATGGAAAAGGAGATTCTTTTTGAGCTAGAGGCTTGAAACTTTGTGAAAAGACTCTTTATTAGAACAAAAGAAAAGTGTTTTCATAGTTTTGGAAAATTCTACTCCTAAGGGGATAAAAACGGGGTTGAAAATTGATAAAGCGGGGAAATAAAGATTTTTTAGAGCTGGAGACTTGAAACTTTATGCATCGATTCCTTATTAAAATAAAAGAAAACTGGTTTCATGGTTTTTTGGAAATTTCTCCCATAAAGAGGTGAAAAGAGTATTAAAAGTTTTCATGGCGGAAAGTTTTCTTTTGTATCCATAGACCTCAACTCAACTTTGTTATTCAAGTATGTAGGTAATCATTTATGCTATTTAACCGGATGGTTGTCTGTAAGAGACATGTAGCTTTTTAGCTATAATACCGCCTGTTGCCAACATCTACCTAATAAAAAACTTAAACGTTATCAGTAGTATTAATTACTTATTGCGGAGTGCAATAAAAAATATTTGTATTATATATGTGTAGGTTATTTCAAGTCACATTTTAAAAAGATAAAACAAGGTATGAATGAAACTCTGTAGGAAGAACCCTATTATACGCGGACGAAGTCGCGGGCGGAAAGCTAGTACTCAAATATTTATACAACAATGGTCCAACAACAATTGTCAGAAACCTTTTATATAATTTTTTTTTTAAACTTAATTACAAAGAAAACAATGTCTTCGTGTACGTAACTATCTAGTTGAGTATTTAAAATGTATATTATGTAGGTAATAAGGAAAACTTGTTTAAAACCAGTGTGAGGTCCTTACTGTTAATTCTAAGTAATTATTAAACATCACTAGGCATACTCAATTAATTAAAAACTGACATCTAGTATTGAGAAATATCCTTAATAGTATTATGGAGAATCACATAACAATATAATCATTTAACATATTGTCGAGAAAAATAAAAATAAAGTATAGCATATTGACAGTCATTTAAAATGGCAGAAACATAGCGACCTAAGTATACTACTAACATAGTCCGAGAGGGCTTTACAAAATTCTTATTAATTTAACTCGTAATTGTAATTTATTGAATCATGCGTCATTTTGCGGAATTCCATATTAACAACGAAAATAATGTTACTTTGCTATTCCGCCAAATGTGCTAGTCAATTAGTGCCAATCCGTTATACCTACTTGCGTATTTATTGCATGCAATTAATGTTCCCACCCAAGAAATACCAATAATAAAAAACTCGACACGTGTTTCGCCTCTCTACGAGGCATCCTCAGGAGATGCAGGAGATCTTGTCGTACTAGGGTCCGACAAGTAAATGATGTCATTCATCATGGGCATGTGCCCAGACTGGTCGGCCATATTTATAACCTGGCCACCCCCCTACCTCGCAAGCAAGATGCAAATATGCGTAATAACGGTGATGACGCTACATTCAACTGTTCGTTAACAATCACACCCCTGTTGTTGTACCTAATTATTTCTAACTAAAATATTAAAAGAATGATCGTCAGACAGGTTATGGCCATTATCCAACAAATGCTTCGCAAAATTTGACCTTTCTGGATGGTTATGGCTGTATGCCGCAAGATGCTTCTTATACCTTGTGGTGAAATTACGGCCCGCTTGCCCAACAAACACCTTATTACAATACTCACAGGTTATAAACCAGACTTGTTCCCATTCAAGATTTTATCTTTCCCATTACAAAGTTTCGAGCGCAAGGTATTATTTGTCTTAAAAGCCACATTAATGTCGTTAAATTTCAAAATCGAATCTGACAATTTACCAACGTACGTAATGCTCGCTTTAAACTTCCTAATGGGATTAGAGGATTGTGCTGCATACAACACATTATTGATCAAATTATTTTGCTTCTTTCTGATTACAACCCAATATCGCCCGATTTTAAGCGCAAAAATTTAGGGACTTTATAACGGACACTCGGCGTTTATGCATAGCTTTATTTTTTAGTGCTCGGTCTCTTTTACACGTGTCTCGATTTTGGCCTTTATAACGGACTCAGGGACTCGGGAAGTTGTTTCATTTTGCATGAAAAACAATGTTCTTTTGATAAGAAAATAATACTTAAATAGTCATTATATATATATTTTTAAAACGAAAATTATTTATTTATTTAGAATATTACATTTTACGATTGACATAATCCAATCCACAACGTAGGCTTCGTCAAGTCATTATAATTGTATTGAAAAGAAAACTAAACTAGTAAATATCATTTTTTCTTTGAAAAAAATTAAACATTTTGTTTCTTAAAGTAATGACTATCAAAATGAATATCTAAATCTGATTGCTTGTCCCATTTTACAGTAAGCTATAAGTCGGATAGAAAAAGCGTCGTCATTTAATTAGTCGTCATCAAAATGTGAATTACGTAATAACGATCGTTTATTCTTCTGCTGTTTATGCTTATACTCACTTTTAATAACTTTTACTATGATTCACAGCAACAGAATAAGAGCCGACTGTCCTTTACTAGTGACCAAAATTGCGGTCACAATTTACTAAACAAACTGAGAGTACTTTATAAAGTCCCAATCAAAAAAGTTCTATATTTTATCTTAAATATTATATTTACATCCAAAATAATAATGTATTTTCAATAAACACACAAACAAACATCTCAATTATTGAGATTTGTATTATACAAACTGTAAACAGATTCATATTCGAGATTAAACTTACCTTCGCATGGATGATGGGTTACCTTGATTAACATTTCACGATGGACTGAGCGAAATATTCATTATTTTTATTTAGGTTCTTTTTTAAGAGAGAATTATAACGAATATATTTTAGATTCGTAGTTAGAGCCATTGGTTTTTTTTTAATACTACGACGGTGACAAACAAGCATACGGCCCGCCTGATGGTAAGCGGTCACCGTAGCCTATGGACGCCTGCAACTCCAGGGGAGTTACACGCGCGTTGTCGACCCTTTAAAAAAGGAGGATTCGCTGTGTTGACAGCTAAAGGGGCAAGCTTAGCTCCGTGGGTACACCCCACTCCCCAGCTGTCAACACAGTGAATCCTCTTGGAGCTCTGGCAACCTTACTCACCGACAGAAACACAACAATATGAGTAGGGTCTAGTGTTATTTAACTGCGGTTTTCTGTAAGGTGGAGGTACTTCCCCAGATGGGCTCTGCTCCAGATTTGAGCGAAACGACATTCGTTGTGCTGTGCCCTACCACACTAAACGATATGCATCCGCTGTGCCCATACCTCAAATCACGGTTCTCCAAATCACGCCGTTTTAGTACTTACTGTTAGTTAGCTTCAAATATATAGTCCTGTATAAAAGACACCGGTTTTTTTCGATACACCTCATTTAAAAAATTCAAGTCTTTACGCATGTCACTATTTAATATTAAGGCCTTTATAAAGGACTCGGGGGCTCACTACATTACATTCATGTTAAGTGGTAGGTATACTGACCCGACTTTTAAAAAGGAACATTTTGAATAAAAACAATGTATTTATGCTACATAATATGTGGTTTTATTTTCACAAGACTGAATGTGTATTTATACCTATGTATATACCTAACTTAGCTAAACCTCATTTTGTGTGTTAAGTAAGCAACATTAACAAAAATAAAAATGGCATAAAACAGGGATCTGTGAGCTTTTGATTCTAGACAATCCACTTACAATGAAAAAAAACATAACTAAACTACAATTCTTACAATAAAAAAAATACAACAACTAAACCTGGTTCTTTTAACATGTGGATGGGATATTATAACTAATCCTTTTAGACCTGCTTACATAACACAAGGTCCGAGCCGCTAACCCGGAGTTAAGCTGTCAAATTCCATACGAAAAACACTTAACGCCCGAGTTATGTAGCTTACCCCTTAAATAAGGAGTGACTCAGCTTTTGATCTGCACAACTCGCCGTCATGTTTTATTTGTCACACACAGCCAATCGCGTGGTCGCCTGGTTCTAAAGGTGGCATAACTGTAGTAGATGAGGATTCATCTTTACTTGTTCACATCAGTATTTTAAAATTATTGGGCTCTGTTCAGTTGTTAAACAGTGGGCCAAGGTCAAGGTCGGTGTCACTTGCCGATAGTACTTTAAAACACTTTCGCAACCAGGCAAAACTTCGAACAATACCCCAGAAACCGACAGTACTCGTGCAACTCAATGCCGCATGCCGCGAACTAGATGGCAGCACCTACGTTTCGTTGATTTGCTGATAAAGTTATTTTTGATTTTATATAGTGTAAATAGTATATAATATATGGAGAAATTTATGCAATGTTATTCTTCAATAAGTATTGCTTTTTCTTTCATAAAAAACAGAGATGTCCATTTTCTGCGCTTAGCATTATTTCTTGTTTGTTAAAGAAAATTCCCTATTTCTCTCTAAATAAAGAAGTCTCTTGGGAGAAAATGCCAAGGTCATCTTAAAACTACTGTTAGATTATATTGTATTTGTTTTCTCCCACTGCACGAATTTCTCAGGCATAAATAATAAAAATAAAATAATTTGTGTCCATTAATACTACAATTTTGTATTTTATCGGGAGAAATTTAAATCTTGTATTAATATTATCATCATAAACCACTATGTAAGATATCTCCACGGTGCGAATTATTCTGTACTAAATATACAAGAATTTAAAAAAAGTCAAATATCTAAAAAACGGAAGTTGATATCGAATCATAACTTCACAGTTAGGTATACAATACGATAAGGAATTAACCCATACAGAGAAATTTGGATGTCCATTTAATGTGACTTCAACTTTTAAATGACTCCACTATTAGGTTCGGTATGTTGGCAGCGTGCGTGCGGCACGTGCCGCATGCTGGAGTCGGGCGCGCGCTAGCGCATCGCGCTGCAGCTGGCCGAGCGCGCCGCGCGCCGCCGCCGCCCCACCACGCCGCGCCAGGCGCCGCCCACCCCCAGGTACTGTGACACCGACACAATACCATTAGGTTCGGTATGTTGGCAGCGTGCGTGCGGCACGTGCCGCATGCTGGAGTCGGGCGCGCGCGAGCGCATCGCGCTGCAGCTGGCCGAGCGCGCCGCGCGCCGCCGCCGCCCCACCACGCCGCGCCAGGCGCCGCCCACCCCCAGGTACTGTGACACTGACACAATACCATTAGGTTCGGTATGTTGGCAGCGTGCGTGCGGCACGTGCCGCATGCTGGAGTCGGGCGCGCGCGAGCGCATCGCGCTGCAGCTGGCCGAGCGCGCCGCGCGCCGCCGCCGCCCCACCACGCCGCGCCAGGCGCCGCCCACCCCCAGGTACTGTGACACCGACACAATACCATTAGGTTCGGTATGTTGGCAGCGTGCGTGCGGCACGTGCCGCATGCTGGAGTCGGGCGCGCGCGAGCGCATCGCGCTGCAGCTGGCCGAGCGCGCCGCGCGCCGCCGCCGCCCCACCACGCCGCGCCAGGCGCCGCCCACCCCCAGGTACTGTGACACCGACACAATACCATTAGGTTCGGTATGTTGGCAGCGTGCGTGCGGCACGTGCCGCATGCTGGAGTCGGGCGCGCGCGAGCGCATCGCGCTGCAGCTGGCCGAGCGCGCCGCGCCGCGAGTTAAGAAGCCGAAAGGGGATTTTCTTTTGACACTGTTCATGTAAATTCGTAGTGATGTAAAAGTGATCTGAAATGTCAGATCTTACGCCGTTCTATCCACGTACGATTAGCCTATCTAGTTAGTCGTGTTTATCGTACGTATATAATTTTTTACCAAGTCCAGCTCCCTACTAATCAACTATGATGTTTAAACCGGGTCAATTTGCTTATTGGCCATCACTGTATGGGACACCATGATTCATTACTTCTTACTTTGTTAGTCATTACATAGATATTATAATAATGTGTAACATACAATTGTAAAGCACGAATCAAATTTATTAAATGTATATGTATTATTAAATGTAATAAATGTTTTATCTACGCACATATCATTAGTGCTCTAATGTGCGTTTAAAAACCGTAGGAAACGACCAGCATTATTACAATCAGTTTAACTATGGGAACTTTTTTGTTTGTGGTAGGTAAAATTTGTATTGAAAAGTTAACATTGTAGTACAGATTTTTGTACTGAAATGAGTTTAAAACTTTAAATTTGGAACAGCTGTCAAAACTCAAGTGGGTCACTATTCTAATATCCACAGATATTAAGAATAGTAATCGATATGAAATGTGAAGTCAGTACGTCTTGTTAATATAAACCGCACGACATTTGATCTCGAGTGACATGAGAATAGGGATTTCATTCTTTTATCTATGGTTTTAAAAAAACATTAATGTTGACTTTGTTCGCTTTTTTCGAATAGCCGCCATTACTGTTGTCATTTGTTTTGAATGTTTTGATAGTTTGCCCGGAAGAAAATTTATAAAAACAATTTAAATTTGAAAATATGAGCATCACTACTGCTCTACTACTAGTGAGAATGATATTATGAACACCCCGCCGGATATTCTTGGTGCAGCTACAATTGCAACAAACAACTTGTTGCCACAAAAATCACGGGACAAATACGAGAAGGCGTATAAAGATTTCATGGAGTGGAAAATGAAAAAACGAACCGTTTCAATGTCCGAAAACGTCTTGTTAGCGTACTTCGACGAATTGTCTAAGAAATTCAGATCTGCCACCCTGTCGACTGTTTACTCAATGGTGAAAAGTACGCTGAACATCAAACACCAAGTGGATATATCTAAATATTGTAAATTAACTGCATTTCTTAAGCGGAAATCAGAGGGATATAAACCGGAAAAACGTACCACCTATCCCACTGTACCACTGTAAATGTTAATTAAAATTACTGCAATAAATAATTTGATTGTATTTGTCCAAATTTATTTAAATAGTAGGTATATAGCCTATAGATATTTTACAAGTAGCACTAGTAGCAATGCAGGTCATTTCCCTATGGCTTCTGAACCCATCTTAGAGCACTTATGATATGTGTGTAGATAAAGTAGTGTATGCAACTGTACATAATTCGGCATTGAAACACACACAGTGCGGTTTTATGAAACGAGCGTCAGCGAGTTTCATAATAGACTCGCACTCTTATTATGTTGCAGTTGCATAAACTACTATTGATTCATGTCAAAAACGTGCACGAATGCACATACAAATTTGACGAGATGCCTACTGCATGCGAGTTTTTTAAGTAAGTATGTGAAATTTACCTTTTTTTTCTCGAAAACCATGGGTTTCCGCAATCTGAACTTTGTTGAGTAAACGTATTATGGCGAGTACTATTCATAAAAAAAACTTAATTCGATGTCAGCTAATGTACAGTTCTTCCTCCGCATAGTGAGAAGCCTTTCTGCAGATAATTAACCCTGGATATTTGTAGTTTCAGCTCAAACACAGAACGGCTAGCCAGCATGTCACCAGCCGCGCGCCGCCTGGCCACCAAACACCTGCTGTCCCCGCGTCTCAAGCTAACTCCTAAAGGCGTCGGCGTTCACCCCACGACCCCCAAGCGGACCCCCACGCCGCGCACGCCCGTGGTACGAACGGCCGATTCTCAACCGACCGCTCAGACTAACACAGACAATCTGACAGATAACCTTCTACAGATTAACTTGGAGAAGAGGTCGAGGGTAAAAGCGCAGGACTTCTTCAAATAGCGAAGGATTTTGTAAGACCCACAAATAGGTCACTCTTCTTTATACAATGATATAATGACAGCGAATATTTCGATCGCGTGGTGTTTAAAGACGATTTACGTGTTACGCCCAACGGATGGAACTTTCACAATCACGTCTATGATTATGTATACATTTTAGAACGTATTTCGAAGGCGTAAGGGTGAAAATCGTTAACATGTTTTTGAGCTGACCGTACAGTTACGTCTATAAATATGTATGGGCGGATTTTTATTTTGATGTCGTTTTTTTTCGTGTCAGATTTGAATTAGACCCAATTTCCCAGTATGATCCACAAATTTTTCCACTGAGTTACGAAATCATAATGGGGTTTACCGCGTAACTCAGTGGGAAATTTAGTACAATTTGTTGTCGCACATTGGGATTTCGTATCTATATATCTAGCGTAGAATAAGGAACTCTCTTTTGTTAATATTGTGCGAGTTGATTATTCATCAACTTTTTATATGGGACCAACTTCGAAATCGCGAAATAATATTTGATTATTTCATACATTTCGGTAAATCAAATGTCGATGTTTTATATGGGATGGCCAAATTTTTTTCGCGATTTTCGCGTTGGTGGTAAAAGTTGTTCAGTTGGAAAAACGCCCTGTATAGGAGTAGGACCGTGTTCCTTTCAATAGGAATACACAGAATGTGTTCGCGATTGAGTGATTTGATATTTAATTTTAAAATATACATTAAGTATAAAAGACATTCGGGCCGTTCTGCTTTCTTAGCGACAATCACTTGTCTCCTCGCTGAAAAATGCCTCGTAAAAAGTTTAACTACCTATTAGCATTTTTATAGGAGGCAAATGCCCGAAATTTTAGTTTACCTTATCAGTACAGTTTACCTGTTACTTCCCCGGTTAGTAACTGAAAAGAACTATTAAATTGTCTATTTCATACACATGTTTTTTTTAATACTTTCTAGATCAAAAATCCGAGAAATCGAGAAAATCGCGTTTCATTGTCTGTAAAAAACGAGAACGTCCCGATTCGCTCATTATGACTGCGGGTGCATTCGACGAGAATGTCGCTTACATGCTTTTGCCTTATATGGCAACTACTTGAATCAAATCTGTCTCGAGAAGATACCTTAGATTTGGTTGGACTCGGTCCAACCGATCTCCCTGGAGCGCAAACTCAGTAGGAGTATTCCAGAGTAGTAAATACCGTGTGATGTTACGGAAGGGTCCTGGATTTTCCCCTGACTACCATCCCACTTCACAGTCCGTACGCTCGAAAGCTCATTGCATGGAGTCCCTGCCAGCTTAAAAAAAGACCTAGTATAGTGAGGGACGTTCAGGGTAGAAAGTATACACACCAATGTCGGTTAAGTAATGAGCGCTTTATTACTAGAAACACTGATATTTATACTAGTTTACATCTGTTACCTTATTGCCATATGTTGGGCTTGGAATGTTAAAGACGAGTAATAATATTCATATGTTTCCTTTGTTGTTTATGAGACCTTGGACTTTGGTCGGCCTTGTGGAATGCTCGGCATTTCTATTAGGTACTCATCTTTATACATTCCGTTGCATCGGCTGTATGCAATCCAGCTGATTGCATGCCTATGCCATAACTCCCCCGTTTTTTTTTGACAAAAATTGGTTAGAGATTAATTTTTGGCTTAAGTTACAGATTTACAGATTATAATTATGAACTATATTTTAACTTAAGTACTTATATATAGATTAAACATGTGTATTAAAATGAGTCTAAACAAACATAAGGTATATATTAAACATGTGTTTTTAAATTATTCTAAACAATCATTAAGTATTCAATAAACATAAGTAGGTATGTAGGTAGTTATAGTTTAATAGTTATATTAGATATTTATTTATAATTAGCAAATTAATTACATGAGTACTTATCATACGTCTAAACAATATTGGTTAGTAGTACTTATCTTAAATCATGCTTATACATATGTTTATAAAATCCATAAGGTGTACAATGTACATTTTATTTCTACTGGATCATATGTTGCTTATTGCGACATATTTTAATACTTGCACTTAGAGTTATGTTTACGTTACATATGGGATGCATTGTTGTTTACACAAGAAAGATGGGTATCCTTATATGGTGTGCGTGTGTTAGCACATCTGATTAGCGGTTTCTAATTACTGATTTATATTTTACACTGTGTAATTTGATGGATTATTTTCGAAAGTAGGTTACAGTTTATATTTTTGGGTTAAATATACTTAGCAAACAAATGGTTAATTTGATAATATGACATTGAACATGGTAGTGGTTACAAAAATTTTAATCTTTCGATTTAAGTTTCCCTTTATGTAATATAAAATAACGTAAACTTAAAATTATAACTTTAAACTAAACAAATTAAACAAATATCAAAAATATAAAAACGCAATTGAAATAACTGAAGTGATATATTATGCAATAACTTTTTGTTTTTACAATACATTTTAGATAAATTATACGTTTCTTTTTTTTTACAAATTGTAACTTTTGATTTACTTTCAGTATTTAGTAATCTTTTATAAGCTAATTATTTTATACATGTAAAATTAAAAAAAAATATTTTAATATTTTGATGTTAGTTTTTTCTTTCTAATATATCATTTTTTCTTTTAAACTAAACTTTTTCCTGGGAATACTATGGGTTAATTAGACAGTTCAAATAAACATAAAGTTACGCACATATAAAACAAATCTGATTTCTATAAACTTTTAAGAAAATATATCATTAATTACAAATACGATAGTTACTAAATCTATTTAGGTAATTTTTTTTTGATGCGCTTGATGACGAAGCATTATTTTAACCATTATCTTACAATATGAACTGGATATCTAAAAGATAATTTTATTTTTAATTCCTAATATGGTATTTAATATTTATTGTTTATAGCTGTCATTAGCAAATCTTGTTTATTTAGGCATTTTTGAATAAAGTAAATATTTATCACTTTTACTAATTTTTTTATGTTAATTTATTTATTTTTTATATATTATTTATTATTTCTTTGTCGTCATTAGTTTTATAATTAATTACATACACACATATTCATATTGTATGTGTATTAAATTGGTTATTAAAATGATGTATCTAAAACATAAATCTCTATTACGTGCAGGTTCTGCCGACTTGATTAATTTAATATTCTTTTTTTTTTGTTCAGGACACAAGGTAATTTATTTTGATTTTTATTTATTTTGAGCACTTACATATATTATTACATATACATATTTTTTATTCATTCAGGCAGTTCTTTTAACACTTCTATGCTTCATAACTTGCCATGTGTCCAAGGGACACGGGACGGTTGGTTCTCGACCAAACCATGATCCGATCACCAAGGATTCTTCTGCCTGCCTGGTTTAATCCGCTGTATTGCTCAAGGCTGACTCTTAGGCCGCCGAAGATGCGATAGGCGTATTTAATCATTATTAATTTATTTTTATATTATATTTTTACTTTATAAATATTTAAGTTCCTTTTTTATCGTATTTTTTTTTCACATCATGTAAAATTCAACATAATATATATAGTATTTATAGTATGGTATAGTAATTAAATGATCTCGACTATATCTAAAGTGAGTTAAAATCTCTGTTTCCTTTGCTGTTTATGAGACCTTGGACTTTGGTCGGCCTTGTGGAATGCTCGGCATTTCTATTAGGTACTCATCTTTATACATTCCGTTGCATCGGCTGTATGCAATCCAGCTGATTGCATGCCTATGCCATACTAGAAGATACTGCCAATTTATTAACGTAGTCATGAAATATCGGACACAAAATAGCTGACTTAGCGTTGTCGGGAGTATCAGAAGCATGTGGTAAGCGACATTCTCGTAGATGTCTCTGCGACATCGTTGACACAATTCGTTAGGGACATGTATAGATAACGATTATTCAAATCATTGATTAATTTGATAAAATGTATAATGGATAATTTTTTTTGTACAAAAAACATCGCAGGCAGAACTGAAGTTGAATGAGATAACATATGCAATAAATTATGTATTACACCAGTATGATGTTTTTTTACGTATTCTAATGCGGGTTATGAGTAACAGAGATTACGCAATATTGGACTCTATCTCAGTGAAACCCCGTTTAAAATGTAAGTATGTAACTACTTAATCCATTTTGTATGTAACGAATGGGTGTGTAGGCAATCTAGAAATGGGCCCAAACCGGACTGCCGAAAACGAATTTTCGGCCGAACATTCGGTTCAGTTGAAAATCTTTCCGAATATGCTGAATACCGAATATTTACCGTATATTCGGCTTATCTCTAGGCCATACCATTCATCGAGGAGAAACAAACAATGCAAGCATCGCTTTCGGTTGGAGACGTCCCGGTAGGACAACCAATAAAATCATTACGACGGTCTGTCGAGGGACAGCTACATGCAGTTGGACTGGCTGGAACGAGGCTAAAGGTAAAAAAAAACAACAAGTACAGTGATGGTCCCAAGTTTTATTAAAACTTCCATTATATCTAAAAAGATACATGGTTTATAATAGTGCTTATAATTAAAAACGTTTAATATTGCTATTCAATATCACGTCATCTGCTTGAGATTTATAGATACATCTATTTAATAATGTATACTAATAACTAACTATATCAACCAAAGTAAATAATAACATTCGATAATAAGATCGGGTAGTTTGGCGAAATGAACCAGTTTTTCACAGTAGATAAAAATGGTATCGATCGGTTATGAAGTGTAGAAATATGAGCAGAATCATCTCCGTGTTAACAAAAGTGACTGTAGTTCATGACAAATAGCGACAAATAAATAAATTAAATATGCGATAAAAATATATAATACATTTTATCGCGTTTTACAACGTTGTATATAAATGTTCACAGCAGCCACCATAGCTAAAGGACGAAAGAAATGGTTTAAAACTACCCTCCATTGCACATACTATAAATAAAGAAAGAGATCAGTATGACATAAAGCGCACCTCACTATGTCATTAGCTGCTAACCATTGTGGAAGAATTTGGAACCATTATTTGCATTAAAAGCCGGACACTTTTTTTACCATATCGCCATAAGAGATCATCGTCCTTACTGTACTGTCCATAGTATAGGCTGTGCGTAGTCTGGTTGTCTATAACGCCAACTGTTTTAAATATTTCTTAGATATACTAATTAAAATTCATCATTAATTATGTCAATCCAAATAATTACAATATTATGTTAAGTCAATCAAAATAATTCTAACATTGTTCTAATGTGCGTTAAATCAGTTAACATTAAAATTTAACAAATCAATTCAACACATTAAATTCAAATATGTACCTTCTCCCAGTAACTACCTATTACATAAATATTACACAAGTCCGCAACCTACGTACTAGTTGGGAAACCGTTATACCTAATATTCTTTCATCGGCAATAACATGCGTCGTCGACTAATTATTAATTAACTAAAATACGACTTAAGGTATAAACCATACTCATTGAGGTAATCTCTAATAGCTCACCAAAAAAACATTACCAAAACGCTCCTAAAAATATTCTAAACCACGTTTCCGGCGGCTTCGGTTTATAGTACTCAGAATTAGGCTTCGGCTTCGTATCATCCGTGGGATCCTCCTTGAATATGTTAACGAAAGAGTTCCTAATACCGAATTTGAAGAAGGCCAAATACGGACAGTTCTTCATGAGCCAAACGCTGTAGATATAGTTGATCATGAAGTAGAGGCGTCCTAGGTAGGTGGTGTGGAGGAAATTGAGGAGGTGTACGAAGTTGAGGTTATATTTGGACCAGAAGGGGAGGGCTTTGTATTCGGGGGCGTTGTCTATGGTCTCGTAGTTGCGCAGGTAGAGCAGGCGCGGCGCGCGCGGCGGCAGCCCCTCAACTGCTGGCGGTGAGATCAGGTGGGTCGCGTCCACGCCTGGTGACAATACACAATTTTAACCATAACTCCCGTAAGAATCGCATCGCCCTGAGAATCATCGGTATACATATAATAGTACATTACGATACAAGTGCGAGTAGGAGAAAATTCGCAATGAGTGGCGATAGAAGAAAACACGATCGAAGGGAGTGTTTTAAATCGACACGAGTTGCGGATGACCTAATAGCACATGTATCGTACGACGTTTTACAGTACATATGGCTCTTTGCATTTTTGACGCAGGCACACAGTGTTCATTATCACACTAGTGCGGTAATGTAGCATGTAGCACCATATGTACTGTAAAATAATTTGTGCTGCGAAATTGAATAATGGTACGATTTGAATGATTCTACAATTGCAGAGTTTCACTTTGATTCTCATTTAAAAAAATCTAGCTTCAGTATTGGCTTCAATCATGTGTATCGTTCAAGTTTCAGCTGAATATCTCCTACATCCATTGTTTGTCCAGGTATTATTTTGGTCTTTGAGTAGGTATTAAACCAGACTGAGTAGCAATTGACACGCCTATCCCTCTGCCGAATGCATATAGAATAGAATATAATTATTAGAAAAAATAGAAAGCATAATAAGAAACAGCTAAATTTTTGACTTTAGTAAATTAAGGGATAGGACGAAGCCTCTTGCGGATCGCTTTATTGTTTGGTAAGTAATGACGATGCCTGTTGCTGTTTTATATCTGTACCTAGCATAGTGGTACCTATACCTACCTGACGTGACGACGCCTGCGTTGCGGATTTGAATTTGTCATCCGCAGATTTCATTTGTTTGATTAATAAATAATTTGTTTTAGGTTTTTATTTATATCATTTTGTTTGCAATTAGCCAATTATGATAATACCGAATAAAATACTTATTTAGAGTATTATAATAAAAGAAGTGCCACGAAATAGACTCATCTCAGCATAATGCTGGCGACTTCCAGCGCTGACTTTCCGATGATAAGATTTGTAATCGTATGTAGTTTTTATTTTACTCGCAATAGTGAGGTGAAAAATATTGTATTACACTCGGTGGCAAAGTTTTTTCAACTCTGCCTTGAGAGCCTCGTAAAGCTCAAGATTCCAGGTTTTGAACCACTCGCTGCGTTAGTGGCTCAATATTGGAATCTTTCGTTTTCTCGTGTCAATATGAGATGAGCCCGAGAGTTAAACAACAGCGTTGCCCCGTGTATAATAAATAACTATTATCTTGTTATTGAAACAAACAACTACTTTATCTACCATGACTGTTCAGATTAATTGGCCACTTGATGATTTACTTGAAGACAATAAATTGTTATTATAGACCAGCAGAAATGCAATCTTGTGGCAATGTACAATAACCTACAAAGATATGAATACAGCTAAAGTGCCAAAAATATGTATACAGAACACAATTGTAAAGCACGAATCAAATCATTCATTAAATGTAATAAATGTTTTGATTCATGTTGTGATCGGGTATCCCAGTGGTTAGGGCGTCTGCCGCGGAAGCAGGAGGTCGCTGGTTCGATCTCAGCCCTGCTCACCGGGGATCTTGGTCACTTTTTCTTTAGTATATGACATCTCTTTCAATTTATAATGTATACAGAACTTAATTGCCTGAACATTAATGTGGTGTATAGATATTTTTGGCACTATGGCTGTATTTAATATATCTTTGTAGTTGACTGTACATTGTGATACAAGTGTGCTATGGTAATTATACACATCGGCTTTCTTATTGCACAATATCGCCTCGTGTATAATGATCATGCACACAGGTTTCATACGACGTTTTTCAACATACTTGTGAGTAATAAATTAAAATTTTATTCGTGGTTATTAACTATTGATAAATACGTTAACTTAATGGTCAGACATGCCAGAATGCCTACATTTTAATTGGCAGAGGTATGAGTTTGACTATGACTCCTTTATTCACTACCTAAAGCTCCTAAAGCTTTAACGGCCTCCTAGCCTAGTTGGTAGTGACGCTGCCTTCGAAGCAGGAGGTCCCGGGTTCGAATCCTGGTCAGGGCATTTATTTGTGTGTTTATCACGAATATTTGTTATGAGTTATGAGTTATGGATGTTTTCTATGTATTTAAGTATTTATATGTATCTATCTATTATATATATCGTCGTCTAGTACCCACAACACAAGCCCTTGGGATTACCGTGGGACTAGGTCGATTTGTGTAAGATTGTCCCGCAAATATTTATTTATTTTATTTTTATTTTTTAAAGCTTCTTGCGATGCCTTTTCGACGTACTTTTATGGCAATACTTTATATTTTCAACTAATAAATACACCTGAGGCCCAAACGTCACAAACAAGTATATCTATCACTACTACTACGCGTTTTTTGGTTCAAATTGTATCTCTAGAGCGGCCTAATTCCCATATTATTAGTTTTACTTCTAATTAATTAATTTATTTATTTGTTATTCTGAGAATCAACAGCTAACAATTCATGATAATTATATAAACTAATTGCCTATAACTTAACTTAAGTAACAGAGAGCCAATTATACGAGTAGGTTCTCACCAGTAGTTTATAGTTGCATTTTATCATAATAAAGCGAGAAAACGGTCACAAATATTTTACGTGAACAAGTTACCGTGCCGCACCATTGGAGGGCATTTTTTTTGAATCGCGTTGCGCGCGCAAATTTTCAAATTACTAAGGCCCGCCCAACACCAAAATAAAAAATCGATGTTTCCGTTCGTAGACTTTTCTATTAGACAATTTAACCACGCACAAATATTTCGTAATCCCCATATAAAATAAAACTCGCAATCATAACCTAACTACACGGAGCTACGCTATCTTCTATTTCCGCGTGATTTGCAGGTTAGGTTCGTTAGGTACCTTTAGATGCCCGAAGAGCAAATGCGGGGCTCCGTCTAGTCAGGTTGTGGCAGAAAATCGGAGAGCAAAGAAATTTAATAAACGCCGTTACAAATATTTGTGCATGGCTAAATAGTCTAATAGGAAAGTCTGCGAATGGAAAAATCACGTAAGGAAGAAATACATCTGATGTAAGTTAAGAGTAGGAAAAAACGTGCGCGGTTAAATTGTCTCACAGGAAAATCTGCGAATGTAAAAAACACGCGAGAAAAAAATGCTTCTGGAGTAAATTAAGAATAGGAAAAAACGCGAATGGAAATTACGCTGCAGTGAAATAATGATTTTGGGAAAATTATCTAACCATCGAATTTAAACTATCGTCAGACATATTAATATTATAATAAAATTACGGATCACGTGTTTTTAGTCAATATGCGGACACATGTTTCGGACATCTTAGGTGCCATTATCAAGAGCCACGTGCGGGCGGACAGCTTCTTCTTGCGGCGCGGCAACATGTCGCGCATAGTGACTAAAAATACGTGAAAGTTATTCGTAAGTTTATTATAATATTATCTAACCAGTCCCTCTAATATCAAAATCGATGCAAACTGATTAGCTTGGTCTGACTACAAGATTTTGATACTTACCTAAGTATTTACAATTTTTCGCTACTATACATGCAACCATGAACATGCCATGTTCGAAAGGCCAAGAAGATGAGAATATGTTTGCGATCAAATCCCGCATTCATATAAAATTATAAGTGGATTAAATTTATTGAATATTCTTACCCGTATCTATCGGTTTCCCCTTCAGTTGCTCTCTAATTCTCCGCTGTAGATCCACTCTGTCCGTCTCCGTGTAGATGTATCCCGGTACATTAGCCAGGTGTTTCACCTGATACAGAAACGAGTCGACGTTGATCGTCGGGTTGATGCACCACATGCTCTCCAACAGCACTCGGGACATGTGCTCGAAGTATTCTGGAACGTTTTCTAGACACGGCGTATAGACTCTGTCGAGTACCGCCTGACAGACTTCCCGTGTCTCGTCTACGTTTCTGCGGCAGAGGTTGTATCTGCAAAGAATTAAACATTTACAATACAACATCTCTTCATTGCACCTCAAGCAACGATAACTATACTCTTCTCTTCTCGCGAGCGTTTTCCCGGCTTATGCCACCATGGAGCCTGGGGTCAGCTTTGACAACTAATCCCAAGATTTGATCTGATCTTACACCAGAATTAGGCCTTAATGGGATTAGTCTGGTTTCTTCACGATGTTTTCCTTCACCGAAAAGCGATTGGTACCTAAATATCAAATGATATTTCGGACATAAGTTCCGAAAAACTCATTGGTGTGAGCCCGCGTTGCAGGATTTGAACCCGAGACCTTCGGATTGAAAGTCTCACGTCATATCGCTGGGCCACCAACGCTCCAACGGAAGCTACGCGAAACCAATACAAACAGTATAATTCGAGTAATTTGTTGAATCAGGCATTACTTTCCGGAATTCCATATTAGGTACCTAATAACGAAAATAATGTTACTTTGCTATTCTGCCAAACGTGCTACGAGTATTAGTTAACCCGTAGAAAACCCGTTATATATTCGTACTTGGGTATTTTTTGCGTGCAATTAATTTTCCCACCCGCCCGCAGCAAACAAATATAACAAACCACCACCAATAATACAAAAATCGACACGTGTCTGAGTCGCTTCCCTATAACTGGGCCTAGACTGAACCTATAAACTGAATCGCGTTAAGACGTCATGGTAAGGCCCCTGCATATCTACTAAGAATGCCTCGAGTATTATATTACATATTGGTGTTGATTGTTTGTTGTATATATTTGCGTTTTTTTTTTTGCTGCGTAACAAGTACATACATACATAGTACCTATCGACGCGCGAATAAGAGGTCTCATCGCAAAAGAGCATTATCTTTCAGACAACTTTTGGGTGGAGGAGACAACAAAGTATACATTAAGTACTGATTGATTATTAAGTTTAAGAAAAATTAAGCTTATTTACTTACTTATTTCTTTGAATGACGTTTACTTAATAGTTAATAAGTTTTTCGAAATATTTGACTTCATAAAGTTTTCCTCGACGTCCCTGCTGTATAATTTAACTTAAAAAACAAATGACAAAAACTTTTTATTTCTTTATCATTACATGAATCAGTAATTCTTTGTTTTCTTACCGTAAAGTTTATGTCAATCTCATTATGTTAATGAACACCTCCCGTAACCTGATTTTAGAGTTCCGTACCAAAATGGTAAAAAAGGAACCCATACGGTGTGACTCAGTCTGTCTGTACGTCCGTCGGTCACATCTTTAAATATCTCGAGAACGAGAAGTACTTACTAAAGCTACACCGATTTGAAATTTGGAATAGTTCTAAACAAAGTTAGCCCAGACACATTAAGAGAGGATTTATCATATTGTTACGCCGGTGATGTGAACAAAACTTTAAAAGTGATTTTTCATGCCTTAGAAGCGTTTTCAGCCGGCTGAAAATCAGTTTCAGGCCATTTTAGAGCTGGCTCTTTCACATACTAGAAGATACAAAATTTACCCCAGTTGCCGTTGTTTTCAGGCGCCTGAAACATGTTTTCAGTTCGTTTCAGGCCGCCCTCTACCAGATGGTACAATAACCTGAAATCCGTTATCAGGAGTTTTCAGGACTCCTTATGGGCCCCTGAAGTACAATTCAGTATATAGCGAAATTTAAAGAGACAGCACTCTTAGATAGAGATAGCTATACGGACCGTTCGAGAAGTGTGTGAAAGAGAGGGATAGAAAGAGACGGCAAGAGTCGAGAATGTTCTGGAACACTTGCGGACACACCTGTCGCGTCTGGAAGCATCGCGAGAAGCAGGTACTTAACTACTTAGGTACCTACTAGAATCGAAGCCAACCTGTCGAGGCAAGATTTGGCTGGAACATTCTGGAACCATCAGGAGTACCGCCGACGGCATATAAGCGGCAGCCCGTCGGCCGCTAGGGTAGTTCAATTCTGAATGTGATACAGTGCGGATCAAGAGCGAATCGGAGCGAAGTAAAAGTGACGAGTGCGTTAAATTAGTGTGGCTTAAGTGTGTTCAAGTACTGTGTTTAGTGTCTTGTAATTAACAATCAAGCCTCAGTTTTAATTAGTGGTGAATTAGTGCATTTTTTATAAAGTACCCACCCCTCAAACGTAACAATATATTATTTTATTTTCAATTAAAAAGGCCCGATAAAATAGGACGCAAAAGTGAATAGTTTAGTCTATGTCATTTGAAAGGACTTGATGATTCGAAAACTATTTTTTTATTTTTTACAGTGAAAAATGTTTTATTTATAAACAAAAATGAAAAAAAAACACTATCCCCCCCTATATGCCAACAGCGCGTACAGTGGCGCATAGAAGACTCTGCTGAATGCGCTTCTTGTATTGATCAGCACCTGAATGTGACCTGCTTGCATGGCGATGGGCGGCTGTGTGTCAGGAATGCTTGGAATTTTGCGAGGCGATGGATAAAAGGCAGTCTAATGTTTTTATATGTTAACATTAACATTAACATTTTGTTTTTGTTTTGTTTTGTTTTATTTTTATATTTTAATCTTAATTTTAATTTTATTTCCCTATTGTATGTGTATATGGACGACCTGTCTGAATTAAATAATTTGAATTTGAATTTGAATTAAGTTTCTGTATTTAATTTCACAGTGTATTAGTTTGTAAGACTGAAATGCTGTGTAAATCAATATTAAATAAATAATAATAATAATACCCAAAACCTTAGAAAACAGCCTGAAAACTCTACAGATTCCCACACACATTACACACACCCTTCAAAAAGCCACAATTTTGAATACATGCCGTATTACTAGGAAGTTTTTAACTTCATCGACCATATCTACTTAACAAATATACCTACATAAAAAAAAAACTTATTTATGCTTGGCTATGGCCCGCACATTAAGTAAATTACCCTTTAAAAAGGAGATATAAAAAAAACTAAAATAATAATAATTGCCTTATATTAAAGTGTCTTAAAAGGCCTCTGCGCTGTTGGCTTCGGCCCCACGCACGCCTTTCAAAGGTCCGGGACCCCATGGTCCCGAGATATGCCAAAGACATACAAATAATAATAATCACCGAAGTTTACATACATAGGGATATGGGGACAGAGAAAGCGACTTTGTTTTATATTATGTAACATGGCGGTCAAAGTTCAAATTAAGACCAAATTTTTTATTTATTGAAAAAAATATATTGAATATAAGGTCAACAGAATATTTTTCCTGTAATATTTTATGATACCTACCCAATGTTACTGTTGTGTAAAAAATATTTTTTCCTTTAAATCTTTAAAACTACGCAACGGATTTTGATGCGGTTTGTTTTAATAGCTAATAGCCTAGTTGGTAGTGACCCTGCCTACGAAGCAGGAGGTCCCGGGTTCGAATCCTGGTCCACGGCATTTATTTGTGTGTTTATCACGAATATTTGTTCCTGAGTTATGGATGTTTTCTATGTATCTATGTATTGATATGTATCTGTATATTATATATACTGTCGTATAGTACCCACAACACGAGCCTTATTGAGCTTACCGTGGGACTAGTAGTAGATTGTCCCAGAATATTTATTTATTTATTTAGAACGATCAAGATGCGTATCTTTCGAATCGCGCTGTTAATAGCGATTCGAAAGCGAGAGCAACTCATGGTACCGATATACATTTGAGAATGAGCAAGATGATAGGTATACTTTTGTATCGCGTAGTCGTTAACGAGAGCAGCTCATGGTACCGATACAGGAACTATTGCGCTTTTTACTGCTGACTCACCTATCATGCAAACCGATCATATGTCCAATTACAGCCCACGTGTGACAGTAAGCATCCCAGTCGAACTCCTGTATCTGCCGCACCCCGAATTTGTCAGATTTGAGGAGAGAGAAGCCCACGAATCCGAACTGGGTGAGCGCGATGTCGCGCTGCGAGACCACGCCGAAGCCCTGCAGTTTAGAGGCGAGCCCGGCCTTCAGGTGGCGGCTGCGGACGGTGTATAGCGACTTCCACGACCTGTAAACAATTGGGAAAACTAAATTAACAGTATCAGTAGCTGAATAGCTGTTCGAGCGAGGCGTGCAATGCAACGGAGTGGGGCTTGCGGGCCCTGTGTGCACACTGCACATAGACGCGGCATGCGCGCCCCATGCCCACCCCGCTGCACGCTGCTAGACTCACACCATCACTCAGGCCTTAAACCGCGTCCACAGTAACGCGTGGTGAACGTTACCGTACCCATCGGGAGTCAATGTTCGAGCTTTTGTCGCGCATAATCTGGGCGGCTGACGAGACTCAGACAATTTGGGCTCACTTAAGTCAGGCTCATTCGGGTCAAGACTGCTTTATTCGAAAGTATTTGCAACTCGCTCCCATAAGTTAAGGACGAGCAAGATTCGCTAGCGATTGTCATTCTACAGCAACTCATACTACCGGTAATGCGGTACCATTACCGGATACGGTACATACTAAGTTTTAGGTAGCCACAAGTCGATAGCGACTGGGCGAATCGAAAGTATTAGCGCCTGAGTGCGATGTTTTTGCAAGTAGTGCGAGATGAATATCTGAGGTTCAGTGAGAAGATGGATCTTCGCCCCTCCTCTGTTTGACATGGGGCCTCCTATGTTATTGTTATTTATTGTTATTCAGTGTAATATTTTGCACCTGTCTAGGTTTTTGTAAATGAATAAATAAAATAATAATAAAATGTAACTCGCTCTCGCCAGTTATGTTATGAATGAGCAACATGCAAATACTTTCGTATCGCGCAGTTACTTGCGACTGTCATTCTATAGCAACTCATGGTACCGGTACAGTATAAGTATCAGCCATCTAGCGAGACTATTTTTAGGGTTCTGTACCTCAAAGGAAAAAACGTAACCCTTATAGGACCACTTAGTTGTCCGTCCGTCCGTCTGTCAAGATGCTTTATCACGGAAACGCGTAGAGGTAGCAAGTTGAAATTCTCTCTCTCTCTCTCTGTCTCTTGTAGCTGTGAAAACCCAAACTTCTACGAGTCTAGGTCAACGCAATCAAAAGATACGGCCGTTTATGTCGCATTTCCTTACGGTACTTAAAATTTGGCAAAGAGCAAGAGCTTGTAGCACAAATACAGGAGAAAATCCGAAAACGGTATAATTGCCGCACACTGAGAGTTCCGTGCCACCAGTATTTTTAAGTACATAAATGGGATAGGAGTATCCTTTGTGCGGAACCCTGGTTGGCTAGCACTTGGCTTATCGTAAGCACCTAATACATATACACGCCTCTGAAGCTCTTATAATATCACAAATAAAAAATAATAAATCCGAAGCTTAAACGCTTTAAGCTTTTAAAGAGATTAGGATCAACTATTTTCTATAAAAGCACAAAATTTTAACCCAAAAAAAAAACAGTCATGAATTCTAATGATGTACCGACTCCTTTATCGTTGTTATGAGTTTTTTTATTGAGAAAAAGGTAAGCATTTCACTACATCAATCTCACCTGATACCTAAGTGTGACGAATGTTACTGGTCACTTATATTTACCATTCTCTATCATTGACCGACTTAAAAAGAGAAGGTTATTTTTTATTTGAGTTTTTGTTTAGTTGCTTAGATACCTTAAACATGTATGCCAATTCCAATGTAAAGCTTTCCTTCTGAAAAAAATATATTTGTGTTCCGTTTATTAAATCGTTTCATTGAACGAGTCCATGACACTAAGGTCGTAATTGGGAGCATCCTTTGTGCAACCCTTGGTGGGCGAATCCGACTCGCACTTGGCCGTTTTTTTATCTTACGAGATGCCTCCAAAAAGCCCCTCATTCACGGCAGTCCGCCGGCACCTCCGGCACGTAATATAGCATCGTGAATGTCGTTGCCGGATGCGTGCCGTACGGCAACATCCTGCTAGCTCCGCCCACCTCCTTGCAGTCCGAATTGCACTAAATTACAGTAATAAACAATTGAGAAATGCGGCAATGCATAAAATATTAATTATTCATTATTAAAAATGACATAAGAGATGGCGGCATTTTTTAAATTCGAGTACATTGTATGCGCTACAACGCAGCGCTGCGCATCTTTCAACGAATAAGTGCGAATTGGACTGCCATTGCACACCGTGTGTCCGCTACATCCAGCCATGCCGGAGTGCCGGCGGACTGCCGTGAATGAGGGGCTAAAGAGTGTAGACTTGTATAGACCCAAATGGTATTTTACTGCTGTTAGCGATATGTAACTAAGATAACCTTTGTGCTTACCACGATTTGTACTGGTTGTACCTAACCGTTAGGCGCGTGACTGCTGCGGCGTTCGGGGATATGTCCGTCTCGCTCCTGCCAGAGTAATGGTAGGAGCGAGACGAAATTCAGCCTTAACCACCGCGAAATTACAGAAAATCGCCTGAACTGCTTCGAGAAAAAGATAGGCACGGCCGTGCCTTTGTTTTGCTCGACCTGTTGGGGGCACGGTAGTGCCGTGCTCAGTGTCAAGAAGTATATATGGACTCGGGCACAAAGTGTTCCGTGCTATTAGAAAAAAAAAACATGTTTGTTGTATGGGACCCCCCTCTTAAATTCTTGTTTTATTTTAAATTAATTACTTAATTATTTTTAAATAAATCTGTTAATATTTACGGCATTTCCCTATTGCCGTTATCAATATCCAAAAAAAAATATTAAAAAAATCAAGTTCGTTGTATGGGAGAATACATAATCATTGTTGAACCTAACATATCAACATTTTTACTTACGTTGTACCCGGCTTAAGTTCTTGCTCGAACCAGGAATTAGTGTGCAGAATAGTGGAAAGGTATCGCTTATAGCTGGTGTACAGGGACGAGGAGCGGCGTGAGCTGATGAGGACCTTGAGGATGGAAGGCACCGCCAGCACGGCCAGCAGCCCCATCAGCATCGACGATGTCAGGGAGAAGCTGTTGTCCCAGTAGAAGCGACGGCCTCTGTGAACAATTGGCGTTTGATAATGATATTAATGATGACATTGATAACGCTGAACAAAATAACCGTTTTAAAATGTGTTCCACTTTTAATGTGTTCCACTCGCGGTAATTCTCAGTGATGGTACTGATGGCGGTAGGCAAACTTTTTATTTATTGGGAACAGAACTGCTTACTTAAGGACTTAGTGGAGAGGCAAAAATGGTTTTGCCATTTGCCTTATGGTGATAGCAAGCAAGCTAGGCTCTTCAGTAATACTTCCCTCAATACACTGTTTATCCTTTTACAAAAATAATTCTGACCATAATATTATACCTATCCTCCTATAAAAAGCCCACAATAAAACCATATGTGCATGTAGATCATCGATGCTGATCTAATATTATGCGGTGTGATTGTTTATGTTTGTATCTCATGGCCGTACACTCGTCACAGCATACAAAGTACCTACAACAAATGTTCCCAACGCAAACAGGAAGACGGGAACTTGGGAATACGCCCTTAGGTACCCTAAATCAGCGTTTCTTTCTAAAAGCGTAATAACCATAAGTAGGAAGATTTACAATAATCTTCCCATATAAATATTACAGAAAGGTAGGCGATAGATATATCGCCAACACCCTTTAAGGATGACTCACACTAGGACGGGACGGGGCGGGACGGGACGATAATTGATGTCAATTTACACCAACACATGCTACCGGTCAATTTCTATAGAAGAATCACGTGATAGCTCGGAGCCCTCCACCTCGGATGTCATGTGACGTGAAATCGTCGGGCGATCCGCCTAAGATAGAGAGACGGTTTGATAGACAAAACTTATGTTGCACTTATGCTTAAAGCGCATAACTGACTGTCTAACTATTGAGACGTCATGGAGTTATAAGACTTATAAGTAATTCAAAATTAAATTAACTACTTAACTATTAACTACTTACATAAGAACTAAAGAATGTAACTTAACTAGGAGAGGACACTGACTCCTGTAACACAGGTTTTTTAACTAGCACAGAAGTCAGGGCTTCAACACACTTATGATACGATGTTTCTGGAAATAAATATATATATTTTTTTTAAATACCTCAACAATGCAACATTGCTCAGTACCTAATCTGGTGCCACAACCAAATCAAACACGTAGCTAACAAAATTCACGTGAAACGTTTCGTATCACAGACAATAATCATAATAATCGATCTGTTCTGTGATAGCCTTAGTTCAATTCGCAAACTTATGAGCCAGGACTTCTCTGATAACTCGTAAGTAGGCAACTTTGATTTATCGCATTTCTTTAGTTAACCGGTTTGTTTAATGTATCTTTGTTTTATGTATCTTTCGTTAACTAGTATATTTTCTCTCCACTGTTAGTATCATATGCTGCGCACGCTTTGTACCTTAAGTTGTTTCTATCTGTGGAAACTTGTAATTGGCTTACTGTTTCTATGTCACTACCTTTCTTGTTAACTTAGCTGTAAGTTTTCCGTTGAAATAAAATTGAAAAAATAAAATAAAAAAAATAACCCCCCAAAGGGATGGTCTTGTTGGGCGGGCTTACGGGTAGGTGATACTGTAGGACCAGATCGTAAAATCTAATAAGTTCACACCCCAGATTGGGAGATACGAATACATATGCCAATACGACCCAGGCTTACCCTTCCCAAACTAAGATCCCAGCTTTCCTATATTTTCTTCCATTCCATCCTTTGTTCTTATTTCCTTTGTATATAGGTTAATAATGCAATAATAATGTTACGATCGAGAACTTTACGCACCGGGCCGCTGCCCGAGGGTAATCGTCGTGGCGCATCTGGAGCCGTTGCTGGATGCCACAACATGCGATCGAACGGCGATGAGGAGTTGAGCATGGGCTCCCATCGAACAATCTATTACAGCCGATCGTCGGGAACTGAGCAGGCGGGCTCCCTATGTTGAAGTTACAGCCGATTCAGGTGATACTATGGAAGTTTCTCTCTGTTCTATTCCAGAAATCAATCAAACGAATCACGTAGTAGGCCACCAGGCCATGCCCAAAATGATCACCACCGTCTCACGTACTTTGCCGATATCACCGACTTCATCATCAATCGTATCAGGTTCTAGTAAGTACAACCTCCGACCACGGAGCGGATATGATTTCATAAACAATCAACATCAATATCAATCAATATCAATATTATGGGACAATCTTACACAATTCGACCTAGTCCCACGGTAAGCTCAATAAGGCTTGTGTTGTGTGTGGCTGACTGTACTAACCGACCATATATTTAATAGACAGATACATATAAATACTTAAATACCTACATAGAAAACATCCATAACTCAAGAACAAATTTAATATTCTTGATAAACACACAAATAAAAGCCCTGACCAGGATTCAAACCCGGGATCTCCTGCTTCGTAGGCAGGGTAAGCACCAACTAGGCTAGGAGGCCGTTAAACGTTAAACAATAATTCCAATGACGATAAATCCCTATTTTCATCCATCAATACCTTTAACCCGACCGTCGTAATAGGTACCTACATGTCTAAGAAAATTAAGAAATCAACTTCCCTTTCATCCACTACTTCCACTAGCACGCACGATGGTGTTGTACAAGACGAAGTGAAAGCTGAACTAACTAACTTTCAAACCAGTATACCCACCATTTTTACACCTGCCACATCTAACGCTCGAGAGGCACTCGATATGCCACTGGTGGACAAATGAGTAGAACGAAGCCATCATACCCTCATACTTTATACTACAGAATTACTCAATTTGAAACCAACAGAACTTCATACCGAAAACCGTTACATGAAGCCTTTATAAATAGTTTCCCTACACTTGCAACTAAGTGAACAACGAATAGCCGATCAGCGAAGAATAATAATTAACAGCAAATACATTAGTGAGACCAGACTGAATGAATTAAAACAACGGGTTACTGTTGAACTATCCCTGGCCTGATCATTAAAAATACAAGTGACCACATTCACGACAAAGGAATAACGAATGATAGGCAACAAACCGACCATACGAGTAAAACGCTATTTTTACACAATATAGATTTGCCGGAGTTGCCGGGAACAAGAGAAGAGATGCACGTAGACGACTAGGTTGAACACAAATGAGGACAGATGTGTTTACGCATAGGTACCTACCAAACTATATTCTCCACGTAAAATGGTAACGGATTCCCAAAATATAAAAACCGGCCAAGAGCATGTCGAGCCATGCTCAGTGTAGGGTTCCGCAGTTTACCGTCCGTCACAATAGGCAACCTTAAAAAGTGCTTTAATAGATACCTACCATGCTCAATATGCTTATAATAATTAACAATGCGATGATACTTTCGATCACACCCGTCCCGACCCCATCAACTCCGGAAACACATAACAGTGCCATCTCTCGGGCAATTGGGTTACTTACTAATTTACACAAACTAGACGGGTTATGTATGTTGGGTTTTCGAGTCGTAACTTTTGATCGCGTGAATTTGAATCATTTTTTTCTTATTAGACCTGCAGTTAAATTACAAACATAATTCCGAAATTATTTTGTACAATTTTTCAAAAACTATTACCAATGAAGTTCAAAATAATTTTCCAAGAAAGTTCTTATTAAGTTCTACTTTTGTAATATTTTTCATATTTTTTTTAACTTATAGTTCAAAAGTTAGAGGGAGGGGAACACATTTTATTTAAACTTCTGGAGCGATTATTTCCGAAAATATTAACTTTATCAAAAACTGGTCTTAGTAAACCCTCATTATTTTACAAATACCTATCCAATGATATGCCACACTCTAGGGTTGAAACGAAAAACAAAACACCCCTCACTTTACGTGTATGGGAGGTACTCTAAAAAAGAAATTATAACCACTTTTTATTTTACCGCTTTGTTGGCGTAACCATTTAACCAATATAAATATTCGTACAAAATTACAGCTTTCTAGTACTTACAGTCACTGAGATTATCCGCGGACGGACGGACGGACGGACGGACGGACAGACAGACAGATAGAGCGAAACTATAAGGGTTCCTAGTTGACTACGGAACTCTAAAAAGGATCAGGTAAATAGTCTATAAATGCGCAATTTATTAGGTCGTGTTTTCTTCTTCCATTCTCCCCTATCTCCCGTCTTCGCTGCACTCCCTCCTTTCTTTCTCATGTCACTCATGTCCTCTTTCACACAATCCATCCATCGCTTTTTTGGCCTACAAATTTCTCTCCGTCCATCCACATTTGTCTCTAACAGTCTTTTAGCTATATGACTTTCATCTCTTCTCACTATATGCCCAAAAGTACCACGCTAACCTACTACTCCTCATTTTCTCCGTCACTGGTGCTACTTTCAAACTTCTCGTCACTCCACAAGTCCACACATCCATCTCAACATTCTCATTTCCGCTGCGGGCACTTTTCTTTTATCCGTCGCTTTCGTCGCCCAGCATTCTGACCCGTATATTACGACCGATCTCACAAGCGTCCTGTAAATTTTCCCCATAAGTTTAAGCGGCATCCGTGGATCGCAAGTTGTACCAGAGATCTGTCGCCATTTCATCCATCCCGGATTTATTCTATTTTTCACTTCACGGTCGATATTGCCATCACTCTGTATTAATGACCAGGTACAGGATATTAGCCAAACATTAATCAAGTTTATTAAAATCTGAAACGGGTAGCAACAACATTAAAAAAAAATTTGGAACAGATAATTACGACGTTGAAAGCGAAAGCTAAATCGTGTTAGATTAATTAACTTACTGGTTGTATTTCTTCTCGTCGAACCATTTCGGCAGCTCGAGATCCAACTCCTCTAATTTCGCCGTATCGGACGGGGTCTCGGTAGCCTCCTTGGAGAACAGCCCGTCGATCACCTCTTGTGCTGTAACAAGTGCATTTATAAACTTAAGAGATGACACGGGCTTGATTCCTGCCGTGAGTATGAGTACTGCAGACCTACCACTAACATAGAAAATTGACATTGACGGAAAACCTCTTTATCATTGCAATATATATATGCAAAAATGATGGAGAAGATCTTTTCAATCGTTCGATTTCCGTGGTACTAGGCCCGAAAGCCTTCCATTAAAGTTTATAAAAAATAGTATTTTTGATGAAAATGAACATAGGTGTATTTTTGATATTTCACTCAATTCATTGACTAGTATCCCCTTCCTCAGAAATATATACGTATTTTCCCCGCTACTAAAATAAAGTTGCTATTTATCTAAAAAACTTTTCATGGGCTAAATATTTCTTTAATGTCATACCGCATGCGCGACGACATGAGTCGAAATGACATATATTGCCAATACAGGGCGGTCATGCGTAATAAAACCATCATTTCACTTGAGTTGAGGCACTGCATGCGATTATATTACTTATTACAATTTACAATAGCAGAAGTATTTGAATAAAGTAGTACAGAGTGCAGATTGTTTTAAGTAAATTTAGCTACTAGTTTCATAAACGCCCTATATTTATCTTGAATATGTCAAATTTATCTAAGTCAATACTTTTTTTACACGCTCGTATGCCTCGTATACAGGTAATTCATTGACTTATACGGTATAGAATGGCATGAGCACCAGTGTTCCCTAAGTCTCTTTGGATCAGATGTACTTAATTAGGATCAAAATCTGATTACTTTACTTAACCCTAACTAACCTTTAAACCTAACCTAATTTTATTCACGACTCTAATCTCAATTTTACTTATTTTCCATTTGATTTGCAAAAGATTTCATCAGTGTATAACGATTTTAGCTCACTTTAGGGTTAAACGAAAAATAACCCCCCCCCCCCTCAATTGGAGGGGGGGAGTAGGGGGGAACGTGTATGGGAGGTACCAAAAATAAAAGTTTTTCGACTTTTATTTTACCACTTATTTTATTTTATTTTATTACATATTATTTTTAAAATTTTACTTTATGAAAAATAATTGAAAATGTAATAAGTAGTTATTTATTATTCAAAGGGGCAAAGTTGTTGTTTAACTCTCGGCCTTATATTGACACCCGAGCAAGCGAATGATTCCAAAATTGACCACGAGCGTAGCGAGTTGTTCAATAACTGGAACCTTGAGCTTTACGAGGGTCTCAACTTCTCAAGGCACGAGAGTTAAACAAACTTTGCCACCGAATGTTATACAGCATTTTTCCCCTCACTATTGCAAGGAAATTAATCCACATGTAAGTTATCATAAAGAAACCATTCAAAATTCTATTTCAAAATTTGTCATAGCGTACGCTGTACTCTCCTGGTACTGGTACTTAGATATTGCTAACAGCGTACCAAGTGTGGGATAAGACTTGACCAATTTAAGGTATGACCTCCGATTGCGCATATTTACTATAGCCATATAGGACTCACTTATACTGGACCATTGGCAAGTGATAGGAACTAGAGCAAGGTCAAACTTCCCCACAAGTGGATAAAATGCGTTTTTCCACGCTAGTTTTAAAGGATAAAGCAGCGCTTTCCGAGCTAGTGAGTGGAAAAATTATAAAGTATTTATTCAAAAATATGTTATTGATAAATTTACTAAATGTGCAGCAAATGTCTACTTACAGCGCAATGGGAAATGTGATCATTTTGCGTCAATTTTCCGACAATTTCGGCATTATCGTATTATATACGATTTTAAGCTAACATGTCGTGTCATTATCGTATTAGCTTTGTCTCAGAAACCACACAATTAAAAACTGTCCCAAATTTATCGGTTGGTCGCAAAGTCAAGCCTCTATTTCCAAACAAAAAAACTTCCTACCTACTAATAGCGTTCAGAAGTTAAAATGACATAGATTTCTGAATTCGCTCTGGGTTTAGTAGTGAAAAAAAAACCAGCCTCTATAGAATATTTCAGCCCTTTTTTAACCCCTTTGGTGGATGACTTTTGAAAAAACCTGAAATTACTTTTCTTCTTATTATTATTATATTTATTTATTTCAAAAAACATGGCTTCATAATAGCAGTGAAACAGACATAAAACTTAAAATTAACATACCTATATAAATTAACAATTGAAATAACCTAAACTACAAAACGCTGCTTCATAACAGGCATATGAAGCGCACTGCAGTGGTTTAGATAAGTCCCGTCAAATCGGTCTGCAAACATCCTTAGGATGCTGTTGGCGCTGTTCCTCACTCTGCCCAGCAGTGAAGCGGCTCTTTTGCGCATTATGGCAGTGAAGCTATCCACACACGCCTCCGCAAACATTAATGATGCACTGCAGTAACGAGGCAGCCCCATCAGCACCCTAAACGCATTGTTATACTGTACATACACGTAGGGCGCTGAACTGTTTTTGAGTGTAGTTTACCCACAGGCTGCAAGTGTAAAAAGAAGTACAAAAGGCCCTGAACAACGATACCTTTACGTCAATCGAGCTACGAGCGAACCTGCGAGCAATCATGTTAGCTCTAACAGCCAGCGCCCTCCGCTCCCTTTCGACGTCGGCACCATCCTTGAGGTCAGAAGTGACGATGTGCCCTAAATATTTAAATTTCGTCACTGTTTTCAGTGGCTTCTTATTCAGAGCGAGATATGGAAAAGTTGGCGGACATTTTCCTCCGACCCCAAAGACCATCAGCTCACTTTTATTGGTGTTGTACTTGAGTCCGTGCGAGATAGCGTACCTCTCACAGACAGACTGCTTGTGTGTGTGCTGTGTGTGTGGCTTTGCGAGGCCACACGGTGACGCACTCAGCAGCACCATGTCATCCGCGTAGCTGATATTGTTGACACAAACACCCTCCACGTGACAACCGACATGTGTGCTGCTGAGCTCGGCAATTAGGTCGTTGACATACAGATTGAAGAGTTTCTGAGATGTTAGGCCCCCTTGGCGTACCCCACACTCCAATCTATATGGTTCCGACAGCGCACTAGCCCATCGAACGCTATAGACTCTAATAGCTTCTTCCAAAGTTTGTCGTAGCAGACCAGGTCAAAAGCCCTCGACAGGTCGAGAAAACACGTATAAACTGGCATGTCCCGGTCTGTGTAGTACTTAACAGTCTGCTTAAAACACAGTATCGCACTTTCAGTAGAAAGTCCGGGCCTAAACCCGAACTGGTTATCGTGTAGCTGTATATACTTGTCTAACTGTGTATTAAGCAGACCGTCAAGCACTTTCGCGATAATAGTGGCAAGCGAAATTGGTCTATAGTTAGCTTTGTCCGACGTATCTCCAGTCTTGTTTTTAACTATCGGCACAACTATAGTTTTCATAAGATCGGCCGGCAGATAAGAGTGTCCTAAACATAATGTGTAGAACATCGCCAGAACTCGAGGTAAATGTCGACCCGCATGCTGAAGGTGCTCGATGCTGAGACCATCGTGACCGCTTGATTTGCCTCTGGACATGTTTTTTATAACGCGAGTCACATCCTTAGCTGTTACTATCGACCCGATCGCAATGTTCTCGCTTATGGCCTCAGCCTGAAACATTGGTCTTAAGGGTGAGTCCACTAAAACCTGGCTTTTAAAAAGGTCCGCAATTTGTTTAGGGTCACTGATACCATCAACGCTCGCGGGAAGCCCAGGTTAGTTATCCATCTTATTTGTACATTTCCAAAACTGTTTAAAATCTTTTTTGGCGTGATGTGACGCTATTCTATCCAGTTTAATCTGCTCCTCGTTATTTTGACACCATTTTAAACGAGCCTTAAATATTTTTCGACTATTATTCATCGCGTCATAAACTGGACCCGACTTAGGCCGATTGTACCACAACCAGGCTTGAAACATTCGCCTGGCCTCCCCGTGAGCCTCGCTAACGTACCTATTCCAACCTACGACCACTTTATGTTTTTTACGAACAAATGTTCTGCCATAGCCGAACGTCTCAGGGCTATTATTATATTTTTATATAAGGTGTCAATAGTTTATTTATGCTTATCTATAGCACATAATTTATTTGTCATACAACATTCACGTAAACAATCGGGAAAATCAATGCGGCTTAATTGCTTGTGACACTCAATTGTGTACAATTCTATTTGTTTTGCCTGCCTATTTCCCCAAATTGCCCTATCTAAAACATTATTTTCACAACACTTGACATTCAGAACACTAAAATCGCATTCAACTATCAGCGGGTAGTGATCAGACCATAATAGTGCTGAAAGCGGCTCGTGAAACCACGCAGTGGTCAAGCTTATATTTTGACTAAAAATCTAATCACAAAGTTTCAAGTAAGTACCTATCTCACAGAAAAAATTAAGTAGGTACGCCATCCCAATACAAACTACAACCCTTTTTTTAACCTTTTAAGGGATGAATTTTCCAAAACGATTTCTTATTAAATTGTCCTCATTTTATAAGTAGCCTACTGTCCAAATTTAAACTTTCTAGCATTAGCATGCAATGCAAACTTTTAACCCCTTTTTATCCCTTTTGGGGAGGTATATCAATTAAGGCCAAAATCTTCTCTTTCTTGTTACACGAAACACGATAAGCAGTCAATAGACAAACTTTCAAGGTTTTTACTTGAAAAATGATACAGCCTCAAAACAATCTTCCAAAGCAATAACCCTGATGAGTTTAGGAAAACCCTAAAATTACTTTTTTTACATGTTAATAAGAAATCTAAATACAAAGTTTCAAGTCTCTCACTAAACATTTTACGCCAGCCCTATACAAACTTTCAACCACGTTTTTAACCCTTTAGGGGTTGAATTTTCCGAAACTGTTCGTTGTTTAAGTAACTCGCTGTGCAAATTTCAACTTTCTAGCATCAATTGTTTTGACTCTACGTAAATACTAACTATCAACCTCTTTTTATCCCCTTTGGGGATAAATATCATTAAACACTGAAATTAGTTTTTTTGTTACACAATAAGCAGTCAATGGACCAACTTTTAAGGCTCTCACTTGAAAAATCATACAGATATTGAATCAATTTTTATCCCATTTAAAGGATGAATTTCTCAAAACCTTAAAAATACTAAATTAAGTAAACTATACCCTCGTAACGTCCAAGAAAAAAATCGCAATTTCAGATAAACGCCCAGTGTACAATGTATGGGACAATATATTTTAACGTACTTTAACGCACTTCAAACATTAAAAAAAAATGAAAATGTCAAGTTTTTTTTTCTGGACATATGTAAATAAAAATAAATACAATAAACTGCATTCTGACTTCATATCTTTAGTTAATTTGCTTGCACATTGCGTCTTGGGTTGAAGTCCGAAATATCAAACATAAAAATTGTATTAAAAAATTAACTTTTATTAAATGTTAAGGCATATAATCATATATTCCAAAGGGCATAAGCAAACGAGTTAATTTTATTTTGCATGTTCTCCCCTGTATGGAGGAGGAAATTGTGACTTGTGATGTGAATGTGATATTACAGATATTTTTGCACGCTGTTTTGTGTAAAGGCACAAACGTATATTATAAATTTACTAAAACGGGGCCTAATAGTGTTCAGATTTTGAAAACAAACCTCCGACGTACACGATTCACGATCAAGCCCCGTTTTAGTAAATTTATAATGTGTGAAAATCGTGAAAGTTTAAATAAGTGTTTTACAAACGTATATACCTAAACTTTGGACTGTACCATCTGTAAGTAGGTTCTAACCACCCATAGGGTGGGTTAGTAAGGTTAGGTTAGGACCATTGTTTCCTATAAAAAGAATAAAACCGGCCAAGAGCATGTCGGGCCATGCTCAGTGTAGGGTTCCGTAGTTTACCATCCGTCACAATAGACAACCTTACAAAGTGTTTTACTAGATACCATGCTCAATATGTTTATAATAATTAACAATTCGATGATACTTTCGATCACACCCGTGCACCCGTCCCGACCCCATCAACTCCGGAAAAATCTTAACAGCGCGAAGTAGACCACGGTACAGCGCCATCTCTCGGTAAATTAGTTTACTAATATTATACAAACTAGATGGGTTATGTTATGTATGTCGCGTGAATCGATTTGAATCATTCTTTTTTTTATTAGAAGGAAGGTACGTGCGGGATGATAAATTAAGTACTCGAGATAAAAAAAATGTTTGCATATAGGTACGGGTAAATTACAAACTTAATTCAGAAATTATTTTGTAAGTACAATTTTTCAAAAACCGTTCAACCAATGAAGTTCAAAATAATTTTCCAAGAAAGTTCTTATTAAGTTCTACTTTTGTAATTTTTTTCATATTTTTTGAACTCATAGTTTACAGTTACACCACATTTTTTTAAACTTCTGAAGCGATTATTTCCGAAAATATTAACTTGATCAAAAAATGTTTTTAGTAAAAACCCTCATTATTATTCAAATGTCTATCCAATGATATGTCACAATCTCTAGGGTTGAAACGAAAAAAAAACACCCCCACATTACGTGTCCGGGAGGTACCCTAAAAAAATTTAAAAAAAGAGAGAGAAGGAGGTCCTGATTTGATTCCGAGTAGGTAGTAAATAGGAATGTTAATATTTTCAAAATAAAGAAGCAAAATATCGTTAATTTTCAACAATAAAAAAAAGACGTTAAGCTTTTTTTAATAGTAGGTATAAAAGTGCAATTATCCATACAGGATCGAATACCGGGTCGAATAGATCCGGTAATTGCGTGATAATTGGATATCACCTTATTATTGCTCGATTTCTCGACGGCCATAATCGTACCAGTAAATATTTAAATGAACAGCACTTACGGCTTAAATCCATAATTGATATTCTTCTACCGTGACCACATACACTCAGGTTTGACAAGTTTTCCTTGCCTAAATAATATTTGTCTGTGGGAAAAACGATACCGGACACAGGGCTACATCTCCAGTTTCATATTATTTGTATAACTGCAGCTTTAAGTGTTCGTCACAGATATAATTGTATATTTGTAAGCACTGTTGTTGTAAGCGTATTAAAAAATGGCTTGTAAAAGAGTTATATCAACGATTTTGATATGCGTTTGTATCGGGTTGTGTGTTGGTCTAGCTTCGCGGATTAGCGGAACGTGAGTACGTGGTGCGCTGGGCCGCGGCGGCCGCTTACTGCCGTTAGCTGCCGTATCGCCCGTATCGCATGGCCAAGGCAAGGGAAATACCGTTATTTATATACCTCACTTGCCTACATGTACTATCTAGCGCGAATATGCATCGATCGAATATTTGTATCTCATTCTGTTGCTTATTTGAGCAAAAGAGATGCGGATACAAAATTTCGATGTTGTAGGTACCAACCTACCAACCAACCCTCAACGTCGAAATACTGAAATTGGTATAATTATGTAGGTAGAATCGGTAAAAAAGAAGAATCGGTTTATAATGGCATTAATGGGCCCCTTTGTTGTGGTAGTGTCAAGCACATGAAGCACTGGACTTAATCGTTGCAATTAGAGGTAACATATAGGCAAACAAAACAAAAAACATAGACTAACATCAAACGCACCCAAAGAAGACGATAACCAATACCGAATGAGCCGGAATAAGAAGAAGACATAAAACAAAGTATAACAAAGATGAAAAAAAAAACTTACGAAAACGACGAAAGAAGAATGGGTGGCGGTAAAGGAATGAGACGCCCCTAGATGATACGAAAATGGTTTGACTGACTATATTCAAAATCCTTTTCCATATTTTTTCTACTAAATTTTATTTCCACGAGTGTTTTTCATATTTTTTGGAATTACGATTGAAATTATTTTTAACTTTCGGAGCGTTTGTTTTTGGAAAACTATTTTGTCTAACGAAACCTCACACTTTAGGGTTGAAACGAAATAAAAATCACCCCCCAGGCCCCCACATTACGTGTAAGGGAACCTCCAACATTACCCTAAAAATCCACTTTTTAGGGTTCTGTAGTGAACTAGGAAGCATTATCACTGGAAGCGTGAATGGGCGGAGAAGCAGAGGACCTGCACCCATGAGATGGGCAGATACAGTGCAAAAGGCTACTGGGACAACTCTACAGGCGACTATACAAAAGGCGCAGGATCGGAAGGCCTGGAAAGCGCTGGTCAATAGAGTCCCAACCCATATACCTACGACCATTAACGGCCTCCTAGCCTAGTTGGTAGTGACCCTGCCTACGAAGCAGGAGGTCCCGGGTTCGAATCCTGGTCAGGGCATTTATTTGTGTGTTTATCACGAATATTTGTTCCTGAGTTATGGATGTTTTCTATGTATTTAAGTATTTATATGTATATATCTATTATGTATATCGTCGTCTAGTACCCACAGCACAAGCCTTATTGAGCTTACCGTGGGACTAGGTCTATTTGTGTAAGATTGTCCCACAAATATTTATTTTTTATTTGTTTATATAAGTCACGTCCCTCAGACATGAGGTATCGACCAGGAAGAGAGTCAACTAGGAACCCTAACCCTTATAGTTTCGCCAAGTATGTCTGTCTGTCCGTCCGTCCGCGGATTAACTCAGTGACTGTAAGTACTAGAAAGCTGTAATTTTGTACGAATATGTATCATATTCTATATATATGTATATGTATATTTTGTATGTATGTGTGTGTGTATTGGTCACACCAACAAAGTGGTAAAATAAAAAGTGGTTATATTTTTTTTCGGGTAGGTTCCCTTACACGTAAAGTGGGGCATGGGGGGGTGATTTTTAATTCGTTTCAACTCTAAAGTGAGGGGTGATGTTTTTTTTTTCGTTTCAACCCTATAGTATTGGATAGGTATTTGAAAAATAATGACGGTTTTCTAAAAACAGTTTTTGATAAAGTTAATATTCTCGGAAATAATCCCTCCAAAAGTTAAAAAAAATTTGAAAAACATTACAAAAGTAGAACTTAATACGAACTCTATTGGAAAATTATTTTGATATTGGTTGGTCGAACGGTTTTTGAAAAATTGTACAAAATAATCTCTGAATTAAGTTTGTAATTTAACCGTATATGCATTTTTTTATCTTGAGTACTTAAGAGCGCACCGACCTTTTTCCAAGGACGGCATTTAGCGCGCCGAGCGTGACTCGCTATCTGTGTGCGTGCGCGCGCACACTACTACGCCGTCGGCCCGTCATCACTGCTATGGCAAAAGTCGGTAACTTAAAATTCGACATTTTTGTAGTCCTGCGATGCCAACGATGAATAAAATCGTCTTAAATTCAGTTGAGATTTTGTACGATATTATTAAACTAAATGATATTCTAATGAAGTTGGTATAGTAAAAAATGTACATGTGCGTTTTGGATTTGTTACATTCATTTTTTTGAGAAAACTAGGATGCAGGTGTTATCGAAGATCTGATGATGGAGCAGAAAGGTTAGTTGACATAATACCCCCGTTTCTGGGCTCTTTACTTTGAATTTCGCGAGCACTTGAGCCTTCGGTGGTGTCCAAGGTCTGATGATGGAGCAGAAAGATGACCACTAGACCTGAAGAATAAGTTGATGTAAAACTATCGTGTTTGGACTCGTTATGTTTGTTTCGTCGAGCATTTGGACCGTGAGTGGTGTCCAAGGTCTGATGATGGAGTAGAAATATGGCCACCGGAACTCAGGAATTAGTTGATGTAATACTCCCGTGTTTGGGCTCGTTAGGTTTGTTTTGGTGAGCACTTGGGCCGTAGGTGGTGTCCAAGGTCTGATGATGGAGCAGAAAGGTGGCCACCGGAACTCAAGAAGGAGTTGATGTAATACTCCCGTGTTTGGGCTCGTTAGGTTTGTTTTGGTGAGCACTTGGGCCGTAGGTGGTGTCCAAGGTCTGATGATGGAGTAGAAATATGGCCACCGGAACTCAGGAAGTAGTTAATATAATACCCCAGTGTTTGGGCTCATTTGCATTGTTTTGGCGAGCACTTGGATCGTGAGTGGTGTCCAAGGTCTGATGATGGAGCAGAAAGGTGGCCACCAGAACTCAGGAAGTAGTTGATGTAATACCCCCGTGTTTGGACTCATTTGTATTGTTTTGGCGAGCACTTGGATCGTGAGTGGTGTCCAAGGTCTGATGATGGAGCAGAAAGATGACCACCGGAACTCAGGAATTAGTTGATTTAATACCCCCGTGTTTGGGCTTGTTAGGTTTGTCTTGGTGAGAACTTGGGCCGTAGGTGGTGTCCAAGGTCTGATGATGGAGCAGAAAGGTGACCACCGGAACTAAAGAATGAGTTGATGTAAAACTATCGTGCTTGGACTCGTTAAATTTGTTTTGTCGAGCATTTGGACCGTGAGTGGTGTCCAAGGTCTGATGATGGAGCGGAAAGATGAACACCGGAACTCAGGAATTAGTTGATGTAATATCCCCGTTTTTGGGCTGTTTAGGTTTGTCTTGGTGAGCACTTGGGCCGTAGGTGGTGTCCAAGGTCTGATGATGGAGCAGAAAGGTGGCCACCGGAACTCAAGAAGGAGTTGATGTAATACTCCCATGTTTGGGCTCGTTAGGTTTGTTTTGGTGAGCACTTGGGCCGTAGGTGGTGTCCAAGGTCTGATGATGAAGTAAAAATATGGCCACCGGAACTCAGGAAGTAGTTAATATAATACCCCCGTGTTTGGGCCCGTTCGGTTTGTTTTTTTTTTACCTTTATTGCAAAATACAAAAAAGTACACCACCTACGGCTCAAGTGCTCGCCAAAACAAACCTAATGAGCCCAAACACGGGGGTATTACATCAACTACTTCTTGAGTCACGGTGGCCACCTTTCTGCTGCATCATCAGACCTTGGACACCACTCACGATCCAAGTGCTCGTCAAAACAATACAAATGAGTCCAAACACGGGGGTATCACATCAACTACTTCCTGAGTTCCGGTGGCCACTTTTCTGCTCCATCATCATACCTTGGACACCACTCACGGTCCAAGTGCTCGCCAAAACAAACATAACGAGCCTCAACTCGGGGGTATTACGTCAACTACTTCCTGAGTTCTGGTGGCCACCTTTCTGCTCCATCATCAGACCTTGGACACCACTCACGGTCCAAGTGCTCACCAGAACAAACCTAACGAGCCCAAACACGGGGGTATTACATCAACTACTTCCTGAGTTCCGGTGGTCATCTTTCTGCTCCATCATCAGACCTTGGACACCACTCATGGTCCAAGGGCCCGCCAAAACAATACAAATTAGTCCAAACACGAGGGTATTACATCATCTACTTCCTGAGTTCCGGTGGCCACCTTTCTGCTGCATCATCAGACCTTGGACACCACTCACGATCCAAGTGCTCGTCAAAACAATACAAATGAGTCCAAACACGGGGGTATCACATCAACTACTTCCCGAGTTCCGGTGGTCATATTTCTGCTCCATCATCAGACCTTGGACACCACTCACGGTCCAAGTGCTCACCAGAACAAACCCAACGAGCCCAAACACGGGGGTATTACTTCAACTACTTCCTGAGTTCCGGTGGTCATATTTCTGCTCCATCATCAGACCTTGGACACCACTCACGGTCCAAGTGCTCACCAGAACAAACCTAACGAGCCCAAACACGGGGGTATTACATCAACTACTTCCTGAGTTCCGGTGGCCACCTTTCTGCTCCATCATCAGACCTTGGACACCACTCACGGTCCAAGTGCTCACCAGAACAAACCTAACGAGCCCAAACACGGGGGTATTACATCAACTACTTCCTGAGTTCCGGTGGTCATCTTTCTGCTCCATCATCAGACCTTGGACACCACTCATGGTCCAAGTGCCCGCCAAAACAATACAAATGAGTCCAAACACGAGGGTATTACATTATCTACTTCCTGAGTTCCGGTGGTCACCTTTCTGCTCCATCGTCAGTCCTTGGACACCATCTACGGACCAGGTGCTCGCCAAAACAAACCTAACGAGCCCAAACACGGGAGTATTACATCAACTACTTCCTGAGTTCCGGTGGCCATCTTTCTGCTCCATCATCAGACCTTGGACACCAGTCACGGTCCAAGTGCTCGCCAAAACAATACAAATGAGTCCAAACACGGGAGTATTACATCAACTACTTCCTGAGTTCCAGTGGTCATATTTCTGCTCCATCATCAGACCTTGGAAACCACTCACGGTCCAAGTGCTCACCAGGACAAACCTAACGAGCCCAAACACGAGGGTATTACATCAACTACTTCCTGAGTTCCGGTGGCCACCTTTCTGCTCGATCATCAGACCTTGGACACCACTCACGATCCAAGTGCTCTCCAAAACAATACAAATGAGTCCAAACACGGGGGTATTACATGAACTACTTCCTGAGTTCCGGTGGCCACCTTTCTACTCCGTCATCAGACCTTGGACATCTTCTACGGTCCAAGTGACACTATATACATATGAGGTATAAACGAAACTAACCATGTATGTCATTCATTTTGAACTGGTTGCTATTGCCTATTTCCTTTGGAAACACAAAAAATGGTAAAAAAATTCTTATACCGTTTTGCTACATATAACGCAGTATACGTACACAAAGAACTACGATTTATTTCAAGACGTAGACGCTCCGCAGAGAGACGTGGTGTCGCTTCGAACATTCGGGGCCGACTGACTATTTTGGGTGTTGCTCACTTGTTATATTTCAACGATCAGATTCCATAGTAATTTTGTATGGCGGATTTTTAGGACGTTTTCAAAAAATCATAATTAATTAACGAAAAAGTATTATGAAATGAGACTATACGAATTTTGTACCTTATTTATTTGAGATTGAATGCAATTGGTTTTCAAAAATAGACCAAATAATTTTTCATTCACTTTTATCTAAACGCTGACACGCGTTTTACTACATTTTACTGCAAGTTTACGTAGACATATTTACTAAACTGCACAATATTTTACATTCTAAGTATACGAGTATTGTAGATACACTCTTTGAGATAATAATTACAAGCATCTTGTATATATTTGTGAAGAATTGTGGAAGTCACAGCATTAACCGTGACTGTCGTTTTTGTTAAATTTACTCTGCCGGCTCTTAAGGGGCTACCCGGCATATTTCACTGTTTTTAAAGTGAATAGGCTTTGTTCAGCTCCAAGCACAACGCTTGAAAAAAATATATAATGTAGCTAGGTATTTGGTCTACATTTTGTTCCACTAAATTGTCGAAAAACATAATACATCAAGAGAAAAAAAAAACCGTAAACCCTTTTTTCTACCTTAAATCTGTATCTACTCCCTTATTATGCGTCGTAAGTACAAGAAACTAAGACAAGCATTTTATATTTATGTTTACTTTAAACGCATCCACTGATTTTTGGATAGGTTTTGTACTTTTCGAGAAAAAAGCTATTACACGCATTTTTCCGAAAACGCCGGCTCGAGATGCCTGCGCGGGCGACGGGGGCCAGTCGTATAAGATGGCACTAGTAGTTTATAGGGTTGCGTCCTAGTACCTACAAGCAGCTCTTCCTAGGTGACGACTTATGCTTATAACCGGTATTGTATAACCGGTGAGGAAAGGAAGCGGTAGGGGAAGAAAGCTCAAATCGCCGAGGTCATTGGGATAGGGGACGGCCTTAATTTATCATCCCGCACGTATCTTCCTTCTAATAAAAAAATAATGATTCAAATCGATTCACGCGATCAAAAGTTACCCCCGAAAAGGCAACATACATAACCCGTCTAGTTTGTATAAATTAGTAACCCAATTTCCCGAGAGATGGCGCTGTACCGTGGTCTACTTCGCGTTGTTAATATTTTGCCCAAGTTGATGTGGTCGGGATCGGGACGGGTGTGATCGAAAGTATCATCGAAATCATCGAATTGTTAATTATTATAAGCATATAATATTGAGCATGGCATCTATTAAAACACTTTTTAAGGTTGCCTATTGTGACGGACGGTAAACTACGGAACCCTATTTCTATTAGGTACTCATCTTTATACATTCCGTTGCATCGGCTGTATGCAATCCAGCTGATTGCATGCCTATGCCATACAGTGAGCATGGCCCGACATATGATCTTGGCCGGTTTTTAATTTACCACTTTGTCGGCGTGATTGATATAAAAAATCGTAGCGTATTACAGCACTGTAAAAACGATTGTTAAAGAAGAAATATTAAAAAATCTTATAATAATGAAACAGATTATTTATCAGATAAACATATACCTACGAGGAAAATGTAATTATATGAATATGACAAATAGTTAAAGCACTATTAATAGGAATTTAGTTTTAGGGAAGGTATTGAATAATTGACGGACTTAAGTGTATCGTTGTATACCTTTACCTACATGGGAAATAAATTTAATAGAATATGAATGCGAACTTAATGGCCATATCTTTTGTGAGACCATGAGGTTTTTTGTCCACAGCTTCAAGTGAAAAATTGGTAAAAAATTCAACTTGCTACATTTACGATTTCCCGGGTTAAAGGGTCTTGAACTCTTGACAGGCGGACGGAGACGGACGGGCTCCATTTTTTTCTTTGAGATACGGAACCCTAAAATTATTGATTTAAAAAAAAACATTATTGAAGCATGCCAGATGGGAGAGTGCATTGCGCTCAGAGAAAATGAAAATCTTTATTAGAGCCACTCTTTTTGTGCCTTTTAAGCCTACTACGCGATCACCTCCATACTGTGACTAAGGTGCGAAAAGACAATAGCATCATTCACCTGCTGGATCTTTTTCAAAAAACAAGTTAACAATAGAAGTTAGAACCACATCGATCGGTCTAATCTGCATAATCGGATGTATTTTGTAAACACGGCACATTCACCGCAGTTTAACACAAGAGCCCCCGGAAAGAGGCTGGTTTTTCTTCAAAATGTTTTCGAACAAATTCATCTTCATTTTACAAGTTTTTCATTTCTGCTGCGGAAACTGGGTAAGTGTAAGTAACTTCTGAATTAAGAAGTCATACTCCTTTTTTTATTAGAAAAATATTTAAAATAGAGGAAATAGCGCCATAGACTCCGAAATATGAAATTAATAATTCTAATAAATAATGTTATCGTAAATAGCGTTAAAAATGCCGGAAGAAATCGAATGTTTTTTTCATAATTTAATGAAACTTTCGTTTTTTTTTTTTCGAAGTTTTCGGGTTTTTTAAGATGAATAATGTCACTATCACTGTCACTCCTTTCATCTGTTTCAATTGTTTATTCCTCAATGTAATCGATGTAGCCCTGTTGTAGGTGTAAATTAAACCTAATATGCATTGATTTAGAGTTGAAAATTAGAGCGGAAACTTTCATTGAATTTTTCCTAAGGAATCCGAAAAAAACGAGTCGTCTGGGAAAAAATCGGATTTCTTCCAGACTTTTTCAACGCTAATCGTAAATCGTAATAAACTAAACGCCCATGTCCAAAACTGTTCTATTCTCTCTGATCTGATCTGTTTGGATCGCGTTATAAAACCGAGATTCGCTTTTTACTTGTGCAAATTTTAAATTTAACCGATTTCATGGTTTCGGCTTTCTCTTAATTATTCTAGTAGTCAGTTGTAGGTATTATTTTGAGTCTATGGAACTCGATATTCTTGCTTAATTTTAAGACGGTTAAGTAAATGTACTACGGGCTCATGAGGAAAATGAAAGGCAAATTAGATTCGGTTTGCTTAAGAATATGTCTATAAGTATTTTGATGCACCGACATTGGTAGAGAATATCAAGGTATAAAATTGTAAAAAAAAATAACAGACTTTTTTTCATAGGCTTCCGAGTGGATGACACAGGTGCAAGATGAATTTGGATCAGTGTAAGTAACACCAACTGCTCTATACCAATCAACCTCTATGCCTTTTATACAGAGCGTACATATATATTCATCAAACCTCATACATTACAGTAAAGACATAAACGCCCGAATGAATTACGACGCAGAACTAAAACTTTATGAAGATCAAGAGCTCCAAAACGAGCTGCCAAAAACTCCACCAAAAGCTAACGAAAGCAATGAAGCTCCCGAAGCGGGCTACGTATCGGCGCCGACACTGCAAACGAAGCTGGAGGCAGCTTTGAACCTCGCTCACGGACTGGCTTCAAAGCTTAGGGAGAAAATAGCTCTGATTACCGAGCGGGAAGCTACGCTGAAAGAGACTATTGCTAATGGGAGGTAAGGAATGCTACTTATGGATTATGGATCGTGCGAGGTACTCTCATGAAATTACTCAATCTCTTCCGTCTTCTCTATTTTTTCTTGTTTCCCATTTCCCACAAAAAACAATCGCAGCTCACCGAGCAGTGAGCACTGAGCGGGCGGCCGGGTGCGACCGGGTTATCCAGTATCGGTTTTAAAAAAGTATTTTTATTGGATATTTTTAAAATAGATCGCTGAATTCCATTGAAAATAAAAATACGCTAAATTAGATATTATTTCCCCTGTTGGTTGCTAAATTGGATATTTTTTTATGTAATTTATAAAGTGTTTTAGACCTATGTTGCGTTTTTATCTATCGAGCGAAACTTTGTAATTCATGTTTTAGTCGCGTTAATCCCTAAGTCCTCAAAATTACAATCCATATGTTTTGGAATCCACATTATTATTTATATACGCGCTACGAATTTTTAAAAACTGTGTTTGTTGAACACACTGCACCTTAAGTAATTGAGCTGTGCGTTTAAATGATTTTTTGGGCACAGATCTGGTGTATCGGTGGTGACGGTGCATACGCTGGCGCGCGCGTCGCGCTCGTACTTCATCCGCGACGGCGCATGGTCGAGCTGCCAGGGTCTGCTGAAACTGGACCCGTACGGCGCTGCGGGCCCGACGTGCGTCGGCATTGAGGTAACCACAGGTCTGGAGTGTCGGTGGTGACAGTGCATATGCTGTCGCGCGCGTCGCGCTCGTACCTGGTCCGAAACGGTGCATGGGTGAGCTACCAGCGCACGGGGGGCCATGCCCGACGTGCATGGGCATTGAGGCAAGTGTCACCGGTCTGGTTTGTCACTGGTAACCCTATACGCTATTCTCGTCCGTGATACGTATTTAGACGAGGCGACATTCGGTGAGATTCAAATTTCTGAAGTCACTCGGTATTGGAAAATCTCAGGTATTGATCCTCTGAATCAGCATTTACCCATTACAATTTTCAGTGGTCCAGCTAAGTTCAGAAGTTCAGAACCCGATTATCTTTCTTCTCTTCCGACACCAGACTACTGACACCCCAATTGTTCCCGCTGAATATCAAGCTTTCAAGTCTTTTATATTGAAAACAGTGGAAGGCTTGCAGCAACAGATGGTCATTGTGTTGGCGTCTCTGGAGGAGCTTGAATCTCGGTCTCGCTCTGGAATACTCCTGCTTCATGGTGTCAATGAGTCAGAGAATGAAGATGTTTCTGGCTTAGCCGCTGCCGCATTCAAAGACACTTTGCAGGTGCCGGGTGTTGTAACGGAATCCTTTATAGCCTGTCATCGGCTTGGCAGAGCCCGTAAGTCCAAACCGAGGCCCATTCTCGTTAAGTTCTCCTGTCAACGAACCCGAGATGCTGTATGGGCCGCAAAGAAGAAGTTCAAAGGGTCCGGTAAGACAGTGTCAGAGTTCCTAACTGCATCCCGGCATGCAGTCTTCTTGGAGGCGAGACGGATCTTCGGGATTCAGGACAGCTGGACGAGCGACGGCAGGGTTGTGGTGCAGTGCGGCGACGGCTCCAGGCACAAGATTACTTCTCTAGAGGAGTTAAAGTCTCTGGCCGCCTCAGCGAGCGCTGAGGGTCAGTCTGCGGAGGAACCTGCTGTTTCTTCTGAGGAACCTGCTGCTTCTTCTGTGGAACCTGCTGCTTCTTCTGTGGAACCTGCTGCTTCTTCTGAGGATGGTTCTAGCAAAGCGCCCGCTGCGGCCGCCAAGCCTTCGGCGCCGGCGCAGGCGAGGTCAGTCGATACCAGGCGAGCACGAAATGTTAAAAAGACCCCGGCTGCATCTAGCTCTCGATAGTTTTAGTTTTCTTTGCATGTTTTTTTTTTGAAGTCTTTTATTTTACTCGTATTTCTTAAATACCTTCAATTTAGCTGTTTACAAGTCCAATATCAAATGTCAATGTAAATTTCTTATTCCAACTTCCAACATTTCATCTGTCAAAATACTACTGCGTTTCGATACTGCTTAGAGGAAGGTGTATTTTTCTTTGCGTAACATTTTGTAGAATCGTATTTATACTTTTGTTTACTGTCTGTTTTTGTTAATTATTGTTAATTAACTGTGGCGAGCAAATGAGGTTTTTGACCACAAGTGTTAGATTAATTTAGTTTTATCATATTATTTAGCATACACATTGATATAGTAATATTTATTATACATATACTCTTTATTCATATTTATAATTTATTATTATATTTAGAAACATATATCAACTTTATAGTGTGCTCCATTTTATATGTCGGACGTTTTTAACGTAAGCCTAGAAAGTGAGTTTTTTTCTTTATCGTCTTCTAGCCATTATGACTCCTTGAGTGATGCTTCTGATATGCCTGACTTGGGCGAGCGACTTCAATGCACTTTTGCTTCTTCCAAGAAATGTTTCAATGTTGTACATATAAATGCGCAAAGTGTGCCAGCTCACTATCCAGAACTACTTTCCACTTTTTCCTCGTGTAATGTTGACGCCATACTTATTTCTGAAAGTTGGCTCAAGCCGTCTTTGCCCTCTGTCCTTTACCCTCTACCTGGTTACCGCTTAATACGCAATGACAGGGTTGGTACTGCAGCTGATGGATTGGGGACAGTGCGAGGTGGTGGGGTTGCCATTTACTTGAAAAGTGATTTGAGTTGTCAAGTGGTTGCTCAATCTCCTCCGGACTACTCGAACTCGGCCGAGTATCTTTTTTTAAATGTTTCGTTGCGCCATTCTAAAGTTCTCCTCGGCGTATTCTACAGCCCCTCATCTCACGTTAATTATTTTGATTCCCTAGAAAAAACTTTAGAAGATCTTAGCGCACAGTTTGATCATCACATAATAATGGGCGACTTTAACACTTGTCTAATCAAAGATGATCACCGAGCTCTTAGACTTAAGTCGGTTACTTCTTCGGTAAATCTTAACATCTTGCCTCTTGCCCCAACCCATTTCCCACATAACGGTCCCCCTTCTCTTTTAGATCTCATTATTACGTCTTCTCTTGATTTAGTTGCTTCGCATGGTCAGTTTAATGCAGCTGGTTTCTCATGCCACGATTTAATTTTTGCTTCCTTTAAAATTCGGCCACCCAAACAAAGACATAAAATTGTTATGCGTCGTGACTTCCGTAGCATTGATTTGCAGGCGCTTCGCGAAGATGTAGACGGTGCTGATTGGGCTAATATCGATGGTATGTCTGATGTCAATTTGAAATTAAGGGCTTTTAATACCACTTTGCTTGCGATTTTTGACAAACACGCTCCGCTAAGGCCGATGAAGGTGAGGCATTTTCCTGCGCCGTGGCTTACGTCGGATATCAAATTACTCATGGCCAGAAGGAACCGAGCCCGAGTCAAGTTTAGGACGGAATCTTCTGAGAAGAATCATCGCCATTACATTCGGTTGCGTAACCACTGTAACAAATCTTGTAGGGACGCTAGGCGCCGCTACATTCATAAATCTATTGAGGATTGTCCTCCATCAAAGCTTTGGAGTTTCTTGAAGTCGCTTGGGGTGGGCAAAGCCCCACAATGCTCCACAGGTGCACTAGATTTAGACTCTATAAATCAGCATTTTAGCACTTCTCCCGTGGCCTTGGATCCAGCCGTTAAAACTGCAACTTTATCAACGCTGGCCAAATTTCGTTTCCCCGTCTCTTCTTCCTTTGAGCTTGGTAATATCACGCCGCAAGAGACGCTTACTATTTTAAAAAATGTTAAGACGAAGGCTGTCGGTGAGGATAGCTTGGGACTGGACATGCTTTTGCTCGTGGCGGATAACATCGCCCCTATCTTATCCGATATTATAAATGTTTCCTTTACTACCGGTACGTTCCCTTCTGCGTGGAAATTTGCTCATGTTATCCCACTTCCTAAAACCTCAAATCCTACAACCTTTTCACAATATCGTCCTATCTCTATTCTCCCAGTTTTATCCAAAATTATTGAACATTTCGTGAACCGTCGCCTTCTCTCGCATCTTAATAAGTATAATTTATTTGATCCGCTACAATCTGGTTTTCGTCCTGGGCATAGCACTGTTACAGCCTTGGTTAAGGTCACCGATGACATTCGTCTTAATATTGAGAATAAAAAGCTCACAGTGTTAGTTCTTTTAGATTTCAGTAGTGCTTTTAATACTGTAGATTTTGATATCCTTCTCGAAAACCTGAGGTCGCTTAATTTATCAAATACTGCTCTGTCTTGGTTCCGTGACTACCTCTTTGGGAGGCGCCAGCGTGTCAGGGTGGATGACCGGGTTTCGGATTGGTGTAACCTCTCCGCTGGTGTTCCCCAGGGAGGAATTCTCTCTCCCCTTCTTTTCTCAATATTTATTAATGGCATTACTGAGTCTTTAACTTCAAGTTATCATCTTTACGCGGACGACTTACAGATTTACGCGGCGAGTGACTTCGATGATTTTCCTTCACTGATTAGCAAAATCAACTGCGACCTCGAGTCGATACGTAGCTGGGCGTATAATTTTGGGTTAAAGGTGAATGCTCGGAAATCGCAGGCTATTGTTATTGGTAGTCCTTATTTTATGTCCAAATTGTCGGAGCTGGTGGTACCCGACTTACGCTTTGACGGAGTAACTATCCCTTTCTCCTGTACAGTCAAGAACTTGGGTATCACCATGGACCAAACCTTAAGTTGGACTCCCCATGTTGCCGAGATCAGTAAAAAGCTTTTCGCATCTATGCACTCACTAAGACGTCTCCAAAATTTCCTTCCTCTTCATACTAAAATCACTCTTACTCGGTCCCTTCTGCTTCCTTTATTAGACTACGGTGATATTGTTTTTGTAGATCTTAGAGAGGAGCTACTTGACAAACTCGAACGCTTGCAAAATGTATGTATCAGATATATCTTTGGTCTGCGTAAGTATGATCATATATCCCAGTTCCGAAAACAACTTGGCTGGCTTCCGATTCGTCGTCGTAGAGATGTGCATGTCCTGTCATTGCTTTTCAGTGTGTTATTCAATCCTGCTTCTCCTTCTTATCTATCTGAGAAATTCAGTTTCCTGGCTTCCGGTAGTGGTCACCGTTTACGTTCTAGCACCAACCTTTCTCTCACTTTTCCGTCCAACAAGACGCGTATTTACAGTAGATCTTTCACTGTCCATGCCGTAAAGTTGTGGAATGAGTTGCCGGTGTCTGTGAGGCAATCGCAATCTGCAGCATCGCTCAAGGAGAGGCTAAAGAAGTTGTGGCTTTCCGACCCTTGATTGGAGTTTGTCCTTTATGCTCTGTTTAATAGTTTATATATATATTTATTATTTAATATATGTATATATGTATTGTTGTTTAGTGTATATTTATATATGTAAATATTATATATATATTTTTATTGCGTATTTATTTATAGTGTAGTTACAATGTGTATTCAAAATTTACTTTTTATTTGAAGTTTTGTTACTGTACAATTTTTGCTCTTAGTTTGTCTTTCATCGTTGCCTGTTTTTATCTAATTTCCTCAAAGGTTAACTGGAAGAGATCCCTCATAGGGATAAGTTCGCCTTTGTTGTATCAAATTGTCTATGTTACTGTGTTTCTTGTATTTCTTGTGTTATTGTACAATAAAGCTTATACATACATACATATATACATACAGACTTCTGTCTGGCTCAATTTTCCGTCAGTGATGTTATGAAAAACATACTGTCTATCACTTCCAATGCCGTTGGTACCGATTGTATTACCCGGAATATGATCCTCCCTCTCCTCGATCTTCTTGTTTCCACCATCACGTGCATCCTCAATAAATCTGTGTCTCCCAGTACATTTCCTTCTCTTTGTCTCCTCGTAGATCCACTGCAATACGTATGACATAAACTTAAAACTTTTTGGTTACTTATTAAATTCGTTATCATTGTTTTCTATGACAGTGTTTCATTGTATGACGGCACGGAACCGTCAATTATGGGTGGTCCGACACGCACTTGGCCGGTTTTTTTACATTTGCCTTCATAAATCGAAATCTTTTCACTGTAAAAAGATAACAAATTTAGAATGTGCAAATCAAGCCCTTTCTTCACTTGATCTAGTTACTAAACTTTTAATTTTTGCTCACCCATCATATCACGCATTTTTCATACAAAATAAAAATATATGTATCTTCGCAATTTTAATTTTTATACGTCTATGTTAGCCTTCTTTATAACTACCTACTTATTCCAAATTTTTCATGGATAGCTTAAGTAGTTTTGTGACAGACAGACAGACAGAGCGTCGCCATAAGGGTTACTTTTTTACTATTTTGGCACGGAATCCTAAAAACAGCTATCATTAATTATTTCCAAAATAAACAAAATCTCCATACAAGCTGTCAGTTTAATGACTTGATTATTTGTGTCTCTACCATGAGGTCCATGAGTTGCTATAGATTTCAAAGGACAGATTTTGACACGTTATATATACCTGCAGTTGCATCCCGGTTTCATCCGCAAGTGTGAGCAAGATGCACTGAAAATGTGTTGACGTAGAGGCTAGTATAGCCTAGCGACTATAGCTATATATGTACATATCTACAGTAGATTTCAAACTCGTGGTAAGCACACAGTTGTCAACCATTTAATAATACCGCTATTACCTCATCTTCCACGGTTTTACCTACTTGCAAGTCATTGTGATATGATAAAAAAATGATTAAGTTTGTATCTACTTTTTGCGTAGCGTGACGATAATTTAGTCATAATAATATATGACGCTCAGATTAGGCGGTGTAGGAAGTTAACCGGCCCTCACAGTCATAATTAGTGAACCTCGAAGGGGTTTTAGTAGTCTCCATGACCAAAACTTGTATGCGATTATTGGAGCGATTATTCCCAAGAATATTGAGATTGCCAAAAGATGTTTTTAGAAGACGTCTATTCTTTTTCAAATACCTAGGTATCTAAACGATACCTCACAAAACGTAGCGTAGCATAGTTATCTCTCATCGTCATCATTAGTGTGACAAAGACAGTTACGAGTAAGTTTCGTTCGCTACTGTCTACTAAACGTGAATTTACGTGAACGATTGGCATCTTGTTTACGCATCCTGTAGATATAGGTTAAGCCACTTAAGCCCTTTAGGTTAAGATAGTTAATTTTATTTTTTCTTCTTCAATTTTTTTTTTTTACTTACAGTTGTCTGTTATTTCTGTTTCCTTTTTTATGGTTTGTTCCTTTATTTAAATATAGCTTGTCTATTATATTAGGTAGGGAAGTGAAAAAATATTACATATGTATACTTATTGGCATTCACAGAGTGATTTTGGAATGCAACCAATATGGACCACTTGGACTGTTGGAAGACTCGACAGTGGTCAGGTCACCTTGCATCTTAAAGAAGATAAGATAATAAGGTGCAAAACGTAACTATAAAACTAAGAGTGCTTTAATTAACCTTAAGGTGACATTAAATATCGATAACATTTGGAATCGATATGTTGTTAAACACAAATTTAAACTTTTACGATTTTCACACATTATAAATGAACTAAAACGGTGCTTAGTCGGGGCTTAAACTTTGAAAACTAACCTCCGACGGTTCGAGGGCGACATTGGCTCCCGCCGTGGTCCCGGTGAAAGACTGGTAAAACTAACCTCCGGTGAGATGTTGATGTCCAACATCTCACCGGAGGTTAGTTTTGAGAGGTTTACGATTTTTACGTTTAAGCCCCGATACGATATGTTGTTATCTAAGTACTTAGTCTTACCTACTTACATTTAGTCTGAATCAAGGTAACCTTATCTTATTTTAAATGTAATGCTAATTTCTGATAGCATTAGATAACTACTCGTGTTATTAAAAATCATTCATTCATTCATTTTATTCAAAATATGAAAATCGGTCATTTTTTACACGAATGCCCAAAACAAGGACTGTTATAGGTATATATACTCGTAGTATGATGCATACGTAATATACGTATATACATTAGTATACTTTAGACTTTGAAAACGAATTAAATAGTTAAAACTCCCAATATCTAAGTATATATTTATAAAACATTTATTTTCAAAATATATACAGTAAGTGTAACGTGTAACTTACCTAGCTACTTAAAGAATCTAAAATAGGTCCTTGCGGCATTGTACCTTAGATGCTGCCGGCATTTCCTAGTTGTATCGCAGTGCTCATACGTTGTGCGAGGAAGCCACCAGCTCTTCGGTCACCAGTTCCAGATAGGTACATCAACTAAGACGGTTCGCGATTTGTACGAAAAACTTTCTTGGGCTGGTACTCCATGGACCTAGACTTTTGACCCCAAATGGTACAAAAAGGTACTCTCTACCTCCGAAGAGAGCCTCTCTTATATTTATTGCGTTTTAAAATTTCGGCGCTTTTAGACGCTACGCCCTCTTTTACATTAGTTCGGTGAAGGTAGGACGGTGCCAGGGCGTTACGCAGGTAGCATCCCACATCCCACAGTCCACACTAGCATCCGACCCAAACTCCAAGGAACCAAGGACACCCCATCGGGTCTCTTGCCAATCCCTGAAAATGCCAGTCGGCTCAAGAAGAGCAGGCACGTTGATGGTGGTAAGCCAGATATAGCTGCCAGACGTTCTGATCTAGTAATAATTAAGAATGCAAGTAAATTTTAAAAAATGCAGTTGGGAAGTTGTATGTCTTTCCCATCGCGGAACAATGGTGTTCCGGACCTTTCGGAGGCGTACGCGGAGCGGAAGCCAACACGCAGAGATCCTTTCGACAATTTAGCTTTAGTATTACATTAAGGTGACATTGATATCGATAACATTTGGAATCGACATGTTGTGATTGATCGATAGATAAAATGTATCTACTTTATCTTATCTTTAATGGAATGCTAATTGCTGTTAACATTTAAAACTTCAAACTCCAACTAAGTATCAATATTAAATTGCAACGGTTAACACTCACGTATTTTTATCACAATTGGCGTGACATGTTTCGACTGCTTCGGGCAGTCATCGTCGGACAGACAGACAGAGACAGAGGGTGATGCCCGAGCCGTGAAGGAAGCCCCGACAACACCACTCTGTTTGTCCGAAGATGACTGCCCGATGCAGTCGAAACATATATGGCACGCTAATTGTGATAAAAATATGTGAGTGTTAACCGTTGCAATTTAATGTCAGTATGACTCACGAAAGTTTAAATTACATAAGTATAAGTATCAATACCATGCCAGGTTTTGTGTGCTTACCATGAGTTGTACGTAACGAGTTTGAAATGTACTGTAGAAATCTAATAGTCGCTAGCGTCTTACGTGTCAAAATTTATCCTTCGAAATCTATAGCAACTCATATTAGTAGTCTTGGTAGAGAAACTAGGACTATTTAACCAACCGGACTGGATATGTCTGCCAATTTCTGCGGGGGACGGGCAAATACAAATACAAATAGCTTTGTCAGATAAACGTCAGCCAATGAACATGGTCATTGGTCATATGCTTTCGTCAGAGGGGAACACTTATAATTACCAGCCCAGTTGGTTAAATGGTCTAAGCCGAGAGTACCGAGCCAAGCGAGGGAACAAACCATAAACCTAGTACATATTAGATACATGACAAGTTTTGTAGGGGTCGATTATCGCCAGCCCTGCCCCTCTCTCGGGGCGAGGCGACCGATTGGCCCTTAAAAACGTGTCATGTAATACTAGCTTTATTTATAAGCCTACACGAGTCCGATGTTTTAAATGTAGCGAAGCGAAAACTGGCGCGGTAAAAAACGCTAATCTAAAACCGTCCTCATGGAAAACTGTCCTCAGACTCCATCAAAACCGGACGCTTGCGTGTTCAACTCAGTCACCAAGTACGAGACGGTTCCCACCCGACGGCGCACGGACTACGCAGAGGACGACTTCCTCTGCCTGAAGGGTAGCTTCAACACCACGCTGGAGCGATACTTGAGTGTGCCTAGGACAATTATCAATGACACTTGCAAAAATGGTGAGTTTACAAGATTAGGTTATAAAATCGCCTGTTAACTAATCTTCTGTAATCCAATTTTCCTTCAAAGTCTTCATTAAGACTTTGAAGGAAAATACGTAATATAATAATAAATAAAAAAATAATGTAAATACGTACGTAATACGTAATATTTTCATGATAAGCACACATATGGGATTTCTACGAAACCGTTAGTCAATAGCGCGATTATGATAGATTTGTAACTTGCTTGTTCTTAACTGGTGGGACTGGTGGAAGCGAGATGCAAACACTATCGAATCGCGCAGTCACTATCGACTACGCTTACGTAGGACTCATGATAAGAACCGGTAAGAACACTCGATCAATTTGCACTATAACTTAGCACATTGTTCACTCACAGGTGTGGTGCGAAGCCTCGAAGACAATGTAGCGGAGTGCGGCTTACGGGTACTCTCAGAGTACGTGTACTACCCGACCGCCGAGGCACGGGTACCCCGCGAGTATTGCGACCCCGAGCCGCCTGTCTGTCGCCTGCTCGCCGCGTGGCACCTCTCTAACACTACCATCGAAAACTTCGAGTTCCTAAAAGATGACCCTGCGTTTAAAACCTATTTTATTAAGAATCAATAAATAATTTTCTATTTCCTTTTTTCTTTTTTTAAATCTACGTTTTATTATACTATAAGATTAATATCGGTAAATGTCAAAGCTTTTGAAAATAACTGTTAGGTAAGGTAACGTGGGGTGTGGGGTATAATGATCCATGAAGGTGAAGTGATCCCCACCGTATACGAGTGGTGACCAGTGGCATCTATACAAAAACGCCACAAAAGTCATCCCCGTAACCCCGCCAGTTGCTGTTGCAATTTGTAGTCACTACGCGCGACATGTTTCAGATATCTTTAATATCTTAGGACTCCATTATCAAGCGTCGAGTACCGTGCAGGACGACGTAGGCGGGCGTATAGTGGCGCGAAGACGCGCGCCTCCCACCTGACAAAACCGGTTGAGGATGGAGGACGAGTGGACCTTCAAAATCATGTGTGCAAAAATACAGCCGCAAATCACCCCGCTACGCGATGACAAAGAGCAACTATCCCACCCACCGCTGAACAGCTGCCAGGCGCCCGGATTTATAAATAATTATAGTATGGCTCACCAACTAGAAAATGTCGTCGTTCTACTAATTGCACATTTTTTCCGTAGCCAGCTCTTAATACATTATCATCAAGTTTGCTTCACCAAATTGGTGGTTTCAACTCAGCACCAATAGTGCGGGAAGCACAGTTTGACTTGTATGAAAAATCTACATTAATTCGCACTGTAGAGAAATCATGGCACGTTATTACCTATGTTACGAAAATAATATATTTAAAGAATTCTCCTCAAAAATATCTATATTATAGCAATAAAAACGAATTAATAATTCAATCCAAAAAATATGTGAAAACAATATATCGCACTGTGGAGATTTTATATTCTCGTAATCCCACTCAATCACTTATTAATAATTTATAGTTTTCTCCAGGTTTGCCTAATTACCCTGCTAACCACAAATTTTTAAAACCTTAATTTTTGGTTTACGAAGAACATTACAAACAAAGTATATATATCAGTTATATGTAAATTAAGATATATTTATTGACAATGTTATACACAAAAATCTCCGACATAAAGTTATCCATTATTTTTCTGTCAACAATTTAAGCTTAAAAAAGTTATTAGTGGCGTAGAGTATATGGACAGATGGATTTTTTTGTGTTTTATAAAACCTCGTAAACATGTAAATATAATACAAAAAATTCTCTCAGCTATGTATAATACTGCATGAGTAAATCATATTTAGAATTCTGCGCTATTTGTTATACCCGCGCGAGATTTCACAGGCAGGTGGCCAGGTGTATCCATTCACGATACAAAGTACGGTAATCAACTTTCTACCTTGTGCATAAAGCGCACATTTATTCGTACATGATAGCTAGCGATCGTCGTCAGCGGCGGCGCTGTTTGATGTTCGCCCGCTTCCGAGTGATAGAAGCCGTAGTAGATGAAACAGGGTTTAATTTTCAACCGACTTTAAAATTTCAAAAAGGAGGAGTTTCTCAATTCTTGTGTGTTATTTGTTGATGTTTGTTACCTCAGAACTCCGTCAATACTGAACCGATTTTAAAAAAATCTTATTTTATCTAAAAGTAGATGGTTCCAGCTTGGTCAATTAATTTCTGATGATGCTGGTTGCATGTCTCATTTTTACGTTGAGCTATAAATTGCATAGAAAAAGCGTATTTAGGGTCGTCATTTAATGAGACGTCATCTAAATGTGAATTACGTCTAGTTGATTATATACCTACTCTATGCGGAACATTTTAGGCATATTTTTAATTGAAAATTATTTGGCCTTTACAAATGCTTCTTGGCTTTTATTCGATTAAGATTATGTACTTAATATGGCTAATATATGTCATTTTGTATGAAACCGGGTATTTCTTTAAAAATTAAGTTAAAATATAAGGGACCGTTAAAATATTATTTTATGCAAAAATAACAATAGAAACTGAACCAGCCTGTTGGAAAAAACATAAAAAACCTACTTATTAAATCTTATACAGTATAAAACTGCTATGGCAAAATCAGTCTAGTTCCCTCATCAGAATTAAAAGTTCTCGCATGATCAAAGTGTCTTCTATGCTTAATACTCAAATATTTATACAACAATGGTCTAACAACAATTGTCAGAAACCTTTTATATAAAATAATATATTTTTTTAAAACTTAATTACAAAGAAAACAATGTCTTCGTGAGAAAACTATCTAGTTGAGTATTTAAAATGTATATTATGTAGGTAATAAGGAAAACTTGTTTAAAACCAGTGTGAGGTCCTTACTGTTAATTCTAAGTAATTATTAAACATCACATGGCATACTCAATTAATTAAAAACTGACATCTAGTATTGAGAAATATCCTTAATGGAGAATCACATAACAATATAATCATTTAACATATTGTCGAGAAAAATAAAAATAAAGTATAGCATATTGACAGTCATTTAAAATGGCAGAAACATAGCGACCTAAGTATACTACTAACATAGTCCGAGAGGGCTTTACAAAATTCTTATTAATTTAACTCTAACTCGTAATTGTAATTTATTGAATCAGGCGTCATTTTGCGGAATTCCATATTAACAACGAAAATAATGTTACTTTGCTATTCCGCCAAACGTGCTAGTCAATTAGTGCCAATCCGTTATACCTACTTGCGTATTTTTTGCATGCAATTAATGTTCCCACCCTCCCGCCGCAAAGAAATACCAATAATACAAAACTCGACACGTGTTTCGCCTCTCTACGAGGCATCCTCAGGAGATGCAGGAGATCTTGTCGTACTAGCGTCCGACAAGTGAATGATGTCATTCATCATGGGCATGTGCCCAGACTGGTCGGCCATATTTATAACCTGGCCACCCCCCTACCTCGCAAGCAAGATGCAAATATTCGTAATAACGGTGATGACGCTACATTCAACTGTTCGTTAACAATCACACCCCTGTTGTTGTACCTAATTATTTCTAACTAAAATATTAAAAGAATGATCGTCAGACAGGTTATGGCCATTATCCAACAAATGCTTCGCAAAATTTGACCTTTCTGAATGGTTATGCCTGTATGCCGCAAGATGCTTCTTATACCTTGTGGTGAAATTACGTCCCGCTTGCCCAACAAACACCTTATTACAATACTCACAGGTTAGCTTATAAACACCAGACTTGTTCCCATTCTCGATTTTATCTTTCCCATTACAAAGTTTCGAGCGCAAGGTATTATTTGTCTTAAAAGCCGCATTAATGTCGTTAGATTTCAAAATTTTGTAAATCGAATCTGACAATTTACCAACGTACGTAATGCTCGCTTTAAACTTCCTAATGGGATTAGAGGATTGTGCTGCATACAACATATTATTGATCAAATTATTTTGCTTCTTTCTGATTACCACCCAATATCGCCCGATTTTAAGCGCAAAAATTTAGGGACTTTATAACGGACACTCGGCGTTTATGCATAGCTTTATTTTTTAGTGCTCGGTCTCTTTTACACGTATCTCGATTTTGGCCTTTATAACGGACTCAGGGACTCGGGAAGTTGTTTCATTTTGCATGAAAAACAATGTTCTTTTGATAAGAAAATAATACTAAAATAGTCATTATATATTTTTTTTAAAACGAAAATTATTTATTTATTTAGAATATTAAATTTTACGATTGACATAATCCAATCCACAACGTAGGCTTCGTCAAGTCATTATAATTGTATTGAAAAGAAAACTAAACTAGTAAATATCATTTTTTCTTTGAAAAAAAAAAGAAACATTTTATTTCTTAAAGTAATGACTATCAAAATGAATATCTAAATCTGATTGCTTGTCCCATTTTACAGTAAGCTATAAGTCGGATAGAAAAAGCGTCGTCATTTAATTAGTCGTCATCAAAATGTGAATTACGTAATAATAATCGTTTATTCTTCTGCTGTTTATGCTTATACTCACTTTTAATAACTTTTACTATGATTCACAGCAACAGAATAAGAGCCGACTGTCCTTTACAAGTGACCAAAATTGCGGTTTACAATTTACTAAACAAACCGAGAGTACTTTATAAAATCCCAATTAAAAAAGTTCTAAATTTTATCTTAAATATTAATGTATTCCAAAATAATAATGTATTTTCAATAAACACACAAACAAACATCTCAATTAATTAATTAATTGAGATTTGTATTATACAAACTGTAAACAGGGGGTAAAAACTCAGCAGATTGCGTACGAAATTCGAGATTAAACTTACCTTCGCATGGATGACGGGTTACCTTGATTAACATTTCGCGATGGACTGAGCAAAATATTCATTATTTTTATTTAGGTTCTTTTTTAAGAGAGAATTATAACGAATATATTTTAGATTCGTAGTTAGAGCCATTGGTTCTCTAAATCACGTCGTTTTAGTACTTACTGTTAGTTAGCTTCAAATATTTAGTCCTGTATAAAAGACAACGGTTTTTTTCGATACACCTCATTTAAAAAATTCAAGTCTTTACGCATGTCACTATTTAATATTAAGGCCTTTATAAAGGACTCGGGGGCTCACTACATTACATTCATGTTAAGTGGTAGGTATACTTACCCGACTTTTAAAAAGGAACATTTTGAATAAAAACAATATATTTATGCTACATAATATGTGGTTTTATTTTCACAAGACTGAATGTGTATTTATACCTATGTATATACCTAACTTAGCTAAACCTCATTTTGTGTGTTAAGTAAGCAACATTAACAAAAATAATAATGGCATAAAACAGGGATCTGTGAGCTTTTGATTCTAGACAATCCACTTACAATGAAAAAAAACATAACTAAACTACAATTCTTACAATAAAAAAAATACAACAACTAAACCTGGTTCTTTTAACATGTGGATGGGATATTATAACTAATCCTTTTAGACCTGCTTACACAACACAAGGTCCGAGCCGCTAACCCGGAGTTAAGCTGTCAAATTCCATACAAAAAACGCTTAACGCCCGAGTTATGTAGCTTACCCCTTAAATAAGGAGTGACTCAGCTTTTGATCTGCACAACTCGCCGTCATGTTTTATTTGTCACACACAGCCAATCGCGTGGTCGCCTGGTTCTAAAGGTGGCATAACTGTAGTAGATGAGGATTCATCTTTACTTGTTCACATCAGTATTTTAAAATTATTGGGCTCTGTTCAGTTGTTGAACAGTGGGTCAAGGTCAAGGTCGGTGTCACTTGCCGATAGTACTTTAAAACACTTTCGCAACCAGGCAAAATTTCGAACTATACCCCAGAAACCGACAGTACTCGCTAGTCGGGCAACGACGTGCAACTCAATGCCGCACGCCGCGAACCCGCTAGTCAGGCAAGGTAACTAGATGGCAGCACCTACGTTTCGTTGGTTTGCTGATAAAGTTATTTTCGATTTTATATAGTGTAAATAGTATATAATATATGGAGAAATTTATGCAATGTTATTCTTCAATAAGTATTGCTTTTTCTTACATAAAAAACAGAGATGTCCATTTTCTGCGCTTAGCATTATTTCTTGTTTGTTAACGAAAATTCCCTATTTCTCTCTAAATAAAGAAGTCTCTTGGGAGAAAATGCCAAGGTCATCTTAAAACTACTGTTAGATTATATTGTATTTGTTTTCTCCCACTGTACGAATTTCTCAGGCATAAAAAATAAAAATAAAATAATTTGTGTCCATTAATACTACAATTTTGTATTTTATCCGGAGAAATTTAAATCTTGTATTAATATTATCATCATAAACCACTATGTAAGATATCTCCACGGTGCGAAATATTCTGTACTAAATATACAAGAATTAAAAAAAAGTCATATATCTAAAAAACGGAAGTTGATATCGAATCATAACTTCACAGTTAGGTATACAATACGATAAGGAATTAACCCATACAGAGAAATTTGGATGTCCATTTAATGTGACTTCAACTTTTAAATGACTCCACTACAAATTCCTACGCGAACACATTGGAGGTAACTGCTTTCGAACGAAGAAACACTCAAATTGGACGACGAAGCTCAGAGTAATCGGTGAACAATACTAACAGTTGTACTGTTTAAATATAAGTCTTTATTGTACAGTCAACTACAAAGATATAAATACAACCAAAATGCCAAATATAAGTATCCACGACCAGGCAGCACTAAAGTCCTGTATACATATTTTTGGCACATTGGCTGTATTCATATCTTTGTCGTTGACTGTACCTATCTAATACATTCAATATAATAGCTCTCGTTACGTCATACAAGTCAAACAATAAACGTGACAAACGTGTCAAAATAAATGTTCAGCTTTTATTTAAGAGTGCAAATATGCGAGCAAAAGAGAGCGGGATAGATCTAATTGCAAGAGTACGCGAAACATGAAAAGGCGATAGTAGGCGGGCGCATCAAAATACACTGCATAATAATCAGATAAGATAATTGCTGTTTAACCCGTAAACTACAATTTCTGTTATAAATTCAAGGGTTTCGACTTGGTTTCGACGTTCTAACCAAAAACATGTAAAAAAGGACTTATGTTTGAAAAAAAAAGTATCAACAAAAAGGTATCAACACATTCTAACAAATTTAGCGAATTTTCAACAGAAAATAGATAATTACTTTACTGCGCGATTCATGTTAATATTTTGAAAATTTAAAATGTTAAATTTGGTGATACCACTTAACATACAAATGTTACTAATATCTACGAAATTTATAATATAAATATTTTTTGTTGTTGTCCAGATCTTTGATTTAAAGAGTTAATAATATGAAAATCACAAATATTTACAAATTACTTAAAAGATAACATAATCCTTATTTGGATATAGTACTAAAATAAAATAAGATATTTATTTTTAGTAGTAAACTGATATATTAACGGCCTCCTAGCATAGTTGGTAGTGACCCTGCCTACGAAGCAGGAGGTCCCGGGTTCGAATCCTGGTCAGGGCATTTATTTGTGTGTTTATCACGAATATTTGTTCCTGAGTTATGGATGTTTTCTATGTATTTAAGTATTTATATGTATATATCTATTATATATATCGTCGTCTAGTACCCACAGCCAAGGCTCGGATACCGGTTAATTTTTCAAACCGGTATCATGTACTTGGCGCAAAACCTTTATATTTCGGTTACGTTCGTGAAACCGTTATTTTTCAACCGGTTTTTAGAGTAATATTTTAATAAAGTTCTTGTTCGTTTAACCGGTTTAGAACAATAAAAACCGGTTTTTGCGACGCAGGATAAACAAGTTACAGTCCAGTTAGCTAAGTTTAAAAAGCACGTCGTTTCGCATATTTAATCATTTTTAAGCGTGTTTTCTTCTGCCGCGAACTAAATATATTCAAAGAAATAATAATAATAATAATAATAATAATAAAATGGCGTAGGGATGTGACGACCCCATCGCCCACTGGTTTCCACCGGTGCAATCAGTCAACGCAGGGCAGCTTGTGGCGAGCTGTTGGGGAGTAGCGACCCCACGTACCTGAGCGCTCCTGGGGGACTCCGTCGTCCGACCAAGTCCTCCGCCTCTGGCTTGCCTTAACCGGCCGTCCAGAGTGGGGTCGCGAGAGCTGTGTTCTCGAGGGTAGATGTGGAAACCTAAGTGGCGAGTTGGCTATATGTTTAAAGTCCAGTGACACCTCTCTACCCCCAGCCCTCATACCGGTGTTGCCCTCGAGCCATCTTAGATGTCGCTTTTTGTGGGGGCCCATCTTATGTGGGCGAGTCACCGTCTGCCGGAAATAAAATTGATTACCGTTTTGTTAGGCAGACGTCCGATTTTATTCTCCATAACCCAGTATTTAGTCCACCGCTTTCACCTAATAGTCCAGCATATTTTAGATTCCATTAAATCTCAATAGTCTATACACCCTGGCGGGTGCTGCCTCTGCGTGCGTCCCATGACTCGGGCAGGTGCAACATCCGCTCGGTGTACCCCTTACATTTCATTAAATTGTCGAAAGGGCCTCTGCGTGTTGGCTTCGGCTCCGCGCACGCCTCCCAAAGGTCCGGAACACCATTGTTCCGTGATGGGAAAGACATACAAATAATAATAATAACATTCTTTATTGTGCACTACAAAATACAATAGTAAAAAAACAAATAAAAAAGAACATGAGATAGTAAGTAACAACAACAGGCGGACTTATCGCTAAAGAGCGATCTCTTCCAGACAACCTTCAGATAGCGAAACAGCGTACAGATAAAAGTACGAAATAATAAAGAAAATATAAAAAAATAATAAAGAATATAATAAAATAAAAAAAAAAAAATATTGAAGAAATAATATTATAAATAATATAAATTCAGTATTTCCCACACTATTTTTACTTTTTAGTAGGTACGACTATAATATTCCAAAATAATCACAAATTATGTATTAACAGTTTACTCCAGGTTTGCAAATTATACACTATTGCGGTTTAAAAAAATGTAAGTAATTTATACAGAGTGAATTTTTTATGGGTCAGTGAGGGCACCTACCAGATCCTGTGCTGCTACATAAAAACTATATTTTTAGACCTTCCCTTCCTTTTCGATTTACACCGAATGGAGATAGGCGTTTACAGATTCTAGAATAAAAACCTACATGGTAAGAGAATGTAAGGTAATTTCTAGACAGTATTTTTTTAATGGCGATGTATTCCACTCCTGCCTGAGATCAAAAGAAAATAAGTATGGAAAAAAAATCCGGCTATAAATCGAAGCCCACACAATAGTTTCTATAGGAATATTTTTTTTATTTTCATAGATTTTTTTTTCATACTAATCGTTTTAATTAGCACAAGCCTAGTGGTACTAGGCCCATATTTAAAACAACTTTTTCCTTACATTTACTATGGAGAAAGACTGAAGTTTTATTTATATATTCAATCACCGACGCGGCAGTCTAACATATGGGGAATACCTTGTTAAGTACCTCCCCCGAATATAGATTCGCGCGACCAGGGCATCATGATAAAAAATGGTATAAGAAAAATATTTTAATCTGTCATATTAAATAATAGTGGAATAAGTTACCTACTTACTTGTTAAAAGGTGTTCATGTAAAATCTGGCAATATCAGTGAAACTTTAAGGAGTAGCAGGGTTACAAAGTTCCGACAAACCAAACGTTATCTTGACTTACTGGAGCGCAATAGATTATTATTTATTTTTTAGGAAATGTTGCGCGATCTGTACATCAAAATCTGCCACGCGCGAGTATTTCCGCGTATTTTTGGCATTCAACTAATTGCATAGTTTCTTTTAAGCAACTAATACAACAACAACAAACAAGTTTAATTCCACAAAAATATGATAATATCAAAAAAAAACAATTTAAAATATGTATAGATAAGATGCCATAAATCCTCCGCTTGAGGCATAGTTCCTAGGATGCCACGTAATTGCTTTATTTATATTTGTACCTGTAAGTGATTTTAAAATTGATAAAAACAAATAATTACATACATTTATACCTCTTAATTAGTATACTTTCATTTTTAGGGTTCCGTACCTAAATGATAAAAAGGGGGTTCCTTTTTATTATGGAGTGACTCAGTATGTCTGTCATATCATTAAAAAACGTCTCGAGAACTACTTAAGCCACCGATGTTATATTTGGAATAGTTACAAACGAGGTTACTCTAGACACAATTAGAGAGAATCTATCGCATATTTTAATTTACATACTATCAATGATGATTTGATGATGTTACTCGAGCAGATGGAGCGAAAGCGTACTCCACTAGTGGCGACGCGTAGAGAAACGGCCGCAGGGCCGTCCTCAACGAAAGTGGAATTAAGACATTGTGCTGTATGCAGGCTCTACCTGGACAAGAATGGCGGCTGATAGGTGTTTATGGAGCACGATGGAGTAGGCCTTTGCTCAATAACGGGTAGCAAAAAAAACAGAAATAAGTAATTTTGTAAAATGTATTATTTGGAAAATAAAGACTTATGTTAGGCATGTCTTTCCCATCACGGAACAATGGTGTTCCGGACATTTGGGAGGCTTACGCGGAGCTAAAACCAACACGCAAGATCATGTCGAAAGGGGACAATGTAATGAAATGTAAGGGGTACACCGAGCGGATGTTGCACTTGCCCGAACCATGGGACGCACGCAGAGGCAGCACCCGCCAGGGTGTATGTACTATTGAGATTTAATGGAGTCCAAAATATACTGGACTATTAGGTGAAAGTGGTGCACTAAATACTGGGTTATGGAAAATAAAATCGGGCGTCTGTCTAAGAAAAAGGTAAGCAATTTGATTTACGGCAGACGGTGACTCGCCCACATAAGAGGGGCTCCCACAAAAGGTGACATCTAGGATGGCTCAAGGGAGCAACACCGGTACGAGTATCAGGGATGAAGGTAAAGAGGTGTCACTGACACATAGCCAACTCGCCACTTAGCTTTCCACATCTACCATCTATTATTATTATATTCTTATAATATTATTATCAATGAAAAATTTATACAAGATGGTGCTAAAATTTTAATTTTAGTTGGTGCGTCATCACGTAATGTAGGGTGTGAAAGTGCCAAATTTGGACTAAAAAGAATGTGTTTTATTTCATCTATACTTAAACCAAAATGTAAAAAAAGATAATTTTCTTATTATGAATTTCATCCGTATGGGACTGATAATTATGTTTGTATTACATTTGAACGGCATCCTGCCTGTTGTTAGGACTAATAGGAAAATATGAAAATGCATTTAGAAAAAAAGTTTTTTTTTGGTTCCATGTCTCATACAAACTTTTTATTCTGGATAGGAATTGAATAAATAAGCACAAATAAATGTTTGTAACAAATTACCTTTTTCTCGTAACCTGTATATATGTTTTTCTTCTGTAAAGGCCACTAACATTAATTTAAAATCGAGGAAAGGTCTGAAGATCATTTTCGTGTAACATTTCGGGATCTGTTAGTTGACCCCATTGGCCCGAAAAGAAAATACACCCTGTATGAACTTATATTTTGATTTCTTTTAAATAAATTATTGACACTGTTGGCTGTCACCTATAAATACCAGCTCACTGGTTTGCCTATATTTTTTGACCCGTCTCTAGATACATGTATGAAAAATCATAAAACTAAAATTGTTAAAGGAACCATCCGTTCGTACGTCTTGCGACTTGAACACGAAATCTGGCAACGTCGCGTTTAGACCGTCAAGTTGCTTTTCGGATAAACCGGTTAAATCCAGGTTTTTATTATGTTCTTAAAACGTTTGCGTTCTTGGAGAAAGTTCGGAGTAAAACCGAAATAAACCGGTATAAACCGCTATTTTTTAAACCGGTTCCGAGCCCTGCCCACAGCACAAGCCTTATTGAGCTTACCGTGGGACCAGGTTGATTTGTGTAAGATTGTCCCACAAATATTTATTTATTTATTTATTTATTATAGTCTGACAAGCCAAGGCTGCAGTAGATTTTTTTTTAAATTTATATGCCTCCCTATTTTTTTCATACCGAAAAAAAGGGACGCACATAATTTAAAAACAAAATCTACTGCAGCCTTGGCTTGTCAGACAATAAATACTTCCACAATAGTATCTTTTTAACATTAGCAACATGTGCAAGTGAGACAAAGCGCCAGAAGGAAGTGGTCTCATGTGTACCGTTTTCTCTCGTTCATTTAGTATGGCAAAAAGCGGGAAAGTACGGTCCCCTGTAAAGGTTCCTGGTAGGAGCTTCCTCAAAACTATTCCACATCGTGCCTGTTTGTTAAGCACAAACTGGGCGGGTTTATCAAAGTCTTAAATATTTTTACTTCGAATTGTCAATGTCAAAATAAAAAGTGGAAATAGCGAGTCCATATAAAAGGCAGCCAAATAATCGGCAGCCCAATAATTCGTGTCCATTTTTTTGGTTGCGGATTATTGGGTTGCTGATTATTGTACTGCAAAAACTGTGGCTTCGGATTATTGGCCCGCTACCGAGCTTGTCCGACGCGATAAAAGGCAGCCCAATAATCGGCGACCCAATAATTGGCGACCACGATGTACATGGATTATTGGGATGCCGATTATTGGCCCGCTTCGAGATTGCTCGACCCGAGAAAAGGCAACCCAATAATCAGCGACCCAATATTCCATGTACATCGTGGTCACCAATTATTGGGGCGCCGATTATTGGGCTGCCGATTATTGGGCTGCCTTTTCGCGGGATGCGAAAAAAGACGGTTCTGGCGCTTCGCCGGCCGCTACCGCAGCACGCTCGCTTCGCTCGCTCGGCTCGCGCACTGTTAGGTCGCAGTTCTACCTAACACTCCTCCTCACTTCGCTCGTCGTCGTACCTAAACCGACCTGCCTTAACATTTGATCTAAGGAGTCTGTATAAAAGGCAGACAAATAATCGGCAGCCCAATAATTCGTGTCCATTTTTTGGTTCCGGATTATTGGGTTGCTGATTATTGTACTGCTAAAACTGTGGCTTCGGATTATTGGCCCGCTACTGAGCTTGTCCGACCCGATAAAAGGCAGCCCAATAATCGGCGACCCAATAATTGGCGACCACGATGTACATGGATTATTGGGCTGCCGATTATTGGCCCGCTTCGAGATTGCTCGACCCAAGAAAAGGCAACCCAATAATCCATGTACATCGTGGTCGCCAATTATTGGGTCGCCGATTATTGGGCTGCCTTTTCGCGGGGTGCGGATTAGTGGCACCCGAAATAGCTGTCAAAAATATTTACCGCGGTATAATTTTGCGAATATAATTTCCAATTTACAAATGTAAATAGACAGAATACACGATGAAATGTCACGTACCGGGGCCAAATGTAAAAGGTCAGTTATTGGTGCTAAAAGTTTAATAGAGAAATTATTAACATTTAATATATTTTTAAATGGAGTTTGTGTTTAGTTTTAGGAAGGACTGTTCACGCTTTAGCGAGGTTCGGAGACGAACTGTACCTGGAATCACTTGCGGACTGTGTGCTTTTAAGAACTCTAAACGCCGCTGAATCGGCTTACGCTATGGTGAAGTTCAACAAGAACTTCTTTTCTTATTTTAACTACAATTACTATTCTACTGAAGATAATGAAGGACTAAAGTGTAAAATTTCAATGAAATCGGCTCTACATACGTTTAAATCTCCTACTCATATGGATAAGCAAGTAGAGAACTTGGAGATTAAACTAGATCCAGAGTCATGTAAGCTGATTTTCCAACTGAGATGTAAGCATGGAATAGTCAAGACCCATTTTGTCTCAATACTAGACTGTAAGGCAATGCAAGCTGTGTACACAAAGGATTTAGTTCCAAACAGGTAACAAAAAAACATGCAATACACCTTTACAAAATACTTTATAAGAGAGCTTGTAACTGTCCTGAAGCCAATGTAATCTTAAATACAGAAGCAACAAATAAACAGGTAAACTCATACTTAATATGAAGTTGTGGCATGTGGGGCTCAAAATGTATTGACTTGATATCAAGTCCATGGATAATCATTCTTGGGATTTTAGAGGATATACATCTTGCCCTCAATTGATGGCAATGGCACTGCATAATTAAAGTAGAGAGACAGCCAGAACAAACAACCTTATGTGGATATTGTCATTCTTCTAGATTGTTCATTATATGACAAACATAACAGAGTATAAAAAACACCATAATTTCTGGATTGTATTTAAACTTTTTTCCATTGCTTCTTACTAATATCAGTTTTAAAACATTTCAGAATAACATCTCCACAGAAAATACTCTCAGAAGCATTAAGTAATTTCCAAAATTCAGATGACCAGGTCACCCTAGAAGTTACCCCACAAAATATGCTTCTTCGTAACTATATTGATACTGTTGGTGACCTAACCAAAGTGATACGGACTCAAGTGATGTTAAAACCTGCAGAGTTTGACAGCTACACCATAGGGGCTGACACAATGATCACATTTACTCTAAAAGAATTTAAAGCATTACTAGCTTTTGCTGAAGCCTTGAATCTACCTATTCAAATACAATTTGAAATTACAGGCCGACCGGTTGTATTTATTGTCCACAATGGTGCTACGTTTGAGGCACATTTTGTACTTGCCACTTCAAAGGCAGACAGTGGATCTCAAAATACCACCCAAAACACTACACGCACCGAGAGAACTAAAAGAAAAGATGTGAACACCAGTCACAGATCAGCAAAGAAGAAACCAAACTTAACTAAACCAAATACTGACATATCCAAATGTTTAGAAGAGGATTCGCATCTTTTCAATTTTATTGACATTCCTGAGGAACCTGTAGATGTGAACAGTGAGGTTGCATGCAAGGAAAATAGTATAATAAATAACAACCAGCTAGAAACTATGGACTGTGATGTTATTCCACCCTCACCCACCGCAGTAGCGTTTGTCAAGAAAGTGTTCAAAAGGTGCTTTGAACAAACTATTGATATTACTTCTTTTCAAGGCACTGTGCTGGCTGAGGACTCGGACCCTGAGTCTTGACTGTGATTTATCTGTTATTTGTTTAAGTTATTTAAACTACTTACATTAAATTATCTAAATTTAGAAGTTTGTTTATAGATTTTTTATCAAATTATTCTTGGTCAGGGTTGCCTTGGATTATCGAAAGTTGTGTTGGTTCACAGTTTATAATTGGAACTATATGTAGTTCCAATACCAATTAATTGAATTACATAGCATTGTCTCTAATTCTCTATAGGTATAAAAAAACTTGTCGATTTATGCGGAGGAATCGCCATCAACTTCTACCGCCACCCTCTGTGCAATTGTACGAGTATAAATACTTTTTCATCACACTTGCTCGGTAATGGTGTTATAACGTGCAGGCGTATAGAGCGGTTAGAGCCGATTTAGTCCCCTCGGGAGTTATGGATTTTAGTACAATATAACTTCCGAGGGAGTTATGAGTTTAGTTTTAAAATATCGTACGTCATTTCACTTCAGACTAAGGAGGTTTTGCATCAGCTAAGGCTTATTTCAAATCTTCAAACTTGGCTATAAACCAACTTTACTGTATATTATTCAACTTTAATCATCATCATCATCATCATCATCATTTTCAGCCGAAAGACGTCCACTGCTGGATATAGGCCTCCCCCAAAGATTTCCACAATGACCGGTCCTGCGCCACCCGCATCCAGCGGACTCCTGCGACCTTCACCAGGTCATCAGTCCACCTTGCGGGGGGCCTACCCACGCTGCGCCTTCCGGTACGCGGTCGCCACTCGAGAACCTTTCCGCCCCAACGGCCGTCGGTTCTACGTGCAATGTGCCCCGCCCACTGCCACTTAAGTTTAGCGATTCGGAGAGCTATATCGGTTACTTTGGGTCTGCTGCGGATGGTCTCATTCCTGATACGATCTCGCAGAGAGACTCCTAGCATAGCTCTCTCCATTGCCCTTTGGGTGACTTTGAGCCTTCTTATGAGGCCCATTGTAAGCGACCACGTTTCAGTACCGTATGTCATCACTGGCAACACACACTGATCGAAGACTTTCGTCTTCAGGCACTGCGGAATATTGGACGAAAAGATGTGTCGCAGCTTCCCGAACGCTGCCCAACCGAGTCGGATTCGACGATTAACCTCTTTCTCGAAATTGGACCTACCTAACTGGACAGTTTGTCCTAGGTATATATAATCGTCTACAACTTCGAGTGTAAAGTCTCCGATTGTCACTGGGAGTTGGTGCTACATGGATATTCGACATGATTTTCGTCTTATCCATGTTCATCTTAAGACCAACTCGCCCGGAGGCTCTACTGAGGCTAACGAGCATCGTACTTAAATCCTCCATGGTCTCAGCTAAGACTATTTACATTGATGCCTAGCCTTCTCCAGTCCAGTCTTGAAAATATCCTCCAGTGCAGTGGTAAACAGCTTAGGAGAGATGACATCTCCCTGCCTGACTCCCCGCTGCAGCGGAATAGGCTTCGAGTTCTGGTCTTGGAGTCGGACTGACATAGTGGCGCTCTCGTACAAACACTTCAACACTTCGATATAGCGGTACTCTATCTCTCTACTTGGCACCGTTGGAGAGATTGTAGTACCGCCCAGGTTTCGATCGAATCAAAGGCTTTCTCGAAGTCCACTAACGCTAAACAGAGGGGCAGATTATACTCCTCGGTCTTCTGTATAACCTGACGAAGCGTATGAATGTGGTCTACGGTACTAAAGCCTCTTCGGTAACCGGCTTGTTCGGGAGGCTGGAAGTCATCAAGCCTGCGTGCGAGACGGTTCGTAATGACTCTTGAAAACAGCTTATAGACATGGCTCAGAAGTGAGATGGGTCGGTAGTTCTTCAGTAAGGCGTTGTCGCCTTTTTTGAAGAGCAGTACCACCACACCTCCGCTCCATGCCTTTGGCGTTCTCCCTTCTAGTAAGACGGAATTGAACAACTTCTGAAGGGCCGTAAGGACCGGTTTACCACCCGCCTTCAGAAGTTCGGCTGTAATTCCGTCTTCACCAGGCGCCCTGTTGTTCTTGAGCTGTTTAAGAGCCATACTAATCTCGTACAGGCTGATGTCCGGGATGTCTTCGGTATAGTGCAACTTTAATAAATAGATTAATTTGTATATTTGTTTTTTTCCCTTACAAGTGTGATGAAAAACATTGTACTTATGCATCACGGTCGGTAAGAGGATTACAAACTCGAGTCATTTAAAGCCCTCCGCCTGCTGCGTCGGGCTTCTAACAGACTCTCGTTAGTAATCCTGTACTTACCTCCCTAGATGCACAATGTACTATTTCACTTCTTTTGTTCGAAAAGTTCGACTTCCAGGGGTCATACGCATGGGGGCTTAAAAAGATCCCCATATTAGTGTTCATACGAACGCTTAAATATCACTGTGGATTGGCATGAAATTAAATTTTTCTACGATTGGTCAGCCCTTACCCCTAAAATTATGCGTTTGGTTACATGATCCAGCTCCCACGGAGTCCCTTGGCAATACCCTGCTGTATGCAATTGCCAAGTTCCACCAAATTAAAAAATATCTCAATCATCAATCTACACAAGATTTACTGCAATGGCAGTAAATGGTGCTTGTAGCAACATAAAAAATGCTAATCTATATCTCTAGTACACGGCCAACTGAAAGCGACGTTGACGTTTTTTAAACGCTCGTCAGTAGAGAAACATCAAATTGTCTAAGTATAATAAAACATCCTTTATTTTAGATACCAAGTCGACCGTATATATAATGGCAGTAAGGTCAATTCGATTCAACGTCAACGCCTAAAATCCGACAGTGTGCGACAGAAAAGCGCCTTCGTGGCATTGGCATATATCCCTTTTTCTGATTCGAACGATTTTTGACTAGGCTACATACAATCGCTTTTTGGGCTCTAGAGCATAAAGTACCTAATATTGTAGGCGCCTGCGAGGGGTAGGCGGGTGAGACCAACCGTTGTTTAATTTTCAACGATCTAAAGTAAAATAAAACCTAATATTTTTCTCACAATCGAAGTGAAAAGCAGATCTTGGGTATATAAATACCTATCTTTTCCTCGTTGGACCTATAAATAGCCTCATTTATGCCGTTGTCATACAATCTAGTCTGTTCGCAATTTATTTAGACTTAACACAACGCTACGAAATTTAACTTTGCTGAACTCATGACTGCTATAGGTTAGGTAACTTCTGTCTGTTCTGTATTAACGATGTTACTACTACCTACACGCAACGGCCTTTCACTAAGTTTGGTTTACCTATACTTTGGTTTTTTAAATTAGTAACTAGAAAAATTGGTGTTTAAATGAAATGTCGCATATTTACTGCATTAATATTTTATAGTAAAAAATATACATACACAGGTAAAAATATTGTACACACGTTCCAAGCTGTATGCAAGGGATTGCCAAGTTCCACCAAATTCAAAGAGATCTCAATCTCAAAAATCAATCTACACAAGATTTTCTCTGAAGCCAGTGGCAACACACCATATGTAACTACTTCTAGCAAGGAAATTCCCATTCGTCTCAAAGAAACTTCTTGTGTAACTTCAGTCTTGGTGGATTTTAGGAACTAAGCAATTGGTAAAAATCAATAGTAGTCCTATTTAACTTATTATTACACACGCATTTTGGATGGCATGGTCAGTTGGTTGAACTTTTCGTTTCCAAGTGACCAAACTGACCCCGATGTTGTTAGAGGTTCTTCGATCGCGTACGTACGAGCTGAGAAATTCCCAAATGCAATACACATACTACTAATTTGTACCGGCAAAATACATGGACAAGAATTATTTGCAACGTTTTCATACACACAATGTTGTGTGCTGATATAGTAAATTACCTAACTAGTGCGGTAATACAAAGAAAGGCCGAGATCGCAGATGTTTGCGACCCGAGCTGCAAGCGAGGGATGTAAATATGCGATCAAGGGCTTTATTTATTACCTCACGTGTTAGGTACATCATTTTATGCCTACACTTGGGCAGAAATCGACTTTTTCCGTACGCATAGCGTGCGGAAAAGGGCACTTTATGGCCAGGTGTGCAATAAAAGTATGTTACTCGAATTTTAGTAAATTTTTGATGGTTGATTATAACAATTTATGTTCATGTATATAAAATAAGACAAGGCAGAATCAATACATTTGGTAATTTTACAGTATTCCTTTAAAAACCAAAATATAAATAGGTATTCTAATTACCACTAACATAAGCGTTAGCTATTATATAATTTTCTAAATTCATTAAATTTGCTGGCTGGAAGTTTAATGGAAAGTTAAAGTGAAATATCGAAATCAGCTTTTGCATTTTTTTTTAATATTTCAGTTTTGATAAAATGCTACAAGTTCTGTTACAGTTGGTTATGATTTTATGCAAGATGTATTACAACACAATAAATAAACGTTGTCAAATCACTTCACATTTGGTTTCTACTATACAGAGATCAACAAAGTATGTGGAAGTAAAAGAACAAAATGCAGATTTGTTTTTTTCTATCAAAAATTACAATACACATTTTATTATCATAATAATAGCTAGCTAACATGTCTTAAAAAAGATGAAAAAGACTTCAAATTCTATTTAAATTTATTATTTGATGTGGCAACTTTACCGTAATTACAATACCATTTAATTACAATAAGTATTTATTTTAAATCAATTTCAATATTGTCTCTGGCCCAGATGGGGGGGCGGCGGCACGAGCTCACCATTGTCCTAAGTGCATCACCAAACACTCACTCTATCCAACTAAATGAAAAAGGGCACTGTTTGTTTAGGAACAATCCTCTTGACTCTTTCTTACACACTGTGCTACTTTCCTTTTAAACTCCGAATATGACTCTCTCCATTCTTTCTGTAAAGATAAGCAGAATGAGCGCGGTTCTACTTGTGTTGTGTCGGTTGTGGGGTGTCGGCGGTCGCTGCGCCGTGCGGGTGGCGGGCACGCGGCGCTACTGTACTGTCATAGGGCCCTTTTCCAACATACAGTATGCCATCTACTATTGCCCTTCCTTTCCTAAAAGCAATCTTCTTGACTTTTCCTAACACATCTGGCAACTTTCTTTTTGAAATCCGAATATCGCTCTCGCCATTCTTTCTGTGGATGTAAAACAATGTAAACAGTAAATAAGATGAATTTGAAATAGTCCAGGTAGTTCTAATATCTATGAGATCTATATTATGAGAAATAAGGTACACTATTTTATTACAACCAATAAATAACAAACAATGTGTAAATGTATCTAACTAATTCTAATTCTGGTTAATAATAATAATTCAGATGCAAAAAACCATAAAGTGAAAGGTGCAAATTATATATATTTCAGTTCCTAAATATTAAAAACCGGCCAAGAGCATATCGGCCCACGCTCAGGGTAGCTTTTTGTAGTTTATTTTAGTCATCAGTCACAATATGGGGACTTAAAAGGGAAAATTGACCTTAAAAAATTCCTTGAGTCTAAATAAAGTCTAATAAAGCTGTATTTTTACGATTTTACATTACGTTTGGGATTTACAGTTTAAAAGTTAAATGGGGGATTTTTAACTTCTGGAGCAATGCTTTCCGAAAATATTCACTCAATAAAAAAAATGCTATTTTGAAAACCCCCATTCTTTTTTTTATTACTTGTAATATTCTCAAAACTAAAATCTCAGGCAGAGTCACAACCTGTGAAAATATGTAACATCAATTTAAATATTATCACGAATTATGTAAGTTCTTAAGAACAGATATTTATCTCTCATAGAAAAAGCGAATACAAACCGTTTTGAACACTACGCAAAAACAATTGACGCTCCGCCACCCTCTCCCCCACCAGACGCTATTGTTGCCTACGATTAGAAAAACGGGCACACGGGCGCGGGATGTATGGACAGCCCGTGTCGGTACCAACACAAGACAAAACGAAGATCGATTCGGGTTCGGGCAGAGTTCCATAGGGCTGATAGTATACTATTGTTGAGAATTAAGTATTCCAACCTACCTCTATGCACATTTATTGATAGTCAAAATTTAAATTATTACCAAATTTATTAATATTTTGTTCAGATGATCACAACCAATGGAATGGGACAAGAATTAAAACACTGTAGATAATAAGTACTAGGTACTAGGTAGTGCCTTCCTGAATTTACAGCTTGCGTCTAGAAGATTTGCATAAATAAATATTATGGGATGACCTTACCTAGTCACACGTTAAATAAGGCTTGTGTTGCAGATACTGGACAACAACATAGGCATGAAATATTTAAATACATGAAAAACATCCATATCAGAGGAACAAAGGCTATGAAAGAAAAAAAATATATATATATATAATTACCGCAGCATCTACATTAGCAGGACTTTCATCATTGGGGTCTGCCAGCATTGAAATGACGCTGATAAGTATAGTCTCCACTGTGTGCACTGGTAGCCACCGTTCCGAAGCCTTCTCATAACCCCATTTGTCATCACCAGGCTCATGCAGTATTGATATGCATACATCACCGTTCTTTTCAACTGAAATTTTAATAGTCATTATGTTAGTGAAAAAGTTATGGAAGTCAATATTTTCCCGAATTCAAGACAACAATTAACATAAGATAAGTGTCAAGATACCAAAAATATGTTTAATATACAATTTTTCAAATTTTAAATAAAAGTTACAATATCAACTTTATAGGTTCCACAAATTGCAATTGAGCTGGAATCTAGCTTGGCTTCCTTTAATTTTAACTACTGGTGTTTAATATGCCAACAGCTAACACTATGACCAGTCATTAGAAAATTTCACTCACATGTGAAATTTAGATAGAATGGATTGTTGATTTCCAAGTACATCCATTGTAAGATAGTAATATTTAATTTTGTAACTGAGAACTTTTATGACCTCATCAATACTTGTAATGCAAATTTCCATAATCATCTACAAACCAAGAAGTTGTAGACAAAATAATGTATGTACTTACTATTTGGATGCCATATTTCAGTAACAAATTTCATCCGTGGTGGCCTCAGAGGATATTCCTTTGGAAAATGTAAGTGTGCTTTGAAGAAACCACCCTCGCTGAAAACAACTGTTTAGTCAGTCACTATTCTCAATATTACAATAACTGCTAAGCCTGTTTTAGAGATATTTTACTAATGTAGCCAACAGTTTATGAATAAAACTATTAGAATGACAGCTGATAATAAGTTCATATAGAAAGGTAACTGATTAATATTGCATACAATACATGCTACTCACTATAAGGTGTCCGGAGGACCAATGATAAGGACTTCCCATCTGTATATGTCATTGTCGTCTATCAATCCAGCAGAAAAACCTTCTACCGGATTTTTGTTCAATTCTGAAAACAAACGTCAATAGAGTGATAGTGCAATTTCTCAACTATTTTACCTAATTGACTAGGCTATTAACGAAAATCCTTTGTCTTGGTAACTACGCGTATGATAAGAGAATAGGTGAGATCGTCAGTGGACGAGGACTAAATATAAAAACAGTGAAATCGTTACTCATACTGGCACTGGACGTCACTCATTACGTTAGATATTGATTTTTAACGTAAACCGGACTCTCATTAAAAATATTCAGAGAGAATAATCATCAATACCCTGCGGTAAATTCATACGTGAACATTGTGGTGCTTTATCCCACGACGATTCTCAAAATTCGACCCACGGAGGTCAATGAATGTACGAATGTCGTCTGACGCTCACGCTAGTGTGGTTGGAAAAAATAGCCTCTTCAAATTTATGTTAAAACACTTACCTGCAAGTTGCTTTTTTAACAAAAGCGAAGACTGTGGCTCTGACATTAATTACAATTGCGAAATTTACCCAGACGACACGAAATAAAATGATTTTTCACAAAAGATGGCTGGCTGAGTTTTGGGCAGGTTGTGAAACATATGAGTTGCTTGTTTCCGGTGAAATTGTAGTTAATGTTGCCATTGCAATAATGAATGCGTGAACATACTTTATAATGCAATTTTATAGAAATAACACTTACATTTTCAACAAATAATGCCAACAGAGGAAATTTCGTATATGGAACAGATTTTTTTTATAAATGTTAGTTTTATTGATTTTTTTCTTTTAGAATAAATTAAAGGGCGTAGTCAGGTAAACCAACATAGCGGCTAAAATACTCATCACTTTTCCGTATATTGGTACATTTACGCCCAGATTACATAATCAAATATCTTTGATCATAGATCTATATCGTCGACAGTAGGTTCAATTAGGGTAAGGGACATGCAAATCTCATGCAAATCCAATACCCTAATTGATTGAATCTACGCTACAGCCCCTCATTCACGGCAGTCCGCCGGCACTCCGGCATGGCTGGATGTAGCGGACACACGGTGTGCAAGTGACCCAGCCTGGCAGTCCAATTTTCACTTATTCGTTGAAAGATGCGCAGCGCTGCGTTGTAGCGCATACACTGTACTCGAATTAAAAAAATGCCGCCATCTCTTATGTCATTTTTTATAATGAATAATTAATATTTTTTGCATTACCGCATTTCTCAATTGTTTATTACCGTAATTTAGTGCAATTCGGACTGCAAGGATGTGGGCGGAGCTAGCAGGATGTTGCCGTACGGCACGCATCCGGCAACGACATTCACGTTCACGATGCTATATTACGTGCCGGAGGTGCCGGCGGACTGCCGTGAATGAGGGGCTTAAGGTTGACAATATGCCTCCATTTTTCTCCAATGTGAAGAAAAAGGACGGCATGTAACATGATGTAATCTATGGTCAGAGATATAGTTAGAATATGCTAATTACTAGCATGCTTTGTGCTTATTAGCATGGTAATAAACATGCTCATTAGCAAGAGGGGCTGGGAGCGGGCCCCTCCCACTTCCCCGCTTGCTAACCTACCTTGGGTCTAAGGCTCAAATATATTGGAGAATTATAATTACTATTTAAAAACCGGCCAAGAGCATGTCGGGCCATGCTCAGTGTAGGGTACCAGGTTCCAGTTTACTGTCCGTCACAATAGGCAACCTTAAAAAGTGTTTTAATAGATACCATGCTCAATATGCTTATCCGTCCCGACCCCATCAACTCCGGAAACACAGTGCCATCTCTGGGGCAAATGGGTTACTAATTTACACAAACTAGACGGGTTATGTATGTTGGGTTTTCTGGTCGTAACTGTTGATCGCGTGAATCGATTTAAATATTTTTTTTCTTATTAGAAGGAAGATACGTGCGGGATGAGCATGGCCCGACATGCTCTTGGCCGGTTTTTAATGAAAATGCCCGATAAGATAAGAGGGGTAAAAATGAAAAGTTTAGTTACTGGGTCATGTGGGGTATCATTTCAAAGGGCTAGATTTGCACATTATAAAACAATTTTTATTATTTTTCTATAATGAAAAAAGTTTGATTTATAAACGAATATGTTGAAAAAAATACCATTCCCCCCTTTATCTTCGAAGTTTATGAAGGAAAAATATGTTTTTTTACACAACCTTGATACTATCCTAAATATTACAGGAAAAATATAACATTGACCCTTCTTCTTCAGTTACCATGTCCTAACGGACGTCGGCGACCACCATTGCCATGTCTTTTCGACTCTTAGCCATTCTTGCCAGTGTGGCTGCGTTATTTATATTAGTCCATTTTTTTATGTTGTCAAGCCAGTTTATCCTCCTTCTTCCCCTTCCCCTTTTACCATAAACTTTTCCTTCTAATATTAATCTTAATATATCGTATTTGTTGTTTCTATAAATGTGGCCAAAATACGATATTTTCCTTCTTTTGATTGTAGTTAATAATTCCATCTTTTTCTTCATTCTCTTTAGCACTTCCACGTTCGTTATTTTGTCTTTCCAGGATATTTTAAGCATTCGTCGATATAACCACATTTCAAATGCGTCTATTTTCTTTTCCATTGCTTGGTTAAAGGTCCATGTTTCACATCCATAGAAGAGCCCGGACAGAACGTAGCACTTGACCAGCCTCCATCGTAACTTCATATTTATATCTTTGTTAATGTATAAAGATTTCATCTTAATAAAGGCACTTCGCGCTATTTCTATCCTAGTTCGAAAACATTGACCCTAACTTCATTATTATTAAAAAAAAAAACTTTTCTGAACTAAATTTGTAATTTAAGCGAAACGAGAGTTTAAGATTGTTTTTTTTTGTGAAAATTTATATGCAGATGGGTGTGCTGGAGTAGTAAAACTACTATTTATGCAGCAGTAGTTACTTACCTTTAAAAATGTGTTGATAGATAAGATAGTGCCTACTTATTTAAAAAGTCGGGTACAGTCGACCCCAAAGATATATTTACACTTCAGCTTAATCTCTTGTAATAAAGTGGAAAGGTGTAAAATTCAACGGCCTCCTAGCCTAGTCGGTAGTGACCCTGCCTACGAAGCAGGAGGTCCCGGGTTCGAATCCTGGTCAGGGCGTTTATTTGTGTGTTTATCACGAATATTTGTTCCTGAGTTATGGATGTTTTCTATGTATTTAAGTATTTATATGTATCTATCTATTATATATATCGTCGTCTAGTACCCACATCACAAGCCTTATTGAGCTTACCGTGGGACTAGGTCGATTTGTGTAAAATTGTCTCATAATATTTATTTATTTATTATTTATTATTTATTTATAAATACATTTTTGGCATAGACTGTACAAAGAATCCTCTAAAACGAAAATATAGGGTTAAATAAGCACTTATTTTCGATTTAATAAAATTGTATTCGAAAAAAAAGGTATTTTAACTAGAGTTAACACTTATTCACTTTCAGAGCTCTTCTTCATCTTCTTTTCTGTTGGTTCCACATGACCATTTGTTTTCTCTAACTTTCGCTTTTTCTTCTTGGTGTTCTGTTTCTTATTAGATTGGTTCTGTCTGGGCTCCCGAGTCTGACTCTGACCTTTATTTTTACATTTTACTGTACCCTTAAAAGTGCCTACTAATTCCGATACGATTTTGAAGTTTATACTCGAAGGAATATGGCAGCTTTCATGGAACATTTTCATTACATTTATCAACTTCTTAAGTATGACAAAGAAGTTATTCTTAGCTTCAAACCCACTATCATCTTTTAAAGTGCTTGTCAATTTGTTTTGGAAGGCTGATTCCAAATCATTCAAGTTGTTTAATGCTTGGCCGGATGGTTTGGATCGTTTCAGAGACCGGTAAAAACCTGTCATCAGCTCGAGGCCTTCATTTCGTCGGAATTGTCTGACATTGTTGTTAAAAACATTGTCTATTATAACGGGCAGTAGTTCGTAGTTTCCGTTCCATTCAGTTTGCAGAACGCTGTGGAAGAAAATGATGGGCAATAGACAGTTCCGGTTCTGGAAGTAGCTTTGTAATGCTTCGCTAAATATTGTAACAAGTGGCGATGAGGAATGCTTTTGCTTTTTAGGCGACTTTTTCGTGTTGGTATTACCATCGATTTTTAAAGAGCAGTGTATAATAAATGTCGCGAATTGTGTAATAACGTCGCCAACCGCTTGGAACATGAAGTGGGACCTGGATCCTTTGTCAATTATTGACTTTAGATTGTCGCATAATATGTCTTGAGTAATGCCTTCTGTGGAAGAGAATTTTCGGATCTTTGCTAATATTTTAATGGTTTTTCGTACTCTGTTTTCCAGTTCACTGAATTGGGTGTCTTGTATGCAGAACTCTAGACAGCGCGTCAGCGGCGCGATCATGCCCAAGCATAAGTCCATCGACAATTCCTTTTCTAAATAAATGTCGATCAAATCCAGAGCTCTTATTCTGAAATCGGACAGGGCTTTTTTGCCCTTGCGGTCTTTTTTAGTTTTTTTGCCTTTGCCCTGGTTGAACTGCCTGAAGGCCTCAGCGAGGGCATCGTCGAGTTTATTCCCCTCTTCTTCATCGATCATATCCGCGTCCACGCTCTCATCATCGCTTTCGGGCGCAGCAGAGCCTAGAGCTTTCTGTACGGCTATCCTTAGTTGGTCAGGAACCGTCATTTTGTCATCCTCTTCGACGTCACTGTCGCTCTCTTCCTCATCGCCTTCATCTTTCTCATTTTCGTCATTACCTTCATCTCCAGATTCACTTTTGTCGTCATCGCCATCTTCTGATTCACTGTCTTCTGTCAATGGGTTGTTTTCACTGTCAGGGTCCAATACGGACAAAATCTGGCCGACAGATGTAGGTGTTATGTATTCCCAGAGCAGTCTGAACACGCACTGGACCACAGACCGAAGAACACTTGACTCAGTGGATAGAATAGACAGTAGAACTTCTATTAACACTTCTATCCATTCTGGTTCGTCCTCAGCTAAACTGCCCTCTTTTACATTTTTCTTTTTTTTCTTCTGGTCTTTCCTGTAGTGGTCATAGCAGCTTTTTAATTCTTTAATGGAGCTTCTTGCTATTTTGACATGGTCTGGCTCAGAGAACAAGAACAAACCAAGTTGGTATAGAAGCACAAGGAACACCTTGTCGATTTTAGATTTAGGTTCATTCTGTTGTATCTTTCCTGATACTTCAGTGAGTAGTTCCCAGCACTCCATGTTCTCCTTGGGGAATTGTTTCTCGAGTTTGGCGCGGACTTGCTCCTTCTGCAGAATGCCGTTGATGAAGTCTGCGAGAGAGGAGAGGACCTCCACTAAACTGTCCACGTTTGTGAAGCGGGACGTGAAGCAGCGGTAGAAGCAAGACTTTGTGCAGGCTGTGGAAAAACCAGAGTAATTAATAAAACCGGCCAAGTGCGAGTCGAACTCGGGCACGAAGGGTTCCGTACCATTATCTATAAAACGGCATTATCTAAAAATCACGCCTGATGTATTGGGAGCCCCCCTTAAATATTAGTTTTATTTCAAATTAATTATTTATATTTAAAGTGAATATATAGCGTTATCCATATCGAGGAAAAACGAGCAAAATATCACATTTGTCGTATGGGAGCCTGCTTAAATATTTATTTTATTATTTTTTTAGTATTTGTTGTCATAGCGGTAACAGAAATACATCATTTCTGAAAATTTCAACTGTCTAACTATCACGGCTCATGAGATACAGCCTGGTAACAGACGGACAGACAGACAGCGTAGGTCTAAAAATATAGGTACGCATTTTACTTGAAAAGATCTATGGGATATATTTTTAAGTAAGTTGCATATTTACGCACTTGATTGTCCATTGAAAATACAAGAATAACTTACTTGATAAATCACTGCTGACAGTTCCATTGCTCCCGCTGCTAATCTTGAAGAACCCGAAGCACATCAAAAGCTTCATATGCGTGAGCTTGAAGTCCGTGTCATCTTTCACCGCGTCGTGGCTCACGAGGTACGAGACCAGCTCCGCCGCCCTCATCCTCTCAGTGTTAAACCAGTTCCTCTCAACATCCCCTCTCACAAACTTATCAGTATTCGAGAGGATAGCTTTGAACTTCTTCGCCAATTTCTTGACTCCATCCTTATCCAGGTCAGCTATAATAGACTTCACAATACTGGTCCCTGTCATTTCAGTGAAATTCAACTCGCCAGGATCAAACAGCAGCTTCTTTAGAACTTCTACTCTGGTTTTGCTGACAACTTTATCAGATTTCAGGGCTTTGTTCAGAGCATTGAGCAAGTCTTTTTCTTTTTTGATCATAAGTTTATGGTCATCCTCACCGTCTCTTTTGTTCCTAATCTTGCTGGCTGTCTGCAGGCCTTTGAACCAATCCAAGAATAGTTTGAAAAAGTTTTTGCTTATCAATTCTGGGATCACCTCGACATTATCTTTTAGGTTGTTAAGTATGGTGGTGAGCATATTAACGGCTACTAGTTCTCTGTTCCTGTTATGTTTAACGAGCTGGCTATCAATGCCTGATGTCCAGAACAGAATGAGGTGCGGTGATTGGGCAATTCTTATACCTATTTCTTTGAATATCGGATGACTAAGGGAGTTGAAGTCAATGCCACTCTGAAAATTTAAAGATTTTCTATGACACACTACTTAAAACCTTTCAATGTAGTGCATTATGATTTCCTCTCGTATTTTCACGGGAACGGCCGAACGTGTCATGCTATTTCAGTAGTCAGTGTCAAATACAAGCGTTTCCGAGAAAATTCGAAGGAAAATCATTACGCACTACATCTGTACATAAAATTGGGAAATCAGTGCTATTTATGTAAACGTGGACAAAAGATAGAATAGTTTGGGATGAGACATATTTTATTATACTAAAATAACGGATAACACTCACGTATTTTTAGTCACTATGCTCGACATGCTTCGGACATTCTATGATGCACGAAACATGTAGCGCACGGTACTCAGCGCTTGATACTGGCATCATAGGATGTCTAAAGCATATCGCGCATAGGGACTAAAAATACGTGAGTGTTATCCGTTATTTTATTATGGGTTTAAATGTATTTAAAATAAATTTATTCCAACAAAGGGCCCTGAGGGGTTCCCCTAATCAAATTAGTTCATTTGTTTATAAATTATGTTGCTAACTACAGATAGACACACAAATATGGACATCAAATGTATAAGGTCCCTCTTTTTTCGTTTACAAGTAACTTACCATAAGTTTTTCACAAATAGCATGTATGTTGTCTTCACACAGTATTTCAGTAACACCCAGCAATTTCCGAAGCTTCACCTTCTCAGGAAACCTGTTGCTGATGACCATGAGGAAGTACAGCGAGTCTAGGGAGTGCTCCTTCAGCTCTTTCTTGAAGTCTTGTTTGATGTGTTGCCAGACTATGGTGGCGAACTGGTCCCCGTCCAACTAATATAAATGACAGATTTTTGATTAACAACTTAAGAGAGTGCTACATCAGAATCTATAAATTATTTAGAGATGAAATGGTATGGTTGAACCCTAAAATACGGTGTAGATTTTATGCCGTTTAAATTAAGTTTCTCATTCTCAAGGAAAGAGCGTGGACATAGTAAGAAAATTAGTTATAACAGTTTATATATGTATGTACAGTATTGGCCAATTTGACGACAATTTAAAAAATAACTGTCTATAATTATATGGCTTTTTTTCTGTGAAGTTATGATCAATTTTGTATGTTCGTATATTAAAATGACATAACTGATGATTCTAAAATGCTTGTTCTTATGTGTACCAAAATAAATGCTTTAACTTTGAAAACGCTTACCCCTTTAATGAAATCTAGCAGTATTAAGTATGCTGCTGTGCCCAGATATGACTTCTTAGCGCTAGCCTTCAAGAAGAGCTGAAGTAGTTCTTTCTGTTCCTCCTCAGAGCAGCTAAGCATGTGGCCGGAGCGGAAGATAGCGCCACAGACCAGGATCTGTCCGAGCGCCACATCACCTACTTCCTGAAGGGGAAATAATTGAAAATTTATTTAGAGGGGTGATGTACAGTCGCCATCATATATATCGTAGCGGGCGAGGTCCTCAAATTATACTTCTGAGCATGTTTTAACTTCAATAAATTCTTTACAACAGATCCGCCAGTAACATCTGAGCTCATAAAATTACTGAAATAATTGCTAATATATTATTATTATTATTGATAAGCAGGCAGGCAGTTGTCACAACTGATATTGCCTGTATCCAGTAATCATCGACACAGTTATCATTGTCTAGTTTAGTTCATTCATTATGCTTGTCTAATTGCTGTTCATATATTTATGAAAAGATTGAGTGCTCAGATGTTACTGGCGGATCTGTTGTAAAGAATTTATAGAAATTTAATTCTGCTCAGAAGCTTTTGAGGATCTCGCCCGCTACAATATATCTGATGGCGGCTGTACACAAGGAAAAGTTTAACTTGTGTGTCCAATTATGTGCGGTAAAAGTTTTTGACACATGTATTTGCAGCTTTGAGCAGCAAAAAAAGTACAGGGTGGATACCACGAATATTGAATGATTGCGGATTTGTATTTCCATCATGCTTATAAGACCGACAAAGTGGTTATCCCTCAATGCCAATTTTCTATGTTTTGTGGTAGGCATGCAGGCTACACATAATATGTTTCATACCTTTCTCAAACACCACAGAATACTTACAGATAGAAGATGCATAGAGGACACTCATTTGTTATCTTATAGTGAAATTAAATTTGTAAATTTATACATAGTAGAATTTTTCCTGCAGATTTTCAGAAAAAAAAAACTGAACTCATAATGGCACCCGTGAGGAAAATAAGAAACTCGTCAACTTCAAAGTTTTTTAACTTTTAAACATCAAAAATTTTTTTGGCAGATACGTAAAGATACAATTTTCCTATAGTAAGTCAAGCATTTATTTTTAGTAAACCACCAAATTCTCCATTAAAATCTTTTTCCAACTTCTTTCATTCTTTCTCAACAATTTTTTTTATATAATCAATTATTTTTGAATCAAATAATTTAATTTATCACTAGCACTAGACATGATAAATGATATCAAGGATTGGAACCGGTTCTTTTATTAAATTTTGAAATAGTCTTACATGAAGACAATCAAATATTTAAAAGGTTAAGCTATAAAAATTAAAAAGCTAAAGTATGAAAAAAAATACTCTTCTTTTTGTATGAAAAAAGTACCAGTATCTGATCCCTAAATGAAATTGCTATTACATTCAATTTCTTACACTTTTGGAAGATCCATTGGCATGTAGTTCCAGCTTAACCAGCTCAAGCAACTGGGGAACAGTTACTTGAAACTTCTTCAAAAGGGTAACCAGTGTGGCAAAGTAGCCTGTCCGTATGTCCGGGACATTGGCTCCCAAACTTCTGACTAGCCTTTTTAAAACATACTGAAGCTCCTTTTTATTCTGGAAGAAAATTGTCACATATAATATTTGTTAAAATACCGGATCCACTGTTTAATCTTCTAAGTATGGTCACTAATTTTTAAACCATTTTAGGGTCTTAGCTAACTGGGCTCTTCTAGACTTCTATAAAATGTTCAATGTAAAGTAAACCTTTTTTTTTTAATAGCCTATTTTGTGTCCCACTGCTGGGCAAAAGCCTCCCCTCTCTTCCTACTCCCGTCATTTGGCTTAAACTAATTAAAAGAGTAAATTTAATTTTGTTATTAAATATATTTTAAATTCCAACACCAATCCGAGACAAGGTCATAATGTGAGATAGACAGAAAATTATATACAAGAGTTGTGATATTATTCAGTATCCCACAACGTGTATTTTAGATATACTATAAGTATATCTATACTAACCAATTGTTATATTTTTTCTTTGATTCCAAAGCAATCAAAACATTGTATTGTTCAGTTATTTTAAATTCCACTTATCACTATCCTCAGGTCTCCGAGATCTTAACATGTTAAGAATTATATACACTATGAACGACCAAAGGAGAGCAGGATAAATGAGTTTTTTTTGGGTGAGTTCATTATTTGAATTTTAATCATAAAATATTTAAAGATAAAAAATTACTGTAAGGATAATTGTGATATTTACTCATTTATAACAACTTGCATTAATCAAAAATGAAATACAAATAAGAAGCTATTTCATTATCATTTTACTAAACCAATTTTTAAAGCCAATAGTTAAAACTAACCTCCTCGCCGCCTTGAAGTCGTGAAATTATTTTAGCGCCACCGTTAAGTTTAGAATCTTTATCAGAAGCTTTTAGCAAATCAAATGCATCAAGTACAGAAGCAGTAACTTTCACATCTTTAGTAGGTTTCACAGTATCCACTTCCATTTCTTCAACCATTTTTTAAACTTTTATTATTTCCATGCTTACAAAAAGACGCACATCCCACATGGGGTTCAGAGAAACTTGACGTTAGCTAAATATGACAGATGTCAATTGTATGCGTTCGAATACACGTGCTACGGAAATAAAAACGATATTTTGGAAAGGTCTATGAATTTAAGATGATTTCTCACTCTCGGATCACTCAGACCAACAAATCAATACATGATTAATGGTAACGATTTTTGAAACTATGTTTATGTAAAAGCTTCAAAATAGACTTCTTTACAATATAAAACATGATTTTATTGAATTTAACTGTAAAATTTACAGTAAATTAAAATGTTGTTACTTAAAAAAAGTAATGGCTTCTCCTCTACTCTAGGAATTGATGCGCGCGCGCTCAGTGTTCCATGTTTCTAAACATGGCAGGTCGCAGTGGTTTCGACGATGGAAATTCTAGGTATAAAGTCAAAAATATTATTTTAAAAGCCATTTAAAGCAAGATTCTTTATCCATTTTACCTTTCTGCGTATGGATTTCCCTCTTGCTGCCGCGCTTCGTCGTTCCTATCAGCAAATTGCCGTGTTTTGGCAATGCGATAACATAGTCTGAAATTACGGTTTTTAGAGTAAATATGTGAAGGTATACTGTATTATCGTTGCATTAATAACAGTGAAGATCATATCTGATATGATTGAATAAAAAAAAGTGCGTGTGATACAAATTTATAGGTTATAATATTCCTTGGTTATGTTGGTGACTTTAGGGACTTCGGCGGAGGCCGAAGGACGGCGGGCGGGCGCCCGCTCCCCACTGAACCACCATACAAGGCATACGTCGGAAACTTACCCGGTGAAATCATTCAAGGAGATATTAACAGAATTTTTCCCGTAAGTACCATTGCCCGATAATACCATGCAAATTAATTATAAATTTTGTTACTTCAATGATATTGCTTACTGAATTGATATTCCTAACAATAAAAAAAAAGTGGTATATGATTTATTTCCTAATGTTCAATTATTGGACTTAATAACAGTGCTCATTGAACTATGCAAGCTAAAATTTTCTTGCCTTGGCATAAAGTTATTGTTTCCCAACTTTTGTGATTTTTTTTATAAACAAGTATTGAAATGGTTGTATTCATTGTGCTTGATTAGAACTCCATGCAAGCTATTCATTAACATACCCAAAAGTATAGTTTGATCTCAATTTTCTACAGAAAGAAAGTAGTGCTATCTGGGAACACAGAAATGCACTTACTAGTTTTTTGAAAATCAATCTCAACCCATTATCTACACCGGATTTTTGTGAAGAATAACATTGCGAGGAAACCAGATTAATTTGAATAAGGCTTTATTTTTCTTTTTCCGCAGTCAGATGACTGTCGCTTATGTAAAAGCTAGAGCCTGTATCTAATTTTGACGAAAGTTTGCAAAGGGTACCACAGGCACCCAGACCCAAGAAAGTGCTAAAAAGATGGTGAGATTGGCTAGCTTGATCTGCTTGATGACAAACTTTTTCATGCAAATATTTTATGTTTCAGAATCTATCCATTAAAAATGTGCGATTGGTGATGGATAAAGAAACAGACAGATTCAAAGGGTTCTGCTATGTAGAATTTGAATATCTTGATGATTTGATCAAAGCCATTGAAATGAATGGTCTACTCAATGTGGATGGAAATTACATTAAAATTGATGTGGCAGAAGAAAAACGGAATGACCGGTAAGTTATCCATATGTCTTAGCACCAATTGTGCCAACCAAGGTTAGCCAGTCACTGTCAAATTCTATATGTAACAAGCACACTGATGGGAGTGCCATTTAATAAGTTGATTTAATAAGTTAACCATATTGCTTTGATTTGTATCTTTTCCAAGTATTTGGCCTATACATCATTTGAAACTTAAATAAGTTATTGAGGCACTAAACTCCTGGAGGAGTTATTGGAGTTGTAGTTTATTTTTATTGAAATCTAAAAGAGATTATAGTCATGTTTCAAACCTTACTCAGAACTTAGAATTTTCAGTGTAAATGAGTGACATAATAAGGGGCTGATTAATGCCTCATCAAATAATCTCCTCTTATTCTTCTTCTCAGCATATTTGGGTCCACTTCTGGTGGTCTTGATGACCTTGATGACCAAATTATACTCACCATGTTAACAAATTGTAATGATAATTAGGTCATTAGCTAATTATTGTCTTTCATTGACTACTTTTGACTTGATAGTGGCACATTCCAAAAAGGGTTGCTTTTAGTGGGCATGTATGTACGACTCAGACTGTTCCTATGTCCCCTTGTAACTACTCAATGGCTCAACCGATTCTGGCTAATGATACATCATATTGTCTTCTGTTACCGCGATTGTTATTCATTGAAATTAAACACTTAGTCATCATCTTAACCCTGTGAAAACGAGTGCTGTAAAGGGCTCGAAACGTAGGATCATGGTGTTAATAAACGCGATTAATCCGTTAACGGCCTCTTAGCCTAGTTGGTAGTGACCCTGCCTACGAAGGAGGAGGTCCCGGGTTCGAATCCTGGTCAGGGCATTTATTTGTGTGTTTATCACGAATATTTGTTTCTGAGTTATGGATGTATGGATGTTTTCTATGTATTTAAGTATTTATATGTATCTATATATTATATATATCGTCGTCTAGTACCCACACCACAAGCCTTATTGAGCTTACCGTGGGACTAGGTCGATTTGTGTAAGATTGTCCCACAATATAAAAAAAAAAAAGTGTTTAATTTCAATAATGATACATCATTAGATTCGTCATGATGATGCAAGACACAAAAAACGAAAATGACGGAATTTGCACATTTTAATTTGCAATTATATCTGATTCTTTGTCAAAATATATGTCTGGCTTCATCATGGTCAGGTTCTTTTGACCATTGGCTATACTGGCCTGATAAATTTATTTAAAAAAAAAACATTTAATATGAAGACATACAGCATAGTGTGTTAGCAAACAGATAATTCTCAGCTAGAGAGTTGTGCCATCTGCAAGAATTTTCTCCACCAGATCATTCTGCATCTGCATACAAATGCAGAATGGTCTTGTTTAATAATATTCCCCGTATAAAACAGAGAATATTCTTAAGAAAATGCAACTCTAAACTTATCATTGTGCTTCAGTTTGCTTCATTGTAATTTAATTACATATACAATACACATAAGCAACACATATTGTCCATCATAGGTTCAATTACGGTAAACGACAGGGATTTCGATGTCCCCTACCTTAATTATATATCTCTGTCTGTCAACAATATTATATATATTACAGCATGTTCTCAACCCTTAATTTTCCAGTGAACAGATTTGTTATCTTATTATCTTATCACACTTTTATGTCATCTGTATAACTATTTTGTAGCAATTATACAATAATAACAACTGTATGTTTTATGTCAACTTTAAACAATTTATTTACACATCTTTATAATAAGTTTATGTTATTTATTGCAATTATCATAGGTTTTACTGTTTCAAAGAAGAGACATAATTTTTTTATGAGTTTACCAAACGCTTTTACGAGTGTTTTACACCATATCGTTTTATGATTCTTTGACAGTAAGTAGTTGTTTGGTAGTAAGTACACCTTTTTTTTTGTATTCGCCTAGAATGGCTTTCACATCTTATGCTTTCAGCAAGATGTATTTTCTCAGTGTCAGAGTTTTAGACTTCCGTCATGATCAGAGAATGTACAGTGAAAAATTTGACGGTATGGGTGAGGGGCAGACTGGGAACCTGAAACAAAATACGATATTATATAACAGTTATAATTGTTGTAAATGTTCCAGAGGGGGTGGCTTCGACCGCGGGCGACGGGACGGGGGCCGCGGGCGAGACGGCGGCGGCGGCGGCGGCGGGCGCGACGGACGCGACGGGTTCCGGCGGGACGGCGGCGGCGGCGGCGGCGGCGGGCGCGGTACGTACGACCACTTCGACGCCGAGCGCCGCCCGCCCCGCCATCAGGGTGGAGGGTTTCCTCATGGTAACATCCGCTACTAACCAACACTGGACATACAATGAAAAAAATAATACTTGGAGCAGCATCTTTTTTTTCTTTAATGTAAAGGAGCCTTTGTCAAAATGACGAAGTCGGCTCCGTTGAGCCTCTGCAATTCATACATAAACGAACTTAAAAGAAAAACGATTAACTATACAACGACCCATACATTATAAAAGTAGAAAAATAAATACTGCCAAAGAGCAGCAGCTTAAAGCTGACATTCGAAAAGTACCTACCTGCCTTTAAGATAATAAAATATAATTTTAACTAATTTGTGCTAGTACTTCAAAAAGCCTGCTTGCTTGCAATTTCATTATATGTCCAGTTTTCATTGCACAATAATTATGCAAAATCATGGTGCACTTTATTAACCCTTAAATGCGCACATTGTAGAAAGCAGTATGCACAAGCAAATCTATGTTTAAGCATGAAAATATATTTTTATTACTATTAAAGCAGCAAAATTTAACTCAAAATGCCAACTTAAAGGAGTATTTTTAATTTTTTTTGATTAATATTGAATTTTTTACATTTAAATGTACTGAAATATACTTTGGCAACCTCTTTTTGACAGTAATAAACTAAGGGTTTAAAATTGTATTAATATATTTTATACATTTTTGCTAGTAACCCGATTTCTTTATCTAATCTTTAATGCACAAAATAAAAATTACAAAAGGCATTCTCTAACAGATACTGATTCATCAATAAATAAAAAATGTTGTGTTACTATTATTAAAAAAGTGCATTTAGGGGTTAATTAATTAACAACATTCTTGCAAAATTTACACATTTCATTAGCTTTTGTGATGATTTATACTTCTGTTTCAATTATACACTTCGTTTCATTATTCTTAATGGGTCACCGACAGGAAATAAGAAACTATTCAAAATACAGGAAAACTTATCTTAGAACTTAAAAATATTATCTATAGTATGATTAAAGTCAAGAATAAACATGTCTATCTCTCCCTCCCTTTTTTCGGAGTGGCAATAAAAAAAAAAAACAGAATGACTCTGACTATGCACGATGGAAGAGGGGTGTTATAGTATAATTTCGATGTGTGGTGTGCTTTGTTTGAGATGAGATGTTCCTTACTCTTAAATTTTGTCCTTAATAGATGGCAATGCCAATGTCAAACCGACATTTTCCTTTAGGTATGATAAAATATGGTTTTTACAATATTTAAAATACAATATTTCTAAAACTTCAATGGTTTAGTTAACTCTCAAGAAACTATAAAAGAAAATGTATATACCTACTTGTAACTTGTATTGTATGCTATTATTGCTGATGGTGAATAAAAACACGTCACAAGATTTCCCACATCTTTATTTACACACAGAAGTGTTGTAATAAATGTTTTATTCCGTCATTCATCTCTATCAATATGTCTCTGTCCATTCCTCTTCACCGTTCCGGGTTCATGTCAAAGTCATTCGCCGTACTAGCGGCGCGTCTTTGGAACAAACTTCCCCTTAAAATCAAAAACGCCCCAAACAAGTTTTCTTTTAAAACATCTGTACGCGCTTTCTTTGCTAGCAGAGTAAAAGAGCTTTAGTATCTCTGATTGATATGTTTCGTCTATATGTATTATGTATATATGTAGTGTATTATGTATGTATTATATATTTTTTTACCATAATATATATATATATATAGGTGTATTTATTTTAATCTCTGCATTGCCTAAAGGTTGACTGGTAGAGAATGCCTTATGGCATTAAGTCCGCCTTTTGTACATCAAGTTTTTTTTTCTTTTGTGCAATAAAGATTAAATAAATAAATTCATCATTTAAATATTTCAATTGCTAAGTACTTGGTATTGTCTATTCCAGCAATAAATATACAATGCCGCACGTTACTTAATATCGAACGGGAGCTTCGTGACAGCTGTCAGAATAGTTTCCACTCATGAAAGCCATAATGGTGGTCGAAATTTGCATTTGAACACATCATGGAGACCTCATGTTGTGTGTATATAAAGCAGCGTATGTAACTGTAACAACTCGTGTGATGTTATTATGAAAACCCACACTTCGATTTTAGTGCCTCTCATATACAGTCACATAAACTACTAATATTTAATTCACAAAAAAAAGATTAATTTTGCTACTTTTACTACTATTGGGCAAAATCTTAGCAAGCAAATAAAAAATGGCCGTTGGGTTATAAACACAAGCACCTAAAACTATATTCATGGAATCTCTAAGGGATGCCCTGAGCTTTTCTTATTCATACTGCATTTTCTCTCATATCATCATCATGCTTAACACTAAAGGGTTGAAGTAATTTCAAAGCTTGAAATAACAATTGCAAGTCCCTGTGCTTCGTACCATCGATCGAGGGTTTTGTACCATTCGTATCCATCACACATCACCATTTGCACCCAACGCGTGCTTAGTTTCTTTGGCCACCTGAGCAGAGCTGGTCGGGAGAGTATGGAAAAGCTTATACTCACAGGAAGATTGCCATTCTTCCTGTGAGTATAAGCTTTTTCATCCGGAGGAGTGGCTGTGTGGCTACGCGCAGAATAACATCGGCGACCAAAGCAACGTTACAGGCCAGCATGCACCAAGCCCAAAACCGGTCGGATTGGAAAGCGTTAGTGTTCCAGCTCATCACGCCCCTCAGACATGAGGATACGACAAGGAAGATCACGCATGAAATGTTTATATTTAGGCTTCCGTACTTCGAAAACGGAACCCTTATTTTATCACTTTGTTGTTATATCTCCGGAACGCGTAGAAGTAGCAAGTTGAAATTAATACCACATGCAGTCCCTTGAAGCTGTGAAAAAACCTCTACGTCGACGATCAAAAGATGACTGAGACTTCCGTGAAACCAGTATTTTTAAGTACCTTCACAGCATTGTAGTTTCAGCAAATTTAGGGTTTTTCCGAAATGAGTGATGGTTTCTTTTTAATTTAATTTTCTATTGGTGGGTTGGAGGATGGGTATTGTCGGTATTTTAACAGTTTTGCTGTTAGGCGGGTTTATTTTATACAGGATTCAAGCGGATGTCACACTGGATGCGATCCGCACACCGTTGTGCAAGGGGGATTGATATGTAGGCCCTAAAAATGTGTGACATATTAAAATAAAAATATGTGTCATGCCCAAATTAGATTGTGTCAGATATTTTTGCAGCCTTCACAGCGGAATATACTATTGCAGGTGACTGTACCACTAACTCTTATTCCAAGGTTCAATCAAAGAAACCGTGACCAAGCAGGCAAGTCAGTGTACAGTCAACCAATTGGAAATAGGCGACTCTATAACCATGACGAATTGACAAGCTATAAGAGATTTCATACAATCTGATTTATAGCGTCACTATGACATAGTCCTATAGTGGCCTAGGGTTCCAATTCGTTGACTGTACATTGCATCCTCAATTAATTCGTTACTCTTAAATAATAATGTGGATTACGTCAAAGTTACTCATTCTTGGCATATTGATTTTTAATATTTCCTCAGGCATTTGTGCGGGTTCTTATGTCTGTCTGTATTGTGTGGAATAGTGTGGATGCAGTCGTTTAGATAGGTACATTATTGTTTCATAAATGCAAACTCAGGCGGCACAGTTTACAATTATTTTATTGTTGCTGGTAATCTGTTGGGGGAATCATACAATTTTTCAATCAAATAACTAACAAATATTTTCAATTTAACTTTTGTACAAACATGCCCGTTCAACCATTTCTAAATTCTATGACGGCTCGTCCGCCGTGCTCGAAGGTGATGGATTTGTTTTTTCATCGACCAATTACGTTGCCTGGCATTGTGGCTGTGCAAATGAACCAAGCCCTATAGCAAAAAGCATAGATCTATCTTATGCGGTACTGCTTTCGTTGTTATAAAAACATTGCTACGAAGTTGAAAGAAGCAAGTATCGATTTATTAAAACTACATTCTGTATAATAAGCATATTTAACCTGAAATTATTAAAAATCATCACAATTACTTATTGTAAATTTGCTTTTGCAACTGTTTTTCGAATATTTTTTAATAAAATCATGCCGATAAACGATTAGGTGTACGACTCTGTAGGAATGTAGTTGTATGTAGTCTTTTGTGAATCGCCCTAAAAAATAATCTTGTCCCTAATTATTTGGCAACGACTGTAGGTTTGTAAGTTTTGTAACGTACAGTTAACTACGGAACCCTACGTGCTTGGCCCGACATAGTCTCGGGCGGTTTTTATTTACCTACCTACAGTTATTGCCTATACTCATCGGGTTGTGAAAACGGACCCCAGATTCGTGATAGCTGGGAAAGCTCTAAGAAGGATCGTATTGTTTGATTATTTTTTATCGTATGAACGATACGAATTCGAAACCCCGGTTAGTCCCTCGATTAGACAATATCGGCAAAAAGAAGAAAATGAATCGTGGATCATACTGCAGATCGCGAGCGTGGAGGGGGCGGCGGCGGCGGCAACGACCGGTGGAGCGGCGACGTGCGCGCCGAGTCGCGCGGCTCGCGCGGCCCGTCCGAGGAGCCGCGCGCGCAGGACTGGGGCCGCATGGGCACGCGCCGCGCGCCGTCGCCCGGCGCCCGCGCTGGCGGCGGCGGCGGCGGCGTCGGCGGCGGTGCCGGCGGCGGCGGAGGCGGCGGCGCGGGCGCCCCGCCGAGGCGCAACTTCGACGATATGCCCAACTCCCGCCCAGGTAAATACACCTCTTTTGTTACGATTTTAAGCTAACTCTGTCACTAGAGGCAGATTATGCTAAGTTTCTGATTTTGATAACACGTCATAATTTCCCCAATTAGCGTCCGTAGTTGAAAAACTTTAATTGTTTTTGACCACAATCAAGCATTAAATTTTAATCTAAATTTGATTTTGTAGCTACTTTCATCACTACATGTATTTTTAAACAAAGTCGCCTACCGGTGTCTGTCCCTCCATATCTATACTTAGATTAGATCTTTAAAACTACGTAACGGATTTTGATGCGTTATTTAAAAATACATAGAGAGATTAAAGTGGAAGGTTTTTAAGTATACATGCATAATATAGTAGAGAAACACTCATAACTTTAGAGGTTTCTAATGTGATGTCATAAATAAACACAAACTGGCTGAACACTGGCTGATCTCTACGAGATAGATCAAAATAATGTACTACACTAAATCAAATCAAATCAAATCATTTATTTCAGGCTGCGCCCATAAAGTGTTAGTAATATTACAATATACCTTAAAAACTATGGTTAGTTACAATCTTACAATACTATAAATACCTACTATCTAAGGGTTGCGAACATGGAGCTGGGTCCACCGACACAAGAGCGCGGAGTCCCAGCGGTCCGCGAACGCGCTCAGGATCCTGTTGGTGCTGCCCAGTGTCCGGGCTCGCAGAGATGCGCAGCGTTTACGCATGATGGCCGCGAAATCATCAGTGCGCGCCTCGGCGAACATTCCCGACGCACTACAGTGTCGTGGCAGACCCATCAGTACCCTGAACGCGTTGTTATACTGGACGCGCAAGTCGCTATACGCCCGCTGCGTAAAATTAACCCACAAGCCGCACGTATAAAAAGACTGGCAAAATGCCTTGAATAATGTTACCTTTACTGGTCTTGAACACCGTGCGAACCTGCGAGCCAACATGTTACATCTGACGGCCAGCGACCTGCGTTCCCTTTCAATATCGGTGACATCTCTCAAATCATCCGTGACCCAGTGACCCAAATATTTAAATTTTTGTACCCTGTTTAATAGAGTGCCACAGAGCGAGACACCAGGAACGTCTGTGTAGGTCTTTGAGGCTACCTTAAAAATCATCATCTCACTCTTTGGCGTTATACTTGAGTCCATGAGCCACGGCATATGATTCGCAGATCGCCACAAGTTTCCTCAAACCGCCAACAGATGGGCTTAGCAACACCATGTCGTCAGCATAGCTGATGTTGTTCATACAAACATCGCCAATATGACAACCTATATTGGTGTTGCTAAGCTCACCAATTAACTGGTTCATATAAAGATTGAAGAGCCGGGGCGAGCTCAGCCCCCCTGCCTCACCCCGCACTCCAACCCATACTCATCTGAATATGACTTTCCCCATCTTACTCTGTTTCTTTGGTTATTGTACCAATAGCTAAATATTGAAATAATCTCGTGTGGTAACGTGGTTTCGTGTTTCAGCTTATGCCATAAAGCACTATAATCCACTAGATCAAATGCCTGTGACAAGTCCAAAAAACAGGCAAATACAGGAGTACTTCTGTCAGTGTAGTATTGAACAGTTTGCTTGAGGCACATGATTGCACTCTCGGTGGATAACCCAGGCCTAAAACCGAATTGTGAGTCGTGCAAGTCGAGATGATCCGCAAGATGTTTGTCAAGCAAGTTTGTTAAATTGTACACCATAAAATAATCTACAGAAAAGTCCTCAATGGTATATGTCTATCTCTTATACCTAAGCCCACAATAACCATTTTTAGGGTTCCGTACCAAAGTGGTAAAAAATAATATTACAGGAAAAATATAACAATTTGTTATTTAACCAACTTTTTTTTCTTTTAATTTTTATGATATCATGCTGTAATACCGTCTTATAAATAAAGTAAAAAAAAAATGTTTAACGTGATAAAAAAATATCAAGGAAAAACAAACTGTCATACTTACTCCATGCCGTGCCAATGAGTGTGATCCAATCTGCCGATGCCGATGGCTTGCGTCAAATTTCTACTTAAAAAATACAAATACAAATCGTTTATTTCCTTGAACAAAACAATGAACATAAAATACAGAATTAGGCACTGACAAAGGAAAAAGGTATGGGCACAGCTTAGCTGGTTATAAGCCCATCCAAGATCCAAGGTCAATCAAAGAGGGAGAAATTACAATTTAGGTATAATAAGGCAATGAATAGAATGTAGGTACACAATAATTTTTACAAGAAGTAAAACTACAACTACTTACCAATTCGATACTTATAGGTGAAGTTGCAAAATACAGTTTGTACGGAACCCTCGGTGCGCGAGTCCGACTCGTACTCGGTTTTATATCCTTTACTGATTACAATAAATAATGTCTTAATCTGTCAATAAATAATAAAGCGATTTTAAGCGATACAGCATTATTCCATATCCAATTAAGTTCAACCCAATATGGCCCGTTATAGCATGTAGATAATTTAAGTAAAATTTTCGAAGGTATCACAGATTTAAAGTGCAGGGACATAGCGGTTGCGGGTTTTTCACATATCCAATTATAAATCGCTCTTTTAATAGTAACCTCTGTAAAGAACATGTTTGTATTGTCTTATGACAAAAAAGCTGTGAACGTTGTATATAAAGATATTCTGTAGTATGTTTAGTATCAGCATTGCACCCTTGCGTAGCCGGGCGGGTCACTAGTAAACTTTTATAAAAACGTGGTAAAACTTGATTTTCGTAAAGATTTCATGCCTAATTTGTGGTGACAACACAGTTAAATTTCTTTAACAACACACGCTAATTTACGTAACTACAATTTTTTGCTTAAATATGTACCTATGTGTATGTGTTGCACAGATACGACAGGCAGACCAAAGCTGAAGCTGCAGCCGCGGACGGTGACGGAGCCGGTGAACTCGCTGGCGTCCACGTCGCAGGCGTCCTCCATCTTCGGGGGCGCCCGCCCCCGGGAGGAGCGGCTCAAGGAGCTGTCCAACGAGTAACGTGTGACTGTCGTGTGTCCCCTGTCGATGTCTATGTGCGCCCCGCAGTGCCCAGATATGAACTGGAAGGCTTTCGTTAGGTTACGAGGTTGTAAATCATTTTTATCATATATTTTGTTAGCTTTATTATCTATTATTAACGAGCTTATATTGGCCGCGCTCATTTTAGAGCGCGCGCCGAGTGTCATTCGCAGTATTTAAATTGCTAGTGTCGAATGGCGTTTAAATTCTCCGGGCTTGTTTACGATAAACTATGGCTTGCATAATATTTTTATTTTGAAGAAAAACTTCGCGTTCGTTTGTTAACTAATTGATTTAGTTATATTATGTAATTAATACATATTCGTTTCTCAAATGTGGCGATCTGCATCGTTGTGGATTCACTGTTGTATTTGTTTATCCATTCGATTGTTTAGTCAGTTAGGTCACGAAAATTTAATCACTGAATGAGTAATTATGAAAATAGTTTAAGAGCTGATGTAATTACGGTTTCATTAATAAAATTAACTTCCACGTACTGGGATTTCTACTTTATTAGATATTTATGTAATGTCGATAAACTACGTGGCAAATAAATAAAAAAAAATCGCAAAATTGTAACGGATTATAGAAAAATAAATAAAAAGTGATTCTTTGTAAGCAAGGGTTTGTGATGGACTCAAGTTACCCTTCCAATATCCAATTCCAATATTTCCATGACTTTCCAGTAACATCTGTAGTTCTAATTTTAACAAAGTTTTAATAAAAAAGCGTACTCCTTAAAGGCCGGCAACGACTTGCGACACCTCTGGTGTTGTGAGTGTCCATGGACGATGTTAATCGTTTACCATCAGGCGATTCGTCTGCTCGTTTGCCACCAATTTCATAAAATAATAATGTGTTGCACATAAACAACACTCAAACTAATCATCAGGCGAGGAGATACCTATTTATCAATTTGGTTTTCTACTGTGCAAATTATATGTACCTAATTGGGTAACTATTTACTAGTGTCACTAGTTCGGAATATAAACTAATAACATTAATGGATAGCGGCGTAATTACTTGAAACTCACTTGAAAATCTTATAAATAAAGGAATAAAAACTGCAACAAGAGCATTAATAAGACAAAAGTAGAAGTTAAAGATCACCCTTCTTTCTATTGTTATGCCACAGTTCAGGGTGCCTGGGGAGGCGCTTTGACCACTAGACTAGACCACTTAGAAGGTAAAGATCTCCATCCATTTAAAACTATAATAGCTGTCTTGGTACGAGATGTTGGCATTTATAAGCAATAAAAAGATGTAAAGGATTGTCAGTTAAGAGGCTGCTGACCTCCAGTGGTGCCTTCATTAAGGGGATTATGTTTTCTAAAAAAGCAAGTAATCACTGTAGAATATTATACTAAACTGGATTGGTTTTTTAGATTAAAATCCCCTTATGAGGATATCACTGGACACTGGAAATTTGCAACTAATAAAGAAATAAGATTAATTGTTAACACTGCACCAAAATGACTATGGGAATTTAGGCCCAATGCAGGTAAGGTGCCTTTAGACAAGTTGGAAAGGTTTGTTCAAATGAAATAATGCTCCTAATACCCCATTGGAACAAACCTTTATCGGCCGATTATTGCCTGCCCCACCCTCAACTCCCTAGGTTCCAGGTTTCATCAATTACATGGGGCAAGGCTGACAATCGGGACCCGTTTCTTGCCATGTAATACCCGTTTAAGAGAAAAAGGCTACCAACACATAAAAAAAAAGATTTACTCCTGTGTTTAGAACTGAGGCAATAAATAGACTCTTGTTTACATTTCATATAACACAGTAATACAGTAAGTAAAAATACAGTAAGAATTGGTGACAACTACATAATGGAAATAAAATATAAGTACATATTGTAAATCTAGTTTAATTAAATATCAAGATCTTCATCAGGATCTTCTTCATCCCAGTCATCAACAGCATCAGGTTCGTAAAAGACTTTACTTTCTCCGGAGTGTATCTTGCTCATGTAAGGCAGCTTCAGTTTGTACTTCTCCAGTTTCTCTGTCTGGTCCATTTCTATTTTGAATGTGGACAGACTACTTGGCAGGGGCTTTACTGGCTCCTCTTCCTTCTTATTATTTTTTATTACAATACTGGACTTTAATGTTGAAGTTATGCTGTCATAAGTAAGAATCTCTTCTGATTTAGATATTTTACCACCCTTTTTCAACTGAACCCATATTTTTGATGAATTTACTGTATCAAATGAAACTATTGCACTAGCTATATGTTGTAACTGACTTTGTGTCTTGGAAGAATGAGACAAGCAATCTTTATGTAGTATCAAAATTAATTGTATGACACTGCTACTGGAAATTAGGTGTCTTAAATGCTTTAAGCAATCAGTCCAGCCAAAACAAAGGGACATCTGGTTTATGGAATCAATTATCACTGAACATCTTGAACTGCCGAGTCCTTCTAGCTGTTCTACATTTGGATCCTCGTGGTATGTAACACTTTTGTTCTTGAAAACACATTCCCAATAACTGGCAGGCTTTTCATAACAAAGCATATGCAGTTCATGTTTATCATAGTTTGCCAGTTCCAGAAGCAAAGGCACTACATTCTTGTCGTAGTCGTCTTCTATTAGAACTGTTGGTGCTGTTCTTAATTTATACAGTGTCATCTGGATAATATATTCTTCTCAGACTAGCCAAATTGTTTGTATCTCTACTTTGACTTGCGTCTTCACCGTGTGCAATTAATTAAGGTTATGTTGGGAAATTTGACAATTCGTATCAACTTGTCAAGTCTTCTTTCAAGGCTCGTCCGTCTGTCTCACTGTCTACCTGCCGTAAGTGCCGTCTACACAATGGCCGATTATGGCCTGTTGTGTGGAGCAAGTTTTGCCGGCTACACTTGAGGTTCGCGTATATATTTGCTGTGTTTGATCAAATAGACCATGTGTGGAGCATATTTGCTCGAATTTCGACACCGCACGTCGCCTTTTTGCACCGCTCGCTCGCACCGAAGCACAATTTTACTGGTGCAAGCGAGAGGCAAAACGCAAAAAACGGCAGTGAAGTGTCGACTTTTCACAGTGAATGTCGTATTTTGTGGAGTTCGGACTTCATTCCATACGAATATTTGGGCGTTCTGCCTATCCACACATTGGGTATTTGTGTTTTGCCTCTCGCTCGCACCAGTTAAAGTTTGCTTCGGTCCGAGTGAGAGGCAAAACGCAAACACCCGATGTGAGGTGTTGGTAGAACACGCAACGCGAACCCGCATCGCCAAATGGAGTGTCACCTTTTTATGTTCCACAGCCGTACTCAAAGCGTGTTGCAGATACTGGGCGGTTTAAAATATAACTCGATCGAAACAACAAACGTAAGCACCATCAAGGCGCTGTCGCCGCCATCAAAAACTTTACATACGTCATTTACGTCTGCGTATGTATGTATTGTGGTATGTATGTACGTCGTGTATACACGACGAGTCCGTATAAAAGGCAGCCAAATAATCGGCAGCTCAATAATTCGTGTCCATTTTTTAGTGGCGGATTATTGGGTTGCTGATTATTGTACTGTAAAAACGGTGGCTTCGGATTATTGGCCCTCTACCGAGCTTGTCCGACCCGATAAAAGGCAGCCCAATAATTCATGTACATGTAGTTGCATTGATTATTGGGTTGCCGATTATTGATCGGCTTTGAGATTGCTCGACCCAAGAAAAGGCGACCGACCCAATAATCCATGTATATCGCGGTCGCCAATTATTGGGTCGCCGATTATTGGGCTGCCTTTTCGCGGGATGCGGATTAGTGGCACCCGTCGTGTACGTCAATCACGTCAATGTTATCTATTTATATTATTATGTCTTATGTCAATGAGATAAGAAAAAATGAATTGATAATTTCAATATTTAATAATACCTGCAGTTTTTATTGTTCTTGATAATCATGTTTGCAGTTGCACGTATACTTCCTAACAATATCAAAGAACTAACTAGACAGATCGTTTATGTGCCAAAGCATAAACCACCAGAGCCAAAAGATGTTGAAATACTGCGAGAATTTATTAACAGGCATCAGAAAATTTTAATCCTTACTGGAGCGGGAATTTCTACAGAATCTGGTAAGCCCAATGTATAATTTTGGTTTAGTTAAGTATTGTAAACTCTTTCATATCTTAAGTTTTGTATTTAATTAGGAATACCTGACTATAGATCTGAAGAAGTAGGATTATACGCACGCAGTAACCACAAGCCCGTTCAATACCAGGAGTTCGTAAAGTATCCAAAAGTAAGGCAGAGATACTGGGCTAGAAACTTTGTGGGTTGGCCCCGGTTTAGTGCTATACAACCAAACGCTTCACATCTGTCTATCAACAAATTAGAAAAGGTAATAACAACATGGGGTTTTTCCACCAGCTTGTTACTACTGCTAACAGCTGGATTTTTCACACATCGGTTAATGGACAGGGAGATAACAATTTCAGCTGTTACTAAAAGGAAAAATGTAATAATTATAAATCATTTCTTCATCCTACCACTAACTAAGAATGCAATGAAAAAGTAATAACAATTTATTTTACCACTAGGCAGGTAAAGTGACAGCAATAGTGACACAGAATGTTGACTAGGGTTTCTGCTCGAGATTTCTCGAACTCGAGACAACTCGAGAATTTTGGTTTCATTCGAGACGAGAAAAAAATGTCTATGACTCGAGAATTCTCGAGTCATGCGCGGCGGTGGGCACGCCCCGTACAACTACACTTAAAGAAAATTAACTTGAGAATATTAAACACAGAACTTTTATTATTTTGTTTTTATAAGTAAAAGAAGCATTACAGTAGCAGTAGGGTAAGTTGGTTCCGTGTTAAAGTCGTGACAAGGGCTTCTAATCACGATTTTTTGAATTCAAGACAGCTAGCTACACTTTTTAGCTACATTTTAGATGAGATAAAAAATACCGGAAGTCAAGAAATCAAATCTTCTGATGGACCGAACATCAAAGTTAATATCGGACGTGACAGCCTTAATGCTCAACTCGTGGTTCTACATCAAAACGACTTTTCCAGCTGTCTATTTATCAATTTTTCTTACAAAAATTAAACTTATTATGGTTGAACTACCCCGAAATGTCAACTATTCAAGACTCGGATGAAGTCAGCGGTGACGAACTGACGATGATAATTCTATCAGAAATTGGAATCTGAAACTGCAAACAAATATGATATCTGTTAAAAGTTCAGAAATAGCCCACTGAAAAACATCTTACAAAAGCATGTAGTTACCTAACAGAAGATTCTGTTGATGCTGAAAGAAGCTAGACTGAAACTCATTCCATATTTTTTCCTTTTGTATTTTATTTATTCTGAGACAATCGACGTAACAATCTTCCAGTCCTGTACTTAACTTGATCCTCGTGTTAAATCGAAATAATGTACAGGATCCCAAGCTGGTGATACGGGAAGCTTTCTCACTATTGAAATTAGGAACCTTTTGATTTGAATAGCTACGCGTAAGAACCTAGAGAAGTATCGCTTTACCTGGTGAGAATGAGAGGATTTTCAAACTTTATTCAATGGCTTATATTAATTCGATGTTCATGTTTTTTGGCTGTGCTGGACATCGGCTATGTCATGTGTAAGGAATACATGGAATAGGTACTCCGGTTTGTTAGCCCATCGAATGGGAGATCACGTTCTGCACAGTGACAACAGTGCTTTAAAGGATAACTGTCTTAACTCTTTAGCGGTTAAGACTGGATAAAATGCTTACTTCAAACCTCATCGCCAATTCATAGTTATAAAAACTTATATATAAGGAAAACATATAAAAAGATGTCGTTATAGGTTGGTTTATTTTAAGAGGTTTGCCTTTAAACGGGTAACAATATTTTAACAATGAATACTTACGGTATGTATCCGAAAAACATTAAAATTACTATCCTCCAAAAAAGACTCGAGACTCGAGAAGACTCGAGAAATTGGGCTCGAGATTTCTCGAAACTCGAGAATACAAATGGGCCGAGAAATCAGAAACCCTAATGTTGACCGACTGCATCAGAAGGCTGGTTCTAAATATGTGATTGAGCTACATGGTTCTGGGTACACAGTGAAATGTTTAACTTGCCCATATGAAATAGATAGGTTTGAGCTGCAAGAGATATTGATGAAGAACAACCCAGCTATGGAGAGCAGTTTCAGTATGATAAGGCCTGATGGTGATGTAGAGTTATCTAAAGTAAGTATAAATTGGAAAAGGAAAATTGTAGATCTTTCAATTAGATTTAAGAAGTGATTTTATTCCTACTTATGGCACATTATTGTGGAACTACAAATATGTTTTAAGTATTTTTATGGCACATGTGCACTTAGTTTCAGTTCCTTTCTTGACCCTGTACTTTTCATTCAAATTCAAAAATAATGGGATTCAATTTAATTTCTGGTTCCCTTAGGCTTAAAGGGTCAAATTAATTTTGACTTTCCCAATGACTAATCTGCCCTCATAAGCCGGTATCTCGAAACAAAATTAAATAATCCCAAGTCTAGTCTATATATGTCCATTTAATTTTGAGATACTGCTCTTTCAAAGTAAGTATTTGCAAATCTGGGCATTAACTCGTTAATTAACGAAGTTTTGATGAGCAGATTAACTTTTAAGTTAACTTAAGAAAATGTTAACGCAATCATTAACTTCCGTCTTCCCCAATAAAACGCTAATCTAGTTCTTATTACCATAAAAATGCCGCATACAATACACTGTGCCGCGCCGCAAAACAACACGTTCTGCCATGTATGCTTGGACGTCGACCAGTGAATGATAAAACTGCAAAATGACGGGTACATTTTATTTTATTTTATTTTATTTATTAGGTCTGCCAACAGCGGTTACAATTATACATGGTTACATACAGTTTAGAAAGTCTTAAATTTATTGCACAGCTAATTATAGGCAAACACCACATGTGTAAACTTAAAGTAATATATTAACGAAAGAAAATAGGAATCTGACACGTTAAAATTCAGGTTACTTAACACAAATTGCAAAGGGCGACTCAGCCCTGGGTGTTAGTCTGGAATCTAATTAAAGAGTCAAAGTAAATATCTACATTACTACATTTTTCATTCAGTAATCTACTCAGACGTGGAATAGGGGAATTTTTTCCGAGCACAGTTTTACGAAAAGTGGGATAAAGAGGTAATATTGAGGTGCGGGGATATCTATTGGGAGCTCTGAAGTTGATTTTTTCCAATAATTGGGGACAGTCCATTTGATTTCTTAATAATTTGTATAAAAATGACAGGTCTAGACTATTTTGGCGCTGGGATAGTGACGATAATTTAAAGAATTTCAGGCGTTTGTGATAGGACTTAATTTTCTTTGCCACGCCGGTCACTCGTGCTAAATGCCATACAAAGCGTTTTTGAATCCTTTCAATTCTCAAATTGTGCGTTGCAAAGTGCGGTCGCCAAACTACGCTACAGTATTCCAAGACGCTTCGTACTAACGTATAATATAAAAGTTTCTTTGTTTTAAGTTTACGAAAGGTCTTACTATTTCGAATTACGAAGCCCAGCATTTTAGATGCCCTTTTTATTGTAGCGTCTATATGCGGAACAAATGAAAGCTTTTGGTCGAATATTACGCCAAGATCTTTAATGTGGGTGACTTCCTCTATTAGTTTGTCTTTTATGTAATAAGACGAATGCAATATATTAATATTACGCGTGAATTTGACATGGTAACATTTATTAGAATTCAAACTCATGCCATTATCATTGCACCAATTTACCAGTCTATTTATATCTGCTTGAAGTAGTGCAGTGTCTTGCTTAGAGTTTACAACTTTGAGGAATTTGAGATCATCCGCGAATAAAAACGGTGTCGCGTTTTTTATGAATTTCGGTATGTCGTTTATGAAGATGTTGAAAAGAAAAGGTGCCAAATGTGAACCCTGAGGGACTCCCGATGTTATATGTTTCAGGTTTGATTTAAAGCCGCTAACCACTACATAAAAATATCTATTGTTAAGATAAGAACGTAACCAAGACAAAAATGATCCCGAAAAACCATAAGCAGACAGTTTTTGGAATAACACAGTATGGGATACACGATCAAATGCCTTACTGAAGTCTGTGTAAATAGCGTCGACTTGTTTACCGGCATCTATATGCTCCGATAAAGTTTCTACAAAAGTGACAAGATTAGTGTTAGTAGAGCGAGCTGGAACAAAACCATGTTGATGGAATGTTAAATTTTGTTTGATATGATATTGTATTATGGGGCACACTAGGGATTCAAATATCTTACCAAATGTGCTCAGTATGGAGATGGGTCTGTAGTTGTCAACCAGAGTTTCCTGATCCGATTTGAATATTGGCACTACTTTAGCCAGCTTCCACTCTTGGGGGAATATTCCCGATCGCAATGAGACGTTAAAAATTAGGTACAAAGGTTCAACTAGGTTCTTTCTACACTCATAAATAAATATAGGTGGTATAGAATCGGGCCCAGCACCCTTATTGACATCCAACCCCAAAAGTTTTTTAGTAATTGTATCACGATCTAGTATTACGTTTGACAGAACATCTGAGCTTACTTCAATCGTGTGGTCATTAGGTTTAATTAATACTTCATCTTTACTGTACACAGAAGCGAAAAACTTCGCGAACATATCGCAGATGATGTCTCCGTCATCCGATGTGATCGCTCCGTCTGTCATAATTTCAGGGTATCTGCTGACGCCACCACGTTTGGCCTTCATAAAGCTCCAGAAGTATTTTGGATTATTTGAGATGTTCAGTTCAACTCTGTCTATATATGAATTATAACATTCGGTAGCATATTTATTACATCTTGTTTTAAGCATTGCAAGAGTTATTTTATCGAGAGGATTTTTGTATTTATTAAACCTAAGCCTGCATTTATTTTTTTCTTTGAGCATACGAATCATATTTTTATTGAACCAAGGTGGGTATTTAAAGCGTTTGTTTTTATTAATGAATGGCACATGTTTATCAATGATAGTTTTCAGTGTACAGTAAAAAGTGCTTGTCATTTCATCAACGTCTTTATCAGAAAACAGTACCTTCCAATCTATCTTAACCAAGTCCTGATTTATTGATTCGTAGTTTGCTTTCCTAAAGTTGCGTATTGGATTAAAGTTGTTATTCTTTAAGTTTCCAGTTTTATTAAGTGATATAATTAAATCTAGTGGCGGATGATAGGGATCAATTTTACTAAGTACATCTATCGCTTTACTAACCATGCAGGTGGTGAGATCAGTAAGAATCAGATCTAGGATTCTGTTATGACTATTTGGTATAGTATTTTTTTGTAACAGATTGTTTAAATTACAAAAATCAATGAGCAATTGCGCTACTGGCGTCACTTTAGATGACAGATTTATAGTTATGTCGTTCCAGTCTATGCACCCAAGATTGAAGTCACCAATAATACAAACAGATGTGTTAGCATTTTCGAGTATATTATTACAGTTTGATAAGAAAACATCCAAGTCTTTTTTGTGGACCGGTGGAGGTAGGTACACGGCACATATCAACACTTTAAAAGATAGGTTTACTGAAGTTAAGTCTATGACTACCCATAGATCTTCGCAGTTACTTTCGAATCGAGTCATTTTACTGGAAACAAATTTTGTAGACACAGCGATCAAAACTCCCCCGCCCTCCTTACCACATAATCTTGTTGACTCTCTGTCCCGTCGATATACTTTAAATTGGTCATGAAAGAGCTCACTGTTAAGTATATTATGATTTAGCCATGTTTCGGTTAGGACAATGATATCATAACTAGAGTGACATAGATTTTTGAAAAAATCATTAGTTTTTGATTTTAATCCTCTACAATTTTGATAATATACATTAAGATCTGCGAATTTTGATGTGAAATAAAGGAGATGTTGACACTAGGTTCTAAGTTATACAATTATTACCTTAAAACTATAACTATGCTAGACTAATTTACGCAGCGCTTCCTGGTCTCTTATAAAAATATACTCCGAGGTGTCAGACTTGCGCACGAACACGCGGCCGTCACGCGTCCAGATATGCTTGTAGGATTTTTCTTTAGCTATCTTTCGGGCCGCAGCGTGAAGAGCTTTATTTGCCGCGGATAGGTGCTCAACTACATATATAGGTGTCTGTGGCCCTCCGATTTCTATGTGACTGCTGTTCAGCTTATCTTCTGGGTTTTCTTTATTGTATTTACTTGCAGCAGCTAAGAATTGGTCGCGGGTGACAGGGTTGTTGAATTGGACTACGATTGACCGTGGGCGAGTGCTAGTTCTGTTCATCTTTGCGATGCGGCTGCAACTATGTATCTGCTCAGATTTTACAGGATATTGGATAGTGCTGCCGATACCGGTAACTATTTGCACGATGTTTTCTGTCTTTTTTTCTGGTACACATTGCAGTTCAATATTAGTTGCTCGAGCTCGCTGCTCCAACTGGTTCATTCTGGCAGAGAGGTCCCGAATGGTAGCCTTGAGATCTTCATTTTCAGCCTGTAGTTCATTTATTGATTTGGTCATATTGGCCTGGCTTATACGTATGTCCTCGTATTGATTAGACATAAAAGTTACCGAGGCTTGCATTTCAGCCACGTCCTTTTTAATCGGGTCTAGCTCCGTGTTGAAGTGTATTTTTAATTGTTTTTTCTGTGCGGGACAAGCATTCATTGAATATCTCGCGAATATCGTCGCGTGAGATTGTTTGCACGGGAGAAGTGACAATCGCCGGTGGCGAATTTTTTGCTTGGCGCTTCTGCGGCCTTACGGTGACGTTATTGGCACTAGGGCGCACAGGCGTGTTATCTTGTTTGGCAGCAAAGGGTTTTTGATTTATACAAACGGGACAGATCCAACTAACAGGTATATCTGCGTCTTTGGCCTCGTCGGATGCCGGTCCCGCCGAGATGCAGCCGAGATGGTATGCCAGTCCACATTTCTCACAGCAAATGTATTTTTCGTCTGCTATTCCATGCGAACAGCAGCCCCAAACAAGATCATTTAGCGACATTGTAAACAATATTTTTGCAAGCCGGTAGGTATGAGAATTATCACTTGTTACGATTAACTGCACGAACCTAAAGGGTCTCAAGCGCCATGCAGAATACGGCGCTTACGACTGATCGAATTCGCCGCGCGTACGGTTGGTTGGTAGTTCGTCTTCTTCACTTTGTAATCACTATTTTCCGTTTATTTCCAGGATAATATGTTGTTAAATTATTATAGTAATATACAGTAAAGTTTTATACACTACCGGACACTAAATCACATTTCATTAAGCCGATTTTGTGCTTAAAACTGAATATTTTCGTACGAGCTAGTTTAACAATGACGTTCCGTTTCGTTTCGTGAATATAACCATACATGATATATAACCATAATATAATTCGTTTGATCGTATCAGTACTTAGCGACGCCAGCGCGAGGATTTTATGTTAATAGGAATATTACGTAGGTACGTAACGCACGGACAATACACAAAATGTAAAAAAGAGGTCTTTTTTTACATTTTGTGTATTGTCCGTGATAGAAGGCGTACCTATGTGCAGCGAGTGTAATTGTGTGTGTATAAAAAATGAGTGTACCATATAAGTAAATTAAAACATCCCAATCATAGAATCAGATTCTAGTTCCACCCCGGCCGAAAATCCTTGGCCACAATTGAGTGGCCACCCATATCGGGAGATCAGTTTTCGTCCTTATTTACTACTATACCGTAACCAAAACTAATAGTTTTATAGGTAGATCACTAACTCAAAGGTTTAAAAAATGCTATTATAACATTCATAACGACTAACGGTAACGTGCGTAAAATCTTCCGAAATGTAAGGCTTTAACGATTAACTATTTGATGAACGATGCCATAGCTAGGCATAGGCAATAAGTATTTGTATTTGTACTTATTAAAATTTTATTTCATGTTTCAGGAGCAAGTGGACGAATTCAAAACTCCCCTGTGCCCAAAGTGTGAAGGGCCTCTTAAGCCAGACATAGTTTTCTTCGGAGACAATGTCCCAAAGCAGAGAGTAGAAGAAGTAAGGGATCAGGTGTCTAGCAGTGATGCTGTGTTTGTGCTAGGCTCTAGCCTGACTGTCTATTCCAGTTATAGGATTATTCTACAGGCTAAGGAAGCAAAAAAAGAAGTAGCTTTGTTAAATATAGGTCCTACTAGAGCAGATAATATTGTAGACATTAAAGTATCCACCAAGTGTGGTGATATATTACCTGAATTAAGTTCAATTTAAGAGAACAATGTTATATAGTCATTTCATTTTAAGTGTGTCACTAACAACTCACACTACCTCATTATGTGATCACATGTTTTAGCAAAATATAGTTTCAAATAAAACACAGTATTGGCATTTCATTTTAATATTGATAAAAATAAGAGGTAAGAATACAGAACTGATTTACAAAGTGGATTCTTCACGGGATTGAAATGTACTTGTTCATATCAGTCAATACTACAGTCAGCAGCAAATACATGTTAATGTCTACTCATTGTATTAAAATATTGATTCAGTTCATACAACAGTATATTATGCTGACTTCCATTGATAACTTAAATAGAGCAGGAATAAATAAGATAATATCTAAATAGTTTCCTACTAGGCCTGTCATTTTCATTTTTAGGAACCACAATAATCATAGGAAGAATTCAGAAAAGATTGGTACTAGACAATGAGTGAACCTGAATTACTGTGAGATCACTATATATGTATAAAGTTAATCATCAGAATATAACAATACCAATTGCTATTACTATTGTATACAATTATTTCAAATCTACGTTAAAAATACGGCAGTGCTCAAGTGAAAATGTATGACTTTTAGCACAGTAGAACCTACCTAATAAGTAATAACCACTTAAATTACATCAATGAAATCCTTAATTTACTCTTTCTCATCACAAATGCGCGTTCCACCTTCAAAAGTAAGTCCGAGAAGGTTTGAACATATTAAAAAATAATATAATTACACTTAACTCAGACATTCTGCATTGAATCATTTGATACTTTGTACATGGGGAATTTATGCAAAACGAAGGTGTCATTTTCCAAAAATACCAGTAAATTTTAACATGTTTGTGTCTAAAATTTTATCACATTGGTATTTTTATTCATGAGTCTTCACGGGAATAAAATACACCAGTTAAGCACTTGCGGCAAAAATAACTAGAGGTTGCCATGACTTTAGTGCCATCCAGTTCCACCTTTAAGAAGTTTGACAGTATTATCCAAACCCAAACATATTGCTTCCATCCTTTACTATAAATAGTCCCATAATAAACAACCTTTTGTATCGGCATTATCCATACTGTAAGGTCATATTTGAAAGCACAATGGATAAACAAATGACACTAAGAACTGGTCTGTACTCAACTAGTGACTTGTTCACTTTGTTTTCTATGACTTGCTACACTTACCAGTCTTAAAATCACAATAAAATTATGTCCACATTAAATGTTTGTCACTACAATATAAAGGTAATACTAGACTTGAGATGTTCGCTCTGTGTGGACGCGGCCCGCACAGAGCGAGCCGCCTCGCGGATCATCTTGGTCTATGTAGAGCGCCTCGCCCGAGGCACGTCGGCCGCGGATACGTTCCACCTGTGCGAGGCTCGCCTACACTACACAGGCCGAGCTGGCGAGGCGGCTTGCTCTGGAGACCCACCCAATTGTCTATTGTAAGCAACATTATAAGAAGTAGTCTGCCTGCGGCTTCTTCGACGGCACGCCCCGCGACTCCTGCGGTGCCGCCTCGAATATCGTGAACTCGCGCTGAAGGTTTTCGTTCAATTCTAGTATAGCAGCTACGTTTCCACACCTGAAACAAAAAATATAGTTTTAAACTAAAATTTGGCGGGACATGCATGCTAATGCATGGAATGAAGGAATTTCTGAATACAGTTATAGTTTTACATTTAGCTTAGTAATAAGATATCTTTATTTTGTGTGACTTTTAAGCCACGGAATTAAGATTATTGTACCAATTTACATGCTTAATTAAGTATAGTATGGTGAAATACTTATATAATATAAAATGTAATAAGTAAATAACCCATATTCCGCAAATAAACCTTCATTTGTACATTCATTCATGCATCCGGCACAGGATGTATGGCCATAATTAACGGCGTTTGGATTAGGGTTTCTGCTCGAGATTTCTCGAACTCGAGACAACTCGAGAATTTTGGTTTCATTCGAGACGAGAAAAAAATGTCTATGACTCGAGAATTCTCGAGTCATGCGCGGCGGTGGGCACGCCCCGTACAACTACACTTAAAGAAAATTAACTTGAGAATATTAAACACAGAACTTTTATTATTTTGTTTTTATAAGTAAAAGAAGCATTACAGTAGCAGTAGGGTAAGTTGGTTCCGTGTTAAAGTCGTGACAAGGGCTTCTAATCACGATTTTTTGAATTCAAGACAGCTAGCTACACTTTTTAGCTACATTTTAGATGAGATAAAAAATACCGGAAGTCAAGAAATCAAATCTTCTGATGGACCGAACATCAAAGTTAATATCGGACGTGACAGCCTTAATGCTCAACTCGTGGTTCTACATCAAAACGACTTTTCCAGCTGTCTATTTATCAATTTTTCTTACAAAAATTAAACTTATTATGGTTGAACTACCCCGAAATGTCAACTATTCAAGACTCGGATGAAGTCAGCGGTGACGAACTGACGATGATAATTCTATCAGAAATTGGAATCTGAAACTGCAAACAAATATGATATCTGTTAAAAGTTCAGAAATAGCCCACTGAAAAACATCTTACAAAAGCATGTAGTTACCTAACAGAAGATTCTGTTGATGCTGAAAGAAGCTAGACTGAAACTCATTCCATATTTTTTCCTTTTGTATTTTATTTATTCTGAGACAATCGACGTAACAATCTTCCAGTCCTGTACTTAACTTGATCCTCGTGTTAAATCGAAATAATGTACAGGATCCCAAGCTGGTGATACGGGAAGCTTTCTCACTATTGAAATTAGGAACCTTTTGATTTGAATAGCTACGCGTAAGAACCTAGAGAAGTATCGCTTTACCTGGTGAGAATGAGAGGATTTTCAAACTTTATTCAATGGCTTATATTAATTCGATGTTCATGTTTTTTGGCTGTGCTGGACATCGGCTATGTCATGTGTAAGGAATACATGGAATAGGTACTCCGGTTTGTTAGCCCATCGAATGGGAGATCACGTTCTGCACAGTGACAACAGTGCTTTAAAGGATAACTGTCTTAACTCTTTAGCGGTTAAGACTGGATAAAATGCTTACTTCAAACCTCATCGCCAATTCATAGTTATAAAAACTTATATATAAGGAAAACATATAAAAAGATGTCGTTATAGGTTGGTTTATTTTAAGAGGTTTGCCTTTAAACGGGTAACAATATTTTAACAATGAATACTTACGGTATGTATCCGAAAAACATTAAAATTACTATCCTCCAAAAAAGACTCGAGACTCGAGAAGACTCGAGAAATTGGGCTCGAGATTTCTCGAAACTCGAGAATACAAATGGGCAGAGAAATCAGAAACCCTAGTTTGGATCAGCCGAGCTATAAGGTCCTATTGCCTTACAGTACAGCTCGGCCGATCCAAAGCCAAAACAAAAATGGGATGACAAGACACCCTCGCACAGTGTGGGATTTTCGATCAGTTTTGACTATCTTCAGTTTTTTATTTTTCGCATTAATCTCATCAAATTGAAGCTCTAAAGTCTAATTGAAACTCCGAATTTTTTATCATGCATAGTTTTGGAGATAATAAAAAACTCGAGAAATGTCTATAGAAACCTAAGAAACGTAATTTCTCATTTTACGTGCATCTTTTTTTAAAGATTCTAATTAAGATCAGCTGCAGGGATGTATTGAAGCATTCATTTGATCAAAAAAAACTTAAAAACTATGACCCCGGATGGCGATATTGTGATTTTTTTACATTTCAAAAAATCTTTTTTGCTCGATAATCCGACAATTCTAGCATTTTATTTCTAAACAAAACGGTTCTATGTTATAACTAGAGGTACTACTGAAAAAAAAAATCAAACGAAAGTAACGTAGGGTTGCCGAGATATGATTATTTGAATATTTGGGTCAGGGCTGTCACCTTTATTTCCGGTGGTGAACCTACATAGTTAAAATGTCCAATTATAAGCAGACGTATCTGAATGACATAACAATAATTATGAATATTTATCGTTATTGCTATTATTTGGTTAGTTAAGCATTTATTTAGTTTATTTGGTTATTGGTACACTAAGGTTGTTTTGCAACAATTGTTACAACTTATTACAAAACATAGAACGGGTCAATCGCGAATACAATGAAGGTAATAATAAGTTATGTAGATTAAGGTAAATTAACTGTATTCGCGATAGACTCGTTCTATATTTTATAATAATGTGTACAAAACGCGAAAGCTTACAGTGTTAAATTGTTACAAACTAACAAAGTCTCGATGTAGAACATTTGAAGTGGGTTAATTAAAAAAGGCCCATTACCCATCGGAATGCTGTCGGAACAGGCATGTGAATCCAGGAACGAATTCTGGCACACAAGAAAAACAGATAAGAAAACTAAACTACAAGATATTTTTCGGCGTGCTCTAGATTCTTCGGATCCTTATACAGAATACTTAGCTCAACCATTGGACAAGCCCTGAAATCCCGCATAGGGCTACAACTCACTTATGCTTAACGCAAATGTTTTTTCATTAGGACAAAAAATAAGAATACTCGTACTTAAGTGACATAAATAAAACCGATAATCAAGAACGACTAAAAATCTTTCATACTATTCTATGAGGATTTATTACGGCATGAGTTTTAGTTGCATACAGGCTGCTCTTAAGCAACAAATTGTTAATTTCCCCGTAAGCACTACACCGAATGTTATGATATTTTGTACATTGGTTCTTGACACCGTAACGCTTATGGACGTTTTGCCTATGTCCAATGGCTTAAAACATCCTGTATTTCACATTAATCCCTGAAATACCGTATAAGCAAACAAAAGCGTCTGCCTACTTTGGCAAAAGTATTGGCCATTTTAAAACCAATGAAACCCAATATTTCCATGTAATGGATGAGTTGGAATTGTCAGAAATCGAACGTTTTCTATGTATTTAAGTATTTATATGTATCTATCTATTATATATATCGGCGTCTAGTACCCACATCACAAGCCTTATTGAGCTTACCGTGGTACTAGGTCGATTTGTGTAAGCTTGTCTCACAATATTTATTTAAAGGAAAAATAAAAACTTGACAACCCTATTTCCATAGAAATCGGGAAAAAACTTAGAAATGTCATAAATCCTAAACCAGGCAAGATTAGCTTTTGAAATTTTGAGGAATTATAGCTAGCAATATTTTAAATACACTTCATAAAAAATAAAACGCTAATATTGGAAAATATATGAGATTTAAAAAAAAGTGTTAAAAAAATTTAGTAAATTATAACTTCTAATTTAAAGGCACAATGATGCTGATTTTTTTTAAAATTAATGAGTATGTCTCACTTATACTCAGAAATAAAAAATGGAGCTATATTGACAGTACTTTAGAAAATAAACCAATACGCATTTTTTCTTAAGGTCATTGATCTACACTACAAAAAATCATTATACATAAACTAGGCAAGATAATCATCCGGGAGTTTTACAGTCGGATGTAGTATATTATATTGCATATAATAAAAATATAAAACTAGGGTAGTCAAAACTGATGGCAAATCCCACACTGTGCCTCGACTAAAATTAGTCAAAATTGTCGTGTTAGTTTAGAGGGAACATAGCGGGGGGCATAGGAAACGCTGTGCTCATATATGAAGGCAAATCAAAACAGCTTGCAAACCTAGGTGCGCATGTCGATTTCATTATATAAAAGTTATTATCAAATTCATAATTATCTGTTTTTATTACGATTGAGCATTGATATGACATGAATTTTTCATTCTAATGAATACCATGTAATGACAACTAAAAGTAATTGAAATGGCAGATTCATGTCAATTTAAACATTTTTGAATTGACATGCATCACTACGTCCACTTAGTATAACTAGATGATTGGTAGCTGACCTGTAGCAGTAGTTAGGCGCCGACCACACGGTGAGCACGGTCTCGTTGAAGTGCCACTTGTAGCCCTCCATGACGAGCTGGTGCGCGCGGCAGATCATGTCGATGTCGTTGGACACGTTGAACTGCGCCACCACGTCGGAGCCGAACAGGTAGCCCGCGCCGCGGGGCGACACGCCCCAGCCTTGGGTGTCTGGAATGTTTACAAACAATAGGGATGACGACTAGGTTAAAAAACTATCATTCTAATTGGGCTGGATTTGACCAAACTTTTTAACCAAGTAACGCTTACTCTTGGATAGTAATTTCAAAATCCCATAGTAATTTGACGTTACTATCTGAGAGTAAGCGTTATTCTCGGAATAAAAGTTTGGTAAAACGCAGCCTTGGTCAAGTTAGATTATCGAAAATAGTCACGTATTTTTTCCTTTTTCAATTTAACTAAAATTGACGAAGATAAAGAGCAAAGTTCCGGGGTGGGGGCTGGTGACGTCACTACTAGGTAAAAATTGTACCCTAATAGTGACGTTACGCGAAACTTGAACGCACTGTATTTTCGTCATGTTTGATTTGCCGAACAAAAGAAAAAATACGTGTACAATATACAATATTTATTAATTATCTAAAAGACGGACTAAATATATTTTTTTAGTCGTCTAGCCTATTGTTAGACATGATGCCAACGTCCACTTTTCACCATCGCACCGCTCGCCATCGACAGGGCGCTCATCCACACACCTTCGAACTAAAATCGTCGCGCATTGTGCGATTTCAGAGGAAGTTCCTCCTGCGAGGATTTCCCGAAAGATTACAGTATGGGGTTCTTCAAAAAAGGAGTGTACAAGATTTTAATGGGTCGGCAACGCGCATGTGACCCCCCTGGAGTGGCAGGCGTCCATAGGCTACGGTGACCGCTTTCCATCAGGCGGGCCGTATGTGTGTTTGCCACCGTCTTGGTATTTAAAGAAAAACTTATTGTATCAGCTTTTTTCTACTACTTAGTCAAATTTGTTTGAATCCTAACTAATAACGTATGCGGAGTCAAATTTGGACAAACTTCTATATTGTTATAAAAAAAGCACCATTCTTTTTTAAAATACTTAATTGTGTTTTTATAATAATGTATATATCAATCCTTAATGTAAAAAATAGTTTACTCCCATGCGAGATGCTTTACGGCAGTTCTGTGGTTCTTTGTCCATCGCTGTCGAAAACACAGATGTCGGCATTTTATTAAACTGCAATTTAATTTTTCGAATCAAACTGTACATTTTTGGGATGAAAATTATTGCAATATACTCGCCTCTTTAGATTAGCACAAAAATTTTCAATAGGGCGTTTTTTAATATTTAAAAAGTAAGCGGATTAGAAAAATTAGGCTGCCATAATTACGCGGACGGAGTCGCGGGCAAAAGCTACTTTCATATAAAAGTATACAAAAAATACATTCTATATTTTTGTAAGATACATGAGGAATATAATCGAGATGGAACCTCCCTGTAAGCTAAAAAATAGCTTGTGTTGGGAGCCAACAGTATTCTCTATCCTCCCATGTACGAGTTTAGCATGCAATAAAAGCACGAATCAAATCATTTATTAAATGTAATAAATGTTTTGATTCATGTTTTTTTGCCGCGAAAGCAGGAGGTCGCTGGTTCGATCCCAGCCCTGCTCACCGGGGGCCTTGGTCACTTTTACTGTTTATTTATTTAATCGTATGGCAGAGTTACACGTCGAATACAATTCACAAATCAATTTTCAGACCCATTAGCCATTTGATGGCATCGTCGTTGAGGTTGATCAGATCTTCGGAAGAGTTACCAGCGTAGCGAGTAAGAGGACAGTCCTCGATGATGTGCTGTATGGTTTGCACTTCGGCACCGCAGTCGCAAGCAGGAGAGGCAGTCCAACCGCAGCGATGCCTGTATTGAGCACTGCGCCCATGGCCAGTACGGAGTCTGTTGAGAGTGCACCAGTCTCGTCTTGGGAGTTCGGCGCCGCTGATTTTGTCACCAGGAACTATCCCCGAGCCCAATCTGCCCATCATCAAGGAACTCCAAGACCGCACCCATTCCTGCTTACCATTAAAGTCGCCTTCGGGCAGGTTTTTAGCGATGTCGTATGGTGCATTTCTGGATTTAAGACGGCGTGTGGCTGGACTTAAAAATTCCGAATGCATGGGAAGATTTGGGTCATTTCGGATCTTATTTACTTCTCTTAACAGAGCTCCTTTCCTTCTCAAGTCAGGCGGGAGAATTCGACAGAGCACCGGTAACTAATGGCACGGGGTCGACTGGAGTGTACCGGAGATCAATCGCATGGCCCTATTCAGCTCAACGTCTACTTTAGGCATGACATCTCTTTCAATTTATAATTCATGTTAGGTATAGTTGGCATGTAACATGTGAATCGAAATTTATAATAAGCTTCCTGACTATGTTCAATTATTGTATGATTTAAGAGCCCGGTATCCTTTTTTACGATTTTTCACAATTTTTGATACGATCTTGGAGCAACTAACATTTCTGAATCCTGTTACTTTTTTATCATATTACGAAATATCATTTTAATTCAAATGGAATGTATGAAGTAGGTAGGTACTTTTCTGTTTATCGATTTTTAATAATGTACGAATCCGAGGGCTGTTTCGCGATTTTTGCTCGAAGAGGTAAATACTTGTGGCTTTTTGATAAACAAATTGATATCAAAACGGTATGTAATACATATGTGTTGGAAAATGAGTCGTCTAAGGAATAAACGAAGCGCTTTTTTCCACTTTCAAATATTTTTTTCGAAAAAACGTACATTTAGCTAAAGCAAATTTTAGAAAGTTTGTCAAAGCATTTATTAAGAATTAAGATGCAAAAATAAACTTTATTTTATGCCTAATTAACGTGTATGAAAATAAATAAGGTGATATAAAACTTGATACTGAAAAATCAAGTTGCAATATTGTATGAATCAACCACCTCGCAAAACAAGCTGTGTAAGAATTGTGTTTTTGGTTGCAATAAATATATATATATTTATCATAACAATTTTTTTGCAATACATACCAATATTTCATACTGTGTTAGCAATTGCAATTTATATGCGTGATTTAAATATTAACGATTTTCACTTTAAAAAGTATACCGGACTCTTAAGAGAACCACTACAAGAACAACGTTTCTACTTTGTTGGAGTAGTTAGTTACTTAGTTAGTTTTCCTGGGCTTTTTCCGCAAATCGACATCCATTGTGCCTTTTTTGCGTGATAGCGAGGTAGCTCTACTCTAACCACCCTAGTTCGTCTATGAAACCTATCATCGTTTTAAGGTTGCAAGTTGCCTCCTTTAGTGTGCTGGGAGTTCCTAAGTATTTGCTCCTGTATACTTCTATCTGTTTACATTCTAGGAGAACATGTTTTGTTGTTTCTTCCTTATCCATACATGCTCTGCACATCGCATCGGGCTGTCCGTGATGCCCATATTGTGTAAGTGTTTGTTTAGTGTGTTGTGTCCTGTTAGTAGTCCTACTATTTTCCGTAGTTGTTCTCGGGGCGTCCTCAGTAGAGTTTTTGTGAGCTTGTAGTTTAGCTCTGGCAGGACTTCCTTGGTTTGCCTACATGTATCAAGACCATCCCAGTATTTGTTGTGTAGTTGTCTGTGATGTTGGTTTAGAAGGTTTTGAATGTATGATAAAGGTAGTGGACGTGGTACGATTTGTTGGAGTATAGTTTTAATTAGAGTCCGAGCAAAGTATCGGTTTCTGCCAAAAACCAGCCGAACCTTTCGGTCACGCCGAAACTTACAATATCGTACTTTCGGGTCCGTTTCGCGTTCGACTGAAGTCAGGTGAGCTCGGCACGGCTGGCAATATGACTTCATATAATAATTCTAAAATTTCAATCCGAGAAAAGTGAAATCGGGCCATGGAGATGTTTCGTTAATCATATAAGTATATGAAAAAAAAAGGCTTTCTGGCATTTTATTCAGCGTTTTAATCACATTTACATGTCGAATGGCTAGTAAGTCATAATTTTATTGTAGTATTCAGCACAATACCAGAACACCATATATGTAATGTATGTAGGGGAGAGTCGGCGATATTGTACCGGCGGTTAAATCGTACCACCTCTAGATTTCCTACTTAACAGCCTATTTTACTTGCTTATGGGGCACACAACGGAGCACCTATGTTATAATCATCAGTTACCGAAATAAAAAATGACAAAAAGTCAAGAATTAACATAACATATATTATTAGAAGTGCTGGTAATATAGCGTTCAGAATTGCATGGGCAATTTATGAATGAATTCATTCATAAACCGCCCATGCAATTCTGAACGCGTGTGTACCTAAAGCAAAAAAAATGTTTTGATAAATAAGTATATTATTATTTTGCACCCAAAAAACAATGTAACATGATTTTTTATTATGTATTTTTATACCATCTAATTATTTTCGTTGATTAGGCATAAAATTAAGTTTATTTTTTCATCTTTATTTTCATGAACTATATTTTATACATATCCAAATATTATCTGCTAAACTTCGGCAATTTTTCTTTAATTTGCTCTAGAGAGAATGTACATTTGGTTAAAAAAAATATGTAAGTGGAAAAAAGTGTTCCTTTTATTACAAACCGGTTCCATATAATTTTGATTATCAAAAAGCCTCAAGTATTTACCTCTTCACAGAAATCGCTAAACATTTGGGTAAGTACTTAATTAAAAATCGAAAACAAAAACAGAAAAGTTGTTCATAAATTCCATTCGAATTGGTATTATCTTCCGTAATATGCTAAAATACTAGCAGGATTCTTGTCAGCTGGTCCAATGATATAAGATCAAATAATTGCGCAAAATCGAAAAAAAATATACCGGGCTCTTAATAAATACGTCCAAATTGTATATCGAATTAAACGGCCTGAGCAACTAGGCCAAAGGCAAGCATGGTGTTTTGCTCTCACTTAAGGTCTCACTACCGCTGGTTTCGCAAGTTCGTATAGTATATATTACCTTCAGGGTCGCTCCACAGCAGGTCGCACATGGGCCCGTCGTGCGGAACCTCCTGCTTGCGGTCGATTGTGCGGATCTGGTCTAGCGTCTGTATGGACGGACTGAGCCCGCCGTGCACGCAGAATATCCGTCCGTCGATGATGGCCGAAAGAGATAGGTAGTCAAATATTTCAGTGCAGTACCTAGAAATTGGGATTTAGTAGCACATTTATTTCAGGTCCTGTTTGTTATTTGAGGGGAACATGTACATACATAAAGCGAACTGTATAAATGAAATTAGAAATAATATTAAAAATCAGAGCAGTTTAACCCTTCAGTCAGCCATGAAGGGTATTAAAACGAAATGGTGTATGGACGGACTGAGCCCGCCGTGCACGCAGAATATCCGTCCGTCGATGATGGCCGAAAGAGATAGTCAAATATTTCAGTGCAGTACCTAGAAATTGGGAGTTAGTAGCACATTTATTTCAGGTCCTGTTTGTTGTTTGAGGGGAACATGTACATAAAGCGAACTGTATAAATGAAATTAGAAATAATATTAAAAATCAGAGCAGTTTAACCCTTCAGTCAGCCATGAAGGGTATTAAAACGAAATGGTGTATGGACGGACTGAGCCCGCCGTGCACGCAGAATATCCGTCCGTCGATGATGGCCGAAAGAGATAGTCAAATATTTCAGTGCAGTACCTAGAAATTGGGAGTTAGTAGCACATTTATTTCAGGTCCTGTTTGTTGTTTGAGGGGAACATGTACATAAAGCGAACTGTATAAATGAAATTAGAAATAATATTAAAAATCAGAGCAGTTTAACCCTTCAGTCAGCCATGAAGGGTATTAAAAAGAAATGGTGTATTTTGGCACCTAAAATCCGAAGTCGGGTTTTCAAATCTTTATATATTATACAATAGTATAGTGTACTTTTTATATTAATTATATTTTAACATAAATTATATAATTTACAGAAAATCTCTTTCGCTTCGTCTTAATAAATGCTTACCTCCAAACTGTAATAGATCCATATTTCCTCAAACATTCATCGTAGAATCCGTACACCTGTGTGATTTGTCTAGACTCATGGTTTCCTCTGATCAGTGTGATGCGGTCGGGATATCTAACCTAAAAATTTAATTAAATATTCAAAAAAGTTTACATGTTGTACAAAATTACCATGTGTTGGTGTCTATGAAAATATTTCTTATGTTGATGTTTAAAATTTTTTTTTTATAGAGACCAACATGTGGTAGTGTCTGTGCGGAAAGAAAAGATTCGTAGATTTAATTAGTGCCAGTACAAATGAAATATCTTTACTTTCAGAACTGACTCTAGCTGATTTGACATTATACTTCTCTATTATGAAAGCAGAGGAGTGCCAGCTTGCATCTTTCACATAATGCTATGTTCAACATCAGTGCAAAGGGAGCTGCCCTGTTGATTTACAATTAATCAATATAAAGTGCCTTACGAATATTTGCAACTGGCAGCAGTGACAACCACAGGTAAGTGTGTGATACAACACTCTGACATTTGGTTTTCACTATGGTTGTTGCTGCTGCCAAGATGGCAGACTCATAAAGCTATGGGCAGGGCATTACCAGGCAGCCTGGGAAAAAGTAGCAGTACATACATTTGATAAAATTTAATCTATAATATATCTAAGACCTTGTCACCATATTGCCTGGCAGTATCCAGTTAACCATACCATACAGTGATTATTTGTTATATTTTTCAGTCTCCAGTCAAATATAAAATCTTACACCATAAACAAATAATTAAAATTGTCAAGCATTCAATTTTCACTGAACAGGCTGTTATGAATAAAAAAGTTGCATAATAGAGATTGACATGCAATATTAGCCCGGTGAGTGTGGTGAAAAAATTGAAATCAATAGCAACAGTTTTATTAAAAGGTTCCTAGATACAAGCATCAACAGTTATCTATCATAACTGCCTGATCAACAAATAAAGCTGGAAGCAGTTTTAAAATAGTTCTTACCTTCAATGCCAGTAATAGTAAGAAAGTCTCGACAGAGTAGAACCCTCTGTCCACAAAGTCCCCCATGAAAAGGTAATTGGTCTCAGGAACATCGCCTCCTACTTTAAATAATTCTTTTAGGTCATAAAACTGACCATGAATGTCTCCGCATACCTGTAAATGAACAATTACATATGAACTGAACTTCTGTTCACATACATACTAAATGTCAGTCCATACTGTTCTACATGGTCCAAGTGTAACACAAATGAGAGCCCTGGGTAGGAACTCTGTTACCTGGACCATTTATAAGATCTGTATGGAAACGTAAGCTCAAGAAATATTTGGTAGGACATTCGAAACTAACTTAACCCAGTTGGATAATAAGCAGGTATTTAATTTTGATAGAGAAGATGATGCATATTTTTTTATTTGCATAAAGCAAAGCTTGTTTCATACTCATACTCTTGGTATTATTGATAGTGTGAAAAAGATTAGGTGACGTACTGTGACAGGGGAATCCACTCGCTGGACATTGCTTTCTTCTACAAGGATTTCGCGCGCCTTCGCGCAGAGGGCTTTAACCTCTGCTTCCATTATAATTTCACAGCGCTTAAGCTGCTCGATTTGGCGGTCGAGATCACTGGTGTCAGACATTGTAGTAACTTAATCGCAAGGACAAACCTGCAACAAAAAACTTGAAGTTGTACATAATGACTAATGTATTGTTCAAAGAAAATGGAGCCTTCGAGCTTTGACGACATTGCGTATAGGAAAGGGTCAGCAAATGGTGATAAATAATACGTATTTACTTACAAGTAAGCCACTATTCTTCAATATAAAACGTTTAATTGTACAAACAATCACAATCCGCCATTACAAACACGTTACAGAAATCGCACAGATAAAATATGCAAGCGTCACTAACGAAGCGAACGATTTAGGTACCTAATACCACGAAATCGAACGATTGCGGATTTGTATCTCCATCTCTGTCGCACTTGCAGATTGGTGTGACAAAGAGGTTTTCCCGTCAATGCTAATTTTCGATGTTCGTGGTAGGCATGCAGTTCGAAAAATCGACACACAAGATAATTTTTTTTTATTAAATACACAATTTTCAGATCAAGGTTCCATTCAACCACTCAGTTAAGAAATTTTAATTAATTTTATTTAAAAAGTATTTTATATCATTTGTTATAAAAATATGTCACGTCATATTTTAAGGACAGATGTTCATGCATATCAAGTGCCCATACATACTGTGTATATAAGTATTGGTGTGTAGTTGATTCATTCAAATAATAAATATCGGTCAGTCGTGTAAGCGCCGCTTTCTAGGGTTGTTTTTGCGCGTCTGTGTCCTGCGTATCGATTGTAGTATTTTGATGTTTTGTTTATCGTGAAGTGGTTGTGGTTGTGGAGTGCGTGAATAGTGTCAGTGCGTGCGGTTTATTTTTTGAAAATAAAAACAACATGGGAAATATCCACACTGTCGGCCCGAATGAGGCGCTTATAGTTTCAGGTACGTACCAAAAATAAACATTTGCATTTTTTTGACAGAAGTGGTTGGTTCTGTGCCGAAATTGAACATGCTAATGTGAATCGTATTGTGTATTTGAATGGGTTATTATATTATTCTTTCTAGCCTTGAATTTACTTATGAACACTACCGTTTTTCGTTGTAGTACTTAAGTCAATTTCTGAAATCTCACCCGGAAATATCGTACCTATATTTTTTCCTATTTACTTAGGTATGTTTGACATTGCTTGGCCTTTTGATTATGAAGGAAACAATATTAATAAAAAAGGTTTTCCTGTTACCACTCTTCTTGTTAGTTACGTTTTTTACAACTTTTAGTTGTAGATAAATATATACCTATACGCCCCAAGTCGCAAAAAACTTTTAAATTGCTTCGTAAGTACTTATCTATATAGAAATATATACTTACCTCCTATTACCTAAACGCTTCTCATCAAAAAAATCAGAGATCATTTCAGTTCAGGGCAACGTAAGCAGTGTTTACCTTTTGATAAAACTGCTTTCATGACTTCCGAATAGTAAAACAAAACCAAGGTTATGCGCCATCGGATAAACGTGATTTTATATACATAGGTATTTATCTAGTACTTAACATCTTACTAAATTATTTTAAAGGCATTTTTCGTTTTCGATGGCGAAGATTGCACCACATATCTCTGTAATAAAATAACCTTGCCGGATATTACGAACATTTATATGTGTGTATGAGTAGGTACGTTGTTATTTGCTATTACTAATATCAGGACTTAGTAGATACGCCTGTTTCGGATTCCCCAGACAGACACGCCCAACAAACTATTTGGATTGGGCCAAGGTCGGTTCAATTAATTGACGGGCTGACGTGATATATAGGTACATATAAACAGCTATAGGTAGAGGTAGTATTTCAGACTCATTTCAGAGCGCGCCTTTCACATGGTGATGTTTGTATGTACCTATTTAGAGCATTTTATGAATACATAATATACTACCTGCAAACATGTTGATTGTTTGTTGACTTGTAAGTTTAATCTCGTATTGTTTACACAATATGAACTTAATCTGCAATAGCTACAAAAACATCTATTAATAATTACCCGTAACCTCAGTATATAAATACGTACTTATCATCTCCTAATGTGTTCCACTGGTATATAATTAGTACCTTCCTTTTATAAATATTATAAGAGTTATAGCTTCATTAAACTGGCCTGAAAAGCATAATCTATTAGTACCTACCACTAGTTTCTTCGAAAGAAAGGGAAAGTGGAAAAATTCATGATCTCGAGCGGGACTCGAACCCGCGGCTCTAAGATACACGCCTGAGAACTGCCTCTGCCCGGAAGTATTTTGGTGATGAAAGATTGGTCGACTATTGAAACCTCACTTAGATTAGACTTATTTGGACGGATTTTTATTTTGTTGTTTTTTTCGCGTCAGATTTGAATGAAATTTGGTAGGTAGGATGAGTTCCGTTTCGTAGAACAAGGATGAAAGAATCTGAGACGAAAAAAAAAAACAACAAAATAAAAATATGCCCATTTACGCCATTCAATTTCAAATAAAACATGTATGGGCTCGTTCAAGAATCATATGATCATATGTGGCCGAGTTTTGACCCAAATTGGTGAACTTTTTTTTGTTCTGATTTTGATTGTTCGTGATGTTTCCCCCCCAATATCATATAATTTTTGAACGAGACCTGTTGAGTAGGTAGCCTTATTTTATTTTCCATGTATTTTTTATCATATCTGCCGCCTTTTCACCAATCATAATGGCGGGAGCATTCGTATGAGCCGCAATAGTCCTCGGAATGACGCTGCTGTCCACTACACGCAGTCGATTTACGCCGTGCACTTTCAACTCCGGGTCCACCACAGCGTCAGGATCCGAAGATGGCCCCATCCGACAGGTAGAAATCTGATGATGAAGCGTAGCAGTCACCGTCCTCACCGCACACTCCCAGTAACTATCACTGTTAAAGTGATGCTGTCTACAATTCGGAAATTTCCTTCTGTGCAATGTTGCACCATATTTCTGGAAAAACGGCGTATCGATCATCTTCTGAATGTATCTTATCGCTGCCACCATCGTATCTACGTCTTGCTGGTGCGTCAAGTAATTTCCATACAATTTCGCGTCTTCAAAGGGATTTCTGGACCCTAATTGCATGTAGCCTTTAGATTTAGGATGCAGAAGCATGAAGAGCACGGTGAAGCTTTCGACGTCTTCAATTTGTTTGTAAACTGAATTGTATAACCAGTCTGCTAAGTGGATACCTTTGGCTACCACGTTGCCGTCATCTGATGCCAAAGAGGCGCAAGAACCTATTAATTCTATATCTGGGATATCAGCTGGTCCGTCGGAAACGTTGGTTCTTATATATCCAAGGGTTTCCACCCCAGCTAGGGAGGAAAAAGGACCATCTCCGTATTGCATAAATTGAAACGTATTTTCAAGCGTAGATATCTTTCTTTCTACTAAAGTAAGCCTAGTGGCATTCAACTTAAACGCTAGCGCTGGGAAGGAAATGTGGTCATATAAAGTTTGTCCAACGGGAAGATTTTCTATGACGTGTATTCCTACTGATTCCAGGTTTTGCTTTGGTCCGATGCCGGAAAGCATTAGTAGATGTGGTGACTCGATTGGTCCCGCTGATAAGATGACTTCCTTTTTAGCGCGTATTTCATAAATCTGGCCATTGCGAACAAACTGCACGCCGATAGCCATTTTAGTTGTGGGATCAATTATTACTTTGGTGGCTCGGCTGGTGGTTAGGATGTGTAAGTTTTTTCTTTTCTTGTGGTTGTGTAGAAAGGCCTTTGCGCTGCTGTGCCGGTGGCCGCGGGACAACGTTGCCTGGATGTAGCTGAACCCGAACCCATCGGGACTGTTGTAGTCGGTTCGTCGATTCCCCAACAGTTTGGCAGCGTCCAAAAATGCCTTGGATAGTTTTGACCTGAAAACAATAAGCTTCACATTGTACAGCAGCAGCAGTACCCCTTTAATTGGTTGTGTTTTACTAAAACTTTTGTTATCGTTCATGGAGATTGACAATCTAAACCCAAATGCGATAACAATGCAGATTCATCCAACAGCAGCGGTAATAACTTGTAGGTACTTTTATATATGTGCAATTGTTTTACCTAAAAGGTATGTCCTCTACCGATAATTCACCATTCCTCCCGTGCCAGGGTGAGTCTTCCAGCCCGTTCAGGCTTGCCCTTTCTGACTTCATGAAGTATGGCAAAACTTCGTCATATGACCTGAAAATTATTACCGCATTAGATAAGTTTAATTACATGTTTTACAAGTTACGCTATCGCTTGGCCGTTATTTAATATGTCTGTTAAAAATAATGAATAACCCAAAGCTCTTATCGCAAACAGTTCATGGGGCTATATCAGGCTTACTACCGCGAAAATCGAACGAACGAATTTGATAACTCACTCTCTATCGCACTTACATATTCGTGCGAAAGAGATGCATCCCGAAAATAACGAATCTTCGATGTTCCCGGTAGGCCCTCCGGATTGTTCCGACCGCCTTATTCTTTTTGAGATAATAATTTACTTAAAATGTGTTAGTTAACAACTGCATGCTTACTATACGCATACGCATAGCAAGTAAGAAAGTCAATACGATTTAGCTATTATTAGTATTATTACCGTCTGATCATCTGTCGCATTCACATGTCGTTTTTTTAGTTAGCATCCAGATAATAACGAGTAACAATAACAACATACAAGTTAGGTAAACATAGGTACCAAATTATACTGATAACAGAAATTCGCTGCTATATGTATAATACCTCAGTTTCCTCACACGCACATAGAGAATAGTCGCTATGTGAAACTGATTTCACATCACGCCATTTTCGTTATTCTCGTACTTACCTATTTATACGCATGTATGAATTGTCAAATGGTAAGGTATATGTGCGTAAAAAATCGGCGTGTTATGAACAGTTTTGGTTTAGTGACCCGCCCTTTGGACACACTTATGTTAACTCCTACCTAGGTAGGTAAAGCAGGCCAGATATAGATTTATATTTTTCGAAACGATTCTGATAACTAGTTCCACACGTTTATATATAACGTTAACGACTCCTCATTTCGTAGTCGCTAGGACCGAAGGCCTAGTATAAAAATTGTACGACATTAACTCCTCGACCGCGTTAGCGTATCGGGAGTTCAAATTATGTTTGCCGTTTATTTAAATCATTCGGTAACTTTCATATCTTGACCCCTCGATACGCTAACGCGGTCGAGGAGTTAATGTCGTACAACTTTTATACTAAGCCTTCCGATAGGTGTTAGTCAAGGTAACATCTTTTTTTGATGATTCTATTAACCAAATTGTTTCGATTTGTATCTGGAATTAAAATATTACATTACAAGCAAATGCTTGTATGAACTCAACAGAAAGTGATTAGTTAAAATTTTGTTTGACTATGGTCCAACGTAAAGAAAACACATTGAAATCACATGTTCATAAAAAAGTCTTGACTCGCTGGTGAAAATGGAACTGTCCCGTGAAAGTTTTAGAGCTATGATTTATTTTATTACGACTTTTAAAGTGGATTAACCCAACAACAATGTGGACTACGATTGAATACTGCTTTTAGTAGTAAAGCACCTTTGAAGACGACAATATACAGGGGGTAGTCAGAATTTCAACGTGGCCGTGTATCCCTTACGGATACGTGTGTAAAGGTCGACCAAAATCGGCTGTCACTGATCATAAACATCGATGTTTTTCGTTAACCGCTAAAGGAAGATAAGCATGTGACATTCAGGACACTTTAGGTATTGGAATGACTATTATTTTACAGCAAGAGTTGGGTGTGAGAAAGTTATTTTCCCGGTGGATTCCTCACTTGTTATCTGACGATCAGAAGACGGCTAGTGTCAACTGGTGCCGCAAAACCTTAAAAAAATTGAACGGGGGAAGCTTAAATGCCGTTTTTAGTATTGTGTCAGGTGACGAGTCAGGTCAGGCATATACGCATATGAGCCTGAAACGAAAAACCAATCTCGAGTATGGGTCTATAAAGACGAGCCCAAGCCGACAAAAGTTATTCGTTCTCGCAGTACGATAAAAAAAATGGTGGCAACTTTTGTCTCCAAATCGGGTCACGTGGCGACTATTGCTCTTGAAGACCAAAGAACGGTCAATGCTGATTGGTAGGTACATACATAAGTGTTCATCATAAATGTTTGTTTACCGATTGTCTTTGCGCAACTGCGAAAAAATAACCGTCAACGCTGCATCATACTACACCACGGTACTTAATGCCATCCCACACTGCCTAAGAAAACAAAATACTATCTGAAAGGTGAATAAGTCGAATTACTGGACCATCCTCCGTACAGCCCCGACCTAAGCCCCAATGATTAAAAAAAATTGGTTTGAAAGAATGAAAATGTTCATTGAACATAAAGGAGAATACTTCGAAAAACAATAAAAGTACTTTTATCTCATTTAAATGCTTATTTTTTCCGATTTCCGAAACTTTCAGGGCAGCCTACGTAGAGGCGTCACTAATCGGACACTGATAGCTTATCTGTGGTATCGGGGTATTAAAGCTAAATATAATACACGTCATAATCCTGTAAATAAACATAAGATTTTTTTTTAAATTCCAAATGTATTATTATTTAGTAGTCAGAACGGTGACGATGAGGCTAGATTGCCTGTATCTAGATTAGTCTTTTAATTACTTTTTTTTGCGATATCTTCCGCAAGGTTATCTCGATATCTGTGTTGACAAGTAAATACAGCCCATACTTTCGTCTTACGCTTATCAGATTTTTTAGGTCTATCGTATCGTAAATCAACTTTCCTGTCATCATTCTTAACTAGAGCTAGATTCTTAGAGATTTCTTAGACGACCTACACTTCCGACTTCAAACACGTATGAACAATACAAAACAAGACTGTTTTAAGATTACATTGCGATTAACCCGTTCTAAAGTGTTTAATTACAAAGATCAATGAATAACAATCGCGGTAAGAGAAGACAACATTATATAGGTGTTCCATTTCAAGGTTCTATCTTCAACGATTTAGGCTATGCTTCGTCTGTCATTTCATTAGGCATTATTCGATATCGTGACTTTTTTTCCCACTATGGACTAAATACAACTCGAGAACAGCAAAATAGGAGGCCACAGTGGCCAAATTGTTATCATTCAGACGTCTAGATCTCAATATTGATAACAACTAGGTATCTGATATTCATACACATAAAACTTCAACATATTTCCTTCAAACTGGTAAACGTGAAAACATGATTTTTAACAAAAGCCTCGATACTTTTATTTTTCAAACATAGGTCCTTTTTTACATGTTTTTGGTTAGAACGTCGAAACCCTTGAATTTATAAACATGATTCTTAGTTAAATAGTTAAGTAATAACTAGTTCTTAAATCTGGTAAAAGCTTTTATCTACAGAAATTGTAGTTAACGTGTAAACAGCAATTATCTGATTATGCAGTGTATTTTGACGCGCCCGCCTACTATCGCCTTTTCATGTTGCGCGTGCTCTTGCAATTAGGTCTATCCCGCTCTCTATCTGGTTTTCTTGCTCGCATATGTGGACTCTTAAGAAAAAGTTTTATTTCAGAACACAGACAACACAGTCCGGGAGATATTGGCGGCGCCAACCGCTAAAAGTGCCTTGAGATGGTAATATGCTAAGAGCTGGCTACGGAAATAGGTTTGCAATTAGTAGAGCGATGACATTCCTCTAGTTAGTGTGCCATGCTATCATTATTAATAATCTGGGCGTCTGGCAGCTGTTCAGCGGTGGGTGTATTAGTTGCTCTTTGTCGTGGCCTAGCGGGGTGATTTGCGCCTGTATTTTTGCACACACGATTTGAAGGTCCAATCTAAGGAAGGAGCATAAGCTCAGAGTTCTATAAATGAGATGGCTTCTATAAATGAGACACTTTTCCCGCAACGTGTACGTCACCTGGTACTACTTTCCCCCCAATTAAAACGCCTAGCAATGCTATATTTGATATAAATAGGTACATAGGTAATTAGCTATTATAAAACACCAAACTCAGAGCTCTAGAAATTTTACCCCTTAAATTGTTTTTAAAACCGGAACCCATCCATTGTCACACCCACCGCTGAACAGCTGCCAGGCGCCTGGATTAATTAATAATGGTAGTATGGCTCACTAACTAGACGGGTATCGTGGCTCTACAAATTGCATACCTATTTCCGTAGTTAGCTCTCCGTCTACTTAAAATCATTTGACCAAAATAATTTTAGGGGTCATTCATAAATTGCCCATGCACTTTTGAACGCGTGTGTACATACCAATGCCTTTTAAATGAGGAGTTTGAAATATTTGCACAATATTATTAACCAAATTAGAACTTAAACGCGTATATCTGGCTGTGAAATGAGCTCCCTGAAGAGGTTTTCTCGAAGGACTACTGTATGGGGTTCTTAAAAAACGAGTGTACAAGTTTTTAATCGCAACGCGCATGTGATACCCCTGGAGTTGCACACGTCTACAGGCTACGGTGGCTGCTTTCTATCAGGCTGGCAAACTTAGTACAATCGGACCCTAGACGTTGACTAGCCTCTTTAACCTTGTGTGCCATTTAAATTAAAAAAAAGTGTTGTGTTCATGATTTTTTTCTGCGCCGGGTTACTGTAATAATTTATTTATTATTTATTGAACAAATATACATTTCTTAGCATTACAGTTTTACAGTTTTGACCATTTCGCTAACAAATTAAAGTGCCATTTTGACGCGATGAGATGATTATGTACAGCTTCACAGTACTAGTTATATTTATTTTTCGAATTTGATCGTCGTACGTCGATCGCCTTACCTAGTGCTTCTAGGTAGCACTGCACTTCGGTGCATCCTTTTCTATCAACCTACCTATCAACGGCTGAATTTTAAGTCTCAGAATTTGACATTTTCTAGCACTTATATATATTATTTTTGGGATCAATTTAGGCCATATGAACCTTTATCAGTTTTTCACAGTGACATACAAAAGTTTGTGCCATATGGCACCACTACAGTCTAAAATAGGTCAGCGGTATTCTGTATTTATTCTTAGGTTTTGATTCGCGGGAGTGCGGCGTAATCCGGGTCAATCAGGTAGTGAAGTGATAGTCAAGGACCGTTTGGTAGATCTAAACGGTCTTTCTATAAGGATGATAGGTTATAAATGTTGTAACGGGATATTGTCTATTATCGTGATTAGTATTCATTGAAATGAAACACTTTAAAATGGACTAAAAGCGTATATATTGAACACATTTCCATTTGTTTCGAGCCCTTTACAGCACTCAATAGGTCATCCTTTAACGCTTTGATAACGAGTGTACATGGCTTTTTAACGTAGGGAAATGTGTTACTCGTAAATATACGTGATTATGTATGTATGTATGTAAACTCTTTATTGTACAAAACACAGAAAAATTAAAATTTACAAAAGGAAAACAGTGAGTACAAAGGCGAACTTATCCCTTTAAGGGATCTCTTCCAGTTAACCTTTGAGTAGATGAGAGAAAAAAATGAAAAGAGGTAGACAAATACACCTAATGTACAACAACGTACCAGATAAATAATAATATAAACTATATATATATATTTCCAAAATACAAAGGAAAAGTATATATATCACACTAACAAGGAAATGTGAGACATCCGAGACAATGTGTGACATTAATCTGTTTTAAAGTGTTTCATTTCAATGTTGGAATGAAGTCGGCGCATACCACTAGGCACTAGTCAGCGAGGGACCGCCGTCTCCCGGCAGATCTAGTAGACAAAGGTTTTTACCATCCGTAATTGCCGTCAGCCGCGATCCTGTCCCAATCCACTTTGAGTCCTCTGGTGTAGATCATGTAGTTGACGACGCTCGTACCGCCTACTGCTTTTCCTCGCGGCCAGAAGCACCTCTCTCCTTTGAACCCTGGAGCGGAGAGATATATTTTGATTAATAAATTTTCCAAATTAACGAAGTGCAATTTGTTCAAAAGTATTCCTAAAGATTCCTTCATGAGAAGCTTGAATGTGCAAAAAAAGTGTCTAGTATGTTATTTGACCATTCCAAAAAATATAAGACTTAGGCCCACTTGCACTACCCAGTACCCAGGGTTAGTCGCTAACCTAGACTTAAGCTGTCAAATTCCATACAAAAAAAAACGCTTTTTAACTTTAGCTTATGTGGCTAACCCCGGCCCCCGGGTGCTGCAAATGCAAATGACCCTTAAAAGTTTATGGCTCTTGATTGAATAAATGGAAACACATGGCAAACAATAAGGTTGATTATTATAGGTATAGGCGGTGCGGTGCCTTCAATAAATTGCCTATATGATCTCTGTAGCTTGATTTAGATTGCCGTAGACAATCAGTTTCGATCGCACTAAGTGTTCGCAACGTGACGTATACTCAGTATACTATACTGTGTGGTTTGATAACGTGTCCATCTTCATAAGGCAAGGTTCGGTGTAAGCCTAGCCTGTAGACAACGGCCTCCTAGCCTAGTTGATAGTGACCCTGCCTACGAAGCAGGAGGTCCCGGGTTCGAATCCTGGTCAGGGCATTTATTTGTGTGTTTATTACAAATATTTGTTTCTGAGTTATGGATGTTTTATATGTATTTAAGTATTTTTATGTATCTATCTATAAAAGAGACAGAGTTTAAAAGTTAAATCGGCACGGCCTAAGGGTTTCAGCTGTTGCTGCGCCTAAACGCGATTAGTTCGTTTTAGGGGGTCACATCTATCAGCCTCCAATCGCATTTCGCATACACGAAACCGCTCGTTAGTATAAAGAAGCGCTCGTATCGAAAAGCTGCGGGCAGATGCGGGTCGATGCTGATGCTTAGATGTGATTCCACCCTTGGTGTTTCATTATTTCAATATGTACTCAGACGTCTTTAAAAACAATCAATAGTGCTAATTATGCAAGTTTGTTATTAATTTTATTTTCCGGTTTCATTATCCAACGCTGAACCGTGTAATACAGTTGATCGTCTCAGTAATACCTACCCATGCAAACTCCGGGCTGATACTCCATCAGATACGGCCATACGTATTCAGTCTGCTGAAACAGAGGAGCGAGTATAGGCACGTCTGTCATGATGCTCTCGCCCCTTCCGGCCTCTATAAGCAACACTGATGCTTGTCGCCCCTCGCTGAGTCGAGCTGCGAGCACACTGCCCGCTGAGCCTGCACCCACGATGATGAAGTCGTACTCCGCTAGTGGTCCCTTAAATCCTGTAAATATTGAATCATGTCTTATTTTGCGATATTTTATCACATTACCAACATGACACAGTCAATTGTTGTATTTACTGGCGTAGATTTCTGATTGCAAAAAGTATGGGTCGTGTCGTAGTTTAACGTAAATAGAACATCTAAATTTGCACGAGTTTAAGTATTAGGAGTATTAGGACATTAATGACCGTGGGCAACCATGGACTGTCTTTTAACCGAAGCATGTTAGGTTTCGTGAGCTATCCAATGACTATCTAAATCTAAGCTTTCCGACACCGCAGTTATGGCATCAGAACACGCGGCCCTATTCTAAAGTCGCCCGGATGGTTTCAGGATCTCGTCAGGACATGGAATCCGGTCATTAATAGCATAATAGGATAGGAGGTCAGTATGTAAATGTAAGCGTAAATCGCCGGCTCAAAAATAAGTGTGTAGTGTGTCGACAGAGTCACATCCCTAGTGCGCAATATGTTCAAATTGATAATCAAGACTCTTGGTCTCGACTAAGTGCGGGTAGTTCATAAAATCCGTGCGGTTAGTACCTACGAGTAGATGTTGATGTTAACATCAGCCGGTCTTTCTACGCGACCACGGGAGCAATGTCGCTCTCGAAACGTCGGAGGTTAGTTTTTAAAGTTTTACACGATTAAATCCCGTTTTAGTAAATTTTAACGCTCGGCTGGTTGCTATAAATATCGATAGAGCGATACAGCCTAAAGATCTCAAAGATTGAATATGTGTCTATGGAAAATACCTGAAACAAGATTCGAATCATAGGGAAGAAAACAAATGTATCTAACAATTAACATGACCTTGTTATTATTAAAAACTCCGCACCAAATCTCGAATCAGTAATTGATGAAAAGCCTTAAATGGAAACAGAAACTAGTTTACCCCATAACAAAGTCATACAGGTTAGTTTGGTCGTGTCAGAAATAGAGTTGTTTTGTTGTTATTATGGTGTTTTTATTTTATTTATTATTTTTATGCATTATTACTCTAGCGCTAAAACTGTATGAGATTTGAAATCACACTAGCGATTTGAAATTGAAGGCGATAGTCCAGCTAGTTTGCCACGCAGTTCGCTAGTGTGTGATTACTTGATTAGGGCTGTACCCCAAGCCGATATACTACATAATAAATTCATTAATTAAATTTTTTATGACCTTCGACAACATTTACAAGGATGTGTCTAGCCCCTAGCTTAGAATTTTCGATTTTGTTTTGACTTTAAAGAGTTTAAAGGATATTATTACTTATATAGGCCTGTGAAGTCGTATTTGCAGGAAGTTGTTTCATTTAATTATAATGAATGAATTAATAAGTTTTGTCGCGAAGTGCTGGGTTTGGGATATATTTGTCATTTGAATGTTTGTGAATATTGAATGTTGTTAATTTGTATGTACTTAGATAATTGTGTACCTCTCTTAAGGGCCACTTGCACCAACTGTGGTTAGCCAACTAACCCGGAGTTACGCGTTTATTTCATATGAAATTGGTTGGCACAAGTCGCGTTTAGGTTAAGAAAAATAACGGTCGAGTTTGCGGTGCGAGTTTTAATTATTTCAGCGATCTATGGAAAATGACTCACGACTTTTTCTACGAAGTTTAGACTCACTGAAGTTTACGCGAACTTCGCGGTTCGCACATAGTAATTATGTATGGGAGCCCTGTCTAATATGCCAATTTATGGTGACTAAGACAATATATTATACCAGCGTATCTGTACGTTAATATCTAAGACAAATTTATTACGTAACAGTGTGGTATGACATGCCATTTTTTTCTTTCAAAGTAACTCGTATCATTTATTAACAACAAGATACTAATATTTCCGGGGTAACTGACAGTAGCGAAGGTCTTATAATTACCATTAAAATACAACAAAACAATTCAAGAGTAATAATAACTCGCGAGCTTTGAAATCTTTGCATGATATATTTATAATATTGTCTTCTGTTACCGCGATTGTTATTCATTGAAATGAAACAGTTTAGAACGGATTAATCGCGTTTATTAACACCATGATCCTACGTTTCGAGCCCTTTACAGCACTCGTTTTCACAGCGTTAAGATGATGACTGTCATCATCCGTTCTAAACTGTTTCATTTCAATGATATATTTATTTATGTACAGATCGATTCATGAAAGCTGGCGCGGAAAATGTATGAAATGACATTAATTTCATAGAGACTCCGCGACAGCTATAGGGATGTACTAAAATTCCGAAAACTTTTGTATACAGGAAATGTTTTGGTAATTAATATGCGGTAATTAATCGAAATCACGTATTACACATAAGTCAGTTTTCCGAAAATACGTAAAATTTAAATTAAAAGAAAAACACATTTTAATATGGCATAACATCAATATTAAAGTTATTATTATAGCGCCGGAGATTACAAAAATAACGGTTAGGTTAGGTTAGGTAGAATACTAAATGCTCAATTTTGTTTGAGACTATAAATCAAATTTGTACACAATACATACCTTTAGGAAGTTCATACTGGTCCCTTAAAATACCAAAAATGTCCGGCTCTGCTGGATTGAGGGGAAACATACTGGTATTCAGCATGGCTTCCACTATCCTGCTCCTTATCCTCTCAGGATACTCTACCACCCTCTTCTCTCTAACACTACAATACGGTTCATCACAAGCTTTTGGAATCGCGTAATCTACATTAAATAAGTCTCCGACATCGTCACTGTTGATTGATGTTATAAAATGTGCGTATAATAAAATTATATGTTTTATGACGGCCATCCTCCTTGGGTTCTAAGCTGCGACTGTTATGATTAGATGTGCGGTTGTGGGATGTCGCTGGTCGGCGGGTTAACCACCATGTTTGACTTGTTATACAGAGATGACTTTTTTGCGTATCCATATTAATTGTGTTACACGTTATTGTTGTGTGGTGTCTTAGCTGCCGTAACAATCGGGTTTTATGTTATTTCCTAGCTTGATCATTTTAACTTCTCAATATTTTATTAAACATATTGTTTCTATGGTTCAACACTTTACTGGACAACAATGTTGCATTACCTACGTTTCTTTAGGCACCTATCGAGTTCCTTACTTGTTAAAAGTTAGAACTTACCATAAAGCAAGGTTTTCATGAAGTCTTCAAGATTGGTTAAAGCCCGATCAGAATTTAAGGTGAGGTCCTTCGCTAAGCTGTGTTTTTATACAGCCTAACCTGAAAATACTTTTTTGCACCATCATCACTTATTGATGAAAGGTTCAGCAACCTGTTGGTCCCGCGTCGCGAATCGTGATAATCTTTTTGCCGTTCAATGCCCTCACTTGTGGAATGGATATAATATAGCAGTTTGTATTGATACAACAGGTTATTATAATTATGTTATCAACGATGTTTGGAGATTTGTTAAGGTACTTATTTACCAAAAAATTTTAGTTGATTGATATCCAATTTGGCAAATCTGAATTTTATGGTCATTGTTGGGACCGTTATTGTGGTATATTCATATTCTTCTTTCTAGCGTTTTTCCCGGCTTATGCCACGTGTAGGGAGCCTGGGGTTCGCTTTGGCAACTAATCCCAAGATTTGCCGTAGGCACTAGTTTTACGAAAGTGACGGCCATCTGACCTTCCAACCCAGAGGGTAAACTAGGCCTTAATGGGATTAGTTTAGTTTCCTCACGATGTTTTCCTTCCCCGAAAAGCGATTGGTATATTTGGTATATATCAACAGAAGAAAATATTAAATGTTATTAACGAAATGATCACGTGACTAGGGTTTGCAATTCGAATATTCGAATATTCGAATTATTCGCCATAAATATTATTCGAATACTACAACACTCATTATTCGAATAAAACGAATATTTCGAATAGTGCAATTTTATTCAGAAATTATTATTTTTTACGAAAACCTATAATAAAATGCCCATTTTAATTGTATTTCACTTTAAGAACTCCGTGGAAACAGATTTAAATTCGAAGTAAAAAAACCGTTTTAATAGTAGACTAATTCTTATTAAATTATTTTTCTTTTCATTTGCCCCAATTCATTGAAGCCTAAAATTAAATCTTCTAAAACTACCCAAATATCGTATCATAATTGGTAAAAGGATTGCGAATTCGGCTACCAGCTATCTAATTAGTATTATAGGTAGTCTCACTAGAGTTAAGTTAGTCAGACAACAACATTGTCCTGTAATGAGATCGAGATTTTGAAATGAAGTACTGTTCTTTTTTCGTACCGATGGCAAGTTCTACAGTGAATTGTAAAATAGACCAAAAAGTTTATATACCAATGAATATATCCAGTAGTGTTTTCATTGACACAAACGTTAATTCCATTCGTTAACTTTTTTTGTAATCGGTACTTTATGTAGCTGTGTGTGAAATCATTCACTTCAACTCTCGTGAAACTACCTATAACTGAAATAAATAGAAACCCTAAAAGCTCAATAAGCCAACCATTACCTATGTACGTACCATGAGCTGTTTTCGATTGCGACTGCGGCATTCAAAAGTAAGTCCGTCTCGCTCCTACCACTACTCTGGCAGGAGCGAGACAGATATACTGTCGAATGCCGTTTAATTTAACACACTGCACAAGAAATAGATCCTGCTCTTAGTTTAAATTTCTCGTGCATACCGTAATTACACACCCAGTGCCTTATTTCAATGACATGTATATTATACACAGTACAGTCGGCATGCACCAATTTTTGATTGAGTTTACACTCTTCAGATCTTTATTACTTTTAGAGGTTTAAGACATTTTTTTTTTTTGATAATCCATTATATTCTATGAATGAATTAGATAGATTTTGACGATCCACTACAGGAGATACTATTGTGACATTGTATGAAATTTTATATCTTGTAATGATTTGATTTATACTCTTATACCTATTCTGACGATCATAATATGAATACTTGTAGATCTTGACATGCCTGCAATTTATAATGTAATCTACCTATATTATGAAATTAATAAATCTGAATCTGACTCTGAGATATTAGCGATTTATAGTAAACCAATTATTCTACGTGAACTTAAGCTAAGCCGCGTCATTTAAAATTTAATTAGCTGCCTAGGCATTGTTACTTGTTACCATACCATTTTATATTTTGCAGTCTTAACAAGTATCATTACAAAACTGATTCAAATAAAAATAGACTTTATTTATTTGCTTAACTCAAACACGTGGATAAGGTTATGGTTGAAAAGGATCTGAAGTGTTGCGGCCGTTGCGGGTAGTCTGTAGAGTAGTGTTTTAAAAAAAAATCCGTAAACCTGATTCTTCCAGATCTTGACTCGCTTGGGCCCATTCGAATCAGAATCACGATCTGATTGGATCTTGATAGTAAAAAAATACCACAAAAAATCCTTTCTATTTCGCCACATTTTTGTCTGTACTTACTTTGAGCATGGCGTAATGAAAACTTAAATTTTATATTGAAATTTAGGGTATTTTTTTTATTATCACGATCGAATCTGCTCGTGATTCTGATTTGAATGAGCCCATGAAGGTCCAGATCTGGAAGAATGAGGTGTTCGGGATTTTTTTTGGGAAAAGCTTAGATACCAACATTAGGAATTGTCAACCAATAGCCCTTGTTCCTGTAACAATGTTAAAGGAATAAAGCATACCTACATATTTAACAATTAAACAACTTCAAATCATTATTTTGAGTTATCTTTCAAAAATATTCGTTTTATTCGAAATATTCGAATATTCGAATATTGAAAATCGAAGTATTCGTATTATTCGAATACTAAAATTGGACGAATAATGCAAACCCTACACGTGACGTGACATACTTAATGTCCATAGACGCAGAATGGTGTACCTGATTGATCAATTGACCAAGTCACGTGGATTTGTTTATTTCTCTCTTATACGTCCATTCACACGTACATTGATTACTAGTAAGAGAAGAGATTTTCTTTATTTGAAGCTCCATAGTGATAAAACTAAAATCACCGGAATATCTTGCGTTTTAGGCATTGACTTAAAAAATATAGACACCCAAAGCATAATAAAAACGTCAAAAAATGTGGGTCAGAATGACATTAGCGAACCTGCGTTGATAATGATACAAACGGTAAATGTTTCGTACGAAAAAGAGCTTACTGAAGTGAGCATTAAGTGTCAAATTCATACAATGTGAAAGTTTATAGGCTGTTTGGCACTTAACGTAACGTCACGTTTTAAACAAAACTGTATGAAAAAGAGTCGCAACTGCTGCACTTTTACGGCGTAATTTTTTTCGGTTGATTGAGTATCCGGTTATTTTATCCTATATCTATGGTTATAGGTATAGTGTTATTGTTCATTACACCGGCGTTTGTCTATTGTATAATCAATCCATAATACCGTTACACTCTGCCATAGGTCAATCGTGTCAGTCATAGCCCCGGCAAACAGTATGTAAAAAAATAAACGTTATAATGACAGATAACTCGAGGTGGACAGTTTCGGCAGTAAGTCTCTATTGTTTATATAGGTAGGTACAACATTTTCTATAAATTTACATAATATTAAATGGAAAAGGTACAGTTACAATACAATACAATACAATACAATACAATAACTCTTTATTGCACCTCAAAACAACAAAAATAACACAAACTGGTATAGATTACACATGAAAAAGAGGCAAACAACAGGCGGTCTTATCGCTAAAGAGCGATCTCTTCCAGACAACCTTTGGGTAGAGGAGACACTACACTAAGAAAAGTATACATACAGTAGGTGGTGCAAAACTGGAAAAAGTATTATGTGAGAACCAAAATATATGACATAAACAGAAAAAACAAATCTCCAAAAAAAAGAAAACAAACACACACACAATTACATATACATACATATTATATGTTCATACCAAAATACATAAATATATAAATACATATATACAAATACAAACTAATTAAGCGAAATGATGATAGCAGATTACTGATTTTACACAGTCAAATTAAAGGAAAACAATAGTTACATGAACAGGAACTAAGGAAGTGATAAATAGTGCTTTTTAAGGAGAGATTTGAAAGAAGCAACAGATTCAGCACGCCTTATATCAAGAGGGAGAGAGTTCCACAGCCGGGTTGCTTGAAAAGTGAAAGAAGTATTATAAAATTTGGAAGAGGAGGATGGCACAGTCAGAAGCAAGTTTTGAGAGGAACGAAGAGAATTGAGATAACTAAAACGCTGCTTGAGATAGGAGGGGGTTGCAGGGTTGAAAAGAATGCTATAGAGAAGTGAAAGAATATGGGAATTACGACGATAGCGGATAGGGAGCCACTTGAGTTGAGAACGAAAACAAGAAACATGGTCATATTTGCGTAACCCAAAAATGAACCTTATGCAAAGATTTTGAATACGCTCAAGTTTGTTTAGTTGCTCCTCGGTAAGGTCAAGATAAGATATGTCTGCATAATCCAGTATAGGAAGAAGCAACGTTTGAGCAAGCGCAATTTTAGTGGCGATAGGTAAAAAATTACGAAGCCGCCTGAGGGATCCTACTGCAGCGAACACCTTCCTGCTCACCTCGCTCACTTGGGGAATCCAGGATAACGTACAATCCAGAATTATACCCAGGTTTCTTACTTGTTTAGAAAAAGGTATTAGAATCCCATCAAAGAGAACCGGAGGGAGACTATTATAATCAACTTTCGTCATAAATTTGTTACTACCGATTATAATGGCTTGGGTCTTTGAAGGGTTCACTGTCAGACCATAGTTGCGACTCCAGTCTGAAATGCGTACCAAGTCAGCATTCGTGCTCTCAATGACGGACGGAAGATCGCCCAGCCCACCCTGTGAGTATATCTGAAGATCGTCGGCATACAGGTGATAAGAAGATGAAAGATTGTAAGTAATGGAATTGATGAAGATAGAAAATAAAAGAGGGGAGAGCACGCCGCCTTGCGGGACGCCTGCCAGCGTGCTACACCACGAAGACCGCGAAGTATCCACCTTAATTCTTTGCCGGCGACCATTTAGATAGCTATGAAACCAGCCAAGCACTGCAGTAGATACATTAAGAGAGCGTAGGATGGCAAGTAGAATGTCAAAGTCAACTGTATTGAAAGCATTACTGAAATCCAGAAGGGTTAGCACAGTAAGCTTTCTATCATTCATGCCCAATCGAATGTCATCAGTGACTTTGACTAAAGCTGTTGTAGTACTATGGCCAGAACGAAACCCAGACTGAAACTGATTTAAAAGACTATTTCTATTTAAAAAGGAAGTTAATTGTTGATGCACTAGCCGCTCCAGGACTTTGGATAGATAAGGAAGAATCGAAATAGGGCGGTAATCAGAAAAAGAACTAGGATTGGATTTTTTAGGGAGAGGAATGATATCGGCATCTTTCCACAAAGAAGGAAATGTACTGGAAGATAAGGAGAGGTTTAATATGCCGGTAATAATAGGAACTAATATATCAAGGAGAGGAACGATCATGTTACGACTAATGCTATCAACACCAACAGCATTTGAACTGATATAAAGCAGGCTCTTCTTAACGTCGCTATCAGTGAATTGACGAAAATTGAAAGGAGATAAACCTGAACTCGTAAGATTAGAAAGACTGTTAAGGGTATCCTCCTTAACAGGTCCACTAAAAGAAGCTGAAGAGGAAAAATGCTGATTTAATGAATCCAAATTAATGTTCACAGGATGGGTAGACTGCCGAGGTTTTCCAACACCAAGAGTTCTAAGGAACTTCCAAACCTTGGCTGGATCACCATTCTCAACAGAGCTGTGTATGTGGCGCCTCTGGGCATCTCGACATATGGTGCTACACCGATTGCGCAGTGTATGATATTTGGCCTTGTTTTTATCAGAACTGTTAAGTTTGTACTTCGATTTGGCCAAATTTTTCTTCTCTATTAAAACCTTGATATCTGAAGTGAGCCAAGGAGCAGGCAGATGCTTCACCTTAACAGCACGAACTGGTGCATGAATGTCAAAGAGATGAATAAGGAGACTGTTAAAAAGCTCAATTTGATCATTCACTGTACCAGCCCGTGAAATACTCCCCCAATCCATGTTGGAAGCATCTTCCCGGAGCTTATTAACATCCAACCGATTAAAATTGCGCTGCAAAAGAATTTTAGACTTAGGCTTGGGAGGACGAATTTTGTACGAAAGAAAAAGCAAATCATGATATGAAAAAGAATCTGCAGAGTATTGGCCGAATTTAGCAACGTGAGTAGGAGACGAGACAATAGTTAAATCTAAAAGAGAAGGAGTAGAGTTTGGAAAATGATGCGTAGGACCAGAAGGCAATATACTTAAGTTGCAGGCCTCTACCACGGTGCTAAGAGATCTGGTTCTATGGTCATTCTTAAGCAAACAGGTATTAAAGTCACCCATTAAAATATGATGAGTACAGGAAGGCATGAGATCTTCTAAAAGTTTCTCAAGTGAATTAAAATAATTTACGTGAAGAGAAGGAGAGTAAAAGACCCCTAGAAGAAGTTTAGAGTGAGATAAGGAGACTTCAAGAAAAACATACTCTGCCATATCAGAAGAAGGGGAACAAATAGATTGGGCAACAATGGAATATGGAATATAAGTACGAAGATAAATCGCCACCCCGCCACCACCTCTTCCAGTGCGATCGTTTCTAATTAAATTAAACCCAGGCAAAGCAAACGCAGAAGAGGGCAGGACAGGTTTTAGCCACGATTCAGAGACAAGGACAGCGTGAATATTTTGTAAATCAAAAGTATGCACCAAATCACTGTAATGAGCAGGAATGCTCTGCGCGTTAATATGAACTGCATTAAAATTTTTTGCGACACCACTGCACTGAGAGTTAAGGAAATCATGAAGCGATAAAGGCAAACTGTGGAAACTTCCTTCATCATCACTCAAACTAATAGAAGAAGAAGACAAGGACAAAAACTGATCGCTATCATCATTTTGACTGCTAAAAGACATATACAAATAAATATAAAAATAAAATACGTATATACGTGTGTAACTTAAACAAAAAAAAAAAAGATTAAATTTTCTCCATATTCTACCCGCCAGTGGTAAAGGAAAGATTAACTAACACAAAAAATAGGGGACTTATAGATTAATAAACAAAAACATAATAAGAATTAAGACAGTTACAAAGAGAGCAAGTAAAAATAAAAACAATTTAAATAAAGCGTCATAGGTAACGTGAAACGGAACGCAATACTAATAACTGACAATACTGAAGTCAAAGTGTCAACGTCAATGTCAACGTCAGTATAACGTCAACTGTCATCGTAATTTTATCGTCGAACAAAGTGAATGTAAACAATATTTAGTAATTTAAAAAGTGGGTACGAATAACTTTAACTTATGCGACCAAATTGAATTGAGTACAATCGCAAAGTAATGTAACACGGACAAGAGAAAAAGGTTCACATACACTACAACTACTGCGGCTTGGATTTCGCATTCGCTCGCCTGGGTCTTTCCTTAATCGGCTTGGCAGAACCGCTGCCCTCCTGTGGGACCTCAATTGCAGCTGTTGAGGAGGCAGGCTGCGCCGGAATATCTGGGATGGCCTTAAGATCCGCAAGACAAACTGCACGCCGACGCACGCCATCCGCGCCCAGAACGAAGATAACTCCGTCCCTGGTCCAACAACGTTGGATACCGAAACGTTCCCTCGCTGCCATAAATGTATCCTGGCGCGACTTCGTAAGAAACTCCGAAAGAGTAATCCCAGAGCCTTTCAGAGCAACCTTACCAAACCATATTTTGTCCCGGATGGCACTGTCACAAAACTTCACAAGTATAGCCCTGGGTTTACTGGGAGTACCTGGGGCACTAGGGCGCACACGACCAACACGGTGACTACGCTGCACGTCCTCCACAGTCAGATCTTTGTGAGTCGTCTTCAACTGAGCAGCTACAAGAGCAGTTGAGTCCTCATTGTCCACCTCTGGGACGCCATGGACAATAAGTATCTTCCGCCTAGAACGCATCTCCACTTGATCAACCTGACGTGAAAGTAGCTCAACCTGCTTCCGGAGTATCTCAAGTGACTGAGTAATAAATAACTTGAACCCCGCAAAGTCCAGCGCTATGGCCGCAGTTGCTGGGTCACTTGAACTGGTCTTCTCCAACTGATTTTGCATGTCAGCCATCCGAGTGTTGAAAGTCTCCGCCAGCCCGTCGAGAGAATCTTTGATTGAGTTGACATCCGCCATTGTAGTGAAAAGTGAGTAAAGTGGTGAGTGATTGTATTATCAAAAAATTCAAGGAATTGTGTTCTACAACCACTGGTAGGTGAAATATGTTAACTAAACATAAATTTTGACTACTTTTTACTTTGAAAAAACATAAAATTCAATAAAATTTAATAAATTATGTGGACACTGATGTTGACAAGTTTTATTCACCTTTGTGTCCTTTATTACTGAGAACTGACGAATAATGAAACGGTATGATAGCAATGTCAACTTGATTGCAATGCAACTAACGTCCAAGTAAACCGTTGACAGATTAGGACGATAGGGGCAAGTTCAAGAATTGTACAAAATACAAAATTATTTATGTGTCCAACATAGGTGTACATAGGTTGTTACATGTCAATCAGTTCCACTATGTGGCGCCGTACGGCATACAAATTTTGAGAGCATGCATGTCAAAATATAAATTAAGTACTTAACTACATATATTATATATATTTACAAATCCTTGTCACTTAAAAAATCTTTTATAGAGTAGTAAGTTTTTTGAGCTAACAATAATTTTAAGGAATTTTTAAACTTAGTAAGATGTAACAACTGAATATTTAGTGGTATTTTGTTGAATGAAAGTATAACATTTTATTTTATTTTTTTATAACTAGCATTTTAAATTATTAAATCGGATACAGTCTCTTAATACAGCATTATACTAGCTACTATTCAAGGATATAATATAACTCATTTTCCTTAAGCGGCATGTTGTGCTGACTATTCTCAGGTTTCCATTTCCAGGCTTGTTTAATTAGATCTGCGCCTTTTTCCCCGATCATCATGGCCGGACCATTAGTGTGCGCGGTTATATGTCTAGGAATTATACTGCTGTCGATGACCCTTAGTCTTTCTATTCCGTACACCTTTAGTTCATTGTCTACTACTGCGTCTGGATCGGACACGGGGCCCATCTTACATGTTGCTATTTGGTGGTGCTCCGTCTGCGTGAGCTGACGTAGCGCACATTCCCAGAACTCATCTGTATTAAACGTTCGATTTCTACATTCCGGGAAATCAGGACGAAATAATGTTGATCCGTATTTTTTAAACGGCAGCGAGTTACCCATTTTGATAACGTATTTTATTCCGGCTAGCATTGTTGCTACATCTCTCGGGTGAGTTAGGTAATTATTTACGATTTTTGGGTGGCTGAACGGATTTTTGTCTCGTAGTTCTAAGTAGCCTCTGGATTTTGGATATAGGAGCATTGGGAAAGCGCTCCAAGTTTCTCGATTGACGATGGCTCCGTATGCTGGGTTGAATACATCGTCTCTTATTCTCATTCCTTGCCGGATGGCTCCACCTCCGTCGGAGCCGATTGATCCACCGATTGATAGCAATTCGAGGTCCACGTGAACATCAGATTCATACGATACATCAGTTTTGATGTAGCCAAGACCTTCGACCCCACCCGGAGAAGCAATAGGTCCATCTCCAAAGTTAATCCATCTTATTATATTTGGCAAATTAGCCTCCCTAGATTCTATTAAACTAATGTTCGATGCATTTAACGTAAACACAATCCCGTCAAATGAAATGTGATCATATAAAGTCCTTCCCACGCTTAAATTTTGAAGGACAGTAATGTTAAACTTTTTCAAATGGTCCTCTGGCCCGATTCCCGATAACATAAGAAGTTTAGGCGATTCTATAGGCCCTGCAGACAAGACAACCTCTCTCCTTGCCTTTACTGTGTATCTCATGCCGTTTCGTACGTATTCAACACCGGTTGCAGTTTTGGTTGTTTTATCGATAACAACTTTTGTGGCTCTGGTTTCTTGCAAAATGTGCAGGTTTTTCCGGTTTTTGTGGGGGTGTAAGTAAGCTTTGGCTGAGCTGTGCCGATGACCCTTGGATGTTGTGATTTGGGCGTATCCCAGGCCCACTTTGTCGGGGTCGTTGTAGTCTACCGTATGATCGCCCATAAGTCTCCCGGCTGCTAAAAAAGCTTGTACCAATCTGGTTCTGAAAAAAAGTAACCACTGTAACTACGAATATGCAGTCCAAATATCTATTACTTGCCTGTTGCATTTTAATATATATAGCTGCGTCGCTTTACAATGAAATATAACACGATTATATGCACTTTATACGAATTATAACTGTTTTCGGTATTGAAGTTACAGAAAAATACATTACATAGGTAAGTTAAAATACATACCTAAAAGGTGGATTCTCAATGGACACTTTTCCACTATGACCTTTATAGGGATTTTCATTATTGTCCATGAGGTTTGACCGTTCCAGTTTAATGTAATATGGCAGCACGTCCTCGTATGACCTAAAACATATAAACCTTATTTATAAAAACATCATTTTCGATGCATTTTTAAATGTCTAGATGAGTACTTGTCGTTAACATAAGAATATAATACAATTTTTTTTGCCCGCATGAGCTGCAGTACAAGTACAACATGACAATTACTTTTTATTCCCACCTCGAGCTACTTATTCTCTCCTCAAGGGTAAAGCATGTAGTTGATCATACTGGTGCCGCCGACCGCGCGTCCCTGCGGTCAGAGACAGCAGCGGCCTTTCATACCTGTGGCCTGTGGCATATCCAAAATGATACAAACCAGCCGTAATTTCAGTATCGAGCTATTTTGTCCAAGTCCTCGTGTCGTCCTCGAGTGCAATAAAGCATGTAGTTGATCACGCTGGTGCCGCCAGCCGCGCGGCCCTGTGGCCAGAGACAGCGGTGGCCTTCCATAGGTAAGTACCTGGGGAATACCTAAAATGATACAAACCAGCCGTAATTTCCGTCTCGAGCTATTCTGTCCCAGTCCTCGGGTCGTCCTCGAGTGTAAAGCATGTAGTTGATCACGCTGGTGCCGCCGACCGCGCGTCCTCGCGGCCAGAGACAGCGGCGGCCTTCCATACCTGGGAAATATTCAAAATACTATTACAATATTACTGGTAACTTCCTATTCTTAGTCAGCACTGGAAGTAATATCTACCTAGACACACTCCTGGCTGCGGCTCCGTCCTGTACTGCCACGCGTACTCCGTCCGTTGGAAATACGGCGCGAGCGCTGGCACGTCAGTGAGAATGTTCTCCGGCCTGCCCGCTTCCAGCACCAGCACTGTGACGTCACGTTGCTCGGTCAGGCGAGATGCTACAGCGCAGCCGGCCGAACCCGCCCCAACCACCACGTAGTCATATTCAGCCCAGGCGGCCGTTTGACCTGAAGCAATGTGATATCAAAATCTAAACTCTATCTAGAGATATCTTTAAAAATCTAGAAGTTAACTGAAGGAAACCCTGACACGGTAACGATTTACACATTTGCTGCCAAGCTATTCGCGTCAGCGTCTCCTCGCCCAGATTTGCCGCCAGCCTAAGTCAGCCTATTTGCAAATCTGCCACTGTTAGCCTTTTTTTAGCGCCACTTGCACCACCCGCTTCATCTGCTGACAAATTCCGTATGAAATAAACGTTTAACTCCGGGTTAGTTGGTTAGCTTCGGTCGTTTGAATTTTTGTCAATCGTTTGATTTTTGAAACAGTTTTTACTGCTGAGTGTACTTTTCATTCCTCAGGCATCAAACATAAACTTCCTAAGTCCTTTCGGATTCATTGTCAGCACAGAGAAATACCTAATATTGCATTTTCATTTTCATCCCGATTACATTATGCACATAACCGTACGAGTGTTATGTAAATTACGGCTGTGGGACATACGTACTCTCAATACCAATCGAGAGAGTGTAATTTTGTAAACCGCATTATTGTCATTCCGGTTTTATGATGCAACATATGGAACTGGATTTGCGATGCCATTTCATGACCATGACCGCTTTAAAGGAAAAAGGTAAAATTAAAATATTTTTCATTATTATTTGTTTTACTAAAAGCGTTAATATTTCTTATACCTAGTCGTTATTCTACAATCCTACTATAAATGTATGAGCAAAATCTGTGAAGAGTGGTTTCGACGCTTACTTACCGTTAGGCAATTGATATGAATCCCTTAGAAACCCGAAGAAATCAGTAGATGTCGTTGTTGGTCGCCTAGTAGGCGATAGAGTCTTCATAGCCAGGTCCATCATAGCTCCTCTAGGCCTCGTTTGAGGTCCCGTTGAATTTGAGGGATCTTTAAACTTGAAGGCTCCTTGCGATTGAATTAACACATTTTGTTGGCACTTTGATATCACTAAACACCCTAGTAAAGATAATGTCCTAACAAAATGTAACATCGTGTTATTGTTATGGGTTTGCAAATATAATCAATTAACACTTGTTATATTCTTCTGTTTCTGTCTTTTGAGCCAATTTATTTATTTTAAAACATATCAACTTTTGAGTGCCTTCGAACACTCCGGGCAACAAGGTTGACTCCACCTTTTACACGATATAATTAAATTAATAATTTTAGTATTACGTAATAATACTTCCTGAAAAGATGCACAGTAGTCCAATCCAAAATCCAAGTTGTCTGACAATTACTTACGCACTTTTACAACAAAATAAACTTATAATTCAATAAGACACTGCTTTTATAAAATTTGCACCACCACCAAGAAAAGTTTTCTTCACACCACACGCTTGAAATAGGCTGTTATTGTAAGGCCTTAAGAGTGAAATATCCGTAAACATGTATTTGCAATTGCATCGTGTCAAGGCGGCGATCGGTGGACTGATACTTATACGTGCAAACAGCAATACCCTAAACTGACTATTTGGGACGTTATGCCGTTGGAATAGGAGTTACAACTGGTCAGGTTAACAGGGTTGGCGATAGTACTGCGAACTGGCTCAAGTAGAGCATGAACCAGAAACGAACAGGTGACAAGGGAATGTCGATCTTGGTAACCAATAATAATATCACTTTTTAATACATTGATACTATTTATAGTAGGTAGGCTGCAGTTGCAATATGATTTTGTTTAAGATAATAAGGTACACTAATGGGTGAATTTCAAAAAGTTAAACCTTTATTGGGGGTCGTAGGTAAGTAGTTATATTGAGACGAAACTTTGAAATTAAAAAAAAGTTAAGCGCTGATTTAGTATGAAATTTGACAGCTAACATCAGGTTAGTCGGTTAACCCAAGTTGGTGCAATTGGCCCTAATAGAGTTTAAAATTTAAGACACAGAAGGAGAGAGGGAAAGAAAGTACACGGTTGCTCGATAACACTTCCAGCACAATGTTTAGGATTCAAAAGAAAGTAGTGCATAAATTAAGTATGATCCATTCATTAGATCGTAAATGTACTTAAATAGCGAATACTTTACTATACTTTACCTAAAACGCGTTTATGAATGACGTCATTGACGTCGCAAGGCAAACCTCATCCAATATCAAGAGCACTGAAAACGTAGTTCATTGCCATTACTAAGACACTGACAGAATATGCAACGTTCCTGGAAGTTATATTAAAATACTTATAACGGGTTATTCACGTCAATAAAGTCGAAAATAGCTCGACATGTTCCGAAACATGTCGAGCTATTTTCGACTTTATTAGCGTGAGTAACCCGATATAAGTATTTAAATAAGTAAGGTTTCAGCAGGCCAAATAACTTCTGATTTTTAATAGTTGAATATGTTACTTAGAACTTATTATTTATTGTCTTTAATTAAATTAATAGTTATGGCCAATTCCGTAAAAAGGTTATGATAGTGCGTTTTGGACTTTGAAAAAATAAACTGTCATAGAGATGTCAATTGAGCTGTCAGCCAGCCAGTTACATTTCTAGCGGTGATTTAAAAACGGAGTAAATAAAGAAGAGATGAACGGGAACTTTGAATGTGAGTTGGTGCATTTTACTATTAGTTTAAAGAAGTGATGTAGCCGTGAGATTAACAGAATATAATCTTAAAGTGATTCCAGTTATTTGAGTACCCGTAAATACCCGTTGTCTGATACTCACGGGAGTTTTCTATATAATGTTGCTGGAAGTGCTTAATAAGTTAGGTACCCTTTTATTGTTGTTTATGTTTTTATTTAAAACCACATTTACTTTTAATTACTAATTATTCTAGTTCTAATTTAAAATATTTCTAATTCTAAATCAACATTAAAAATACCAAAACTAGACTTACACTTAGCCATTTACGTATATGAAATATGAAGAGGAGACATAAAAAAAGTTAGATTTTAGACAAATTGACATTTACACTTATTTAAACTTTCACGATTTTCACACATTATAAATTTACTAAAACGGGGCTTAATCGTGTATAAACTTTGAAGTGCGGGTAGTTCGTAAAACCCGCGCAGCTAGAAGATGTTGATGTCAACCTCAGCCAGTCTTTCTCCGGGACCACGGGGACAATGTCGCCCTTGAAACGTCGGAGGTTTGTTTTCAAAGTTTATACACGATTAAGCCCCGTTTTAGTAAATTTATAAATTGACATTTAGGTACTTAATCAAAATTTCTTTTTTTAACTCAGAATAGGTAGTGAGTTAATTTTCTACACAACTACGTGTCAGAGCAAGTAGTAGTACGTTTACCTTATAACTATCTATCTTACACAAATACACATACCTAAGTTATGTTTTTTTAAAGGGTCGGCAACGCGCATGTATCTCCCCTGGAGTTGCAGGCGTCCATAGGCTACGGTGACCGCTTTCCATCAGGCGGGCCGTATGCTCGTTTGCCACCGTCGTAGTATAAAAAAAATCATGTTTAGCCCATGATTAGCCATGATGAATGATTAAGTAACAATTACAATAAAACCTATTTTTATCATCATGTATGCAGCGAGACGTAAAATTTATGTCCTCGACATGAAAGGAACGGGTCCTGCTGATAATATTTCATGAATTGTCTAATAAATTGAAAGTATATTACAAGGCATAAGCATTTCGTAAGGGACATTCTCGTGGAATGCACCTGAAAGTATTTTGATTATGATGCACTGAAACCGAAAGTATGTTTCCCAGGTGTGCAGAACTACTAAAAGCTAAGGCTAACTACTAAAAGCTAAGGCTAACTACTAAAAGCTAAGGCTAACTACTAAAAGCTAAGGCTAACTACTGGTTACTTTATCGCGTCTGTATCACCAGACCAAATAAAATTGACACGGACACTTGTTGGAACCCTTATTAAAAAATTGATCAGTAGAGGAATTCATATTAAGTGGAACCGGAAGTGTCCCCGGAGGCTGTTTTTTTTGGGTCATGGAACAGGAGTAAACAGGATACCGGGGAGGGTCACAATGAGCAACTTTCACTATGGCAAACACGGAAGCGTGAAAGAACAAATCCTAATTATGAGTTAATTGATAGTTAAGTATCAACTAACTCATATTTAGGAGCAATTAAATATCAATTAACTCTTAATTAGGAGATTTTTTTTCGGGATTTCGTGGTTGTCCCCATAGTGAAAGTTACTCAGCGTGGCCCTCCCCAGTACCCTGTTCACTCCTACTCCATAACTCAAAAAACAGCCTGTATATTGAATAGTTATTCGCTAACGAATCTTGTGGTACACTTTAGGAAAATGAAGGTGCCAAATTTTCAAAATGGAACCATACTTTTACATCAATGTCATTAAGAGGGTCGCCTTTCCTTTTTAGAAGGCGTTGTTAATATGTTTATCAATTGTTCCATATCTTTGCATTTTAATGGAGTTTTTTTTTAATTTAACATTTTGGATCGTTTGGTTCTCCCATAAGTCCTAAATAAATTACAATTTCGATACTATAATTAGCTGAGAATCTCGTGTCTAGAGTTTTTCTTATCGTTTGCCAAATATTGTTTAAAGCGTCCCAGAAAATCGCACTTTTTCGAGCGATAACTTTTGCATTAAGCGTTATCGTAATTTATTTAGATTTTGACTACATTTAAGCTAATATTTTGGATTTTGAACTGTCAAATATAAAGCAAAACAATCGACCCCAAGTCCCGTGGCTGTTTCAACTTCATGGAATTATCGAGTAACAGTGGAGACTCATTTTACGGTGGCTACTTTTGGTCGGGACAAGCCTTAGGTGTCTTCTGCAATATTTCGAAAATAATGTTGGTAGTATGGCACATTTTGTTTAAAGGTATAATGTGATCTTCAATATAAATCCGTCACTGGGGTGACATCGTATTAATTGCCAGCTTTGTGGTGCTTACTGAGATAGCGTTCATATTAATAACTTCCAATCTTCCTTTATCATATTAGCGGCTTTTTCGGCAATCATGATCGCTGGCGCGTTGGTGTGCGCAGAGATGGTCCGCGGGATGATGCTGGAGTCGACGACGCGAAGGTTTCGAAGGCCGTGCACGCGTAATCTTGGGTCCACGACGGCGCGAGGGTCGCCGTCAGGACCCATGCGGCACGTGGCGATCTGGTGGTGCAGCGTGGCTGTGAACGTACGCACTGCACACTCCCAGTACGCATCGGAGTCAAAGACCAAGTTGCGGCAGGCTGGGTACTGGGCGCGGTGCAGTTTGGCCCCGAAGCGCTGGAACGGCGCCGTCGCCGCCAGCGCCTGCACATGTCTTATCGCCGCCACGAACGTAGCCACATCTTGCCCGTACACGTCCGAAAAATAGTTCCCCACCATTCGCGGGTGGCTCCACGGATTCTTGTCCTTTAATTCCAGAAAACCAAAAGATTTGGGATGTAGGAGCATCGGGAATGCACTCCATGTATCCTTAGTTCCTAATGACCCGAATACTTCGTCAAACACTTTGTTTTTTATTCTCATGCCTTTCCGTACGGCTTCGCTGCCACCAGGTCCTCCGTCTGCAGTGATTGAACCACCAATACTGATTAGTTCCATATCAGGAACAAGTTCGGGGTCATCCGACACTGCCGTTTTGATGTATCCGATACCTTCGACTGCACCAGGAGATGCAAGGCTATTGTCGCCGGTATGAAACCATTGCACAATTGAAGAAACTTGTGTAGCAGCCTGTTCAGAAAAGCTTACACCAGTAGTGTTGAGTTCAAAAATGAGACCCGGGAAACATATATGATCGTATAGCGTTTTGCCTACTGGTAAATCTTTTATTAGAGGTACTCCAACTCGACCAAGATGTTCTTTTGGTCCTATGCCGGACAACATCAGTAGCTGTGGTGAAGCAATGGGTCCAGCAGACAATATAACTTCTCTTCTCGCTAGGGCTGTGTATGTTAAACTATTTCTGGAATATTCCACTCCGTAAGCATTGTTACTGTGAGGTTCTATTAGTATTTTCGTGACGGTGCTTTGAGGCAAGACATGAAGATTTCTCCTCTTCTTGTGTGGATGTAGAAAAACTTTAGCAGTACTTTGCCGGTGACCATTTTTAATGTTTACTTGAACTCTCCCAAAACCAAAGCCGTCAGGAGCGTTGTAGTCAACCGTAGGGTGTCCAAGGATTGTGCCAGCTTCCAAAAATGCTTTCATAAGCTTTGTTCTGAAATTAAAATGTATATGATTTACTCAGTGTAATATATAGTATACTGGGTGTGTCTGTTTATGGGGCTTTTAATCCAGGGTTTCATTTTACTCTTCAAACTGAGCTAACGGTACCAACCTTTCGGGACCAACCACGAGATCGCGAAAAAAATAATGGCTGACCTCATAGTAACCCATACAAAATGTTAACATCTGATTTTCCGAAATGTATAAAGAAAAACGAATTGTAGCTCTTTCAGTGTTGGTCCCATAGTAAAAAATGCTCGGTTTGTAGAGATCAAAATTAAGGCCCTAAGTTAATTTAATGCAATCCATGCACTTTAGTTTGTTTTAAGAATATCAAGATATATGCGAGGACTGGGCTAAAGCGAGAGAAGACAGGGAATTTATTTGCGCAATTGAAAGGCAGGTAAAATTATTTACTTGACTACTCTTTTTCATAAAAGTTGAATGAAGAACTAAGAAGAAGTTCACTTACTTTACGGGTACAAATTCCACAGGAAGTTCCCCATCTTGGCTTCTGTACGGATTCCTTTCAAATCCTTTTAAGTTGGCTTTCTCAGACTTCTTGTAATATTCGAGAACCTCATTATAGGACCTATAATTATAAATGTGTTGCAAATACAAAACTTACACGACCAAACACTATAAACTAAGAATAAGAGTGACAGGCTTAAGATCTGTTCGTGCAATGTTGACGTTTAATTTCAGCTAAATGTTGCCGTTGTTAACATTACAAAATAAAATAAGGGCCACTGAACAGTTTCGATCATCACATGAAAACTAATTTCATTAAAAATATTTTTTTAAATACGTGGGCACTTAAATTTTTCACAACCTATAGTTTTCACAAAATAAGCTGCATTTTTTTATAATAATAAAACAAAGTTTTTATTAAGTATGATAAAAATGCGTGAGTTTGAATCGTTGCAAATTAATGTCAGTATGACTCCGATAGTTTAAATGATATGAAAGCTTTTATTGTTAATAAGACTTATAAAAATTCAATTAGTATACAAATACTAAAACTACTATTGAATAAGTATATAATTATATCCGAAAAAAGTATACAGAATGTTTCCCCATAGTTCAATGTTTTTTTTTTTAATTCACACTATATTTATTTACATACAACTTAAATAACAAGAAAATAATGACTAAAAATAAAATTAAATAAACTATTGAATTAAAATAATTAAATCTTAACCTTAAAAATTAATATACGTAAACATTTATACAAATAAGTGCCCACGTATTTAAAAAAATATACTTCTTAAATTCGAATTGAAATAGGTAAGAGTTTAAGGACTTATCAAAATTAATTAATTTTAAAATGTCAAAAAAATATCCGCGGGCTACTTTTTTTTTACATAGCTGATAGTTAGTCTACGATCTAATCTATCTGACATTAACATTTGGCAAACCAAGCAGTCCAAGCACCAAACATCTTGCTTTCACGTTATGCTTTTTACGTTAGCTACGGCCTCGTTCAAAACACTTCGCGACCCTTATTTTCTTTTGAACAGTATATATTGTATATGTTCGGGTTTCACTGGTTTAGGAGTGAGATAAAATGACGATATATCTTTCAAGTTTTTCGCCGTTAGCCGCAATGCATAATGCGCGAGTATAATGTGTTGCGGTTAGCACCGCATCAAAAATATTGGTAATTAATTTAATTACCATCCATAATTCCCATCGGCAGCGATGCGATCCCAGTCCTGCGGGCGGCCCCGAGTGTAGATCATGTAGTTGATGACACTAGTGCCACCGACCGCCTTACCCCGAGGCCAGAAGCACCTTTCTTTCTTCATACCTGAAAGAGTTCGGATGATTTTACGAATAAGATGGTAAGCAACAATTAGTAGGTTAACTTATAATTCGAAACAGCGCAATGTCCCATCTAGACCGAATTGAATACTTAGGCCTCAATTTTTTTTCAAAATTTAGCACCTTAATTCGAGGAACTAATAGTTATTTATTATGACATATGCCTTTTTTGTACGATTTGTCTATACATCAGATATATTTGAGCTGCCAAGGTGCTCAAAATATCTGAACATGCACTCTACCACCTTGACTTGATGATTGCTTGGAAATACCTACTGATTTGTTTTGTTTGAGTTTTTTCGTATGTTTCCTCGCTTTAGTGTGGTGAAAAATTTTGTATTGCATTCGGCGGTAAAGTTTGTTCAACTCTCGTGCCTTGAGATCCTCGTAAAGCTCAAGATTCCAGTTATTGAACAAGGGGCAAAGTTGTTGTTTAACTCTCAGGCTTATATTGAGACCCGAGCAAGCGAAAGATTCCAAAATCGCCCTCTCGCTACGCTCGTGGCTCAATAACTGGAATCTTGAGCTTTACGAGGGTCTCAAGGCACGAGAGTTGAACAAACTTTACCGCCGAATGCAATACAAAATTTTTCACCACACTAAAGCGAGGAAACATACGAAAAAACTCAAACATAACAAATCAGTAGGTATTTCCAAGCAATCATCAAGTCAAGGTGGTAGAGTGCATGTTCAGATATTTTGAGCACCTTGGCAGCTCCAATATATCTGATGTATAGACAAATCATACAAAAAAGGCATATGTCAAACTAAGGTATCACCAATCACATCCTATATCACAGGTCTAGAGAAGTCGTGAAAACGTAAAAACGTCAAAAATGTTATCACATATTTTTCAGGCAGTATGGCTTTTTGCTTTAGTCTATACAAAATATTAAAACATAATTAATTTAACCTCTAGAGGATAAAACACAGTTTTGCGCTCTGAAACTAAAGGACAAACAGCGTGTTTGCGAGCAGTGTGGTGAAAATGGATTTATAGTTTAATTATCTCTAGATCCACATACGGGTCGAGGCTAATGATCATACAGATAATAGTTAATACCGGATATGACGTTGTAGTTCCTAGGAACTAGTATTGCTTAAGAGCAATGAACTTAACATCCAATTATAAAAGGAATTCCATTCCGAAAAAGGCTTGGCAAGTTCTTAATAAAGCTGGGGACGTACAATTATTTTTTTATATATGGCTGTGAATTTCAATCACTCATACACGTGGGCAATAGGTTAATATCAACGCTGACCAAAAACAACTGTAGGTTACGTTTAAAAAAATCTGGTCAGTTTTTATACCAATGTTTTAACCAGTAACGATACTAAACTGTTTTGCAATAAATAAATAAACTTGAAATGCTATGCTATTGAATAACTTAGTATCTTAGAAAGAAAGGAAAAGTCATTTAAGACATTTATTTATATTCACAATGTAAATTTTACAAAAATCATAAAGCATTAGTCCCCGCACTAGGCGACGCCTGTTTCGCGGGAAACTACACATTTTTATTTTTTACTTAAAGGAAAAGGATGAATAAATAACATATAACATTATGTGTGTATGTTGTTGGTTGAAAAGTGGAAAGTTCATGACCTTGGGTTGGGCGGGCTCGAACCCGTGACTCTGGGATACACTAGCTACCGAGACCACACCCGTGGCCCCGATTTCGTCACCATATCCCGCGTATGCCTCTTAAGGGGCGCTTTACATTTGTTTCTAGGAAATTTGGTATCGTTCGCAGACATTTCTGCTTAAAAATAATAGTTTAAATAACTTAGCTACTCAACTCACCCATACATACGCCTTCTTCCCGTTCCATGTAGTATTGCCAGGAGTAATCAGTTGACTGAAAGTAGGGCGCCAAAGCTGGAATATCCGTGAGGATCATCTCCGGCTTGCCAGCTTCCAAAAGTAGCACCGTCGTGTTCCGGTTTTCGGTTAGCCTAGCGGCGAGCGTACACCCGGCGGAACCAGCGCCTACGATTATGTAGTCGTACTCGGAGAAAGGTGTTTCGAGTCCTGTAAAATGCAAGCAGATATTTTTCACGATGCGTAGTTGCACTTGTCTTGTCAATAGGCCTTATCGGTCAATTTCGGATACTTTTACATAGAAAAGTAACGTACGACAACTATTGATTTATGTACTATCCGTTCAAAATTGAACGTGCGTGTACATACATACTAAAAAAATTGGACATTTGAACTTGCGGTTCAAAAATTAGAGAGGGAGATTATTTCTGAAAATATTCAGTTAAAAAAAATCGTAGCATACCTACTCCTCTTTATTTCAAATACCTATCCAACCATAGCTCACACAAAAAAAGTCAACTCCCACTATACGTGTATGGGAGGTGACCTAAGAAATATTTTTCCAACTTTTTATTTTACTACTTTGCCGGCCGGATGATTGACATGTATATTTATACCAAATTACAGCTTTCTACTACTAACGGTCACTGAACTAAGCCGCAGACGGTCAGACAGACAGAAAGACATGGCGAAACTATAAGGGTTGCTAGTTGACTACGGAATACTAAAAAGAAATAAGTTTTGAAACGTAGATCCTAAATGTGATAAAAATACGCGATTATCCTTTTTAAAGCGTTTCGTTTCAATCATTACTATTTTATATTATACTTATCGCGGTAGTAGAATTCAATATTATTTCGTATGAAACTTTTTGATTGCTATGGGTGAAAGGATAAACTCCGAGAACACAAGAAAAACGATCAAATTCCAAGACGATCCCAAACTTGAATTTCCTGTATGACTTGTATTAGTAATTGCGGAAGGACTGACAAATGCATTAAGGTCGTTAACACCGGGTTTAAAATCGGTAAAATAATGTCTGGACTCTCGACAGATCGCCTTATAGGTACGCATGTTGATCTAAGTGTAAAGGCGACATATTGTGTATATTTAACGACTCCCTTAGGTAGTCGGTGTCGGTTATCACTCTGCCTACGAAGCTGGACGTTCCGGGTTCGAATCCTGGTATGGGAATTTATGTTTGTATTTCATTTATTACGAATATTTGGTCCCGAGTTGTTGACGTTCTTTCTCAATTTAAGTATGCATATTGTCTTCCTGTACTCATAGTCCTGTTCCATAGTCCATAGTTACTGTGTAAGGTTTTCCCCAAATATTTTTTATGTTATATTTAAGGTGCGCTGATTTTTTTCATGCCTTAAACAAGACAAACGCCCTTTTATTGCGTATTTAAGTTAACATGTTTTTTATTATCACTTAATAGGGCATAAGGATGTCAAAATTAAGTCGAATTTAAAAACTGTCAAAGATAGATAAAGTTCAAAATAAGATTGGAAATATACTCCTTCTGCTCAATTAAGGGTTAACAACAACCCGATTTAGGTAATTTGGTACTAAAATCTAATATTTTAAGTTTTAATCATTTTAGCATTATATATTATACACAGCCCTGCTCACCGGGGACCTTGGTCACTTTTTCTGTAGTATATAAAATCTCTTTCAATTTACATTTTAGCATTAGGTACCTACCTACTCTATGTTACTCCACTCCACCCATGTGACTGAACAAATCTAATAAGGGTCGCCACAGATGTCCCGAATCAGAGCATAATATGCTATAATTCATAATCTTAATTCATATTATGAATTCATAAGTTTCATAACGCACGGAATTACATACAATTTAGCTATTACACACGTTCCGATTTTTTCAGATTAGGAATCTGTCAGATTGATCTGATTCCGGATGTCTGGTGAGAGTCAGAATATAGGGTGTATCTAAACTAAAATAAGAAAGTAATACAACATCTAGTACCTAATTGCTACTATTTAGTACCTCTGTTAAAATAATTAGTACCTCCGCGTAATTAAAGTTATTACGAAAATCTGTTACAAAATCAGAGACAAAATGTAAAACTCGGAACCACAAATGAAAATGCAGAAATTCTTTTTGATTATGAAGGTACCAATTAGGTACTAAATTTTAAATTGATAACATGCACTAAATACCCATGGGATCATTGCAAACTAAAATACACCCCGCCAACCTGATATTTAGTTAGGTTGGCGGGTGTAACAGATTTTTGTGATTACTTTAATTACTCGGAGGTACTAATTATTTTAATAGAGGTACTAAATAGTAGCAATTAGGTACTAAATTTTGGTATATTACTAGTACTGTCTTATATTTGTTTAGATACACCCGCCATTCTGACTCTCACACCTTAGGTATACATACGCTTGTAAAACATAACATAACCCTTCGGCAGTCGGACAAAAACACATTATAACAAGAGTTAAGTTAGTGAGCGAAATATTTTTTGGGGTCTCCAATAAAAATTCGGATGTAATAAATAATAACACAAGTTTGCATTGTGATATTTGTGATGTGACAGAAATGCGGGGCAGTAGGTCCAAGAAACATTTAAGAGGCAATTCTCGAATTCTCAAGCCATAAATTCGCTATAAATATACATAACTGTCTATGAATAAATAACACGAGTTTGTGCCACTTCCTTTAATCCTGCGCCGTTTTCCAGTTAGTAAAAGTAGTTTCAAATTGGAGAGAACGTCGAATTTCCGTTAAAATAAAGAAGAGAACCTTCTACAACAATTATTTAGTATTCTAAATGGTCCCTACTTACTACATCTAACGGCTGGCCAAGTTTTTGCTAAGTTCTTTGACCGCTTCGCGGATAGCATTGACCTTGCAAACCAGAATGTTTTATTATAAACGATATCTATAATTTTCTATGTGCTTCAAGATCTTATAAATAGATAAGGCAATGAACTTGTGATTGATACTGATTTACATATATTACATATCATACAAACAAACAAGTAGAAAGCAATAGTGAAGTATAAGGTATGTTGAATATTTCACCTTGAAATTTTAAGCCATTTTATCTACGCACATATCGTTAATGCTCTAAAATGCGTCCAGAAATCATAGGCGATGGACCAGCATTACCAACCAGCAGGAATTAAAGGGACTGTAATTTCAACATTACCTCCTGAAAACAGTAGGTTAAGAGTTTAAATTTGGAACACCTGTCAAATCCAAGTGGATGTAGGTGTACATTCTAGTATCTATAGAATAGATATAAAAACAGTTATCGATACGAAACACCAATTCAGTATAATATAAATCGCACGATATTTGATCTCGAGTGACACAAGAATAGGGAGTTTATTCGTTTGTGTATGATAAAAAATTACAGATCATCGAAACACCGCCATTCCAATCTGTAATAAATAATTTGTTTCTGTATGTTTTCAATTTATTTTTCACTGCTTTATTTTAATATCTATAATCTATAGATCCCTTCATTATGTACAGTCGCATAAACTTCTATTATTTTATCAAGTTACAAAGTTAAGGTCTTTATAATTTTTCTGAAATACGTAGAAAATTATAAATTGAAAGAGATGTCATATACTACAGAAAAAGTGACCAAGGCCCCCGGTGAGCAGGGCTGGGATCGAACCAGCGACCTCCTGCTTTCGCGGCAGACGCCCGAACCACTGGGCTACCCGATCACGGCCGTGACTTTTTCTGTAGTATATGACATCTCTTTCAATTTATAATTTATTTATAGTAGTGTGATTACTTAAAAAACAAAAAACATGAATCAAAACATTTATTACATTTAATAAATGATTTGATTCGTGCTTTACAATTGTACGATTTGTACGTAAGAAATGTAAATAACTCACCTCCTGGTAATGGATACGGATCCCTTAGAAAGTCGAAGAGTTCTCCTGCGTTTTTGATCGCATGTTTATTCGGCACTGTATTTCTGACATAATCTATTATGTGGTTTTGAGGATGAGGCCACAGTAACTTAGCATTTCTGCCATCTTTACTAAGTTTTGCTACGTTTGAACTATCTTCTAGATCACTGAAAGTTTTCCCTAATAAGTCTTCATAATCAGTCAGTTCGTTATCAATATCCACAAACGCTTCTTCTGCGAAAACTGAACTAAAACCTGTTAGAAACAGGATAAATATTTTCATATTTATGATCATTATTTATTTAAAAATATATATATTTAAAAAACATAAGTTGAAAATGAGTTGGGAAAAAGGGGCTCGCCTCGGCAACGGCCCGTGATGGTATGTCGGTTTGCGATGCGACAACCTTGCTACTGACTTTGTTTAAATACACCTTAATTGAATGGCCATTGGCGCGTATAGGCGTATTTTTGTACGGTGTCAATTTTTTTTTTTCTACTCCAGCACTTCTATCTGTCAATTAGATGACTGACAGCGATATTAAAAAAGTATACATTATGAAGTTGTCTATGGTATTCCATAAGAACATTGCTCCTATGGATTTTCATACAATATATTAATACCGTTGTTTTTTTTTCTCTAGTCACCATACGACATCTTCCACATTCTGCCACCATTAAAGATTTCGCTTATTTCGCTATTTTTGCTGTCATAGAAAAACTATAGTGTATGCTATTGCATAAGCCATTGCTCATAATTGGTTAGTTAAATTCTCGGGTCTGTTAATTAAGGGTCTCATAACAATGCGACCCTTAATTAATTAATTTAATTTTTAATTTTAAGAACGCCTATTATATCACTGTTGCATAATAGTAGTTTATGAAACAGTGATATAGTGACAGATCGCCTTATAGGTACGCATGTTGATCTAAGTGTAAAGGCGACATATTGTGTATATTTAACGACTCCCTTAGGTAGTCGGTGTCGGTTATCACTCTGCCTACGAAGCTGGACGTTCCGGGTTCGAATCCTGGTATGGGAATTTATGTTTGTATTTCATTTATTACGAATATTTGGTCCCGAGTTGTTGACGTTCTTTCTCAATTTAAGTATGCATATTGTCTTCCTGTACTCATAGTCCTGTTCCATAGTCCATAGTTACTGTGTAAGGTTTTCCATTTAAGGTGCGCTGATTTTTTTCATGCCTTAAACAAGACAAACGCCCTTTTATTGCGTATTTAAGTTAACATGTTTTTTATTATCACTTAATAGGGCATAAGGATGTCAAAATTAAGTCGAATTTAAAAACTGTCAAAGATAGATAAAGTTCAAAATAAGATTGGAAATATACTCCTTCTGCTCAATTAAGGGTTAACAACAACCCGATTTAGGTAATTTGGTACTAAAATCTAATATTTTAAGTTTTAATCATTTTAGCATTATATATTATACACAGCCCTGCTCACCGGGGACCTTGGTCACTTTTTCTGTAGTATATAAAATCTCTTTCAATTTACATTTTAGCATTAGGTACCTACCTACTCTATGTTACTCCACTCCACCCATGACTGAACAAATCTAATAAGGGTCGCCACAGATGTCCCGAATCAGAGCATAATATGCTATAATTCATAATCTTAATTCATATTATGAATTCATAAGTTTCATAACGCACGGAATTACATACAATTTAGCTATTACACACGTTCCGATTTTTTCAGATTAAATAGGAATCTGTCAGATTGATCTGATTCCGGATGTCTGGTGAGAGTCAGAATATAGGGTGTATCTAAACTAAAATAAGAAAGTAATACAACATCTAGTACCTAATTGCTACTATTTAGTACCTCTGTTAAAATAATTAGTACCTCCGCGTAATTAAAGTTATTACGAAAATCTGTTACAAAATCAGAGACAAAATGTAAAACTCGGAACCACAAATGAAAATGCAGAAATTCTTTTTGATTATGAAGGTACCAATTAGGTACTAAATTTTAAATTGATAACATGCACTAAATACCCATGGGATCATTGCAAACTAAAATACACCCCGCCAACCTGATATTTAGTTAGGTTGGCGGGTGTAACAGATTTTTGTGATTACTTTAATTACTCGGAGGTACTAATTATTTTAATAGAGGTACTAAATAGTAGCAATTAGGTACTAAATTTTGGTATATTACTAGTACTGTCTTATATTTGTTTAGATACACCCGCCATTCTGACTCTCACACCTTAGGTATACATACGCTTGTAAAACATAACATAACCCTTCGGCAGTCGGACAAAAACACATTATAACAAGAGTTAAGTTAGTGAGCGAAATATTTTTTGGGGTCTCCAATAAAAATTCGGATGTAATAAATAATAACACAAGTTTGCATTGTGATATTTGTGATGTGACAGAAATGCGGGGCAGTAGGTCCAAGAAACATTTAAGAGGCAATTCTCGAATTCTCAAGCCATAAATTCGCTATAAATATACATAACTGTCTATGAATAAATAACACGAGTTTGTGCCACTTCCTTTAATCCTGCGCCGTTTTCCAGTTAGTAAAAGTAGTTTCAAATTGGAGAGAACGTCGAATTTCCGTTAAAATAAAGAAGAGAACCTTCTACAACAATTATTTAGTATTCTAAATGGTCCCTACTTACTACATCTAACGGCTGGCCAAGTTTTTGCTAAGTTCTTTGACCGCTTCGCGGATAGCATTGACCTTGCAAACCAGAATGTTTTATTATAAACGATATCTATAATTTTCTATGTGCTTCAAGATCTTATAAATAGATAAGGCAATGAACTTGTGATTGATACTGATTTACATATATTACATATCATACAAACAAACAAGTAGAAAGCAATAGTGAAGTATAAGGTATGTTGAATATTTCACCTTGAAATTTTAAGCCATTTTATCTACGCACATATCGTTAATGCTCTAAAATGCGTCCAGAAATCATAGGCGATGGACCAGCATTACCAACCAGCAGGAATTAAAGGGACTGTAATTTCAACATTACCTCCTGAAAACAGTAGGTTAAGAGTTTAAATTTGGAACACCTGTCAAATCCAAGTGGATGTAGGTGTACATTCTAGTATCTATAGAATAGATATAAAAACAGTTATCGATACGAAACACCAATTCAGTATAATATAAATCGCACGATATTTGATCTCGAGTGACACAAGAATAGGGAGTTTATTCGTTTGTGTATGATAAAAAATTACAGATCATCGAAACACCGCCATTCCAATCTGTAATAAATAATTTGTTTCTGTATGTTTTCAATTTATTTTTCACTGCTTTATTTTAATATCTATAATCTATAGATCCCTTCATTATGTACAGTCGCATAAACTTCTATTATTTTATCAACTTACAAAGTTAAGGTCTTTATAATTTTTCTGAAATACGTAGAAAATTATAAATTGAAAGAGATGTCATATACTACAGAAAAAGTGACCAAGGCCCCCGGTGAGCAGGGCTGGGATTGAACCAGCGACCTCCTGCTTTCGCGGCAGACGCCCGAACCACTGGGCTACCCGATCACGGCCGTGACTTTTTCTGTAGTATATGACATCTCTTTCAATTTATAATTTATTTATAGTAGTGTGATTACTTAAAAAACAAAAAACATGAATCAAAACATTTATTACATTTAATAAATGATTTGATTCGTGCTTTACAATTGTACGATTTGTACGTAAGAAATGTAAATAACTCACCTCCTGGTAATGGATACGGATCCCTTAGAAAGTCGAAGAGTTCTCCTGCGTTTTTGATCGCATGTTTATTCGGCACTGTATTTCTGACATAATCTATTATGTGGTTTTGAGGATGAGGCCACAGTAACTTAGCATTTCTGCCATCTTTACTAAGTTTTGCTACGTTTGAACTATCTTCTAGATCACTGAAAGTTTTCCCTAATAAGTCTTCATAATCAGTCAGTTCGTTATCAATATCCACAAACGCTTCTTCTGCGAAAACTGAACTAAAACCTGTTAGAAACAGGATAAATATTTTCATATTTATGATCATTATTTATTTAAAAATATATATATTTAAAAAACATAAGTTGAAAATGAGTTGGGAAAAAGGGGCTCGCCTCGGCAACGGCCCGTGATGGTATGTCGGTTTGCGATGCGACAACCTTGCTACTGACTTTGTTTAAATACACCTTAATTGAATGGCCATTGGCGCGTATAGGCGTATTTTTGTACGGTGTCAATTTTTTTTTTTCTACTCCAGCACTTCTATCTGTCAATTAGATGACTGACAGCGATATTAAAAAAGTATACATTATGAAGTTGTCTATGGTATTCCATAAGAACATTGCTCCTATGGATTTTCATACAATATATTAATACCGTTGTTTTTTTTTCTCTAGTCACCATACGACATCTTCCACATTCTGCCACCATTAAAGATTTCGCTTATTTCGCTATTTTTGCTGTCATAGAAAAACTATAGTGTATGCTATTGCATAAGCCATTGCTCATAATTGGTTAGTTAAATTCTCGGGTCTGTTAATTAAGGGTCTCATAACAATGCGACCCTTAATTAATTAATTTAATTTTTAATTTTAAGAACGCCTATTATATCACTGTTGCATAATAGTAGTTTATGAAACAGTGATATAAGAACCAATTATGAGCTGTTGCATACGCTAGTTCTTCTACGACAGCTAAAATAGCGAAAAAAGCAAAATCTCGAAAGGTGGCAGAATGCAGAATGTGGAACACGTCGTTTGCCCACTATAGAATAAAAAAAACAACAGTGCTAATATATTGTATGAAAATCCATATGAGCAGTGTGCTGTGGACTAATGCCATACCATAGACAACGTTATAATGTATACTTTTTTAATATCGCTGTCAGTCATCTAGGTAATTGACAGATAGAAGTGCTGGAGTAGAAAAACTACATCTTTTTACAGCGTGTACAGTCGAGTTCATAAATATATGGGTGAGCATGTCCAAGGCTTCAAAAATATCTGTACACACGTAGGACATTGACAATAAGGTGTAAGTGTTTACATAATCTGCATTCAGCTGCACATATGTTTATGAACTCGACTGTACTGTAAAAAAAGAATTCTATATGACTAACACAGATAGAAAAAAAAGAGTCCTTCCTAGTTGAGCATTTCTACAACCAGCTCAAACGGTATATTTTGACTGTGAATTGTTTTGTTTATGTATCTGGTTGTAAAGCTTATTATTTATTTTTCTTTTAAGTAGAGACTTTTCTTAAAATTTGAAAGTTAAAAAAGCTTCGTTGCGCCTTTTACCTACTTCTTTATCTTTTATTTAAATTAACTTTTCAACCGACTTCAAGATTTCAAAAATTACTGCATGCATGGTGAATTGGGTGTTATATCAAGAAACACGAATTTCAAAAAGAGATCGGTAAGTTAAAAATATCTGTGATTAAAAATAGATGGGGGGGGGCATCTAACTTTTGAACCTAAACTTCAAAAATTATGAAAACAATCATGAAAGTAGACCTTTATAAAGACATTGAAGGAAAATGATTTTGAACATGGACAGTTAAGGCCCTTTTGTTGTTTTGCAAAAAGCCATACTTATCCTCTTAGTAAAAGGGCGTATATGAGTCTTTAGTGCCGGTAAGATACTCCTTTTTGGTGTATATTTATGGTTTATGTATGTATATTTTTAATCATACGTATTTATGTATGTATATTGGTATATATATTATGTGCTGATGTGCAACCAGTTCATCTACATATTTGTGCCACCTTTACGGGTTTCTCCTAAGTAATCTCTACTACCCTAAGGTTGTCTGGAAGAGATCGCTTTGTAGCGATAAGACCGCCTGTTGTTGCTTAACTCTTTATGTTTTTATTTATTTTAAACTAGCTTTCCGCCCGCGACTTCGTCAGCGTATAATAGGGTTCTTCCTACAGAGTTTCATACCTTGTTTTATCTTTTTAAAATGTGACTTGATATAACCTACACATATATAATACATATATATATATATATATTTTTTATGCTATAGGGGGCAAACGAGCAAACGAATCCCCTGATGGTAAGCGATTAACGTCGTCCATGGACACCCGCAACACCAGAGGTGTCGCAAGTGCGTTGCCGGCCTTTAAGGTGGGAGTACGCTCTTTTCTTGAAGGTTTGAAGGTCGTATCGGTCCGGAAACACCGCTGGCGACAGTTCGTTCCACAGTTTAGCTGTGCGAGGCAGGAAGTTTCGGGAAAAGCGCACAGTTGAGGACTGCCAACCATCTAAATGGTGAGAGTGGAAATATTGTCGCGTAGGGCGATGGCGGAAAGAAGCGGCAGGGATTAATCCGAACAATTCCTCGGAACACTCCCCATAATACATGCGATAGAAAATGCAGAGTGAGGCCACATCTCTACGCAGCGCCAAGGGATCAAGCCGATCAGAAATACGTTGGCAGTTGACAATTCGAGCTGCTCTCCGTTGGATGCGGTCTAGAGGAAGAAGCTGGTACTTAGGTGCCCCTGCCCAAAGATGAGAGCAGTATTCCATATGCGGGCGAACCTGCGCCTTATAAAGCTGTAGGCGATGGGCCGGCGTGAAATACTGCCTCGATCTATTGATTATTGATTCTATTGCACTCCGCAAAAAGTAATTAATACTACTGATAACGTTTAAGTTTTTTATTAGGTAGATGTTGGCAACAGGCGGTATTATCGCTAAAAAGCAACATGGCTCCGGTTATATAGCATAAATGATTATACATATTTGAATAACAAAGTTGAGTTGAAGTCTATGGATACAAAAGAAAACTTTCCGCCTTAGAAACTTTTCACTCTTTTCACCTCTTTATGGGTGGAATTTCCAAAAAAAACTGGTTTCATGTTTTTTTTTTGGAAATTCCACCCGTTTTCTTTTATTTTAATAAGGAACCGATGCATGAAGTTTAAGTCTCTAGCTCAAAAAAATCATTATTTCCCCGCTTTATCAATTTTTAACCCCGTTTTTACCCCCTTAGGAATAGAATTTTCCAAAACTATGAAAATATTTTTCTTCAATTGTAATAAAGAATTTTAACACAAAGTTTCAAGTCTCTAAGCTCAAAAATAAATTCCATTCTCATACAAACTTTCTGCCTCTTCTTTACCCCTATAAGGGTTGAATTTTCCAAAACTATGAAAATACTTTTCTTTAATTGTAATAGGGAGTTTTTAAACAAAGTTTCAAGTCTCTAGCTCAAAACAAAATTACATTCTTATACAAACTTTCAACCCCTTTTTTACCCCTTTAGAGGTAAATTTCCCAAAAACCATGAAAACGGTTTTCTTCAATTGTAATTAAAAGTCTTTACACAATGTTTCAAGTCTCTTGCTCACAAATAAATTCCATTCTCATACAAACTTTTTACCTTTTTTTTCATAGGGGTTGATTTTTTCAAAACTATGAACTTTTTTTCTTTAATTGTAATAAGGAGTTGTAACACAAAGTTTCAAAACAAAATTCCATTCCTATACAAACTTTCAACCCCCTTTTTACCCCCTTAGGGGTTGAATTTTCCAAAACTATGAAACCACTTTTCTTTAATTATAATAAAGAGTCTTTACACATAGTTTCCAGTCTTTAGCTAAAAAAAAAATTTCATTTCCATACAAACTTTCAACCCTTATTTCAACCCCTTAGGGGTGGAATTTTCAAAAATTCGTGTTTATCCCTTGCCTACGTACTAAAAGGAAGCTTTGGTATAAATTTCAAGTTTCTAGTCCTAGCCGTTTCGGCTGTGCGTTGATCGTAGATGAGGACAACCTCTTTTATATATATATATAGATTATTTTGTTGTATTTTTCTTTCTGTTATGCACAATAAAGAATATATTATTATTATTATCATTACTTTGCTAGTAATGGTCGGGGTATCTACTTAAACCCCTTCTTCGACGGCGGTTAACTAAAGTACGGAACCCTACCTACACTGAGCGTGGTGGTGGTTAATGTTGAATAAAATAAATTAAAACAAGTTGATAATACACAAAGTTTCACTTTTATTATAAACTTAGTAATTTCACTTGTTCATTTGAGACTAGCCCATAAAATATCTGCATAATTATCACAACACGAATCCAGTCAGCGTCAAAAATATCTATACAATTTAGACCTTATTACAATGTAATAAAGTTTTAAATGTATAGATATTTTAGAAGCTGAGTGTACTGTACCTATACCTACCTAGCATAAACTTTAACATTAAATCTTATGCAACTTACAAGCTATAATATCCTTATATTCCTCATGGACTATCAGACTGTCTTACTTACAAAATGCATGTATACCTACCCAAAATAATTTAAATTCGAGGTAATACAAGTTTTATAATAGCTAAAGTAATACAAACACTTGTACTTTCATAAATATAAATATAACCTATATCTAAGTGACTACAGAACATTTATGATCTGAGTCGACTTAATTAATGTGCTGCGTCTTCTTTTATCATATCAGCCGCTTTCTCACCGATCATGATAGCGGGTGCATTTGTGTGTACGGAAACTGTACGAGGGATGACGCTGGAGTCAACGACGCGCAGGTTTCGCACGCCGTACACACGCAACCTAGGGTCGACGACGGCGCGTGGGTCGTCAGCGGGGCCCATGCGACACGTGGCGATCTGGTGGTGCAGCGTGGCCGTGAGCGTGCGCACCGCGCACTCCCAGTAATCGTCCGAGTCAAAAGGCAGCGTGCGACAGGCCGGGTATTGCGCGCGGTGCAGCTTGGCGCCCAACCGCTGGAATGGCGCCGTCGCTGCCAGTGCCTGCACGTACCGCACCGCCGCCACGAATGTCGCCACGTCTTGCCCGTATTCGTCTGAAAGATAGTTCCCTCGCATTCGTGGAAAGCTCCATGGGTTGTTGTCCTTTAACTCGAGAAAACCAAAGGATTTAGGATGTAACAACATCAGAAACACACTCCACGTTTCTGTGTTGTCGATCGATCCAAACGCGGCATCAAACACTTTCTCTGAAATCATCATTCCTCGTCTTACTGCTTTGCTTCCGTCTGGTCCGCCGTCTGACACTAATGAACCGGCAATGCTTATCAATTCTATGTCAGGGACATTAGCAGGGTCATCGGATACAGGAGTTTTGATATATCCGATTCCTTCTACTGCACCAGGACTGGCAGGTGGTCCGTCTCCGTACTGAAGCCATTGAGCTACAGTTTGAATACTTTGCGGAAGTTGAATCAGTCGAGACTCACTTAAACTTAATCCTGTAGTATTTAAAGTATAAATTACTCCTGGGAAGCTAATGTGGTCAAAAAGCATGCGTCCGACTGGCAAGTTTTGAATTACAGGGATTCCGAGCTTACTCAAGTGCTCTGCCGGCCCTATTCCAGACAACATGAGCAGTTGTGGAGATGCTATAGGACCAGCTGATAATATGACTTCCCTTTTCGCAACTGCTTTCCTCTTTAGACGATTTCTTACATACTTTACTCCATAGGCCGACTTCGTAGTACTATCAATCAAGACTTTAGCTACCCGGCTCTTTGGCAGTATATGGAGATTGGGTCTATTTTTAATTCCGTGCAGAAATGCTTTAGCTGCGCTAACTCTTTTTCCACCTAACGTGGTAGTTTGGACGTATCCAAACCCGAGTTGTTCAGGAGCATTGTAATCCACTGTGGGGTGACCCAGTTGTCGCCCGGATTCCAAAAATGCCTCAATTAATGGTGTTCTGTAATAAAAAGTGTTGGTCATACATACATTGCGGCAAAACAGTTCAAATTATGAATAAAGTTTGCTACTGACAATCTAATGATGGGTTAGCTACCTGAATTGTGGGAATTCTACGTTCATTTCACCCTTTCTTCCTCGGTATGGCGAATCTTCCAACCCTCTTAAGTTTGATCGTTCGGATTTCTTGTAATATTCCAATACTTCGTCGTATGACCTGTTGCAAAAGCAATACAAATAATTATTGCCTTTAATCGAACACTCATTGACGCTTGACGCAATAACAATGTAAGAAACTAATGGATTGCAAGTTTAACCGGAACAATATTTTGGTTACTTCCACTTATGTAATCATTTAATCTGTAGACACATGATTATAATAGATAATTAAATGAATGATTGATTATCTTTTAAGTCGTTACCATCCAATATTTCCATCAGCTGCAATGCGGTCCCACTCCTCGGCCCGGCCTCTCGTGTATATCATGTAGTTAATGACACTGGTTCCTCCTACCGCTTTTCCTCTCGGCCAGAAGCACTTTTCTTTTATCATTCCTGTCAAATAAAATGTATAATTATATTTTAACCCAACAATAGGAGTTGGAGAATATTTAAAATGGTTAATTAAATAATAACAGTAGACACAATATCAACGAGTTACATATTTGCTTATAATGATAATTGCTCTATGTTGGACCCAAACGAGATCGTGCTATCTATTTAGAGTCCATACCCATACAAACGCCAGGCTCCTTATCCATATAATACTGCCACGTATAATCGGTCCTCTGGAAGTACGGCGCGATCGCAGGCACGTCTGTGGTGAACATCTCCGGTTTCCCAGCCTCTAGGAGCAGGACTGACACGCTAGGGTCCTCCGATAACCGGGCCGCCAGAACGCACCCGGCGGAGCCAGCGCCAACGATTATGTAGTCGTATTCATTCAATGGTTGTTTTAGACCTAAAACAGGAATAGGTTGTTTTTATATCACGAAACTGTTTAGTATTGCTGCACAAAGAAATACCTTGTTGGTTGATGATTCGTTATACAATCTGCGTGACTTTTTACAGAATGCATCATCTCATGTTTGGTATGCTTTTGCCCCGATAGTTATCTTGCGATGCAGTTTTAAAAGTCTAAGGCGTCATTATTGTAAATAATGACATTCTAACGATATAATGCACCTAGGGTATACTAGGCAATTAAGGCAATCAAGTTGTAGATTATTTTTCAAACCATTATTAATATAGTACGTTGTACCTATAGAGTTACGTAAAGCGTCATTTAATAATTACTGCTAAGTAATTTAACACTAATCCAGATAGGCTATTGCGTCATTAATACTCATTAACTGCCTTAAAATTGCAAATAATTTAAGCTTCTTTATCCTGAGTATCCTGACTGACATAAAATACCTATTATCAACACAGCCAAACTGGGATCACCCAAATATTCCGAAATACTATTTTCCGATTTTCATAATCCCGATTTTTATAATCCCGAATTTTTATAAATCCTATATATCGCTATCCCGATTTTTATAATCTCGACCTATCAAAACTCCGATCGTTAAAATTCCAACTCATGCACGAATATTTAAAATTCCGATGAACATAATCCCGAATCTAATATGTTATTCGGAATTTTGATGATCGGGGTTTAATACAGTCGGGATTTTCAAAATCGGAATTATAAAATTCGAGATTTAAAAATTCGGCATATAGTTTTTCGGAATTATGTAGTGTCCAGCCAAACTATCTATTAGCTTATTTTTTACAGTAGGTTAGCTATACGTATAACGTTGATTTAAGAAGAAGCGTCATTGCAAATTTCAACCCCTAAGAGAACCTCCTTCTTATTGAAGTTAAGTTACAACTATCTTATGCGCATAATGAGAAATTCGATTTTGGCGACTGATTCTAACGAAAATCAACGTTTGAATTGAACCAGCATTACTTATCGAGTTGTCGCTTTTGAACGTCATTAAAACGCCTACATTAAAACCTTTGAGAACGGCCCCTGCAAGAACCCCGCAACGAACAGGGAAAAACTGGTTTCAGTCAAATTCCGCGAAATGTTTGTATGTTGTAGATTCAAGTCTCATTTTTTTTATTAAAAGCACAACTCCCTCAGAAGTATACTTTCAGAAATTATCAATTTAATTATTTTATACTAAGTGATTGTATGGTACCTATTTATGTAATTAATTAATATTAATTCGAACATTAAAGTAAAGAAACAAACAATATAAGATAAAATGAATACTTAATAAAACTAATATACCTATGTATACCTGCAAATATATCATAATCTGACGTGACGTGAGTAACCCGGTCTTAGTATATTAATATGTCTAATTAATACTCACGGGAGTTTTTTTATTTAAAATATCATAATCGGACTTAATAACATGTAAATGTTATTGAACACGTCGCGTAAATAGAAAACTACTTAAGTACTCCATTATTTCAGAAAGTTTACTTCTGGGAGAGTTGTGCGTAATAAAAAAAAATTAATAGACTTGAATCTACATCGTACTAAAATATGGTCTGAATGGTCGTGAGATGTGACTGATCTTTTCCCTGTGTTTGCTGCGGGGTCCTTTGATCAAAGTTTTTTTAATATCAGTTCAATTACTTTAATACGTACTTTAAATTGCATATAATCAATCTTTTCCGGACGTTGACCCTCGAATTCTTGTGCCTCAGCACAGACAAGTGGTCGAGTTTTTATCTTGGAGATCCGAATATGAGCTTTTCAAGTTGAATGCCCCCTTTAATACCAGTGATGCTCATGCAGTATGCTATCCACGAGAAAGGATGTACCTATACCATATTGCGACCAGTAACGTTGGTAAATATACGGACATTCCATTTTATTTATTTATTATTAGTAGAATTAAAAAATGAATAGAAAGTCATTCAGGCCAATTGAATGGCCATACGAATCTACGAATATTGTCGAATATCTAAAATTTGATCTCACACTTCGTTAGGCAATTGGTAATCTTCTTTTTAAAAATCAAATAGATCCGTAAGATTTTGCATTACAAATCAAAAGTCTCTTCTGCCTATAAACTTAGGTACTTTTGCATATATCTCTCAGATTATCAATAAAAAAGATTACATTGTTACTTACCATTTGGCAATGGGTACTGGTCCCTCAGAAAATCAAATAGATCCATGGGATCCCTTGGGTCATAGTTGGGATTGACTGACTGCATCAACATGTCAATGATAGGGCTCTGCCTGTAAGACTGCTTCTGTCTGGATTCTCTAGAAAATGTTGGGTATTGATATCCATCGACGGAGAAATCACCAGTTTCTAAGCACGACAGAATCGTCCATGCTATGAGCAGTCTCATACTTTGCGCCATTTCTGCGGTTAAACAGATCAGCTCCTACCTGCGACAAGAAGTAATGTTACTACTAGTCTAGTTATAAACTCTTTTCGACGGAGCTAAATAATTTTTTTCATTCAATTTTTAAATACTGTAGGAAAAAAAAATACGCAAAGTGTAAAGTATAAAGCTGCATTTTTGGTATGTTATTTAGACCCCTTAGGAGAGCGGGATACTAAATTTTGCAAACAAAACAAAATTGTGCTCGCGGCGTGGTATTTGAAGTCTCCAAAATATTCGAACTTGTTTTAATTTTTGCTAGATAAAAAAACTATGTTTAAAAAAAAAGTTATTGATGACTAATTAAAAGTAGGTACATTAAATTTAAAATAAGTTCAGCCCACATTCAATATCGTAACATTAATATTTTTGAAATACAATACAAGGCTTGAAAGATGACTATTTTTTCAACCGACTTCAATATTTCAAAAGGAGGAGGTTCTCAATTCGTCTGAATTTTTTTTTTATTTTTTTTTTTTTTAATGGATGTTCACTCATAACTCCGTCATTACTGAACCGATTTGAATTTTTTTTTTGTTTTCTGAAAGTAGACGGTTCCTGGTTGGTCCCGTTTTTTTCAAAATCCATTTCTGATGATGGGATCCATGAGGAACTGAGGGAACTCCTCAAATTTGAAAGGCACATGCATGCTGATTTGGGTGATTTCTTAAGAAACTCGAGCATTTCTTTACGAAAATCATCAATTTGGTGGAGTGGACCTGATAATGAAGACCAGGGATGGCAAAGTGGAACTGCTTCGTAATTCTCAGGACTATGATCCGATTTTAAAAAATATTTTTTTGTCTGTATATAGATGGTTTCAGGATTGTCCCGTTTTTTTCAAAATCAATTTCTGATGATGGGATCCATGAGGAACTGAGGGAACTCCTCAAATTTGAAAGGCACATGCATGATGATTTGGGTAGTTTCTTAAGACACTCGAGCATTTCTTTACGAACATCATCAATTTGGTGGAGTGGACCTGATGATGAAGACCAGGGATGTCAAAGTGGAACTGCTTGGTAATTCCCAGGACTATCGTCCGATTTTAAAAAATATTTTTTTTTCTGAAAATAGATGGTTCCAGATTTGTTCAGTTTTTTTCAAAATCAATTTCTGATGATGGGATCCATGAGGAACTGAGGGAACTCCTCAAATTTGAAAGGCACATGCATGATGATTTGGGTAGTTTCTTAAGACACTCGAGCATTTCTTTACGAACATCATCAATTTGGTGGAGTGGACCTGATGATGAAGACCAGGGATGGCAAAGTGGAACTGCTTGTTAATTCCCAGCTCTATCATCCGATTTGAGACATTCATATTTTCTTTGTAAATAAATACCTTCAAGATAGTCCTATTTGATTATAGTTCTATTTTGATGATGGGCTTCATGAGGGATTGAGAGAACTCCTCAAATTTTAACGGCACATGCATTCTGATTTGAGGGTTTCCTTAAGTAACTAAAACAGTGTTTTGGCGGAGCCAAAATTTTGATGAACTGGATCTGATGATGAAGACCAGGGATCGCAAAGTGGAACTGGTTCATAAACCTAGCTCTACTTATTATCCTAGTTGTGACATTCATCTTTTTGATTTGATTTATATTCTGATGATGGAGTTCTAGAAGAATTCAGAGAACTCTTCAAATTTAAACGGCAGGTTAATTGTGATTAGAGGGTATTCATAATTAGCTTAGGCATTTTCTTACTGTGGCCATCATTTTGCTGGAGTGGACCTGATGTTGATAATCAGGGATGGCATAATGAATATGCTCGTTAATTTACAGTCTGTCATCCAATTTAACACATTGTTATTTTGTTTGTTTAAAGGTCTACAAGGGAGTTCCGTTTGATTATACTTCAAATGTAATGATGGAAGCCCTAGGACATTAAGAAAGCTCCTCAATTTTCAATCGTACACGTGCGGTGTATTGGATATTTGTGAAGTAAACTGGCTAACTCAAACAAATTCTTAATTTCACTTTTACCGGGAACCAAATGAAGTCGGTTTTTTTTTCTTAAAAATTATTAGAATATAGTAAGTATAAAGTAAGTGTAGTAGTAGTAGTTTTTTAAATATATATGATTATAGCTTTCAATTGAGATGTTATGATATATTAAATATATAGTAAGTATTTTTATTTTGCAGTCAAATATCGCCGCTTTGCGAATTAAGACTTTATTTTGTACCGTACTATTAGTACCTACACATCTGGCAAACGGCACACATGCTGAAGTTTTTAAAGTTTTCAATAGTTGTTGCGTAAATTTCGTAAGATATTTTGATCGTTATTAATTTTTGTAACATCGAATTTGATGTAAATTTAAAAAGGTTGGTTGATTAAGGGGTCCTGTTTTATATACTTAGTCAGGTCATAAGTTCTGTCACAAGGATTTTGCCTGATAAAATTATAGTTGAAAGCCTACTTTATGCTGTTTAACATGTAATATAATTTTATCTAAAATGTAGATTACAGTTTGTGGAATTTTTCTAAACGTAGACATAGTCGTCAGATTGAGCAGGGGGCCATTTCTGAAAATTGTAGTTTCACATAAGAGTCAAAATCAGCGATAAAAGCTGTTAAGGAATTAAAATTGTTTATTTGCATAATTAATACCTCTATTATAAAGAGTACTTCATAATCAACATTTAGTTTTCTGACAAGCTTTGCTGTTCAAACATTACACTATTACACTCCGAAAGCAAGCGTATTTTCAGTATCGCACAAAAAAACGCACAAATTTTAATGTCTTAAGCGAGTAGACTTGAGAAAACATGTAGAGTAGTAGTATTTTGTTGGTCAAACACCTAAGTCAACTATACATTTATATAAAAATTAAATGCAGTATTATAACATCTTAAAAGGTTAAAATAGGAACAGGAAAGAAATTAAAATTAAGATCCACTTCAACAGATCGCGTGTTGTTTCATGACGTTTTTCCGAATATAACGTGAAGTTGTACAAAACCAGTAAGCTTCGAAACCATTTCGTATTTTAACTCTAAAATCCTCTGTGACAGAACTTATGACCTGACTAAGTACCTACTTGCTATCTCGTTTGCGAATAAGTATGATTGAACTGGGTGTCAAATTAATTAACTTAAAACATGCAATATAGCTAAATATCTACCTTGTTTATGGTTACGGAAACCTGTTACATACAATTAACTTCTTATTATACACCTCGCGACCTCTAAGGCGCAATTTATCGATGCCCTGTACTGGGCCTTGTATATCAGGCAAGGATTGATTATATTATGAAAACAGCTGGATGGACAGATTCATCCAGATGTTTTGCTGATTTTTATAATAGACCTTTAATAGATGACAATGCTTTTTCAACCAGCATTTTAAACAGCTGTAATACTCGTATATTTATGATTATTAAGTAAAATATGTATGTTATCAATAAATAATTAATTGTAGTAACCAACCATGTCTTTAAATATCTACATAGTTGAACAGAAGAGGCGTCAACGAATATAATTGATTGATCAAACCTTCGATCAAAATTATACGAAGATGACGCCTCCTCTTGTGCAGTCCCTACCCTTTTATAAAAAACTTGTTTGTTTTTATCCTCCACAAAAATTTACTTTTGCTTTGCTTTACTTTTTAATTATCTTTAATACTTCGAACTATAATGGCTGTCACGAGCACGGAGTGTTGCTAGGAATAAGCAGGGATACCAGTAAAAAGTTTAAATTCTCCACACTTCGTGCTTTAAACTTTTGTGTCGTATAGTTCGTCATAAACATGACATTATAGTTGAACAGAGGAGGCGTCAACGAGTATAATTGTCCCCAAATATTAATTTTTATTTTATTTTGTCAGATTCGACCCAGTAACTTACTAGAGAGAGTGCTGACCATACACGTTCGGTCGGGTAATCCGTCAGATCTCCATAGTGGGTATGTCCGCGAGGCATCCGCCAGACAAATTGACCATACATTACGACCGTATATGGCCGGCTAATGTCCTTAATAGGTCTTCTCCTTCACCTGTATTAGTTTTGCACTTCTTCACAGTAAATAAATAACAATAGTTTTATTTTTATTGCTATTGATGACTACTGTAGTTATCGCCAGTGGTGACATCACATTGCCCAGTAAGTATATATTTTTTGACAACCTCATGAATATTCCATCTCTGTTCCATCGCATTGTCAATGGTTCTACAGACTAAAGGCGCTGTTATTCTTGCATTTGTAACTATAATGTTTTGCCTATTTTTATTTGTTAGCATTTGGTCAAAAAAGTCCTACCTGTTACCATTGGCAACAACACTAACACCTAAATAATTGCTAGTATTTCCAATACTTGTCACTAGGGACATATGCAAATATATAAGCCGAAATATTTAACGTGTGTATGAGGCTGTGTGATTTTTAAAGTGAGAATCTTGTAAGTTCGTTTGTACATTCGAAATTCTTTTAAAAAAAGCGAGTTTATTCAGTTAACAAAAATAATTTAATAAATTATTCAAATATACGTCAGTTGCAAATTAATGGTATTAACTGTTTGACGGTTTTTATAACAGCATAAATTAATAATATTACAACAAACAATGAAAAAAAGACAATACTGACAACGATATAATGATATGTGTCTTGTCTCTGACATAGTAGCTACCGAAATGGGTCTCGAATGAAATGCGTTTTTGCAATCGAAAGCGTTGTTTACCGGCATAATTCTTAGCTGTGTTTTGTTTTGTTTGGCAGTCGAGCCAAGACATGCTGCTCAATTTGGAAGCGATTCGAGTTGTAGGATTACCCCATTTACCACCATGGTGGATTTCACTTTGACGTGCCAGGTTTACATTTAACATTATATTTTGCAGCAGATAGATACCAAATCTGACAAATAACATAAATAAAGATAAACAAATTGTACAGACATGGCCATTGCCATATGCAGGTTGCCAAGTTGCTCACAAGCCTTGGTAGGCAATAGGTAAGGACAAAGTAACTTCCTCGTTCTTTGAACCTCGTTTTTTTTTATTTGATCGAGCGAGCGAAGTTCTCCGAGTCTACTTACGAGTTATTTGTATGTTTTATAGACGATAACTCGAGTATCGTTGATCGGATAGCCTTGAAATTTGGAAGTTTGTTAGATGAGATAAATATAATTTTTAAGTTTTATGAGCCACATCGGTTGAGGGGTTGTCGAGATGTAGGGGTCGCGAGTTCACGTTTCAGGAGAACCACTAATTTAAGGCTTCTTCGTGATCCTCAAGAACCATTCGGTACCTACTGAGACCAAGTCTACGAAAATCGAACGATCGTAAATTTGTATCTTCCTCTCTGTCACACTTGCATATTCGAGCGATAAAGAGGTTATTCCGTCAATACCAATTTTCGATGTTCGGTGCAGACCGTGTGGTACCTACTGTCTTACAGTTGACAAACTGAATGTCTTACAGTTTGGCAGATAAGAAGAGTTTGATAGATTGGGTTTATTTTCTTGAATAAATCTTATTTATTATTATTTTATTTATATCTACGTATCTTGTATATTTCAATAGCAATAAAATATAACCGAAAAAGAATACCTACATTAAGAATATCTAGGTACGAGTACATTGTTTTGATTAAGACATAAGGAGAGAGATTTATTTCCTGCCTGTTACTGTTGTTGTTGTTGTAAACTAAACTTATGTATTGATATGAAACACTAAGGAATGCAACCCCCCGATCCCGCATCCTGGGCTTGAGTAATAACCTGCCAGTCTGCGAGAAAGACTGTCAAGTTCGTCTCTCCAGCGTTTTCACGGCCTGTGTGGGACCCGCAATGTGCTTATTTTTGCCCTAGGTCGTCTGGCATACGGCTGACATGTCCCGTCTTTTCTCATTTTAATCGCGGTAATCAAAGAAAACCAACTCATTACAATTACTTAAATTAATCGCGTCTCTGAAAAAGATTTTCTTCTCTATAAAACAATAGAGAATTCTCTAATATGACGTTGGTTTTTTTTCTGTGAAAATATACTCAAGGAAACTATTGCACGTACTGCGAAGGTTAAAAAAGTTATTATGTGATATTATCTAAGCATTTCCGTTAAACTACATACTGGGTATATTATTATTTATTTATTTATTTATTTAAACTTTAATGCACAAGACAGAAAACTGTACACATGGCGGACTTAATGCCAAATGGCATTCTCTACCAGTCAACCATAGGGCTAAACAGAGACATTTAAGTTGGTGCAGGAAATAATTATTTTAAGGGAACAATCAACTGTAACAATGAATTCTAGTAACAAGGCTATAGCTACACATACAATTAAATATATTACATATATAATATTCAAATAAACTAATACATACTATTCATATATCTAACGGATGGAGAAAATTACGTATATTCCTCAGTAAGGAGATGGTGGCGGAGCAGTCGTTTGAAGACGGGTTTGCTTGGGGCTTGTCGAATAGGTATAGGTATTATTAAAAAATAATTTTATACATACCTATCGCTTGGTACTGAGTTTAGCTATAGTTACTTAAAATGTAAGTCTTGAAGTTTGTCTTCGCATGACAGACTTTTTGAACAAGTATATCTTAGAAGGTAATAAATAAATGCCTGAATAAGAGTACATTGAGAGAGAAACGCATTTTCTTATTTCTAGCCATGTTTCCACAAACTTACTTATTGATTTAAATGTAAAGTAGAGTCGGAATATCAAAAAAAGCATGTTTTTATGCAAAATATTGAACTTCCACTAGATTCATAAAATATTACAGTTTAATACAAAATCTGACACTAGTCCTCATCATTACATACACCGAAACATTGTAATAGAATAGTTTAAAAACAGATTATCGCATTTATTTACTAAATTCCCAACGTTGAGTTTTTTACAGCACTCGTTTTCATAGGGTTGAATGATGACTCCCTTAATCAGTTGTATGGATAAATTGGATTAGAATCCGCATTTACAGTTATCTAAAAAATATTACGGCCACCTTTAAAAATATTTCTTGTTTTATATATAAGTACCTTGAACTTCTTGGATACTCCAAAATATAACGCGCACGACGAGAACTCACAATTTTTTTAGGGATCACGATATTTCTAAATCCACAAGTACGTCGACGCCTTCATGGTTTCAAATCTGAATGGCGACTGCCCCCGCGATATGTTAACCACTGGTCAACTGCTAAGCCTTAATTAGACCGGCCAATTTAGGCCAATGTCGTTAAAATTACTGTTTAGGAAAAGTTGTACTGACTGTCAAGAGCAAGGTCTTAAATGCCAATGTAAAAGTTGGCTTGGAGGGCCTTAACTCGCACGGAAGTTGATTAACGGTCGACTACAGAAGTACACAATGTCCCAAGATACCTATCTAAGAGATGCAGTTATGCGTTAGAGGATATACACGACATTGCCATCTTGTGCAGGTATGCAGCAGAATGAGATGGCAATCCCTTAGATTGACCAATGATACCTCAATTTGTGGAGCTGGTTAAAATACAGTTCGAAACTAAGGCGGTTTTCATACTGGCGCCGCATTCGAATACAGTGACAGAGCGCGTGATATGCCTGTGCAGCTCACACACTCAAAAGTCGTAACATCGTAGTGTTGTCCCTTTCAAATTAATATGTAAGAAAGCAGGACGACGACTTTTTAATTTCTGCTCTATTTTGTATTGTCTATTTTCGTGGTTAATGTATATTGTGTTAATTGTGTGTAAATTGTTTTAATTGTGTGTTAATTATGTATGAGTCTTGTTACTCGAAATAAACAGATTTTAATTTAATTTAATTTTAATTTGCCAAGCTGTATGTATAGTTTGATTTAAGATATAAGTTTTCAACCGGTATTGCCGGTAATTAAAAGAGGCTTTATCCTTTTAAACACCATTTTGGGTGGTTGCGTCATTTATTTGTCAATATTTATTAATTTACTATAGGTATATTTGATTGCTTAGTGTCCAGTTAAAAATCATGATTTTCGGCAATGATCACGCTGAATTTTCTTAGTTTAAAAGAGAGCTGATGGCGCAATTAGAATTAACCCGAATGCGACGCGAAGATAGTCCGTAAATTTAGTACCTGCATAATATATAAAAACAGTATATCAATTAGCTAAAGCAATATTTCTAAAAAGAATATGAAAATTAATGGTTATAAGGTAAATTTCACGTGCAATAGCCAAACATCAGAATTAAGAACATGCTACTGAAAATATCACCTCAACAAAAGGAACCTTTTAGATTGAAGTGGTTAAGGTGTTCGATCGAGTTTTAAATAAGTTTTTTTTAAGCAAATAATTTATTAATATTGTCTTCTGTTACCGCGATTGTTATTCATTGAAATTAAACACTTTAGAACGGATTAATCGCGTTTATTAACACCATGATCCTACGTTTCGAGCCCTTTACAGCACTCGTTTTCACAGGGTTAAGATGATGACTGAGAGAATGCGAAGTCTCCCCGTCCCCGTCTCTGCCGGTGGTGGTGGTGGTGGTGGTGGGCTTTTCGGTACCACCAGCTTGGGATCCTGTTTTACATCTCATCAAGGATCAAGCACGACACAGAACTGGAAGACCTTAATGTGGACTTTGTTTGAAAAGATTGAAAACGGATAAAAGAGGCAAAATGGGGTAGTTTTCTTGTCGCTTCTTTCTGCTCCATAAGCCAGTTAGGGAAGCGTTCGTAAGTTGTATGTATGTTAATCCTCACAGGGTTTAAACATTTTAATTTTAATTATAGAATGCCCTTCAGGCTATGTATTACTAGCTTTATAAGCCCCTCTGGGCATTGTAGACCAACCTTTGTTTTTATTTTTAAATTATTTTTGTATGTAGGTAGTTTGCACAAGTAACTTTTTTGATTGACGGGGAGAATTCGCATTCTCTCAGTCATCATCTTAACCCTGTGAAAACGAGTGCTGTAAAGGGCTCGAAACGTAGGATCATGGTGTTAATAAACGCGATTAATCCGTTCTAAAGTGTTTAATTTCAATAAATAATTTATTATTTATGATTAATATTTTATTATTTGTATTAAGTAAGTAAACTATCTAGTTAATGCCTAAATCAAATGTAATTTTAAAGGCACAACATCTATTTATTACACACAATGTCAAACTATTTAGGACGTTGTATTTTGTCGTGTCGCGTCGTGTTTGTAAAAAGCTTAAATAATTTGGTCGTGTCGACGCCGTATTAATATACAAATATTTTGGAGTACCTATTACCTATATTCTTAAAAATTATAGCGTGCTTTGTTATAAATATCATGGATAATTATCTGAAGGGTCACATCGAGTGCGGAAAACATGATCAGGTTATATTTTGTAAGGTTAACTAAGATGTGAGAATTTCGACGCAAAATTTAACACCAAGTTAAAAAAAAAATATAATTTATTAAGACAAGACAACTAATGAAAGTATAGAAATTCGTTATTTTTCCTGTAAAAACATTATCCTAATAAAAACGTTTTATATGCCAATATATCACATTGACAGTGAAATAAATATTGTGCGACAGCGCCACGACTTGTTTCAATGAATCTGCAACACTAATGGTATACGGGGTATGAATGGTATAATAATAAACAAACCTGCTAAAGGTTCTAGAAGGTATAGTTTAGTTATTAGCGAACAATAAAAAGCGACTATATGTGACTATATACGATTTTAAGATACATGGTAAATATCCCGTTTTAAATTGTAAGTAGTTATAATACATGTGGCTAACCTAACTTCGCAGTTTAATTAAGAAAATTTGACAAATTTTGCAAGCATTTACTAGGCACATATGTTAATTAAAGTATTTAAAATTTAAACCTTACTTCCCGCGCCTACCCATGACAATTTCTTTTTAATTCGGTTTACGTCATCCTTACATCCGTTTTTTTTTAGACCCAAGTAAAATGTATGTACTTTAACAAAAAAAAATCGTTATTGCATTTTGCATATAAAGGAGGTATGTCATTACGCGACGATGTCCGTGCGTCTTAAAACGAAGTTATTTAATTCAGTTGCGAAGATATGGTAAAGAATATTGGTTGCAGCTGACGAATGTTGCATATCAATATAGGAAGTGGTGACGACAAGACAAGACAAAGCAACTGTTTTAAAAAAACCTTTTCAAAATCTGTTAGATTCACTTAGCTCGAGTATCCAAATTCCTGAATAAGTTTTGTTTGTTAAGAAATATGTTTTTGATAAGTACCTACACGATATTGTCAACTGTACTTTTTATTAACAGTCATCATTACCCGTTGAGACAATCCTCACAAACCCAAACTCAGTGGGGTTGCGTAGTTTTGTAATGACTTTAGGGAATACTAAAAGTCCTAGACTCTAGAGGACTCTCAAGAAATCTGGACTCTCTCTGGCCGTTAGAATATTTTAGGCTTACTAGTCCGTGGACCAGCAAGCCAAAAATAATAAATAATTATAACAAAAATAATGAAAATTTCATGATTTCTTTTTATATCGAGTTTTTACAAGGCCATCTTGACGTTATAGTAAATAAAAATGTAAGGTGTAGATATTTAATGACCTTAAATTTAATTGTATAAAATGTTTGGTTAAAGTAAAATGGTTAAAGTCCCATAAAAGTAAAATTTAAATGAATTCCAGTCTAAAATGAAATCCACTGACTGTACACTTGGTGTACAAAAGAAAAACGATTTAGGGGCTGACAACACCTAATTCAATTTATCATCCCGCACGTATCTTCCTTCTAATAAGAAAATAATGATTGACGCGATCAAAAGTTACCCCCGTAAACCCATCATATATAACCCGTCTAGTTTGTATAAATTAGTAACCCAATTGCCCGAGAGATAGCACTGTGGTCTACTTCGCGCTGTTAAGATTTTTCCGGAGTTGATGGGGTCGGGACCGGGACGGGTGTGATCGAAAGTATCATCGAATTGTTAATTATTATAAGCATATATATATTGAGCATAGTATCTATTAAAACACTTTTTAAGATTGCCTATTGTGACGGACGGTAAACTGCGGAACCCTACACTGAGCATGGCCTGACATGCTCTTGGCCGGTTTTTAAGAGCGGGCAGAGTGTTTGCCGCGGACACGAAATAGGCATTTAGCGGCCCCGCACTGCTCGCTATCTGTGTGCGTGCGCGCACGCACACTACTACACCGGCGCGTCATTATTCGGGCGTTAAAAGGTTATAACTTAGAAATCTTAGAATTCCTCATTTTTATAATCCTTTGATACAGATATTGTATTAATTCACCTAATATTTGTTCGGTTTTTCCAAATGATTTTATTATTTGTGTTTGTATTTAGTACTAAAGAAAGGTACCATTCTGTCGGTTGTTGATAAGGTTCATTTCTAAACTAATATTTATGACATTCGCGCCTTATCGACAACCGGCAGAATGGCAAAGTGCCTTTTTCTAAATAAAAGCACATTTTTTATGATTTCATATGTGGCTATTTACGGCTAAAGGTACCTTATGGACGGTCGGCGCTTACGTCGCGTTGCAGCGCATTATTATCAGCGTCTTTGTTAACAGCGTAAGCGCCGATCGTCCATAAGGTACCTTTCACCGCAAAACGTCACATATTATGAAATCGTTAAAAAATTGTGTCGTTTTCTTGGTAAAAGTACCACATTGTCGCCTGTTGATAAGGTTTTCCAAGTGATTCTTTATGACAGAAGCGCCTTATCATTCTTATCAATAAGCGACAATGTGGTATCTTTCTTTACCCAGAAAACGTCACTTTTATAATATTGATTATATCAATATTTATAAATTTTGTAAGGTTGACTCCGATTTGGATAAAAATCGATATCCGAGGATCCGACGAAGTGATTAACATGAATCCAGAGTCAAAATGGTAAAATATTGTAAAAACCGACGCCATCTTGGATTTTGTAAGATCAACTCCGATTTAGATAAAAATTGATATCTGACGATCCGGCGGGGTCCTTAACATGAATCTAGAATCAAAATCGTTAAATATTGTAAAAAGCGACGCCATCTTGGACTTTGTGAGATTAACTCCGATTTGGATAAAAATCGATATCCGAGGATCCGACGGAGTGATTAACATGAATCCAGAGTCAAAATTGTAAAATAATGTAAAAACCGACGCCATCTTGGACTTTGTGAGATTAACTCCGATTTGGATAAAAATCGATATCTGACGATCCGGCGGGGTCCTTAACATGAATCCAGAATCAAAATCGTTAAATATTGTAAAAAGCGACGCCATCTTGGATTTTGTGAGATTAACTGCGATTTGGATAAAAATCGATATCTGAGGATCCGGCGGGGTGATTAACACGAATCTTGAGTCAAAATTGTAAAATATTGTTAAAACCGACGCCATCTTGGATTTTGTAAGATCAACTCCGATTTGGATAAAAATTGATATCTGGCGATCCGGCGGGGTCCTTAACATGAATCTAGAATCAAAATCGTAAAATATTGTAAAAAGCGACGCCATCTTGGATTTTGTGAGCTTAACTCCGATTTGGATAAAAATCGATATCCGAGGATCCGACGGAGTGATTAACATGAATCCAGAGTCAAAATTGTAAAATAATGTAAAAACCGACGCCATCTTGGATTTTGTAAGATCAACTCCGATTTGGATAAAAAATTATATCTGACGATCCGGCGGGGTCCTTAACATGAATCCAGAATCAAAATCGTTAAATATTGTAAAAAGCGACGCCATCTTGGACTTTGTGAGATTAACTCCGATTTGGATAAAAATCGATATCTGACGATCCGGCGGGGTCCTTAACATGAATCCAGAATCAAAATCGTTAAATATTGTAAAAAGCGACGCCATCTTGGATTTTGTGAGATTAACTGCGATTTGGATAAAAATCGATATCTGAGAATCCGGCGGGTTGATTAACATGAATCTTGAGTCAAAATTGTAAAATATTGTTAAAACCGACGCCATCTTGGATTTTGTAAGATCAACTCCGATTTGGATAAAAATTGATATCTGACGATCCGGCGGGGTCCTTAACATGAATCCAGAATCAAAATCGTTAAATATTGTAAAAAGCGACGCCATCTTGGACTTTGTGAGATTAGCTCCGATTTGGATAAAAATCGATATCTGAGGATCCGGCGGGGTGATTAACATGAATCTTGAGTCAAAATTGTAAAATATTGTTAAAACCGACGCCATTTTGGATTTTGTGAGATTAACTGCGATTTGGATAAAAATCGATATCTGAGGATCCGGCGGGGTGATTAACACGAATCTTGAGTCAAAATTGTAAAATATTGTTAAAACCGACGCCATCTTGGATTTTGTAAGATCAACTCCGATTTGGATAAAAATTGATATCTGACGATCCGGCGGGGTCCTTAACATAAATCTAGAATCAAAATTGGAAAATATGGTAAGAATCGACGCCATCTTGGATTTTGTGATATCAACTCCGATTTGGATAAAAATCGTCAGATATCGATTTTTATCCAAATCAGAGATAATTTTCCAAAATCCAATTTGGCGTCGGTGTTGACATTATTTAACAATTTTGACTATGGATTCATGTTATGGACCCCGCTGAATCGTCAGATATCGATTTTTATCCAAATCGGAGTTAATCTCACAAAATCAAAGATGGCGTCACTTATTACAATATTATACAGTTTTGATTCTGGATTCATGTTAAGGACCCCGCCGGATCATGAGATATCGATTTTTATCCAAATCAGAGTTTATCTTACAAAATCCAATATGGCGTCAGTGTTGACGTTAATTAACAATTTTGACCATGGATTCATGTTATGGACCCCGCCAGATCGTCAGATATCGATTTTTATCCAAATCAGAGTTAATTTTACAAAATCCAATATGGCGTCTATTCTTACCATATTTTCCAATTTTGACTTAAGATTCATGTTAGTCACCCTGCCGGCTCCTCAGATATCGATTTTTATCCAAATCGCAGTTAATCTCAAAAAATCCAAGATGGCGTCGCTTTTGACAATATTTTACGATTTTGATTCTGGATTCATGTTTAGGACCCCGCCGGATCGTCATATATCGATTTTTATCCAAATCAGAGTTGATCTTACAAAATCCAAGATGGCGTCGGTTTTAACGATATTTTACAATTTTGACTCAAGATTCATGTCAATCACCCCGCCGGATCCTCAGATATCGATTTTTATCCAAATCTGAGCTAATCTCACAAAATCCAAGATGGCGTCGCTTTTGACAATATTTGACGATTTTGATTCTGGATTCATGTTAAGGACCCCGCCGGATAGTCAGATATCGATTTTTATCCAAATCGGAGTTTATCGCACAAAATCCAAGATGGCGTCGTTTTTTGCAATATTTTACGATTTTGATTCTGGATTCATGTTAAGGACCCCGCCGGATAGTCAGATATCGATTGTTATCCAAATCGGAGTTAATTTTACAAAATCCAAGATGGCGTCGCTTTTTACAATATTTTACGATTGTGATTCTGGATTCATGGTAAGGACCCCGCCGGATCGTCAGATATCGATTTTTATCCAAATCGGAGTTAATCTCACAAAATCCAAGATGGCGTCGGTTTTAACAATATTTTACAATTTTGACTCAAGATTCATGTTAATCACCCCGCCGGATCCTCAGATATCGATTTTTATCCAAATCGGAGCTAATCTCACAAAATCCAAGATGGCGTCGCTTTTTACAATATTTGACGATTTTGATTCTGGATTCATGTTAAGGACCCCGCCGGATAGTCAGATATCGATTTTTATCCAAATCGGAGTTGATTTTACAAAATCCAAGATTGCGTCGGTTTTTACAATATTTTACAATATTGATCCTAGATTCATATTATGGTCCCCACTGGATCCTCAGATATCGATTTTTATCCAAATCGGAGTTTATCGCACAAAATCCAAGATGGCGTCGCTTTTTGCAATATTTTACGATTTTGATTCTGGATTCATGTTAAGGACCCCGCCGGATAGTCAGATATCGATTGTTATCCAAATCGGAGTTGATTTTACAAAATCCAAGATGGCGTCGCTTTTTACAATATTTTACGATTTTGATTCTGGATTCATGTTAAGGACCCCGCCGGATCGTCAGATATCAATTTTTATCCAACTCGGAGTTGATCTCACAAAATCCAAGATGGCGTCGCTTTTTACAATATTTTACGATTTTGATTCTGGATTCATGTTAAGGACCCCGCCGGATCCTCAGATATCGATTTTTATCCAAATCGGAGTTGATCTTACAAAATCCAAGATGGCGTCCGTTTTAACAATATTTTACAATTTTGACTCTGGATTCATGTTAAGGACCCCGCCGGATAGTCAGATATCGATTTTTATCCAAATCGGAGTTGATTTTACAAAATTCAAGATGGCGTCGGTTTTAACAATATTTTACAATTTTGACTCAAGATTCATGTTAATCACTCCTTCGGATCCTTAGATATCGATTTTTATCTAAATCGGAGTTAAGCTCACAAAATCCAAGATGGCGTCACTTTTTACAATATTAAAATTTTACGATTTTGATTCTGGATTCATGTTAAAGACCCCGCCGGATCGTCAGATATCAATTTTTATCCAAATCGGAGTTGATCTTACAAAATCCAAGATGGCGTCGGTTTTAACAATATTTTACAATTTTGACTCAAGATTCATGTTAATCACCCCGCTGGATCCTCAGATATCGATTTTTATCCAAATCGGAGCTAATCTCACAAAATCCAAGATGGCGTCGCTTTTTACAATATTTGACGATTTTGATTCTGGATTCATGTTAAGGACCCCGCCGGATAGTCAGATATCGATTTTTATCCAAATCGGAGTTGATTTTACAAAATCCAAGATGGCGTCGGTTTTTACAATATTTTACAATATTGATCCTAGATTCATGTCATGGTCCCCACTGGATCCTCAGATATCAATTTTTATCCAAATCGGAGTTTATCGCACAAAATCCAAGATGGCGTCGCTTTTTACAGTATTTTACGATTTTGATTCTGGATTCATGGTAAGGACCCCGCCGGATCGTCAGATATCGATTTTTATCCAAATCGGAGTTTATCTTACAAAATCCAAGATGGCGTCGGTTTAAACAATATTTAACAAATTTGACTCAAGATTCATGTTAATCACCCCGCCGGATCCTCAGATATCGATTTTTATCCAAATCGAAGTCAACCTTACAAAATTTATAAATATTAATGTAATAAATATAATTTATAATTTTTTAATATATTTGTAAATATCTGCTCCATCATCAGACCTTGGAAACCATGCATGGCCCAAGTGCTCGTCGAATCAAAACTAACGAGTCTAAACACGAAGGTATTCTATCAACTGGTTCCTGAGTACCAGTTGACACTTTACTGCTCCACCATCAGACCTTGGACACCATGTATAGCCCAAGTGCTCGTCAAAACAAAATCTACGAGTCTGAACACGAAGGTATTCCACCCACTGGTTCCTGAGTACCGGTTGACACCTTTCTGCTCCATCATCAGACCTTGGACACCACTCACGATCCAAGTGCTCGTCAAAACAATACAAATGACTCCAAACATGGGGGTATTACATCAACTACTGCCCGAGTTCCGGTGGCCGCCTTTCTGCTCCATCATCAGACCTTGGACACCACCTACGGCCCAAGTGCTCGCCTAACCAAACCTTACGAGCCCAAACACAGGGGTATTACATCAACTACTTCCTGAGTTCCGCTGGTCATCTTTCTGCTCCATCATCAGACCTTGGACACCAGTCACGGTCCAAGTGCCCGCCAAAACAATACAAATGAGTCCAAACACGGGGGTATTACATCAACTACTTCCTGAGTTCCGGTGGTCATATTTCTGCTCCATCATCAGACCTTGGACACCACTCACGGTCCAAGTGCTCACCAGAACAAACCTAACGAGCCCAAACACGGGGGTATTACATCAACTACTTCCTGAGTTCCGGTGGTCATCTTTCTGCTCCATCATCAGACCTTGGACACCACTCACGGTCCAAGTGCTCACCAGAACAAACCTAACGAGCCCAAACACGGGGGTATTACATCAACTACTTCCTGAGTTCCGGTGGTCATCTTTCTGCTTCATCATCAGACCTTGGACACCAGTCACGGTCCAAGTGCCCGCCAAAACAATACAAATGAGTCCAAACACGGGGGTATTACATCAACTACTTCCTGAGTTCCGGTGGCCACCTTTCTACTCCGTCATCAGACCTTGGACATCTTCTACGGTCCAAGTGACACTATATACAATGAGGTATAAACGAAACTAACTCTGTGTGTCATTCATTTTGAACTGGTTGCTATTGCCTATTTCCTTTGGAAACACAAAAAATGGTAAAAAAATTCTTATACCGTTTTGCTACCTATAACGCAGTATACGTACACAATGAACATCGATTTATTTCAAGATGTAGACGCTCCGCAGAGAGACGTGGTGTCGCTTCGAACATTCGGGGCCGACTGACTATTTCGAGTGTTGCTCACTTGTTATATTTCAACGATCAGATTCCATAGTAATTTTGTATGGCGGATTTTTAGGACGTTTTAAAAAAATCATAATTAATTAATGAACCAGTATTATGTAACAAGACTATACGAATTCAGTAGCTTGTATATTTGAGATTGGATAGAGTTAGTTTTTAAAAATAAAGCAAATGATTTTTCATTCACTTTGGCATAAACGCTGACACGCGTTTTTCTCAATTTTGCTGCGTCTTTGCGTAGACATATTTACTAAACTGTACATTATTGTAGATTATAAATATACGAATATGGTAGACACACTCTTTGAGATAATAACTACATGCATCTTGTATGTCTTTGCAAATAATTGAGGACGCCACAGTCTTAACCGTAACTGTCGTTTACGTTGAAAACACTCTGCCCCCTCTTAATTTAACGAAATCGGCTCTATAAAAAATAATTGCAAAGATTGGTCTTAAATTCATCATTAAACGGTTCTTTGTCTTTATTTTTTTGACTTGAGCATTTGCAATTAACATCACAAATCCATTATCCTCATATCTAAAACTTAGACGCGTCACATTTCACAAATATTCCACGGTTTTGGTTATTTTAATAGTTTTCGTGTTTTTTCCTTCTAAAACCAGGCCGGCCGGTGATAGTGCGATCTCGTTTACTCCGATACAAATAGTGTCGTCAAGCTCACCCCATTTAACTTGTGCAATAAGTGGGTCTGGCATCACCTATAAATACACCATGCCTGGTAGTCGGTGAGATGACGAGGATTTGTTGCTGATGACCTACGTGGATTTCCTATACTAACATAATATTCTCACAGGATCTAAAAGTCGCCTCCACCTCCCCTTACAGCGACCCCGTTCCTCTCGTTAAGGTTTTCTCTGAGTTATTATGCAGGCTGGTGAATTCACACTTGAGAAATGAGTCATAAAACAACTGAGAAAGATCATCTATGCATTGATATGTAGGACAATTATTATTCTAGCACTCACCATAGATAAACTCGCACACAACCTCCGTCTTTCCCGTCGCTGGCGCGTCTACCCTCCAACCCACCGTATAAAAACAACACCCCGTTCTACCTTCTACCGGTGATATAGACTCGAACGCGACTGCCAGCGCCATCTACATGTTACCTTCGGCAACTATGAGCCAGTTCGCGATAGTTCGCGACAAATAGACAGTGCGCGATGATTTAGGTGTTGTCAGCCTCTTTAGCTTAAAGTTAGATGCGTTTTGTCTGGCCCACGAACTTCATTGTCCATTTTTTTCCCCGGATCCTTTTATACAGATTTTAGATCGTAGTTGAGGGTACCCGCTGTTTAAAAGTGACTCAGTTAAATAAGCTTATTTAAGTGATTCACTTTACTCAGAGTGGCTCATATAGGTACTTAATACTCATTTGACATTCTCCAATCATAATTAACTGCTAAACTACTGGTGATTTCTGTTAATAGAAGTCCTGTGTAATCACTAATCACCCATAATTATAATGCCCAAGCTTTAATCTGTATTATCTGCTGCACATATTTAGTCACGCCTAAAGGGGCTCCATTATAAAATCATGGTCGAAGACTCGAAGCTTGGCTTATTACTGCGAACATCGATCGTTCGACAATTTGTCTATTTATGTATCGCCCTTTCTATCGCACTTGCTTATTACAACATTTCCAGCGAAAGAGATGCCAGATACGATATTATTCGCGGTTCGCCCTTTATTTTAACTTGGGGCAGGTCCTTTGTTGTTGACTGTGCCGATTAAATTAACATAAATAACTTGAATCATTATCATCATTATCACATTTCAGTCATAGGACGTCCACTGCTAGACACATGCCTCCTCAATAGATTTTTATATTGGCCGGATAGAAGCAGCCCGCATCAAGCAAGTCCCTGCAACCCTTACCAGGTCGCCCAACCATCTTGCAGGTTGTCGGTTGCCGCACTACGCTGTGCTTGCTAATACGTGGTCTTCACTTAAGAACCTTTTTGCCCCAATGACCATCGGTTCTTCGAGCTATGTACACTGCCCTTTATCACTTTACCTTGCTTACCCGGTTCGCTGTCGAAAACTTTAGTTCGTTTACGGATCTCCTCAGGATTCGATCTCGTAGAGAGATCCCGAACATAGTTCTCTCCACAGCTCGCTGTGTGACTCTGAACTTCCTTAAAAGGCCCTAGTTAGACACCACATCTCACAGTCTGTTGGAAGTATAACGCTGGCCATCTATTCAGTTTGAATTTGAATTTGTCAAGGCCCGTATTCTTTCTGTTGTCTCTCTATGATTTTCCTTTTGTAAACATGTATGTCACATTGTACAATTTATTATAATATACTAAATATTTACATAATAATATCTCACTGTGTTATCACTCTACTCTGCCTACATTATAAAAGGTTATGTGCTACATGTGATGTGTAAATATTTTGTGAAAATATTATAATTTTACTCGAAACATGGATGAGTATACCAACTCGAAAGTTACTATGGAAAAGCTTAAAGGTACCATTAATTATAGAGATTGGGCATTTCAAATGCAAAATATACTTGTGTTCGAGGATTTGTGGCAGTGTATTACGGGAAAAACAGAAACCGCAGGTGAGAACGCTGACAAATTAGCTCGTAAAGAGGAGAAGGCTCGTGCGAGACTATGTTTGAGTGTAGACAAATCGTGCTATCCCCACATTGTGCAGGCGAAGACTGCGAAGGATGTTTGGGATGCCTTGAGGAAGGCGTACGATGACACCGGGTTGCATAGAAGATTGTCGTGTCTGCGAACTTTATGCTCGATTAAACTAGAACAGTTCGATAGTATGGAGATTTATGTCAACGAGATCTTGTCACTTGCTGAACAATTGAGTAGCATGAAGAAACCTCTTGACGATGAATTTCTGGCTGCTATTATGCTTCAAGGGTTGCCTCAAGAATATGAGCCCATGATAATGGCTTTGGAGCACTCAAGCATGGACATAACGACAGATATGGTAAAAACTAAGCTTCTTCAAGATAATCGATGGAAAGGGAGCGCTGGTAGCAGCGATGACTGCTTGTTTACACGGAATCGTGGCAATGACAAGACCAGTTCCCGAGGCGAGAAGAATGCCTCAAGTACATCAAAACACGCTAGTACCTCATCGAATGCGAACAAATTGTGGTGTTGGAAGTGTCATTCAAAAGGCCACGTCAAGAAAGATTGTCCTCAGTTGAAGCGCAATGGAGCGACGTCGACTTCTATGGTCTTATCTGCACTTAACATTGACAGTTCCTGGATAATCGATTCTGGTGCGACGGACAATATGTCAGGATGTCAAGAGTGGTTCGAATCTCTTGATGGATCGTCTACAAGAGAGGTTACGACTCAGAAGAAAGTTTGTGATGTATGTCTTAAGGGTAAGCAATCCCGCGCTCCCTTTGAGACTAATCATAATAAACAGGTGGCCAACGCGCGGCTGGCGCTCATTCATAGTGACGTCATGGGCCCGATGCCGACCACTTCTCTCGGAGGCAAGCGCTACGTCCTCACGTTCCTAGATGACTACTCCAGGAAGGTGATCGTCTATCCCATAGCAAAGAAGAGTGATGTGTGAGGTGAAGTTGAGGAGGAGACGTCGGAGACTACGCCGGTTGAGGCGGAGCCAGAGCACAATTTGGCCGAGTCTTCAGATTACCCCCTTGAGGCGGAGCCAGAAACAGTTCCAAATGCACCAAATGATCCTGTCGAGTTGGAGTGTGAACGCGAGCCAAGTGAAGATTCGGTAGTATTGCCTGAATTGGCACCAGAGTCTACTGGTCACCGATATAACCTACGTCCACGTATGCCTGATACAACTTGTACTATTACTAACGTTTGTAATGTGACAGAACCCATTGAGCCACGTACTGTCAAAGAAGCTTTGAGTTGTGAAGATAAAGAGCTATGGCAGAAGGCCATGAAGGAAGAAATTGATTCTTTTATCTTACACGGTGCTTGGGAGCTTACTGAAAAACCAGTTGACAAGAACGTCGTTAAAAACAAGTGGATTTTTACCCTTAAACGAGACTCGGACGGGAATATTACACGTTATAAGGCAAGGTTGGTAGCGAAAGGCTTTACCCAAAGATATGGAGAAGATTTCCATGAAACTTTTTCGCCGGTGGTTCGTCACTGTTCTATCAGATTGTTGCTATCTCTGGCTGTGGAAATGAACCTTAAGATTGATCATTTAGACGTGCAGACAGCGTTCCTAAATGGAGATTTGCAGGAGGAGATCTTTATGCACCAACCGGAGGGTTTCATATGTCCTGGGAGTGAGAACAAAGTCTATAGATTGCGAAAAGCCGTTTATGGGTTGAAGCAAGCTTCGCGATCTTGGTACCAAAAGGTAAAAGAAGTATTATTTTCTTTGGGATACCGACAGTGTAAACAAGAGGACTGCATCTTCATTAAGAGGTCAGGTGAGTCGATTGTTTTTATCGCTCTGTATGTTGACGATTTTTTCGTTTTCTATAATGATAAATGTCTGGCTGAGACGTTAAAAAGTTCTTTGTTAAAGGTTTTTAAACTCAAAGACTTAGGCCCGGTACGAAACATGTTAGGGATAAAAGTAGATCGTGATGCAACTTCCATTAAACTTAGTCAGGAAAAGCGGATTGACAATTTGTTAGATCGTTTCGGCATGACAGACTGTAAGCCTGTAAAGTCTCCCATGATAACTAACATTAGTTCTGTCAGTGAGAGTTATAATAATGCTACGAATAATATTGTACCGAAGTTTCCGTACCAAGAGTTGATTGGTTGTCTTATGTATTTATGTGTTACTACGCGACCTGATATTTCGTTTGCCGTGTCATATCTTAGCAAATTTAACAGTTGTTATACGGAATTCCACTGGAATCAAGCTAAGCGTATACTGCGATATCTTAAAGGTACTAAGAAAAATGCTTTAGTATTTAAGAAGTCAAATGTAAAACCTTTTCTTGAGGGTTACTCAGATGCGGATTGGGCGGCGGACCCTGATCGAAAGTCGTACACAGGGTATGTGTTTAAATACGGCGGTAATGCGATATCTTGGGGTAGCTATAAACAGTCTTGCATATCGCTTTCGTCGACCGAGGCGGAGTATTGCAGCTTGAGCGAAGCGAGCAGAGAAGCGGTCTTCCTGCAAGCTTTAATTAGGGAATTGTTAATGAAGACTAGTTGTAAAATAGTGATGTATTGTGACAATCAATCTGCTATTCAGCTTGCTACCAATCATACTCTTCACAGACGGAGCAAGCACATAGAAATAAGATTTCATTACGTTAGAGATATGTTTGATAGATTTAATGTAGAAATTGTATACATCCCAACGGATGCTATGATAGCAGATGTGTTTACTAAGCCCCTGGGCTGTGTCAAGCACGAGGCGTTCACTCGGCAGCTAGGCGTGGCATGAAGCCATGATGATGCCCACGTTATGGGGGGGTGTTGGAAGTATAACGCTGGCCATCTATTCAGTTTGAATTTGAATTTGTCAAGGCCCGTATTCTTTCTGTTGTCTCTCTATGATTTTCCTTTTGTAAACATGTATGTCACATTGTACAATTTATTATAATATACTAAATATTTACATAATAATATCTCACTGTGTTATCACTCTACTCTGCCTACATTATAAAACAGTCACCTGCCCTGTATAAAGGCCGCAACATATGTGACACGTCTTTACGGCTGTCCAAATAAAATTGGGGCTAATTTAAAGTCAATTTATGAATACAGACATTAAAATAAAAAATATAACGCATAAACCATTTAGTCTGTTTTGCGAAGATTAAAGTAGATAAGTTCATCTTTACAGATAAATTCCTCGGTTCCGTCGGTCCACATCCACACTGGAATAATTTTCAGGATGCTTAAAATGATGAATGTGATAAATAATATACCGGGTGTTGCCTGTAACAGGAGCAATCAATTTAATCGTAGCTAGCCCTCGCCAAACAAAACAACGTTTGTTCAGCGACTTTTAAAAATAACTTGTGTTTTGATTTTTATTACACTTTAAAGTTTATTAGAAGACGCAATGTAGGTACCTACTGCGAATTTTGACATTTTGATGTTAACGAACATTAAAAACATTATGTAGTTTCTATGAAAAAGTGAAAACCTACAGAGTTTTTTTTTTATAATTTATTGTTTAATACAGTAAAATTACAGTGTTATAAATGCAAGACCCATCATAGGCAAAACCTTGAGGAGGTTTGTGTGCCGATGGGGAGTTCGAAATTATATTATTTGTTACACTAGTGTTAGTAACTTATAAATAAATACTTGTTAGTCTACTAATCTTAGTATATAAAACTCATGTCTTTACAATTTAGTAAGTACAATTTGACATTTTTTTAAATGTATTTACTAGCTTAGCGTAGCTTTTCAATACCTGTTCAGGGAAATCATTTATTAGTTTAGGTAGTATATATGTGCATAACCTAGTTCCATATAAGTTTTTATATTTTGGTAAACAATACATATTTTGGTTCTGTATCCTTCTAAGTTTTGTACATCTTTTATTTATTTTAAGTTTTGTAACATTATGAAATTCGTCCAATAATATACTTAATTTAGGTTTTTTGTACTGGTAGTATATTACAATATTTAAATAGTTGCGTATAATCCGATTCGTATTTCTTTTTAATATGCTTAGGTCCAATCGTTTTTAATAATCTTATCTGTAGGTTATAAATTTTTTCTATATATGTTTTAAAGGTTCTACCGTAAGTACTCAAGGCATAACCAATCACCGAGTCAGCGAGGGCTAGGTACAAAATACGCAGGGTTCTGTACGGTAATTTGTGCCTTAGGATAGACAGTTTACATAGGATGGCTCTTAACTTTTCACCTACCTCATGAGTACCTACATCATTTTAAAAACTTGTTAAACAAAAGTTGTTAGGTTTGAGGAGTACTACCTGCGATTTAATTTATTGCTCAGGTTACAGGCAACACCCGGTATATGGGCTTCCACTAAGTCCCTGCTTACATAGATTTTTGCTCCGTGTAGGGCAGAACGTCGTACCTAATTGGCGTAAATCCTTAACTTATAAAAGTTATAAAACGTAGTTATAAATTATTTATTTATTTATTTCAAAAAACAGTTTACAGCATAACAGTAAAAACCAAAGCACTGCAACCATAAAATAAAAAACCAAAACATATAAAACTTAACACTACTTATAATTTAATTTAGGCGACGTAACTACGTGGCTCCGTTGCGTCGTCTGATCAGGCGTAGGATTCGGCAGGTTACCCCGGAACCGCCGAAACACGACAGTCACGACGCCCTTCGGCCAGAAGTCTGGGCTCGCAATGGTGTCCATCAGCGGCCACGGCACGCGCACCACAAACGAGCTGATGTGCACGTTACACGTTATATCCCTTTCTAACAAAGACAAATTTTAAATTGACGGAAAGGTACGGTACGGTAGGTAGGTAGGTAGGTATTTATCTTTTTATCCTTAGTTGTGTAATTTAATTATTTTCGGTGCACCCACCTTAATTATTTCTGTTTGGGCCTATGGTTGACTGGTAGAGAATGCCCAAAGGCATTAAGTCCGCCTTTTGTACACTATTTTACGTGCAATAAAGTTTAAAATAAATAATAATAAATAATAAAGGTACAAATTATCATTTACCGCGTTTTATACTTATATTTGCCAGATGTTTGTGAATTTACCATACCTAAGTCTGTTACCCGTATATTTAATTTGTGCTGCGATAAAATAAAACAACGGAAGACATGTGATTATAATTTTATTTATCAAGGATACTCGAGCAATTTCAGTGATTAATTAATTATGTGTAATTTTATATTATCATTAAGGTTTTCCTGGCACTAACCTCTATTTTGTGCTGACGATGACGTGCGGTGAGGAAAACACGTGGAAGTTCCGACCATATTCCAGCTTAGCCATGCCATGGTATAACTGGTACTTATAAGTGCCCTTGGCAAAAAATATATTCGTTTAACAAATTTGTATGAGAGCGTTATTGGGCCGTTCTCCTTTTTTACCGACATCATCATCATTATCAGCTGAACGACGTCCACTGCTGGACATAGGCCTCCCCCACAGACTGCCACAAAGATCGGTCGTGGGCTGCCCGTATCCAGTGGACACTCGCAGCCTTTACCAGGTCGTCGGTTCACCTTGTGGGGGGCTTTCCACGCTGCGTCGTCCGGTGCGTGAACACTCGAGAACTCACCGACCACACTGGTGATCGGATTATTTTACTTATCATTTGGGGGGTTCCGGACCCGGGTATGTCCTAGATAAAAGTAAAACTACGTCCAAAACCACCGGTGGATGGGTAGCAGCATCCCTTTAATACAGTGAATCCAATTGCAATCGCCAACCCGCCTGCCAAGCGTAGCGAATAAGGCATGAAACCCCCCAAATGATAAGAATTTAATTAATATGTTCTTTATATGTAGGAGGCAAATGTCTGATAATTTAGTTTACCTTATCAGTATAGTGCAAAAGTACTTGTTACTTCCCTGGTTAGTGACTGTAAACTTACCTACATTATTAAAGTCAAAACACCACCACTCTGATACGGTGTTTCTAGAAAGTCACTGAAAAGTGAAATATAGCGTTTTCATTTCACACGTCACGAAAAATCCGAAATATCGAGAAAATTGCGTTTCATTGTCGGTAAAAAAGGAGAACGGCCTTATTAATTAGTGGCGGGCGACTTTTAAACCGAAGGTTTAGTAAGTAAGTTTCTTGGAAATTATCTATGAAATATCATTTAATATTTACCAATCGCTTTTCGACGAAAGAAGACATCTTGAGGAAACTGGCTTAATACCATTAGGCCTAGTTTCCTATCTGGGTTTTAAGGTCAGGTCAGCGCTAATTGTCTGCCATTTAACTCTAGTTTTCGTACTCGGGTTCCAATAGGATTCAAACAGGAAAAGCTTTATTAAAGAAAAGGTAATAAATAATGCTTTCGGTTAATTGTTTTTTAATCCAATTAAAATTTGGTGAAAATTACCAATTCCAGCTAGTAAAATAAATAAATATTATGGGAATCTTACCTACACAAATCGACCCAGTCCCACGGTAAGCTCAATAAGGCTGTGTTGTGGGTACTTAGAGACGACGTTATGTATAATAGATAGAAACATATAAATATTGAAATATAGAAAATATCCATAACTCAGGAACAAATATTCGTGATAAACACACAAATAAATGCCCTGACCAGTATTCGAACCCGGGACCTCCTTTATCGTAGGCAGGATCACTACCGACTAGGCTAGGAGGCCGTTTAATTGATTAGTAATTTGAACTTTTTACGTTGTTAAGTAACTAAATACGGTCAGCTGTAGTGTTAAGTGACCCTCCCTGCATAGAAAGTTAAGTATGCTGGGTCACTTAACTTTGCAGCTGACTGTACATACATATTCATACAATCAGTGTGTTGAGACAATTTAAGAGTGGGTCAATTAATTTAACTGCTTCTCCTGCTGACTTTAGGTATATAATTATAAACAGGATTGATTTGCGAAAGTATAATATACGAGTATAGTTCAAATGTACATAGGTATATTGCTTACTAAATACTGGCTGTTATAGTCAATTTAGTTATTAAAACCTAAATTGAAATTGTTTAATATCTCTCCGGAATAATGAAAACCTGTCATAAGAACTAATGTCGATAGACACCACTTTAAAAATGTTCTCGTTTTTATACTTACGTGCCTGCATACTCTTTTTAGCAATTCGGTTTATTTAGTATGTACGAATAAAGCTCATAAGGAGAATGTAATTTCATAAGCGCCTACATAAAGTATCATCGCAAGAAAGAAAACTTATTATATTTTGCTCATATGAGTTAGGTGAAGCTGTTAGCCTTAGCGTGTTCTTTGTTCTAAGTTCTAAGGAATTCAGAGAACTCCTCAAAATTGAACGGCACGTGCATTGTGATAAGAGGGTATTCATAATTAGCTTGGCCATTTTCTTACTGAAGCCATCATTTTGCTGGAGTGGACCTGATGTTGAAGATCAGGGATGGCATAGTGGAACTGCTCGATAATTTCCAGTCTGTCATCCAATTTAACACATTGTTATTTTGTTTGCGACCTTGGACCTTGTGGACCACAAGGTTCGATTTTACTTCAGATGTCATGATGGAAGCCCTGAGACATTAAGAAAGCTCCTCAAATTTCAAAGGTACACATGTGGTAAATTGGATATTTTTGAAGTAAACTCGCTAACTCAAACTAATTTAAAAATTCACTTTTACCGGGAAGCCCAAATGAAGCCGTTTTTTCTTAAAAAATAATAATAGGATAAAGCGGGGGCATTGAGCAATTTTGGAATCAAAGCCCTATATTTTCTTAATGGTTTGCTCCAGAAAAATGAAACTCACTTTGATTGCTAGAAAATTTATCTGGCTATTAATAATGCCCTACATGTTTTATTGTATCGTGCATTATTTAGCAAATATTTGCTCTAAAGTAATAAAATCAGAATCGCTCAACTTACCCCTATAGTTAGGTAAATTGAGCATATGTATGGGGTAAATTGAGCAGAGATACAGATAACATTTATCTGATAAACTATTCAAAAAAATTTTGTTTCTATATACTCATGAATATGAGTTTACTTACACATATACATAAAAATCAAACTCATAATCATAACTCTTATATCCGAAATCAACGTTCATTAGTAAATACTTGTTACAGAAATTTAAGTAATGGACATAAACTGGAAATTGTATTTTTTAATCACTTACAAGCTAAACAAAACTTTGTAAAGGTCAACACGACCACAATATATGTTTTCTGATAGCTATAAGCTATGACCTATATACTTTTTACAATCACCTAGTGTTGGGCATTGCTCAACTAACCCCGCAATGAACTGCTCGACTAACCCCTCGCCATGTTTTTTTAGAAAATATTAGGGTTAAATTAAATGAGTCATACTCGCATCAAAATCAGTAATAAAAATCAAAAGACACTTCAATTTATTAAGTGATGGCTTTTACCAGACTTTCGAGACATCTATTTTCATAAAATTAGAAGAAAAATACTTCAATCTAGTTTTCTTACTTTTGGGCGCAAAAAACAAACGATCCCTGTCACCAACTCCGGCGCTGCATGGCAAATGATATTAGATAAATAGATTCCCCTCACTTAGACCTAACTTTCCGCCATTAGGTGTACGCGCGTAGCATGAGTAGTTTTTGAGATATTGCGATTGCTTAACTTACCCGCCTGCTCAACATGGCCCTCCCTACCCTACGTTGCCAGTTACTGAAAACTTGTTACAATAAAAATGAACTCTGTTTATAAGTGAAAGGAGTTCATTTTTAGTATAAGATGGCTAGTTACTGGCGAAATACCCTATACACGGAGGTAAAGAGTTGTGGTTGTCGCATTACTTACCTTTATCTATTATTAATACTCTTTGGATAAATTTCACCAGATAGAACTTTGAATAGTAGGTAATTTAATACATAAACATAGGTTATGAGGACCGACGTTTAAGCGTTTTACTGTGGTAAATCGACAAAAATACAAATCGAAATGTTAATGTAATGAATAAATGACTGATAAGTCAAAACTCTTAAAGCTATTTTCTTCGACCTGATAAAACAATAGCAATCGGGGACGGGTGTTATACATAAAGACATGCTTCAGTTTAGTGAAAGATACCACTTTGTCGATCGTTTATAAAATTAATTTTCAAATCTTTATGGCATTCGACAATCGACAGTATTTTGTTGAAAAGCGTGACAAATAATATTGCTTGACGTCATGCTGTAGCACTTATTACCTATTATTAAAAGTAATATCCGATTTATATTTAGAACAAACATGGAATCATAAATGGCTGTGATTCACGTTGTTTTTATAATTGTATAGTACAGCTGCAGAGTTAAGTGCATATAAACTTTCTCTGCAAGGTGTTCACTTAACTCTGTAGCTGACCGTACTTAGTTTCGCGTATTTTTAGAAATAATTTATTTTAACTACAGTAATCACACCATCCCCATTCCAAATAGTCTTTTTTTTCCTAGTTATCATATCATCACTGAGATTATCAATATTATAATTATGAAATGCACACCACATTGGTCATAACTATTTACATATTAATTATTTATCCTATTAAATATCTTACCAATTTATTTTATGAATGTGACAGACAATTTCCTATAACCTTTTTATACGAGTTAATTATCTGATCATCTTAATTTACCCCAGTCTTGTTTGATCATGTCCGCTGCTTTTTCCGCTATCATAAAAGTGGGAGCGTTCGTATGCCCTGACGTTACTGCTGGCATTACACTGGCATCAGCAACTCTTAAATTTGTAATTCCATGTACTCTTAGCCTAGCGTCAACTACAGCTGTTGCATCGTCCTTTGGCCCCATCTTGCAAGTACCGCTCTGATGGTAGATCGTGAACGTAAACATCCGCGCTTGACACGCAAAATACGCATCGCTTCCGAACGGACCATACTGCAAGCACTCCTCTATCGGTACATCGTACATTTTTGTACCCATTTTCTTCATCGAAGGTTGTCGCGCTATCTGAATACTAACTTTAATCCCTTCCACGATTTTCTGTAGATCTTCCGGATCCTCAAAATAATTTGGAATTAATAAAGGAGAAGCTTTAGGGTTTCTGCTCTGTAGCATCACCCTGCCTCGTGATTTCGGCCTCATTAGCATGGGAAATACCATGAATGCCTCGGCTTTGCCAAGAGGACCATATGTATCAGTAAATATTTGGTCGTCAAACCCAAAGTTTCTGCGTATCATGGGATCGGAATTCAGTCCACCACTTATAAATAGCAGCTCCATGTCCGGCCATCCTGTAGTATTAAACTTGTCTTTTAAATCCATGAAAATCAGAGCTTCGCACCCTCCAGGTATGGACAAAGGCCCCTTATGTGTTCGCATCCATTTAAAAATCACTTCCATATGACTAAAAATGTAATCTGTAGATATTGAAACGTTTTGTGGTCGTACTATGTATTGCACCCCTCCAGCGGCAATATGGTCCATCAAATTGTAACCAACCGCTAAATCTCTTATAACAGGTATTTTCATTTCTTCCAAATGACTCCTTGGTCCTATTCCTGATAACATCAGAAGCTGAGGCGTGTTAAGAGCTCCGGCGGATAGGATGACTTCTTTCTTTGCAAATATTTTGTATCTCACGTTGTGTTTTTCTAATTCTATACCTATCACTTTTGTTTTGCTGTCATCTAAAATAAGTTTGGTTACTAAGCTTCCCTTTGACAAGTGTAGATTCTTTCTACCGTTAATAGGGTGCAAGTAGGCTCGACTGGAGCTATGGCGCGTTCCGTTTTTCATAGACAGTTGCAAGAACGATACTGCGGCCGGAGTGGGACCGTTGTAATCGCCATATTTAAAACCCAACTCCTGGGCTCCCTTGACCCATGCTTTGCCCTTTGTAGTGCGGAAAGGTGCATGTTCAATATTCAAGTGTCCTCCCTGCTCGTGATATTTGGGATCATTAAAAGAACGTATGTTGAAGTTTTCTACCTTTTTGAAATAGGGAAGTACGTCGTCCCACCCCCAGCCTGTGTTGCCCATCGCTTTCCAGTTGTCGTAGTCGTAGGGAGATCCTCTTGTGTAAATCATGTAATTAAGCACGCTAGAGCCTCCCACGACTTTGCCTCGGGGCCAGTTGCACTGTTGGTTTTCGAATCCGGCGCAATATTTTGATGATGGTTTTGTTTTGTACTTCCAATTTGCGGACGAGAACTGTAGGTAGTTGGCGACTAGCGGAATATCCATGATAAAGTTTTCGTTCGCTCCCGCCTCTACTAGTAACACTTTCCATTCTTTAACTTCAGTGAGTCTGTTGGCTAAGACGCACCCGGCGGTGCCGGCACCGACGACGATGAAATCGTACTCCGAAAGCAGCTCGGCTTGATCGGGAGGTTCGTTGTCATACTGGTGGCCGCCTTCGTTCAAGAAGTTGGCCAGGGACGTGACGGGGTTGACTAGCTGGCCGTCCGTGGCGGACGCGGCGAACAAGACCCATAGTGCTGCCGCAAGCGGCGTGCGCTGGTATCTCATCTGAAACGATAAGAATAAATGAATTATTATATGGTCTCTAAGTTTGTTGAGAATTTTGACAATATATGATCACTTTTATATCCCTATTTGTGTATTTTGTATTAGGCTGCCAGCAGGACATCGCTGTATATTTGCATAGCTGAACCCTTAAGATTCGCATCGGTGATATAACTGTGTAATTTCCGCTAATTAAAGCTGTACGCGCAGACCAGACACACCTCGATAAGTGTCAAGTGCAAATTTGTACCTTCCAACGATGCAAGCGATGCCTAATATAAGGTTTGTAGAGCAACCTTGCAAACTAAGTGATGTTTTCAAACGAGCCCCGCTGAAATCACAAACCATATCTGAATTTAGAAGCCCGTTCAATAATGTAGCTTATGGTATTACGACAAGGTTCACAATGGAATGTGTTTTCAAATGCAGATCGAATGGTTAGCGTGACAGACCTGGGAATTACCTAATTATATACTTGAACTCGGTTGACGCAGATACTGAACGTTGATGTTGGTGACATGAGTATTTAAGTGAGATTCTACAAACTTCCATAGCTACGACCCAGTAAAATAGAACTGCGAAAATCAAGCCAAAGAATAGTTCACAATTTAAATTTAGGGTTTGGGTGGGGGGGGGGGGGGGGGTTATATATATTGAGCAGGTTTATCTTATCAGACAGAATATAGATGTTATTTTAAACATAATTGTGGAAAGAGAGAGAGAGTTTATATATTTGAGTAGATGTTAATTTTATCATTACGTTTCTATACTTCAATAGGTACTTTAAAATAAAGAGTATTATTTCTGAATCCGTTCTGGAACTATTGAAATAATCATTTAGAAATTAGTCTTATCAACAAGCGATAAAGAGGTACCTTTCACTAAAAACAAGCACATTTTCTAAGAATTTTAGAAGGGACAGTGGAAAACTTACATGATGTAGCGAAGGACGGGCGGCATTTCTGAATGAATCAGACAGGTGGCGCATTATATCATAATTGACATTATGCAATATTATATTTATCTATTGCTATGTTATCTTTAAACGATTTTGTTATCTCAGCGATATATGTTATTGCATATTTAACTATTGTAATCATTTGATGTAAGCGAGTTTGATAACATTATTTGATACCTAACCATTTTCTTTAGTGGCAGTCTTACTTTTAGTTGAAAATTTTGGATCAGTGTATATTTTATTTATTTGATAAATAAAAAAACGTGTTACACTTTGCCACAAATATATATTCCCAGCAAGCGTTGTCGGCTCTGATGCTTATATTTTTAGAAATTGATCACATATTTCTAGCTATAGGTCAGGACAAGAGTGCATGTCTATCTGTCTACTACTTGTGAGAAAAGAAAAATACCTAATCATTAAAAAACTGCGTCTAGACATGGAACATTTGAGGTGCCAGTCCGAATAACACCTGGCCAGTTTTTTTATAATTTATAAATTACCTACTTGTCGTTAAAGGATATAACGATGTTGCCAGTTACGGTCTCTCTTCTAACTCTACGCATTTATGAATACAAATCAGATTTAGCCATGAACTTAGTTCTTGGCCGCCAGTAATTTGACATATGCGGTCGTTGAATTTTCATAACAACGTGTGTAACACAGAATTAAACATATAGAAATAATACTCAAAACATGTTTAAAAAAATATATATATTACAGGACATTATTACACAAATTTACTAAGTCCCGCAGTAAGCTCAATAAGGCTTGTGTTACGGGTACTCAGGCAACGATATATATAATATACAAATAAGGAAGAAAATAAATAAACGAAAATATACAAATACATAAATACATAGAAAACATCCATGACTCAGGAACAAATATCTGTGTTCATCACACAAATAAATGCCCTCACCGGGATTCTAACCCAGGACCATCGGCATAGCAGGCAGGGTCACTACCAACTACGCCAACCGGTCGTCTAAATTGTTTATTATTGTATATTAAACAACCTGCAGTTTATGTCATTCATAAATCATTTATAATACGGTAAAATTTGCTCGTTTTGACGACTTCAACGTCGTTGCGATTTCTAAATATGTTGATAATCAGTTCCGTCTAGTCCAAGATACTAGACGGAACTGATTATCGACATATTCAGAAATCGTAACACCAAGTTCAGAAGGTGTGCGACTGCATTTACTCGTATAGGTACATTTCTATAAATATCTTTGGGTTATGCCCACCAACTGGGAATAACTCAAGGAACTTTTTAAATGCAGTCGAATATTTTCCGTTGCAGTCATAAAGACGCAACAAGTGGAATGTTACCTTTAGGTCAGTGACGTACCAAACGTAATTTTGGGTAGCCGTGCATAGGGTAGGATGTGCGTCAGAACTCGGAGTGTCTTGCTAATAACGAAATTTGTATTTATGATGATTTTAGATAGGCTACGAAAAGTTTAACTTTAAGTGCTACTTCCGAATAAATTATTGTATAGAATTTAGCAACTGTGCTAAATCGCAACAATTTAAACTTATATTCAAAGATGCGCAACAACAGTCAGTATAAATGATATACTTAATGCATTTACCAATTTTAACATCCTCTAGGTATTAATCAACCTGTTGGTCCTGAAGGGGTAGAAATACTTACTCACTTTAAATAAAAAAATTGCAATATCATATGGAAGACCTATAAATGGCCACTCGATTGGGTTCACTCGTCCATTCTGATAATAATAACCGGCAAGGTGGATGGCAAGCGGCCGGGAGGTCGTACTCCCAGACGCTGGTCCGACCAGGTCCGAAGAGCTGCAGATGCCGATATCACAGGCTCTCCATAAAGCTAAAGATCGCAGCAAATGTGAAAGCCTATTGCGACCTTTCCGTGATAGCTACAGTAGAGATATCGAATGATTAGTTTATAGATTCTGAGAAATATAAGAGCCAGAGTTAAACTGTACCTCCGGCTTGAAAATCATGCGTTTTAACCACTCAGATTCTAACAGAAGCGGAGATATTTTAATAATAATAGGTAATCTAGGTATTCTTAGAAAAGTCGATGAAAATTGTGTTCTACTAACACCACGCCACTACTTAGGTACTACCTACAGCTTAGCAACTATATATAGTCTAACTTTTTAACCCCTGACGGAAAAAAAGGATTGCTCGTTTTTAGGGTTCCGTACCTCAAAAGGAAAAAACGAAACCCTTATAGGATCACTTTGTTGTTTGTCCGTGTGTCTCTGTCAAGACCATTTATCTCAGGAATGCGTAAAGGTAGCAAATTGAAATTCATACCATAATACACTGTGTATGTCCTGTGGTCTCTTGAAGCTGCGAAAAAACCAAACCTCTACGTCAACGCAATCAAAAGATACGATCGTTTATATCGCATTTCCCACACATTTGCAATGGGAATCAAAACATGAAATCTGGCAAGAAGCAAGAGTTTGTAGCACATACTTGTGCTACAGGAGAAAATCCGAATACCGTATAATTACAGCACACTGAGAGTTCCGTGCCATGTTTGTGCGGAACCCTCGGTGGGCGAGTCCGACTCGCACATGGCCGGTTGTTGATGAGGTTCATTTCCAAATGAATCTTTATAGCATTGGCGCCTTATCAGCTACCGTCAAACTTTTACTTAAAAAATCGCATAGGTATATAAGTGTGCGTCTGTCGCAAAAAAAAACACTTTTACTTTCATGCAAATAAACACATTTGTATACTTTCAATTACTTTCCGGTTATTTCATCAACATCTTGATGCAGGCCTTGCCCTTGGAGTTCGCTATGGCGCAGGAATGCAAATGAAGTTATTCATCCGCGATCCGATTATAAAACATGGTAGGTAAGCAATGTATACATGAAAACATTCCATGTACTTATTACGCGTTACGAGAACTTTTAAGAGGAATTACCGCGGACATCAAAAATCTAAAGCTTATATTATATCAGTCTCATTCGTTCGAATGTACAAGTGAGAGTGGAGGCCCATCAGGGAAGCTAGTAAAATACAAATTATTCGAGTAAAATTTTATCTGAATGTACATTGGAATAAACAATAATTCACATTTTTCTATTCGCCGATTATTTATTCGTCGAATGAATTAGCAATATGTACTTATAAAAAAAAGTGTTTCAGCAACTTGTTTTCAGTGCTAACCTCAAATTCGGAACATAAAACAAAATCATTCGACGAATAAATAATTCGTCGCATATTTCATTTGAATAAGAATTATCATCCGATAATTTTATTCGTCATTCGCGAATAATTTGGTTATTCTTATTTGGCCTTCCAATAAATTTTGCCCATCTCTGCATCAGGGCCCTTACTATGAGCACTATGACGTCTTAACGTGATTCAGTTTAGGACCCAACTTAGCACAGTTAAGAACCAAAACTGAATCGCGTTAAGACGTCATGGTAAGGGCCCTGCGTGCGCAGCCAAAATGCCAATCGCTAAATGCTTAGTCGCGAACGAAACGCAACTGTCATTGTCGCACTAATACTGAAGAGTGACAGAGAGAGATAACTACGATATGCTTCGTAGCGTGACTAGCGTGAGCGATTGGCATCTTGGCTGCGCACCCTATTCTCACTGTAAAGGCACGTCCAAATCCAAACTATACGAAATTGGGCAGCAGCGCTTTGACGCCACTTAGGAGGCCAAATTTACGTCAAGTTCGAAGAGATGACTGAAATAATTGAGGAAACGTAGGCAAAATAAAAAAACGAGGTATAGGTAATACTGTAGTAGGAAACAACGAGTTTCTTTATCACCCTAATTTTAAAATTTAACAAAGTTAAAAATTTAATTCTGGCCAATTTTATTCGACTGACATAGACAGATAACTAAGGTAGACGACATTTTTAAATCCCACTGATTATCCAGTTTGAACAAAGTTTGACTATTTTGGAACATTTAGAATATCATATATGTACTTTCACATATATGTAAGGTCTCCACCACCAGCGATGTTAAAAATAGGTAGTGAAATGTATTGTACGAGTATATATACTCGTTTGCACGGCATAGACCTATTGTTTTTTCTAAATATTTTTTATTACGAAAGCCAATTTTATTTACTTTATTTAAAACACGGTACTTACATATCATAAAATTCAAGGGAAAAAAAACAGTCTAAGGCGGCTTTTTTATTTTTTTAAATAATGTAGATAGGGAATATTATTATGGTGTAAGTAGGTAAAAAGATCATGCTTTATCTTTCGGATGTAAGGGGGAGGGGGGGAGATGGTATTTTCTTTTACAGTCTCGTTTATGAATAAAAAAAATTAAGAAAAAAGAAAATATGAAAAAGTGTTTTTGTGAAATGTGAAAATCAAGCCCTTCCAAATGATGCCCCACATGATGCAATAACTAAACTTTTAATGTTTGCCCCCCTCTGATATCGGGCATTAATCATTGAAAATTTAATAAATTCAAATATATGATAAATCGACTCTATCTGTCTGGGTTAACTATGTTTATAACTATTCCAAATTTCAAATAGGTAGTATAAGTATGTTTTGTAGTAGTTAGTTGCGCTATTACCCGTAATTGTTATGAATCACAAACATACCAGAAAACTACCAACACGACGATGTTACACGGGCGGGCGTTTATCTATGTACCTACCTAAGTTGGTCAGATACTTCAACGCAATAAAATCTAAATTACGAGTATCTTTAATTGCTTTTAATATCAGTTGCCCATTTTCATATCAGAAATGACACGTGTCACCCGTACAAGTAATGTGATCACTGATCAGAGTACATCAAGCTCATTAAAATATAATGAAAATAACATTACTTATAGATATTTACTCTTAACTTCATTGATAAATTTTCGTAAGCTTGTGCAATAGGCAATTTGTGGTAGGGCTTACAATTCAGTTTTTTTTTGTATGGGCCGTTCCGGAATTCCGTATATCAATCAAACAAATGTCGCAGCCGCCGTGCAGTATTGCGAAATTGCGTGCGATTCTACCGGAAAGTGTGTAGATCAAACTTAATCAATCGATCGATCAAATGCGCAATCTAGGTTTCGCGTGCTACAATGAGTTGTACTGAAGACGTCAATGATGTCTAGTGAGACATCATTGACGTGGCAGTGGCCACTAATTATTCAATTAGCGTCATTAAAGTTAGCAAAAAAATAAACTTAAGTTACTATGTATTTTTTAAATACATTCCATCACCTATTTTTAACATCTCTGGTGGAGAGCAAAATAATGATTTGTAAAATAAAGATTTTTCTAGTAGACTAAGACTCCTTGCGGTATTACTCGTAATTGTTATGAATCGCAAACATCCTAGAAAATTACCTACACGACGATACCCGGGCGTTTATCTATGTAAATGGTCAGATACTTAACGCAATAAAATCTAAATTACTAGTATCGTTGATTGCTTTTAATATCAGTTTCCCATTATCGTACTAGAAATGACACATGTCACCCGTACAAGTAATGTGATCAGACTGATCAGAGTACATGAAGCTCCTTAAAACATAATCAAAATAACATTGAAAATATTAACTCTTAGCTTCATTGATACATTTTGGTAAGCTTGTGCAATAGATAGTTTGTAGTAGGGCTTACAATTTCGGTTTTTCTTTGTATGGGCCGTTCCGGAGTTCCGTAAGTCTGATTTAAAATTAAGTAGTAGTGGTTTCTTTTGATTAAAGTAAGCAGCAAATTAATAAAAAAATGAGTTATGGCATTACCGTCTGTCCTAGGGGTAAATGCAAGGTCAAATACGTTTGCACTTAAACGATTTTTCGGTTTATTAGTAAAAACTCATATAACATGAAACAATGCCTAATTGTCCGTCGCACTGTTTGACGCCATTAACGTTTTTATTTTCTAAAATAACATAATATGTATATGGTTTTGACTTTGTATAAAGTAGCTGGGTCAAACACACAACGATGTTCCGAGTCTTTCTGGTGAATTACTCAAAAGTTAAGGCCTATAAAGCTTGATTCTCATTTTATTCTTATATGCTTTAAGGGGTACTCCTTCTCTATTGCATTGCATGATAAAAATCATTACGAAAAAGCGCATGGTACTCATAAGCGTATAAAAGCATACCCATATAAATTTATAGCACGATTAAAAAAAAAAGTATGTTTAATTAATAATATTACTTTCTATGCGTCTGGGTCAGTCGTCTTTGTAACTATTCTAAATTCACATGAATAGCTTTAGTAGTTCCCGAGATATTTAACGATTTGTCAGACAGACAGACATACAGACAGAGAGCGGCGCCAAAAGGGTTTCTTTTTTTACCATTTTGGTACGGAATCCCAAAAACAGTAACAATAAATAGTAAATTTTATAATTGAAAGAAAAATGGAAAAAATCCCGTGGAGCAGGATTCTAACCTCAGAACATTGATGCCGTATAACCGCCTTATTCATAAAAACTTAACTAATATGTAGTTAAAATATGTTTTGTCCCTTTTTATCAAACGCAAATGTCAAATTGACAGATAAGAACAAACGACAAATTAGTTAACGGAGGTTTGATGATCGTTTATGAATAAGGGTATAAGTGTTTAACACTTTCGGTAAATGTCGCTACGCGTCTCCCTAAATAAGTCTATAAATAGTAAATTTATAGACTTCACGGACTTTAGTCATTGAGTGTATCGAAAGCAGTAAGCTCGAAGCTATTTGAAGTTGACATATCTATTAATTTGAGCCTGTGGATTCTTGAAATTGTTGCGAACTCCAGTAGCTGATGGTGATGAGTATTTAATTTGATTTAAACGCGGTACGTGATTTAAAATGCGACATTTGTGATAAGTGTCGGCTGATTATGTGACTTTATACATTATGTATTCGAACTAGGTATCTCTTTGCTCTATTTAAACTAATTTAAAGATGGCGCCGACCGTCCAGTCTCCCCCATTATAGTGGTTATGTTCTTAAATATAAATTAAGATATTCCTCCTTATGGGACTCTGAACCCATTCAGCGCTAATTACTAATGACGTTTCGCCCCTACCAAGCATTTTCGCTGCATACAGAGAGACCCATTGTTATCGGCTACGGCGTATCGCTACGAGTGTAGCGCAGCGGTGAATAAGTAATTTTAAGCCCATCTTCCAGTAACATAATTATGGTAAAATATCTGCCAGTGTGTGCAATAAAAATAATGAAAACTTTATATTTTCAGGTATGGATGGCGATACAAGATATAACTGAGTGTGTAAGTCAGTACATTACTTTTAGGTCAAGGTCAAGTAAGTTAATATCATGTATATTAACTATATATTTATCAATGGCTCACGTAATACTTATGGTTTCTGCCGCGAAAGCAGGACCGTCGCTGGTTCGATTCCTGCCCTGAGCACTGGGGGCTTTTTTCTGTAGTATAGTATATGTCATCTTTTTTAATTTATATATATGTCGTCGTGCTGCGCTACTACCGCCGCAGGTGGCAGTACTGCGAACTAACTTGCCATTTTAATTAAATTTAATCGCTGTAAACGGAAACGTCAAGTAGGTAACTTGGGTGTGGTCGGTATGGGGTTGGCAACATTGGTGTTAAGTTCGTAAACCTGTCAGTCGGACAAGTCAACTGACATTGCTGTGGCGGGAGATGTCATTCCGGAGCAGCGCCATTCTGATTCTGAGAGCCAACGAAAACAAATGTTAGCTAACCTCGTACCGAATACGCCACGTTTCCTTGAAGCGTTATTACAGAAAACTTATTTTGTTAGGAGTGTAATCCAAACGCATCAGTGCCTAGTTAAGACGTTTTGTTGATTTTGATTGTGCTAAATACATCCCTTAACTGAAATCAAGTTTGATTTTGATTCCATAATCATGGATGAACATGTGCCCATGGATTCTCCACGGATAGCCCCGTCATCAGATGTGGGATCTCCCCGCGTCGCACAACGTGATTTTTCGGCAAGAGCGAGTGATGATCGTAAATGGCGAATGTTACTCGAACAACAGAATCGCAATTTCCTCGCGCTAGTGAAGGCTATGAAAGAACCAGCGACTGTAAGTGAGATACGTTTACCAGATTTCGACCCTAGTAAGAAGGATATTGACGCACGTGCTTGGATAGCTACTGCCGACATGTGCATCAGTGATCAACAGCAAGAAGGCGCACCGCTAATGATCGCCCTCAGCCGAGCTTTGAAAGGCAACGCGTCGACGTGGCTGTCAACAGTATCCTTCCCTGGCATGACGTGGATCAACTTCAAGGACCTTTTTATAACGAGATACGACAGCCGTGAAACACCAGCGTCGTTTTTGATTAATTTGCATGCCAGTAAGCCAAATGAAAGTGAATGCCTTGGCGCTTATGCTGCTACGCTCATGACGTCAATCATGGCAAGATGGAACGGGCTTTCGACGGAGCAGATTGCTATGGCGACTGTGTTAGCACACATTTCTCAAAACGAACCACGTGTACAGAGGTTATCTTTTACAACCAACATTAAGGACCGTAACCAGCTGCAACAGGAACTTAAAGCCGTGTCATTCCTGAAACGCAAGACACATTCCAGCGAAGATTCGTCTGGCCATAGTCCTAAAAGAAGCCGGTCTGGATTTAGCAACAATGTAGTGTGCTTCAATTGTGGAAGACGTGGTCACACGTCAGTAAATTGTCACCTAAAGAAGAATACACACAGGAAGACTCAAGATGACCGTCCCAGCCCTCGTCGTGATGAAGCTGGCGTAAAGAAACAATCCGATGTGAAGCCGTTGATCACCTGCTTCAACTGTCAAGGACTGGGCCACTACGCTTCAACTTGTCCGAAGAGAGCCAAGCAGGGAACCAGTGGTGCCGGTCAAGCCAATGAGAAGAGGGTCGACGTATGCACCTTGGCAGCGTCCAGTGGAACACTTCGGCACTCCGGTGAGCGATTTTCGTTTAATTTTGATTCCGGAGCCGAGTGTTCACTAGCTAAAGAATCTGTTTTGTCGAAATTTAGTGGCAAAAGGTTAAATAACACTGTGGCTTTGACTGGCATTGGCCAAGCTTCAATTGTTTCGACATCACAGGTTCTGGCAGTTGTTGAGATTGATGGTATCTCTATAGAAATATTGTTTCATGCTTTACCTGACTATTGTTTGAATTATGATATCATGATTGGGCGTGATATCTTGTCACAGGGATTGTCAGTTCACATTACTTCAGATTTACTAACTTTTAAGAGAAATCCTGTTGTTGAGGTGTGTGTAGTTGACAAAGGCCGGGCTGTAATAGACTTTGACAGTATAGACACTGACGTTCCGACCCAACACAGACCTGTACTGATTAATACTTTAAGAACTTTTGCGAATTCATTCACTGATGGCATTCCCACCTCACCAGCTGTCACTGACCCCATGCAAATTCGACTGAGAGATCCCCATAGGACTGTTAACCGTCGTCCATATAGACTTAGCCCTCAAGAACGTGAGATAGTACGAGATAGGGTTAAAGATTTACTTGACGCTAATATTATCCGACCTAGTACGTCTCCTTTTGCTAGCCCCATTCTTCTGGTGAAGAAAAAGGACGGCTCCGATAGAATGGTTGTAGATTATAGGGAACTAAATGACAACACCGTCCCGGATAGGTTCCCTTTACCACTTATTTCCGATCAGATAGCTAGGTTGCACAATAGTCATTACTTTACTATCCTTGACATGGCATCTGGCTTTCATCAGATACCTATAGAGCCTGAATCTGTTGAGCGTACAGCCTTTGTCACCCCTGAAGGTCACTTTGAGTACTTAACTATGCCCTTCGGGCTTCGTAATGCTGCATCTGTGTTTCAGCGCGCGATCATGAAGGCTCTTGGCGATCTGGTGAACACCTATGTCGTTGTTTACATGGATGATATTTTAATCGTAGCTAGCACGATCTCTGAGGCTATTGACCGACTTCAAACTGTCCTAAGGGTACTCACTGACAAAGGTTTCTCGCTGAACATAAAGAAATGCATGTTCCTTAAGCAGAAAATAGAATACTTAGGGTTCGAGGTTAGTGAAGGTCAAATACGTCCTAATCCACGGAAGATCGAAGCCCTGACAGTTCTACCACCACCGTCTACTGTCACCCAGCTGCGGCAGTTCATAGGACTGGCGTCGTATTTTCGGCAATTTGTGCCCAAGTTCTCTCAGGTAATGGCGCCGCTGTATGCCCTTATATCCGGCAATGGAAAGCTGGATTGGAAACCTGAGCATGAGAGTGTTCGACAGCAGGTAATTTCTTTGCTCACACATGAACCCGTCCTCAGGATCTACGATCCAGACTTGGCAACGGAGCTACACACCGACGCAAGTGCCATTGGGTATGGAGCAGTCCTCATACAGAAGGTAGAAGGAAAGTCACATCCTATCGCTTACTTCAGCAAGCGTACTACCCCTACAGAGTCAAAGTACCACTCTTACGAGCTGGAGACTCTGGCGGTGGTCAACGCGGTTAAGCATTTCCGTCACTACCTGCATGGCCGTAAGTTTGCTGTCATGACAGACTGTAATTCCCTGCAGTCGACTCGCAAGAAGGTCGACCTGACACCGCGTGTTCATAGATGGTGGGCCTTTTTGCAGAGTTTTGACTTTGAGATGATTTATCGTGACGGTAAACGTATGGCCCATGCTGATTTCTTTTCGAGAAATCCACCACCTGAACCTGAGGTTTGTAAGACTTTCCAAAATATAGAGTCCAGGGAAGTGAACTTCGCGGACTTGCCCGATAACTGGCTGCTAGCAGAGCAACAGCGTGACGCCGAACTTACCCAGTTGATAGCAGATCTTAACGACGATAAGCTGCCAGACGATGTCAGTAAGACCTACGAGCTTCGTGCAGGAGTTTTGCATCGTAAGGTACAACGAAACGGTAAGACACGATGTTTGCCTATTCTCCCGCGGGCTCTTAAATGGTCGATAATAGGCAATGTGCACGAGGGATTGATTCATCTGGGTTGGGAGAAGACGTTGGAGAAAATTTACGAGATGTATTGGTTCGAGAACATGTCAAAATACGTCCGTAAGTTTGTCGAGAATTGCGTGACATGTAAGGTCTCTAAATCCCATTCAGGAAAGGTTCAAGCCGTAATGCATCCTATCCCGAAGGTGGCAATCCCTTGGCACACTGTCCACATAGACGCAACAGGCAAACTCAGCGGCAAGAACGACAAAAAGGAGTATGTTTTTGTCTTAATCGACGCCTTCACCAAGTATGTAATGTTGTACCATACTTTACACATTGACTCTGCCAGCAGTATACAATCTCTCGCTACAGCTGTGTCATACTTTGGACCTCCCAGCCGAGTCATCGCAGACCAAGGACGTTGCTTTGCGAGCAAAGACTTCAAAGAGTACTGTGAGTCTAAAAATATCAAGTTACACTTAATCGCTACAGGTAGCTCTCGGGCCAACGGACAGGTGGAACGAGTTATGTCGACACTCAAGGACATGCTGACTGCAGTAGAGACCTCCAACCGTTCATGGCAAGATGCCCTGCCTGAAGTCCAACTTGCGTTAAACTGCACCCAAAACCGTGTAACTAAAAGTAGTCCCCTAGAGTTACTTATAGGCCGAGTAGCTAGGCCCATTAATGTTTTGTGTGCGCAAGATGAGGAGCCTGAAGTAGATCTCGAACAGGTAAGATCTCAAGCAGTTGCAAACATGGAAAGGAATGCTAATTATGATAAGTCTCGCTTTGATAGCACCAAGGCTAAGTTGCAACCATTTGTCGTAGGAGAATTTGTCTTGCTGCAGAACGAGGAGCGTAACCAGACGAAGTTAGATCCCAAGTATAAAGGTCCCTTTAAAGTCATAGAGGTATTGGAAGGTGACAGGTACATTTTAAAATCCTTGACCTCTAGACGTACCTACAAATATGCCCATGATAGACTCAGGAAAATGCCCGACATGAGTGTGACAGATCTGAATGTGACCGATGATGTTTCCGATTTAACTGATTCTTGTGAAAGTCCCAAAGTTTGTTAATTGCACAATGTAATAATTAAAATGTGTGATCGTTCAATTCATAATGCTCAGTTATTGGTTACACTTGCCAAGCGTAGACGCAAGCGTAAATTCGGACCTGATTTTCCGTAGCTGTGCGGCCACGACCGTGAGTGGCATGCGTTTGGCTTGTGTGTTGACGCCGGATGGAGGCAGTTGTTTGTAGTCACCGGGCAGAGGTGATCACCACCGGACGGAGGTGGATATTGAGGCTCGATTGCTAGTTGTAGCATCTGGAGCATCATGGCATGTAACACTATGGTTACCGTGGGCATTATGGACTTAGCGAGTTTTATTTTAAGACTGTACTTCTGTTATTGTCACCACTTTATTTAGACAAAAAAATCTGATTGGTTACTCATTTTTTTTATCTACCCTGACCGCATAATTGGTCAGGTTAGCCGAGCAAAATGAGCGAATACTGTTCACGCGTTTTTCCTCTTTCAGGTGTCTCACACGAGGACGTGTGAAATGTCTGGATGGCCGTGTCGTCGTGCTGCGCTACTACCGCCGCAGGTGGCAGTACTGCGAACTAACTTGCCATTTTAATTAAATTTAATCGCTGTAAACGGAAACGTCAAGTAGGTAACTTGGGTGTGGTCGGTATGGGGTTGGCAACATTGGTGTTAAGTTCGTAAACCTGTCAGTCGGACAAGTCAACTGACATTGCTGTGGCGGGAGATGTCATTCCGGAGCAGCGCCATTCTGATTCTGAGAGCCAACGAAAACAAATGTTAGCTAACCTCGTACCGAATACGCCACGTTTCCTTGAAGCGTTATTACAGAAAACTTATTTTGTTAGGAGTGTAATCCAAACGCATCAGTGCCTAGTTAAGACGTTTTGTTGATTTTGATTGTGCTAAATACATCCCTTAACTGAAATCAAGTTTGATTTTGATTCCATAATCATGGATGAACATGTGCCCATGGATTCTCCACGGATAGCCCCGTCATATAGTAGTGTGCCTACATAAAAACATGCATCAAAACATTTATTATGAATATGAAAAACATTTATAAATGATTTGATTCGTGCTTTAAAATTGTACCTTTCATGATATTTTTAACGGCCTCCTAGCCTAGTTGGTAGTGACCCTGCCTACGAAGCAGGAGGTCCCTGGTTCGAATCCTGGTCAGGGCATTTATTTGTGTCTTTATCACGAATATTTGTTCCTGAGTTATGGATGTTTTCAATGTATCTAAGAATGTATATGTATATATCTATTATATACAGGGTGGAAGCTGACCGTGGACCTTTCCGGAAATGGGAGATAGTTTAGCCTTAGCACTATACTTTCCCCATAGAAACTATGTTAATATTTGCAACCGTTTCTAAATTATGGCTTTTTAAACATCCATGCAAAAATTCACCTTGTTCCAACCCTAACAGGTGACAGGGTCAATGAACTTAAGTGTAAACAATAGTTACACACAGTACCAACAGTACCTAGTTTAAGTTTTACCACCTAGGTACCCTTTTTTAGGTTTGCGGGTAACTCGATAAGGACTTACATAAGCGATTCTATTTGTGGCTCCACTTGTTTAATTTTTGGGTGAAGTATGGATGTTATTTCTCAATACAAAATTACAAATAACTCTAACCAGTCTAACCACAACAAACACTGCAAATGGTGACATTGACAACCAGTCAAAATTACTCAATCATCATAAACAACAAAAGATTATAACCTCTTTCATGTTAAACATCTCTGTTTACTTACAATATTAAAAAGGTTTACATGTTTCACATTTTTTACTACCTATATTAGGTAAGTACGTCAATTGAAACTTGCTTGATAGTACGGTACGTAAAGGAAATAAAATTTTATAACTCCCAAGAGCGATATTATTTGTCGACGGTTAGAATACTCTTAGAACAAAGCGTAAAAAAAAAAAGATAACAGATTTTAATATTGCTTTAGGAATTAAAAAAAAATTCGTTACCAACCTTTTAAATCTAAGGAAAAAATATACAAGAGGAAATTTTTTTCTTCAGATAATTGTATTTAACTATTTGAACGTCGCCTATCATTTAATAACATATTTGACCAGAGCTTATTTCAATATAATATGAAAACTTAAAAAAAAATATTACTCTTCGAAAACATTACGCAAGTGCTTATTGGTAACTGAAATGCATTTAATATTATTAAAGATAACTATTAGAGGCCATTTCTAACACATTCATCAATAGCTTAAATTTATGTAGGCACTAGAATTTAAAAAAAAATCTCCTAGCCATAAAATAATTCTCATAATTTTCAAGTCAAGGTCATTAGTTCAAAATCATTTAAATATTATGTATACGGAAACTCTAAGGATTTCATCGAAAGATTCAACTTTTATTATCTTATCAATTCTAGGCGTAATTCAAATGCTCGAAGCTACGCGCGGGAATTAATATCGCGTGTGTTTCGCGCGGAACGGGGGCGGTTTGACCAATCACAACACAGCCGGCGCGCCAGGCGCCTTTGCCTCTCGGTGAATCGGTACGTACATCGGTAGGACGTTGTATTTGCACCTTGTCTCACTTGTCTGTCAATAACAACAAATAACATAACAATGATGTCGATAATATGACTACAACTGAGTGTTTACGCAAGATAGTTATATCAAAATGTCAATGTCGTGTGATAAAGTCTGGGTCGATGTCAGTGAAAAAGACTTAGATGTTTTTTTGCCGAAAGTGCAAAAAACACGGAGTTGTAAAAGATTTAAAATTTTGTGACGAAAAGTACGATATTCATACATAGGTAAATTTAACAAAAACTTAGTTTTTTTACCAGAATTAGTGCGCTGGACTTAGTCAAATTTTCGATGGTTGTTGTGCTATGATGACACCTACTTTTTATGTTAGTATCGTATAGAACACGCTAAAATAAGCATGTTTTGTATTGACAGTTTTTTTCTAAAATAAAAAATGGCCGACTTATTTGACCCCAAAGATGAACAGTTTTAGATCTTAGTAAAATTTTCGATGGTTGTTGTGCTATGATGACACCTACTTTTTATGTTAGTATCGTATAGAACACGCTAAAATAAGCATGTTTTGTATGGACAGTTTTTTTCAAAAATAAAAAATGGCCGACTTATTTGACCCCAAAGATGAACAATTTTAGATCTTATTTAAATTTTCGATGGTTGTTGTGCTATGATGACACCTACTTTTTATATTAGTATCGTGTAGAGTACGCTAAAATAGGCATGTTTTGTATGGACAGTTTTTTTCTAAAATAAAAAATGGCCGACTTATTTGACCCCAAAGATGAACAGTTTTAGATCTTGGTAAAATTTTCGATGGTTGTTGTGCTATGATGACACCTACTTTTTATGTTAGTATCGCGTAGAGCACGCTAAAATAAGCATGTTTTGTATGGACAGTTTTTTTCTAAAATAAAAAATGGCCGACTTATTTGACCCCAAAGATGAACAGTTTTAGATCTTAGTAAAATTTTCGATGGTTGTTGTGCTATGATGACACCTACTTTTTATGTTAGTATCGCGTAGAGCACGCTAAAATAAGCATGTTTTGTATGGACAGTTTTTTTTCTAAAATAAAAAATGGCCGGCTTATTTGACCCCAAAGATAAACAATTTTAGATCTTAGTTAAATTTTCGGTGGTTGGTTTGCTATGATAACACCTACTTTTTATGTTAGTATCGTGTAGAACACGCTAAAATAAGCATGTTTTGTTTGAAGTTTTTTTTTCTAAAATCAAAAATGGCCGATTTAGGGTAGAAAGGGGACAATTGAAACACGTTATAATTGAAACTATTCAAATTTTTTGAAAACTATAAAACCTACGCGTCTGACGCATCACTCTGAAAACATGGCCAGCCATGTTTGAATACTTGGCCAGTACCACTCGAGCGCCGGTGCGTTACGGGAGTATCCACGAGCCAAAACAGGTTTACGCGGTGTAAAATAAGTATTTGTGTTTTCGTATATTTTCTTATAACTTCGTTCACTCTTGTATTTTGACGAATTAAATTATGTAGGTGTTATATTTAAGAATAAACGAATGTTTTTAACAGCCGTTGATAAGCGTTCGAGTCTTTTTATATATAATATTTGACTTTGAACTGAAAAATGTGGTGTGTGGACGACAGAAACAAATTGAAACGTTTCAATTGTCCTCGCGTTTTAATCGTCCCCAAAAGTAACCAACTTCGAAATATACATAAATAAATAAATAATAAATAAATAAATATTACAGGACATTCTTACACAAATTGACTAAGTCCCGCAGTAACCTCAATAAGGCTTGTGTTATGGGTACTCAGACAACGATATATATAATATACAAATACATAAATACATAGAAAACATCCATGACTCAGGAACAAATATCGTAAAAATAATAATAATAATAATATAAGAATATAATATATTAATATAAGATTCTGTATTTGATGCACAAGTTTGTTTTTTCATTTTTCAAATTCACTTGTACTCGTAACGTAGGATCGTGGTGTTAATAAACGCGATTAATCCGTTCTTCTCTTCTCTTCAGTGTTTAATTTCAATGAATAAAATCGCGGTAAGAGAAGACAATATTATTCACTTGTGTAGTTTTTGACCTAGTTGTTAAATTATAGATATTCGATGTTTTTTATACTGATTTTTTGAGAATATGTGACTTCATAAAAAGGAGGTTCTCAGTTTGACCCGTATGTTTGTATTTATGTTTGTTTTGTACACGATTATCTCGCGTTCGGCTAAACTGATTTTGATGCGGTGACCACAATTACTTTGTTTTATGTCACATAAAAAACATAATATGTTATTGTATTTTGGTATATCGCCATATAGCAACACTTGTTACAGAATGTTTTATATGTTGATTTGATATTTTTGACATATAATAACACATATGTCAAGCATATTAATACATTTTTCATCACACCTGCTCGTAAATGGTGATATTATATGCAAGCATACTTACACTTAAAGAGCTGTATTATTCCCATGGTTTTAAAGGATTCTCATACTACTTTACCGCCCGCCCGGAGCTGGCGGAGGACCTGCCCCCCACGCGCTCGCAGCACGTAGTCACTCCGAAGTACTGTGGACTGTGCAACTACACTACCGCTTATCATTATTGTTTCTTTACCTGTATAGTTTATTTTTTTCCTCGCAAATGTGATGAAAAACATTGTGTGTACCACGGGCAGTAAGGGCATTACTAACTCGGGTCATTTAAAGCCCTTCAATAGACCCTCGTAAGTAATGCCCTTCTTACCGCCCTAGATGCACAATGTACTATTAGCAACAACTGATTAACGAGGTCGCCTACTACTAAAATTCAAATCAGAGTTACGGAACATTTTTTTTTATTTGGTATACATGTTTAAGTAAGTATACATAATAAAACAATTTAAACTGATTATTTTAAGCTAGAAATATAATATAATACTTTATGGCGTCTATTACTGAATATTACATCCCGATGTCTGCATCACTCGTTGTCTCGAATTGTGTGGGAATGGTTATGATTGAAACATTGTTATAGGTGAAACAAGCACTTTTGTATGAAACATAATTATGCTTATTTCTGCGGTTCTTTAAAGTTGTATCTTATAATTGCATTAAAATTACTTTGTTTAAGGTAACTGTAAGGTATAATGTAGCAGCGACAAAGAAGACTAAAAGAGCTATATTTTTTTGTTCAAGTATTTTTATCAATTTTTTTCAGATGCTCATAAATTGAGAAATGTTTATGTAATGCTTGCGAACTTCTGATGAGCTCATTGTATGCAGTGCAAGTTATGAAAAAGATAAAAACAAATATAAGTTCTTTAATTCTGCCGAAGATATTTGAGTGTTTCTATTGACCTCACATAGTATTTCAATTGACAGTCATGTGGGGTCAATTGAACCACACTGCCCTATTTTATTTATGACGTCATTGTCAAAAACAATGCATTATAGACCATCCAAATATATTTTATTTAGGAACCAGATAACTAACCATGAAGTTTTTGTGCGGACATCTTTCAACTCATAAAAATATGACGGTCACAGACGGTTAAAGGCAAATTGTTTTAATCGTCCCCAGTCTACCCTATTTGACTCGAAAGATAGAAGATATTTTACGACAGTCAAATTTTCTAGCTGGCATCCCCGGTATAGTCGTGGCAGAGGCAGACCGAGAAAGAGATGGCGGGACGACTTGGATGCGTTTCAGCGGTATTGGTGGGATCTTGCCCAGCACAGGGAGGATTGGATAAGGAGAGGGGAGGCCTTTGCCCAGCAGTGGGACACAAAAACAGGCTATTACAAAAAAAAACAACGATGGGTATCGTGCTATGATGACACCTACATTTTATGGTAGAATCTTGTAGAACACGCTAAAATAAGCAAGTTTTGTAAGGACAGTTTCTTTCTAAAATAAAAAATGACCGACTGATTTGACCCAAAAGATGAGCAATTTTATGTCTTGGTAATATTTTTGATGGTATGATTTTGACAGCGAGCGAGCAAGACCTTCCCGGGCAGAGCTTCGCTCCCGCCTTAGACTTCCAGGTTATTTATTTTTAATAAGGGAAGCGAAGCTCTCGCCTTATTCTTCTAAACTAACCAAATCCGTGTCGGTTCTGCCCCGGAGGATTTGCTCGCTCGCTTCGCTCGCTCGCTGTCTAAAGTGACAACCAACAACCAGCTGTGAAGTTATCTTATTTGGACGGATAAAAAAAACCATCGTAACTAAGGCGGGAGCTGCTCCTGCCGGGTGCAAGACGTAAACCACCAAACACCATGTGTCCCCCTATTTAAACAATGGCATATTTTGCCATTACCGTGTTTGTACATAAGGGATATATGCATTTTTGTAAACAACCACCAAACTTCATTCAAAACGCGAGGTGCAATTATGAATAACAGACAGACCCGACAAAACATTATGGATTTATTATACAAGCCACGTGCTCATAAAATGATTTATGATAAGAATGCTTTTAATATGTGTATAATTATTTATAATAAATTACCTGTTGACATTAAACTCCTGCAAGGCAATAGATTTAAGAATAAATTGACTTCTTGGCTTTTAGACCATTGCTTCTAGGTGTTAAAGAATATTTAGAATATAGCTGACATATTTATTTTAATTATTATTAATATTGAATTTTTATTGACATTTGCATTCATTACCTACCACAATTGTTTTTTGTTTTTTATTTTTATTTTTGGGTTTTGTTCATAACACACATTGTTTCATGCATTTTTATCTATCTTGACATATTTTTTATAATTTTAGATATAATTATTAAGACATAAAAGGTTAATATATTTGTATATAGTACTGTAAATACTGCACGCATGCAATATTTGCACGCCTGCATGCAGGTTGAATGCACTGGACTTAACCATTCTAACTGTAAGACCCACTATACTGTGTTCGATGCAAATAAATACTTTGAATCTTTGAATTAAAATTGTTTATCTTTCAGGTCAAATAAGTCAGCCATTTTTGATTTTAGAAAAAAATGTTCATACAAAACATGCTTATTTTAGCGTGTTCTACACGATACTAACATAAAAAATAGGTGTCATCATAGCACAACAACCAACGCAAAATTTTACTAAGATCTAAAATTGTTCATCTTTGGGGTCAAATAAGTTGGCCATTTTTTAATTTAGAAAAAAACTGTCCATACAAAACATGCTTATTTTAGCGTGTTCTATACGATACTAACATAAAAAGTAGGTGTCATCATAGCACAACAACCATCGAAAATGTTACTAAGATCTAAAATTTATCATTTTTGGGGTCAAATAAGTCGGCCATTTTTTATTTTAGAAAAAAGCTGTCCATACAAAACATGCTTATTTTAGCGTGCTCTACACGATACTAACATAAAAAGTAGGTGTCATCATAGCACAACAATCATCGAAAATTTTAGTAAGATCTAAAATTGTTCATCTTTGGGGTCAAATAAGTCGGCCATTTTTGATTTTAGATAAAAACTGTCCGTACAAAACATGCTTATTTTAGCGTGTTCTACACGATTCCTCCATATAAAGTAAGTGTCATTATAGCACAACAACCATCGAAAATTTGACTAAGTAGTTACTTCTGGTAGAAAAACTAAGTTTTTTAAATTTACTTATGAATATCTCACTTTTTGTCAAAATAAAATCGAAGTCTTTTACGACTCCTATGTTAAAAAAAATCTAAGTCTTTCACTGCGTACCCTTTGAAAGGGCACATCGTCTGTCTAATATCGGTCTAAATGAGGTTTCTTTAGAAATAGTGATTAAATAGTATTTGAATAAATAATTTTATACTACACGTGCATTTAATATTTTATTTAAAGAAGAAAACAATTTTGCTTTAGGTACCAATATGGATTACAATTTAAAATTAACAAATTAATATTTACATTACAGATCATAATTTAATACGTAGCACAAACGAAATGTACTCGTAAGAAACGCGTTGCGTAATCGTGATGTGATTGGTCGTACAGCACGGGCCGTAGCGCGATAGACTATCCCGCTCAAATCTCTTCGAGTTTGAATTATGATGCGAACTGATAAGATCATAAAATTTAGAGCTATTGATGTATTTCTTATAATTTCGGTGTATGCATTTCTATAATACTAATGAACAAAATGTACCAACTTGAAAATTTCTAGATTTTTATTGAAGTTAACAGAAGACCTTAAAAGTTGAATTCTTCATATAAATTGAAACTATTGATGAATACGTTAGACATGGAACCTATTCGTTATCTACATAATTTTTAACACATTTCAGGTACTTGGATGTACTTAAGTATTTTTTTGGAGAAAATATGTAGGTTTTTCTCGCTTCAAGAAAGCTTTCGACAAATTTGTTATAAAATGACAGGTGACATTCAAATAGTTTAATCCAATAATATAAAGATAGAAAATATGACTTGCATAATCTTTCCTTGATTTTACACTCGTCGGTAACAAATACCTATATTTTACCCAAAGCTTTATCTAAAACAGTTAGACAATATTTTTCTCGATTAGTCTAAAGTGTACTCTAATAGGTAATTTAAAAAAAATCGACTTGTGAGTTATGTTATGTTTAGGGGTCATTATAGTCTTTGCGTATTCGCCTATGAGCAGGATGTTTTAATGCAATAATTGTTTTTAAATATTATTCTTATTTAAAACGTGCATGACAAATATGAATTTATAAATAATTGTTTTATCGATAAATAACGAACCTCCTTGCGTAGTTGATAATCATCAAGAAATTTTGCTCACTATGGTTAGAATTTAATTGTCATTAATTGTATCTAATGTCATATTCTTTGAAGAAAAGTGCCATTGTTAGGAGCACGAGACTATGAAAATTTGCTATTTTTATACGCACAATGCAATTATAACGTGGCCGAAACTCTAAGACAATACAGGGAAACATACCCACCACCACATCCAACTGGCGTACGTACGATCGTGTGATCAACAACCAGCCGATTGTACCAGGCACAGCCCAAAACGACCAACGTGGAGGAGCCGTTGTTAGACTTCCGGCTAGGCTTGAGGAGTGCTGCAGTATTTTGATCGTCATTCAAGAGCTAATTCCAGAGAAGAAGGTCGACATTTCAGAATGACTCATACAGCGGTAAATTTAATTAATTAATTATAAAGGATTCACATTTTGTTCTCGAATTACGAATAAAATTAAACAGAGTTCAGCAATCAATGGATATGCCGGTATGGACCGCACCGATGGCCACCCAGATCCCCGGACCTAACTTGCCTGGATTTCTTTCTGTGGGGCTTTATTATAGATAAGGTGTATAAAACGTAAACGGAATGCGACACTGCAGACGAAATGAAAGTCAGGATGGCTGCTGCCTTCGACGCTCTGCGTCGGAAAAATGACGAAGAGCAGACCCTAGCGCAACCGACATACTCGGGCACGAGCTGCGGCGTGCGTTATAAGACACGGTGGCACCGTGGCACCATTGAACACCGCATGTGAATATTGTGAAGATAGCCGTTAGGTAATATTATTAATAACAATAACTAATAAAGTAATTGATAGAAATATTTTCGTATTTGATTTGACATTTATGTGTCATTCATACAATAGTTTAAGTACGTCAACGCTCGGAAATAAGCGTAAGAGCTCCGAGTTCACCCGACAACTATTCCTTGATCTAGCCGTGATGTGTAGAGTGTAGATGCAATAGGGTTGTCACCACAGTTAAAAAGTAGTGAATTTGAAGAAAATAAAAACTCTTTAATTAATTATTCTAAGCATTACAAATCTACTGTTTATCACTGAAACGATGCAATACTTTCAGGAAGGTCCATGGTTGCATTCCTCATTACAAGCCTTATTGAGCTTACCGTGGGACTGGGACTAGGTCGATTTGTGTAAGATTGTCCCATAATATTTATTTATAAATTTTTTATTGATTAGGAATTTAAAAGCCGAAAGGTCATTTTTTATATATTGAAGACTTGGTTTGTCAGAGTATATTTAATTAATTTTAAACACAATTGTATGTCGCGCAATCTTCCTATAACTTCTGAACCACCCTCAGTTAGGGAGGAAAAGCTTGATTGTGAGATTGTGACCTCTGTGCTTACCACGAGTTTTAAATCTACTGTATAAATTATAGCCGCTAGCGTCGACGAAAACGCACTGTCAGTGCATCTCGCTTGACGTTGCGGGTGAAAGCGGGATGCAACTGTAGATAACGTGCCAAAATCTATACTTCGTAATATATACCAACTCATGGTAGATGGTTTCTACTGTCAAGCAACGGTTTGTAAGACAGTGGAACTTCTGTACCACTAATGCTATCTTGCAAAAATATCACAACACGACTACCACTGGAATACCAAGAAATCTTACAAGTATATTTTTTTGTGTTCAGATAATTAAATATCTGAACAAAACAAAAAACAGTATAGGGTAAGGTATTTTATCTAGTTTCGTGCAATAAAGATAAACCCTTATTCATAAAAAAGTTATTAGAATTTGTAATTAAATTATGTTTTCTCCCTTTCAAACCAATTTTTGTCAAACTGACAGATAAGGACAAACGATCATTTACCTAAATTGTGTTTGATGTGCATTTATGAAATGAATGACGTCATAAAATGTTGTTAAGTTAAAGACATGTCTGCAGACAATACCTCTTCAGTCATCAACTCTAAAAACATTATTTACACTTCAAACACCTTAAAATGTTATAAGGTGCATGTACTTATTGAACTAAAACCTGACTTGTTTTTATTTCTTGTACGGGTTGGTACATATGTAGTCAAAACGTCAACGGGTCATCTTTGAAATGTACATATTTAATTTGAATATAATACAGCTGTTCACTTGTTTTCGCCACTATACGTTTTGTATTCTTGTGTGTTGTTTTTTTATCGTATTAATTTTTCTTTTCCCTTGGGAAATTTCACACTTAGGTATGTATGTGAGGCTTATGTCAAGGTTTTCTTTTTCTTGCAATTTCATTGGTAGGTACAGTCAACCAATTGGAACCCAGGCCACTCTAGAACCATGTCAAAATGACATTAAGATATTTCTGACAATCTGATGTATAGCGTCACTATGACATAGTCCAACAGTGGCCTAGGGTTCAAATTGGTTGACTGTACATAGGTTAGCTTGTACTTGCGCCAATTATTTCAATTATTTTGTAGGGTTCCGTAGTCAACTAGAAACCCTTATAGTTTCCCCATGTCTGTCTGTCCGTCTCCCTGCGGTGTAGTTCAGTGACCGTTAGAACTAGAAAGCTGTAATTTGGTATGAATGAATATACATATCAATCATGCCAAAAAAGAGGTAAAATGGAAAGTGAGGAAAACTTTTTTTAGGGTACCTCCCATACACTTAAAGTAGTGTTTTTTTTTTCGTTTTAACCCTAAAGAGTGAGGTATCGTTGTATCGTTGGAAATGTATTTAAAAAAGAAAGTTTGCTAAAAACATTTTTTGACAAAGTGAATATTTTTGGAAATAATCGCTCCGAAAGTTAAAAAAAAATGTGTCCCGCAACCGCAATGTGTTTGAACCGCAAGTCCAAAAAATATTTAAAAGTGGAGCTTTATACAGACTTACAAGGAAAATCGTTTTGAACTTGGTCAGTTAAGCTATTTTTAAGTTTTTGCAAAAAAACGTTTCTTCTCCGTTAAAAGGGCGTATAAGTCGTAAGAACGGCGAAAATACTCCTTTTTTTATTGTTATGGGCATGATATCTATTGAAACCGTTTTTAAGTTCGTCTATTGTGACGGATGGTAAACTACGGAACTCTACACTGAGCATGGCCCGACATTGACATGCTCTTTGCCGGTTTTAAAATATTTGTTTTATAAGCGAATAACTTCAGGTTTGAAAATATGTGGTTATTCAAAGAAAATTAAGTTAACTTTTGAAAAGTCCACCGGACAGATTCCGAACATGGTTTTGTGTTTGACCCCTATGGGTAGATGCCGTTAAAATCTACTGAGTTTATCCCAATAACTTTATGCTGATCAAACTCTTGAAAATATGAGTTTACGACCATTATTACGTGATAGAATTTCTTTTAAGTAGTTTATTTTAAGGATTTTCTGTTAGTTATTTTTCCTCCTTGTTAGTATGCCACAATTGACAGCGATCTTGAGAATTCTTGATGCGACCCGACTTCACGAGAACTCTGTACCCATACAAATTATGTTTTCTATTATTGTTTTATATGTTTTTTACATAAGGATGACGTCATTAGACATTGCTCCCTAAATGTTTCTGTTACGATACAACTTGTGTTTATTATTTTTAAGCAGAATCGTCTGCGAACGATACCAAATTTCTTAGAATGAAACGAGTAGAGTAATTCACCCCGCTTCCCAACACTCGGTAGCTCAGTTTGCAGAGCGATCGGCGTGTATCCCAGAGTCGCTAGTTTGAGTCACGTCCGAGGTTATGAATTTTTTCACTTTTCTTTTCTTTTTAAGACATTCAACTTACTGTGTTTATCCAGGTGCATCTCATTAGTTGAAGAGCCTGAGTAAACGGAAGTTTTCATATTAAATAATTATAATAGTTTAGTATAAATAGTTTAAATATTTATATTATAACTGAAATTGCAATTCATTGAAATTAAACACTTTAGAACGGATTAAACGCGTTTATCAACACTTAATTATTAAATCTATAATTTATTATGTTAACTTGTGTTGTTTGTAAGATGAAGATAGTAGGTATTATGATTCAAAGCATGACAAAGGCAGTTCCATTTAAAATAAATTATTTTTTTGTACTTATTATTTATGCAGACTACTAATAAACATAATGTGAATATTTAAATAGGTCTAATTGTTTAGTTTCCTTCAAGACCGCACGTCATTACATAGTAAAATGAGTTTTTTTCCAAAAATACTGTCTTCAAGTAAAAAAAAAGAATTATCAAAATCGAACTACTCAGTAAAAAGTTATGCGTGGTCATACATAAAAAAAAAATATATACGCGTCGACTTGAGAACCTCCTCCGTTTTTTTCGTCGGTTGAAAAAAGTTATCTCTACTGTCTGTCCATTTTGTTTTTGTTTGTTTTCACATTATGTTAATTATGTTAATGCCGTATTTGTTTAGTGTACATCATATTTTGTAACCTATCTACTACTATAATGGCATGCAAACTTTAATGTTTCCTACTTATCATCTAGGCATCTAGCTTATTATCGTCGAATTTCTACTTCGAGATGCAGTTGCAACTAAAATTTTCTACGGAACCCTCGGAGCGCTAGGTTAGTCCGACTCGTACTTATCCGTTTTTTTTCATTTGTCATTTTGTTTCCACGTCTTGGCGTATTCAAACTTTAAGGGTTCTGGACCCTTAACCATGACGTCTTAAACGCGATTCAGTATAGGTTCTTAACTGTGCTCAGTTGTATGGCAGCCACTCAGTTTAGGTCCTAAACTGAATCGCGTTACGACGTCATGGTAAGGGGGCAGATCCCTAGGACCTACTGCTAATTTGATGTTAGTATTCCGTTTTCAGGGTTCTGTACCTCAAAAGGAAAAAAATGGAACCCTTATGGGATCACTTTGTTGTCCGTCCGACCGTCCCTCCATCCTCCGTCCGTCCGTCCGTCCGTCTGTCCGTCTGTTTGTCTGTCAAGATCCTTTATCTCGGGAACGCAGAGAAGTAGCAATTTTAAATGAATACTACATGCACAAGTCTACAGTGCCTTGAAGCTGTGAAAAAACCAAACCTCTACGTCAATGCAATCAAGAGTTATGGCCGTTTAAGTCGCATTTCCCATACATTTGCAATGGGACTCAAAATATATTAGGGTTCTTCCCGTTCACCTAGAATCATGAAATTTGACAAAAAGCATGAGCTTGTAGCACCGTCCGAAAATCCGAAAACCGTATAATTGCCGCATGTAATGGACATGTTATATGTCTGATTTTATATATTTATTAGGAAAATACGTACACACGTATATGTATACGTACCTATACTTAAAAAAATCAACAGAAAAGTCTCATTTTCATGTGAAGTTTGAAACAAGAACAAGAAGAATAAAAACTATATCGGTTTAAGACCAAATAGGTTTTAATACCGAACACCGCACACTGAGAGTTCTGTGCCACCAGTATTTTTAAGTAGGTACCTCAGGTCATCATGGGGGAGCATTCTTTGTGCGGAACCCTCGGTGAGCGAGTCCAACTCGCACTTGGCCGGTTTTTTTTAAACAATTTTTATTTAAGATTTTATTGCGACCTGCGGACGTATGTTTGGGACGGGGTTATTGTTAAAAGTGATAGAAACTGTCATTGAAATGACTGTTATACATAACATTTACTTATTGTGACATGACCATAATGGTGAATACATGGTCTCGTCGACAGTTTTTGAAGGAATTATAATTGCTGAAAAGTTCCTATTTTCAATCGACTTCAAAACAGGAATAGGATCTCAGTTAGACTAAAGTAGTCACAATATATTTTGGTTATGATAAGGTTATAGGATCCACGAGGGAACAGAAGAAATTGAATTTTGAAAGGTTATTCTGGTGTGCGTATACTTTATTATGATATTCAAAATCCATAGAATCACATTAAGTATTGACTATTCTCTTATCATAGCATGCAAGTTGTAAATTTACGTTTGCGTGAGCTGTCAAATTACTATTTCATACAATTTTATGTAAAATTGAAGTTGTCTCCACGTGAGCAGGTAAAATGTTTATTAAGCGTTGACTGAATGGTAAGGAAGTCAAAATTGCAATGGACATTTTTTACCATTTTTTATGCTTCCGCCTAATATGAATCATCTATATCGGATCCACCGTAACGTTCAACCACATTTCTGATTTTTGTATTAAAAAAAAAACACAATAATCAAAAATGTGATTGAACGTTCAATAAGTAGTCTAAATTTACCTGCATTTCTATAAAAGCACGAATCAAATCATTACATATTATTTTTAATAAATGTTTTGATTAATGTTTTTAAATAGTTACACTACTATATATATAAATCGCTTCCAGTTGAAAATAATCTGTAAAGATTGTCTAAAAGGCAATACAGTACAGCTCAGACGTAAGCCTGAGCTGTAGGATTGGCGGAACGCATTAAGCGTTTTTTTTTTTATATAAGAGAGGATTGCATATACTTAGGAAATTCGGGACCATGGCTACCGTGGTCGGGTAGCCTAGTGGTTGGGGCGTCTGCCGCGAAAGCAGGAGGTCGCTGGTTTGAAGTCACTTTTTCTGTAGTATATGACATATCTTTCAATTTAGTCTAAATGTCTTCTGTGTTTTTTTGCATGATGTTACACACTGGGAGCAATTTTTTTTTTCGGAGTTAGAGATACCTACTTTAAGAAGTGAATACTTAGTACAGAGACCTAGTGACTTTAACATAAAATTTCATTTGATAAGCTTAGAAACATATCAAGTAGTGTGTATGTTGTGGACTAAGTATTTGGTAAGCTATCAATGGCGGGGCATCCATATTACTCGGGTCCTACCTGGTTTCCTAATTCTTAACTTCTCTGAGAGTTAAACACTCACAGAGAAAAGAAAAGGCAATGTAGCTCCGGATATTTTTAATGCACCACCACGCCTACATCCTTAGTTTAGAAACAAATTTCATAATTGACCTAACTATGATTAGGTATACATAACCTATGCCGCCTTATGTTGAATTTCCTTGTCCTAAGTTGTTATCCCAGTTTTAAACTTATCTGTCCATAAAAAAATAAGATTTCGCCGATTAATCTCGCCTGTCAAATCTCTAACGAAATGGTAAACAAACCTGAAAATGAATCCTTGTGTCACTGCACTGTCACTAAGCCGTACGCCGTGCGTCCAACCGCGCCACAGTCCTTTTGAGAAATAAACGCTATCGCGATCCACCACCGTAGCCCTGCCCGTGACCTTAACTGATAGTTTAACAATCAGAACACAATGATAATGAACTCTAACATATCCTTTTAAGAACCATTTTTCATTGTAATGCGATTTTTTTTGCTTGTAAAAAAGGGATAGTGCGCACGTCACGCGAAATACCGGAAAAATCTGGGTTCCGTTGCTGAGGAAAAACAACGGAATCCATGAAGACGTATGAAAAGTAGCATCTTGGGTTAATGATTTGCCGCGTTGTTTTATTTTATTTATGTTTTTGGCCTATATGATGCAAGTAGTCGAAATTAAGGGGCTGACAACAGCCAAATCAGCGCACACTGTCTATTTGTATCGGAGTTAAGTAGATTGCACCTCCGGCCGGCGTTGTTTTAAAAGGATAAAACACGAAAAATATTTAAAAATCCGGGTACCTATTTGTCATAAAAGTAAAGATATATATAACCGGTTGTCTATGTCTATGTCTATTTTCTATCGAGCCGATTTGGTTTGATTAATAATCTGCTTTGATATATGATGAATATTATCATTTTTATTGCAGTATTAAAATAAATAGCTATTCTTTAAAAAAACTGCCTTGAAAAACATGACTTACTTAAGTGTTGCCAGCCCCTTAACCAAGTTGAAGTTGCCAAAAGATGTTTTGGGTAATCATTAATTTGAATTCTCGTTTAGTCGAAATTACAGTACTTTGTCCGGTGTATCTGTAATCCTACCCAGTAATCAAAAAATTGCGTTAAAAAAAAAACTCTTTTCGACACACCAAAGAATTGAATTAATTAAAACGGGTCGTTTGAGACCAACTAAGGGCCACTTCTTGTACTTACCGGGGTATGCTACCTAACCCGGAGTTAGGCGTTTATACTCGTTAAGTATGGAATTGGTCGTTTCAAGGCATTGTCACTACGTACCGATTTTTTTATAACGGGAAAAATATGGTCGCCCTAGGCCCACCCTGCATATTTTTTTTTATTCAGATTTTTTTTTCTACGCTTTCGTAATCAGAACACGATATTAATTTACACCCTTAAATGGAGAGTGCGTACATTCGGTTATTAGTTACTATACTTATGGCTACGTAAAGTGGCTTATAACATGACGTTAATAGTATCAACTAAGTAGTAGCAAGAGTTGGTATTTATTTATTTTCTTAGTTACGAATTGGTAAGGATTCCGTAAGAAATTTAATTTATCATACTACGGAACTCTTCTTGGCCCTTCGGGCTCGCTCATATTCGCATTTCTTGTAAAAGATCCGCCTCAGCAGCACATTTGTTTTGTTATTTTTTATGAAATGCCGTGCCTGCCTGGGCGTCGGTAACTAGAAATAATGTGTCGGTTACTTGTCCTGCTGTCTTATGGATGACAGTGATAAACAGTGTTTTTTATGCCGTTAAGCCTGAAGGCCTAGTATAAAAGTTGTACGACATTAACTACTCGACCGCGTTAGCGTATCGAGGGGTCAAAATATGAAAGTTGCCGGATGATTTAAAAAAACGGCAAACATAATTTGAACTCCCGATACGCTAACGCGGTCGAGGAGTTAATGTCGTAAAATTTTTATACTAGGCCTTCTGAGCAGAGTTCATAGCTTTTCCGCTTTTTAATGGGTATTTTACCGGCACAAACCTCAAGAGCCAGTCAAGGCGCTTAAATATCTTATGGGTTGTAAATAGGTAGTATGTTCGGATGCTGCACTGCAGGATGTGATGGTGTAATATGTAAGCCAATCTCATACTTTTTGGCACTAAGTCTATTGATATTACTCCCATTGATGGACAAGGCCTCCCTCAAGGTCTGCCACAACAACCGCGCCCCCCATTTCCTGCGAACCTCATAATATAGTCGCTCCTTCTAATCTAATTGAAGGGTACCTCATGCTGCGTCTGACGCGTCGCCGGTTAGGTACCTTCCTGTCCTAAATATTGTCATCATCGGCTATTCGAGTGTGTCCCGTTCACTGCAAGTGCAATTTAGGTTTGGCAACGTTTTAGGCGGGTACTACGAACATCGAAAATCGCAAGTTAACTCCTTTTTATCGCACTTTACGAGCGTAACTATATTATATAGTTAGAGAGACAGATAACGGGGTTTATGTTTCCCTCTGAACTATTATTATTATTATTTTTTCGTTTATTTATCTTCTTTCTTAGGTTAGGATTTTTTACAATATGTATATAAAAATAAAATACAAAACAACATACAAAAAACAATACAAAACAAATACACATTATAAAAAACCTAACCTAGAGTGCCGCCGGCAACAGGGCAGGGCCCAGGCTGCCGGTGGTTAGGGCCGCAAAGAGAGGAACCTTCGGACTATGCGCGCAGTGTCCAGTATTACCGCCTTCTGCATCTGACCCTTGATCCAACCACAACTTCGTAGCGAGAGCCTCTCGAGATGTTGGTCGAGACTCTTCGCTATAAGACCGTTCGCTGAAACAACTATCGGTACAATGATCGCCGAATCAACCTCCCACATGGCGGTTACCTCGTGCGCCAAGTCTAGGTACTTGCTGGACTTGTCCTTCTCGGCCTTCACGAGGTTGTCGTCATGGGGGATGGTGATGTCGACGAGCATGGCCCGGCGCTGCGATCGATCTATCACGACGATATCAGGTCTATTGGCTAGAATAGTCCTGTCCGTGATGATAGATCGATCCCAATAGAGCGTGGCACGACCATTTTCGAGAACTGGTACAGGTAAGTACTTGTAGTACGCCACTTCGTGGTTCACAAGACCATATTGAAGTGCAAGTTGCTGGTGTATAATTCTGGCTACAAGATTATGTCTGTGCAAGTACTCGCCGTTAGCAAGATGAGAACAACCAGAAATAATATGCCTGAGTGACTCTCCGGGACGGCGGCATGCCCGACAAATGTCGACCGTACCGTCCTTCAGGATATACTTCCGGTAGTTATTCGTCATGATAACTTCGTCTGCAATTGCACAGGCAAAACCCTCGGTTTCTCCGAAAAGGTCCCCGAATCGTAGCCAGTTCACCGACGCGAGCAGGGCTACGTCCGGCCCCGTGAGGGCCCTGTAGAACCGCCCGTGTAGCTCCTTACTCTTCCATATCGTCTTGCGATCCTCGGTGTTTAGTACCACAGGTTTGCGCCAGTTCTCGTTTGCCAAGGAGAGCGGCGTGAGGTTCCTATCTACCTCCACCACATCACGATGCATCCCACTCTCGCTAGTAAGGAAATAATTCCTGAGATTGTACACCTCACGGTTGTGAAGGTTTTTGGCATTTAAAAAGCCGCGGCCTCCACACTTCCGTGGGATGTACAATCTCATAACTGACGAGCGTGGGTGTAGCATACGATGTGTGGTGAGCAGTACACGGACCCTCCGATCCAGGGCATCCAGCTCGGTCTGAGTCCACCTTAGTATGCCAAAGGAGTAAGTAAGGAGGGGCATTACCCAGGCGTTGAAGGCGCGCACCTTGTTGCCTCCTGACAAAAGACTGTTAAGTACTTTTGTCAGCCGACCAAAGAAGCGTTCCTTTACCGCCTGTCTAATGCCCGCATCTTCAATACCCAACGACTGTGACATACCAAGGTATTTGTAAGTTTCTGATTCAGAGATAGATCTGAACGACATTGTCTCAGGAAGTTGTAAATTTGTTGAATTTACTACTTTCCCCCGCTGCACATGCATAACCGCACATTTGTCGACACCAAACTCCATTTTGATGGCACTACTGAAGACTTCGGTGGTTTTCAGTAGCTCCAACAAATCTTGGTCGTTTGGTGCAAATAATTTGAGGTCGTCCATGTACAGAAGGTGAGAAATGACTTCACCCTCTCTCCGAAGCCGGCAGCCTAACCCCGAATCCTTCAGCAGAGTGCTGAGCGGATTCAAAGCTAGGCAGAACCACAAAGGACTCAGACTGTCGCCCTGAAATATTCCTCGCTCGATCCTTATAAAGTCCTGTGGGTCAGGGGGGTCATCTCCACCTCCTGGTTGACGAAGGACTGTGATCCACTGCTTCATACATGCGCTCAGGAAGGATCTCAAAGTTGCATCAACTTTATACAACTCTAAGATCCTTTCCAGCCATGAGTGAGGCACCGAATCATAGGCCTTCTTATAATCAATCCAAGCGGCCGAGAGATTGCCCTTGCTCCGCCGGACTTGTTGGCAAATGGTCATGTCTATGAGGAGGAGCTCTTTAGTACCACGGGACCCAACCCTACATCCATTTTGAGCAGAGGCCAAGATATTGTTTGCGACAATATGCGCGTTAATTTTTGCTCTCAAAATGGATGTAAGGAGCTTGTATAGTGTAGGCAAGCACGTGATGGGTCTGTAGTTTTTAGCTTCCGTGGTACTACCGGACTTATAGAGCAGGAAGGTTACACCAGTTGTTAAGGAAGGTGATAGGGAGCCGAGCTCAAGGGCTTGTTGAAATTGCGTTGCTAACCGTGAGTGCGAGCATCGAAACCACTTTAACCAGAAGTTGTGCAATCCGTCCGGCCCAGGGCTTTTCCAGTTCTGGGCCGTGCGGATTGCACAACTAACGTCATCGGGACTGATGGTAATAGCCCCCATTGGTTCGATGTTCTCACACTCACGTTCGACAACAGAAAATATATATATATTATTATTATTATGTCTTTCCCATCACGGAACAATGGTGTTCCGGACCTTTGGGAGGCGTGCGCGGAGCCGAAGCCAACACGCAGAGGCCCTTTCGACAATTTAATGAAATGTAAGGGGTACACCGAGCGGATGTTGCACCTGCCCGAGTCATGGGACGCACGCAGAGGCAGCACCCGCCAGGGTGTATGGACTATTGAGATTTAATGGAATCTAAAATATGCTGGACTATTAGGTGAAAGCGGTGGACTAAATACTGGGTTATGGAGAATAAAATCGGACGTCTGCCTAACAAAACGGTAATCAATTTTATTTCCGGCAGACGGTGACTCGCCCACATAAGATGGGCCCCCACAAAAAGCGACATCTAAGATGGCTCGAGGGCAACACCGGTATGAGGGCTGGGGGTAGAGAGGTGTCACTGGACTTTAAACATATAGCCAACTCGCCACTTAGGTTTCCACATCTACCCTCGAGAACACAGCTCTCGCGACCCCACTCTGGACGGCCGGTTAAGGCAAGCCAGAGGCGGAGGACTTGGTCGGACGACGGAGTCCCCCAGGAGCGCTCAGGTACGTGGGGTCGCTACTCCCCAACAGCTCGCCACAAGCTGCCCTGCGTTGACTGATTGCACCGGTGGAAACCAGTGGGCGATGGGGTCGTCACATCCCTACGCCATTTTATTATTATTGTTATTGTTGTTTTGGGCTAGTGAAGATGCCGCGTCGACCAGTTGTGATCTATTGTGGCAGCCCTTTATAATTCATTACTGATTCCCGTTGAGTCCAGAAAGTTCCAAATTCTTTGGGCTGTAATGTTATGTATCTCACAGGGTTGCAGTTCGTGCCTACCGAGGTGGATACTTCTTTTGTGCATTAGTGGTCCGCAGGAGCAGAGGATGTGCATTGCAGTTTCCTCTGTTTCCTGGCAGAACCTGCATGCTGCGTCTTGTTTCTTACCCATTAGAAACATGTGCTTGTTCAACTTGCAGTGCCCAGTCAGAATTCTGACCACCGCACAGGCTTTGTACCTCTTGAGCCCTAAGAGCTCTTTAGTGTTTTTGTTGTTGAACCCTAATATTAGAGCTTTCGAGTGTGTGTTTCCTTTTACGGATTTCCACTCTGCGATTGCCCTCATCTTTTCAAGATTGTTTAGCAGAGAGTATGCCTCTCGTTTTGTAACTCCGCAAAACGGTTCCGGGCCAACGAGGGGCGTGTCCGCGCCCTTTCTGGCAAGTTCGTCCGCTGCTTCGTTTCCAGCAATGTTGGAGTGTCCTGGTACCCATCTAAGTGTGACTTTGTTGGTGTTAGCCAAGGCGTTTAGATTATTTTTGCAGTTCTGGACTAGTCTAGAGTTAACCTCTAGGGACTCTAGTGCTAGCAGAGCAGCTTGACTGTCCGAGTTAATGTAGATGTGTTGGTTTCTTAGGTTTCTGTCCAGATTGATTTCCGCGCATATGTTAATGGCAAGGACTTCTGCCTGGAAGATTGAGGCCAGTTTGCCCATGCTGACGCTGGCTCTGTGCTTAGGCCTCTCACCATAGATACCACATCCTACTTTTCCAACTGTCTTGGAACCATCCGTGTACCAAATGTGGCTTCCCTTTTCGACAAACATTTGGTCGTTGGCCCATTTGTGTCTTTGGGGTATATCCACATTGTACAGTCTGGTAAACTGACATTCCGTATGCATGTCATCTGAAGGCATGCTGAGGGTTTTGTTCTCGAAAACCCAAGCCCTGAGTTTGGTTAGCGCTTGGGAGCGCCATTTGGGCTTGTTTAGCGTGCTTATTCTGTAGATACACTGCTTGGCCTCCTTTTGCACTTGCAGGTGGAGTGGTGTGATGTTGAGCAGTGCGTCTAGGGCTGCCCCAGGTGTTGAGGAAAAGGCCCCTGTTGCTGTCAAGCAAGCCGTGCGTTGCAGGCTGTTCAGGGTATTTATAGTTGTCTTTTGGTTGGCTTTACTACACCAGACTGCGGAGGCGTAAGTAATAATGGGCCGCACTACTGCTGTGTAAAGCCACATAGCAATATTGGGTCTTAATCCCCACCTTGCTCCTGCCATTCGACAACATGACCATAAGGCCATTTTAGCTTTTTGTGTGATGTTTTTTAAGTGAGGATTCCATGTAAGCTTTTGGTCAAAAATGACCCCTAGATACTTGACCTCACTCGAAAGTGTTATTTCATGTCCATTAAGTTGTAGTTTTCCGAGTTTTTCCCTCTGAACTATGTCATGGACCTTGCTTCGTTGCGAATCTCTTGCGGATTGTAGAATTTCGAGTGATGAGTCTTTTTATTGGGCCCATTAATTGTGAGGATATTACTCAACAGTTTATTAACTTGTTAGATTAACCGTTAGATTCGACATCAAGTTCCAGTTATGGTAAAGACTTGAGACATTAAATGTTAAGCGTCGCCATAAGGTCTATGCCCGCTGTCTCATTTGAATATGGATGGATTTATTGCCAAAAAAATCATAATGGCTGCCTCGTCTGAATACTCTTAATTGCTGTCTAGGAAATTCTACAAAGCCTGTTTTTTACTCACGACTATTTGCACGTTCCTAAAAGTTTAAAATAAAAAAAACTGATTTTTATTTGATATTAGTACACTGGTGGCTTATATTAATTACTTCTCCGGAAGTTATGTAAGTACGAAATATAATTTAACATTTACCGGTTGATTTTCGATGAATGGAAACATCTTAAGGATGCAAGCTGCGCGAAAAAATTCAAAGGTGTATGTGAAATCTCCAACCCGCATCAGGTAGCGAAATTCTTTCTTTATCAATGAATGCCCAGCTGTATCGTATCTATAGGTATAGGCTGCAGTGGTTTTGATGCGGTGTACGAACGAACATGTAGGTACGAACGTGATGCAAGTAATGTCACATCAATTTCGAGTTTGCCACGCACAGTTCGAAATCGGCTCCATATCGTCGACCGTAGGCAAACGACCTGATGGGCTTACCCTGGTTCCATGGCGGAGAGGACGCTGCCTCTTGTGGGATGCAACCTGTGTTAGCACATTTGCGACGTCCCATTTGAGGCGGACCATACGATGTGCTGGCTCAGCCGCCGAATTCGCTGCGAAAAGTAAGCACACCAAATACTCTGCCCTGGAATCAGGGTATGACTTTGTGCCGGTGGCGGTGGAGACGGCGGGGCCCTGGGGTTTGGAGGCTCGTCGTCTGATAAAGGAGCTTGGGCGACGCCTCCGAGAAAGGGGTTGCGACCCTCGCTCAGGGTCGTACCTGGTTCAACAGGTTTCCATTGCTGTGCAGCGGGGGAATGCTGCAGGCATTATGGGAACCTTTGACTTTTACGGGGCGGCAAATTGGAAGTAAAAAATGTTTTATCTTTGCTGCTTTAACAAAATCGTTCAAGTTGTTTGAGGCAACACGGCTCGCATAAACAATTCATATATGCTACCCCGTTTACACGAACTAAATTCAGCTAGTTGTAATAGGTACAGCACTCACACATGACCGGTTTTTTCCATGGAACCTTCTTAAGCTAAATGACCGCTCACTATGCGATTACAGAGGAAAAACGGATGGAAATCCATGCACGTCGTTGCTGTAGCATTAATTTCTCCGCCGAGATTTGGTCGCCGAGGAGTGTACATGTTACCTGATGGTACCTGATGGCAGATTGTATATGTACGCTTTGTAACAAATTTGTGCATGCATGCATATTAATTTTTGATCGATTGAACGCATATTAAACGTATTCTCGACTTTGATTAGGTAGAAGTTAGGTCAGTAACAGATCTAAGATAATATGACATAAGTGTCTTACGTCCATGAGTTTAATAAGAAGGTTGTGTGTAGATAATTTTGAATAGCTTGCGTGCTTAGCTATTTCGCCTAATATGCACGAAGGCTGAGGTCGGATATTCCTTTGTTTTGCTTAATTGTAAGTCGAGCGGATGCGCGTGCTAATTTATAGGCCGTAGACAATTTGAATTTATTCATGTATATAGTAAATATGCGCGCTATGTACAGTTCAGTGCAATGTAAAAGGGCCTTTTTGTGAGGTCATGTCTGTGCATGATGATCCGTTTTTATTATGTAATTAGAGTGCACACCAACAAACAAAAAATATATCCTCATTTTTTTTAATAATGTGAAGTGACATCTTATTTCTTAAAAATAACATGTACAGTCAAGTGCAAAAATATGGTTCGACATAGTCGACTCATAAATATGGTACTACGCTCTTATTACACCGGCATAAGGTGCTATATGGGACATATTTTTGAGTAAGATGTGCACCACCATATTTTTACACTTGACTGTACGAAGGGACAAGTGACCAGTCAAAAGTAATTTTTAAATCAACCTTTATAATAGTACATTTTAATGTAAGGCCGGAAATATGTCAATACTTGACGAGTCAGGAGATATATTGTCGCATCCGCAGACGCGGGCGAGTGGAAAGACTCGAGGCAGCTGAAGAATAACATATCCGGGAAGGCATGATGAAACATGATTTTTTAAACATTAGGTTAGTCTACAAAGTTTTACGCGACTCAGTAAATTTATAATGTGTGATAATCATGAAAGTTCAAATTAACTTTTTTTTTTGTTGCGATAATACGATAAGCAAACAGCTATTGCTCTTAATGATACATTCCTTAAATAGGTAATCACAATATTCGGAACTAATGTAGGTTTACAAACCTACATTTTTACATTAAATTGCAACGGTTAACACTCACGTATTTTTATCACTATAGGCGTGACATGTTTCGACACCAATCTGTCTGTCCGACGATGACTGCCCGATGCAGTCGAAACATGTCACGGCTATTGTAATAAAAATACGTATGACTCACGAACGTTTAAATTACATTTTTACAGTTCAGTTTAGTTTACAGTTCCGAATATTGCAAATCAAAAAACGAATCGAAATATTCGGAATGTTATTTTATACAAAACAAAAAACCCATCCGCATTTTAAAAGCTGAAAGCCCCTTCATGAGCAATTGTTTTAAAAGATTTAAAAGTGTAAGCACCTATATATTTTTACTTGGGAGCAGGAACTACGATAAGATGAGACAGAGCCTTGTTTACTGTTTATTGAATACTTCGATTTACAAGTATAATAAAGCTTATTGTGTACAGAAATAAGTACTTTATTGTACCTTCCTTTATTAATTATTGTTAGGCTGCGTGCAGAATGTCCAGATATAACGAATAAAGAGTTGCACTACATACATTTCAATTTGTAATTGAATAGGTATCATAATAAAATTAAGGATAACCCTCGCGTATTATTATGACTCACGAGAGTTTGAATTCGATAACGTCACTCTCGATTCCTATTGTCCGTACCAGTATAACCATGGGTTCCTACCACGAGTTTGAAGTCTGAAGAAAGTGAGGTTAGATTTGGTCTGGACTTAGCTGTCCATCGGAGTAAGTGCAGCCATTGAAGTTTCTAAATATGAGCAGATTTGCTAGATCTGGACGTAATTTTAAACTAAATAATAAATAAATTAATAAATATTATAGGATATTCTTACACAAATTGACTAAGTCCCCCAGTAAGCTCAAGAAGGCTTTTGCTACTTTTTTGGTACTGTACTGAGACAACGATATATATATAATAGAATACATCCATGACTCAGGAACAAATATCTGTATTCATCACACAAATAAAAGCCCATACCGGGATTCGAACCCAGGACCATCGGCTTAGCAGGCAAGGTAACTACCTAACTTCTTCTTCTTCTTCTTCTTCTTGTGGTGCCATCTCCTACCGGAGGTCAGCGATCATCATAGCAATGCGTACTTTATCTACGGCCGCTCGAAACAAAGATCGACTGCTCATACCGAACCACTCACGAAGGTTTTTGAGCCATGATGTTCTGCGTTTGCCAGGTCGTCAGCGACCCTGTATCTTCCCCTGTATTATTAACTGTAGAAGAGCATACTTGTCGTGTCTCGTTATGTGTCCCAGATATTCCAGTTACTACCAAACTACGCCAACCTAAAACGCTAACCTAACTTTAAACTATAGCATGTAATATTTAAGTGACACTTAAGATAAATCCTGCGGCTATCAGCATAAAGACGAAATCCAAGTAGGTATCACATAATAAATACTATTTAGTACGTACTTCTACATTTCAATATATTTAGTATGTTCGCAGACTAAGTATGGCACGCGATTGCGCAATACACTATAAAATATTTTTTATTAGTAAATAAATGTGCACACGCGATAAAATTCAATAAAATTTATCTATTTAAAACAAGGAAACATAATGTGTGTCTCCTGAATAAATATTGAATATAAAATTGCTACCGATCAATCATAAAAATCAGTCTGACTGGGATTTTCGTAATTGTTAGATATAATGCTGATTAGACCGGCTTAATGCGTATGCCCCAGTCCTCCTTAATCAGGTCAGCCGCCTTTTCGGCGATCATTAAAGTCGGTGCGTTGGTGTGTGCCGCCGGGACATGGGGCATGATACTCGCGTCCACCACCCGCAGCCCTCTTACGCCGTACACCTTCAATCTGGAGTCCACAACGGCTCCAGGGTCGTCTCTCGGCCCCATCTTAGCAGTACAACAGTGGTGGTAAATCGTATTCGTAATAGTCTTCATTGCGCAGTACCAATACGCATCCGAATTAAACTTATGTTGCGCGCAATTCGGCAAAGGAATATCGTGCAATCTGCTCCCAAACTTTTGGAATGCCTTCGTTTTCGATAGCTGAATAATTTTCCTTATACCGTGCAATATTACTTTTTGATCGTGACCTCCGTCAGAAAAGTAGTTAGCGTAGATAAGAGGCTTTGAATATGGGTTTTTATTCTTCAACATTATCCGACCTTTGGACTCTGGGAGGAGAAGCATCGGGAACACCATCCACGTGTCGCGATCTTGAATCGGTCCGTAAACTTTGTCATAGATACGGTCATCAATAGCGAAGGCTTGTTTATACGATGGCTGACTGACGAGTGAGCCCGCTACAAACAACAATTCTAAGTCAGGATAGCCATCAAGATCGTTTGGGTTCTTAGTGTCTATAAAAGCAATGGCTTCAGTTCCGCTTGGCGCTGACAAAGGTCCAGTATGATGGCTGAAATATTCCAGAATGTTGCTGAATGTGGCCACGCGTTCAGATCTTATAGAATCAGTCGTGTTTATCAAAAAAGTCAGGCCTCCTAACGCCCAATGGTCTTGAAGGTTATATCCGACAGGCAAATCGACAATAGTGGTGATGTTCTTCTCCGTCAAATGTTCTTTCGGGCCTATTCCACTGATCATTAATATTTGAGGGGAATTAATAGCACCGGCGGACAGGATCACTTCTCGCGTCGCCTTCACGACGTAGCGGCGCCCAGCTTTGCGGAATTCCACGCCGTATGCTCGTCTGCTCCAAGGATCAATTAAAATACGAGTCACCATCGCATTCTTAGCAATGTGGAAGTTTTTTCTATATTTAATAGGGTGAAGGAAAGCCCGACTGGCACTCATACGAGTTCCATTGCTCATCGTAAATTGTATGATTGAATATCCGATTTGTTTTTGACCGTTGTAGTCTACTACTTTCCCACCAGTCTCGACACCTGCCTGAAGGAAAGCGTCTGAAAGTCGCGTTCTCCAGCTGGGGTACTGAAGTGTCATCTCTCCCTTTGTAGAATGGTATACTTTGTCTTTCCTCAGTTCCGGTACTTGAATATTTTCAGACTTCTTGAAGTATTTGAGTACTGAAGCGTAATCCCAACCTGTTGAAAAGACCAAAAAAATATTGAAAAATTAAGAAAGATCATAGTTTTTTAAAGTATAGCCTATGATCCATGTAAAAGCAAGTGCTTCTGCACTTTTGATTGACATTTTGTTATTTTATTAAATAATAAATAATCCGGCCTATTAAGTAGGTATACGTCTCTCAGTTACTGTTACAGGCATCCTCTCAAGCGAACTGGTAAATATCACATGATATTTCGTACTTCAATTCCAAAAAAAAAATTACACGAGTCGACGAGCTTCAAACCCGAGATTGAAAGTCTAACGCCTTCACGCTCGGCTACAAGTGATTTCTGTTCCTGTATTATAATGATCTTAAGCAGTACTACCTGGGTTGCCGTTCGCGGCCCAGCGGTCGTAGTCCCTCCGGTTGCCCCTCGTGTGCATCATGGAGTGCAGCACGGAGGAGCCGCCGACAACGCGGCCCCGCGGCCACGAGCACCGGCCCTCGCGCATGCCCATACAGCCAGCCCTCTGAAAAAGAAAACATAGTTTGATCAAGATCTGTTTTCGTTCGGACGACAGTCTGAGAGGATCATACCTATTGTCCTAGTGTTCCGACTGTTATTATCGAAACTGGACTGTCAAACTACGGGACCCGCTTAGTTATGAATATTATTGGTTGTGACGAGTGAACTGATATTATATTTTAATTTTAATATATTTCCTCGACTATTTCATTCATCTTCACGATTTTTATCCGATTTTAGGGACGGTTATAGTTTAAGCAGATTGTAAATTACTGAGAAGATATTGACGAATGAGATTATCGATTAGTTTTCTCATCGCTGATAACTTATAGGTACGAGTATGCTATATTTTTAACTGACATAAAAAAAAGATGTTAAACGCAACTACGAGCGGGAAAGGGAAATTGTAATGCTTCGTCCGACAACTTGTTATAGAAATGAATACATTGGCCAAAAAATTGCCTATAAAACTTACTTTACGGACACGACGCTTCCTGATATTAGCTAGCTTATTTTTATTTTTAGTGTTATAGCTAGAGACATCAGAAATTCTAGTGAATGAATCTAAGTTTCTCATAACATAAATAATATTCTCATAGATAAATATATTGGGTAAACAGTTGAAATACGGGGGCTACAGTTAAATTATTAATTTCTTTACACAGTTCCCGTGCTCGTGGTCGGACTTGCTTATTTATGTATCAGCAGCGTTATATTGACGATGTCCAGGGCCCGTAATATTCATGCCAATGACAGGCAAATGACGTCAAGCTTCATACATCATGTTTTAGGTTTTACGTTTGAAAGAATAATGCTGTCATTGAATAGTGTCAGAACTATTATATTCGGCGTTAAAACCGAACGTTGATAGACTTTATCTGTCATTAACTAATTTCATATTAAAACATCCTATGTGTTTATGTACGTCATTATGACGAAACCGGCATGAAAATTACGGGCCCTGACGATGTCTCTAATAATCGCGCTACGTTAAATAATGACGTGGATTTTAACGTGGAATCCCCCATGTTAGGTACGTATGTACTCGTACTCGAACAAAAGCTTGTATAATGTAGCTCGCACGAGGGTAAACTAAATACTTTTGTTGGTTTCCTGTGTATATTATACCTATTATGTATGACAAGGCAATAGCAAGAGTTCTGGTCTATGTTTGAAGTTTGGGTGGAAATTAAGACTGGGCTATTGCTAAGCTACACTCGCACCACCCTGGTTTAGCGACATAACCCGGAGTAAAACGTTTTTTTGTATTGAATTTGACAGCTAAACTCCGGATTAGCGGCTAACCCTGGGTGGTGCAAGTGGGCCTAAGAGCCCAAACAATTTTGTGAGCCACCGTGTTATCTATTCCCCTACTCGTTAACAAGCTAGTATACAGATGTAGTGCATAATGATTTTCTCTCGTATTTTCACGGAAAACACCCGAACGTGTCATGCTATTTCAGTGAGTGTCAGTACTAAAAGTCAGACAAAAGATAGGTACGCGTGCGGTGACTGACCCGTAAGATGGATAAATATTATTAAAGATCTTCATTTATTTTATTGCCATTCTTATGTCACTCAGCCATATATAACTAAAAATAATGGAGATATAATGAAGATTAAACTGTAAAATACTCAATGGAATAGGTAGGTACATTAAAAAGTACAAATAGCAATTCATATGCGATATCCTTGGACATGAACATGATGACTTTATCTGTCTCCATCGCCAATTAGCTAGGTATGTTGGTATACCCGTCTCATTCCGGTTTATAGTACCTATACTACCTTTACTTACCTACGGGCAGCTTTTCATTTTGGGAATCCCAGAGGCCTATACAAAGGGCTGTAGGTACTCTTCCATTTTCTTCCATACTTAATGCACGAGATAAAACGATCCACGTGAGACCAAATCAACCTAGGATTCTATCTCACTCGCCCATGTTGCTCATGTTAAAATGATACTATTGTATAATTTAAACTTTCGTGAGACATACTGATATTAAATTGCAACGGTACTACTATGATACTATTGTGCTAGTATTTATGTCAGTTCACCACTAAAAATAATTACTTTCTTATACCTACTATTTTAGAACTATATTCAGACTATAATTTGGAAATATTTTCTGTAATTTGCAGATAATTGTTATTTTAATATTATTATCTAATTAAACCAAAGATATGAATAACAAAAAAAAAACATTTAAATAAATATAATATAGATATTAGTAAATTTGATCTGTTATCCCCAACATTAAACTATTTTCAATATGCGTCGTGCGGCATTCGGCATCATTCAGCATACATAGAGGTTTGGCTAATTAGAAAGAGATGCAATGCAACCCACAAGTGGTAATACTATTCCATGTGGTCAAACTTTTGTAGTCGTATTGCCGAGTCCGGATTACACTCAGGTTCGTGGGGAATCCTTAAAAAGAAAACAAAAGCGGTAACTGCCGGCCGGCTATAATGACACTATTGTGGCTGCATTAACGACGTCTAGCTAAACCTGTATTTGATCGTCGAGAAATGAGCTATCTAATTTATCTTCAAGAACTTGACAGCCCAGTGGTAGGAATGCAGGTATATTCATAGCTTGTTCATGTAATCTATAAAAATCAAAGGAGTAGGTACCTATATTCTACCGTAGTACATACCAACGTATAAAGGTACTTACTAAAGAGTAAAATAGAAGATGAATTAGAAAATAGTAAATTATATTCTGATTTACTATGCATGATTTGTATAATTGAAAAAAAAAACTGGAACTAAACACTTTTATACTATAATGGATTAATCTGTATTATAATTTTATTCGAGCCCTACAACACTCATTTTCACAGGGTTAAAAAGATGACTGAGAGAATACGATATCTCCCCGTCAATCAAAAAAGTTACTTGTGCAAAAAGTCATATTTATTTCCTCTTATCTTAGTAAAAAGGCGTATATGGGCCGAAAGTGCTGCAAAAATATCCCTTCTAGGTTAGCTTATTGTAACGGACGGGTAAGTACGGAACCCGACACTGAGCGTGGCCCGACATGCTCATAAGTGCAAAAATCTCTTTTACACTCGTCCCGAAATCCTTACTAGAGACTTCCGGTAAAAAGATATATGTCCTCGTGCGTGCATCAAAGTCGTTACTTATCGGTCGATGACAGACAAATGCACAACCTAATACATTTCAAGTAGAACTATTATGATGAATTTCAAAACATTCTTTAAATTCAGTTCAGGACTTTTTTCAATTCAGTCCTCAAAGGGTGAAAGAGATTTTAATGGTTTTAACTTCAACGCTGACGATGTCGCGTGCGGGGATAGCTCACAATGACTAGAACGTATGACATGGTCCATAAAAAAGACGTGTCGCTTTTTGTCTACATCACAAACGAATCTATGTCTAGATATGTAGGTTCATTAGTTATCATCAAATGGCCAAATGTTGCATTCTAGGCCGTCCGCAACTAACCTGCGTGGCTATAGTCTGGACTAGGGATGTAACGGATGTGGTTTTGTCGTAACAGAAAGCGGAAGCAGATGTTTTAAATTTAGTTAATCGGAACTGGAAATGGAAGCGGAACCGAAAACAGAACAAGTTTAAACAGAACCGTAACTAGAATCGGAACCCGAGTGAGAGTTATACGAGATGTTCAGAGTAGACCTATTAAAAATAAAAATTCCAATTTAACACGAATTAAAACAAGACAACTTATTTTATTAGCGCAGCACGTGGCAAACGGGAGGATGAGCGAATTATTGGTATTTAAACCTGTTTGTTTTTAATGTTCGCCGCTCATGTCCCGCCGCCGTCGCGCTAAACTTTAACATCCGATTCAAAAGTAACGGAACTGGAACATAAGCGGATGTGTAATATTTATCGGAAGTTCCGACTTAACGGAACCAGAGCTCCGTAACATCCCTGGTCTGTACTTTTGCCATAGTCTGTATAGTCGGCTATAGTCTGTACTACTATAGAAAATGATATCATAAAATTTCGTATCCGTTAATGTCAATATGTAACTATGTCATTGGCCAAATTACCAAGTTACGTGGTTTTGTTTGTTTAATTTTTTTTAATACCTAAAAGTATTTACAAGGTATCCTGCTCAGGTACTAGGTAGTCTTACAATTAGCAATACGAGTACTTAGTATGTATTGCTAGCCTCGTAGTGTCATGGCGTCAGTCCAACGTTGTTGCCTTTTTAAAGAATAACGTTTAAGCGGATAATGGACCGAACTGGCCTCGCGCCGCTACTGCTGTGCCTTGCATTACAAAGTAGTTTAATCAAGGCGCTATGATTGCATTTATGTTCATACCTACTAGAGAGGTTACCTATGCTAGTAAGTACCTCAACACTATCTTAATTTTGGATAAAAATCATCTGTTTTGGAACTTCGTTTTGGCGTTTTACTTAAAAATTCATCAGCAAGTCGACCTCAAGGTAATTTTTAGGGTTCCGTACCTCAAAAGGAAAAAACGGAACCTTTATAGGATCACTTTATTGTCCGTCCGTCTGTCAAAACCCTTTAACTCGGGAACGCGTAGAGGTAGGTAGTTGAAATTAATACGACATACACAGGTCTGCAGTCCTTTGAAGCAGTGAAAAAACCAAACCTCTACGTTAATGCAATCAAAAGATACGGCCATTTATGTCGCACTTCCCATACATTTGCAATGGGAATCAAAATGTATGGGGTTGGGGTACTTCCCGTTCACCTAGAATCACGAAATTTGGCAAAAAGCAAGAGCTTGTAGCACAAATACTAGAGAAAATCAGAAAACGGTATAATTCAAATCAGACAAAATGCTTAATGTAAAACAAACAATTAGTTAAGAGTTAAATCAACAATTGTTGATTAAACTAAACTCGGCTTTTAAGCATCGATGCACATAATAGATTAATAGTTATTAGTTTAAATTAGTTAATCTATAGAAGTGTTTTTTGTATTTATTTGTATTTTTAGTTTAATTTTACGTAACTGTGTAGAATAATTTTATTGTTTAGTTCGAAAATTGTTTCAAATGGTAGAAGTTAGCGCAAATGACTTAAGCGCCTCAAGGGTTTATGGTACTTTATTCCTTTACTATTCCCACCTTTCAGTTTTTGCTATGCTCCCGAGCTCCACCTACCTATAGCTCACAGAGTTAGTTAGAACCTATAAACAAGGTAGAGAAAAGCACCCAAAATGGAACCCCTTGTGCGACAGTGCGTGGTACTTGGAGCTTTAGTCACTAAAATCAATTCCAATTACAATGGCTCTGGCTCAGATAATACTTTTTTAAGTAGGCTTTAGGCGTTGCCTGACCAGTCGTGATGCTGCAGCAGTATCTTTTATTAAGTACATTCTATTACATAATGCACAGTGGCTTTATGACCTTTGAACCTTGCACCATTTCTCCTTCCAATGGCACCGCCATTTTGAAAAATCTCCAAAATCTAAATCGTCAAATGGCAGTGAAATTTTGTGGGCAGGTTCGATAAATGTCGTAATTTCACGAAAATCTGTTAATAAATATAACAATCGGAATAGAAAATGTCACTAAACCTAAACTCACATTACCAAACTTTGGAGGGTTTAACTTGAATATTATTTGAAATCCTGTAAATAGTTTGAATAGAAAACTCCCGTGAGTATTAGACATATTAATATACTTATATCGGGTTACTTACGTCTATAAGGTCGAAAATCATGTTTCGGAACGGTCCGCCTCCCATAATCTCTGCGTACACCAATCAATTTGTGCGCAGGGCAATCGCCGCAAGCGCTTCTCACTCATGATTATGGGATGGGACGCGGAACGTTCCGAAACATTTCGAGCTATTTTCGACTTTATAGACGGGAGTAACCCGATATAAGTACTATAGCGTTCAGAATTGCATGGGTAATTTATGAATGAATTCATTCTAAAACTGCCCATGCAATTCTGAACGCGTGTGTACATTAAACAGTTTGAATTTGACCTACCTGAATATCTTGGATATTAGTTTCTATGTCCTTCAAACGTAGCTAGAACCATCTCCAAAAACAAAGCTTTACGTATGAAAAACCCGCACTCTAATCGGTACACCCCACAGACCACCACAACTACTAGGCTACTAAAATTGCCTAAATTATGCAGTTGGTATTAACTTAAGTTGAGTGTCTTAGTTGACTGGAGTATTATTGAACGAGTAAGCCGAATGTTAAACTCAGAAAGTCGAATTTGATGTGTGTTTTTGTGCGTTACACGTGCTAGTTTATTTAAATTATGTCGAAACTTAGGCCTAACCTTAGGTCTAGTCTAGTCTAGACACATTTTCTTTGTAGCAAGAACGAATTAATAATGAAGCAATCCTTCTCTGTCTAGCATTTGTAATCCGTGTCATGCGTAATCATTTGTAATGATACTCTGTATTTCTGGGATAATATACAGTGTGTAAATCTAATACGGGCGAACCTCTTAACGGTGGTTAGTATAGGACATAAGAAATGTAATTAGGTATTCCTTAGGGCCTGCCCTTCAAACTATGAGATTGCTGGCTTATCAGAGGCCAAAAACGCCTGGTCCATTGCCTGCCCGGATCAGGATTTCCCCGAAAATCCAAATTCCCAAAGGACCTGGGACGACATCAAATGCAAAATAACCTACAATTCTCTTTTAAGCCACAGTACAGGCTCTCAACGCACCAGGCTCTTAGCAGCTGGGACGAAAGAAGCCGGTTGTTGGCTGCACGCCTTCCCATCCATACACACGGGAACATTCCTGGAGCCCCACACTCTGCGTGTTGCGACCTGTCTGCGGCTTGGCGTCCGGGTTTGTGCGCCGCACAGGTGCTTCTGCGGTGTTACCGTTGATGTCCTCGGACACCACGGTCTCTCCTGTCAGAGGAGCGCTGGCCGTTTCTCCAGGCACGCTGCGCTTAACGACATCCTCCACAGGTCTCTTGCCAGCATCAACGTGCCAGCTCTTCTTGAGCCTCCGGGCATTCTCAGGGATGATGGCAAGAGACCTGATGGAATGTCGTTGGTTCCGTGGAGGATGGGACGGGTGCTGGTGTGGGACGCCACCTGTGTTGACACTCTAGCCCCGTCACATCTTCGCGGAACTACAGCCAAGGCCGGCGCGGCTGCGGAGGCGGCGGAAAAATTAAAAAAATGCAAATATAGGGGTCTCGGCGGCGAATAAAACTTGGTTCCGTTCGGCGTCGAGACCCTCGGCCCATGAAGTTCGAGCGCCCACACCCTCTTTAAGGATATTTCAAAGAGGCTTATGGGCGCTACCGGCGACCGTAGAGCTGGCAGCTTCCTCGCCCAACGCATTAGTATTGCAATACAGCGAGGAAACGCTGCCAGCGTCTACGGTACCATGCCGAGGGGGGAATATTTACTTTAAGATTTATTTTATTTTAGTTTTATGTGTGTTTGTTGTTATTGAAATAATGAATATATATTAGGTAAGTTTTAAATGGAATTGCAATTAAAATTTTATCCATAGAAAATAATTCGGCCCGCAATGTAATGCAAACACACTCGCGTTAAGTTAAACATTCATTGACAACTGTCAGCGTCAAATATTTTATAGTACCCTACATTGCTGCTGAAAATATTATAAAAAAAAATTATGGGGTCATAATTAAGTGTAACTTAAAAATATGTTTTAGTTATTGATAACACTAATGAATTCTATGTTTGATAAAATTTATCGCCCGTATTAGACTTACACACTGTATGTAGATAGGTATGTAAAAGTCTCCGATTTGCAACGAATATCAATCTAGGTGTCCAAGAACGAGGTGAAGTAGACATGAAACCTGACTTTCAGCTATGTTGGTTTGTCATGGATTTGTATAATCCCTACAGTCCTTACGTTTATAAACGGAGTACATCGCTGGAAGCTGAAATATAGAAGAAATGGTCATAATCGTTAATCTTAATTAGCATCAAGATTTTTATGCGACACCGGGAGTTAATTGCTTTATTTAATAGCCCTATTGAAAAATAATACTTAAGCCATTTTGAGTGATTAAATACGTAAATATTAAATGATACGTCATTTAATATTTACTGGTCTATGCCATCGTTTGCTAAACTAACCAAATATCAGGTAAGATATCGTTAGGTGTGTTAATACTGGTTCCATTTTATAATTTCTTGAAATTCAGGGCAAAGCAGGTCATAATAAAGTATGAATTTGAATAAAAATGCATTTAGATTTACCGTTGCCTTGATGACGTATTTCGCCGTTGTCGTGGACGATAATTTGGGTTTCCTTCCTCATATTCATTTCCAGAATTATGATGTACATACCTGGGCCAGTAGGTAAATGCCTACCTCGTGCGTGTTCCTCAACGACTAAACGACAGTTCTAGTTAACTGGCATCTGTAATAATTGCCCATGTCTTGTGTACCGTTTTGGCAACACCATAAAACCGGTCCATTGACATAGCTTTTATTTGTTTATCTTTTATACTAATTATTTATAGATACTCTAATAGAATTCAAATATTTAATTATGACGTGGTTGAAAACTTAGTTGATTTTATAATTACTTAATCCGTATATAAAACAGTAGGTACCGTTATTGAGACTGATAGACGACGCACACCCTAAGCTGCTAATGGTAAACCCTGAACTTTAGTAATGTAGCTCCATTAAGAAATAACTCTACCTGTAGGGGGTGAAAATGGCTAATAGTTTAAACGAATGCTGTGCGGACGATGTCGTGGGCAGAAACTAGTATACTATAGTCTGTCAAACCAAGTCTGATAGTAGATTTAATAAAAAGTCTATATGGCTTCCTTTTTTTCGGAGTGGCAATAAGCGTAAGAAAAGAACAGTCTCTCTGACTATGCACGAATGAGAGCAGATCCATTGTCAGACTACAGTAAGGACATATACGAGTATATATATTATATAGTCATTAAAGACTATCGAACCCCATTTCACCCAGTCAGGGCCTTAAATTCAGAACATCCTTCATTAGTAAATATCTACAACATTCAGAAGTTATTCAGAGATTATTTAGATCACTTATTTATAAAACTTAGCAAGCCTCTGCTTTGCCCATATAACACAATCTATTTAGTGTGTAATGTAATATGATAATAGTATCATATTTATGATCAAAGATCTATACGTCTCCGTTTTTCTTCAAAAAAAAAAGGGACGCATCAATATATATTATATTGTAATATGGGCCTTAAAATCTCTTTCTAACAAACACAAATGTCAAAATGCATTCATTAATTGACACACGATCATTAAGGATAATAACTATAATAGGTATTAGATTTCATGAATTATGTTTTTTCCAGATTTAAAACTCCTCTTGAACGGTTTAGGGTGTGTCTTTCTCAATTTTTACCTAATAAAGGAACTGTTTATTTACATCCGTTGATTACTAGTTAACGAAAACATGTTGTAAAAGGAATTAAAATTTAAATTTTAATGTCTGTTTCATTGTCAGTGTCAATTTAACGTGGCCACGACCTTGAAATCGACCCAATTATATATTGTATTATCATTATAACTTTGCATTCACATTCGCATGGATATTTAACAAATGCCAATACAATTTCCAATTCAATTGGATGGCAAACATAAAAAAAAACAGACGGATCAGCATGGTCAAGAACAGCGAGGAACAGAGTGGATTGGAAGTACCTGGAAGAGACCTATGTGTCACAGGACACGCTGACTACAAAATCGGGAAATCGATGTCCAAACTTTCAACTTTACTTAATTTAAAAAAAATATTTAAATATATGTATGTAGCAGAAATAAAGGTTTAAACCAATAAACACAATTTCCACATCCTGTGATGCATCACGCTTTAACAACATTTGCTTAAATTTAAATTACAAAATCCTGATCAGAATAATGAAAATCGTACGAAATATCATTCTGAAGGACAAACGTTTGTACAAATGAGCTGAGACCAAAAATAGGTAATACTACTACATCCAATCTTATGTCACCACAAACTCCTATGGCTGCTCCACACAATAGGCGATGATAAGGGACGTAGTTATGAGTAAGATGGGTTACGCAATACTGCCATCCCGTTCTGCTGTATAGCTACGTCCTTTATAAAGGCCCATGATGGCCTATGATTGTGTTGAGCGGCCATTAGAAGTAGATAGGTACAAGAAAATCGATTCATCAACATTGCAGTAGACAAGATGACAATTATTCACTTTCCGTAACGTAGCATAGTTATATCTGTTTTTATCACTGTTTCTTATTAGTGCCGCAAAGACAGTTGAGATTGGTTCGCTACTGAGCGTTAACGATTGCAATCTTGTCCACGCACTCCGAACACAGAAAATGACAGGTGTCGAGGACGGTGATCTACTGTCGCAGCATTCTTGTGCTGGGGATATGATGAGTGTTGGTGGTCTAACGATTAGGCATATATATCTTCCTAACTGCCGGTCCTGAGTATAAACTTACCCTTGGAACGTACGTAATATGTATTATTTTTACCAGTTCTTCTGTAGAGGAAAAGTTCACGAGGAAACAGGACCTTAAGTATTCAAATAAAGCCTAGTTTTATCTGGATGAGGTCAACTGCTGCTGACCTAGCATATAATAATTATTGTCAACAGTTAAGTCAAAAAACACAAGTTCGTACATCAAGCGCTACTTTACTCGCGCCAGTCGCATCCAGACGAGTTAGTCTCCTTTAATTTTTTTAATACCAGTTATGACTTAAGTAACTTTGCCCTCTAAGTGGCTCCTAAATACCTCGACCCAAACCTGATCTATCGCCCCAAATAGGTCGAGGAAAAGTCATTGTCATGATCTATCAGCTAGCAAGTGCCACCTGTCACGTAAGCATCGCCCTCAGCGCGGTGGGCACGTACGTTAAGTAATAGTTATACGTTTCCTATCAGCTATCTGTTACTGTAACATTGAGATAAGACCTTCGTAATCGTGTGGTGAGTCCTCACGTCGGCCTATTATTTGGCTGCGATTAGAGTCCATAGCCAAGATGGCAATCGTTTGCAGAAAATGCGAAACTGAAACATGTTTCGGAAAGTCTGATGTCATGTAATCAATTACTTACGTGTTGCTTAGCGTTTTATATAGGTAACTACTAGAGATGCAACGGATATCCGGCTTTCGTGTCCGCTGAATATCCGGTATCCGGCCGCTGAATATACGGCTTAAAGCTTTTAATGTTTAATTGACCAAATGAATTCGCGCGCGTACGCATTATTATTTATTGGCACAGGTGTTGCAATTTGTTTTTAGTTAGGTAAACTAGTTGTTAAAGGCATGATTTTATAGAAGACATGTTTACTAAAGCCAGTGATTTTACATTGTTTACAATTTTTTACTTTTTGAGAGGGTTTGAAACAGAATACTGACTTGGATTTTTGTAATTATTTTTTTATAGTTTATACCTACATTTTATTAATAAATATCTTGCTAATTCACTATCCAGTATCCGGCTGGATGCTACGCTACTATCTGGTATTCGGCCGGATAGCAAAATATGGCCAGAAAGTACAATTCAAAGTTCTAGATTTAATATTAGTTGAGACTTTTGAAGGTATGAAGTAGAATTTACTTTGATTTCATAATTTAGTTACTCAGTTTTCCCCGAATCATTATGCGTCAACTTTGGCATTGATGCATACTGACTGGACTGGACATTTACCCAGATCAGAAAACGTTGAGCCTTTCCTTGTCTTAAAATTGGTATTGGCCTTCACTTTGAACAAGCCAATAGGTTCATAGGGAGCGTCTTATAACTGCTGCGTATTGAACTGATTTGATGCTATAAGGCATCAGCCTTATATCCAGCCAGGTATATCAATACCATAGAGAAGGAAGTAATGGCTTTATAAGTGTGTAGTGTAATCATATTTAAAAGTGTATTCAATACGTTCGTCAATTATAAAATGCGGTTAACAGCAGTTTCTACTAGTCTTCCTGTCATTTGTGTGTGTTAGCGCCACTTTGCACCACCCGGGTTTAGCGTACTAACCCTTTTTTTTTTTTTTTGACGGAGTGGAGAATGCATTTACGCACCGTCCCCCGACCTCGGGTAGGTCATTTGGGGGGTGTGTGGGACTCGCCGCTCCGTGCTCCTTCTCCTAGCGAGAAAGAAGCAGAGCGGCCCTACCCACTAAACTCCGCTCCGGCGTTTCCCTCCTGGCCGTTAATGAGGGCACCATGGGATCAATATTACTGCACCATGGTGCCCTCTGGCGGCCCCGGCTTTGTGCCGGGGCACCCGCACAAGGAGGGGGAGTTCAGAAACGCTTTGACCTCCCCCCCGACGACGTGGGGCCGTGCAATGCGGGACCCGATCCCGCTGGCCCCATTAAGGGTCTTGGCGAATGAAGGCCATACGCCTTCGACCCCGCCGCCTGCGACGGAGCGGGAGAGCGTCTGCCGCGTCTTCCCGCTCCCTTTCCGCTGCCTCCTTCTGCGACATAACCTCTTCGCAGAAGGAGGCCACCGCATCCCAATTTCTCTCGCTGCTCAGCATCGAAGCGATGACGCTGTGCAGCGAGGGATCTGCCATCCCCGTGATGCCCATTAGGCCCGCCCTTTCCACGGCCCAGCGGGCACACTCTGACAGAGTATGCTGGGCCGTGTCGTCTGCTCCCCCGCACTCCCAACACCGTGGCGTCGGCTCCCTCCCTATTCTATGCAGGTAGTGCCCGAAACAGCCGTGTCCGGACACCACCTGCGTCAACCGGAAGGTCAGGGCCCCTTCCCTCCGGTCCACCCACTCATTTAGTTTTGGGAGGATAGCCCCTATGGTCCACACTCCATACGGGCTGTCCTCCAGCGACTCCCTCCAGAGGCGCCTCAGCCTCTCTTGCGCCGCGCGAGCCGCCCTTTCCGTCTCCTCCGGGTCCGGCGGCTCTCCTCCTCTCCTTGCCTCGGCCCTCCGGTGGTGCCTTTCGGCCAGCACCCCTGCGTCTAGCTCCCAGGGCGGGGTGCTGGAGAGGAGGCACGCCGCCGCATGTGAAGTGGTCCGGTATGCCCTCGCCATTCGTTGGGCCACCACCCTCTGCGGTCGCCGGAGGAGCGCAGTGGTTCGGTTGCCCAGCCTCTCGGCCCAGATTGGCGCTCCGTAGAGCGCCATACTCCGCACCACGCCCGCATATAGCCTCCTACAAGAGGCATTTGGCCCTCCCAAGTTGGGCAACAACCGGCCCAGCGCAGAGGCAGCACCCACGAGACGGGGAGCCAGTCTCGTGAAGTGCTCCTCGAAGGTCCACCTCCTGTCCAGGACAAGGCCCAGATACTTAATGTGGGCCTTGACCTGGACCCGCTCCCCAGCCACTCTGAGGGCGGTGTTCCCCCCCATTCTCCACCCCCTCCCTCCCCCGAGGACCATGGCCTCCGTTTTCTGGAGGGCGACCCGTAGGCCCAGGAGACCTATGCGGTGGACCGTTAGTTCGGTCGCCACCTCAGCCCTCCTGAGCACCTCCTCCAGCTCCCGCCCTCGTACGGCCACCAGTGTGTCGTCCGCATAACACACGGTGACCATTCGCGGGAGCTGTACTCCTCGGATCACCCAATCGTATCCGAGGTTCCACAGGAGGGGACCCAAAACGGATCCCTGTGGAACCCCGCACTCCATGGCCCTCTCTTTCCGAACACCGCCCTGTTCGTAGAGCACTACCCGCCCCGTCAGGTAGTGCTCCACAACCCTCCTTAAATATGGAGGCACTCCATGGAACCGGAGTGCCTCCCCTATCACCGTGTAGGGGAGGGAGCCAAAAGCATTGGCGATGTCCAGGGACACCGCCACCACTCCCTCACCCCTGCCCTCCGCCTGCACCCCGAAGTCTCTCAAGGCGCCCACCGCGTCGATTGTTGACCTCCCTCTACGGAACCCAAACTGGCTGTTGTGGAGGTTCGGGCCCGTCCCCGTTAGATGCTGATGGATGCGAGCTGCCAGTATTCGCTCGAAAAGCTTACTGACTTCATCCAGCAGCACAATAGGGCGGTAACCAGAGGGAGAATCTGGTGGGCGCCCCTCCTTCCTCAAAAGGCACAGCCGCCCCGCCTTCCAGCAGGCCGGGAATTGCCCCTCTATGAGGCACTCTTCCATCAGGGCCCTGAGACGGTTCCCGAGCCGCTTCAACGCCAAAAAGAGGACTCTTCCTGGTACTCCGTCCGGGCCCGGCGCTTTCTTGGCCCCCCTCAGCCGATCTATTGCCCCCGTCAATTCATCGTCTGTGACTGGGGGAACGACAAGGGCCCCCTCCGGTTCAACAATCGGGGGCGCCATCCTGGGCGGGACGAAGTCCGGGGCATCCGGGAAGAGGCCCTCCACCACTCTCCGGAGGAGTTCCGGCTCCATTGACTCCATGGGGGTTGCGCATTTGAGCTTATCGCGCACCATCTTATATGGACGCCCCCATGGGTCTCTGTCGAGTGTCACCAGGAACTCCTCCCATCCCTCTTCCTTGGCCTCCCGTATGGCCTCCTGGAGGGCTGCCCTTTTCCCCACCCACTGGGCGTGCAGGAGCTCCTCCTCCTCCGCCGTGTGCCTCCTCCGGCGACACCGGGTGTATGCCCGCCGGGAGCGTACTAACCCTGGGTTAAGCGTTTTTATAGCATAGATTTTACAGCTAACTCTGGGTTACTTAGCTAACCCTTGCGCCTTTAGAGAGTGACAACATTGTACAAAGATAATATCTTTGTATTATAGGAATAGTTTATAGTCGGAATACGAAAAACCGAAGTACCTACCTAAAGTAGAAGACGATTTTTACGATTTTTGACCTGCCCAGATCCATCCGCTGGTAAAGTAGTTTCCGATAGTAGAAGACAATTTTAATTATTATTTATTATTTATTTATTTATTGAACAAATATTCATTAACATTACAGTTATCTTATCACCATTTCGCTAATAAATTAAATATAAATTAACATAAGCATATAGACCTAAACCTAATATTAAATGTGACATTCACAAAAATTTAGAAAAAAGGCGTGTAGTTCACGCAACTTTAAAAAGAACAAGTCACAGTCCGGTGCAACGGATAACAACTTGTTTAGTAACTCCTGCGCGCGGACGAGTGGAGAGTGCTTGTGCGCCACAGTATGGGCTGTCACCTCCGCAAGGAGACAGTGACTACGGCCTCGGAGGTATTTATCAGGAACAAATATGTTACACATACTTTAATGGTAGACGTCACACACTAGATGATCAAATAAAGATGGTGGGTTACCTGTGGCTCTGTGTGGTAGTCCCAGTTGGCGTCAGTGAACTGGAGCATGGTGGCCATCACGGGGATGTCCATGAACAGCTGCTCGCTACCCCCAGCTTCTATCAAAAGCACCTGTTTGCAATAAAGAAAGACACATAAATTTTGCTGCATGCACCTTTGACGAATATTAAGTATGGAATCGTAATTTCCCTTGCACCCTTGAACCCTTGCGGTTTAATTTTCACGGTAAATACCCTATGTCATAAATTATGTTATTAATTAACACATGTGGAATTGCATAAAGAAGCCTAAGTATGCTGAAAGAAGTGACAAGTGAGATTAGCATATTTTAAATCTAATTTCATATGCATGTATAAGTAGGTACTTAAGGTATGTAAAAAATCCTTTGACGGGTTCCTGTTTTGAAACTTTACTTGTAAATAAAATGAATACAGAATGTTTTCAAGCTTACAAGGTTACACTTTAGAAGTACAATTTTAAACAGAGTAAGACTGTGTTTATGAGTTCTCGATATCTCGTCACTGTTGCAAGGAAATATTGAGAAATCGAAAACACAAATTTACATTTAGCATGTAATTTTGTAGTACAATCACTTGCAATAGTATCTTCCGCTCTGGCCGCAAAAATATCTGACACGCTCTTATGGCTGTACAAGTAAAATTGTGTCAGATCTTTTTGAGGCCTTCATAGCGGACTGCAGAAGTACAGTCTCGTCTATAAATATCTATACACTTCGGAACTTATCACAGGGAAACAATGTTCAAAGTTGAATACAGATGCATATATATTTATAGAGCCGACCGTACAGTAAGGAGTAATGACTACTTCAAATGATACACTTTTTTAAGTATTCCTATCGCGTCTTTAGCGCATCGCCTCAGGTGAATTAGCTTATTGAGCTCAAAATTTGTATAAATTCTTACAAATTGGGCCATAGGTCTTACTCAGTACGGAAAAATCTGTTCTCACTGTCTTTGCTAGTCACTGAAACGGCTTTTTGAGATGATGTTGTTGTTTGTTGAATTGTTGTTGTTGTCCTATAATATGATACTATAGAGGTGCAAAGGGCCTTCAGAAGCTCGCGCCATCCCTTACTGTCTTCACCGACCCATTAATTTAGGGAATTAAAGGTGGAAATTAAATAAAGTGGAACTAAACGCAAACCACAGTGGCAACGCCAGTTCTCTTGTCAAATATGTCATTATTTTCTTAAACAAAGATATGTCAAACAGCAAACATACTGCACACACTTATGAGACAATAAAAAATGTAGAGCGTGTGATATGACTGATATGTGTAAGTTGTGTTTGCGTATAATTGGGTGAGTTGAGTACGCTGATATAATTTTTTATATCTTTGATTAAAGTTTATTAGTAATAGTATTGCAATTGTTGGTTTACCTTTTTAAATATATAAATAAATCTCAGTGGCGCCCTCGGTAAATGTCTATCTAACTATTTGGTCGCACTGTATTATTCCGCGTAATGCAACTTGTCAATTTCTTTCAGATTTTTTTTTAGGTTAATTGTCAATGCCGACCTCAACACTGTTACGATAACCGGTAGCAGAATGTAAACAAACAGTTGGGATATAAAATTAAACAAATTGCACAATAACATAAACAGAAAAATTTAACTATTGTGAATTTTTCTGTTTATGTTAATGTTTCATTTGTTTCATTTTAAGATCAGACATCAGCATCATCATCATCATCATCATTTCAGCCGAAATACGTCCACAGCTGGACAAAGGCCTCTCCTAAAGATTTCTCCGTCCGCCGGTACGTCTTTACAAGATAGTGTACACGTATTTATTCATGTGTTCTTCAAATAAAAGATGACGAAAATACAGTGCGTTGAAGTTTCGCGTGCCGTCACTGTTAGGTACAACTCTTACCTTGTAGTGACGTCACATGCCCTCACCCCGGAACTTTGATGCTCTTTATCTTCGTCAATTTTAGTTAAATTGAAACAGGAAAAATACGTGTCTAATAATTGTAGGTAATCTAACTCAAACTTGAAGACTACATATATCAACGCAAGGACTAATTAGAATGATAGTATTTCAACCTAGTCGTCATCCCTATTTTCTGAGGTATGTCGACAACCTTGGTCAGTAGATTCAAACAAATTAAAATTGAAAATAAATCGCCTAATGCATTTTGTGTAATTGGAAAATTTTATTTTATACTTATTCAGCGGAGTAAGCGATGTTCTCTCTAACTATGGAAATCACGTTGGATGAAGTTACTCGCTATAGACTACTGTTTGAAGTTTTGAACGTGGTTTGAATTCTAAGCTTTAGTTTTAAACACGACATGTACCTGCGGGTGCTTTGAACTTGGTTTAAATAACATTTAGCTAGATCTAGCTAGCTACGTGATATATGTACTGTCTTCAAGTTTGACTTTAACTTACTTTTGCAAAGACAGTATGGTAGATTGTTGGACTCAGTTTTGTATGGGAGTAATCCTGAAGTCTAAGTCATCTCTTTCTTAACATACTTGTAGGTATTTTTATTGTTTTTCTTTTCTTTATGGAAGTTATCTCAGCAAAAAAGGCACAAGGCTCAATGTCGAGTTGCGGAAAAAGACCAGGAAAACTAACTAACTAAGCAATAACAAGTAAGTATTGGTGGAATTGATTGATTGACTTAATAATTGAATCGATAATATATGTTAAGCGAATGACTAACATCTACTAGGTACTATTTATGTTTGGCAGCATATAAAAATAACCTCAAGGCCACGTCCGCTGACAGACTTGCTTAGCGCCTAGAGAGCCTAGCGTGTCACCAAGCGTGTAACCTAGCGAAAAATAACGTTTGAGAGTTTTGAGAACTGGCCGGACAGGAATCATCAATCGCTAGGTGACACGCTAGGCTCTAGGCGCTAAGCGAGTTGCCTGTCATTGTGGACGCAGCCTAAAATAATTTGTATCTACAGATATTCCTATTATTGCAACTCTAATCAATCATTCAAAGACCCGATAGCTCTCTTTTTACTCGTGTAATATTTGGTAAACCAACCTTGAACTGTTTGACTTCCGTGAGCCTGTTGCTGAGCACGCATCCAGCGGTTCCAGCGCCGATGACGATGAAGTCGTACTCCGAGAACAGCTCCTCGGCGTCAGGAGGCTCGCCGAGGTACAGGTTGTTAGTGTCGCGGAGAAGCCCCGAGATGGCCTCGAAGAATGAAGGCTCTTGCGGCGCCACGACAATGAGGAGGCATGATAGGCTGAATTTGAGAAAGACTATGAAGAGTGGATGAAGGGAACGAAAAATAACGTGGCTACCGATTTGTAGCGACGAAAAATGTATTATTACATTATTAGACCGTTATAAGTACTATTGTATTGTAAGTTGTAACTAAGTCCGGGCATCAGGCAACTGTTTATCTGTTAGAGTGAGGGGCCAGCAAAACTTTTTTGTTGGGAAAAAGGAACGTACGTCAAACGTGCAGAAATCGTCTTATTTGCAGACGGCAGGTCTATTTTATAATTAATTTAGAGCAAATAATATTACAGAACCAAAATCCGCTCTGTGCTTAAGTTATGTTTGAGGTTCAAAAAGATTTTCTCTTATTTAGGTACCTTTCATTTTTATCAGTGATATTATCTTATCACTCTGTAGGTAAATTACTGTCACCGGCCGTAACCTTCTTTATATTCTTACTATTGTTGTAGCAAATAACACATGTTTAACCATGGAGGTCGCATATTTTTTTGATAATCTGCCAGTCAAATACTTCATTAACTAAGCACTTCAATCATTGCCTTGATCTTTGATTTAAAAAAGTTCATTGCTGTTCATCATCATTTACTAAGTTTGCTAAGTCACTATGACTTAACCCGAACGAAGAAATTTATAAAGGCTGTTAGTACTTAAAATTGTGGGTTATTTTGCTAAATTTATTGATTTCAAAAACGCAGGTTTCATCTGTAATTAAAACAAACTATCGTCTATGGTGTATCCCGCTCATCTCAATCGCCAACCAATTATAGTCTGGCCATCCAACGGACGCAGTAACCACGCATAACAATAAATAAAAAAGGAGTAGGTATCTTTGCAAGTCTTACGACTTTTACCTTTTAACTGATACGTTTTTTTGCAAAAAATCAAAAATAGCTTAACTGACCAAGTTCAAAATAATTTTCCTTGAAAGTCTTAGGCTCTATTTTCATATAATTTTTTTCATAATGTTTGGACTTGCCGTTCAAAATTTAGAGTGGGTCAGGGGGAGGAGCACACATTTTTAGGGTTCCGTACCAAAATGATAAAAAAGAACCCTTATGGTGTGACTCTGTTTATCTGTCTGTCACATCGTCAAAATTTGACAACTACTTGAGCTACAAATTTAAAAATTGGAATAGTTATAAACAAAGTTAACCCATTGATAGAGGCTTCATAATATATTATAATCATACCTGGGATAACTCGGGGCATCTATACGAAAGTGATGTAGCAAAATAATTTATCAACAAAATAATTTATCGATGTTAATGTCAACATCTAAATGTTATTTGACATAATCGACATTAATAAAAATAACTTATTTTCTCCTCATTATTAAAACAAATTAAAACGTGTATTTAAGATACGAATGGCGCTAAATAAAATAGTAGCTGGTAAATTGTCATTTGATTGAAATTACATCCGCATACCTACTCTATTATATATACTCGTAATATATACGAGTATATGGCAATATATGATATCGAGCCTCATAACTATAAAATATATAATATTTTATAGTAATCGAGAACGTTTAATGAGCACTTATATTAATTTAATTATATCGACATCTTTTTTATTGATATCAAATCCCTAGTTGCCCCGAGTTATCCCAGGTATGATTATAATTTATTTTCAATCAAAAATGCCCGATAAAACACACGGAAAAATTTAAAGATTAGTTACTGGGTCATGATGGCTATCATTTGAAAGAGTTTGATTTATCTCCAAAGTTTACCAAGGAAAAATATATGATTTTCATACACTAAGTTAATATCATCATTTACATATATTTGCAGGAAAAATATAATATTGACCCTATCTTCATATTTTTTTTAAATAAAAGAAACTTTTATAAGCTATATTTAAAATTTAACTGCATTAATAGGTAGATTGTTCTTTATTTCGTGAAATTTAAAAGTTCTCATGTTGTAAGTACAGTCATTAAAATAAAGTATAAAAATCGGTCTTAGTTTAAAAAAAAAAAATATTATGTAGCCCTGGCAGTAGAATACGGCTACACGGTATCTCAAGCCTGTCGTAAAAGTCGACTAAAAGGAGTCCTTGGGGTCGTAGACGGTAGCAATCAGGGACTACTAATACTGCCGTCCCGTCCAAAAGAAAAGGAAGGACCCGGGTCCTCAGCCCACAGAGGCGTGACGTAAGGGACTCGCAACTGGTGCGTTCCACTGAGGTACCCTAAAAATAAAAGCTTTCGACAATTTTACCACTTTGTTGGCATGATTGTTACGTATCATCATCATCATCATCATCATCATTTCAGCCGAAAGACGTCCACTGCTGGACATAGGCCTCCCCCAAAGATTTCCACAATGACCGGTCCTGCGCCACCCGCATCCAGCGGACTCCTGCGACCTTCACCAGGTCATCAGTCCACCGTACGTATATTCAAACCAAATTACGGTATTCTAGTACTAACGGTCACTGACCTAAGCCGCAGACGGACGGACGGACGCACAGACAGACATGGTGAAACCATAAGGGTTCTGTAGATGACTACAGAACCCTGAAACATGGATAACTCTTAATTAATCAAAACCACCACTGAGTTTAGATAAACCTAGATTTAGAATGAGGACATACCAGTATATGATCCAATGATTCTTCATATTTTGTGTAAGCACCTTTCACGGCTGAGGTAATAATTTGACTGATCGCATAACAGTAGTGCACAAAATATCGATCTAATTCTCGTTTGTCAACATTATTACTAAAACCTGTGGAAAATTAACGCCAATTAATTAGCTTCGTCGTTAAGAGGTTGTCGTCAAATGTACTTGTTTTTAGTAAAAGTTACGTCTTTGTCTATTGTTGATAATGTTAATTTCTAAACGAATTTTTATGACATTACCGCCTTATCGGCAACCGGCAAAGTGGTACCTTTTTCTATAATCAGTCACAAATGGTTTGACGCAATTAAATGTGTAGTTTGTTTTGTTTGTAGTGTTTATACTCATTCAGTTTACATTATTAGTTGATAGACACGTGATTAATAAGAAGGTTCTAGAACATATTTCGTAGCAGAAAGTTTAAGTACTTATTGGCGAAAGCGGTAAAATAAATAATCGATATTAACACAAGTGTTTGTAAGTGGTAGTGGTGAGGAGTCATTAGACCTCGATTCCCACTGACGCAAGGCTCAGCCAGGTTCAGGCAGAATCCTGAGCGGTTTTTTACAAGCTTTTATTCTTGCAAGGAAGGTGTGTTTGTGCGATTTTGTGATTGTTAGGGTCAAATCTTGAAAGCTGAATTTGACTAACTTCCCGTTATTCGAATAAGCTGAAACTTTACATGCTTATGAAGGTTTGATGACAATACAATTTATCATGAAATGTACCAAAGTACAGTTAGCGATAAAAGCATGTATCAAAAATTACATTTTTGACAAAAAACTTATTAAGAACAAAGTAACTAACTATAGTTACTATTTAAAACGAGATATTTACCATGTACATTTGTTTTCATGAGCTCCCGATATTTCGGCACTGTTACAAGTGCCATGTTCACGGTGTAACTGATATATAAATATCTCGTTTTAAATAGTAACTATAGTGTAAATGACCATGTTAGCTTAAAATCTTATATAACTAACTATACATGTAGGTTCGGTTTGCTTGTGTTTTGTTTCAGTATTCCGTAACTGGTAAGTAGGGACCTATTTTCCAATCATGTAAATGGTACAAACAAACAAATAAAGGGACTCATACTCATGATTATTCGAAAAAACGATTCGATTTTTGCTTGTTTGTAAACAAAATAATTATGATTACGCAACGCGCGCACATATGATATCATAATCAGTTTTTTTTTAAATGACTCGTGTACCTACAATTATTTGGCAGTAGGCGCAAAAAAAATTTCGTGCTTGAATTTTTTAACGAACGTCGCAAGACCTGCTCGGAAATCCCAAACAAGATGCCGTAGTAAAGTTACACTAGGCACTTGAGGTTGGGAAATGATTAAATTCATCATTAATTGTAGATGCAACTATGATAATTATATTATTGTGGTTTGCACTACATTAAAAAGCAACTGGTTGCTGGAATAGGTAGTAATTATGTGGTTATTTTATCAGATGCCCGTACAACCAGTAGTGTAATACATTTCTGTGAGTACTTATAATCATTTCATTATGTATCTATATATTATATAATATCGTCGTCTAGTACCCACATCACAAGCCTTATTGAGCTTACCGTGGGACTAGGTCGATTTGTGTAAGATTGTCTCACAATATTTATTTATTTATTATCATCCTAGCGTTTGTCCGCTTTCCTACTTTTCTCTTCCCTCCTTCCACTTCGCTCTATGCCGGACATCGTCTCCAGTTAACTCACAGGCGTTTAAGTCTTTGGCGATGACATTCCGTCACCGACGCCTTTGTTCGTCTTTTCTGTTTTGACCAGGCAATACGAAACTAAGGGCTTTACTAAGGGCCTTCTTTAGACACCCCAACAACCTCAGCAATCTCAGCATATTTTTTTGAACATTATCGGTGAGGTCTATTATTTCGATAGGTAGATTTAGGTAGTATGAAAAACAAACTGAATTATGGTAACAGTATTTATTTGTTTTTAAACAATGGTATAGTTTATTAGCACACATTTACTTAAGATAATAAAATTACAATATTTACATTAATTATCATCAAATAGGTATAGGTACATGGTATGATTGAATCGATTTGGATTTACGTCACCTTTGCCTTTTTTTATATTAAAAATATGTACATAAAGGCAAGTTTCCAGTAGGTACAAAAATAAAGAAAATTAAACAGTAATTAACGTATGGTTAAAACTATATGAATTTATAAAAACATAATTTCATTTTTACAGCTTTGTAGTAATGTATTTCTTGCATAGTATTTCGTGTCCCTGTTTATAAACCTCTTCAGAGGCTTTCCGAACCTCAGGGGGGTCACGAACCACAGGTTGAAAAACATCGACTACTTTACAAAATCATGACGCATGCAGATGATTTTATTAGCATTCTACAAAAGTGTGAAATGGTATGTGGTCTTATTACGGTATAGCCAAGAGAATTTAAATTGTAACAAGCTTTAAATCGTGTTCATCTCAAATAGATTTAACTATACTACGTAGGAGACGTAGGTTTCATCGTCATTAACTGTTAAGTAGGTTGAGAGGAAAAACCGGGTGCCAATTAGGCGTGGAATATTTCTGATTAGTTATGAGTGCAAAGTTTTTGTGCAGTGACTAACGTTAACGAAACGTTGTTGATCGGTCAAAGGTTTTTATCACTTGACGCAAATAACAAAAAAAGAAACGTCCACATGACCAAATACCAGTGAAGTCCGACTAAGCTAAGTTTGCGTCGATTTTGATAAAATACAGAATGTGAAAGTGTTAAGTAAACGTCATAATTTCTTTAAAAAATCACGTTTAAAATAAGACTTGTGCAGTTTCTAATATCAGAAACTATGCAAACCTTCTTACTTAGTCTGACTATTCTTTATCCACAGGAAAGCTCAAAATTGTCTTTGAAATATTACGGGTTAATTTCCCGCTGCGGGAAATTTTCTACTCATAAATTGGTTGGCCAGCTATACTTGTACTTATAGCTATGAATTATAAAACAGTGTCGAAGCTGTTATTTATGAACAGCTTAGCTGAGGAGTAGATACTTGAAGAAAACTCCTGCTTCACGTTAACTATTTTAATTACTTAGAAGTTTACATATTTAGGTGCGTGTACATATGAAGCGGTGGTCTAAAGTGATGTGTCGGTCGCCGCGGACGTGACGTCATGTACCTCAGCCCTCACCCCTCTGGGACTGGTTCGGCCGCTGGCGCGTTAACAACAGTCTTCTCTTGTTTCGATTCAAGTGATACTAGCAGATATCGTTATTAACAAGAAGCCTTAATGAAAATAGTACCATGTAATTTAATAAAAATACCTACATATTGAAGTGAAAATTTCCATTTACAATTTTGAACTCGGTTAAAATTAGGAAGCACAATATTATTAGATTACGTAATGGCGAGTGTTGCCTTCTTGATATATCGAGGACGAATTTTGGCATTAAGGTTTAACCATAATATCTTATTACTACGACAATTAAAGTAAAGAAAGCTAAGACAGCTTATGGCACTATTAAATCTTCATACAGTGTCTTTCGCGCGCGCACCTTAGGGCCTACCAAGAAGCACTTCGTTCGTTCGAATTTCTAGTTCGCTCTCTATTGCTGTCGCATATTCGAGCGTAAAAGAGGCAAATAGACTAAACGAACCAACGAAGCGGTTCGTGGTAGGCCCTCTGGGCCTATACCACGAAAATTGAACGATTGCGGATTTGTATCTCCATCTCTGTCACACTTGCATATTGGAGTGACAAAGACGTTTTCCCGTCAATGCCAGTTTTCGATGTTCGTGGTAGGCGTGCAGGTCTCTTAACTAACAAAGAGAAAATTTGTAAATATTTCACCGATACGGAGTGCATATAAATACTGCAGACTCGTATAAGACGTCACAGTTTCATCAAAGACGTTTCTGATTTGATTTACGAGTAATAGTAATATATTTATACTTGTTTTTAGTAAAAGGTACCGTTTTGTCGATCGTTGATAAGGTTTATTTGTAAATGAATCTTAATGGCAATAGCGCTTTATTGGCTAGCGACAAAGTGGTACATTTGACTAAGTAAACGATCACATATTAAAGTATTATACACTTTTGTGCGAAAATAAATGTGCCTACGTTTGTCGGTCGACGTTTTACACTTATTTTCAAGTACTTTATTTTATGCAGCACGATGTAAAATGGATATCATTCCTCAGGCATTAAGTAACTATATTTGTGACGGGAATTCTCATAAGTTTTCATTTTAATACACGTTTCGTCAATACCACTCACAAAAACAATAAAACATCTTGTTTAAGTCTGGAACGTACCCGGCCCAAACGTGCCAAAAATACCCGCTGCGTCACTCGTCTAATTGACAGATAGAAGAACTGGAGTAGAAAATAGCAGTTTATGCAACAGTGATATAATAAGGGCACCCAAGACGACTCTTGAATTTTAAGAACCCTTATTATTGTTGTATTAACCACTATTGAAACAGTATTTATATTTTAATGAAAATGGAAGCATTCAATGTTTGTTTTATCAGTATACATAATAGCTTAAACCTAATACATTTAACTGTACTGTACAATTATTTTTGGTTTTACTAGTACATAGTAACAAGTATACGTTGTGTCCGTCACCTGGTTGGTGCTTGTTACCAGTACCTACGATATGCGCTTAAATACTCATTTAAATATTAAGATTAATACAAAATTGGAATTGCTATCAGCTTATCACACAAGAAACATATTTACATAATATACAAACGTAGACAAACAGAAATAAGTACTTTATATCTACTGCATATTATACGTCTTGCCAAGGTAGAGTAGGTACCTAACTTTAACCCTTTACCAGGCCCTTAAGAACTAGCGTGTCTTCATACGTACTGTATATTCTGTTACAACCGCAACTGTAAAAAATGTATTTACGAAAGTCGGAGATGTTCCTTTAAACCAGAAATAAAAATATGGGTTACGGTTATCCCATCGCCTGTCTAAGTTATAACTGTCATATTCGATTTAGTCTTATTATATTCTTGATCAGGCGAAGGGATATATTCTTACCACGTCTTATATCGGTTATCATAGTCAAGGTTTAACTCCAGATCTACTACCTACGAAACATTATATCAATCACTGAAAACATTATTTTATGATCTTCATTCACGGCACGCTTCAAAATCCAATAATGTATCTTTTGCCGTTTAAATCCACTTGACCAGTGTTATTGGTGTGTTTACAAATCCGAACACTTTACTAAATTTAAGAAAAACATGGAAATTTTATAGCTAGGTACATGAATTCGTTCTGGTTGAACACAAAAACAGTATTATTAATTACGTGAGTTTTTATGATATGACAAGACAATTTACCGGGCCATGGGAAGAATAGCTCCCGCACAGTTAAACTCTAATAAGGTCATGGGATAATGTCAACCCACATCCTAATTCTACTCATACACAATAATGCATGAATATTTAGCAATGTTTACGATTACATTACGTTTCAACACTCAAAATCTACAAAATATCAAATAATTGTTCGACCTATGTACTTCTGTTTCATAGAAATTAAGGAAAGTGTTCGAATTTCTCCGTAGTTTACTGAAATTAGAGTTCAAGTGAATTTAAACGGCTGCAAAAGATATATTACACGATTTAGAAGCGTGTTGTGAATGAAGATCATAAAATACTATTTTCAGGGATTGACAAAATATTTTGTAGGAGGCTTGGAGTTAAAACCTTAGTACGGTAACCAATATAAGATGTGGGAGGAATATATCCCTTCGCCTGGTAAAGGGTTAAGGAGTGAAAATATAAATACTTATTTATATCTGTCTGTACCGACTTAAGAAATACATAATTAACATTAATTGGCATTTTGTAACTAATATTCTATTTATTTTTGATATTGGTAACTATAGTTGATATAATTAATATCACCTACACATACAACGAATGTCATCGACTCTTACTCAGCCAGTCTTGCTTTATCAAATCTGCCCCCTTCTCCCCTATCATGATGACTGCAGCGTTGGTGTTGCCGCTCACTATCGTCGGCATCACACTGGCGTCTATCACCCGCAACCCTTCTACCCCGTACACCTTCAGTTGAGGGTCCACCACCGCCTCACGGTCCCACGACGGCCCCATCTTAGCCGTCCCACACTGATGGTATATCGTCATAGAAATATGTCTCACTTGACACTCTATGTACTCGTCAGACATAAATTTAAACTGCTTACAGCCTGGCAGCGGCTTCATATATAACCTGTTGCCAAACTGTTTAAAAGGAGAAGCATCTGCTACTTGCACAGCTATTTTAATCCCTTCTACAAGGCGCGCCACGTCAAGAGGATCCTCATGGTAACGCGGGTTCATTATCGGATAATGAAAGGGATTGGAGCTTCTTAATCGCACGTAACCTCGTGTGTTCGGCCTCAACAGCAAAGGCATAATAGTCCAAGCATCCTTATTGGCTATAGGCTTGTAAACAGTATTATAAACCTCATCTGTGAGACCTAAGATCTTTCTGACAATTTGTCCGTTATCGGACGAGAAAGATGCCGGCGCCATGTGGAACTGGATATCAGGCCACAGTCCGGAGCTGTTCGCGTACTTCGTATTAACGAAAGCGATCCCTTCCAAGCCTCCCAGAACCGTCATGGGACCTCGCTCGTTGACTACATAGTTCATGGTAACGGGGAAGGCCTCGAAGCGGTTTTGGACGATCGCAACAGGTTTATCGACTAGAAACGTTAATCCTCCTACACCGACGTGGTCCTGCAGGTTCTCGCCGACCGGTAAGTCCTTTAAAACCTTAACTCCGACGTCTTTCAAATGTTCTTTGGGACCTATTCCCGACAGCATGAGCAGCTGAGGGCTGTTGATGGCGCCTGCAGATAATATTACTTCTTTCCTGGCATAGACTACTCTTCTTTTGCCGTGTTTTACATATTCGACTCCGTAAGCCTTCATTGTAACTGGATGGATTAAAATTCTTGTCGCCTGAGAGTTTAAGGAAATGTCTAAATTTCTTCGAGTTCTCACGGGCCGCAGGAATGCTTTGGCGGTACTGCAACGGGAGCCACGACGTATCGTTCCCTGAGCGATCATGAACCCGGTTTGATATTCTCCATTGATATCTCTGTTCTCATACCCAATTTCGACTCCAGCTTCTACGAAGGCAGCGACTAACGGTGTCCTCCAAGGAGCTTCTTGAACCGTGAGAAATCCTCCCCGCCCGTGGTATTTATTCTTAGCTAAGTAAGGATTTCTGTTGTCTTCAGATTTGATAAAGTATTTTAAGACGTCCCGGTAGCCCCATCCGGGATTGCCGAACTGTTCCCACTGATCGAAATCGTATCGATTGCCTCGTACGTAAATCATGTAGTTGAGAACACTGGAACCGCCAAGCACCTGAAGTGAAAACAAACCTTAGTACATTTTGTGTTTCACGCCATCTAGTGAGAAATGGCTACACTCATGTGTAAGAATCCTATTAGACTTTAAACCAACTACGAAACTAGTTTTCTCGTGCGGAGATCTCAACTCGCAGTAAATACAAGATAGGCCGAGAGAGGGCGCAGGTAGGTCATTATATATGGGCAGGGCATATGATTAAACTTTATAAATAAAAAAATTAAATACTGAAATAGTTTTTCAATTCTTTTTACATTATCTTCAAATCTTAATCTTCGATTGGGATATTTTTTTTGCACTGTGATGAATTTGTGCAAATGTGCATGTAATATTAATGCTGAGATTTCGTTGATGTCTTTTACTTGGAAAATGGAAAAAGGATATATATATATAGCCATATATGATTAGACCCTCCGGCCGTTCTGAAAGTTTGTTCCTGTTTGACATCCAGTTGCCAATGAAGAATAGGTCTCAGAAACTTAGCCCGTAGTGTGACTGGTTTGTAATTTATTGATTATTATTTATGTACCTATCGGTTATATTGGTAGGTATATGTATCATCAAAATTTGATACTACAAATCTCTAAATTAATCCTGTAGGTTATTTTTAATTAATTACGTGGGTACATCCACAGCCGTGCAATTAGTGCTGAAGCCCAAATAGCCCTGGTTAAAGTTTGGCAAGAATTGGTCCAACTTGGTCAATAACGGCACGTTCTTCAGCTGGTGCTGAGCGGCTGGAGTAATATTCAGTCTGTGTACCTTGCCCCGGGGCCAGCTGCAGCGGCGCTTCTTGAAGCCGAGGCAGGCGTGCGCGGTGGGTTCGGTCTTGTACTGCCAGTCCAGCTTGGTCAGCTGCAAGTAGCCCGCCAGGGACGGCACATCGGTGATCTCGTTCTCGTCGGGGCCTGAAATTTATATACAAAACCATCTAAAAATTTCATTCAAGGCTTCTGCGTCAGCCGCAACCAAAATACTTTTCGTTTGTCCAATCGGACTAAATAATATTGCCAGATAAATTAGTTACTTATAGTAAGTTTTCTGTGAGACAGCCAATGCTTTCGCAACTTCGGGATTGGCCCCTTGAAAAAGTCCGTCCAGTTTGCGAAGTATAGCTAAAACTTGCTTGTATTTTCAAACTTACTGAAACTAGCTTGTGTTTAAATTTGTTTTTCAAATAACATAGTTTGAAGCGTCAAGATTTGTTTGTCAGTACCTTTATATTTTTTAGTTAAAATTCATTTTTATTACAAAAGAACTCGTCATTCTAAGTCATTGTCATTCGCGGTCAACATTCAACAATCATCGAAAATGTTATGTATATGTATTTGATATGGGTCACCCTAAAATATCAGATCATTATTCTACATAACAGATAACTTGTAAATACCTAATTTATTCCGCTCAACCGCAGGCAGCAAAATTGAAAGCTATAGGTAATACTGCCGGATCGGCATACTTCCGGATTGGCAATAAAAACCAACAGGCCAACGTGCTTTCAGGATTATTTATGTGAAAACAGTTTATACAAGTTACCTTTTATAGTATTTTGGTAACAGGTATTTAAGCGCAATATTTAAGTAATTACTTATTAAGCCTGTTAATTTAGTTTAATTGTCAATTGGGCAACTGCACGTTCCGGGTACGTTTACTAAATATGAATTAATTCATTCATGAGGTGTTCCAAAATATTTATGGTTAACAAGATGATAAAGATTTATAGGAGATAATTTTAGGTGACAAATACCTATAACAAGCAAGTTGTTTGTGTTATTGCGATAGGCGTAGATATCAGTATATACATATATTTAACTGCTACTTCATAATACTCAGATTGCTTGAAACTGTAACCAACCATATTATAGTTCAAAAGTAAAAACTGCTATTCGTACACATACCTTATACCGCCATCAACATACAGATACCAGATAACTCTATCCATTCCTTTAGGTACCTTAATAGCAAAGAGATCATTTTTACACATCGCAAGTTGATTGTCTTGTTGTTAGTGACTACTTTATATATTTATATATTTTAATATTATAAATGGGAAATTGTGTGTGTCTGTTTGTTTGTCCGTCTTTCACGGCAAAACGGAGCGACGAATTGACGTGATTTTTTAAGTGGAGATATTTGATGGGATGGATAGTGACATAGGCTACTTTTTGTTTCTTTCTAATGTGAGCGAAGCCGCGGGCAAAACCTAGTAAAAAAAAAAAACTTACCAGATTCTAGCAAAAGCGTGTTCCAATTCTTCATCTCCGACAGTCTATTAGCGACTACTGCACCCGCCGATCCGCCTCCAACCACTACGAAGTCATACTCTCTCCTCGGCTCTCTATCCACCACTTTCGACTCTGGATCATGAGCATCATAGTTGTGATACGTCAGCGCGCCAAGCAACAGCGGTATCAACCAGAGACCCGTCACACTAACGGTCTTCAGAGCCGTTGAAGCTAGAAGCACTTGAACACCCATTTTGAATCTTGAGCTCAATCTTTATTTTCGTCCAGTTTGTTTTTTTCGGATCAGTATACGTGGCCAGTGTTTGAGTGGAAGTGAATTTTGAATCTCACTTTTTTTCGGCTAGTTTTTAATCGTGTCAGGCTGTGTGGCCAGTGTTTAAGTGGAAGTCACGTCAGATTGCATAGGTAAGAGCGTCCAGTGCTTGTCTGGAGGTTTGCTTCTTCGCATTGGCTTGTAGCTGGTTGGTGGACGACGGGGGACGACCATGTTAGACCACATCGAACTGTCTGCTGGGGCTGTTTTTTTCTCGAACCTGGAAAGTTAAGTTATTGGTTATTGATAACGTTAAAACATTGTGAAAGTGGAGCCTGTGGCTGTTGAACGTAACATGGATTAACATTTACATTTTCACTGGCATAATAGTTTGGGAAATATCAGGTTAACAAGATGATAAAGGTACTAGATGCAAACATGATACATGGTGTACTGATAGGATATGTATGCTGGCTTGATTGAGATGTACTGACAATTAACTCATGGTAAGGTATTACAACCATAACCATAAGGTTACTACAAAACAAATAGGTAGTTACGTAACTAAATAACTAATAGCCTAGGTAACTAAATAACAGCTAATACTACGCCTTTTGTCATCATAATGCTTAAAGATACCTATGTTGGAAGCACATTGACGGCACCTGTCGCAACTGAACTAATATAACATTTTGCTCGCTTGAATGGAGCTTACGATGTCAATTGTGTATTGTATTGTATTGTTACCCAACGAGCTAATACAACAATTTGTTTACAGGTAAGGAAACGCATTGAGCCGTCACACAAAACGCCGCGCGTCGTGGTTTTAATACTGTAAGTAAGTAAGTGGTTTGTTGGAAATTGACAACTTATTCACTTGTCAGTTATTTAATAAGTTTCTTTTGTTAACTTGTTGTTCAATCTTGCATAATTTTAGTTTTATTGTAGGTAGCGTTAGTTAAAAGGAAATATAATGGTCATGGAATGGTGTTATGGAATGTATTATGGTCAATTTAGATTATTTATTTAGAAGCTGCTACTCTCTGTAGGTAGGTAGTTACTGTATTAGAATTATAATTTTTCGGAACCACGGTACTTAAATTCAGGACGGGACGTCTAGAATTGGATTTTTCAATGAATATTGGAACATTTTATAATGATTGATTTGATTTTGATGATTGATTGACCCAAGGGTCGTGTTGGGTCCTGTGTGGCCCAAGTGGCCCAACGGCCACACGACCAAATTCCATGGCTAAAAATTCTGACGGCCGAAACATTCTGCACACGCCACACACATCTGACCTACGTACTGCGATATTTTACAAGCAATGCCTTCTTCTTTTACTTTTGCCTTTCTTTCTAAAATTCTTTAAATATTACGTTTAGGTGGAGGACTACGCATCGTAGCTGTCAAACCATTATTGAAGTTTGAAACCGATTATTTTTCTTTATACAACTCAGATCTATTGAATCATAAATTTAATACAACGCGCAATGTGTGCATCCACTTCCTAGTATATTCTCGATATTCGATCAGTATTCTAATACAGTCGCGGTCACTGGTGACTGTTTCATTTCTGTAATCTATACATAAGTATACATCTTTAATGCAATGTGAACCGTTGTATCTAGGCAGGTATGTACGTACACTATTTACCGTACCTATACAAATTTAAACTTATCAAACTTTAAACCGCAGAAAGTAAAATCGTAGCATTAATTTAAAATCATTAAGTACCTATGTATTTTTATATAAAAAAATAAGATCGGATAAAAGATCAATTTTGACATGTTTTCCAATATCAATTACTCGTACCAAACGCTGGATGCATTTTGAAAGGCGCCAGGTGGCGCCGCTTTAGAGCACAAACAACATTAATTTCACTAGTCACGACTGTACAGTCAACGTCAAAAACATTATACAACATTGACCTTATTACAATGTAATAAGGTCTTAATTTTATAGATATTTTTGATGATGACTGTACTTACAAAAGAGTGAATGGTCCATTTCCTAGCTGCGCGGAAGATATGATCTAATTCTAGACATTACCCCTAGATCGTGAAAGTGTTCTGAATGTTATTAGGCAGCTGATTTCCTATCGATATTACTTATTACAGTGGCTTACGAGATTCTTAACTCACAACATGTTACGTATGATACTGGATACAACCAACTATAGGTTACACTACAGCTAATATCAGGTACTATTCAGCTGGAACCTGTAGAGCGAAAGAGATCGCTTGGGGGCAAGGCCCCAGTTTTGATAGGCACTTCAAGCATCACAGGGAGGGGAGTCCGCATACGAACCGTTTCCCTTCTGCCGAAGTACAGGCCCAAATACGCGCATACGCGGGCATACGCGGATCTCTGTTGTGACTAGTCTAATCTGTACCCAAAAATAAATCGAAGGATGCAAGATTTGTTTGTGCAATTGTATCATTTTCTATGTTTTAGTGTCGCCATTGCAGATTGTTTTTTTTTATGTAACGTGCGCACGTTTCGCCCCGCAAAAAGCGACAGAATTTGTACGTCTCCCTTCCAATGTGTGGAATGGAAGCCCGCGTTGCTCGAAGTCTGTGCAGTTTTGACTGGCGTTGTTCAAGTGGTCGGGAAACGGTTGTCACTACTTGTCACTTTTTTTTGATATTTTTTTTTTTATATTCAAAAGGTGTACATAGTTACATTAATTGGTATTATAACCCGCCAAACTGAGAAACCAGTTTGTTGGCGAGATCGCGCTCATGCTATCTAACAATAGGTAGCCATATGCACCTAGTAATTATTATACTATAACACTTTATAACTAATCCTAAAACATAAACAAGAAACAAGCTTTCTACAACTTCAATGTTAAGTTCTTAACACGTTAAGCAAACCCTGGCGTTAATAATTCACCTACAACTTTTTTTTTTAATTTTAAACTAAGGAGGCGTGGAAGGTTATTTTTGCAAAACTTGACCTAAGGCAATTTTTCCAAAAATATCCTTTTTAGAGAACTTTTCACTACTTTTTTGCTAAATAAATAAATAAATTTTTAAATATTACAGGACATTCTTACACAAATTGAGTAAGTAATAAAACCAAATTTGTCTGTTTTCACAAAACTGCTGCCTCTAGCCCCGTGCACCTACCGCCTATAAAAGTTCACTCTTGTGGTAATATTCAAAGCTCCCACTGTACCTGTGATATAATTTGCCGGGACGTGAAGATAAAGTATCTTGGTATACTTATAGACGAGGAATTAAGCTTTAAATACTATATTCACTGCGTATCTAAAAGAATAAGGAAAACCATATATTTGTTTAAAAAACTCCGTCAGTCTGCTGACGTAACTCTCCTTAAAACAATATACATATCGCTGTGCCAGGCAATCATTACGTACGGCATTGCGGTGTGGGGTTCTGCTGCCAAGACTTCCATCTTAATTGCTGAAAGAGCTCAACGCTCGGTTCTAAAAGTAATGCTCCATAAGCCCTTTAGATACCCAACAGTCAAACTTTACTCTGAGGCTCAGGTCTTATCAGTCCGTCAGCTCTATATCCATAAGGTCTGTGTTGCTGTTCACAAAGCTGCAATATCTTCGCAAAACTACTCTTTTCTGCGTACCAAACGTGTCTTCAAACTGCCTGTTCCTAGGGTTAACACTGCTTTTGGTAGACGTTTTGGTGATGTCCCTGGCTCCTTAATTTATAATACTGTATTAAGTCGTCTCAATACCGTTGCAAATAACTCTGTCAGCAATGTTAAAAATCTCTTATTTATGTGGCTTTCTTCGCTGTCGTATGAAGAAACTGAGGCACTTTTTGTACAATTAGTTTAAGCTATACTTTTTTTTTATCTACTAATGTTAAAAGTAAACTGTGGCTCCTTTTATATAGTTAGTTTTAGCTTGATTTGTCTAGCTGAAATGATACTTTTATTTATTGTTATGATGGAGCTGCGGACAGCATTGGATGATGTCTGAAACATGTTGGCATAGTGACTAAAATACGAGTGTTGTCCGCAGTTTTATTATAGGTTTTATTATAAGCGTTGCTAAGTTTAAATTAAAACCCTAAATTTCCTATTCTTTTGTTCACATTTAGTTTAAGGCATGACACCACTGTTAAAACTGGTCTCCCGCGATACAGGCCTTGCCTAGTGCGGGGACCCCTGCAACTTCTGTACCTGCTGTACAACTTCTCACTGCTATGCATAGCCCTCGACTAAATTAATTATTGTACCTAAGTTGTTAATGCAATAAAGTTATTTGTATCTTATCTTATCTTATCTTATCTTTATCTTATCTTATACCAAGGCTTCAAAAATATATGTACACCCTTAGGACTTTGACAGTAAGGTGTAAGTGTTTACATATTATGCATTCAGCTGCTCAGATATTTATGAACTCGACTGTACATACAATGCATTAATCACATTTGCGAGGAAATGTGTTTGTATTTACTAAGGCAGATAATAAACAATAGTTATTAGCGATGGTGTAGTACAGTAACAATGCTTGCATAACATAGCATAGCAAAGTAAGAATGCTTGCATACAATATCACCATTTACGCATACCTACGAGCAAGTGTGATGAAACATAGTTCTTACTGATAACACATAAACTGAGGCTTCAGAATCCATACGATTTCGGCGAGCTGTACGAAATTTTTAAAAATGGTACGGTACGGTACGGTACGGTACGTTAGGTGGTTTTATCTATAGATACCCGTCATCACCTTTTATTTTTATCGATAACAGGTGCCTATCGATAAAAAAAGGTTATAACAGGTAGGTGTCGGTTGCAATAGGAATGGTTCAATAACCGCTCTCACGTCTTGCGTTGTCTTTCTGTCTATGCCTTAACGATTGGGCAAAAACCAAGCGTTCAATTTAGAAAAACAGTGAATTTTTTTTCTGTTATAATGAGTTGTATGAGGGCCTGAGGGGTTCTCCAAGGAGTGGAGGTAATTAGTAAACAGGTTGATTGCCTAATTACTTCAGTTTTCACTATTCTAAAGACTATCCTTCGTCAATTTTCATATGAAAATATTATGCCAAAACAATAAATCCAAATATCGAGGTTATCTAGGCAATTTAGTTCGCCATTCTCAGGAGTTTATCAGAGCATGACAGTAATTAAGTTAAACCTGTGTGCTTTATTTTAAGAATTTCGTATAAAGGGTTTATATCTTGAGCTATTTCACTTCAAAATTAGACTTTATCTTAATAGATTAAGGGTTTGATTTGGAACGGAAGGAGGAACTAAAATATTTGATACATTTGCTGTTACGTAACTATTACTCGTCGTTGTTTTTGTTAACGTGGTCGAGTATGGCTGACCCGGTACTTAGTTCAGATTTACAAATATTATGTTTAAATTAAAAAAAATCTTACACACTGATTTTATATGACCAAATAAAAACTTATTATCCGTTTATTATTTTCGCGGTACAATAAATAAAATAATAAATTAATATTACAGGACATTCTTACAAAAATTGACTAAGTCCCAAGTAAATTGAGTAAGCTCAAGAAGGCTTGTGTTACAGGTACTCAGACAACGATATATATAATATACAAATACATAGAAGACATCTATGACTCAGGAAGAAATATCTGTGGTCATCACACAAGTAAATGCCCTTACCGGGATTCGAACCCAGGACAATCGGCATAGCAGGCAGGGTCACTACCAACTACGCCAACCGGTCGGTACAATAAGAATCGCACTCAAAACTATTTCCTGAGAATAAATTTATACAATACTTACTTATTTGTGATTTCTAATTAAATTTTAAACTGAGGCCGTAGTTTTCCAACAATGTGATATATTTGTGCTTGTCGGCTGCTAATAAGTAGTGTTCGACCGAAGATTCGGTTTCGGCCTAAAAATCATGTTTCGGCCAAAGGTTCGGTTTCGGCCTAAAACCAGCCGAACCTTACGGCCGCGCCGAAACTTACAATATCGTACTTTCGGGTCGCGTTCGACTGATGTCAGACGAGCTCAGCACGGCTGGCAATATGACATCATATGATAATGCTAAAATTTCAGTCAGAGTAAAGTGAAATTGGACCATCGAGATGTCTCGTTATTATTATTTTTATTTTTCCTATTTGGCTTTTACTCCCTGCTCCTTGGAGCAAGGTGGATTTGCCAATGTCAAAGTTTTGAGACTTTCACACTTGAGGAGAATGTTCGGTGTAATTTATTTTTTGGTAGGATGAGGTTGGGATACCTAAAAACAATAAAAACAAAAAAAAAAATATGGACTTCACAGACAAACACATGACATAAACAATAGTTAAGCGAAAAAGCGGGAAGCGGATGACAGGGTGTTAGTCATGCCAACATGAAGGAAGAAAGATAAGTGGAAAATAATGAAAATATAATATGTTACATGTAATACTTGTATTTGAAAATAAAAAAGGCTCACTGACATTTTATTCAGCAATTACGTTTATCAAAGGTTCGGTTCCAGTTTCGGCCGAAACAAGAATCAATACCGGACCTTCGGTTTCGCTTTTGGTTTCGGCAAAAAACCTGTTTCGTTCGGACACTCCTAATAAGGTTAATTTCTAATGACATCCTAATGACAATGAGGCCCTTCGGCTAGCGAAAAAGTGGTGCTTTTTACTAAAACCGATCACATTTAATGCATTTCAATAAAGTAAAAGTTTTTAAAACTAACGATAAATCCTTAATATTGTAAAAAAATTACAATATGCTCACATAATTTTCGCAATGCACCCATTGTCAAGCAAATACGATCGACTAAACCAAACAAAGTGTCGTAAAAAGTCCGGAACAATCACGGCGTTCACTATTGTTTTCAATTAAACGTGCATGTCGTAAAGTTTGCACAACCATAAACAATCATAACAATTAAGATATTGCAAAACTGTGCGACTCTACAATATTTAAGTATGTGGCCTGTTCTAATTGTAATATTCACAGTCTATTCAATTAGATCCCGCCCTGCAGTGTTCTTAGTCTTACGCAAAAGATCTGCAGAAATAGCAAATAACTGGGGCCATATTCCAATTACTAATTTGACAGAAGGGGATGACCATACGTCTTCATCATATGATAAGTGCCCGACGGTGAATGAATGGTTTCAAAATCAGACTTGACAAACATTTGAAATTTTATATATCAACAAACTTACGCTTGTGGAAAACACTTCAATTATTACGAAATTATAGGTAATTTTAACCAATTGTTAAATGGTTACACTCACATGGTTAAACTCTTATCTTAATTATAGGTAGTAAAAGAGCCAGTTCGCGTAATAATACATTCGGCGAAAATAAAGTTTTTTGTTTTTATAATAAGTTATTCGGTTGACTGGTAGAGAATTCCTTAAGGCATTAAGTCCGCCATTTGTATTGTACAATAAAAAAAAGAAATAAAATAATAAAATTTGGTAGATTTTGAGTGATTTGTTTAAGTAAGATTTTTCTATAAAAATTTACTATAATACATAAAGATTGTATGATGTTAGACTAGAAACAGATCACTATTTGGCAACAGAGTTATTTTATTATTAGTAAGTACCAGAAACAGACTTCCTTAAAGTAATTTGTCTGTAAGTATAGGTACTAATATGTAAAATGAAGCCTAGTTCTAAATTTTAAGTATGTACTAGATAAAGACGACTCTGTCCTAGAAATAGTATTGTTTTTACTAGACAATTTTTTCTCTCGGTACGATTTCTGATTCTAAAACACTCCCGTGAGTAACAGACACATTCAAAATCTATAAAAGAGCTTGGTGTGGTGGCCCAGCGGTAAGAGCGTGCGACTTGCAATCCAAAGGTCGCGGGTTCCCCGCCTCGCCTCGCTTTTCGGTGAACCGTGAGGAAACATTTATTCTTAATAAATTGTAGATGTGCGAAACAGGAAATTTCCAAAAATACCAATTTAGATTACATGGACAGAAGTCATTTTAAAATTCAAATACCTCCTAAACAAAATTAACCTGCTCCCAAAACAGTCACACGCTTTATTTACTGCATTTTTTTCCAGAAATTTCGAGAAGTATTCCAATTTTGTGGAAACCTTACACAACTCGCACATTTGTATTATTGGTTCATCGTCTATTAAAAGCCCTTAGACTTCCGGTCAGACTGATCATTCAGTTCACGCCATAAACAATCTATTATTCAGGGAAACCGTTTAAAACGTGAGTATGTCTTCACAGTTCACTTGTAACGGCCGACTTGCCTATTTAGAACTACGGTGACCGTAAAATTGATTTTTCTACTAAATGCAAGTGGTATTGTTACGTCAACGTTATATGACGGTATGGTTTCTGATGATATTGGCGTATAGAGCTGATAGTCTATATAAAACGACTACACGAGTACCGTAAAATGGGTTGAGTAGGTTTACGAGGGTAGTTGGGGTGAAAAGGGAAGGTAGAAGGGTCATTTGGTATTTTTGGTCTTTAAAATGTACATAATGTTTGGCAAATAAACGTTTATCTTATCTTATCTTATCTTATCTTAGACCAGAGCTGTCATTATTGTTGCCTAGCAATTGTCCTCTCTCTCTCAGTGCCTATCCCTCCTAACCTCCACTATGGGGTGAGCTGGGCTTTCGTACTAGTATGGGTTTATCGTAAAATCTATGGAAATGAAATGACAAATTATCATTGAAAAAATAAAATTCATACAAGCAGAACGCTTTGTACCTAAAGTATGTAAACTAACGTGCCACTTATAAATATCAACTAAAAAAAGCTTAAAACTTAACGGTTTTTCCTAATAGAAATCCGATAGTATGTCCACAGACATTTTTAATTATTCGGATTTCAATGAAATTTGGTAGCGAAGGTATATCTTTCTCTTAATTTCTTACATGATTACTGAAAATCATGACAATCATTTCTTACATAAATCTGAGGCTTATGTGGAGGTTGTCGTGGGTTTATTCTTTATTTCTCATCAACGTATCCATTTTCAACGAGAGTACATTTGTATCGTCCATTGCAATTATGCAATATTTCGGAAATACATAAACGTTGGATTATCAGACAGCCCCGTGACCAATGGATTCGATTATTTGCCGAGCGATTCGATTCGCCTTCGAGTATATCCGCGTTGAATGATTAAAACTATCAGAGAACGAGCAGTTAGACCGATCGACGTCCAGTTACCGGACACAGGGTAAAATTCCACGAGGTCAAACTCTACCAATTAGAGTATGGGAATTCCCGGCTCGGTACTATATTAAAAGCAGTAATTTTGGCAGATATCAGAATATAACTCTAATTTCGTCAAGGATCCTTACGATTTCCTTACTATTTAGGAGGATTATACATACTCCTTAATATTTATTAACAGAAATAAAGCTACAAAAAACAATGCTCGTATTTTAAAAACAAAAGGAAATAAACTAAGACTTACGCTTCTACTATATTTGTTTAGAAATCCAGTTGTGGGAGCACGCCCTACTATCTGTCGATCTTTTGCCCTGTATAGAGTGCGACCACGCTAACTTTGCACTGATTTGGCACACCTGGCAGTGACATTGTATAAAAATGCCATATTTCACGTAAAACTTGGCAGGAAGACAGCGTGGTCCAACTATAATGACATTAATGACGTAAATGTTTGAGAAAAGCGTTTCACTTAACAATATAACATAGCTATTTGCCAGGCACACCCAGTTTTCCCTAGAGCCCGTGAATCATAAAACCTGGGAAGTCCGAATGAATGTGGACATTACAAGAACCAGCGCTCGATTTCCACAACCTCGTATGTTTTAATTTGCGCAAAAGCAATCTTACTGCTTACGGAATTAAGTTCACGTTTCTTAACACAGACTCGTTGAGAAAGAGTTACAACATCGTATATTTAATGACACGTTGCATCCGCGATGCCACTTATTAATAAACAAAGTCATGTTATGTCATCGTAACCAGTTCGCGATCTGTGGCAATAGGCGAAGGCCGTGGACAGTTGTTTGTCTACATTAATTACTGGTTATTGTGTGGTATTAAACTGTTATGGGAGTATTTAGACGGGAACGTGTCATTATGCTTGGCACTTTGGTAGATGGTATTATATTAGTGTGTGATGTGTAATTAGGAGTGACAAATGCTTACTCTCTACGGCAGTTACATTTGCTAAATACTCACTTTCAGTTATTTTGTTGAAGAATTATCTCGCTTTCATTCTTAATTGCTAATACATATCTCCTTTTAAACGGGATACTAATAAATATTATGTAGTCATAACTCTTGTAAGTACTGGATACTGATGGTGTTATTTCTTCAATAGCGTTTTCATATGGCACAGCCTTCAATTCTTCTACAGTCTTCTCACTTATCTCGAATAAGTTTATTTATGCTTTCTCGCCCTCGCTGGGCGTGTATTACTGTTGCAATACAAAGAGGAAACGCTGCCAGCGTCTACGGTACCATGCCGCGGGTGGAATATTTATTTTAGCATGTAATTTATTTTAAGATTTATTTTAGTTTGACTTTTTTTAGTAGTAGTAGTAAAAAAAATATATTTAAAAAAACCTCGCCAACAGTGGAAAATGCAACTAAAACTCAACGTAAGAGGACGAACAGGTATACTTAACCAAAATTGGGAGCTTAGCTTCCATCCACCTCACATCCTTTGACTAGTAACATTCAATAGTAGCAGTTTATCCAACTCGTACAATTTTTAACTAATAATAATAAACTTGCGAAAATGGCGTCGTAACTTTTATATTCCAGTAGCGTCATATGTCCATTCGATGGCCGCGATTATATCAAAAGGTGCGTGCGTGAGATACCGGGCGTTCAAGTGCCGAAGTGGCCCACCGGGTGAAGGCCGAACCGAAACGCTTTCACCGTTGCGTGCTGACCGGCGCCGGCGCCGACCTCGCGACCTTGGAGAGGTTAACCATATGTTGTGACGGTGACGGTTGACTAATTATTTATTTATTATATGGCGTTGCATAAAGATTAATCGTTAACCGGTCAGTTCTAATCGGTAAAGGTCTGGTTGGTCTTGATACTTATGTATATTTGATTTTGTAATCTGATATTACTTTAGTTTTTGACATGATTTAAAAAAAATATTACACCCGTAGACATGAATATTAAAATAATTCGAAGGAATGATTCACTTTGGTGACTTATACCGAATATAAAGAATGGTTTTTTTAGTCATTGACCAAACTCGAAGTAGTCAATGTGTAGGTCAAAATTAGCTGTATATGAAACAGCATTTTTTTACGCGATGTGTTGTTCATAATAATAAAAGTAGTTCAGTATATGTATACATTCACTACTTGAGTTTGGTGACCTTCTAGTCACGTCGTACTATAAAGTTCGACTATTAGAAACTGTCTCTCTCAGTTTTTATTTGTAAGGTTTTTTTATAAAAGAAACCACGAATAGATAAGTTATTTTTTGGTATTTTATCCTCTGTGATTTAAAAACATAATTTAATTTATTTAGCTGACACGCGACGGATGCTTTAATTTTGAATAAAAATTAAACACTAAAGACAAATAAATGATTCACGCAAAATTGTTAAGTACATCTTCTATTATTTAGTTGTATTAAATATATCATACCCTGACTTAAAAGTTTATTGCAAGGAAAACGACATGCAACACGCAACTAAAAAAGTTAAAAATCATTTATTTTAAAAAGGACCAGGACCTATTTTAGATTTAAGGTAGGTAGAATGTAAGTTACACTTACTCTATAAGTATATTTTGCATCTAAAATACTCTGTGATGACGAAAACAACCAGGAACAAATTTAACTTAACTGAAGTAATTAGCTAGCTGCAAGTTGACTTACCTATGTATAACTAATGCTACAACGTATTACATCACTAAACTCGTTAATTACATTTCCCTTGCGTGTCTATTAGTCTCCGGAGACAATCCGCCACCCCGGATATGAGCTCCTAAATCACCAACATTAAGCTAAGCATGCATTACGACCGACTTGTAGCGGAATGACCCTCTCACCACAGCGTAATTATTGTCAACAGCTCTTTGACTTGGAATATACTCCAGCCGCCTTAACGCTCTTGCGCTCAACTACATATGACCTCGTGTCAGCAGACGCAATATTAATGACTTCATTATGATTATGATTTACGAATAGTTCATGTCGAAAGGTTTGTATAAACGACGGGAGTAAGTTTTTCTAATAATGTAAATATCTATCTATGTAGCGTGAGGAGTGCCTAGAAAGCGTATCGGCCTTTTTTTTAATTGATACCTATAAACTGTACTTGTGTATGAGCATGACCCAGTAACTAAACTTTTAATTTTTGCCTCTCCTTTATCGTGCATTTTCCATAAAAAATAAATGAAAATGTACGATAAATCTTTTCTCAATGTGTCTGCGTTAACTTTGTTTATAACTTTTCCAAATTTAAAATCGGTAGCTTAAGTAGTTCTCGTGATATTTAACGATGTGACAGACAGACTGAGTCGCACCATAAGGGTTCCTTTTTTACCATTTTGGTACGGAACCCTAAAAAGGCAAATATTGTGTATTCATGTATTTAATAATTGCCTCTCTTTCTTTCTCCAAATAGTGTAGGTATGTAAAAATTGTACTGGGTTTACTTGTATAAAAATAGTACAGATTTCGAAATTTAAAGTATACACGCCTGTTGTCGTGTGTGACCGCCGACCGCTCCCTTAATGTCATTTATAATTTAATTTATTAATTTATTCAATGTTTCACGGTACTGGTTTTATTACATCTACTTATGCTGTTCTATTACTGCTATTCAGTTCCTATTCTGTTATGCAACCCTTTGTTCCATATACACAGTTAAGGCATTCAAAAATCTCGGCTAAGTGCGGTGGGAATGTCGTTAAGAATACGTAGGGTTCATTATAATTTGGCTGTGGTTAAAATGAATGATATGTGACTATTTTGTGGTTACAGAGCAGCTGTTGTTACTAATTACACTAATTACTCACTACTCGGTATATGTACTTGGATTTTTTTTTTTTTTTTTTTTTATGCTATAGGGGGCAAACGAGCAAACGAATCACCTGATGGTAAGCGATTAACGTCGTCCATGGACACCCGCAACACCAGAGGTGTCGCAAGTGCGTTGCCGGCCTTTAAGGTGGGAGTACGCTCTTTTCTTGAAGGTTTGAAGGTCGTATCGGTCCGGAAACACCGCTGGCGACAGTTCGTTCCACAGTTTAGCTGTGCGAGGCAGGAAGTTTCGGGAAAAGCGCACAGTTGAGGACTGCCAACCATCTAAATGGTGAGAGTGGAAATATTGTCGCGTAGGGCGATGGCGGAAAGAAGCGGCAGGGATTAATCCGAACAATTCCTCGGAACACTCCCCATAATACATGCGATAGAAAATGCAGAGTGAGGACACATCTCTACGCAGCGCCAAGGGATCAAGCCGATCAGAAATACGTTGGCAGTTGACAATTCGAGCTGCTCTCCGTTGGATGCGGTCTAGAGGAAGAAGCTGGTACTTAGGTGCCCCTGCCCAAAGATGAGAGCAGTATTCCATATGCGGGCGAACCTGCGCCTTATAAAGCTGTAGGCGATGGGCCGGCGTGAAATACTGCCTCGATCTATTGAGCACACCGAGCTTCTTCGAGGCCAATTTGGCCTTACCCTCTAGGTGGCCGCGGAACTGGACTTCACTCGAGATGTCAACGCCAAGGATTCCAATACTGGCTGTGGCAGATAGGGGAGTGCTCTCAAAACGAGGTGACGCGACGAACGGAAGTTTTTTTGCGGTGAACGCGCAAACCTGTGTCTTTGTAGGGTTAAAATGGACCAAATTAAGTCGACCCCAATCTGAGACTTCTTTTAGGGAGGTCTCAATTTCGGACACAAGTTTGTTCCGGCTCTCAATGACGTTGGATTTATTAATGGCAAACTATTGTGTTAGGTATTTGGAGTACGGCAGATTGTTGTAATACAAAATGCATAGCAAAATCCGGTCCTTAACCTTTCGAATGCGTTTGTCAAATATTTCCTATAAAATAATTGACCTTAACATTTTAAATCAAAGTTCAAAGTGTTAGGGAGCAGATCTTCTCCGAAGCATACCAAAAGTTAAATTCCATCGCAACTGCAACACATGTTATTATTATTTATTTTTATGCAGGGAATTAAAGGTCGTTTGCAGACGTAGTTACGTACGTCTGCAAACGACCTTTTTTTCCTTCCCTTCTTTCTTTTTTTTCTAAAAACATACTATAATTTTTACATCTCATGGTATCCGTATTAGGGAGGCTATATAGATCATGTTATACGTAATGGGAGGAGGTGTTGGGAACACTTCACGAACGATCCCAATCAGACCAAAAAAGATCACCAATTGGGTCAAAATTTAGCCTTTTTCGGCTATACATTTTGACCTCATGTGATTTAAAGACCTTACTGTCCTAAATAGGTACCTGTTAAATCTATGATGCAATTTGACAGAGTGTGTATGTATGTATGTATGTATGTATGTATGTATAAGCTTTATTGTACAATAACACAAGAAATACAAGAAACACAGTAACATAGACAATTTGATACAACAAAGGCGAACTTATCCCTATGAGGGATCTCTTCCAGTTAACCTTTGAGGAAATTAGATAAAAACAGGCAACGATGAAAGACAAACTAAGAGCAAAAATTGTACAGTAACAAAACTTCAAATAAAAAGTAAATTTTGAATACACATTGTAACTACACTATAAATAAATACGCAATAAAAATATATATATAATATTTACATATATAAATATACACTAAACAACAATACATATATACATATATTAAATAATAAATATATATATAAACTATTAAACAGAGCATAAAGGACAAACTCCAATCAAGGGTCGGAAAGCCACAACTTCTTTAGCCTCTCCTTGAGCGATGCTGCAGATTGCGATTGCCTCACAGACACCGGCAACTCATTCCACAACTTTACGGCATGGACAGTGAAAGATCTACTGTAAATACGCGTCTTGTTGGACGGAAAAGTGAGAGAAAGGTTGGTGCTAGAACGTAAACGGTGACCACTACCGGAAGCCAGGAAACTGAATTTCTCAGATAGATAAGAAGGAGAAGCAGGATTGAATAACACATTGAAAAGCAATGACAGGACATGCACATCTCTACGACGACGAATCGGAAGCCAGCCAAGTTGTTTTCGGAACTGGGATATATGATCATACTTACGCAGACCAAAGATATATCTGATACATACATTTTGCAAGCGTTCGAGTTTGTCAAGTAGCTCCTCTCTAAGATCTACAAAAACAATATCACCGTAGTCTAATAAAGGAAGCAGAAGGGACCGAGTAAGAGTGATTTTAGTATGAAGAGGAAGGAAATTTTGGAGACGTCTTAGTGAGTGCATAGATGCGAAAAGCTTTTTACTGATCTCGGCAACATGGGGAGTCCAACTTAAGGTTTGGTCCATGGTGATACCCAAGTTCTTGACTGTACAGGAGAAAGGGATAGTTACTCCGTCAAAGCGTAAGTCGGGTACCACCAGCTCCGACAATTTGGACATAAAATAAGGACTACCAATAACAATAGCCTGCGATTTCCGAGCATTCACCTTTAACCCAAAATTATACGCCCAGCTACGTATCGACTCGAGGTCGCAGTTGATTTTGCTAATCAGTGAAGGAAAATCATCGAAGTCACTCGCCGCGTAAATCTGTAAGTCGTCCGCGTAAAGATGATAACTTGAAGTTAAAGACTCAGTAATGCCATTAATAAATATTGAGAAAAGAAGGGGAGAGAGAATTCCTCCCTGGGGAACACCAGCGGAGAGGTTACACCAATCCGAAACCCGGTCATCCACCCTGACACGCTGGCGCCTCCCAAAGAGGTAGTCACGGAACCAAGACAGAGCAGTATTTGATAAATTAAGCGACCTCAGGTTTTCGAGAAGGATATCAAAATCTACAGTATTAAAAGCACTACTGAAATCTAAAAGAACCAACACTGTGAGCTTTTTATTCTCAATATTAAGACGAATGTCATCGGTGACCTTAACCAAGGCTGTAACAGTGCTATGCGCAGGACGAAAACCAGATTGTAGCGGATTAAATAAATTATACTTATTAAGATGCGAGAGAAGGCGACGGTTCACGAAATGTTCAATAATTTTGGATAAAACTGGGAGAATAGAGATAGGACGATATTGTGAAAAGGTTGTAGGATTTGAGGTTTTAGGAAGTGGGATAACATGAGCAAATTTCCACGCAGAAGGGAACGTACCGGTAGTAAAGGAAACATTTATAATATCGGATAAGATAGGGGCGATGTTATCCGCCACGAGCAAAAGCATGTCCAGTCCCAAGCTATCCTCACCGACAGCCTTCGTCTTAACATTTTTTAAAATAGTAAGCGTCTCTTGCGGCGTGATATTACCAAGCTCAAAGGAAGAAGAGACGGGGAAACGAAATTTGGCCAGCGTTGATAAAGTTGCAGTTTTAACGGCTGGATCCAAGGCCACGGGAGAAGTGCTAAAATGCTGATTTATAGAGTCTAAATCTAGTGCACCTGTGGAGCATTGTGGGGCTTTGCCCACCCCAAGCGACTTCAAGAAACTCCAAAGCTTTGATGGAGGACAATCCTCAATAGATTTATGAATGTAGCGGCGCCTAGCGTCCCTACAAGATTTGTTACAGTGGTTACGCAACCGAACGTAATGGCGATGATTCTTCTCAGAAGATTCCGTCCTAAACTTGACTCGGGCTCGGTTCCTTCTGGCCATGAGTAATTTGATATCCGACGTAAGCCACGGCGCAGGAAAATGCCTCACCTTCATCGGCCTTAGCGGAGCGTGTTTGTCAAAAATCGCAAGCAAAGTGGTATTAAAAGCCCTTAATTTCAAATTGACATCAGACATACCATCGATATTAGCCCAATCAGCACCGTCTACATCTTCGCGAAGCGCCTGCAAATCAATGCTACGGAAGTCACGAGTTCTGAAAAGGCCCATGGACCCCATGGTAGGTATAGGAACTAATGAGTTCTATGACTTTTTTACTCAGACTTGTTTAACAGTCTTATCTCGCTTAATGGAACCTCAATATGTTTGGGGCAGGTTAATGAGGTCAATTCCCTTTAACCTTAAGTGTTAAATATTACAAAATATTTTCTAGGAATGACAGCACTTGTATATAGTTTGTGTCATCTAAAAAAACTGTATTTGACACATATCAACGCCCTTAATAAAACGTAAACGCTCATGGCCTATTGAAATTATAAATATTTTTTTCTTATATTATGAGGGCTTTTCAAGTTAATTTAAACAAAGCTTAACTTTAAATTTTTTCGATCGTAGTTATTGACAATAAAAAAATTACAATTGTAAATCACGAATGAAATCATTTATTATTTATAATAAATGTGATTCATGTTTTTAAGTAGTCACTCAAACTCAAACATAAACTCAATAGGATTTATTGAAATAGGCCAAACTCAGCACTTTTCAACGTCAAATAGAATACACGATACAAAAAAAAATACAAAACAAGTAACACTTAATTCTAATAAATATGTCAAATAAAAAGATATAAAATTTAAATTGAAATAAAACAATGTCAACAGAAATTAAAATAACAATTAACAAAATAATAAGTAAGTCCATATGATCCATTCATTCGTTCACTCGTTCATTTTCCGTTCGTTCATTCCCATCCATCCACTCTCTTGTAATCCTATGTCCCACGCCAGCTCGGCCATTTTAAATCTGCGCGCAGCAGGAACACATGTTTTCCGGCGCTGTGGCTTAGGGTACCTAGTCAGTTTTAGAAATTTAATACAATTTATAAATTTTTATAATCAAAAATACATATCAAATCGAATTAAATTATTAACTTGGAACATTACAGCGGTTTCGAGGCGAATTACATCAAACAAAAAAGATGGTGAACAAACAGAAAAAAAAAATTATGATGATCCGAACCGTGCGTCGTCGAGTGTTTATAGGTGAGAACTTTGTCCCTGTTATTTACTTTAGAAGCTAGAATATGATACATAATTATAGTTTAACAGGTTTCAATAAAGCATTAATGTAGATTTTGACAATTTTCATATCAGAGAGATCTACCCACAATTGGTGACAATTTTTTTTTATATCAAATCAAAAAAAAAAAAACGTTTCTTTTTCTAGATGCCACATCCAAAACTAAAACCATCGCAGCTATATGTCGTGATACCGAAGGACAGAGCACGGAAGAAAGAAGAAGGCAGAAACTACATATCACAAGGAAGCAAATGATTATCGGCCTGCGTAGTCCGGAGCAACTCGATCCCAAGCATTTACATCGTCGAGATAATCTTTAGTGCTGTAGTACGCTTTACTCATTAAGGTATTTTTGATGTGATTTTTAAACCTTTTGCCTCGTAGTTCTGTTACAGAACTAGGGAGTTTATTATTATTATAATACCGTATACAGTTTCCCTTGAAGGAGTTTTTGATTTTTTGTAATCGCGAAATTGGAACTGATAGTTTATTTTTATTTCTCGTGTTAATGTCATGTACGTCACAATTTTTCTTAAAACAATCTATATTTTTATGAACGTGCATAATATTTTCGTAAATATATTGAGAATACACAGTCAACACACTAATTTCCTTAAACTTCTCTCTTACTGACTCCCTACGTTTCATCTTGTAAATTGCACGTATAGCGCGCTTTTGCAGTACAAAAATGGCATTTACGTCAGCTGCACTGCCCCAAAGTAAAATGCCGTACGTCATGATGCTATGGAAGTATGTGAAGTACACAAGCTTAGCCGTTTTTTCGTCTGTTAGAAGGCGAATTTTCCACACCGCAAAAGCTGCGGAACTCGCTACGGGAGGTACACTACTATATGTAAATTATAAATTTAAAGGGATGTTATATATATACTACAGAAAAAAGACCAAGGCCCCTAGTGCCCAGGGCTGATTTCGAACCAGCGATCTCCTGCTTTCGCGGCACTTTTTCTGTAGTATATGACATCTCTTTCAATTTATAACAAAAAAAATATCACGCAAACAGTTACTTATTACTTTTTTCTTAGGCAGTGTTGTGACCGAGTCTGTCGTTGTCGAAGTTGAAAATCTATTATAAAATAATAAAAGATACATTTAAAAATAAAACAAAATGAATACAACTTATGTGAAAAATAAAGGTTACATTCTCTCAGTCATCATCTTAACCCTGTGAAAACGAGTGCTGTAAAGGGCTCGAAACGTAGGATCATGGTGTTAATAAACGCGATTAATCCGTTCTAAAGTGTTTAATTTCAATAAATAAAGGTTAATTAATAATTTATATTGCGTGTATTTTTAAAGTTTAATCAGACGTAGGCGTTAGTGCTATATGAACCGATATTGCACTAAAATTTACGTGTGGTTACGATTTGACGTAATTAAAAATACAGGCTGTATAACAAACAAGCCATTAATATAACAGTACCTACATGCAAAAATCGGCAGTTAAATAGATTCTACCAATTCCTCAATAATCGCTAGATTTGACAAACAATACTTCTTAGCCTCATTACTACAAACGTCAGTAGACAAATGTCATACTTATGTTGGTTCTTAGTTCTAACAAACTGTATTTTTTTATTTGTGTAAACAGTTAAAAAACCTACCTATATTTAGTCATTGAGGTAATAAGTAAACTAGAGGAGACAACTAGAACAAAATATATAGAATAGAATAGAATAGAATAGAATACTCTTTATTGCACACCTCGGTACATGAGAAAGAACAAAACATTTACAAGGTACAAACATTTGATTAACACAGAGGCAAAAAACAGGCGGTCTTATCGCTAAAAAGCGATTTCTTCCAGACAACCTTTGGGTAGCGGAAACATTAAAAACGTATCCTTGAAGAGTAGGCGTTGCAAAAAAAAAAAAAAGGATGAAATGCACTTAACAATCACACAAATCAAGCAAAACAATAAACATACACATATAAGAATAGTATAAATAGACATACATAAACTTACATAAATATATATATATATATATATAATATTCTTATAACAGTAACATACAAGCCATACAGTGAAAAAGAAGCAGATAGAAAGACAATAAATGATAGGTAAGTCTATATAGTATATATTACGGGAGAGACAGGTAATGCTCTTTAAGCAGTTACAGTTATAGTTAGTATACTTGGGTTAATCAACTATTTCTTGTTACTAGTTGCCAAGTTACGGTCTCCTAGGTGACATTTAAAAACACGGTTTTACGGCATTTAAATTCACAAAACATGATTTTTTGGTAGTTATATTCCTTTTTCATGACGGGCCATCTACCAAGCATGTCAGTAGAACATACTACAACGTTTATTCTAACAAACTGTACTGCATTTGTCCCCTGGCTGACGGAACAGAATAACAACAAGAAATAGTTGATTCATCCACTTACGTCGTATATAGATAGATACGGCGAACATGTTTGACACACGGTGAGTCAAGGAATGTGGCTTAGCTAACTAAGAGACTCGAAGAACCGCCGCTTCAACTCACTGCTGAAAAATGTTCTTTGGGATGACATATCTAGTCTAGTAAGTCAATGCCTATAGTAGAGTTATCAGCGAACCTGTTACTGCGAATGTCAAAAATCGATATTTCGGTATCTACGAGTAATCTTATTTTTTGATTGTAGACCGACGTATACTACGGTCTCGCTCGATGGTAAAGAGGCAACGAGAAAAATGAACAATTAAAGATATCTTAAAATTTTAGTTTCTCTCTGAAGAGAGAGAGAGGGACTCTGTCTCCAATAGAGATAATAAATACAGACCTACCTACATTACCTACCAATTCAATATTTTTATTTTATACGAACGATATCCAATTTCTTAGAAAGAAAGTAGGTACCTAAAAGTGAAAAAACTCAAGGTCCCGGATGAGGCTCGAACTCACGGCTTGGCGATGGGGCCACCGGGTGTGTCTCACTCAGTAGCTGAAAAATGTCTTTGATAACGTGCACGTAACATGTAGGTACCTACTTTAAATAGGCTTTACAACGATCGTTATCATAACACTGATTATATAAACACAGCAACAAAACTGTACCAAACATAAAATAATATAATAAAGCATAACAATTCAAAAGGCCATTTGCCTAAAAGCCGTTTAAGGGTAGTTACGTCCGCGTGTTTTTAAACAATCCGATGGGCTGTGAAGGTGACGCAATCGCGTGCGCAACGCACGTAACTCACATTACGTCTAGCGTGTAACTTACTGTTCTCGCGTCATCGGTACGTAAGTTGGGATCTTGGTTACTAATTGACCGGACTTTTTGCCGATTGCCGAAGAATCCATAAAATCGATTCTTTTGGATAAAGTTTTTAGTTGATAGTAAAGAACAATGCATGCCGTCACAATTAGATAACCTAGAACCGGTTTTAATAGGTACCATGACCATAACTAGCAAAAAGGAGTATATCCACAGCACTACGACACATACTCTCGTTTACTAAGACTTTTTGTAAAAGAAAGCAACTGAGCCTGGCCTGACATGCTCTTAGCCGGTTTTGTGTGTAGAATTTAATTAGCTTGAATGATACCCGTAAATTTGGAGCAAAACGAGAATTTCTACAAAAAGATACACATTTTCCAAGATGGCGGCGGTTCCTCGAGGTCCCCAAACGTCTAATAGTGTGGACATGAAAGCAGGATCTTTTCAAAACTGTTGGAGAGATTTCGACTCTTGGCTTACCTAATTCGACTGCATTACTAGTCAGTAGTGAGCCGCTACGAAGCAGGAGCACCTCTTCACCGGGTTAGTGCATTTATTTGTGTGTTTAACACGAATAGTTAGTTCCTGAGTTATGGATGTTTTCTATGTATTTATACCTATATGTCGAGGCGCTGGCTGTATTATTATTAAATTGACATTAGTCAACTTATTGCTAATATTTGCGAATTAATTAAAATAAATATTGAAGACATTGTTTATTACGCTTTATTATAAAAATTTGGATGGGACCCTTCTGCCGAAAAAAGGTCGCAATAATTTAGTCGCAAAAAAAAAACAAACAAATCTCTAATGGCGTCAGGCAGTTTTTGTAATGCCCGAATGTGGGCTGTAGGACTGTAATACCTCTGCCTTTGTTACTATCTAGATTACCTAGAACATCCTGATCACTTAAACCTAGCCTTTCGTCTCGACATATAGGTATCTATATCGTCGTCTAATACCCCCAACACAAGCCTTATTGAGCTTACTGTGGGACTAGATTGACGTGTGTAAAATTGCGCCATAATAATTAGGTATTTATTATAACATATAATTTAGGGAAAAATACGAAACTAAACGGCCTCCTAGCCTAGTTGGTAGTGACCCTGCCTACGAAGCAGGAGGTCCCGGGTTCGAATCCTGGTCAGGGCATTTATTTGTGTGTTTATCACGAATATTTGTTCCTGAGTTATGGATGTTGTCTATGTATTTAAGTATTTATATGTATCTATCTATTATATATATCGTCGCCTAGTACCCACAACACAAGCCTTATTGAGCTTACCGTGGGACTAGGTCGATTTGTGTAAGATTGTCCCATAATATTTATTTATTTATTTATTTATTTATATAAATAAATAGTCGGAACCTTAATCAAATACGTGTTACCTAACTACCCTACCTGATTTGTTTATACAAATCGGTGTGCTTCGGACAGTAACTAACTACCCGTGGCGTGGCCTACTAAGGCGGGCGCGAGTTGACAATTCTAGTGTAAATTATACTAATTTACACAATGTGACGTGACAATTTCAATTACCTACAGTTGCGCTACTTACGCTTATATATGACCAGATTATGGAAAATGTGACATCGTTATTGCGTTATTATGTTTGCGAATGACTCTGACCTCATTTTAAATCATATGAATGTTACCAGTTTTGTTAATTGGTAATTAGTCTCCTAAGGAATGTCATATATATTTCATTTCATTTCATTTCATTATATTTTTTAATGAATTACATACTTTCGGAAATTTTATGAATTACAGTTTATTTTATTTTTATTGTCTTTAAGGTGTTCTCGAGCTTTGTGTTTGGAGAAGTATTTTGTAAAATTTAGATTTTATTAAATTAAAGGGTTTTTGTGGGTGTAAAAACCGCAAAGTTAAAGTGGGATTGGGCTGGGCACGTCTGCCGTATGCACCCGGAGAGGTGGGCCAAGCTGGCTACGGAATGGGACCCACGGGACTACGCAACCGGCGTAGGCCGAGGAAGAGGCAGACCGAAGAGAAGATGGCGAGACGATCTGGAGGCATTCTGCGCAGATTGGTGGGGAAACTGCTAAGAATAGGACCGAATGGAAGAGACGAGGGGAGGCCTTTGCTACTAAAAAAAAAAATGGTTTTTCGGGCTATATTAGATGGAAGCGAGAGAATTTTACCCCACCTTTTATAGTGCCCGTTTTACATTAAAAACGATCCGTACTACGAAAAGCGTTATTTATGGTAATCTCTCGTCCGGCTTGCGGGCCATTTCGACAAATGAAACTGAGCCGTAACGTAACGTCAGGCGTTTCTGTCAAGAGAAAATGAGTACTAGATGAGTGTGCTCTCGCTCCTACCACTACTCTGGCAGGAGCGATACGGACATACTTTAGAAAAGCTCAGTCGCAAACGCCTACGGTTACGCACAAGTCATGGTAAGTGTGGAGGTGTAACTTTATTACTTTACTTTGTTCAACGTCGCTTGCGGTTTTTGATTCGGCTACGCGCGGCTTTTTTACGTAAATTTGCCATTATTATTTCCAGCCAAAAAGCTTAGCTGGACTGGTCTGTCACAGGCTTGAGGTCACTTTGAGGCCATCGGTGAATACCTGCCAAAAGCGTGGAGGAATAAGGTGAGCATTATATCAAACTTTTACTGCTGAGCTTCTTTGAGAGCTTTCGTTGTTCTCGAAATTGTACGCAATAAAAAAAAAAATACAAAATTCTTTATTTCAGCAAATAGATACATGTTTTTGATACAGGGGATGGAGCCGCCCGGTAAGCAAAGAATTGCTTGTGTTGGGAGGCACCGCTCTTCCCTATGTAACGAGTGAACAATTAGATTACAAATGTGTACTTAATAAAATTTACATCTAATTAAATTAAATTAAATTGTCCGTAAAGATAATTTATTTATGTCTTATGTCTTTTAAAACAAGTGCTAAGTATATTATATATGAAAATGACAGACAGAGTGATTTTATGACTTAAACATGATGGGGAAATTATACACTACAAAGGGTTTCCATACTACATTGAATATTTTGGTTTTTAATAAAGGCTTATTTATGTATACATTTCTCCTATCAAAATATCTTGTTAAAAAAATCGATGAGTTCATAATCACTACAGTATAAAACAAAGTAAGACGTCGCTTCCCGGTGTTTGTATGTATGTACGTATGCTTAAATCTTTAAAACTACGCAACGGATTTTGATGCGGTTTTTAAATAAATAGAGTGATTCAAGAGGAAGGTTTATATGTAGGTATAATACATTGCCCCCGTGCGAAGCCGGGGCGGGTCGCTAGTTATATATTAAACGTGGGCCTACTATTCCTTTCTACCAACAGTGCTAAGACGTAACTTCCACAATAGGCTAGTCACTAGCCGCTAATGCATTAAGCTTCCTTCATTCAAAGTGCAGCGAGTGCATTCCATGTTGCAACTTGCAACCGGCCGGCCGCTCACGTAACCGGCGACATTTGCTCCTTTCCAATGGCAATTTTGCAACGCCTTAAAGGATTCGCGGTCACGACATAATTCGACATTATTTTGGATTAGTCGGCTTAGATTTGAATTGGTTAGTGGTTACGTACGTAGTTGCGAAATTGGGATAGATAAGCTATATTTTCGGTAATGTTGAGCGAGGCGACGTCATGATGGTAGTGTGTGATAGCACGCGACCACCATCAACTGCATGCCGTGCGTCATCGAGCTTACAAAGTTTTTCGGTTAGAAAAATATGGTTCAAACACATATCACTCTGCGCTACGCCTCTTCAGGGAGTATAGGATTAATTTTATACTGATATTATGAGTAAAATGAAGAGGGAAATCTGCCATTTCAACGTCGTTTTCCTAATAATCGCACGTCGACTTTCGCGCGATTATTCTAAACCGCAGGAAACTCCCCATCCAAACAGTGACATAGCAGACACGATCCTAGGCGTTAATTGGATCGGATTGAGGTAGAGAAAATCTGTGTTTCCTCTCTTCCCCCTCAACTCTATTATTCAACTAGAAAGCTTACGCCATGGTAAATTTGAGTTATCTCTTTTTTCAGTTTTTATCATATTGTCAGAACCAGACAGCTGCTGAATGCAGATTCATTCATCATTACTAGTTGAAAATATTGAGGACAGTTACAGTAAAGAAAAAAATTGCGAAACGTTTATTTTGCTTCCGTAATGCCCGCTAATCGTTTTGCTTAACCGTATTTCACTAAAGTTATGAACTTGTCACCTAAGAATGTTGATATAACATATGAGAATATGGAGATATGAGAATAGTAATTATGTGGGTCAATAAACTTGCTCTTTTATTATGGCAGCGCGTCAAAAATATTTTTAGGTAATTCAGAAGTCATTTAGCCTTCCTTTTCTTCACGAGAATAATGTAATGAAATGATGAATAGTCTAAAAAATTTGCAAGTGAGATCGAACGCTACCTACTTTAAAAAAAAAACTGGACGCCCCAACGATGACGTCAGTTGCGTAAGACCTTGGGTCCGCTTCTTCCACTGCGCCGGCGCCACTGTACCTGTTGCAATGCCCATTTGTAGACCGGTACAGATATTTGCAAGTTAGACTGAGAGCTAGCACCGAAAAAAAATGTTAAATCGTGAGATCAGAGGATCTTTTCCAATTTGCTTGCTATCCTTATTACTATATGGGGTGTCTGCTGTTTCGGTGCAGGTCAAAGAAAACAGACCCCTCGAAGGGTGCAAGTTATGAAGTATTATGGGATATTATGTGTCCTGTCGCTAAGACTGCCATGTTAAAATTCTACACAATAAAAATAAAAATCATTAAGGTGTCATTATTTCTGTCATAATTAATTATTGGTTGGTTTTAACGATATAATGTTTATAGCAAAATATATAGCCTACATATAAACCTTTAATTAAAGAAAAACTTATAAGATAGGATCAATAGTTCCCAAGATATAGTTGATTTTATAAAACTCTACATTCGCCATCTTTGAATGGCCGCCATTTTTGTTAGCTACCACTTAAAAGATAGCAATTGTATTGTTTTGAGGTTCTTATAAGCTAACCTAACTGCCATGAAAAGGAAAATTAGTACCTCCAAAATTTACCCATACCTGTCATACATGCGTCATCTTGGATTGGCCGCTATATCTACGAGTATTAGCTACCACTTTGAGATGACCATCATGGTTTTTCAACATCCTAATTAACATTTTAAACTGCTGTATAAAGGAAAGTTGGTACTCCCAAATAATACCATTTTCGAATGTTTAGCCTTCAGGCCCATATACTATTTCTCTAATTTAGAGTAGGTATTAGACATTCCGACACTTTATAGAAATTTAGACAGTCCTGTCAACTGAAAAACTCTACTAACCGGACACTTAAAAATCCATCCACGAACAGCTGCCAGACGCCTAAATCAAGTAGTAGTAATCGTAGCATTTATTACTCTCAAGATAGTTTATATTTTCCGCGGCTAGCTCTTAGTTTATCTATGTGTTTACAAACAACGCCTTGGGCGATCTGTGTGCCACTGGCCGTGTCAATCAACCACATTGGGCGGAGATTTTTGACAACTTACATTACTAACATTAATTTATTAGGTACAAAAGCACATTCGCATATTGGCATAATGAAGTATTGAATTTATAAAGCGCAATGCGAGAAATATATATCGAACATTACTGTGAGCAGTTGCTGCTCTACCTTCTGATGCGTTTTTGCTGCGTTATTAGTTTTGCGTATTCACACTATTCACAGGCAGAATATCTGGGGCACTCCCGTGCCCCCAACAAGTCGAGCAGAACAAAGGCAAGGCCGTACCATCCTTTTCTCGAACTAGATCAGGCCATTTTCAACCTCCTGTAATTTCGCGCTGGTTAACACCTAGAACCCTGAATTTTCTGACACATTTTCGCTTTGACATGATATAGGTAGATAACATTCAATTTGAAGTTGTAGTTTATTAAGTCTATAGTTTGGTCACTCACTCACTTTTTTAACATGTTATGTTTTTGATGGGATCAATAAGTCAGCAACTATATTATTCGTCGTAGACCCTCTTGTCAGTTGTCTTTTGATACAAAATTGGTTAACTGTACTACGACTATTAACGACCTACCAATGGTCCATTACTGATTTTACGATAGATTATAAACTCTTTTCACCACAATATTGATTGCAAGCGATCGGGTCAAGATATCTCTGTCGACGCCATTAGACTCTATCATATTTATCTTGTCTTGTCTAAGACAACTTAAATGAACGCAGGCCTACCGCGAACACAGAATACTCTAAACTTTGCATCTTCCTCTCTTTCGCACCTGCTCATTCGAGTAAAAGAGACGCTGATACAAAATTTGGAATATTGTTCCGCGGTATATAGGCCCGCAGCCTCCAAGCTCGCGTTGCAGACCATTTGCCGCCGACAATGGACCACAATTTGCATTGAGAGTTGAATCCTCTTTTTACGCTCCAAGATGACGTAACGAGAGCCACAAGTGTTTACAGTTGAAAATGTTGGAGAAAACCATTATTTACAAATGCTGTCGTTACATTTTCAGTCCTTTTGCTTTGGTAGTAAGATCGCAAATGATAAAAGAAAAGTAGATTATAGTTAGACTGTTTTCTACCATACTGACGCATTTATAATAGAGCATTGAGATGTCCGCCCGCTGGTCTGTGCTCTCAGTTCCTGGTGTATTGAAAAGGGCTGCGAGAGCGCATGCCTGCCGAGTTCTACTGCGGATTGCATGGTATATGGAGAGCTCAAGATCTACAATAACTATACATAATAAAAATAAAAAATAACTATAAATATAAAATAACTATAAATAATATTTTTGATTGTTTTTTGCTTTTTTTTTTTCAGTGTTTGTGTGACGTTTCGTGTTTTCTCACCGTATGCTCATCGTAAGATCGGCGCGGAAAATCGATAGCATTAAGCTGAGATAAGTCCATTTCGTGGCACCACTCTTATTAGGTATGTTTTTCTTGTCTGACAATTGTATTGTGTTTTGTGTGTGTCTACAAATAAATTATTTATATTTCTATAATTGGTCTGATCGCACACAAAAACGCTTAGTTGTGTTAACTGAGTAGACGCTCGAGCGAGGCGATTACGATGCGCCTTGCTTCATGTTGAAAAATTGCAAACGTATGCGAACGGCCTCAGTGTTTTATTGGTTCTAAGGTACCCTGGAGGTGTAGAGGGCATCCACGCCTTTTCATCCTGGACGACGTCTTAATCTCGCTTCAGCTGAGTCCTACGGTTCGCAGATTTACAGTACACGCTACTTAAAACCTCGACAGCTCGACGCCATACCTAACGTAAAGCCGAAGAGATGGAGGGAACTGAAGCCGTAGACTTAGAGCTACGTTACATATACCGTTTCCTGCGTCGGCGTATTGCCAACTTTAATAATAGCTGCTGCCCTATGTAACGGCGATGCTTCGATTTAGCCATAGAGTTAAGTAGAAATCGATGCTCGCGACTCTTGGTCCTCATCTCCCTCCTCCTTAAGTGTGTGTGCACACTAGCGTTTGTACATTGCGGCGCACGCCACTTTTCCACTCCCTTAATAAGTACAAGAACCAACGCGCAGACGCTATTAGGTACTGCAGACACGCCCTAAGTGTGCTTACTTACTTATTGGGGTGGAATTTCGATAGAGGCAATAATTGTTCAGACTCTAGAATTCAATTTTATTAAAGTTCATCAAAATCGCGATTGTTCTAACTGTGATGATGTATGTCTTCTCGTCTTACAATAGTCGTAGGTCGTAGGTATGTTACGGATGAAATAAAAAGCGATTTAGGTACACTGGTTTGCTTAAGCCTTCGTCTCGTTCGTGCTGGGAAGAGCAGGTAGCAATTGAAATCCTGTGAATGAATGAATTTAAAATTTAAAAAAATGAATTTAATTTAATATAGCGTGTATTTTAATATTACCTCAAATTGTGTCGCTTTGCTTAACTTCAAACTCGGGTAAATCCATATATCTACCATATTACCTTTTTTAATACATCACCGTTTTGGCGTTTCATGGTATCACCACTGAATTGCACATTGCGCCTTTCGGAACAAAAATCCTGGATACCGACGAAAAATAAACAGGAAAGATCCTAGAATTACAAAACTCTAATCACTATGGTATGGCATTGGTATGACCACCTCGTTCTAACCATTGCGTTGTCTGGTGGTTATGTCACAAAATTGGCTCCACTTTCCATGCTCTCTAGGGTCAATGGGTATTACACTATTTTACATTTTATCTTTGCCAGTTTGAGATGATCCTCTTCATTTGCGAGCTGTTTTAGTTTAAATCATTTTCCAGTTAAAGAGTTTTTGTGTTAAAATATGTTTTGATGTTTATGAGTGTTGGATTACTGTGACTTGTTCTTATAAAACACTTGAAAGTTATTAAATAAGAAAAGTACCATAATAGCGTAAATAAAAAATTACGAAACGATACAATTCCAAATTCCAAATTTTTAATATTTATATTAATTGTCGTTTACTTAGCGTTACTGTAGCGATAGCGTAGACCGCTTGTTGTCTATCGGTGTTTATATTTTGGTGCTTAATTTATATTGTTTTGGTAAATAACAAAGAACGCCTATTTGTTATTGTACTGTGCCTAAAACGAAGGAGGAACTTTTTCATCACCATGTCTATCACGGTTCTGAATAAGTTGAACCTTGATATAAATATTGAAAAAAAAAAACTGATTGTAAGACATTAGAAAGAAAGAAAGAAAGAAAATGTATTTATTCGTGGCTTAATACACAACACAGAATAGCAAAACGAAATGAAAGAACTTGAGCCACGAAATGGTCCCGCCTCAGCATGGTGCCGGCCTTTTGGCTAGCGCTGATTTTCCGTCGGGGCCATTTGGTGAGACCACGGATGGCGACACACTATGAATACAAAATAATAATAATAACATTACAGTCTTAGTGACGCCCCGCGTCGCGTGTGAAGGTTTAGATATCCAGTAGTAGACGGACCTCATTCACGATAACATTGGTGTGTAGTGTGGACAAAACCGTTAGTGTCATTTTCAATTTACAATTATTTAGTCCATTATGCGTCGGAGTAAATCAAATTAGGTAGAATTGGTCGCCCGATTGACATCCGAAACAATAACGATATAAAGGATAATAGACTGGATTTCTAAATATAAGTATTGTTTATTATTTGCTTATTTTTATTACAAAGGATTTTATATAAAATATTCGGTAAACTTTTGTCGATAATGTACAGAAAAACGTATGATATGAATCCTCAATATCTGAACTAATGAACACGGGTTCTTACCACGGTCTTTTGCTATATTTGAGCTCCCAAATATTTCGGCGGTGCGATGTTACAACCGCCATGTTCACGAGAAAACTACTTACTGTCAAAAAACCGCGATATATCAAGCAGAAACAGAAACAAGTGAAATGTTATCATAAAATTACGGGTAACACTCTAGTATTTTTAGTTACTAAGCGCAATTCGTTGCGGAGAACCTAGGCCCCCATTCTCAACCTCGATTTTTATTATAATATTAATAGGACCCTCGAGAGCATAAATTCTATAATTGCAAACTTTTATAGACAGGTAAAATGTGACTATTTACCACGCTTATAATATTTAATGAACGTAGTTATCACAGTAGAACGTTGTTTAGTGTTGGAGGAAGCAGAACTAAACATGGAGAACATTCATACATTAAGCGCGCATGCAGGTTGTACGATCAAAGATGTCATAATGTAGATTTATTGAGCAGTTCATTAGGAATATTTCAGAAACTTATTCATTCTTTCTTAAAGTAAGTGGGAAATGGAATACTCTGTGTAAATTGTAAGAAGCATACAATTATAACTACCTGTTTTCTTTTTGTAAGTTCGTTAAACCTTTACATTATGATGAAATATTTAATTTAATAACAAACAATTTAAGTAATTGTATAGTAATGTAGGAAACTACTATAACAATATAACGTGATATAGTACATTTCGATGCTAGTGCGGAAAGTATGTCATTACTTCACGAGTCCCGAGGTATCTTGCCACGAGCCGTAGGCGAGTGGCAATACTCGGGACAAGTGAAAAATGACATATCCGCACGTGAATCGAACGACGTTTTTCAATACAGATGCGAAAAAAATTAAAATACATAAGAACGAATGAAAGTTCTTTTTTTATTATTTCCGTGACACGATTGTAATGTAATACAGTTGATATATTAAGAACATCTTCAAAATGTTTATCTTATCTTCTTTACTTTCTCATTTTCAATCTCATAATAATTATTTCTCATAAACAAAATAATAAATCGCATGTGACAAATCGTATCGTCATGTCTTAGAGGCCCTTCGAACATGTTTATCTGATTGAAAAACGCCTCTACTTTGACTGACGTTTCGTAGGCTCTGTTCCGTTTCATACACACAGATTTATAAGAACTGTCTTCAATGTTAATATTTTTAATGAATGATCATTAGTATGATGAAGAAGTAATTATTGAAATATGAAATATCAATATCTTTAATATTATTGCGTTAATAGTAGGTATTTAGTTTTATTACGGCTCGGTAAAGTTAACGAACAATAATACTCTTCGGTAAGCAGTCATGAATTGGAACACAACTAAATTTAAAAAGATTGGAAAAGTAAAAAGCACTAGTTCGCAAAAACAAACTTTGCGCACGCAAAACAGCCAAAAAAAGGGCACTTTTTGAGCAACTGTATTGAAAAAAAATAACCGGGATACTATCATGAACTATTTGTCGTCGCATCGCGTTGCATCTGCGGACTCTATTTTATTATATGTCGCGACTATAAGATTGTATTGCCTAGTTAGCAGGTCGACCGAGGCGAATAAGGTCACAGGGCGAATTGGATCAAAATAATATTTCTGTTAAATCTGAAAGATTACGGCTAGCTACAGTTCAACACACGGTAAGTACACAGATTAAACCGTTCTACGGAGTTTTGGTCGAACTCAATGCATTGTTTGTTTTGCATACGTCTTGCGCGGTTCCTATTTTTAAACATATTATTATGTTATTATGCAATGTTTACTTAGGTTACGACTAAATTCTTATTGAATTTTAGAATAAGCAGGGAAGTGTTTGGAATAGCGATTGTAATGCATACACTTAATCGTATTTATTCTTAATAAACTTAATATCAAAAGCCTTACAGTATCAAAGTTACTAGATTAGGAAGGTTCAGGAAGATTTCGGAGTCTGGAAGGTTGTCTGGAAGAGATCGCTTTTTTAACGATAAGACCGCCTGGTCTTAACTTCTTTTTTATGTGCTGTTTTTTCTGCACCTACCGATTTCTATTGTGCAATAAAGAGTATTTGTATTATATTGTATTTGTATTGCATCAATTACGCTATACAGCGTTATTCATGAATACCGTGAGGAGGATTAACCTTACGGTTTCAGTGAATGAACCATGAAGAAGGTAGGAATGAATTGCAATACGCTGATTGATGTACGAAATTGTTGCTAAATGTCCTTTTTTAAAAAAATGCATTATGGATACTTCTGAACCGCAGGGACAGTGCAGGTTATGTCGGACTTTCACCGAATAAAAGCCCCACGTTGGTTTTCTTCGACGCAATCAAGGCGGCCCTGGGATCCCCAGTGGAACGCACTAGTGCCGCCCTTGCGTTAAGCCTGTGGGAGTCCTACCACTCCTACCTTTTGTTTTGGACGGTAGCAGTCCCTGATTCCTACCGTCTACGATCCCATGGACTCCTTTGGTGACAGGAAGGAGATACCGTAGCCGTATCATCTCAAATAATATATATACTCTAATATATAAATCATAAATCGGAAAATACTTCAAAGAGGTAGAGGTATTTTGACCATGACTTCAAAACAAGCGCTTATAATATAAATTCTATAGCTGGCTATCGTTTTGAAAAGCCAAAAAGAAGCTGATTTGACCAATCAGCCACCGTCCTTAATGCTGCTAAGTAAATTTTTATTTTACAACTTCTATTAAGTACCTTGGTTGCAACTTAAACGTAATTTTATGTATAAATTAGCACATTACGTACCTCGGTCTTCCTTATTAAATAATGTTATGTATGACCATGATTACATTACCTATTGCGTTTACTAGTGCATGAAATGGCTACTGAGGCTCTTAGCGGTTGACAGAATTAGATAAATTAGAAAAAAAAAGTTTTTTAGATGTTAGAATTATCGTCGTCTTGTCGTTATCGTATCCATCCAGCATCTTGGGTTCTTTTTTTTACCATACGTACTGACGCAATTTCTACGCAGCGAAATAACAAAAATGGAGTGCATGTGACCCACAAAATACAAACAGTTGACAAGATCACTACCCTAGCACGATCCTCAGCAATGAGCAGTTATCGGAATAAGATGAACTAAAATACTTATTCATCGCAAGAGGACATAATATAGAGCGGTTACAACCCGGTATTTTGTTTTTCTTAAATTCCTTGTATTCGATACTTATTTGGGTAAGTACTTGTCGTAATGATAAGACATTTTTTTGTTTACAGTAGAAGCTACGGGATGTTTAGTATTAGTTTGTAGTAAAAAGGGCTAGACATAAGAAGGAATGTACAAGATTTATAAGAAGATTCCTTCTTATGTGTAGTCTATCAATTGTACATACCATTCTATATTATATCCTCTCGTGAATGGCTATGAGAGAGCGATGGAAAAGTGACCCACAAGACAGAAAAAAACAGAAGTTTAGTTTCACATAAATGCCCTCTATTATACTCCCTACACTGCTAATATTTGCGTATAACCCAGTATAAAACACGATTTATTCTTTGCAAAAGAAAATATGTTGCAAATATTTATAAAAATACTACCTATAATCTTTCAAATTGCTAAATTAGAAGCTGCCGCGGACCTCTGTGTGAGCGCTTACCATTCGATGCCTATGCTGCTATAATGATGCAAAAATTCTTAAGTTTGATGTCACAAGCGACCACGTTATCAATACTTAACACGCTATTGGGTCATGGTAAAATATAAATGTATAATTGTGTATTCACAGAGCTTCTAGAATGTGTTTTATTTAGCAATATAAAGGCAGATATGCAAGGTCGGATCCAATAGCAGGTTGCAAGTCAGTTCTTTCGTACGAGATGCTAGTTTGTTGTGAAATGTTTGAGAAACGGTCAGATGTTTCAGCTTTAAAATGGTGACTGTCTTGCAATGATGCTAGAATTTGCCAAGACACGTTACTTTTGTAATGGTACTTATTTTGTTTAAAACACCGCGCTATCCACGGTAAATTATCAAATATGCCACATTGAAGGATTTAAGTTTCCCTGTAACGCATAATTGATTTTATAAAAAGGTACTTAGCTAAGGACACTGATTCATCAGCTTTTATGAATAAAATGCAGAAATATGCATTGAAATCTGAGATAAAATTGTATACTGTGTTATTTGCATGAAAATAATACCGGTATACGAAGCCTGCTTAAACGTAATCTAATACTCTAAGTAAGTAATGTTATTTTGAATACCGAGTAATTTGTATGAAAATACGGTATACGATTCAAGTTTAAACGAAATGTATACTCTGTATGTTATTTATTTATTTAAACTTTATTTCACAAGATTATTGTACTGTTGTAAATGGCATAATGCCAAATGGCATTCTCTACCAGTCAACCATAGGTCTAAAAAAGACATTTAAGCTGGTGTAGGAAATCATTATATTATGGATGTTATGTACGTTGGTATTGAGCCATAGCAATGGGTAAGATATGTAAAGGTCAGAATATACCTGCTGAAAAAACGCTTTTTACAACTTTGCGTTACAACTCTGGAAAATACATTTATATACTAGTCACGTTTCGAATAATAAATATGTGGTTTATCGATAGGCAAGTACTTTTACGCTAATTCAATGTTGTAAGAAACTCTTGTTGTTCATATTATTTACAAATAGACGTTGCATATAACACAACCGTGACTTTTTAAGATCCAAATATTTAGTCGGCAAAAAAATTAACATTTTAAATAATTCGCGTAAAATTACAAACTGAACTAATTTTATTTTTTACAAAGGCCGGCTACGCCTAATAGATTCATGATTCGTCTCTCGTGTTGAAAATGTATTAAATTCAAAACAAAAAAATACAGAGTGTAGGTGTAATAAAATACAGCGCATTCGTTTTGGATTTAAAATTCGTGTTGCAATTTTGCTTTTGAAATTTTTAACCGTAATTTTATGCGTACCTATGACAAACGTGATTTACTGTCCGGCCCCATTACACAAGCCTGTCTTGTTTCATCAATACCAAGGCAAAGGTCCATGCTTTCCAGTTTCAACAGTATATGTTTGTTTATTATTGTATCAGTAACATTTGACAGCGTGTCGAAACTGTAGGGGCACTCATTAGACAGTTTGTTAAAATAAATTTGAGCAACCCGGTGCAAGTTACAGTGCGGCCTTGGCACACATTTGGACATGCTAGTTATTGCTTTTTAATATCTATAATTGGTGTTGTAATTTATGCTGCAGGCGGCCATTGATCTTTAGATGTTTTTATTAACATAAATCAGATTTAAGTGTATGCATGTTGTAAAATTTAGGAATGTAAAATATTGTTTGAACGTTAACTACCACTTCAAGCCTCGAATTCCGGATGTATGAGATTTTGAAAATAAAATATATGGAAGGGTTATTAAGGGCCAAAGGGTTCTTTCTAGTTTTGGTTAAATCACTTTAACTGAAGCCTAACATTTTAGGTTTTAGCTAGTCGACGTAGTTATTATACGCGACGCGAAAGGGTCCTGGATTTCTCAAAGGCTACCTTCTTCCTGCAGTACGATCACTCGACCGCGCACCAGCATTTATTTAGATTACAAGTCAAGTTAAAAAATAAAGGAATAGGCTTAGATAATAGATTACCTATACAATTTTGTTATACTTACGCTCATTTCGATAACTTCAGAACACTGTAACAAACAATATCTTCGGCGCCCTCTCGACACAGCACTTAAAATTCCTCACAGCACACTCACTCACTAACGACTCAGTAAGTTAATTTCACTAATGTCACGTAGTTCGAAAGTAATATGTCATAAACAGTGCAAGTATCTTTACACGTATTGTTGGTCGGATCCCACGATCTTCCACCGATGACGCCAAGTTCAAGAGTCTTCGATTGTTAACAATACGAAACAAACACGAGAAGTCATTTAGATGTCAGTTTAACATCTAATTGTCACTTTTTCACAGACTGATGGGTTGAAACATGTCATTAAATGGGTTGTAATTATTGTGTTCCGTGATTGTAATTAGATTAGCAGTAAGATTGATGGCGAGTGGGCAGGGCTTGAATGTTTAAAGCTTCAAAAATGTATGAAGTGGTCAAGATATCTTTTTAATTTAAAGCAAAAATATGTGCAGTTCGCAGAAATCTTTTTGCACAATGTACTCTTGTATATTTAGCCGTCGCTGTCAAAAAGATCGAAAAAAAAAGAAATGTCTTGAAATTCGCTGTCGTGACTGGTCTTTCCCAAGTTGCCAATATTTATAAAAACAATCAATTAACCTCATATCTTTCAATGCTGCAATACGTTAGGCAATATTCATTGATATATACGTTAAAATTTTATTACAAATTTATAAGTTTACTAGTTCACCGGTTCATTGCAAAACATCACTGGGTCAAAAACAGCAGTTTTACGTCAACCAGTGTTCCAGCGTTAGGTAACGGCGGTAACTAATTAAACGCGATGATTAGACCGTTTAGGCTTAGCTAGGAAGCGATTAACATTACGTAATAGGTTAACTTGTAAATTGTTGATATAGGTCGAGAAATATTTACAAGTCATGGAAAATATTATCCCCTTGATTTAAACAGTTGTTTTGCGAGGGTGCCACATGTCGTACTTGGCATCATTTATAAGGTATCATTTATAAACGATAGCGGCAGCATTGCTGCTGCAACGGGCGATGGCACCTGTGTATTGCGTGGCGCTCTTGAACGTTCTAATGGTGACAGCAATGCGGCAATGACCTGCAGCAACTCAATTTATTAGATAAATTGACAGCTGTAACGTCACAAGACTAACGTTTTAGCTGCACTCTTATAGCTGCACTGAGAAAACACTTTTCCTTTTAATTTTTTATTATTAGATGAAAAATTATAAGAGATCTCATGTTTTTACATGTCAAGCTTTTTTATTTTTACTAAAATTGTCTTACACCCACATCAAGGATTATTTGATTTTATAGTACATATGGCACAGTTTAATTTAATTAAACGTTTAATTTTTTTAGAAATATGAAGTCATTTATGCTAAGATCTTTCTTGCATTAATGTCTCCATCCAAGGATTTTTAAATTAAGTAAATATCGATTTTTTTAATGTAGTTCCCGTGAAGGGCCCGAAATGTGTTCTATTGTGATTTTGTGATAAGGTACCGTTTGGAAAAAGTAGAGTATTATTAAGTAATGTCGCTTTATAATTGTATTACCCTTTTATGTCGGCATAAAAGCCCATCGCTAAGCGTAATGGTCCGCGATCGCGATTAGAGTATCTGACGATTAGATAGCTTAAAGTTCAAGATTTTAATCTGACAAATTGATTGCCGGTTGGAAGCAGAGCAGACTGCGTCTTCATTTGGGATGATCGTTTACGCCATCGTCTCGCTGTGTGAATTGATACCATGTAATGAAGGATATCTATCGCAACTTTTTTCATGGAATTGCTTGTTTGACAGATTTCCATGAACTTAATTTTAATTTCTGCACTGAACTGAATTATAAAAACTAGAATATCGAGAACTCTGTACGATGATTTCAGAAAATAGGCATTTGTACAAGAAAAGTTAACATGATTCATATGAAGCATGGACTAGGTACTAATCAAAAACTGTATGTCTAAAATAGTTAACACATGAACTTCACGCATTAAACAATTATTTAGTGACTACATTAAATTTTGTATCACGGTCAGAAAGATAGACCTTCGGATAGAGATTCGGCACGGCGCGAATTACTCGTACCACTTCAAACAACTGGTTGAAGTGGTTATTCTTTCTATCAAGTTGTAGAAAGAGCTTCATTTTGATCTTGAAACTGTCAACAAGAAAGCATTTTCCCTGTTATTAGACGCGCTTACATTAGTTATGTGCAGTCTTACACAACCTTCGACTGGATATTCCAGTAACAGTTACGTGGGATTAGGTAAGTTCTTATAGCACTAGCCACCAGGTACCTATATCGCGAATAATTACACCGAATTATCTTCGCTATTTACGAAACAAAGTAACACACGTATAATCTAGATTACGCTTCCTTAAATGCACTTCCTATACCGCCAAAAAATCTTGTTTATTACCAAAAATGTGAACACAATATAGAATCAGTCTGTGAAAAGTGTCAATAAAAAAGGTAAATACTAACAATGTGTGCGATTAGCAAAAGGTTTCGGTTTGCGCGACTCGGCGCGCGCGTGCGACGGCTCAGGGCGGACTGCGCACCCCACGCGGCGCAGCCTTGCGCTGGCGCACGCCGCGCCGGCGAATCGGGGTTACTAAAACAGAGGGGACCTACATACCCAATATGTGTATTATGCATTATTATGAGAATTTGGTAATGAGATTTGCATTTAAGTGCGATTATTATCGTGATAGTTTCCTAGTGTGAATTCAGGCGCATTCCTTTGAAGCGTTAGCTGTTAATTCCGGAATAGGTATGTGAATTGCGAAATAGATAATTGCAAAACGGTTGTGAGGAGAAACAGATTCAATATTTTATGACAAATATTTATGTCATTAATTTCACATAATTTATTATGCAATGTTTTTTTAGTCAGAGTTTAGAAAATATGATGGGTTTGGAATTGTAAACTTCATCTCGAAAACTGAGAAACATATAATTGCAAAACGGTTGTGAGGAGAAACAGATTCAATATTTTATGACAAATATTTATGTCATTAATTTCACATAATTTATTATGCAATGTTTTTTTAGTCAGAGTTTAGAAAATATGATGGGTTTGGAATTGTAAACTTCATCTCGAAAACTGAGAAACATATGATTGTGTCTTTTTATGTTATTTAAACACAATTGTACTATAGTAATAGAGAGTATTTTGACGATTTAATTCATTTATCTCTATCGAATAATAATTGGGAATTATTATTTTCTGATACCAAAAGCTATCGTATTTCTAATGCTGCAAGATTCTCAAAAGAAATTGTAAGTTTCCTATACGGAACTCTTAACTTGACTGTGTCATTTGACATTCTAGTGTCCATTAAAACACTGACAGCAAACGTTTTACAAACAGCTCTAGATCAACAAAGAACTGTGACATAACCAGTTTCATGGTGTATTCGGAAGAGACATTATTATGACACCGATGAGTCAAAACTATCGACTCGACTCGATGTCGAGGCGTGATGAAAATGTACGTGTAAACGCACACACAATAATTAATACGATTACGATTGTGACAGACCGGTCGATCGATTCGTCCTAAATCCGATTATGAAATTATAGACGCTCCTGACAAGAGGTTGAGGTGAGTTTTTTGCGGCGCATTGAACTAATAGAAACTTACGTTTGCAATGCAAAATTTATGCAGGTTTGAAAGATTACATACTTTCGGCATAAATAATACGTACATTACAGACTTGGATTTGGAACAAATCTTTAAAAATGTGTCGTACCGAGACTTAGAACCGATTATGGCGTACTAGAGCTTTAAAAAGAATATCACCGATATCTGATAAATGGAAACTAATCAAAATCATGATTTCATTGATGTCATAGGCCAGGCAGAGATTGCACAAAACTGAAAAAAATCCAATTACCTATCTAGGCAATTGTATTCACAAATTTGTAACCTGAATTTCCATTATAATGTATGAGTATTATAATGTATAACACACTGAAGACGTGGTACTAATACAATTCAGAAACGATTGCTCAATCCCAGAAAAAGATGTAGCCTAGTGTACGGAAGTCGCACGCGCACCTGTACATACACATATTGCACAGTAAGAAATAATTACGAGTTTAGTAGGTAAGCATCGCAATTGGGACGAAGAATACATTAGTTGATCTGTCTTTTGTACAAATTTGCGACCGGAAATCCTTCCGGTGTATAGTTGGCTAAGTATGTTGCACAACTTGGACAAAGTAGCTGATGAGATTCGAAAAGTGCTGGTAATTCACAATTGAATGGGGACAGTCAACATTGACTTGCTAGATTTTAAAATTGATTTGTAACTCAAGTTTTTCAATACTATGAATGAAATATTGGAAATACTGTTACCTACATTATATTTTATAGGCAATTAATTATGACATGTAAGTAATATATTATAAATTTATGAACGAGTATAAATGCAATGTATGAATATCGACATCGCTTAATAACTAATGTGTGACGGAAAATTTAGTAAATATGAACGTAATCGTGTATATAAATATCAATTTCGTCCATCAAATACTGTCCGTCAAATAAAATACACTCGCGATCGAATAATACGCGCCAGTTGGAAAAACTAGAATATCTCCTTAAATAATAAAGCTAGCGGCATGAATTAAAAAGTATATTGTAGAGAAAGTTATAGTTAATAAACCAATACCAAAAGTTTGAAACGTTATTCGATTATTTATTAAAATTACATGGGAAACAATTTATCATCTAATTTTAGGAAAAATGACAATGGGTACCTCTCATAGGAACTTACATTAAAAAAATTTTAAAAAAGTATCAATCCTTTGTTGCTCCTCGGGCTCTTCGTACAGCTTCCAGATCCAGATGATTGGACATACTGTTTATCAAGTTCCTTATTCGTTCTTGCGGGATCTTGGCCCATTCTTCCACTAACGCTTGTTTCAGGTCTCTAAGTGTAGCTGGGGCGGGGTGTCGATTTCTTACATGCCTCTCAAGCTGAAATCGGATTGAAGTCCGAGCTTCGCGAGGGCCAGTTCATACAGTTGATACCAACCTCCTCAAAATAATCTTTAACAATTTGAGCTATGTGTGCCCTGGTGTTATCCTGCACGGACGTGGAATTTTCATGCATAATTATTAAGTACGGGCCGACATGCTCATTGAGACTCTCTTCCAGATATCTTGCACTAGTTCCATTTCCTATCAAAACTAACTATTTACTTGCGATTTTCTTAAATGATTCCAGCCCAAACCATAAGAGACCCACCGCCGAACGCCACTTTTTCCCAAACGCTGGAATAAAACGTGCACCTGGTGGTCTGTAAACTCTTCGCCACTAGTCATATGCATCCATTGTCTATGTTCGCGTGTGAGAATTGTACTTGCTGTTCGATGTCCTCTTTCAAGTTTTGGGCCATTTGCCGGTCTATGTGGAGTCAAATTAGCTTTTAGTTTTTAACAGATAGAAGACAAATATGTCGTGTCATGTTCACAAACAAGAAACTAATTTATTACCAGAAAATATAAAAGTCGACTTCGTTAAGCTAAATTTTTTTACTATTTGCCTACTTCCGGAAGAAAAGTTTATAGGGTTTTTGCATAAATTATCTATAAATATCCCTATCGAACGTAATTTGGAAAATCAGGTTATTATAATTTAATGTCTGTCAAAACTGTATCTTTCCTGGTTTAAATGGGAAGCCACATCGTTATCTCTATTGCTATAGTCTGGTATACCTACTAATTATGTTAGTTTGAAAAAATAAAAATATTTTTCTACGCTCTACGTTAACGTCTACTTATAAAGAACTCTTTGCAAAGCATGACTTCGTAGTACCTATTGATTTGGGGACTATTTATCTTATAAGCTGTCAGCCGGCACTACACTACCTATTCCAAAGTATGGTATTTTATCAGAACGTCATAAAAATCACAAATTGATAAATTGAACACGTTTTCCCAAAGACGGAGAGCATGGTAGCCATATCCATGCGACAGCGTTGCCATGGCAGTGTCGTTTTCATCCAGAAATCGAAAGTCCCCGTCACGCTTGCGTCATCGTGCTGCGGCCTTAAGGCTTCAGTACACGGTGTGCGAGTTTCTCGTACCATTTTTTATAAAAAATCGTAGGCTATCACAAGGTTATTACTCTCTTTATTTCATATGTTGTCCCTAAGTCAGGTATCACTACATAGTATAAAACAAAGTCGCTTCCCGCTGTCTTTATGTATGTATTCTTAAATCTTTAAAACTACGCAACGGATTTTGATGCGGTTATTTTAAATAGATAGAGTGATTCAAGAGGAAGGTTTATATGTGTGACGTTATCTGGGAAAAGGGACCTTATTGTCGGTGGCGCTTACGGCGTCATGAGCGAAATCCGTATACGAATGTCGTTCATAACGCCGTAAGCGCCACCGACAATAAGGTCCCTTTTCCCAGATAACGTCACATGTATGCTTACCGGTGAGTCGCTACTGTCGCTAGTTTATAATATGATTATAAAAGTAAAATACAAAAACATTACAAAATACATAAGTATAAATATAATATAAAAAACCTAACCTGGAGTGCTGCCGGCAACGGGGCGTGACGTGACCCAGGCTGCCGGTGGTTAGGGCCGCAGAGAAAGAACCGCCGGACTATACGCGCCGTGTTCAGGATTACCGCCTTCTGCATCTGATCCTTGATCCAGCCACCTAGCGAGAGTCTCGCAAGATGTTGGTCGAGACTCTTCGCTATGAGACCGTTCGCTGAAACAACTATCCGGACAATGACCGAAAAAAATAAAAAAGTGATAGTAAAAAGTTTCATTTTTTTTACGATGTATAAATCGTATCAGTACGATAATATATACGATATTGCAAAGCATAGAATTCTATATCACAATTCTAGTTTGTTTCAAAAACATTCAACTGTCGAATTCAAGGTGATAATTAATATATTTTCGGCTCATTAAATGTGAGTACAGTACATGGCGAGATTTACGAAAAAAACTTTCGAGGCCAGTAACGAGTACCGTAACCTATACAATACTATCTGAATGTCATAATAATTCGCTTGCCCTTGTCCAATTCACTTCCATTCGTATCTGTCGCCCGTCATCTCATTCACATTCTTTCTTTTTATATCATCACTCACACAATCCATCCACCTTTTTCTTTGCTTACTCTTCATCTTAGATCCCTCAACTCATCATCATTGGCCTTTGCGTCTGTTACAGATGATTTAATAATTGCTGTGGTGGCAAATTTTCTGGTGGGTGTGGAGACCAATTCGCGAGCGGCATGACTTTCCACATTTGTGGCAGAGAAATCGCGCCAATAAGAGTTGCTGGAAGTTTCAGTTTCAGTTTGGTGTCTGCGCAACCTTTTACACCCTAATGACTAAAACCAGACTTCGCAGATCTTCCTACCGTCGATGACGCTTTTATACCGACCATCTCTGTCCATGGCAAGGGTTTCCCAGTCTCGGTGATCTATATCACCGAATACAGCCATATCTCGCTTAGCACAGTCCTTAACGTGCAACATTGGCCGCCCCACGTTTATTTTATCGTTCGATATTACACCAAGCAAGACACATCGAGGTATCATAGAAGGCTCCATCTAGAGTACAAAGTCTAACCACCGCAAGCGTGCCTCCACTCATGCTGCTAAAGGATTTGGCATTGAGTTGTTGCAACGCCGCCTGTTTGACATTAACCTTCCATGGGAAACTAAACTTCGCAAACTATTCGAAACTTGAACTATTCGAATGTATGGAAATGGTAAAGTAAACACGTTTTCCCAAGGACGGGGAGTAATTGCCAAGCGGTCGTGTTGCCAAGGCAGTATTGTTTTCATCCTGAAATCGAAAGTGCCCGTCATGCTTACGTCACCGCGCTCCGGTTATAAGTTCACAGGTGCGAGTTTCTCATACGATTGGAATAAAATGGTGGTCAATCGCTATTATCGTATATAAAATAGTTTTAACACCACCTATTCGAAAATGGCTTTTTACTTCCCTGCCAGGTGGGATTAATGTGGCACTTTTCTGTTCAAGTTCAGAGGGATCGAAGTGGCACTTTTCTGGTCAAGAACCACACATTTTTATGATTTCGGGCATTATCTGGCGGCATCGTGGTGTTGGTACGGTATGGTGCAGTTTTTGTTTATTTTTGGTTTTGTTTATTTTTGGTTTTGTTTATTTTCGTCTTGGAAGTTAACGATTGAATCCCTCATTGCAGTCATTACGCTTAGGATTCTTCTTATAATTCATCGCTTCATTCGGAATTCAATGTACCTACGCCCTCGCCGGAAAAATATAATTTTAATCCCTTGTGATTGTGACACAATCTATGATCACATTCAAAAGAGAGGAAGATATCGCATACGATTAAGTGTTACCATAATTTTCAAACGAGTATTAGTTATCCATATTATATTTACATTTAAAACTTAAAATTTTAAATCGTTAAAGGTGAGGTTTTTATTTATTTATTTAAACTTTATTGCACAAAATACAAAAACAAATGTACAAATGGCGGACTTAATGCCCAATGGCATTCTCTACCAGTCAACCATAATTTTATCGTATTTCGCGTCTTGTTTAGTTTACACGAAGACATATTTTTCTATCATATTACGATAATCGCACTTTCCAGACGAGAAACGCGAGAAATAAGTATATAGGTATTTTGGACAGGACCTTTTATGCTGTGGTATCGCCATTTTAACTATTGAGATAAAATATTTTATTATAACGAGAATTCCGTTATTAGCATTGGAGAATTTAATGGTTCCTAGATATATTTTGTAAGTTATTATCTGAATAAGACTTACCTACAATATTGTTGCATAGTGTAATAACTGTATTTTTTCACGTTGGTTGCACTTCAAGGGTAAGTATCAACACTCAATATTTACCTAAATGGACCCTATTGAACCTACATACTCACCAGTTAAGCCCTTCATTCCCGGCGTCTGCAGTCTTTACTGCACTACTAATAATCTGTTACTATTAATAATCTTTGGGATCGCAGATAGCTTGACCCTTATGTGTTTTCACGAACTTGTAATCAACCGTGTTCGCAAGTTTTCTCCCCGTCAAAATTCCCAATGAATAAAGTTAGTGCATACAATTATATAAACAAAGGAAATAGGGCTCTTATACAATTACCCGATGAAATGAGATCCTTCGTAATTAAAGAGCACGTTCGCGGAAAAGGTTTGCAAATACGGAAATAAGGTGGCGTAACTCGTAACCTTTGTGGTCTAACACCGCGGGCTACCGCCTGTCTTCGTCAGAAGGTTCTAGACGTTGGTGAGAATTTTCCATAACTATGGGTGAATATAAACAAACATAAAACAGCTCAAACTGGAATACCCGGGACACGTAACGAGGCAAGACAAGTATGCTCTTCTCTTCTACAATTGATAATACAGGGATGCTGACGACCAGGCCAAGTAGAACATTTGGCTCATAAATCTTCGACCGTCAGAAATGGTTCGGAACGAGCAGTCAATCTCTGATTCGAGCGGCCGTAGACAAAGTACGCATTGCTATGGTGATCACCACCCTCCGTTAGGAGATGGCACCGCAAGAAGAAACTGGTTGAATGTTGGACCGAATAAGATAAATAATAGTTTTTTTAAATAAGTAAATTAATATAATTGTAAATAGGTAGGTTAAGTTTTGCATGCTTATTTGTCTATTTTTATGATCTTAATGTAACCCATATTTCGCAAAATAGACAATTTCGTTTAATTTCAATAGAGGTGGCATAATAGGCATGTCTTTGTCAGAATCATAATGTTCTAGGCGATAGTAAAAAAAAAATCATGAACAACCTATCGAATGGGGAATATTATTATAAGCCCACTCAATCATAAAAATGACAACATTAGTTGTTGCGGCAACGCTGGCACCGTGTCTTTAAAAGATACTAGAGTCTAGACGTTGGTGAAAATTTTCCGTTACCGTGGATGAACGTTCGATCGAATAAATATGTTATGTTATGTCATAAACACACCGAGTCGTAAAGATGCCGTAAAGGGTAATGGACAACCTAACTGATTTCGGCAACGCGGGCTACCATTTGTATTTCTTGGCTTCGTCGTTCTTGTTGTCGTTTAACCTGGTTTGATTCTAGACCTTGGTGAGAAGTAGGTAATCTTAACTTGAATAAAATTTGAGAATATGAAGGCACTTAAATATAACTAGAAAATCTCCTGGATTCAACTCTGTGGACAACCACCTTTATTCATCTTGTTGTAGGATTTATTTTTATTTTATTTTATTCGGAAAACCAACAGCTTAAATTAACAAGGACAGATGATGTAACATAAGTATCAGCGAACTACTAGCGCCTAGATATAGATCTAGGCGCTAGTAGTTCGCTGATACTTATGTTACATCATCTGTCCTTGTTAATTTAAGCTGTTGGTTTTCCGAATAAAATAAAATAAAAATAAAATATCTAGGCGCTAGTGTAGGTACTTAGTGAGAAATGTTAATAGATTGTGATTAATATTGAAAAACGATTAAAACTGACGTATCTTTATCACAATAGGTGTCATGTTTCATTTTCTAACATAGTTCTTCAAGCTTTCTAACTTGGAGCTACAATGTTTTGCATATTTTCTTGTAACTAACTGTAAGTAACTATCTTGTATTCTGCTCCATATTCATAATCCACTAACTCCTACAAGACTTGAATTTAAAATAAAGTGAGGCAACCAACGATCCTTTTACTGTGAACTCTTTTTGCAACCTCCCAATCATCCCACCATAACATCTACGAATTTGTATAAACACACCATTTTTGCCCCGCTTTACCGTGCAATTAAAAAGTCATGTATACTATAGTGGTCATGTTCACATAAGTCTTTAGAGAACTGCATTGTAGTGTTATATAATATATGTGTACGTGATCACTCACGCACTGTCAGTCGCGAGCGCAACCGACGCGACGCCGCTGAATGTTAATATTCAAGTTAATTTTTAATTCTGCGTGTTACAATAAAAAAAAATATGCCAATTTAAACTTTAAGTAGAGAGCATTAAAGTTGCCTTTGCTACTGTTTAAAAAATTAAGATAGGAGGGTTAACGATTGAAGGATTATAAAGCAGGTGAACCCGTGTCGCTCTACATAGTCTATGGATAATGAGGGCACGAGGAACTGTGCGTTTAGTTAAGTAATGAAGATTGCATTTGTTTCCGCTGTGGGTATATATTTACTAATTTCACCCAAGAAACTGAACTGTCGATGAAGACCTGCAGGGCTAAGATGCCAAGCGGATAGCGTGAGACTTATACATAAATATTGTGGGACAATCTTACAGAAATCGACTGAATCTAAATACACAAAGAAAAACATACCAAAAAATAATTAAACAATTTCATACTTGCATGTAGCAAAGAGTGAATGTAGACTCTTGTGAATTAACTCATAGTACACGAGAACATGTCCAATTTCTGAGCTACACTGTTCAGGGTGCGTATATGGCGCTTCATCTCTAATACTTGCTGGATAATACAACAGTTTGTAAGCAGTTTATGACAATTTCTGATCATTTTAAACAGTTATCCACATTTGCTAGCAATCACCATCGCGCTATCCGTGTACTTGTCTGTTTATGAACTTATAACATTATCAGATGATATGGTGAATGACCATCTTAGACCTACTGCTCCGTAAGTCTTGACATGACAGCTTATGTGTCTAACGAGGCGTGGCGTTGTACCAACTGAGTATTTTTATTGCCTGGCCAGTATCATTGTTTGTCTTGATACCTACTTGACTTCATCATTTTGTGCCCTCTACTACTTCTGTCATCTTATACAGTTATGCACTATATGGTGTTTTGCACACATGTGAGGTATGTGTGGTAGCCGGTAGGGAATAGGGGAATTGCAAGCCCTAGGGGACGACTGAGGCAAAGGCGTTTATTTGGTCAGTCCGTCGTATGTGGATGCATCATTGAGTTTTTATTTAAAAAAAAAACATATCATTTTATGCAGTAAATTTTCTTATTTACCTTTCGAATTCGCCTGTCACATATTTGCTATTAAATAATTGACCTTAAAATTTTAAATTAAATGTCAAAGTGTTACGGAGCTGATCTGCTCCGCATACTTAAGGTTAAGTAACTACCTTTTCTACATGTAGCGACGAATGAATATTCATAATAATCACACTTATAAATGGCCTTACTCTTTTTCACGCGCGATTCAATTTAGTTTCTTAACTGTGCTCAGTTATATGGCAGCGACTCAGTTTAGGTCCTAAACTGAATCGCGTTAAGACGGCACAGTAAGGCCTCTAAACTACTCTCTACGTATGCCTATTATATTATATACTTGAGCGACAAAGCAAAAGTCGTTTGCCCCGAAAACGAGCTAGGTACATTGCATAGATTGATTTTTCGACTCTGAAAACCCCGTAATATCAAATTTAACCTAAATATACATACGAGCTAAGTCGATGTTTCGTCCCCGGAAACCTCCTTCCAGCAAATTTCATGTAAATATATACATCCAAGAAATGGGATGGGATAAGCGCGATAGCAACGCGCCTTGTCAAGTTGTCGCTTATTATCCTCATTTCTCGTTTTCAGCATCAATAAGTAGGTACCCATAGTAACAAAAATTGCTCATTTATATTAAAAAGGACGGATTGTCATTCGAATGCAAGCTGCCAATGTATCTACAACAGTCGATATCCGTCTTTTCTTTATCCATTATCATGTATTTACGAGTGCGCAATAAGTTAATTCCAGTCTCCATTACAGTGCCGAGTCGTAGTCATTAGGCATTTTTATAATTTGGGCATTTATGCTTTATGTAACTCTTTCGCAATCTGCGTAAGATTGCCTCAATATTGATTTTGGTTTATGACATCGATATGTATTTGCATTTCACGTTTAGCCTACAAATAAGAGTGATCATATCATTATCCGTAAAGAGAAAAAACAAAAAACCGGCCAAGTGCGAATCACGGTTGTTGTATGGGAGCCCCCTTAAATACTTATTTTATTCCGCTTTTTAGTATTTGTTCATAATCTGTGAAAATTTCAACTGTCTAACTATCAAGGTTTTTGAGATGGACGGACAGACGGACGGCGGAGCCTTAGTAGTAATAGGGTCCCGTTTTACCCTTTGGGTACGGAACCGTAAAAAGCGGCCAACAGCTTGTAAGGCAGTGTATATCTGTTTTATTTAATTTAATTTTGTTATAAATTGAAAGTGTTGTCATATACTACAGAAAAAGTGACCAAGGCCCCCGGTGAGCAGGGCTGGGATCGAACCAGCGACCTCCTGCTCTCGCGGCAGACGCCCTAACTCTAACTGGGCTACCCGATCACGATCCGAGCCTATAATGACTAGTATATTTTATTTTAGCTCCCTCTAGTTTAGATTGGAATATACTTTTTTGTAATGATACGTCTACATCACTAGGTGGCGCTTTTGTAGGAGCGCTTATAGTTAATTTACTGCCCACTAGATGGCGCTAGTAGTAGTCAGTTAAGCACTATTAGTTTTGCTATTCATTACTGGATGTCTCTAGTAGTACTCTGTTTTACATGAGGTTTGTCGATGTTCATTTATAGATGAAAACGAGGTTTAATTATATTTTTTCTACTCCAGCACTTCTATCTGTCAATTAGATGACTGACAGCGATATTAAAAAAGTATCCATTATAACGTTGTCTATGGTATTCCATAAGAACACTGCTCCTATGGATTTTCATACAATATATGAGCACTGTTGTTGTTTTTTTTAATTTATATAGTGGGCACAACATCTTCCCTATTCTGCCACTTTTCTAGATTATGATTTTTACGCTATTTAGCTGTCGTAGAAAAACTAGCGTATGCAATAGCTCCTAATTGATCTCGTTTTGTAACGGCGATCCTCAAGTTTTAAGAACCCTTATTATATCACTGTTGCATAAACTACTATTACTATAGAGTTCATCTATTTTAGTTAAATGTCTAAAACTAGTTTATTACTTGTTTAATAATTTAAATGTTTCACTGCTATATTGATAGTTTTATATTTTAGAAAAACGAAGTTTATCGTTAAACAGCGTTAGGCGCATACCTACTTACGAATGTTCCATTATTTTAGTGACATTTTTTATTAAAAAAACTTATGAATGGTGTACATATTTGTGTCTGATAATGTCTTATTCCCGCTAATTCACGATACTTTGCATTTTCCTAAATAAAACGGGGAAAAACGTTCGCAAATAAACAAAGAATAGCGCGAGACTCGTTGATTTGTGAAGCAAATAAAATGTAAACCACGTTCTGAGGTTGAGTTTCTCTTTATTGTAGTATTATTGCGGTCCGTAGAGATTAAATTTCACCTTCGACTTGGTTTATGGACTCATTTTCCTCAGGGACTAATCACTAATGCATATTGCTTTGTGGCAGTTTTAGAATATTATTCACCACTTTATTTCTACTTATTCAGTTTTTTTTTAAATATTATAGTGACATTTAAATTGCTGCATGTTTAACAAAGGAACGTTAATAAGGGTGAATTTTATCTCCTTATTCATGAAATAAATACAGGCAGACGGACAACCTATGCCCTAAAATTGGTTTAATGTGAATGATCTCTGGTTAATAAACTGTGAGGTGGTAATTTGTTAAATATTGGTCTTAATTACATATTCATAATTATAACATACTGCATCGAATCTCCATTTTAAGGGGTATTTCACATACCTACAGTGAATATTTACACCAACTAAGACAATATCGTACCTTGGCATATGGTTTCTACCTAATTATTGGGTAACTGCTAAGGTTATTAAGAAAATGAAATATTTGCTTCCGATTTTTGTTATTATTTTAATAATTTTCATACATAATCTTTAGCAAAATAAAATACTCCATCTCGCACTTATATCTACGTGACAAATAGAACTACATATTTACACTCTTATCGAAGTCTTAAGCACTAAAAGCAAAGTAACGCAAAATGAATTTTCATGACTATGCTGAGTATTTAAGTTCACAATTGTAATCACGACTATAACCACTAAACACTGTCATAACTCAAGCCAGTCCTCCTTAATCATGTCCGAGGCTTTTTCGGCTATCATGATAACTGGTGCGTTCGGGTTACCGCTGATGATGGTCGGCATCACGCTCGCGTCCACCACTCGCAGGTTGGCCACGCCATGCACTCGCAGCCGTGGATCCACCACCGCCCCAGGGTCCGTCTTTGGACCCATTTTACATGTTCCAGTCGGATGATATATAGTAAAAGTGAAATGTTTCAACGAACACTCCCAGTACTCGTCGCTGAACAACACGTGCTGTTGACAGCCCGGCATTGGAATGTTGTGGGGCCTCGACCCGTACCTCTGAAACGCTGTCGTATTGGACAGAGCCATGGCTATTTTTATACCCTCAATGAGCACTTTAATATCTTCTTTGTATGCAAAGTAGTTAGGCACTACGTCAGGCGGATGAAACGGATTGCGACTTCTCAACTTCACCCAACCGGAGCTCTTTGGACGAAGCAGCAGGGGAAGAATAGTCCATGTCTCAGCTTGCTCGATCGGTTTGTAAACGGTGTTGTATACTCGGTCCCGTAAATTCAGAATTCTGCGGATCTGCTCGCCGCCGTCGGAGTTGACGGAGCTCGGTGCGAAGTGAAACTGTATGTCAGGCCAGTTGCCGGAACTTGGAGCGTACTTCGTGTTGACGAATGCCAAGCCTTCAACGCCCTGATTGGTCATCGGTCCCTTTTCATAGAGAATATAGTTCATAGCTACAGCGAATGTTTGGAACCGATCCTTTTTAAACGTGACAGGTTTGTTAACTACGAATGTTAAGCCTCCCAGTCCAACGTGGTCTTGCAAATTATGACCAACTTTAAGATCAGCGACAACAGAGATACTGTGCTCTTTTAAATGGTTCGCAGGTCCTACTCCGCTTAGCATCATTAATTTAGGCGTAGATAACGAACCGGCCGACATGATGACTTCTCGCTTGATCCTCACTTTTTGTTTTTGTCCGTTTCGTATAAACTCGACGCCATATGCCTGTTTCTTTACGGGATTTATTAGTATCCTGGTGACCTGTGCTCCGAGAGCGATATGAAGGTTCTCTCGATTGCGAATGGGCCGCAAGAATGCCTTAGCTGTGCTGCACCGACTGCCGCGCCGCATGGTAGCCTGGGTTAGCATAAATCCAGTCTGCTTGGCCCCATTTATGTCTCTGTTCTCATACCCAAGTTCCATACCACCTTTCAGAAATGTTACAGAAAGTGGCGAGCGCCATGGAGCTTCTTGAACGGTCAGATAGCCTCCAGCGGCGTGGTACGGAGTGTTGACGAGGTACGGGTTTCGATTGTCCTCAGATTTCATGAAATACGGAAGGACTTGGTCGTAGGACCAGCCAGGGTTGCCGAGCGCTTCCCAGAGGTCGTAGTCATTACGATTGCCTCGCACGTATACCATAGCGTTGAGGACGCTGCAACCGCCGAGGACCTTGCCTCTTGGCCAGTTACAGCGGTCTCCGTTCATGGCGAGGCAGTAGGAGCGGTTGGCCGAGGGCGTGGTCTGGTACTGCCAGTCCATCTCGGAGAGCTGCGTGTAGCCGGCTAGGGCGGGCACGTCGGAGATCTCGGTCTCGTCCTGGCCCGCCTCCAGCAGCAGTACTGTCCAGTTGCCCACCTCTGAGAGGCGCGATGCCACTACTGCGCCTGCCGACCCGCCGCCCACTATCACGAAATCGTATATCGGCAACATCTGTAATAGATAATTTTCATTAAAAAAACAGTGAAAATTATAAATCTAAAATGATGTCATATACCAAAGAAAAAGACCAACACCGACAGAGGCCAATCCGAGGATCGAACTCGGGTCTTCAGCTTACGCGGCTAACGCCATAACCACTAGGCCAATTGCTCTCACCAAATAACAAATCCAAAAATATTAAATAAAATAATCAGTTTTTTTTTAACAAAAACAGTGATAATGTTTATATTTAGTTAGGTACCAACTACCTTACAATTGTAAAGTTTAACACATTAGACTAATAATATTAATAATAAGTAAAGGTATTTCTATAGTTATTCCAGTTATATGCGTAAATTGAAGAGGGGGATTGAAAAGGTAATGTGGCGTGTACGTTTTTAGTATGCAGGAAATAGTATAGTATAGTATAGTATTCTTTATTGCAAACCATGGTACAAAATACAGTTCTTATAATAAAATATGAGATCACATAATAAATACCCTAGTCTTTCTTGCATACTCAAAACGTAAAATACTTTACACTATAACAATTGAAATATTTCTCTTTGTTCACAGAAACATGTTATGAATTTGAGGATTCTACACTTTTCCATTATGTAGGTATGCCATGCCACAACTTTAACATTTCTTATTTAAATTAATTAAGAGAACTTACTGCATTGACTTCCGTTATATGAGACTCTGGGTCAAATTGCTGGTATCTGAAGTACGTGATCCCGAGGGCTAGGAGTGGTATTAGACCCAGTACGGTGATGGGCGACGGCGCCAGACTCGCGAGTGCTCCTGCTGCCTCCATGTTCACGTCCCCTCATCTACTACTACACTAATATTTACAATTTATTCTACGAGTCTTAACTCTCTTATATCCAATTATCCACTTTCTTTCTCTGCTCGTCCTCCGACAGGATCTTAGGGGTGTAGTTTCGTATACCGGCCTTCTTTGGCGTCGCGGCTTTAGGCTTCGTAGACTCGGGTTCACTATGGTAACTCTTCAAACGTGGAGTTTTTATTTCATCTTTGTCGTCGAACAATTGTGGCTTGTATCGTTTTTCTTTTGTTATTTTTACCGGTTTATATAGTTCTTTGTTGAAGTCTGTGTAGTGGTTGTTTTTGTATAGGGAGGTGCAGTAGTAGTCGCTTTTGGAGGATCTTTCGGAGCGGCATTCGTAGCCGCTAGATCCGCTTTTGTAGCCACTGCTCTTGGTGGAGGAGTCGCTCTTGAAGCTCTCCGCGCTGCGCCGGACCTTGTGGCGCTTGTAATCCTTGTCGGGGTCGGAGGGGAAGTTGATAGGGGAGCTCCGGTACTGGAGGGGGTCGGAGTACTTCTCCTTGTAGCGCGCCACCTGGGCGGCGCTAGCGTGAGCCACATACGACTGTTCTTGACCCATGGTGAGAGGTGAGGCTGCGCGTTCTCGATAAATGATTTCTGTAACGAAAAAAAACCTTGTGAGAACTTAAAATCATATTCACTGCTGTTGTTGTTGTTGTGTCATTTATAATATAAAATCTGGTATTAAGTCGATTTGTAACGCTATTAATGATATTATATATGACTCAACAGTTAACGGTTTTGTAGTTTCTAGTTTTTATTTGCATTCATGTTCTACAGCAAGTCTTAAAATGTGTCGTATCTGCTAAGTAATTTTAAATATCTATTTTCTTTGTTTCAGGTATAAGATGATGTTCCACTTCCAGTCTTCCACACAAGTTTGACCTAAGATTAAAAAAATATCGGCTCCAAATGTGAAATGAAAGTCCCGACAGTTAACAGAATTTCTCGGACACTTCACAGAACATTGCAAAAATGGGGTTTGAGGTAAAAAATTTGCCTTGTGTATTCCTATCTATGTTCGTAGGACCCATTTCAAATAATTGATCTACATAATTCCGAAATTTTTTCCGGTTTTTAAAATCCAAAACTTTATAATCCCGAATATTGAAAATCCCGACCTAGATGGTTAATTTACTCTTAGTTCTATGGAAATTACAGCTTATTTGACAGGCGGCATACTTGTCATAAAAAAAACAATAGCGCGCGACACGACTCGTAGTCCAACCTCTACTAACGTAAGTTCACGTACGTACGGAGATAATACGGTAGGGTTAGTTTATTATTTATGCTATGTCAAAATGATGTTCACAAAAATAACATTAACCGAATAAAAAAAACACCTAATTCTCATATAGGTTGATTAGGTTGAAGGCAACATTTATATGTTTGTACAAAGTTTGTAATAGAGACTTATATTGCCAGAATACAATATTTTTTAATATACGAAATTTATGTTAGTACATACTCGTATGTGTTATTTTGCATATGTTTAAAAGTGGCCAAAAACAGCGTCAGATCATCAACCTGCAAATCTGCGATAGTTGATTTGCAGGCGAGCGGGGCGGAATCACGAAATTCATATCCGAATTCATCATTCGCTGTTCAGTCGAGTCAGTTAAGACCCTTCTGATGGCAATCGTTTGTTGGTAAGGTGCGCGTTCCGTATAATCTAGGGGAAACAAACGATACCGCGATCTACGAAACGAGGCGGATGACAAAGTGACATCTAGCGTAAAATTGAGGAAACATCTACCAGCCGGTCGTTGCCCTTGACCTTGTTATCACATGTGCCGCATAATAAATATAATAATATAATAGCGGTCCAACATCAAGAAATGACATACTTTTACTTTTAGATTAAATATAACTTATATCCAATCTTTGGCGCTTAAGGTGTAACGTATGAAGACACGGTGAGACATATTTTTTTAATACTTAATGGTCATCCTCAAATCCAATCTATTTTCTATTTAATATTTTTAAAACGGATGTAGTAGCATACGTATATTTTTTAAACACTATATTTATTTAAAAATGTGATCAATTAAAGCAGTGGTAAAATAATATTTTTAAATGTTGTTTCAGTGACTTAATTTTGAAATTCAGATTTATTATTGATAAAAGTAATTCCAGTCAAGTGTAAAAATATGGGTGGACACATCATACTCAAAAATATGCCCCATAGCATTTAGTCCAGTGTAATAAGAGCGACGAGCGATATTTATGAGACAATTTTGTCGATACGTATTTTTGCACTTGACTGTACCTATCTATTTTTGATAATTAAGATACAAATTAGAATATTTTTGAAATTGTTAAGAATTCAAAAAATATACATAAGAAAATACTAACATTTTGGTAAGAAAATAGGAAAATATAAAAGATTATAGAATCGTTAATTTTTAAATAAGAAAATTTCGCTGAAATGTTTTGTTTTAATTTAATTTTGTAATTGGTTAATTTCTAAATTTGAATACATGCGGTGTTTTCAACAACCACTTATGTACTAATCGATTCTTATTGGACTCAACGCCGAATTCATGAAAAGAGATTGTTTCTTGCATGAAGGTTAAACAGATGTTGAAAGAGCAGATTTTATTCCAAGCCATCGAGGTCCCTTCAGTAAAAATTGGGCGTAAATACCGGAATTACCCGGTATAGCTAAAGGTCGATAAAATATCCTTTTTTAAGTTTTGTTTGTTCTTGTAAATATACACAGAAATCAAAAACAGGCAGTCAAGGTTGGTTAGGTATTTCAAGGCCGACATTACACCGGTAAGTTTTACTGACGTAGGTAAGTGGAGTAGGGACGCAGCTATATGCAAGGATAAGATAGTAAATAGTGATCTTCATTTCTTATTCTTGCATATGGGTGTGATTCTCAATTTAAATACTGATCTGATGAAATATGCCTATTGGTCTGATCATTTTGGTGTATCGGGTGTTTGATTAATTTTCATTAATTGTTCTAAAGTTTAACTTTCATCGATTATCAAAATCTTTGTTTACGAATAAAAATACTCTTTTTAACACTACACTCTTATTCATATAGGAAGATTTGAGCTATCGTTCAAGATGCAGTGGCTAGTGACAAAGCAAAAGAAACTTAAAAATTAGGGTCAACTTGCGAGTTCAAGTTTCACTCTCAGTGGGGCACTGTGCTTCTATCTGGTGCTAAACTATTTGTTGTAACTTCAGAGCTAATATCACTTTTGATCATTTTACATTGTTAAATGACGTCAATGGAAATGGAAAAAGGGTAAACTGATATTAAATTGATAAATATACAATTTATAATTACATTGTATTTTTTATAGTTTGAAATAATATCAATATCAGATACTAACGCAAATCACTAACAAGATGTCACGGTACAGTAGCCAGATTCAAGAGAAGAGAAAATATAAAAAATCTATATGTTTCGGTGTCTCCATTTAAAAACCTTAAGGTCGAATGAAATTAATTATAACTAAAAAAAAAGTAGAAAGCGTAATGCCAATGCCTGTTATTGTTATCAATTATCGATATAGAAATAGAAGCACTGTATTATGTAAGGCGAAAGTAGGAATGGTCGAGCGGCAGACGCACTTAACAAGATCACGCAAACTGCAACAAGCACACTGTTACTAATGATCGGTCCATTATAGAAGATCACTTCCAATATATCCGTATTAGTAAAGTAATTATATACTTTACAATAAAATATTTAGCTCTTAGCTTATTTTTTATAAGACTGCTTGTTTCTCAATAAACTAAAAATAAAAATTATGGATATATTGTAAAAACGTATACACGTATGATACAGAAATAATTATTTATTGGACGTCACAAGGAAAAATACATACGCTAGATTTAATACATCAAATTCACATAAAGCTATACAGTTACAGAGTTACAGCTAATGGCACAATTATGCAATTTTATTTAGATTCTTTGACATATTTGTATCTTATGCTTAAAAAATATGATTATTTATTTTCACGCCTGGAATCTCAAATGACATTTGATTTTATAAATGTGTGTTGCCTTAATAAAAAAAATGAACTCAAAGCTTAGCATTTTTTAAACTTTTTTAATTTTACTAATTACATGGTGTACAAGAGTGTGTTAGTTAGAAGCTGAGTAGAAAATTTAACTTATAAAATGGACACAAAGCAAAAACCTAGTTGTTAACTTTCAACAGTTAGAAACTAAAAATCATCAAACCTCAACAATTCTACACGGTCATTGGGGTCAAACAATGCAGGTCAGGTGTTTATACTGCCAAGACTACGACATTACATAAAAATGCTACCTACTTCATATAATCTAGAAAGCTTAAAGCCTGAAGCGAAATCTCCTGAACTTGTGAGGGATTTTAGATAAAAACAGAATTTGAAAATAAAAACACACCTCACCTCTTCTAAAAATAGTTTTGCAGTTTTTGCATTATAATTTTATGAGTTTTGTTACCAAACAGAGTAAAACGCGCTGAATAAAAGCATTGAGAATAATATTAGATATAAGAAAATAAGGTAATACGTTAGTTGGTTTTTGGTTTGTATAATATTACTAAAGTTAATACATAATCAAAGTACATAGCCCATGTCTGTTACTGTCAAACATTGATATACAAATAGATTGTCATCGTCAACCGTGTAAATTCACGTAATGGCAAACCTTTCAGACTAATATCAGTAATATCCATAACCGTCACAACAGGCTGCAGCACAATGTGTCGGAACAGCCGTGGTAATTGCTCGTTTGTTTTGGTTCCGCGGTCTTTTCGAACAACTGTTTATTTTACTTTATAAATATGAAGGTAAATAATATAATGCAAAGACAAGTGTTCACTGGAGTTTTTAGATCAAATCAAATATTGGATAATTTAGTAAGACTAAACCCCACAATACAGTGGGGTTCTCGAGATTCTCGAGTGGCGACCGCGTACCGGAAGGCGCAGCGTGGGTAGGCCCCCCGCAAGGTGGACTGATGACCTGGTGAAGGTCGCAGGAGTCCGCTGGATGCGGGTGGCGCAGGACCGGTCATTGTGGAAATCTTTGGGGGAGGCCTATGCCCAACAGTGGACGTCTTTCGGCTGAAATGATGATGATGAAACCCCACAATAAGCTCAAAAAGGCGTAGTTTGTTTATGTTTTGCTAATAGAAGATTTTTTAAATTTTGACCTAAGAAATCAATGAAGAAATGAGGAAAGACGAAGGGTAAAGGTAAGTGTGAGATGCGAAATTGAAAGTTGTTGAGAGGGAACGAGTTCGTATGTGCAATTAATTTAACTAAACGATCAGTATATCTTTGAATATAATTGTAAAACGAGAATTTTTTGAGGTAAGAGAATAATATATATCAGAATACTCCCTACTAGCTTTGTTTTGATTCCTCACGAATTATAATTTTATATTGTTCATTGCTCCGGTTCTCCGTGTGCTTACTAAGAAGCAGTGAGTGGGTCGGGTCAGGACTCGGCATTACCGTTAAGTCGGCATACCAAACTTAGCTGTCGTCCATTTCGTAACTGTATACTATATATAACTAGCCTTTGCCCGCAGCTTCGGTCGTGTTAGAAAGAGACAAAAAGCAGTCTATGTCACTCTCCATCCCTTCAACTATCTCCACTTAAAAAATCACGTCAATTCGTCGCTCCGTTTTGCCGTGAAAGGCGGACAAACAAACAGACACACACTTTCCCATTTATAATATTAGTATGGATGTATATTTACTGCACGGAATTGGTAATCTTTCCTAAGCACATCGATTTGTTCTATATCATTTGTAGTAGTTTTTTAAAATAAAACTTAACATTTGAGATCGTTAATTGACGTAATCGTATTAGATAAGTAATTTAATTTAAAATCTGGTATTAATGTGACATTTTTTAGGCCCATTATGCGTTTATTTATTATTGCATTACGATCTCAGTTCACTTTTTTCTAGTTCTTCACTAGGGTCCGACTATGCCAAGTTTCCTAGATTAAGATAGCATAGACTTTGAACGTGTTAAGTAAACTTCATAGTTTCATATAAGTTTGACGTTTAAAATAACACCTCAAGTTTGACAGTTCATTTGCTTTGAAGAAATAACGTGGTTTGACTCTACAAAGAACTATGTTAAGTCATTCATAGTATTCTTACTTTGTGAAATTTCAATTAATGCGAAATCTATTCATCTGAATTAACCGGTTAATGTGAGTTGTTTTGTCTTGAACATATCTTAACGATGACAACACTAATCTTTATGTTTTTTTAGTGTATAAGCATTAAAAACTATCCTTTTTGTCTCAAATGAGTTATCGATAATAGCAATGTTCTTATCTTTTATCTTCATACTCATACTCTTCTATTCGTAAAATAAATTACAATATTAAACAAAATTTTAATTTTTAATAGTACTAGGTATACATTATAGTAGTTTATGTGATTGTATATAATGAAAGGCATCAAAAATTGAGTGTGGGTTTATGAAACAAGGCGTCAGCCGAGTTTCATAATAAAATCACACGAGTGTTTTAATGCTTAATTATTTACAATTACATAGATACACTGCTTTATATCGACGCATATATACGTATATCGACCGCCATTGCGAGTTTCTGGAATAAAAACTTTTCTGATATTCAAATTTTGACATTCATAGTTTTTAAATTCAGAGACAAACTAGAGTTAGCCCCAATTTTCATATCGTTCGATATCAAAATAACGTGCGACTTGCGTGCGCCATTGTATGCAATTGACAATTGGTTTCAAACTAAACGTCATCTCGACTGATATTAGAATAGAGTTCAAATCAAATTTTCTTGTGTCAGATGTGTTCGAAATTTGAACAAAAATAATATAATCGAAATCGATAGTATTGTTTAGCTATAATTACATTTTCACAGATATGAAATTTGTTGTAACAAAAAAGAATTTTGAACGCATTATTGAGGGCTAATGATATGTGGGTATCTGGGTATACAAAATTATATAAAAAATGACAATGGTCTTGGACAAAAATGCAGCGTGCATCTCGTTATTTCTGCTAGTACAAAGATGTTAGTATGCTCAATTTCAATGGTAATACCCATGATGAGGGTATTGTTGCGATGCACGATGGTACCGTTCCGAATTTACTAGAGCACGACACTGCGGACAGGTCTTAATTAATTTTCTTTGCTTAGTAGTGCAGGCCCAGGGGAGTCGAACGCTTTAGCCAGTACAACTGTACCCTCAATATCTGTTACAACATTTTTTTTTGAAGTGGCATAATTCGATCCTATGTTATTAATTAATCTTTTATATTGTAACTGCAACTTGCCCTAAATGGCTTTTTGTAATTTGATTTTCTTCACAAACGCAAACTGTAAACACTCTCCTAGTTTGTTATGCCATTCGATCCTATAATCAACAGACACATGTAACAGTAAAAGCGGCCAAGTGCGAGTCATTCATATAAATATTAATGTATTTTGGTTGACTGGTAGAGAATGAATAAGTGTGATATAAATATATTTAGTTTTAGTTTTTTGCATATATAGTAAAATGCTCTATGAAAGTATGGAGATCGTGCTTACACTGGCCCACCTGAAGCCGTCACGCGCACGCGCAAGTGGTCGGCTCGGAATAACACCTAAACGCGCAAGATAACGTTCAAGAGTGTTTGTTGCGTCTCACTTTCATGGTAGGTACGCAATTATAATTAAATACACTGTTTATTGTATGTTTTAAATGCTCCCTACCATGCAGAGAAAGGTGTTGTTTTACTCTTTATTATAAAAATTGTAATTTGCATTCATTCTGTATTAAGCAGAGACGTCTGCGAACGAAATTTACAATTTTATAATAGAAAGAAAAATGGAAAAATTACCCGCGTCAAACAGGATTCGAACCCGCGCACGTCATCTCTAAATACCGGTCAGATCGCTCTGCTAATTGATCTATGGACGTCTGATCGACTTTGACGAATATTTCCACAATTTCTTTCATTTGGTTACACGCCTCTCTATTATAAATTGTAAATTTCCTTCGCAGTGTCTCTGCTTAGTACGAAATTAATCTAGTATGGGTAGCGCATTATTATCAATGATTTTTAAAATGTCTTAGAACATTGATGCCGTACAAGTGTATACTGTTTCGGTAAATGTCGCTACGCGTCTGCCTAAGTCATGTAACCAAATAAAAGAAATAGTGGAAATATTCGCGATCTGACCGGTGTTCATAGGGGTCGTGGTTTTGAATCCTGCTCGACACGAGGAATTTTTCCATATTTTTTTCAATTATAAAATTGTGGTTTGCAATTGTAAAAGTATGAAAAATAATTGCTTCTTCATTAAATAATGATTTTTCTCATGAGTAGGTAGGGTAGGGTACCTATTTTAAGAGATGTTAATATTAAAATTAAATTTTATCAAAGTACCTATTTAGTTCAAAGTAAAGTAGGTACTTCCGCTTTGTAAGGTCATAGCTTGACTGTTGAGATTTCAATCTTTTCAGATTTGCTTCTTGTATTATTATACTTTCTCTGGGTGAAAGCAGGCAGGCAACCTTTTGGTTTTGAACCGAAGATAATAACTGGTCGACCATCAAATACATCAGCTCTAAAAAATAAACACTAACTTAACAATACATGCATGGTGGTGTGTGTGTAATTTTCCTATTGATCGGAATTTTTCAAAACATAATTAATTACTATCGTGTGTCCACTATATAGGCCAGGGAGTCAGTGGACTCAGAAGGAAGTTTGTTTGTAATACACGCAACTAATGCACGCTACTGTTTATTTTTACTGTCTTTTTCTTGCACGGTCAACGATCGAACAATACGATTACATATCGACTGAGCATGCAAAACATATCGAGTATGGTATATATGCTCTCTTTTATCGAACGAGCGAGCGAAGCGAGTGAGGTCTCCCAATCTACTTGGACACTTTGTCGTTGGTATGTATGTATGTACGTTCGTATGTATGTTTATTCGACGATAGTCGATAACTCGAGTACCGTTGATCGGATCATCGTGAAATTTGGCAGGTGGTTAAATGAGATAAATTTGAACGTTTAAGCTTTTACCCCTAGGTTGCGAGTTTTCGGGGCGAACTAATAGTTAAATATCTTTTTTGTACTTAGTTCGTTGAATCGGTATTGTTTACGTAGGTACTAGGTACCTATATGCATTATTAGCGGTGTTATTATTTATTTACTATATGCATGCATAGTGAGGAACACAACACACGGAGGACGAGGAGGAAAATACAACGACCCTTGAATTTTAAGAACCCTTATTATATCACTGTTGCATAAACTACTATTTGTTGACATTGAAAAGATAAAAAAAAAACAACAACATAGACAACTAACTAAACATATATACATGCAATTATTTTAATTTAAATGGTTTGTTAATAGTTCAGTTCGAGAATAATAAGCAGTGTGGTGCACCGTTACTTCATGCTTTGAAAGTAAACGGACGAAAAAGCAGGTTGTTTTTGTAAACATATGACTTTTTGAATGACAGCTCTGTCCTTGGAGGAAATTATAACTGTACGCCGCTGATTCCATTTCCAAACGCAAACCCGTTTTAGCGCACCCTTTCTAGAGCGTGGCCAATTTGGGACAATATCAGAGGCAGTGTCATTAATTATGACTCGAAAACGAATTGAGGACGACATACATTATAATGTAAGACTGTTTTCTAAAGGAATAAGACGTAATAATGATTATACAATAAACAGTTTTTTTAACTCAATCTGAAAATGTGCTCTTTACAGTAGTTTATCCAGTATTAACAGAAAAAATCTAGTATTGATGGCAAGTCATATTGTTGTTAATACTAGAATATTGTAAAGAGCACGACTTTCTATTAATGAGTGAAAAAAAATCTTATTTTCACATATAATACAATAAATCGAATTAAGACTTTTTACAACACTCATGCAAATCTGTTCTACCTCCTTCATTTATCGAGCATTTCGGTTTGAGTGCGTATATGGTCTAAAACAGAAGTAATGGGGTCACCTGCATGGATAGTGTGATGCAGTGGGTTTGTCTGCAGCTGACTGTACCTACTCTTGACCTGAAATTTCCAACCGGCCGCTGATATTAGCGGGGTGCGGGGGACCTTTCATTAAGCATAATCCAATCGTTATGTATGACCATGACCTCTTGGCCTGTTTCTGATTTAAGAGCATCAGCATATTCATGCCAATGTGCTTTCAAATATATCTTCTCTATTACTTCTCTAAAACTCCTAGATTATATTTTATTTGATAGAGTAATAGCGTCAAAGCAAAGTAGAAATGTTTGTGGGTTATAATATAATAGTATTGAGAAACAGTTAAAGAACGCTTCCGACCTGACAAGTGCCGACGACTTCACAAATACGTAGCCTGCCTAACCAGGCATGGCGTAATTTTTTGCAGCCAATGTTTATTTATATATGGTAAGAAGTTTGACAAACTAAGATTTATTTGTTTAAGGGACTAGTTATTGCTGCAATGCAAGATAAAACGATAATAATCAAAAAAAATATTAAACATTTAAAAGAAGCTAGTGGTGCGTATTTTCAATTAGTATATTAAGCACTTTTTTAGTTAATTTTAAATTCAAGTCTTCTTTTACAAGAGGTCATTCATGTTGACATTTATTGGTCATCATATTCATCGTGTACACGTTTCTTAGCAGAGAAAGGAACTAGTGAAGATTCGCAGTTGAATTGCTCAAGATCGTCTCTCGACTCGAGCGGCTGCTCCTTGACCCGATGATTGTGTCAGCTGGCGCTAACTAATAAATTGCAGTGGGAAAACTAGAGAATACAAAAAGTGATGAGATCTTGGAATCTTTGAACATTGAAGTTGAAGTTAGCCACTTCCATTTGTGCCATCTTAATAGATTAAAGAATAATGAAAGATACACTCTTTGTACAAATCAGAATCAAATCAAATCAAATATTTTAATGTAAAAAGCATTGTACAGGGTAGTCTCTTAAATACTAAAGAATTAAAATTAGGCCAGGTGATTTTCAATTGCCTGAACTAGGAAATTCCTGTGTTTCAGGCGATGGAGAGGGATATAGTTAAAATTAGCTATAAATTATTCACTTAAAATGCCAAAATTGTACATTTATTAACAGATCTTGAAATGGACTCAACCATTGCGATTTTGTAACGCTTGCCTGTCTTAAAATAGCTGTGTGATAAACTGAAGACATAATAATTATTATACAATCACATACCATTATCGTTTTAGTGTAACTAGCAACCCTTATAAAGGCCCGGCTAGTAGGTGTTACACATATCGCAATCAAAGTAAATGTGTGCCATTCTGGTCAGCTACCGGCAGCGCTATAGCATACTCAATGAGGCTATTGCGATCGTATGTATTAGTTGTGTGGCCGATATAACACAAAGAATCCCTATACGTCTTATGTGCAGACCTCTTATTAGTCTGTTCACGGAAAATGACATATAACATACCAGCTTCCTGCTCAAGAGTTGTGTCATTCATAGAAGATTAGTTTAAACTGCATTTGCCATATTATAAGTGTACTCTTACAAAACAATCATAAATAAATAGTCCTAACAGAAGTCTTCCATTAAAACGGGAAGGACGGGAAGAATGTTTTCCAAATTTGGTCAATAGAATTCAGACCTTTATTCAAATTAACTGCAGTTTAACTATGCGTGAGTTAAATTTCATATTATATACTACCTATACCTTAACTTCATTCATATGAATTAACTTCATTGCATAATTGTAAACGTTATCACTAAAACTAGTGTACACGCAGTAGGGGTGTACTCGATGAGATCTTGGGGTCGTGGATGAGGTGAGTTAAACACTCGTAGTCCAGTACATGCACGTATAATTAAACTAAGGTGATAGATACATAGGTGTTAGATCACTATTTAAGAGCCGGCGGGCATGACTCGCCCGTGGTACGGTTGGTTTGCGAATGGCGGCTGCGCCGCCCCCTCTTCCCCGCGCCCCGCACCATGCATTGCGTCGGCGACGGATCCCGATGATGCCCGAATAAAGACGAGGCGTTAACATCCTCCGCGGCGTTGAAAGCCATAACTGCTTTCAAAACAACAACTGCTGGAGACGAATTATTCGGTGTCGGTCTGATCATCCGTTAATTTCTTGCCCTCGTCATCGGCTTCAGCATCGGTAGGTAGAATACACATTCGGTTTACGGCCCTCTTGATTGGACCCTTTTTAGTCAAAATGTCGGCGACACGACATACGCCGTCAGGACCGCTGTAAAGACGCATGACACGCCCCATGCGCCATTGTAAGGGCATCAAGTTTTCTTCCTTAAGTAGAACCAGATCCCCGATTTGAACTCCTTTTTGATCGGTTTTCCATTTGACGCGCTGCTGTAGCTCCGCCATAAACTCGCGACGCCACCTGTCCCAAAACTGCTGCCGGAGTAGCTCGATGCGCTTGTATCTGGTAGCTGGATTGCCAGTGACGGGTAGCGAAGGTACAGATGCTGTCAGCGGCCGAGTAATCAAAAAATGCCCAGGGGTAAGGGGACACAGGTCGTTAGGGTCTGATGAAAGAGGAGTAATTGGACGGCTGTTTAAAATAGCCTCTATTTGCACAAAAAGTGTAGTCAATTCCTCAAACGTCAGGTTTGCGTTACCAGCAATGCGTTTCAAATGAAATTTGGCTGCTCGGACGCCAGCCTCCCATATGCCACCGAAATTAGGCGCATACGCAGGAATAAATTTAAAATTAATCATTTCGTTAGCCGCGTAATCCGAAACTGGATGACGGCTGGACCGTAGGACCCTACCTAGCTCATTGTGCGCTCCCACAAAGTTTTTTCCGTTATCGCAGTAAATTACTTCGGGCTTGCCACGGCGTGATACAAACCTGCGCAGACACAGTATAAAAGCTTCCGTGGACAAATCGCTTACTACTTCTAGGTGGATAGCCTTTGTGGCGAGACAAACAAACACACACAGGTAGGCCTTAATATTACGGCTACCACGTCCCTTCTTATTGGCTATCATAAAAGGACCGGCGAAGTCGATACCAGTAGAATGGAAAGCAGAACTTAATCCTACTCTAACGCTCGGTAAAATGCCCATTATAGGCTGAACTGTTTTTCCTCGGAACCTAATACAGTCTACACATTTCTTGGAAATACTTCGAGCTAAATTTCTCCCACCTACTGGCCAGAACTCTTCGCGAAGAGACGATAACATTAGCTGAGCACCTGCGTGATATAGACGTAAGTGCTCGTACCTCATTAGGAGTTTTGTAAAGTGATGCTTAGCATCTAACAACATTGGGTGTTTTTTATTGTAATTATAGTCAGAGCTACTTATTCTCCCTCCTACTCGCAGTATACCACTGGTATCTAAAAAGGGATTGAGAGATAGAAGTCTGCTTCGGTGATGAAGTGGTCTACCCTGGTTTAAATTTTTAATATCCTCCTGAAAGGACTGCGATTGACATTTTTTTACTAAAAAGGCCAATGAGTCTCGAAGCTCCTGAACGTTTAAAGGTCCCTTTAGTTTATTATTTCGTTCCCTACAGTTATATATAAACCGGAAAACGTAAGCGTAAATTCTTTTTAAACGTATGTAACTAGAGTATCGATCGAACGATACGACGGGATCACTAGAGCTTAAAGCTTCATTTTTAGTTGTTACAAGAGCCTTGACTTCAGGTAAATCTGAAGGCTTATAAGTTTGCAAGGGCCACTCTTCAGGATCCTTCTTTAGAAAGGAAGGACCTTCCCACCAGAAAGACAATGACGGCAGATGTTGCGGCTCTACGCCCCGCGATGCTAAATCTGCCGGATTTAAATCCGTCGGTACGTGTTTCCATTCGTAACCTTGGGTTAACTCGTTAATCTTGTTAACTCGATTGCGCACAAAAGTTTGCAGAGTTTTGGACTGCGACTTAAGCCAACCAAGAACGACCGTACTGTCGGTCCATATGATATGTTTGACAATTTTTGTTTTTATGGCCTTAGCTACTTTAGTGCACAATTGGGCTCCCAATAAACTAGCGCAAAGTTCTAGCCTTGGAATGGTTAAAGCCTTTATTGGCGCCACTCTCGCTTTTGCACAAAGCAATCGGACTGTGATATGCTCATGACTATCGACTGACCGCAAATAAACACATGCTCCATAAGCCTCTTGAGATGCATCAACAAAACAATGCATCTCTGTGTAATCACCTTTAGGTAAATCGGAGAGAACATATCTATTTAAATTAATGTTCGCCAAGTAATCTAAATTATTGACGAACTTCAACCATCTCTTTTCAAAATTTGAAGGAACTGGGGTGTCCCAATCTAATTTGGCCGTCCATAAATTTTGGAGAAGAATCTTAGCTTTTACAATACAGCAACATAGAAGCCCCAATGGATCAAACAGTTTACAGGTTGTAGATATAATGGTTCGTTTTGTTATTTTATTTGGAGGTTCAATATCTATCGGAAACTGCAACGTGTCCGCTTGGGGTGACCATTTTAGGCCTAAAACACTAGCGTCGTTATTAAAATCAAGGCAATTAATAGACCCTGGCTGTTTTTCCAGAATTTCAGGACAATTCGTGCGAAACTTACGCAAAGGAAAGCATGCAGAATTTAGAACTTTTACAACATTTTCATAAATATATTTCAATTCTTCGACTGTTGATGACCCTGTGTTGAGGTCATCAATGTAAAAATCATTCTCAATGACATTAGAAGTGACATCATCTTGACATTCGAGAGCTAGTTGCTTGAGACACCTTGTACTGATGAAAGGCGCCGAAGCCATTCCGTAGGTAACTGTGTTGAGTTGAAATATTTTGACAGGCTGATCAGCCTGGTCTCTCCACAAAACAAGTTGAAGATGGCGCTGTTGTTCGCTAAGGGCGACCTGTCTGTACATCTTCTCGATGTCCGCTGTCAGAACAAATTTGTTAGTACGGAATCGTAAAAGTATTGAAAGTAGGTCACTTTGTACTACTGGACCCACTGCTTGAATATCATTCAGGGACTTGCCTGTGCTCGTGCGAGCTGAGGCGTCGAAAACGACCCTAAGCTTCGTAGTCTCTTTTTGATCACGAATAACACAATGATGAGGCAAATAAACCCCTATACTTGGCCGCTCAATCTCCGACATGTGCCCTAAATTAGCATACTCATGCAGAAACTGACGATACTGATCCTTAACATTGGGGTTTTTTTCTAACTTTTTTTCTAAATTAAGAAAACGCCTCATAGCTATAGGATATGAGTTACCGAGAGACTCCTCGGGTTTTTCTTTGAATGGCATCAGTACAGAGAATCGACCATCAGGTAAACGACTTGTATTTTCTACGAAATGAGATTCACAGAACTCTTCGTCTGCGGAAAAAGACTTACAATCGGAAGGCAAATCTTCCACCTCCCAAAATCGCTTTAATGATTTATCGACATCTTGTAGTGACGTCTCGAGCCTTGTAGTGGCGAAATTACAATAATGATTATACTGGTAGTAACTTTCCCCAGTGCGACCCCCTACTATCCAACCCAGCTTGGTATTTACTAGAATAGGCTTTCCTTGTCCTAATTCTATCTGATCTGATCCTGTTATAAGAATATCAAAAAATATGTCCCCAGATAACAAGATGTCAACCTGTGCTGGTTTATAGAATAGAGGATCAGCCAACTCCACATGTTGAGGCAAATTCAATTTTTTGACATCAATTGCCACATTGGGCAAATCACCTGTGATTTCTGGAAGAACCCAGAAATCGGCCTCTAATACGTACGAATTAACGCGAGACTTAACTTTTAGCTGGATATGTTCTAATATCTCAGTTTGCATGTTATTGATCCCCTTAACATTAAATGGTTTTATTTTTTCGGTGGGTAGTCCGAACTTTTCCTTAAAATTTTCCGTGAGGTAACATGATTGACTACCATTATCCAAAAATGCGCGAGCAGGGTAAAAAAGATTAGTCTTCGGACAATAAACTTCAACTTGAGCCGTACACAACATAACCTGACCCGATTTGCCGGTTGACATATTAACCGAAGAATTAACATTTTCAAAATTTTTGGAAGTTGTGACATTTTCACTACTGACGAGGTCGCAATGCAAAAGCGAATTGTGTTTCTTCTTGCAACTACAACAAGAACCCTTTAAAGTGCATTGAGAACCATCATGTCCCGAGCGAAGACAATTATTACAAAGTTTATGTTTTGAAACTTCAACAAGCCTGTCTTCGAGACTCATTGATTTGAACTTGGCGCACTGATAAACATGATGACTCTGTCCGCACATCAGACACGACTTAACGCGAGGTCCCTCACCAGAAGCTACAAAAGACTTATTATTTTTATTTTCCTTATGAACAGGTTTACTTTCATTGGGCCGACTGCAATACATTGTCTCTAATACATTCGCCCGGTTACGTAAAAAGTCCTTGAAATGCTCCAAAGTAGGTATTTCACAAGATTTTTTATTCAATTCAATTGAGGGTAGGCGAGAAAAACTACCTTTATACTCTTCCCACTTTCCATTTGTTTTGGGATCTAACTTCGCCGAGACCAAAAAAATCACTAACGGGTCCCAACCTTGAGTTGAAATACCTAAAGTATCCAAAGAACTCAAATTTTTTGAAACGGTATCTATTAAATACCTTAGAGCCTTAAACGACTCCTTTTGTATCGGATTAATATTCACGATCGCGCTCAAATGATTATTTATTAATATATTTTTATTATCATATCTTTCACACAATGTCCTCCACGCAAGCTCGTAACCGCTGGCAGAAAAATCAATTGACCTTATTGTTAAACTAGCACTACCTTGCAGAGAATTCCTTAAATAGTGGAATTTATTTATCGGTGCAATAGATTCGTTATTATTTATCAATGACTCAAATAAATCTTTGAATTCTAACCAACGTGTATAATTTCCATCGAATGTAGGCAAATTTATCACTGGTAGACGAATTGAACCATGATTGTCATGACAGGAACTGGCTTTAGATGAGGCACTGTCCACGCTGTTTTTGGCCGAAAACGTATCAATAATATGTTGAGCCAACGCAATTTGCGAATAGAAAAAACTTTCGGTTTGTGTACGCTCCGTAATTTGTTCACCTAAGCTAGGAGAAATATCTTCGAGTTGAACTTGCACGGTATCATAATCAACCATTAATTTACGAAGTCCATCTAAACGCAAACTGAGCTCTTTTATCATTAAAGGCGTGAGCTCAGCCCCCTGTACATTTTTAACAAAGTCTTTAAATACGGTCAATTGACTTTTAATTCCACCGCGCCTTCTATTTAGTTTTTTAATTAAATCGGGAATAGTAAGGTCATCCTCCCCCATTTCGAATCACGAAATAAACAATGAGCTAGGCAAATAAATGGTGCAATCAAACCGGTAACACGATCCAGCCGTCCAGTCCAGCGCCGCTGCCGCCGAGCCCGCCAACAGCACCGGCCGCGCCAGGCGAACCCGTCCGAAGCAGCACACGCAGGTACTCGCGAATGGCCCGGAAACCGCGTAGCAACAGTAAGCGCAGCAGCGCACAGCGATGGTTATACTGGAACGTACCACAAATTCCTTTAACTATAAACGCACTATTATATAGTAAGTCTAAATGCCTAAAACGTACCTTCAATAGGTATTGCAAATCTAATTTAAAAATCTTTAGCATAAAAAAGGAAGATGAAACGAAATAATTGCATAGAAGTAGCAAGCGTGGCATAGAACGAGTAACGGTTTTTATAACGGTACAATTATATGCACCTGCAAACATTAACTTTATTTGTCGAATTTTAAAACACACTATTTAGCTTATTTATCATGCGTAAAATATAAAATGAGTGCAATTTATTGATTTATATTGAAATCAATTATGACGACGCGAAAAGATTGAAATAACGGTGCAAAATAGGCCGGCAAGCATTATTGAGCTAATTACCAGTAGTAAACAACTTCTTTTGCGTAAAATGCATTGATTTATACGGAAACCAAGCGAAACTTAGTGCTTAAACAACTGTGCAAATTGGCTAGTACGCATTAAGCTAGATACATAACCCGACGTTTGCAAACAGACTAACACTAATTATAGCAAATAGAAGTTTAATAACAATAAGGATTAGGGAACAAAGGAACGGGCTTACTTTAAATCGGCATAGACTCTCGATGCAAACTTGTAGTGTTGTACAATCCAAAGCGCCACGACAGCAACTCCAGTTTCTTTGTTCTTGCGTTGTCCGTTATTTCTCGACGATCGCCATTGCGGTTGCCAAAACCAACGGTCGCCTTATGACCATATGATTTAAATATTTGTCACGGTCGCCACATGTACACGCAGTAGGGGTGTACTCGATGAGATCTTGGGGTCGTGGATGAGGTGAGTTAAACACTCGTAGTCCAGTACATGCACGTATAATTAAACTAAGGTGATAGATACATAGGTGTTAGATCACTATTTAAGAGCCGGCGGGCATGACTCGCCCGTGGTACGGTTGGTTTGCGAATGGCGGCTGCGCCGCCCCCTCTTCCCCGCGCCCCGCACCATGCATTGCGTCGGCGACGGATCCCGATGATGCCCGAATAAAGACGAGGCGTTAACAACTAGTTTAAATAATTTACTATTTTACTTTGTTTAGAGGAGTTTATATATTGACACACCAACAGACTGGTTGGCCAAAATCTATGTCGATGTACCGTATTCTCATCGGCCGGCTACACGGCACCTGAATAATCAATTAAACTAAATTGTATTCGTGTGCTGAGATTGCTGCAAAATATGTTAATCGTAACCTCTTTAAGGTTCTTATATAATACAAAATACAAAGGCTGTAACGTTACTAAATAGCACCGTTCGTAGATGTCTCAAAAGATTACAGTCTGGTTTTTTCTAGAATGGCAAACGATTTGATGGATGAGCTTGAATACCCTCGGCTTATTAACGTAATACGACTCACATGACCCGGGCCATTGGATCCAGTCATGTAATATCTGTGCCAAGTTTACCTAATTACTCTCTCATTAACCACTATTAAATTCATGGCCGACACGGAATATACCCCGCTGTCCCAAGTAGGACGGTGGCTCCGTTTCGGCGGCGTGTCTACGAGTACGTGCAGTGTGATACACCTCGACTCTTGCAAAAATTGCTACGCCTCTCTTCCCCCTATTATTAACGTCTTTGAGTTCATAATCCACTGCAACAGCCGCAGTCGTCTTAAGTTGACGTAAGTGATCGATTTGCTCTTTGCTCTTGTCAACCCACGTAGGGAAAGCTGAGGATTACTTGGTTGTTTTGTGGACTCAGCGTTTAGCTAGCCACCGCGTGTGCCATGCATGGCGTAACCGCGAACTATGAACGCCACTCTCAATTTCTTCGGCGGCATTTTAGGTGACGTTGCACCACTAATTTGAACCTTTACTGGTGTTAAGCATGTAACACACTTCGATAATGTCTTATGACACTGTAATTAATATTAAATTATGTCATAGCAGGACGAATTTCTCCTGGGTCTAAAACGTGGCGTAATACATTATGGTTTTGTGTGCACTATAATAATTATGTTGTAGTGAAAGTACCATCAGCAAAGAGCGTTAAGTATTTCAAACATTAAAACATTTCTACACAATATTTAATATGCTATTAATTCTACTTGGTTTATTATTTGAATACTGGACTGAACTATAAATATCTGAGAAAGAGCGTGTTTATCTACAAAATTTCAGTAATATACATTTTAGCAGCGTAATTAACAATATAAAGTAAAAGACGGCACGTTTTCTTCTTCTTGAACCAGTCTGATTATTTAAAAACATTAGTAAAAGTTAACATTTTTACCATTCAGTGTATGAACACTTATGAAAATAGTGTAGTTATAGTGTATTTATGAAAATAGAATGCGATTATTCAAAAATAGATTTAAGTAATGATATTATCAACGAAGGTTCTAGCACAATCACAGTAAATGCATTGTGGGGTCACTAGGAACCGCAAATAATGGCTTAGAGGTGCATGCAATTTTAATAAATTATTCGCGTAAGCGACCGACGACGACGAAGCGTGACGAAATGCCATTCAAAACATCGAATCCGTCATTACGGTAATGGTGCCTAATACTTATCCATACTGTTATTGCAGATTTTGCAATCCAAGACAAACAGAGGAAGTGCCAATTTGAGTATACATCTCATGCTCATGCTCAAAATGGCTATTACTGACACGAACGGAAATCAAGCATTTGAATTATAATATTTTTCTTAGAATACTGATAGTCAGCCTTATTGCTTGCGTATAGAGATTTATCTGGAAAAAAATCTACCCTTGAAGGTCGAAGAATTAGAAATCAAATGTTGTAATTCAAATCGAGTGTTATATACTAATGTTTATATTTGGCGAATACTCACATTGAACGATCCTTTAAAGGATGGAATCTAATGAACGAAATTAATTAAAATTGTATTCTAAGACAAAAAAAACTATTTTCAAGTGTTTTTATTTCTACCTTGGTTTACTTTGTCCTCAGTTGCGCCACAAATTTAGGCACTGGTAAATTGAAGAGAATGAATGACGGTAAAGTCCGACTATGCTAAGTTTCTTAGATTTCGATAGCACAGAATGGGAAGGTGTTAAGAAACGTCATAATTTCAAAGATTTAAACGTTTAAAATAACACTTTAAAGTTTGACACTTCATTTCCTTGAAAAAGATTACGTTTACAATCGTACAGAATAGTACACATACGATGTATCGATGTATACTATAGGTGTCTATAGTAAAGATATGTCGTTTAAATGGATACAGTGAGTTTTAAACGCCAGAAAAGTGTTGGTCTATACAGGATGTAAGTCATGGAATCCGGAATAACCGGTAAGTTGGGATGCTTAAAGGTCTCAAGGGTTTAATATCGATTAATCATGGCCCTGGCCCCTCAAATGTTCATGAGCATCGTACTTATACTTCTATTTTTCTCTCGGTAACTTAAATGGTATTATAACTTGGGTGTGTTAACCTAGATTTCGATAATGATTATTTCCTTTAAGTTAATTGCAAGGTTGATAATGCGAAGTTGAGCCTGATCAAATACTGTAAAGTGTGAGATAATTCGGCTACATATTTTACAGTTTTGTAGCGCCCTGTTCATTTTTATTAAGGAATCACTTTTACTACAAAAGCTTGCTGCAATTGCTAAAACTACTATGCTGACTTTATGTCGATATGTAGTTGTTACGACTTTTTTTACCGTTGTGATATTACCAGTGATAGCTATTTTGACATCATATTGTTAAACCTGAACATGGTTAAGACGATAGAAAATTTCCGTCTATAATCAGAAGTATAAGTCCGTAAAAGTATTAGCTTATTTAAACTTTCACGATTTTCACACATTATATATTTACTAAAACGGGGCTTAACGGGGGCAACGTCGCCCTTGAAACGTCGGAGGTTTGTTTTCAAAATCTATACACGATTAAGCCCCGTTTTAGTAAATATATAAAGTATTAGCTTGCTGTATTGTCTCTATTGAGTTCTTTTTGAACGCGTGTATACATATATAGTATTTGTATTGCATTGTAGATATCTCTTGTGCCCCATGGCTGATCCATAATTAGGCCTACCTACTACCACGAAAATCGAAGATCGAAAATTTGTATATTCCCCTCTGTCACTATCAGATAGACTTTTTACAACAATCTTTTTTTTCTGTTCCGTGTCACTCTATGTCTTGCATATTCGAGGGATTAAGAAGTTATTTCGTCAATGCCAATTTTCGATGTTCGTAGTGTTCTTATCATTTACGATGCGAGACGAGACGTTTATAAATTCTTGGCTGTGAAGCGACTGGTCAGTCTAAGAGGACATGTCGAACCCGGAGAAAGGCGTGAGTGTACATATATGCGAATGAGTAGCTATGTATGCACGAAAGCTTGCTTGCACTGACCGTATGTACACTATGTACCTACTCACAGTCACGTAGTAGGCGAGGTTCCGGGGCTATCATTTAAAATTACTATCTCATTTTACTTGTTTTTTTTTTACTGCCGTACAGATCGACTTTCATTATAACACCAACCGCGAAATCGTTAAGTACCTAATTTGTAGGTAGATTTAAATGTTCAATGAAGAAAAGGTCGAATTGTTCATAGTATTGTAGCACATTCCTTAAAAGCTTACCCTAAAAGCCGGATTTACAATTCATGGCGTATTTACTAAATAGGAAGTTTTTTACACTGTTTATAATAAGTGCCTTTAAACTTCTTAAGAGATTTCCTGTCGAAACCTATAAGGAGGTTCTTTTGAGGTGAAAGACTAGGTACCTATTACCTATTCAGATTCATTTTGAGCACTAAAAGCAAAATTGCAGTGAATGAATAAATGACTACACGCAACACAGCATCTAGGCCTATACGGTGTTTGTGTAACATGATTTTTAAACTATAAACCTCATGAATCTGTTTGGTCAATATGCTAGTTGAATTTGCGATCGCTTTAAAAAAAATACAGTAATATCAACATTTCACATTACAAGACTGCCCATACCTATCTACACCTGCAGATATTCCTCAATCGATTTAGGACTTTTATTGTGTTACAAATAAATAAACAAAAAATGTCTGCTGGATTTTAGGATGTTAATGAAGTTAAGCAAATACTCGCAGCTCGATGATAGGTAATATAACACGAATTTATTAAAGAAGCGAAATTAGTGGCGTTTCCTAATATCCCTATTAGTAAGTAAATAACATAAGTGCGTAGTAATAATATGGTACAATTACGGAATTGGGCAATCATTGTTATTTTAATGAGATAAATGCATTTGCACATTTATGTGGAAAAACTAAGTAACTAAACCTTTACTCTTGCGTATTCACAATACGAACATATTCGTATATTTATACCCTAATTGAACTTAGCCACGTTAAATAAAAAGATTTTTAACATTAACTTGCAATTTGGTAACTTAATTATTTCTATTTTGTATAAAATCTGAGGACTTCATAAGTGTCGGTAAATTGCAACAACCTTATGTTGTGGCTCATGTGAATGTAGCTGCTTTTGTGCCTTGAATCTTTATGCAATTGCATTGTTACAAAACCAAATTGCTTGATGTTAAATGTCATCGTTATGTCTATTACTATGATCTACCTACAGGATAGTACACAGTAGAGAAGATGTCAATGTGTCCAGGTTGAGCCACAAGAGTCTATGCAAGATTTGAGTTAAACGGTTTGTATTTTATAAAATTATGTTGACAGCTTTTGCAAATGGACCTGTAAATATATGGTGGGGTTAAGTCTAGTTCTTAGAACAGCTGACTGGTATATATGAAAAAAATTGTATCACCTACCTGGCACCCATAGTTACATCCAATAATTAAAGACCGGAACTAAAACCGTGAGAGCAACCTTTCGATTGAAACCAAATTTATCGCATGCCACTATCCAATATTCACTTTCTTTTCACCAAATTTCTATGCGATCACTTTTAAAACCGTTTAAAAAAGTCTTATTAGAATTTTGAAAATGATACTGGCTAGAAAAAGTTGAGTTTTATTTTTAATGGTTTTTAATTCCGAATGCGTCGATAGAAAGTTCGAGTGTTCCGGAGAGCGCGTGCGCGGTCGCGCTTTGGTCCAATGCGAGTGCCGCCGGCCGGCACAGATACCAATAGAGAGTTGTCCGTCGATTATTTATTCTGAGTTTGATTTTGGAATCACCTGGCAGGTCTCACGTAGGCTTGTCTTGTTCCGTGCCCGTAAGGTGCCAACTATACTGAAGACTGTTGAAACAAAGCCGAATAAGCCGATGCAAGTTGACCTTAGTTTGCTTATGCCAGTATAGGTACGAGTAGTTTGGCCAGGATGTAATTCGTGTATACCTAATCACTAATCAGAGGGAATCATAATGTATCGAATTGATGTATTGTATATTGTATACCTAACACTACATTAATTCGCTAGTACCTACTACCATCACCCCGAAAAGAGTAATAGATATACTTTTATTTTCATTAGCCAGCCCGACTGTAATTTCTACTACACATAATTTGATGTCTAGTTATACGATTTACGTGTACGAGTATCAACCAATTTTTTTTATGTGCTGCTTTCTTATTTTTGTTGAATTAGATGCTATTTTTTTATGCTACGACGGTGACAAACAAGCATACGGCCCGCCTGATTTCCTTATATTAATAAGTTGTATCCAATCATCGATTTATATATTTTATTAACTATGTATATATAACTATTAATATATACATATAATCTTACCCACTAGCAAACAATATCACTTTTAAATCCTTCATTTTCTCAACTATTTCGTTTTTGCATACTTATTTTTTTGTATATACTAAATTACCCTCCGCCCTTGGGCTCTACAGAAGACTAGCGCCATGGCATCTATGATGCTGAGTGGCGTCCAATTGCAGCCACTAGTACTACGACGGCACCAATATAATAATTAAATCGGTTTTAGTGTATTTAGCATGACTTAGTTAGTTTAAGTTTCTTTAGTTTTGCTGCTGTATGGAGTATGGTATAATGCAATAAATATTTTGGCTGGCTTAAAATGTTCTAAATGGCCTAACTAAACTATCACCTACTTTCGGCTTTGCATGCTGTTACTGTTGCACCATTACCAAACACCCTGTATCAGGAAATACGTAGCAGCTATAGTCTCCCTTTTGTGGGAATGCAAATTAATAAATAAAAAATCTACCTACTGTCAGACTGTGATTGGGAAGGAAGAAAATTTTGCCTTATAGAAAAGTGAATTTGATAGTTCATGACATTGATCATCGTGGCACTGAAAGAGAAGAAAAAAAAACTATTCTTTACCTGTCTGCGGCGAAGTCTACAAGGAAGGTTATGGGTTAAACTAATCTATATCTGTATGTATGTATGTATGTATGTCCGATCCTGTGAAGCCTTAAACCAATAAGTTAACTAAAAATTATAGCATTCGGAACTTTTTAAAATTGCGCAGATGGTTGGATTTAAGTTTCGTGCCTCTTTCAATAATTATAACCCCCTTTCGGTTAATCCTAGGGCCAACTCTTGGCGCTAGGATTGATAAGGCAAACTATGAGCAATAATCGAAGTATTATCTACCACGCATATCTTGGTTTTAATCAAATAACAGATGGAAACGAGATACAAGCAACAAAAAAGCAACGCAAACAAGAGCGTTATATGCGCATAGCCGACCAACATTAAATAAAACTTATTGTATACTCGGCAGATGGCAGCACTTCTGTACATCAATTATGTGCGAAGGTTACACAATTCGTTAAATTACTACATTTGCTTTCTATTAAAAATTAAGAATAGTGATGATGATGACATTACTGATCATAGGGATCATACTGTTTACAATTACGTGTTTTATTTCTAGTAAATAAGAAGAATAGCGTGTTGCAAAATAAACTTACATAATAATGTTGGTTTCCTGCAATGCAATATATTGCGGAAGCCTTTGGGCCGAACAATGAGACAAAGTTTATATTTACCATTATAATATGTTAAATTCACTGTTATATTCTAAAGTACTCATCGCTGTCCAGGAGGAACAAGCAGACTTATCAAGTCTGGTCTGCGATCTCGAATCGTGTTTTTTTTAGTTACTCTACTATCTGACGGCAGAGGGCGCCACATGTCTTTATTAGTTGCATTCTTTTACAATCAGTGTTTTATGTCTACTGACTATTAATTATCTAAAACGGAATAGTGTTTTCTTACTAATATGTATTTACTATTTAATGATATTTTGTTTTGATATGTTAATTTAAACACGTTATCAAGGATTCAGGATAAATTGTGCGTGCGTAACAATAGATGGCGTGACTAAACTTGTTAGCTGTTAACTTATTCATCAATTGTTATTTCGAATTAAGTATAATTAAATAAGTACCTTTTTAAGATTCCGTACGAAAATGATAAAAAGGAACCCTCATGGTGTGACTCAGTCTGTATGTCTGTCACATCGTTAAATATCTCGAGAACTCCTAAAGCTACCGATTTGAAATTTTGAATAGTTATAAACAAGGTTAACTGGGTTAAACAGACACATTGAGGGATGATTTATCATCAGCGATCGTACATTTTGTAGCAATTTCGGCGCAGCATTGTAGCGTTAAAAGCATCTGTATGCCATCTTAGATCTGCTGTAGAGTAGTTAAAGTGGGCTCACTGGTAATGTTTTGTATATTAGAATATTGTAGTACACAAATACAAACAAATGCATTTTATATACCTTAATCAACTAAAATTCATAAATCAAATGAATAATTGCACATAATTTGTGCATGTGCCGCCACCTGGCGTCGAGTAGTTCAACATGTAATGTAATGTAGTTGTTGCGTGCGTTTGATCGTCAGTTAGATCGCTTTGGTTTCGCGCTGTAATGGTAGATGGCGCTAGTCGCTTACTGCTTGCAATAAGAAGTACAGCGACTAGCGCCATCTACCATGGTGTGAAAAAGAAAAACGGTTTTTACTAGCTCATTTTCTATTCGGTAAATTACAATAAATGTGGAGGTCAAATTCGTCTCAAGCCAAGTAAAACTGAATGTTTTTTTTACTTAAATAAATAAATAAAATTAGTAATTTATCTTTATTTATTTGTTTATCCTCGATTCTCTATTACAAAAACGAAAAACGACAAAAAATACAGTGGGTGCCTATAAACACCGAACTTATTAAGTTAGGCATCGTCTTCGTCTTCTCACATGTGTTCCAAATAAACAGACATAATCTATTTTAAAAATATTATTTTTTTAAATACTGAAGCGACTGAGTCCAGTTACCGCGAATTGCCGGGCATTGCCCGTACGTATAGGTCCGCTTTGACAACTAATCCCAAGATTTGGCGTAGGGGCTAGTTTTTGCGAAAGCGACTGCCATCTGACCTTACAACCCAGAGGGTAAACTAGTCCCTTATCGAGATTAGTCCGGTTTCCTCCATAGACATAGAAAATAAATAGACGTAGTGTCACTAAGAAGAAACTGTGATTCCATATTACGCCTTTCACCTTGTACCGACAAGAACGCACACATGCACAGACAAAACATTACGCTTGTCATCTGTCAGTGATAACGAAACCAACCGACAACAAACATCTCCGTGAAAATAATGTGAAAATGCCGATGTGCGTAGTTTTACATTGTAAAAACGCAACCGGTCACAAAAACAAGTCACATGGAATAATAACCTTTCATCGGTAAAATTATAATTGACACGTGTTTATGCAAAAAAATCGAATATTAACTTCATTACGCGTAGTGTGACCAGCAGCTTGAGTTTGGTTATATCCCGAAAGTCGCGTAATTGCTTGCTTCGTCTTGCGTATTTCATACTTATGGAAATAAATATGAAAATCCATGAAATGGTACCTGTCTTAATATATATATATACTCGTATATATTAAATTTTGTATTTGCATCTGTATTAAATTTTGGCCCTTCTTTTCCCTGGAATACGTTCCAAAGTGTATATTTATAGACGTGACTGTACTACTACTACCTACCCTACCTTCCACATGATCCCCAATCATCACTTGTCGCATGAATGTTGTTTCAACATTGTTTAGAAAGAGAATTACCTGCCTAACTGTAATCCGTATGAAATTGTTTACTATACCTATTAAAGTAACTTTTACTTGTAAATTATGTGTATATTACATATTTACGTGTAATTATTTATAAGCACAGAAATAATTTTCATCAAATAAATATTTAACTTTTCATTGAATCCCCGGTCATCAATTCGATTTGATTATATTCGGGAAAAAAAAATCACATGGTATCACTCGGCTGCACGCACACACTGATGCTGGTCACAACACGATGTATCCGAGTGTTCACTGTTGATACTCTATGGTTTCCTCACGATGTTTTCCTTCACCGAAAAGCGATTGGTATTTAAATATCAAATGATATTTCGTACATACTTTCCCCTACGGCCACCAACGCTGTAATTTAAAACATTAAACGGCCTCCTAGCCTAGTTGGTAGTGACCCTGCCTACGAAGCAGGAGGTCCCGGTTTCGAATCCTGGTCAGGGCATTTATTTGTGTGTTTATCACGAATATTTGTTCCTGAGTTATGGATGTTTTCTATGTATTTAAGTATTTATATGTATCTGTCTATTATATATATCGTCGCCTAGTACCCACAACACAAGCCTTATTGAGCTTACCGTGGGACTAGGTCGATTTGTGTAAGATTGTCCTATAATATTTATTTTTATTTATTTTATTAAAGGCTAGTTAATTTAAAAAAAGGATATACTTATACCGTGAAACCACGTTATCTTTTCATAGCAAATGAGGTGTCAAACTTTAAGTGTTATTTTAAACTTCAAAGTTATATGCAATTATGATGTTTACTTAACAGTTTCACAGTTTGTGCTATCAAAATCTAGAAAACTTAGCTTAGATTAGACGGACTCTACGAGTAGGTGACTTAGACGGACTGTGCCAAAAATGCAACATTGCACATCGTTTTACAAGGTTTTATTCAACCTGCAAAGTACTCGTAGTTCGTTCGTTAGTTTGTTTGTTTGGGTCAAATTTTGCAAGTTGAATTAGACCATCTTCCCATTATCCAATTAAACTGAAACTTCTTATTAATGTAAGTTGGGTGACAAAACGCGATTATAGTACCATCGAGCTGCTCTGATAATGAAGATCGGAGGTGGCTATAGGAACATTAGGAACTTTGTGATGAAACAACGCAACCCGCCCCGTTGTGTTTTGGTTAGAAATATTTCGATGAGTATATAAGTTGACAGTGGAATATAAAATTTCAGTAGGCCATAAAAGCTTCCCTCAAAAATTTATTTTTTGAAAAAGAACTTATTGTAAATATTGTACCTACCATTTGTCGTGTTTATTGTAGATATATAATTTTTTTACCCAAGAGGGTAAAAACACAGAAGACTGTGTTTTTATTTTTGAATGATTGAGTCACATTGAGTTTTTATGAAAGATTCCAGTGCCTATTATTTAAATTTCTGTCGTATAATTTTGTTTTTGACTTCGCATCCGATGAAGAGGCCTCGTGAACTGATAATTTCTGAATATGTAAACCGTTATGTTATCCTCATGTTCGTCGCTCGGGTATGCCAGCACCTGATTACTGTTTTATTACTTTTTACCGGCAAATTATCACATGAGATTGCGTGCGCCAAGTTCCTGCGCTTGCGTCGAGAAATCAGAGAAAGATCGATGCTCCGGCCCAATCGTTATGCAATCAATGTGGAAACACTACTACGCAGTTTGAACTTGCATATTAGAGTGCCAAAAATAGATGACCTACAAAAGCACCATTAGTGCCTTGTATCACATATTATATCTGTAATAAATTGTTAGTAAGAGCCGATATTTTCTGTTTGAACACTACGCTAAAAATATTTGACGCTCGGCCTCCCCCCCCCCCCTACAACGCTAGGGTGGCCTACGATTAGAAATCTATATCTATACATATAATAAAGTAGAGTAGGGTCAAAAATCTGTACGTTGAATAAAAAAAAAAAAACTATTGTTATGATTCTTCTTAGAATTGATAACAAAACACATTTCAATAATTTTTAGAATTTTCGTCTGGTTGTCTTTTAGTCTGTCTGCCTGTTTATTTCTTCGAGCATCACGTGGAAATGGTTCAATGGATTTAGATGCAACCTTCACTGGCACGTTAGGGATCTCCTGCCAGGCTAAAAAAACACGGACGAAGCCGCGGGCATCAGCTAGTATTATATAATACTGGCGGCGGCGTTTGCGCAGCCCTTGAGTCGGTACCTACCCAAGACAAAAGGCAATCGATTTGAGTTCGCGGCCTATGGACAGGCCTGCTAGTATGGCTGAACGACACCCCATTCTAGGGTGCAATTCGGTGTGTTTACAGTTCACACTCTTGGCTTTGAAATGTGCGGCTGGTTCGCATCCCATAACGATGGGTATGGATCTATTCAATCCGTTACCCGATTGTATGTGATTGACTTTGTGTCGAACTTACAAATAGTTAATACTACGGTGTCCCTGGCCTAGTCAGTTCGGTAGTGGGTGAAGATGAAGCTGAAGGCCACAGGTCCGTATACCTGTAATGGCATTTTTTTGTATTTTATTATTATTTGTGTAAGATTGTCCCAGAATATTTTAATATTTACTCGTAATATACATATTAATATTTTTGTTGTTGCTAACCAACCTAGCAATAACCAGATTAACACGTGACGACCTTCAGTTTTGTTTATAAAACAGACCGCACATATAAATCTGTTTAATCATATCTGGCACACTTCCGAACCTGTTATGTTATACCTATCATTATTCAATCAATCGTCAGTTGCATCATGTCAGATTTTGTGTAGGTATGGTAAAACCAGGTGTGTTCTACTCTCGATGGATATTGACCTAATTTAGGTATGGTAAAGGAATTTGATTTGTACTTGTTTGATAAGGAGTGACTGTTGATAAGGAGTTTGCACATACTGTATTTTCCGGAAATATTTTTTCCCACATCGCAATTCGCATTCGCATATCTACCCATTTTTTTCTCAATACCTAGCTTTTTTCCCCAGACAATATTCTCACCATTCGCAAAATTTCCCAATTTTATTTTATCTCTATAGCTTAATTATTTCTCTATGGGGTTTTTTAATCACTCGCAAAAATTTTCACTTTTGTTTTGTTGTTTGTACTTAGCAACGTTTACCAAAGACTTAATTCGATGGAGTCCCGTTATTGAATCTTTGTATATGGAAGGCGACTGCCACATGAATGAAATAATGAATGAATCGTAATGGCAAAATAACAAGGCAACGTAACAAGCTTCATACAAAATCATTGTTTTTATAAAACTATTTACACAAAAGCTGGCTGATGTCAAGCTCAATGCTTAGCCCTCCATAATAGTAGTTTATGCAACAGTGATATAATATGGGTTCTTATAAATTGAGGGTCGCCGTTACAAACCGAGGCGAAGCAGAGTTTTGTAATAATAGACCCGAGAGTTTTAAGAACCAATTATGAGCTGTTGCATACCCTAGTTTTACTACGACAGCTAAAATAGCGTAAAAACCAAAATATAGAAACGTGGCAGAATAGGGAATATGTTGTGCCCACTATAGAAATTAAAAAGAAACAACAACAGTGCTAATATATTGTATGAAAATCCATAGGAGCAGTGTTCTTATGGAATACCATAGACAACGTTATAATGAATACTTTTTAAATATCGCTGTCAGTCATCTAATTGACAGATAGAAGTGCTGGAGTAAAAAAAAATGCATAATACAATACAATATTTAATTTTGTACCATTCCTTATTTTATTAATTCCTTTATTTGAAAAATAACGGGTGCGGTGTAATGAATTAACATATGTCTTGACTTTATTTTCATTTATTTTTAATTTATTTATTAGGGATATAACTTATTTGGCTCAGGGACCCAAAGAGAGTCTTGGCTTCCAAAACGAGAGCACGCCATCCGCTCCGATCATGCGCAACATCTTGCCAGTTACTGATATAATATAACTAACAAAATATGTATAGTAAGTGTAACTTACCTACCTACCTACCTCTACCTACCTTAAATCTAAAATAGGTCCTTGAGGCATTGCACATACAATACAATACAATACAATACAAATACTCTTTATTGCACACCTCAAATGAAGCAAATACAGAGAATACAGCGATCAAAAGAAGAGGCAAACAACAGGCGGTCTTATCGCTAAAAAGCGATCTCTTCCAGACAACCTTTAGGTAGCGGAAACTAATAAAAAAAACAAAAGTCTGTAGGCGTTGCAAAAAATAGACAGAGAAGTGGAAATAGCACGGCCATTATAGTAGCAAACTAAATAAATAAAAAAAAAATAAACATACAAACATATAGGTACATAACATATATATAAATATATACATATTAATAAATATAAATATATACAGTACCAACCAAATAAGGAGGAAGCAGACAAAACTGTTACAGACGAGATAAGTAGTGTTGTTTAAGGAGCTTTTTAAATACGGGGACGCCTGCCACGGGGACGCCTGCCATCCGAACACCTGCAAGTCCCTGCGAGGGTGGCCGATATACACGGCAAATGACGAAAGAGGCCAACATTGGCCTCCGGAGGCGGTCCGGTAAAACGGACAAAGTGCTGGTGGTGCTGCAGAAGTTAAGCGCGAGCGTTCCGGCAGCCCACCGCTACAGCACACTGGCGGCAGATAGAGGGGTTTTTAGTGGGTACACCTGGGGTCTCATTAGCCCAACAGGGAGTCCCACATAACCGTTCCGGGTCCGTCCCCGCACCCGGACGGTATGCGTAACGCATTAACAAAAAAAAAAGGAGCTTTTTAAATGAGGTCGAGGATTGAGCGCACCTTACGTCAAGAGGAAAAGAGTTCCAAAGCCGAACCGCTTGAAAAGTGAAAGAACCGTTGTAAAACTTCGAAGAGGATGATGGGACAGAAAGCAGCAAATTTCGGGAGGACCTATCTGAACGGAGATAGCTGAACCGCGTGGGAGACATGGTCATACTTGCGTAACCCAAATATGAACCGAATGCATAGATTCTGGATACGCTCAAGTTTTTGGAAGAAAGTTCTGTAACCTTCTGAGCGAACCAACTGCAGCGAACATCTTCCTGCTAACTTCGCCCACCTGAGGTCCCCACGATAAAGTCCTATCCATAATGATACCTAGGTTTTTCACTTGATGTGAGTAGGGAATCAGCACACCGTCAAAATTAATAGGCACAAGACTATTGAAGTCAATTCTGTGAAGCAGTTTTGAGCTACCAACTATAGCTTGGGATTTAACTGGATTAACTTTAAGCCCAAAACTACGACTCCAATTTAAGATGCTCTCTAAATCACTGTTTAAAGTACACATACCTAGGATGCTGGCAGCATTTTCTCGTGGTATCGCAATGCTGATAGGTTGAGCGTGGAAGCCAGCAGCTCTTCGGTCACAAGTTGCATCAACCAGACGTTTCGCGATTTGTACAAAAAACTTGCGTGCCCTATAGACCTAGAGTTTCGACCCCAAATAGTACAAAATGTTACTCTCTGCCCAGGCTCTTACATGTATTACGTTTTAAAATTTCGGCACTTCAGCCGCTCCGGCCCGCTTATTGACTGTTATAATTATAAATTAATAAAAGAACATTATTTTTATTAAAGAAGCCGCCACATAGAGGTTACCTAGTCACCGACTGCTGCCTGAACGATAACTGTCTAGCAATAGCCTGAGTTTTAGAGGACGCGACACTGTATATTGTCAGTCATCGTTTTATCCATTTATGATACCTATAAAAGAGTAACTACATTTTCGTTTTCTCTTCGGCCAACGCATCACACGATTAGATGCTTCCTGACTATACGTTCCGGAATGTCCGCGTTTCTTTACATATCAACAGTATCTGCAGATCGTTTTACCCACGCAGCTCACGCAATGCGTAAACGTGTAATTATCTATTACGTTTTGGATATTACCTTGATTATTTATGAGATTTTCTGTTTGATTTCAGGTAAAATTCATATCTACGTCCTACAAAACGATGAGTGATTTGGTTTGGTATGTAATTACAAAGTACATAAGTACATATTAATTGTTTGTAGTATCAATGTAATCTAACACTTTACAATTATAAGGCGCGCTTCTAGTTGAAAACAACCTGTGAAGATTATGTTATGTAGTGGTAGTGGTTAGGGCATCTGCCGCAAATGCAGGAGGTCGCTTATTCGATCCCAGCCCTGGGCCCCGGCGCCCTGGTCGCTTTTTCTGTAGTATATGATATCTCTTTCAATTTATAATCTAACACTATAGTTCGGCCCGAACGTGAACATGCCACTCCTGTATCTCGGCTCGAAAACCCCTTGACCGTTTTGTTTCATATTCCAAGTGAAAAATTATATTTATATTATATCATAACCACCTGCTAAATTTTACGACGACGATCCGATCACCGGTTCTTGAGTTATCGTCGAACAATCATACAAATTGATCCAATACACTCGGAGAACCTCGATCAATTAACAAATGGTAATAAGCACTGAAATAAAATAAGAAAATGTCCAAATTACCTGTTCTTTGATACTGTGTCGTTGCGTTATCTGTCGGTATCTAAAAAACGTAAATGTTTTGTATTAGGTACTTTTAATATTTAACTTCTTGATAGTCACAGCACAGGGGCTTATAGATCGTATTTTATATACTAAATTATCTGTCATTCCTCAGCCTTCTATAATGCGTCCATAAACCGCATATAAATAGATAGACTGCACTTTTCGTCTAACTGACTTGTTTTTATTTTTATGTTTAAGGTATTTTTGATTTAATTAATTTATGTTATTTTTAATTTTAGTTTAAATTAGTTATTATGTTATGGATTATATTATCTGAAATAAAATGAAATAATAATAATAATAATAAAGATCCTTATAATAATAAACTTTTTGTAACAACAAAATTCTTATCTGTGAAAATGCTATTATAGCTACATAATATTTATTATCGCCTTAGATAATATTATGACATTCAAATTTCGAACATCTCTGAAAAACAAGGAAGTTGGATTTGCCATCTATCAATCTCTGAATTAAAAAAAATATATATCAAACATTTTATACCAGAAAAGTTTTTATGTAAGTTAAAAGCAGGTATGCCTGGCATCCCGGAATCGCGGTTTCGAGTAAGATGAACGATACTCTCTATCGGTGAATTCGGTGAACAAACATATACATACAAACACAAAATTGTACCAGTAGACTCGGAGAGTTTATTTTACTAACTTAATTTTCAGTGCATGTGCTGAGATATTTTTGCTCTCCGCGCAATGTTACGCATTTCGTGCCATATCCAATTACGCTCAATTTGGTATTGAAAGTTAATTTGTCAATTTGCGAAGTCAGAAATATCTTTACTATTTTGCACTTTATCTCAATGCAATAAAGCGAAATATGCATCTGTGTTTTTGATAAAATTGTTCGTTAATTGTGTACGCTTGCGGTCCGCGATAGGCGATATTCATAGCCAGTCACGTTATACTCTGTGACTGTTTTATTTTTTCACAGTGAATGTATACACACATATGTAGGTACAGATTATTTGAATTAAATTTAATTTTTATTTATTTTCAGACACCAATGGCCCGTTTCTTGAAAGTCTCTGTTTATCTTCTTTTGTTAGAAAGGGACTTCCGCTTGTATTAATTACAAATTAGCTTTCGAGAAACGGGCCACAAGTTGTCCATAATTCGCTCAATGAAACACATGACATGGCTAGCATAGTAGTCATTTTAATTTTAGTACACATAAACAGTACCTACTGTACGTGTTTAGTTATAGTTGCAATAGTGTTTGGCTTGTACAAAAAAAACATGTGATAATTACTAATTACCTCTACTCATTAAAACTTACGAGTTTTAGTGAACATTGCCTCACATTTTTGAGAATTTAGAAATTATTGTAGTTATATAATTTAGTAGGTCTGGTCTAGATTTGTATAGTAGCTACATTTAATTTATAAGTAGGTATCTATTTTAATAAGAGCTGCTTATAAAATAGGTAGGTAGGTACAGTCAACCAATTGCTTTAATCCTTGAATAGGCAGCCATTAGCTAGAATTGGAAATGCACCCGCCAACCTGACGTCAGAATGGCGGGCGTCATTAATTTCTTAAATATCTTTGGAGTTTAAAGAGCACATTGCTCGAATTTTGGCGCACATTTGGCACATTGCTAGCACTAGCACTAACTCCTGACGTATACCGCAGCTCTATTTCTTGATGTACCCGCCATCCTGACGATCACGAACCGTACACTGAGCATGGCCCATTTTTTAGGGTTCCGTAGCCAAAATGGCAAAAACGGAACCCTTATAGTTTCGTCATGTCCGTCTGTCCGTCTGTCCGTCTGTCCGTCTGTCCGTCTGTCACAGCCGATTTACTCGGAAACTATAAGTACTACAGTGATGAAATTTGATGGGAATATGTGTTGTATGAACCGCTACAAAATTATGACACTAAATAGTAAAAAAAAGAATTGGGGGTGGGGCCCCCCATACATGTAACTGAGGGATGAAAATTTTTTTTTCGATGTACATACCCGTGTGGGGTATCAATGGAAAGGTCTTTTAAAATGATATAAAGTTTTCTAAAAAACATTTTTCTTAAAGTGAACGGTTTTTGAGATATCAGCTCTCAAAGTCGTAAAAAGTATGTCCCCCCCCCTCTATTTTTATAACTACGGGGTATAAAATTCTAAAAAAAATAGAGGTGATGCATGCTAATTAACTCTTTCAACGATTTTTGGTTTGATCAAAGTATCTCTTATAGTTTTTGAGATAGGTTGATTTAACTGTAATTTTGGTTAAGTTATTGTGCTTACACTGAAAACGATGGCTGAACCTTATAAGTTTAGGCTCCATTCACCAGGTGTATAAATTGACATAATAAGTTTATTATATTTGCTGCTACGGAACCCTTTGTGCGCGAGCCCGACTCGCACTTGGCCGGTTTTTTTTTAAATATATCTACACTTTTAATTAAAACCGGCATCGGAATAATTATATTTTATAGACTCGGAAGCCCTAATCCCTTTTGAAACGAGACTAATGTATGAATTATTAATTTTAATTAACTTTTTTACATAAGTATGAATTTGATTATTCAACATAATTGAGTCCGACTTAGGTATTAATAGAAAAAACGATTCTGCAGATAATTAATTCGTATCATTATCTAATTTGAAGAAAAGACTTCTGTTAGTTACACAATATAAATCTTTGTGTTTTAATATTTAAGGATACCGTCTCTACACATATTAATATTAACCAATACGCCGATATTTAAAAAATTGCCTTTGGGTGGGGCTCCTGCTTATGTGTCATTTGCCTATCGGGTATCTGAAGATAACAGATAACGAACCTAACCTACTTATTCTACGCCGAGCAGGCGTTCGATCACTTCCTTTATTATGTAACGTGCCTCATTTTGCGACTGATTGCTCGTTTTCATATTATACGTATATGGCATTTGCGTTTAAGAACGGACAAAATGGTTGTCATTTCATCTTCTTGGAATGAGAACGCGAGAACCACGGTAATTGGCGATAAAATCCGAACACATATTATTATTATTAGACAAGCTGATTGATTTTAGATGATTTTAGATGTTCTTGGTAGGCCCGCAAATATTAATTCCGCTAAAATCTAAATAGAGTCGAGTCAACTGTAGCTGCCCGTTCGTTCGTGAACTTTGCTGAATGAGTTTGCAAAGCAGTAACTTCGTTACGTACAGTTATGTTAAATGCATGGGAATTGTATTGAATATCCGAGGGCAAAGTTAAAGTTAATAACAGTAACGTTACAGTAATGGAAATAACAGTAATTATAGATCCCTGCGAACTCGTTCCTATTGTGTCCCGTATAATCTTGCTGAGAACCGATGGAATAGTAGCGGCTCTATTGATTATTAGCTCTGAGATGACTGAGATTCACAGCTATATTCGGCCAATACTTTCGGGCAATTCGTCAGATCTCCATAGTGGGTATGTCCGCCGGGCATCCGCCAGACAAATTTCCCATACATTTATTGGCAGATCTGGCAGATATTCCCGAACGTATATGGCCAGCTATAGGCTAATCCCTTAAATGCGGGGGCAGCGGTATTTCATTACACCAATTATATGTTTAAAGAGGGTTTCTTTAAAAACTGCAAACCGTATAGGTTTTTAATTCCGTTATTGTACTTGCGAAAGAGATGGTCCACTTTAAGTTTCTTTCTTAACAGAGTGGCTCTATGGAACTCGGTTTACAACTGGTTAACTTAGATACTGACCATGTGTTGTTGCTCTTCGACTAAGTCGAGCCCCAATTTGTCGGTCAAGTCTAATAAGTTTTTATATAATCTCGAAAGTAGGTTTTAAGTAGGTAGGTAGTCATGTTATCTCGCAATATTGTTACATTTTAGTTACACATCTAATAAAATGTAGTGTCTTGTCTTGAAAAACAAAACAAACAAAGACATATTTAAAAACAGAAGAGAAAGAGGCAGAGGAAATTGAATTAGTTTTTCAATACAGTTGCTCAAAATTCTATAGCTATCATAACATTTTCACAGATAAGAAAGTTGTTGTAACAAAAAAGTTTAATATTATGTGGGTTATTTATATGCGGTTTTTGAACGCATTATAGAGGGTTAATGATATGTGGGTATATAAAGAAGAAAAGTTAAACATTTATTTTAAAGATGTTATAAAAGTTTTACGGAATTTATAAAAAGCTTTCAAATTCGTTTTTATGTATTTTAATTTTTTCGCATCTGTATTGAAAAACGTCGTTTGATACACGTGCAGATATGTCATTTTCATACTTTCCGCACTAGCATCGAAATGTACTAATTTCAGCCTAGTGAAAAAGAACGTGTTGCGTAAAGAAATGAAGAAGCTGGCTCAAGAAAGAGATCATTCAATACTTCAGCGACAGTAGCAGTCTTGAGTGGTGATAATAATGATGATGATGGAAAAAAATGGAAATTATGAGCTGTATTATCTTGGCAGTTTTGTTTGACACTTTTTAATTTCGACAAACCGTTTACTTACATTGCCTTAATTCACGCGTTTAACATGTAAGAGCAAAAGCATTATAAGAGTTATTTAAGGGTGTTGGTTAAGAATGGACCCCTTAGAAAGGCAAGCGTACAGACGTCTAGACTATAGGAACTTATAAACTTATAAGGTTGTCCTAAAGATGTATACAAGACCTACTCGTAAAACATGTATAAGGTCATTATCTTACAGATGCAATTTGTAAGACTGTATACTCTTAAAAAAGATCCATTCCTTTAAAGGCTTCTTACAAGAGCATTTGTTCTTTATACTATCTTCGGTAAAGACAGGATCAGGGCACTGCTCTTACTGAAGCATGTTATATGGCTGCAGAAAATCAACACAAAGGTAAGTGTATTTGTTCTTGACTAAAATATATTAAAGAGTAGAAGCTCTATTGTGGACTTCCCTAAGAATTAATAAGCTTATAAATGCTCTGATGCAGAATACTGTGAGACTGAAGGCTTAAATTACAAAAATGGCGAAATTTTCTTTGATTTTATTAATAAATATTATTTCCAAATGCATCGCAGAAATGGCCCGAGCACGCAATGTTACTTTTATTACAATTCATTCGAATAAATGTATTCCGCACTTGGTTTAACATTACTATAGTAAAGACACGAGTAACATATATGATATATAAATTATCGTAAATGAAGCACAAAAAAATAATACATTTCGATACTTACATTTTTAAAACGTTTTTTTACCACCAAGCACAAGATTTCTTAAAATTTTCGACGACATAATATACTCTTACACTAGTATCACAAAGAGGCAAATAAGGCGATACGCTCTTAATGCGGCTCTACTGAGGCTACACAAAAAGCTTTTGCCCTTTACACCATGCCAGTGTAAGATACTTGTAAGGCTATTTGGATTTAAAACAGCAATTGAAAGAGTACTGTAAGATTAAAATTGATCTTCATAAGACCGTGTTACAATAACAGTAAGAGCAATCGCTCTTATAAACTGCGCCCAATTCGACACTTACCAACGTATACAAGTGTACACTAAGAATATCGAAAACACGGTCTTAGGATAGGTACTTCAAAGATCAAATTTTGCTAGTTGGGGTACTATTACTACTAAGTAGTACGTATGAGCGTAACATATACAATTATTATCAATATGTGTATGACTGGTTAACCATCCGTGAGTTTACGCATGTAAAAGTGTACCGGTGTTACACGCGTTGCACAACTGGGCTAATAAAGATTAATGGGATATCATTAGCTTTAAGTCTGGTAGCCGTTCTGCTCGTAATCCTGTGATGTTGGGAGGTTTTGTGAGGTAATGTTTAGTAATAGTGGTAATTTTTACCCTGTTTTAGATATTTGCAGTGGTATAAGTCCTAGCTGACTGACGCTAGCATCTGTGCTAGCGTCAATCGGTTGCATCACTTGCATCTAGTGATGATGCTTGTAAAACGAGTAAACTCTCAGTAACATTACCGGTCTCGTTTCTAAAAGTCAACAATTTAAAATTTAGAACTCCAATATGTTTTGTGAATTTTCGAATGATACCGAAAATATACTAGGATTTTGGAACACAATTTAGAATTTCATATTGGGACAGCCATATAGTTATCGATTTCAACTGTTTTGTCTCAAACATAGAAATATAAGTTAGTGACCGCCGAGTGTAAAATCGTTCGGTCCCTTGTTTTGGTATCTTAACTTACGTTGGAATTTTTCAAAATATTTCCTGATTATTACTCTCATTTTTGGAAGAATTAATTTCTAGCAGTTGCATAGCCAGAAATCTAGCGCCTTGTCGAGTTTTTAAAATGTTTTAAGTTTTATGATTTGACTAAACTAGGATACCCAAAATGAGTCTCTATTACACCTGGCACAGCAGCTCTATTTGTCCAAATATGATTAATAGTAGTTTATACATGTTTGGTTAAATACATAATTGTAAAAAATATAATAATGAATGACAAAGAAGAGTATAAATAGTTTAATCGTACAGTTTATTCTGTTGCGCGAATTTTACTTTACTTCCGTTCAGTCGGCACAACTTTTGAATACCTAAATGCAATTTTACGCAAAATTATATGCAATAAACGCGTTGCAGGTTTCTCGAAAGAAACACTCAGCAGTGAAGATTTTAATGTCTGCATTAACATCTACAGAAATATGTTGTGTATTAATGTTACGTTCGATAAACGACTATTGCTTCACGCATAATATAATCAGTGGGTAAGTAGGTAGGTATACTCAGTAGGTAAGTAGGTATACGTACGAAATGACGCTGGAAATGTTCATTATGACATCGAAGTATTTAGTCTAACTGAAAATTGTATGTTACCTATACACGAGTTATATATATATAATAATGCACATATCATCCGCGTAGTTACTAGTGCAATTAACTTATTCGGATGTTCCGTGTTATTCTATAAATATGTTATGAACAGAAATGCATCTGTTGCTCAGTTTTATCAATCTTGGTGAACTTCAGCTATTTTGCTTTTAGTTTAGGCCATTTTCATAAGCCGAATATCTGTTACATATGACATATGTTCGTAGCGTCCATATCTATGTATTTTTGCTTTGGCACGTGCCGAAGGTGGTAACTGGCGGCTTTCATACTATACTATAGGCACTAGTTATGTCACTGCTCTGCATTGTTGTTGGATCCCTTATACTCTCGTAATAAGGTATTGTTTTGATCTTAATGCAAACAACTATGACCGACATCTGATGCGCACGCGCTCGGCCTGACGATAAAGCGAACAATTTACGGCAACGAAAGTGAATCATTGCAAAAGGGGTTATGTTCCGGGGTAACCGCAACGCAACAATACTCAGTTTTGCCTCTCTGTTGCACTCGTTATTCCAAATGTATGTGCGATAGAGGCAAAACTTCAGTTTGAGGCATGCCCCCAGGGCTACTGTTTGTTATGCTTCCACTTAACCCAGAATAGGTACAAAGGCATTAAGCAAGTATGAGTAGGTAAAAGTGTGAGTCAGACTCGCACCACCACGGTTCCGTTTTTTGCAATGTTTATATTTTTCTTTTATGATTTAACTGTATAACTTTTGTTTTACGTTTTGTTATTAAGTACCTACCTAGTAGTATTTGTTATGAAGTAGAGTTTTAAGTTTCTATTTTTGACCATTTTAGAGATACAAAAAAAACAATAAGATATATTTTTTACTTTTTTATTTAATTTGTAGTCGTTTCGGCAATAACAATACACATTCTCTGTGTTAATTTGAATTGTCTACCTGTTACCGTTCTTGAGTTACAGCCTGCTGATAGACGGACTGACAGCAGAGCCGTTGTAAAAGAACGTCGACCGTATGCTCAAAGGGCGTAAGGAAAAATGCTCATTTCTGACATCTAATAGTCGCTAGGGATTTATGTGGTGAGAGATAAAACAGAGTAGGTAATAGTTATTTATCCGCACTTGGTTAGCTATATTGGTAATATCTAAGTACCAGGAACACTACGACGCTTTTTGACCTTGAGTTTTGAATGGTGTCTTTAAGGTAACTTACATTTGGATAAGATTTGTGATCGTATGTAGTTTTTGTTTTTCTCGCGATAGTGAGATGAAAAATGTTGTATTACACTCGGCGGCAAAGTTTGTTCAACTCTCGTGCTCAAGATTCCAGTTTTTGAACAACTTTCTACACTAGCAGCTCATTTTTGAAATTTTTCGCTTGCTCGTGTCTGAATATAAGTCCCAAAGTTAAACAACAACTTTGCCCCCTAGTTTAATAAATAAATATTGTCCATTGCACCTTTTGATCGTACTGTAGACGAGAGGCTTTTGTTTGTCCCACTTCAATGCGGAACCCTAAATCGCCACTACTATCGCCTAATTGCAGCGCAATTTTCGTAATCAGGAAGTTGCTTCTAGTCGAGTGCGTTCAGCGTACCTAGTTATTAAATAGCATTAATTTTAATTGGGTTTGCTACGTGTTAAATGTAACGTGCCATTTTGAATCAGCGTGACGATCAGATGCGTTCTGAAGGAGTTAGTCTTGCACAACTGCCGTTGTTTGTTAATGAATTTTTCTCATTGTTTTTGTATTTATCTATTACACAGATCTGGTACCCTAATCAGCATATTTAATTGAAAGTTTTTTTATTTCGTTTACTTATGCACTTCTTGACTTTTGGGAGTGACCGATTTTGGTAACAAATATAAAATAGCAAAACTAAAAAATCGGAATCCTAGAGCTCCTATAACTTGAAATTTACAGAACGTTAGGAGGGATTTTGCAAAATTAAACTCCTAGGGGTTAAACACATCCCAAGCTAATGAACTCGTGGGAAATTCCTTCATCATTTAAATTCCTTCTTCAATTACGTACCTACCTAAATAACTAAATGTAAGTGTAAGTGTTTGTTCCATCATCTATATTTTTAAATAAGGTATTTTACGGAACTTTGCAATACATTCAAGTACATTCATACTTTATTTAAGCATGGATACATTGTATAGTTAAACTTTTTAGACTATCATCAAATTTGCAAAGTCCTATTTGTAGGCATTTGTATGGGGGAAAAAACGTTACCCTTAATTATCTGGCCACGACTGTATATTATATTAAGTAAACCTGAGAAAAGCAGGTTAAGTACTTATAATTCTGTGAAACTTGATCTATTCTAAATATATAATACCCAAACAAAAGCACATTCGATATAATTGATTACCTAGTCGCTTACTTTGGGGTTACTTAACATGCAAAATTTATGTATTCTTCGTTGCACCACATATAACTAATTTATACTCTGTCTCTAACTCGATCGCTCTGTGAATAGGAAACTGCGGGAAATTCAAATTTTATGGGTGGTCAGCACTTACCCATAGGTACACAACAACAACTTAAATGATGCAAAATCCATACTTTTTCTGTAGTCTAAAGGCGAACTGTCAAATTTTTGTGGGTGACGGGATATCAGTTTTGCGACTTAAAAATATAACTGCCAACCAAATCCGTTTTAATACCTCCGAAATAATGCAAGTGGCTCTTTCAAAATTCCTTCATGCCACTTCTCCCCTATGTATTAAACTGTTTCCTTTTATTTGTTCCTGTTCATTATTTTCATTAAACATTTTAAGTTTTACATCTAAATATGAACTACCGCTGTATATAGAAAATTAGAAGAAGAATTAGAAATTGAATTAGAAAATAACCTTATTGAAACTTCTCGAAATTTGTAAAATACCTACCTAGATGGTGGAAAGAAAAGAAGATGAGACCGGCCCGTGGTGTCTTTCTCCACACACTAAAGAATATGTCACTGACAGCTGGATGTTTCACACATGCCAAAATTATATATTTCTTTCATAGTCCAACCACAAGTGGTGCCTCCGATGACGTCGTGATGGCCGGTATTGTCATGAGGATGGCCATGGTCATTGTTGTTTTTATGTATCGTGGTTAACTATAAGTTCAAAATTGGAAGGCTCTTTCTACTACGGTTTGAGTACCTATGTGTTGTCCGCAAGTCAGTATATATTGCTCTTGTTTTATAATATAGAAACTAAAAACAAAGTTAAACTACTAAGCAATGTCAGGTGGAACCTTGAAAATTGGAACGTGTGTTCTTGAAATTTCTTGGACTTTGAGAATTTAATTCCTTAAAGAGATGTAAAGAATTAATTCTTTTCTTATTAAGATTGATTCTTTCCCTTGAATTTTTTGACAATATATTTCTATGCGGACGAAGGCGAAGTCTTGCTGAACTATACATATTTAATTAGAAGAGTGGATCAGTAAATTATCTGCGATTACTTAATGTATGTTTTCATTTCATTTCATTTATTTATTGTACATACATAAGCATAACAGTTAACAACAAAACGCTTCCATACTAGTCACATGAAACTTAAAATTACTTATAATAATATCAAATTAATCAAATAATTTTATCATCCTCATTATCGGTTACAAGTATGTTTGTCTCAACTCTCAATCCAATGTAATTGTGTTTCCTGAAGATTCTGTGTCAAGGTTCCATTGTTGCCAAAGTTTGTTACAAAAAATTTGACCATTGAACCCAAAAAATAAAGAATATTGCTAATGTAGAAACTGAATCAATCGAATTTGTATTCTAGTCTAAATTGGTCAATTAGGTATAGATATTCATATTAACTGAATATTAAAATAGCGGTATGCGATATGTGGTTTATGTAACTGAACCAATTAGGTAATAATTATGTATTTATTTTCTGAACTTTTATTTCTTCATATAGCACACATACGATGTTGTAATTACAATTTGTTATTTTTAATATTTAAACATATTTAAACGTCTTCTAACGCGGTCGTAAAAATCATAAAATTTCACATTTCTCTCGCACCTATTTTAACCGGGTGTGAAAATGTCAATTTGGAGATTCTATCCATCTTATTCACAAAGTAAAATCTAGTTTATGTAAAATAAACTCACCAGAAAAAGGTAAGCTCAGATCAATCCTTATGAACGTTGTATGTCTGTTAACAACTCATACACATATTTTCACTGGAGATCGAGACTCGAGAGTGCGCGCGGCGACGCGTCTGCGCTCGCGTTGGCGCTTCACTGCGCGCGCGCAAGTCGCTGTCTCTCCTACTACCAAGTCTACAAACCTTTGACTGGAAGCGCATGAGACTATCACGTTTCGACATTTTATAATGTCAAATAGTGATTAGCTAAATATATATTCTTTTTCAGTTTACTTCAAACCGAGACTCTCAAAACGAATGTGTTTTTTATGATTAGGTACTCCATTAAAAGTGCTTGTTTTTAGTAAAATGTACCTCTTTGTCGGTTGGCAATAGGGAGCTAATATAGAAAAACATTTGTGAAGAAATTAACCTTATCAACAAGCGACTAAGTGGTACATTTTACTAAAAACAAGCACAAATATGAAACGATTCTGATGATTGTTTATTTTTGTGTCGAAAAGAGATACCTCTGCCGTGGTACCCATGGGTTTTGGTTCTTATCAGAATTTGGGATCCATCAGGCACAGAGCGATGACGTGCGGAATTTTGGTGTTGTCTTAAGTAGGCAAATCAAAAATTTACTTGCGGGAGCTAATCATTTTCCTCATTAGTGTCGTTTTTTAAATCTAAAATAATATATTCAGCATTCTAGCTAAACGTAAATAGATTAGTACATGGTTTTTGCGATGGTTTAACTTTAAATGTAGTTGCGTATTATGCAAAAATATACATATAAATTTGAGCTTGTTAAAACTTATGTTTGTTGGATGTGATGCATATTTTAGCGAAGAATCTACAATTAATTACGTATACAACAAGATCATGTTCTTACCGATGTTTTTATATGCTAATCAAAATTATGACACATGGTAATTGTAATTAAAACTAAATTAATTTGCATTAAACATAAAATTCGCATTTTGTGTTGTGTATCTTCATTAACAGCCGTAGGTTCCTCAGAAAAGCTATAAAATATGTTTTATGCCTGTTTTAGTGTAAAATTTAAATTTATTGTTTAAATTTTCTCTTAATTTGTAAACTCAATTAGTGTTAGGTACAGTCACCTACAAAGATATGAATACAGCCAATGTGCCAAAATGTATAATACACTACCTTATTGTTTAGGCAATAAAGTCCTGTAGGTCATATCTTTGTAGCTGACTGTACAAGTCTGATAATTTTATATTTGTGGTAAATGATAAACAATAATATAAATATCGTTATTTTTCAATTTGAGCACATTGCAAATTGCAATGCACTTATGAACGTCAAAAAAAGCTACCGTCGGTTCTTACCCTGGACCACAGCCCGAGAAGATTATATTTGTACTGTTTTTAATTCGTTAACTATTTTTCACACGGCTTTAGTCGAAGAATTGTATTGATATGACAGGTGTCTCAGTATAGTATAAGTTTATACAAACAGTGCGGCATATCGTTTTGGAGTGCCCACTAACAAAATATGATGGCCCAAGTTATTTGAAATAAATTGCGTGCAGTTAAGTGACCTTTTAAAATTCAACTAGGTATTTTGTTCATACTTTCTTCTTCTTCTTCACGTGCCCTCTCCATCCAGGAGGTCGGCGACCATATGTCTATACGTTTCTCTATCTTCAGTCATGCGAATTCCAAACACTCTCTTATATTTTTAGTCCATGTTGTACGCCCTCTACCGCGGCCACGCTTCCCTTAAATTTTTCCTTCAATTATTAATTTTATAAGATTATATTTTCCGTGCATACTTTACCCTGGACGATATCTTTGTCAGATCTCAGATTTTTCAATCCTCAGTAGGTACGTCTTCACCACGAACTCTGCGTGAACTCGCTTGACGCTGATGACGCTTGTGGTGTCCATACAAAGTATAGAGAGGATAACTAATGTTTGCCAATTTCATGACCTCGGGCGGGACTCGAATCCGCGACTCTGGAATACACGCTCATCCCTCTGCAAACTAAGCTACCGAGAACACACCCGTGGCCCCGAATTTCTCCACCATATCCCACGTATACGCCTTAGGGGGGGCGCTTAAATGTTTAGCGGATGATGCTGTCAGTATCAGCGTCAAGCGTTTCCGCTTTCAGCGGATTTCGTGGCCTCTGGCTTGCTTGGCTTAAAACAGTCGTCGCGTCGACTAATTTTACTGAAAGTGTATATAATTATAAAAATACTAATTAGTCAATTAACACCTCATTATTTTAATTATTATGAATTATGATGTATGCAATTTTGGCTGCATTCCATTTTAATGCAATCTTTAACTAGTTGCTTTGTGTATCTATCTACCGATATAGGATATATCGCTGGTGATCTGTATGCCACTGGTCATAAAGTTGACGTGAATCCAAGAAATTGGATTTATGTTTCATTAGGTACACAATATACAATATTAACTTACAGGGAAAAAACCTACAGGGAATAATGAATATGATTTCACCTGATATTCGTAATATGCTAGTCCTACTAGCCTTTATTATTTAGTTGCCTGAGTTCTTACACAGCACAAGTATTTCTATATTTTAAACAAGACGACGTTGTTATCATTATCAAAATCGCAATGGAATATAACAACACTGTTCATAAAGTAGTAATTCCATTATATTCTAAATTTACATTTATGCAAGTAAGTAATTTATAGCTGCGCTCGTTACATTGTTAAATCTTCCACCGGACCATCATATTTTGTTAGTGGGCACTCCAAAACGATATGCCGCACTGTTTGTTTTGGGCATCCACAATCCACACTCACAGCATTCCTGGTTGCTCCATCCCCATTTTCAACCGACTTCAATATTTTAAAAGGAGGAGGTTCTCAATTCGTCTGTTTTTTTTTTTTTTTTAAATGGATGTTCACTCATAACTCCGTCATTACTGAACCGATTTGAATTTTTTTTTTAGATGGTTTCAGGATTGTCCCGTTTTTTTTCAAAATCAATTTCTGATGATGGGATCCATGAGGAACTGAGGGAACTCCTCAAATTTGAAAGGCACATGCATGATGATTTGGGTAGTTTCTTAAGACACTCGAGCATTTCTTTACGAACATCATCAATTTGGTGGAGTGGACCTGATGATGAAGACCAGGGATGTCAAAGTGGAACTGCTTGGTAATTCCCAGGACTATCGTCCGATTTTAAAAAATATTTTTTTTTCTGAAAATAGATAGTTCCAGATTTGTTCAGTTTTTTTCAAAATCAATTTCTGATGATGGGATCCATGAGGAACTGAGGGAACTCCTCAAATTTGAAAGGCACATGCATGATGATTTGGGTAGTTTCTTAAGACACTCGAGCATTTCTTTACGAACATCATCAATTTGGTGGACTGGATCTGATGATGAAGACCAGGGATCGCAAAGTGGAACTGGTTAATAAACCTAGCTCTACTTATTATCCTAGTTGTGACATTCATCTTTTTGATTTGATTTATATTCTGATGATGGAGTTCTAGAAGAATTCAGAGAACTCTTCAAATTTGAACGGCAGGTTAATTGTGATTAGAGGGTGTTCATAATTAGCTTAGGCATTTTCTTACTGTGGCCATCATTTTGCTGAAGTGGACCTGATGTTGATAATCAGGGATGGCATAATGAATATGCTCGTTAATTTACAGTCTGTCATCCAATTTAACACATTGTTATTTTGTTTGTTTAAAGGTCTACAAGGGAGTTCCGTTTGATTATACTTCAAATGTAATGATGGAAGCCCTAGGACATTAAGAAAGCTCCTCAATTTTCAATCGTACACGTGCGGTGTATTGGATATTTGTGAAGTAAACTGGCTAACTCAAACAAATTCTTAATTTCACTTTTACCGGGAACCAAATGAAGTCGGTTTTTTTTTCTTAAAAATTATTTTCCATTCGTAACTGTATTATAGAGCATTTGTTATTAGTGTTATTACAATCTTTTTGTGTTAATAAATAAATAAAATAAAAAATAAAATAATATTTTAAACTAGACGACGTTGTTATCATTATCAAAATCGTAATGGAATATAACAACACTGTTCATAAAGTAGTAATTCCATTATATTCTAAATTTACATTTATGCAAGTAAGTAATTTATAGCTGCGCTCGTTACATTGTTAAATCTTCCACCGGACCATCATATTTTGTTAGTGGGCACTCCAAAACGATATGCCGCACTGTTTGTTTTGGGCATCCACAATCCACACTCACAGCATTCCTGGTTGCTCCATCCCCATTTTTTTCCATTCGTAACTGTATTATAGAGCATTTGTTATTAGTGTTATTACATCTTATCCTACGGCTTAGTATCTCCGCAGGACATAAGTGTCAATATTTATTATATAGATAACCCCGACTCCATTTCACGACCATTCAGTACAATCGCGCCTAGCGTCTAAAGATAGAAAGCGAGGCAATTCTGCAGATTCGGATCGGGTGCGTATGTTCATAAACCAGATTTGTATCGGAAAGTAATTCATTGCGTGAGACGTGTACAATTTGTTCACGGTTGTGAATTGTCAGATTTGTTAGGAATATATTACATTCGCATTACTGGTGGTAGGCACGCGCGGAGGACAGGTTTGCAGGTTTGACAAACACTTGCACTCTTTGGATACATCTTTCTAATAAAGACATTAGACAGTGGGCAAAGAGTATTCGTTGTATAAAACAAAATATTAATGTAGGATACTGTAGATTTAAGTAGGTACCCACTTCGAATTTTGGGCAGACTATTTACATCATCAACTATACTCTAGTGTGCACAGGCCCTAATACGGCGCCGAGCATCCAGTGGCCCCCTTATTGTTTTTTAAAGGGAATTTGGTTTTCTAATAAACCTCTCAATTTCTTTACCCTCCGATGTATCGGTTTATCGGTTAATCGGTTCATTATGCAGACGATATCCCTTGAAAGTCTACTTACAAACACGGTCAACCGTATTCATTTTACCATCCTCTTTAGTGAAATGAATAGCCATGGGGCCAATCTCATCACGTATTTGATTTCTCGATACTAAATACACATATTGATTACCAATAGGTATATTTCCCTTCTCAACTGTATTTCTTTTATGGTCTTCCATGTTTTGTTAAATTTACGCTAAGTTCACGCGTCCTGTGATATGTGTACGAACTGTACGAAGTAGGTAGGTGCTTTTATATTCATGTACGGTTTATATAAATGCATAGATATTATCCATAGCTTAAACATAATACCTAATATATTTGGCATAACTCATAGTAGGTCTCGTTCATTACTGACTAAGCTATGCTACTGTTTAACGTTGCCCCTGTCTCATTTCAAATGCTTCAATTCAACTGGACAGCGAAAATACCCTGTACCCTCGCATGTCGTAGGTATACTTACATACATAATAGAATTCTACAGCAGGAAATGCTTAGCTACCCATTTACCTAATGTGACAGACGGGCAAATAAAGTGGTAAAGCCAGCTATGTGGGTGCGATTTCCTATTGGGTTCAGAAAATGTGAATGTGAATTTAAATCTACACGTCTAGTAATTGATTAACACGTCATTTGGGTTTCCTGCTAATATTCTAACATAAACTAGTAGTGACGGTTTTATCTTGGATATGTCGTAGACATGTCGACTTATTTTAATACAATCCATGAAGATATATAGTGGTGCAGTATAAAAGACATGGTGGTTGTCGGAAATGTTTTGAATTGATCAAGTGAAAAACGTCAAAATCTACTCACAACATAATGTAGGTACCTAAGTTGTTTTTTCATGTTATGTAATAAAAGAGGATAATAAAGGAGAAAACGATAGTCGATGACGTAGCTCATACTTGTAGTTTTGCCAGATTCAAGAAGCAGTGGGGCCGACCATTGTTCTTCTAGAACTGATAACTACTGGGCTAGAAAGGTTCTCGAGCACCATGTCGGTACCGGATGACGTAGCATGGGAATGCCTCCAACTAGGTTAAGACAGCGGGGATGCGTTGGATGCGGGTGTCGCACTATAATCTTTGCAGGAAGGCCTAGCAGTGGACGCCTTTAGAGGTCCTATAGCATAATTCATGATATCAAATATTCTTACATCCATGTTTTGTATCTATTAAAACCACAAAGTGCATTTGGCTACCGCCAATGCGTGCCGTGCATTTTCTGAGGCATAAATCACCGAAGTTTAATATTTTATGTTATAAATTCCGCTAGAAAAAGAATGTATTTTTCTGCCCTCCGGCCGGCAAACGCCACTTTACGCAAAACTAAATTGCCGCCTGCCGGTTCCGTCTAGCAGAAAAATAATACCTATACAAACCTCGGCCGTTAAAGTGGTAAGTGGTAAAGCCTCGGATAACATGTTAGTCGACCTCGGATTCGCCTCGGCCGCCAATTACATGACATCCGAGGCATTTCCCACTTTAACGGCCTAGGTATGTAATCTACTATACCCGCATTTTCTTTTACAGTTACTTAATTGAACTTAACTGCATTGTTTAATCCATAACTGATCATGTTTAGTCCACATCAATATTGTTTATTGACGGTTTACGTACGGTTGTTATGCGTGGAAATAACGTAATCGTTTACAGAAGAAACTGAAAAGTCGTCAAGCGTGCTCGTGGACGGTTCTAGCGGGATTACCGCGCAGAAAACTCTTGCGCACCTGCATATTTGATTGATGCGGTTGCCCGAGATTTATAAAGTATACTTAATAGACGATAGGTCTTTAACTTCCATATTTAAATGAAATGTATGGCTTAAATGGGCGTATGCTTGCTGCCCGTGTTCTGGGACTTCCGGGACACACACGTTATTTTTAATATTAAATAGTTTGTAGGTGTTGTCGGTTTGTTTTTTTAGATATGATACCTATACGGACTTCGGAATATACAGTGTATAGTTCAATGCTATAGTATTCATAGTTTTATTTTGCATATATTTCGCTTTATCACCTAACTAGCAAACTGTGGCCACTTTTTTCCGGTTATGCGATGAAGCTAAAACTAGTATAAAACTGTATAGTATAAATTGAAAATTGGGGAATTAGTAGGACAGCAACGATCATATGGTGAGGGTAATCGAATCTAATAAACGATTTCGATCGACGGAAATCGTTTATTAGAAGAAACAACCTCTCCTCAAATCTTGAGGTCGCTACTAGACGCTCTGCGCCCTCTTAAGTCAGCACAATAATTCACAATCGATCGTAAGATAAATAAGATCGTAAACGTTGACATCAACGCGCCTCCGGCGCCGGCGCGACGATCTTCCTCGTGGTGAACGCTTGCGCAATATTATCGACCACTGTGCAAATCTATATGGAAAGTTGGTATATGTGAGTCTGTGCGTTGAAAAGATGGAAATTACTACAATACCGTATTGGTTTAAAAACATAAACAACAATTTAAAAACCACTTGGCTATTGGCTTGTTGAATATTTATATTATATTATATAAAAATAAAATAAAACATAATTTCACTTACACACATGCAAACACACACATATACACACGCACAATTTAGACATAAATATTTATAAACAGCACTATGCTCTCTCTGTACAATCAGTACAGGTACAGATATAGCTATATATTAAGCTAGAGTATGTAAGAAACCGTAACGACGAAACTGGGTCCCGTATCACAAGGTTTCCTAGTTCAGGGCACAGGGTCGTGATTCGTGATTTACTCTGTAAAGCCTGTGCCAGACGGTTGACAACGACAGTTTCTGCAAGATGACCTTGGCAGAAAAACAGCGGTTTTCAGCCGTGTAGCAAGTGGTTGAAACCAAAATCTGCATGACCTTTAAACGCCCTTGGCAAACGGGCGTGCTCTGCCAACCAAACGGCAGACGCAGTGGTTGACAATCGTCTAGCCGCTTGTTGTCAACCACTCAAAGGACAGTCGCGTAGCCGCACGCTCCGAGTGCAGACGCGTCGCGCGCGCACACAATTTACAATAATTCATAAAAAGATTCTTTATCCATTCTTAGGAAATTATGAATGTCATCGAAATCTAGCAGATTCATTAAATTTTAATGACTCAAGGTGAGTCGCTCCTTCAACCACCACTTCATCCAAATCCTTTTCTTTTTTTTTCTCAATTGCACACAAAATAGCAACACAAACTCCAACCTTTGGAAATTTCGATAAACAAGGAGCCATGGCGTTTTTGTAGGAGTTAGTCGCACGTTAGCCCAGCACAAGCGCTTCAAACACATTGAAGTTTTGGGCTTGTTGTAAACCATGTAGACAGCCGCGCTTCTACATCGCGTCTGCCAAGGTCATCTTGCAGAAACTATCGTTGTCTGGCACAGGCTTAATGTTTCATTTGTTCAATATTATTTTTATTTTTGGCCGAAAAGAGAAAATGTTTTTTTGTTGAATACCTATCTGCCTTGAATGTTAGTTGCGCGGGACGGGATTGCACTCTTCTCATTCTTAGCATTTTTCCCGGCTTATGCCACAGCTCAGGGAGCCTGGGGTCCGCTTTGGCAAACCGATTAGGCGTAGGCGCTAGTTTTACGAAAGCGACTGTCATCTGACCTTCCAATCCAGAGGATAAACTAGGCCTTATTGGGGAGGGAGTTAAGCGGTATTGCACTATCACCGACGATTCACAATCTGGAAAACAGTATAGCGCCATCTTTAGCATCTAACTCAGCAGATAGAAGAGACATTCATTTAAAAATATCTCAATCGTTGTTTAATAGATGGCACCGCGTGAATTAAAATGAAACACCTTATTACCAATATTGAAGGAAAGCGTCACAAGTGGCATAACTATGCAACCACCGTAATATGCGCCAACTTTGCCACCAGCAACTTTATCTTTGCCCAAATATATATTTTTAATACGATGGGGAATGTAACACACAGTAATGTTTGAGACCTGTAAATTCCAATATTGCCCACCATAAAAAATGGCTTAGGATTGTCATTTTCCGGTGATTGTCTAATAAAAAAGATGTGGGCAAAGAATCCCCTGGTGGCAAAGTTGACGCATAATACGCCATGCTATTCGTCGGTAATATGATATTTTACGAGATACTCATTTATCTTACTGGCAGTCTTACAAATATAACCCGGAGTTAAGTGTTTAATTCACATGGAATTTGGCAGGTTAATACAAGGGTTGTTTAGTCTGTAAGGCCCAATTGCGCCACCCAGGCTTAACCCGGAGTTAAGCAGTCAAATTCCATACAAAAAATTCTTTAACTCCGGATTATATGGCTTACCCCGGTGGGAGCTATGTTACGTTTACTCAGTTATTTAGACTTGGCGAAGCAAAAAACAAGAGTTATTGGTTTTTAACCTTCCCGAACAAAGTTGCGGACAAATATTATTCTTCTTCATAAATATGCATTTCTGTTCTGGTACGTATATACTCGGCTTTGTTCCAATACGTTTGGCAAGTGTTATGTAACTATGGATTATTCGAATGTATAATGCATTTAATTTGCAAATGTGTAGTTAGTATATATACATGAAAATGCCTCTTATGTCAAAGATGTAGAGTATTTTTTAGTAAGATTGCTTTCGCTCAACAGTTGCGAGTCCTTTACTTGCTTAAATTGCTTAATTAGCAATTCTTCATTCGTATCTGTAACACGTTATTCATTAGCGATTATTTAATTGCGTGATGGCTATTTTTATATGTTTCCTACGTCGCTTATTATTTCTTTTGTTTTACTTTTTATTCAAGGTACACAAATAATTTAAGGACTAGTCTCAATTTGTCTAACAAACATTGTATTTGTATATATCGGGAGAATCGGGAGTAGCGCTACTAGGTACCTACTTAATATTTTATTTTAAATATTGGGGTGCTTTATTGCTATTACGACAGTCATCTTACATATATATATTAGTCACTGTCAAACACTCTGAACTTTCAATAAATCGTCAATGGTGCAAAATGCCGAAGTGACCATTAAATTACCATATGTGATATATAAGTCCACTAATTTGAATAATGGGACATTTAGTACCTTGTCATAGTGAAAAGTATCAGTAACAATATAATAGATCTCATATAGCAGTTACTGTGACAAGGTACGAAGAAGCTCAGAAAATACCTACATTGCTAAACTTGAGATATAATAAAATATTATGTTTTAATGTAAATGTCCACGTTAGTTTGTAATTGTGTAAAGAAATATGATTTCTTTGATTGGACTGCAGTGTATCACTCTGTCGGTAAAGTAGGAGCTTACTTAGCAAGACCAACAGATGGCGCTCTTAAACTACATTGCTGCACTGTCGGTAAAACAGGATTTGTTGTGGAAAGATGGCGAATGTGCTATGGTGAGGTTATAAAACTCGAGGTTGGAAATACAACAAATTAAATAACTTGGAAGTGTAAAGTGGGAATCGACATGCCAATTAATAGACTTTAAATGTCGTTTCTTTGTTTTCAGAGCAACACAATACGTTTATTTTGGTGGATTCCTAACAGTTCCTGAAAATAGTCTTATAAAACGACATTTCTAGTTAAGACAAAACATGGAAAAGTTAAGATTTACGTTCGAAATACTAGCGACGGGACCGGAAGGAAAATCAAACATAATATGTATAACCTCAATCGAGACACCTGATGGTCGTATTTTTGAAGTTCCAGACGACTTGAAACCTGCTGTTAAACACACTGGTATTACGACTACGGATGTATTCACGAAAGTTAAAAACTCATTAAAAAAAAGACATCAAACACGGAAATTATGGATCCCATTAACTGAAGCTTTGAGAAAAATCTACTTGGACGAAGGTGAAAATATACAGTTTGGTGATCAATATCTGGACGAAATTATAAGTGTTACAAAAAACAAGAGTAATGACAATAGTAACATGAATAATACAGAATCTGTTAGTAAAAACTTAGGGAAAATAGCTGACCGGTTTTTACTGGAGAAATTTTCTGGAAAAACAACAAACGTTGAGCAGTGGATTAAGGAATTTGAGAATGAATGTAAAAGATTTGAAATGGTGCAAGATACAAAAAAAATTGAAATGTTAAAACATCTAATGGACAAACAATGCTTAGATTGGTACAACAGCATGGTAATAAAGTTTACCATAGATTCAGACTGGACGATATGGAAAAATAATCTGTGTGAGTCATATGGAAATAAAGGTTGGTCTCAGATAAAATATGCATTCACATTTAAATACCAAGCGGGTTCCCTAATAGAGTATGCCACCAAGAAGGAAAGGCTACTTCTAGAAGTAAATAAACAGACTGACTCACAGACAATGATTCATCTCATCGTAATGGGCTTGCCAGATTTCATAATGGACAAGATTGATAAGGGAAAAATTACCTCCACCACAAGTCTTTACAATGAACTAGGAAAACATGAGCATACCATAAATAAAAAGCCTTACTTTAAAACAAAAAGAAGTACGTTTGACACAAAGATAGGAGCGGATAAGATGAAACCCTGCAAAATATGTGAAAAGTTAAACAAAGGTGCTCGTTTCCACCCTGAAGAAAAATGCTGGTTTAAGCAAGAAGGAAACTATGAGAACAAAAAAAATTATAAAAATGTGAACAATGTTGTGCTAGATGTTGAATTGAGTGATGATGATCAAAAAAACGCGAAATTACACCATTAATTAAAGTAAAGCTAATATTAAACGATAAATTAGAAGTACTGGGTATCTATGACCCAGGCTCTAATGTGTCTCTGGTTAATTCAAAGTTATTAAAATTGAAGAAATCAGCAAAAAAACATTATAGTAAAAATGCTAAATTAGTAACAATTAATGGTGTAAAAAGAGCAAAAGGTTTGACAAATTTGAAAATAAAAATTATGGAAATAGAAAAACATATGGATGTGTACATAGTTGATGGAAAAGAATTTAAGTATGATTTCCTGATAGGACTAGATATAATAAAAGAGTTTAAGTTGACTCAAGATGAAAACTTGGTAATTAGTCAAAAACCAGAAAGACTGGGGAAAGAAAAATATGAAAAACCTACATCCACATCACTAAATGACAGAAAAAATTCAATTTGTGTGAATTTTAACGAACACATGAAAGAAGATTTTCACACAAATATGAGTCATTTAAATGAAAAGCAAAAATGTGAAATAAATAAACTGATTGAAAAGTATAAATCAAGCTTTGCGAAGGATAAATATGATGTTGGACAAGTCAGGGACTATGAAGCCCGAATAGACCTGCTTGTAGATAAACATTGTAGCAAACGACCGTACAAGTGTTCTATACAGGATAAAAAAGAAATTGAAGAACAAATTGGACAATTACTACAAAAAAATCTCATAGAAGAATCATACAGTCCGTTTGCTGCACCAGTGACCCTAGCTTATAAAAAAGAAGAAAAAAGAAGATCCAGATTATGCATTGACTTCAGAGATCTAAATAAAATAGTTATTCCGCAAGCTCAACCATTTCCGGTAATTGAGAACTTAGTAACAAAGACAAGAAATTGTAAATATTTCTCAACCTTGGATATAAACTCGGCATTCTGGTCCATCCCGCTAAGGATTGAAGACAGACAGAAAACTGGTTTTGTCACACAAGAAGGCCAATATCAGTGGACCTGCTTGCCATATGGATTAAAGACTTCGTCGGCTATATTTCAAAGAATATTAAGTAATATACTAAGAAAACATGGATTAACTCAATTTACAGTGAACTATATAGATGACATCTTAGTATTTTCAAATTCATACACTGAACATATCAACCACTTGACGCAACTATTAGAGGCAATAAGAAAAGAAGGTTTCCGGCTAAAGTTCACAAAGTGTACATTTGCTTCAAGTTCAGTAAAATACCTTGGTCATATAATACAGAATAACACAGTGCGACCAGTGGCAGATAACTTAATTTCAATAAGAGAATTTCCAATACCAAAAACTCAAAAAAATATCAGACAGTTTTTAGGAAAAATTAATTTTTATCGAGAATATATACCGAACAGCTCCATTATTTTAGAACCACTACATAACCTACTGAGGAAGAATCAAAAGTTTGTTTGGTCTGCGGACTGTCAAAATTCATTTGAAGAAATAAAGAAATTAATGTGTTCACAACCGATCTTGGAAATTTTTGATAATGATTTAACAATAAAAATATACACCGATGCATCATTGGAAGGAATCGGGGCAGTCTTGAAACAAACACAGCCAAACGGAGAAGACAAGCCTATAGCTTACTTCTCAAAAAAATTAAACGAGGTGCAAAAAAGGAAAAAGGCCATATATCTAGAATGCCTGGCTATTAAAGAAGCCATACAATATTGGCAATATTGGCTAATAGACAAGTCATTCATAGTATATTCTGACCACAAGCCACTGGAAAATTTAAATATAAAATCGAGACCAGATGAAGACCTGGGAGAATTAACCTACTATCTATCACAATACAATTTTACAATAAAATATGCACCAGGAAAAGATAATTTAGAGGCAGATTGCTTAAGCAGAAATCCGGTATTAGAAGCCAATGACAATTATGAAGAACAATTAAAAATAGTAAATTTAATAAAATTACAGGAAGTAATTGTAGACCAAGAGAAAAATACGGACATTCAGAACAATAAAAACAATTTAATACATAGGAACAATGTATATTATAAGAAAGTCAAAAAACGAGATAAAATTGTGCTGTCAGAAGAATTTAGCATAAAACTAATAAAGAAAGTACATATAAATATGTGTCACATAGGTGTAAAACAGTTGCAGATAAAAATCGGAAAACAATATACGGCAAAAAATATGACAAGAAATATTATGAATATATGTAAAAACTGCGAAGTGTGTATAAAAAATAAAACAAGAGGACAAGTTAAGTATGGTTTAATGTCGCATTTAGGTCCTGCCACTAAGCCCTTCGAAATAGTTTCTATAGACACGATTGGCGGATTTGGTGGATCGCGTTCGACAAAAAAATACCTTCACCTGTTGGTGGATCATTTTACGCGATACGCATATATAGTGACCTCGAAGACACAGAGTGCAAGGGATTTCATAAAACTCATAAATAATGTAATAAGAGATTACGAAATTAACATGGTTCTGTCTGACCAATATCCAGGAATAAACTCCAAGGAATTCAAAGAATTTTTAAATACAAAATCAATACAGCTGATTTTCACAGCAGTAAATGCGCCATTTTCTAATGGATTAAATGAGAGACTTATACGCAAATCATCCGATAGTTTACATTGGAAAATATTCCCATTTATCTACTTTGTAAATGTATTATTATTTTTTCCCTTTTTTTTTTATTTTTTTATTTTTTTTTTAAATGTATTTTTATCAGTAGGAATATTAATTACCCTTTAGGATATGTACCTAAAGGGTAATGAATATTTACTATTCAATTAGAATACCTACGAACGTTACCCTCAACGTTAAAACATAGGTACTCGTACCTTAATCTTGTGTTTTGAGCTGTCATAGGGACTTCTCATTTATCGACTTCGATATTTACATATTAAGCATATTAGGTACGGAATATTAAAAGTAAAGGCAAACAACAAGCGGTCTTAGCAGTGTCTATTATACATATATTCTGTGGCAGTGTTATCCATGTAATATCGATAAATGTCAGAAGTCGATAACTGAGAAGTCCCTATAACCGCTCAAAAGTGCCACGAAAATTCCGGCCTCTGGTTATCGCCAGAACGTGATACATCTTTTTTGGATAAGTAGTAACCTATTGCTTTTGGTCAAGAAACAGGAAGACGAGAATGGTCAAGAAACATCGCAATAAATCGTTGGTCAAGAGTTGTAATTAATTGATATAATGACTTTGAGCTGGTTTACCGGAAGGAATCAGGGAATAAGCGTATCTAGAATAATTTATAATACTTCTCTATCTGCCGAATAGAATTCAAAGTTTCAAAGTTATTCTAAGACATTTTTTATACTCCATGCAGCACTTCTATCTGGCAATTAGATGACTGACAGCGATATTAAAAAAGTATACATTATAACATTGTCTATGGTATTCCATAAGAACATCGCTAAGGGATGCTCCTATGGATTTTCATATAATCAAATTGACACTGTTATTTTTTTTTATTCCTGTAGTCCGCATACCGACATCTTCCACATTCTGCCACCAATCAAAATTTCGTGTACCTATTTCGCTATTTTTGCTGTCGTATTAAAACAAGTGCATGCAGCAGCTCATAATTGGTTCTTTAAATTCTCGGGTCTATTATTACAACATGACCCTTTCATGTCAAGAACCCTTATTATATCACTGTTGCATAAACTACTATTGTAGTGAGTATTACAATCTCTTTAATATACTAGGCAGTTTATTCGTCGAGGTGAAGACGAATGATAAAACTGAAGTATGCGCAAGCCTTCCGAAGATGCAGCGCACAAAAGATTACGCAACCATAATGAGTAGCGTACGCGCATTGCCAGTGCGCGTGCTGGCTGCTTAAGGCGAATTGGTTAATAAAATGTTGCCGATCAAATATATAATGCACTGTTCGAAAATCGCAGACAATGAATAAATTGGGTTTATTATAATAAATGGAATATAATAAGTTATAATTCCTGTAGAAATCTTAATAAATTCATGTTTTCAATTCATTTAACAAACAATTTACATTTTAATATAAACGCTGTAGTCTGATTCTGTTTATTAGGCAATCAATCAGCTTATTGCAGTTCACTGCCACGTAATACGCCAGAGTAGTGGTACCCCACATAGTACGGTCACTCTTGACCTTTATTCAACCACTACCAGTTACCTTTTTCAATCGATCCAGTCCACCTGGCTGGGGGGCGTCCCACACTATGTTTGCGAAGACGGGTACGTGCAGCCTTTTGCATCGATCATCGGTACTACATCGTCACGACAGATGTGACCGACCCACTGCCACTTAAGCTTGTTTAATGTTGTTGTTGTCCTAGGGCACCCCAGAGGTGCTGAGGGCCTTTGCAAGCTCTCGCCATCCCTTCCGGTCTTCAGCGACCCGCACGTCGGACCGTTGCCAAAAGTTTACATGTCGTCCGGAACCGCGCCTAGCGTGTGCTTAATGTGTCACTCAGTAAAAAGTGTTTATATACATGTTCCTGCAGGGCTATGATGCTCTATCAAATGTCACTATGGTAATCTGATAATGCTATAAACTGACAGATTGCGTATTTGTTACACGAATAGCGCTGCGGTTATTCTGATAAAAATGACAGGTCATGCAAAATATTTTTAATCCTATTACCTTGGCAACAAATAAAATGACGGGTCATGCAAAATATTTTTAACCCTATTACATAGGCAACAGACTACACGGATAGCCCGAAGGTGATTCTGATAAAATGACAGGGCATGCAGAATATTTAATATAATTAATCAAGGCGTAGACAACGATTACGTATAAATGTCAAGTTTTCAACAGTATTTTAACAGCTATCAAACTTATTACATAGGCAATAGAGTTCAATTAAATAATCAAATGAGTGGATTTAGACAATACTAATTTGTACGAGTATGTGTTATGTTGTTATATATATCAAAATATGTTTGTAATATGGTTACCAGCGCCATCTAGTTAAGTTTATCAATACTAATTGTCTATGCATCTGGTACAATGAAATAAATCCCGTTACTCGTCAACCATCATCCGCGTGTTTTATTAGAGGTTATGGGCGTTATCCCGCTTTTTAATTGAAAAGTAATAGTAATTGTTAGTGTTTTCCGTGTTTTGTGCGTGAAGATGAGTTCCAATTTTCTGACGAACGTGCCGAAGTTGAAAGGTCGCGAAAATTACGACGATTGGGCGTTCGCAGTAGAAAATTTGCTGATACTTGAAGGCGCGAACAAGTATCTGAAGGAGGAACCTAGTGCTGACGTGACTGCAGCGGCAGCAGCGGAAGCGGCGGACGCAAAAGCACGAGCGAAACTTATTTTGACGATAGATTCATCGTTATTTGTGCATATAAAGAGTGCAAAAACCACGAAGCAATTGTGGACAACGTTGAAGACTTTGTTCGACGATTCAGGATTTTCGCGGAGAATTACTTTGCTTCGTCATTTGATTTCTATCAGATTGGAAAACTGTGAAAATATGACGAATTATGTGACACAAATAGTTGAAACTTCGCAGAGATTATGTGGTACAGGTTTCAATATTAATGATGAGTGGGTAGGTTCATTGATGCTTGCTGGTTTACCAGAACGATTTATGCCTATGATTATGGCTATCGAGCACTCTGGAATCAGTATAACGGCCGATTCAATTAAAACCAAATTACTTGATATGGAATCGACGCAAGTAAGTGAAACAGAATGCAATTCAGCATTAGTTGCAAAAAGTCACTTCAAGAAAAAAAGTAATGGTCCCAACCCTAGCAAGCACAGACAACAAACCTATCAAACGTCAAACTCAGATGTAAACACGAAGGTTATAATCTGTTACAAATGTAAAAATCCAGGCCATTATCGAAGTCAATGTCCACTTTTAAATGAGAAATCAGAGAAGAAAAAACAGACTAACGCGTTTAGCGTTGTTTTTCTTAGTGGAAACTTTAATAAAAACGATATATATGTCGATTCGGGCGCGAGTGAGCACTTCACAGCGAATGAAAGTTGGCTGCAAAACAAACAGTTTTCGCCGGATCTTCCAGACATTATCGTTGCAAACAATACGCGAGTTCCTGTTTTGTGTTCCGGAGATATGGAAATTACGACGAGTCACGGCTACGAGGTTAATGTGAAGAATGTTCTGTGCGTACCAGAACTCACGACTAACCTATTGTCGGTCAGTGAACTGATAAAGAAAGGGAATAGTGTTCATTTTGGAGCGGACAATTGTATAATTCGCAATAAACTAGGCGTTATAGTGGCAGAAGCAGACCTAGTGAATGGTGTTTACAAGTTAAAGCTAAAGTCAACACAGAGCTGTATGCTATCTTCATCAACAGCTGATGGCCAGACTTGGCATGCCCGCCTTGGTCACATTAATGCTGGTGATTTAAACAGAATGAAACGCGGACTAGTGGATGGTCTAGATTTTCCAGGCACCTTCACTGGCAGTAAAATGAACTGTGAGGTGTGCTGTGAAGGGAAACAGTCAAGGCTACCATTCTCATCAGGCACAAGAGCAACAGAGAGCCTTGAAGTTATTCACAGTGATATTTGTGGTCCTATGGAGAAAAACTCTATTGGTGGTGCAAGATTCTTCATCATTTTTGTTGACGACTTTACCAGAATGACTTTCATTTATTTTCTTAAAGCAAAGAGTGAAGCATTAAGTTATTTTAAGGAGTTCAAGTCAATGGTGGAAAATAGCCAAAACAAGAAAATCAAATTTTTAAGAACAGATCAAGGCCGAGAGTACTGTAGTAATGAGTTTGAAGGTTTCTTAAAGAAAGAAGGTATAGTGCACCAGAAAACCAACCCCTATACTAGTGAACAAAACGGTATGAGTGAGAGAAATAATCGCACAATCGTTGAACGAGCCAGGTGTCTTTTGTTTGAAGCCGGCCTAGATAAGAAGTTCTGGGCAGAAGCGGCCAATACTGCTGTATACATAAAGAACCGGTCAGTAGCTTCCGGGGTAGAAAAAACTCCATATGAGATGTGGACAGGAAGAAAACCAAATTTGGAAGGTTTGCGTATCTTTGGTAGCCCTGTCATGGTACACATCCCAAAAGAAAAAAGGACAAAATGGGACAAAAAATCCAAGAAGCACATACTTGTAGGATTTCCTGAAAATATAAAAGGCTATAGAGTTTATGATCCTGTGAAGAATCAGATCACAACAAGTCGAGATGTAGTGATTTTAGAGAAGAAAAAGAATGATGATACAGCTACAGTGTGTATAGAAAACACAGATTCAGTGGGGGACTTGCTAGAGGAATCTGTGGTTAAATTAGAGACGTCTAACCAGCGCAGCTCCAGTGAGTCTGAATCAGAGTATCTTGATGTGGATGGTGAAGGTGAACAGCATGAAAAGGAAGTGCAGCAGCAGTTTTTAGATCATAGAACAGATGCTCTGTCACAGTTGAAGTCTGAAAATCAATTATCTTCAGGAGATGCATCACCGAGAACAACAGAAGCCACAGATACATTGAACTCAGTTGGTGAAGAAAGAGAGAAAAGGCAGAGGAAGAAACCAGAACGGTATGGTTTTGCAAATACATGCACAAACAGCTACGTAGGAGAAGATGACATGACGTATGCAGAAGCTATCAGTGGACCTGAGAAACAACAGTGGTTGCAGGCGATGGCAGATGAACTGCAGTCCTTTGAAGACAACTAGGTATGGGAAGTTGTCGATGCTCCAGCTAATGCGAGTGTAGTGCAGTGCAAGTGGGTTTTAAAAAAAGAAACGTGATTGTGACAATAGAGTGAGATATCGTGCACGGCTAGTAGCTAAAGGTTTTACACAAAAGGTTGGTGTGGACTATCAAGAAACCTTTTCACCTGTTATTAGGCACTCAACCTTGCGGTTACTATTTGCCTTGAGTGTACAGTTAGATATGGATATCACTCATTTAGATGTCACAACAGCCTTTCTTAATGGTCACCTTAAAGAAAGCATTTTTATGCATTTACCTGAAGGTTTTCCTGTCTCTGACGCAAACAAAGTGTTGAAATTAAAAAAGGCTGTTTATGGCTTAAAGCAGTCATCACTTGCTTGGTATAAAAAAGTTGATGAAACTTTGTGTAACTTAGGATATACTAAGAGCAAACTTGAGCCTTGTGTATTTATAAAAAATCATAGCAATAATTTAAAAACTATTGTTGGAGTTTATGTTGATGATTTTTTGATATTTTCAAATCATGGTACTGAAAAAGATAATCTTGTAAAGGCACTGGGTCAAAAGTTTAAATTAAAAAATTTGGGTCAAGTAAAACAATACTTAGGCATGAGAATTAACATAAATAAAGATAAAAATGTCATTACTATAGATCAGGAGAATTATATAGAGACATTGTTAGAAAAGTTTGGTATGGAAGATTGTCATTCTGTTGAAACTCCCATAGAATGTAAATTGAATGTCCAGAAAGCAAATAATTGTGAAGAAAGATTGCCATATCAAAAACTCATAGGTAGTTTGATGTATTTATCAGTGTTAACTAGGCCTGATATTTCTTATGCTACTAGTTACTTGAGTCAATTTAACAATTCTTATTCTGATGTTCATTGGAACTATGCTAAGAGAGTTTTAAGATATTTATTGAGAACCAAAGACTATTGTTTGAAATATTCCAAAGGAAAAGCAGAATTGGTAGGTTTTGTAGATGCTGATTGGGCGAGCGATGCCATTGACAGACGGTCATACACAGGTTTTTGTTTCATGAAATCTGGTTCTGCTGTTTCTTGGGAGAGCAAAAAACAACGAACCGTTGCTTTGAGCTCATGTGAGAGCGAGTATATGGCTTTATCTGAGGCTTGCCGTGAAGCCATTTACTTGCAAAACCTGGAAGTGGAACTACTGGGTTATAGTAATAAAGTTGTAATATACAACGACAATCAGAGCGCATTGAAGCTGGCAAATAATCATCAGTCACATAAGCGTTCGAAGCATATTGATGTTAGATATCATTTCATTAGGGAAGTTATCAATAATGATGTTGTTGAAACAAAGTATTTGCCAACCGCTAACATGCCCGCTGACATACTAACAAAAGGTTTACCGGAGGTGAAACATTACAGGTTTATGAAAACACTTGGTGTAGTTCAAAAGTGATTTTATTAATGAATATTGTTACAAATCATTTTGCATATCCTGTTTCATGTGTTTGTAATAACTTGTTTGTTTTTGTGTAGAGTCAAAATTAAAATTGTTTCTCCGGTTTTATACCTGATGATTTGATGAATATTAGTTTATCTGTTATTTTGATATAGTGGGGGTGTTGTTATATATATCAAAATATGTTTGTAATATGGTTACCAGCGCCATCTAGTTAAGTTTATCAATACTAATTGTCTATGCATCTGGTACAATGAAATAAATCCCGTTACTCGTCAACCATCATCCGCGTGTTTTATTAGATGTTAATATTCGCTGGGTGTGCGATGACAGCGCGAATTAGCGGTTACAACTACAGCACAGCAGCGGACTTTGAAATGTCAAATGATAGGTAGTCTTATCGGCACCTAAAGAGCACTTAGATAAAATGAACGAAGTTTACTGTCAAAACTATCGTTTTATCCAACAATCTCTGTCTGTGTGGAAACAGGAACATCCGCCTTCATTGTATACAGCGTATTATGTGTGTGTGTAAACGTAGAAAAGTAATATCAAAGCTCGTTGATATCGTGATAAAATGTTAAGTTATGCATAATAATTTGCCAACTGTCATCCCTATTACCTTGGCAATAGAGTTCAATAAAATAAACAAAACGTCATCTTACCGGCTATTGCTATCAATTTACCATTTTACCAGCAAAACTGTCACCTTTCCAGCAAATGACACATCAAAAATGTATCATCATAGGCCTGCTGGCCCAACTAAAGTTGTAATTTGATTTGTGGTTTAAGTAAAATTCGTCGTCGCGAAACGGCACCTTCGGTGCGCACGCGGTGAAAGTAAAACTCGAGCGTTTACCCGCGCGCCGGAAATTTATTTAGCGACCTTATTTAGGATTATCCGTCATTACGAGATTTAACGTGCTCCACTTACATCCGGAACTCGATCATTTGTGAAAGATATTTTTTCTCAATTTCCGTATGTAGGTTTTATATGAAAGGAAAAACATTTATTTTCAGGGAACTTGCAGCCAGGTACTTACAGGCAGAGATGGGCATCATTCGAATAAAAATGTATATGTATCTAAATAATCATTCGAATGACGAAGAATCCACCAATGTTTTATTCGCGAATGATTTATTCGCGGTAGATTTATTCGCGGATGATTTATGCGCGGATGATTTATTCGCGAGTAACTTATCAGCGAATAAATATTTCGACCGGTTTTTAACTTGACGAATTTAATTTACTTATTATATTACTCCTATAAATTTACTAACAATATTTAAGGTTTGTTGGCTATTCTATTAATGTTGAATGTATTTATTAACATTGTGCAATTTTTAATGAACGAATGAATAAATAAATGGAATAAACTTAAATAAAATAAAAAGAATCATATATTAAAAAGTTCACGATCGTCTCAGAGTTTGGTGATCTATTCGATAGGATCTATATGAGCCTAGTTAATTTTGTAATGTACCTAGTAAAAAGTTGCACGTGTTTAATGTTTCGTATATTGAGCCTAGGTGGCGAAATAGGAATCTTAATGCAGCAAAATGTGTAGAAAAATGCTTTTCAGTCCTCCGGCCGGTAAGCGCCACTTTACGCAAAACTAAATTGCCGCCTGCCGGCTCCGTCGGACAGAAAAATAGTATACAAACCTCGGCCGGTAAATGGGAAAGCCTCGGATCACATGTTAGTCGACAATTACATGGGATCCGAGGCATTTCCCACTTAAACGGCCTTGGTATGTAATCTACTATTTTAGTGCCGACCGGCGACAACACAATGGGATTATCCTACCTGAATGATTATTAAACTTGTTACATTTTTTGCAGATGTGTTGATCTTATAAGAGATAAGACCATACTTCCATAATTCTTTAAAGAGACCAAACGCACAGTCGCTTATCGTAAAGTAACACCTTTTGTTTAAAATGAACACCTGCATTGTTGGAATTATCTATGTTATTTTATGTATTTTGTTATAAACAGAACGGATTCCAAAATTATACCTATTGATGAAGAATTTTGTCAATGAAACTCGGCGGTGGAAATGAAACTTGAGTTACGAATTCATAATTAAATAGCTATTTTAAAATTTTAAACAGAAGTTGATAAGGTATTAAAAAAATTATTCGTGGCAATTCATTCGGCGAATATATTATTCGCGGATAAATTATTCGACTAATAATTTTATTCGAATACGAATAATCATCCGAAAATTCATCTGTCATCCGCGAATGATTTGGTTATTCGTCATTCGTCATCCGTCATTCGAATAAATTTTGCCCATCACTGCTTACAGGCTATCTTTACTATTATGGTTCTTAAGGCGCATACATATCTACAGAAGTACAGACTGCTACCCGAACTATACCCGAAGGGTGAAACTCTATTATTAATGTTAACCTGTCCATCTGTCTCACTGTCTGTTAGAGAGCTCTATCTCAAGAACCGGGATAGGTAGACCGAAATTGACACTTTGATAAAATGTACAGAATTTTATTGTTGTCGGACACGACCATTTCCGATATATGAATTTTATTTAATAACAAACATTGCTAGTGTTATGAATTTAGGACCAGCGCTAATGGCCAATAATAAAACAAATTGCGATTTACGGCACGGTAGTACAAACTGGTGCAAGGGAAAACAGGAAAGCATCATTAGTTTAGTACTGCAAGATCATTATTCTTGTAGACAACCTTCTCTAAACAGGCGTGGTCTGAGGAAATATTAGTACTTGCTCAAGGGTTAATTTACAATACACGAGTATAGTATAAATGCAACTCTCTTGTAACGCTTTGGTCTATACTGTATGTTACATAAATTATGATTCTAATAATAAATGTGGGTCTCGAATTAGGATTATGGCTGGAGTGCCCTGGGATACACCTGCCCGTAGCTTGTTTCGGGAGTTAAAAATCATGACTGTTCCAAGTCTGTACATATTTGAAGTGGTCAAAGTGTTACGTAAAAATATTAATGAATTTAGAATGAATGATCCTAACAGCCGAAACGGACATAAACTCCTACCTAACCGGCACAGACTAAAAAAGTCTGAGCAAAGTGTGTGGTACATAGGTCCTAGAATATATAATCGTTTGCCGAATAATTTGAGGACAGCTGAATTATCGGACAATATATTTATAAATAGACTTAAGGAATATCTAGTTAATAAGGCATTTTACACATTAGAAGAGTTTACAGAAAAAAATAATGATATGTGACATTCAATGACATGATGTTTTCTTTGTATACTTAAAATAGACTTAAGATGTAAATATAATTCAACTGACATGTAACATACGTTATGAATAAATGAAAAGAAAAAAAAAAAAAAAAAAAAGATCAAAATATTGAGAGACTCTCGCTAGGTGGCTGGATCAAGGGTCAGATGCAGGCGGTAATCCTGGACACGGTGCGTATAGTATAGTCCGGCGGTTCCTTTCCCTGCGGCCCTAACCGGCAGCCTGGGCCCTGCCCCGTTGCCGGCGGCACTGCTCTAGGTTAAGTTTTTTTATAATATGTATTTTGTATTGTTTTTTATGTGCTTTTTGATTTTTACTTTTTAACCATATTATAAAATCTAACCTAATAATAAAAATAATGAGAATGTGGAAAAAAAACCTCCATAGGCTAACCAACGCAATGAACCTTGGATTTGGAACTTTGGCACTACCTCTGTTAAGAAAGGGTTTTTATATTCAACTCCTTAAAGGGTGAAGACGAGGTTCCTACCTGAAAGACTTAAGATGCGGTTGGAATGTAATCGACGTGTAATATTTAAATTAGGTATACGTGATTGGGCTTGTAAATGATTGATAGCTAGGTAAAGACTGGAATATAATAAAATTGCTGTTTTTTTAGTTTACTTATAGTTTTTTTAATCCTAAAGGCAAAAATGAAGAAAAACGAAGATCCAGCTCACCGGTTCAGTGTGACATATTCACTGCTACAAAAAGAGACCGACATTGTATTTGTCAGGGAATACAGAAATCGGGACTCATGAAGTAATGACATACTTTCCGCACTAGCATCGAAATGTACTAATTCCTATTGCATATTTAACACTCGAAGCGACAGCTGACCCACCTAAATACCCACTTACCTTTGACATCTGAAATGTCTATAAGTCGTACCGGCCGAACTTCCCTATAATATAATAATATTTCCTCGTGACCCATGAAACTTTGAAGCTTTGCTTTTACGAGCTTTTATTTAACTTGCAATGTATGTTTGTCTGTTGGGGTCAAATCATGCAAGCTGAATTTGACTAACTTCCCGTTATTCGAATAAGCTGAAACTTCACAAGCTTATGTAGGTTGACAACCCGCTTAACCACTGGGCTACCCGATCACGGCAGCCAGTCCGAAATTTCCTAAGTTTCTTATTTTAAACACAACAATTGTATAAAAGATACTCGTAGTATTAAAAATTAAATTTGTGACAAGAAACTTATTTAATTTGTATGTAATTTATATTTTCGTGAATGTAATGGCCCAGTCATTATTAGCAGGGCCCGTAATTTTCATGTCGATGACAGACAAATGACGTCGAGCTTCATACATCCTGTGTGTTTATATACGCCATTTATGACGAAACCGGCATGAAAATTACGGGCCTTGATTATTAGTCTAGAATGTGCAAATAATCTGATCTCATTCATCACTTCTTACGTACAGTCAGCGTCAAATATATGTACCTTGTAACATTATATTTTTGCCGTCGACTGTACACTGTCGTGTCTGCTACGTGTTAAAGTGGACATCAGATGCAAAATTGATAGTCATCTTAATATTTTGGTGAAGTTTTAATTTGGCAATAAGAAATAATTATTTTTGCCAAGGTTACAAATAGCCTTTCATCATCATTTATATTAATTATTCGTGTAATTGTTTGTAAATTGGTGATAAAAATATATCCGTGAAATCTGACGACCTTGTGAATCTCGTGTACCTATCTATTAATAAAATTGCTATCGCTCGTCAATCACGCATTCTACTATTTAGCATTTTAATGCCTAACTACTTAAGCATCATAAATGTCCGTTAGTGTATTTTATTTAGATCCACTACCTAACATATTTTCATACTTCAACGATGAAAAACTAGAAAATGTCTCGCCTAATGAAAAGCGCTTACCATAGCATATAGACGCTGTGTCAATAGGTATCACATAAGTAACTTGCGCGTTGACGACGCTGTAAGACATGTACCTAAGGGATACTTTTGGTAAAATTACCCATGATTCTATCATATTAAGAGATTCTTTTCAAAAACTTTGGAAGCTTTCCGAAGTACAACATTAATTACCTTACCATCCTCCTCCTATTACCATGTAATACATACGCGGTACATCCGCGTCTTCGTCGTTTTACGTGTATGTGTCTCAGATTCTAAGTGTACGGAGTCGTACAGAAAATATTACTGTTGCATAATGTGACCCCATAAACCGAGAAGTTGATAAAACGCTGGCTAAGCAGATGTATTGTGCGGAGTTACCTAATCACAGTATCTTTATGTGTATGATGAAGTATACTCGTAAAGGTACTGTTATTGTTTTATATAATACATAAACCTTAGATCGACTTTTTATTTTACCACTTTGTCGACATGTTTGATATTCATACAGTTTTTTAGTAGTATAAGGGTGTCTACTTGACTACGTACGGTTAATTAACTCTGCAGCTGACTGTACATTATCAGGCTTGTGCTATACAATAGTACCTTACAAACGCTGTATAAAAACGTGAGAGACCGTTGCCAATTTCTAAACATAAATTAAGCTTTAATTATAATTTTGTATTGATTTACATTGATTAATACTAATTGCTTGCCGGCGTCATCGGTATAGATGCGACAGTAGCGACACCGTTTGACTTGTCATACACCTCAATCAATCGATAGGAACCCCCATTAAGTATTCATATACTTGCTTTATGCCGATTGACAGGTTTTATTCGAAGCTTATTTTTATCTGACAGCCATTAGTAACCGGTGAATAAATAAATAAATATTATGGGGGGATCTTGTACAAAACCGGGTCATGTTGTGTAAGATTGTCTCATAGGTAATATTTTTAAGTAAACACAGTAAACTTAGTATTTCCATTGATACCGCGATGAACACTATTTAGTCATTCAAGCAACACAAGAGTCCGCATACGTCCCGTTTACCCTCTGCCGAGTTCGCCGAAGTAGGTTAGTAGAGCCTGAATGGGCATACCAGGGTCTGAGTAGTCACTAACATCACATGGTCATTTGCATTATAACTAATATTCCGTGAACTCCGTGAACATGACGCTTGCAACAGTCGAAATATCGGGTGCTCAATAAAACAAACATACATGGTAATTATCCCGTTTCAAATATTAGTTATAACATAAAGCCTTTCTTTCATAATGACATTTAGTCCGTTTTAATGTATTTCATTTCAAAGCTTATTGTCAACTTCTTAAATTTCTTTTTACAATTGTTGCTTGAAAATACAATATCTCGTTATCAATATACAAACTATTACAAACAAACGTCACGTAACGTAAACGAATACGATAATTTCTGAACATTAAGATTTTTCCGATGGGAAAGCATTATTCCTTACTTTAGTAAATAATCATGAAGTCATGAATATTAACTACTGTACCGTAAGTAGGTACCGGAATTTTATTATAAAATTTGCACCAAGGAAGGAATTGCATTACGTGAATTACGTCGTCGTACGGCGGCAATAATAATGTATAAAATAACTCATTTCCGTTCGTCACCTTGTTGGTAATAAGTAATAATGTTGCACATACTTGTTTAAGAGACCAAAAATACTAAGGACTGTTGTCCTTCTTGCATCATTCCTGAGTAGATAACCTCAGTAGGTACCCCACCCCAGGCACGAGTTTGCCGCGACATTACCTCCCGCGAGAGAGACAGGCTTCCGTTGCTGACAAAGATGTCAACTTTTTATTTCACTAATATTCACCCAATACGAACGTCCTTTTTTCTTCATTTGTCGTCTTAGCAGCAGGAGCCGGAGAATTACATCTTTGGCGGTCCATACGTATCATGACAAAAACTGTATACTTGAATATATTTGAAACGATGTTTGCAACAACGAACAACCATCTAAATTCTTAGCCACTTATGTGCATTAATTAGCACGTGTGAACTAGACAACAGCAAAATTAAAGTACCGAGCGCACGGTTAGGGCTGCCATCCGTCCGGGTTTCCCCGGATTTGTCCTAGTTTGGAGCCCGTCCGGGGAGCGTCCGGCCCGGATTTTTAAAAGCGTCCGGGGTAAACCCGGACATTTTTGGGTTCAGGTCAATCCCTAGCAAAAGCATATATTTTTTAAATTAAAAATTGATTTCTTTAGTGTCCGGGGAGAGACCGCGAGTTTAATGAAACGTCCGGGTTTTCTAACTTTTTTGTCCGGTTTCGGCAATGTACGAGATGGCAGCCCTACGCACGGTGCCGTCCGCCAGTGGCGCCAGCACCAGCATCATGCTGCGGCACGTGCATGTGCCGTCGAACCGAGTACCTACGCAGGGCGCCGTACAAGGAACCGTGCCACGGCACGACGCCGTGTCGTCTCACGGTGGCGGCACCGTAACGTGGACATGCGGCCAGGCCCATTTCTGTTAAGTTGAGAGCATGTTTACTTATTTTGGGGAACACTGCGCAGAATAATGAGCAAGAACGTGACGGTAATTTACTGTATATGGCCATTGGTCAATCTATGTATGTGTTTTGGTTTTTGATGGTATGCATATACTATACCTATTACCTACTTATTCGGTAAATGTCTCTGGTTACTTATTCCTACTGGAAACTTGATGATTACTTTATGATTATGGAAGTCATTTTGCTATTTTCACTACAACTTACCTGATTACGCGCTGTCTCTACATCTTTGTTTACAATTTGTTCATACCTCATGATTTCACTTTTATTCGTATATGAATTGTATTTCTGAAATCGTAAGATTGCTTTTACAGTGATAGTTTGTAGCGAGATACGGGGTTGGGAAGTTTAGCTCAAGCAATTGCAACATTGCAGATTATCTAATAAAATTATAGAAGAAACACTAAACCGGTCAAGACCGAAGCTACAACCTGTCAAGAAATGCAAGTCATCGTTATGAGGGTGTAATAAATAAACATGATCACTCAGTTATTCATAATTCGTAATTATGTTATGAAAGTAGGCTCGTGCGCTAACGCTTCTTTTAACAAATTACCCATATCTATTACATAGTAGTAACTTACTAGGTTCCAATTCATAAGTTTGGACAAGGTCTAAAACTTATGAATGTACATGTTTATACTTACGTCTAAAGTGTCTAAACAGTAGCGTTTAAGTAACTCAATATTCTTGCTATATAATTACATATGTGTTTTTTTAACATTTAAGCAACTAAACGCCATCTTTGGATTGTTAGCAATAACTAACATGCTAGGTGAAAGTTAGCTTAACTTGCCAGTAATGTTCTTAAGTATCGGCTTCTGGCAGCACGGTGCAGCGCTTTCTCAATAGATGGCGCAGGTATGTGTGACACGTGTGACACTCTCGGATGACGCACAACTATGCGGATATCAGAGTCATCAGCGTCAATTTTAGTCACAAAACTTTTCTATACACAACAAATGGTGTGATTTTGCATGAGAATGCTACATAATAAAGGTAGGATAGGATACCTTGTTGTTACTGTTGTTACGCTTAACGATCTTTGGGTAAGTAGGGACACTTATGTGAATCAATGTCAATGTCAAGCGTGCTTGCGTTTGTTTTGCACGCTATTCGGCTTGAACTTGACAATGATGGTAACAAACATCTTGAGAATAACGATACGATTTGTATTTCAATTTTAAATAAAATTGTTTCTTATTTTACCTAAATTTATTTACACACTTAAAATTATCTTTACTAAATATTGTTAATCTTATGTTTTCATTTTGGCTTCTATCATATGTAAGTATTAGTTTGTAGATGTTTTATAGACTAGAAACATTTGCCCAATCTAGGTACTAATACTTTTTCGTGTACTTTTGGTACTTATTACAACTATTATGGCCTAAGTTACAATTTCTACGGATAATTTAATCGTCATCTTTCTATTCGGCAAAGTGGACTGTTATTTCTACTCCTTATCCCTAATTGTTCTATTTTTGTACACTTAAGGGACCTACGGCCCCGTTTGCGCAAGGCTTCAGCCTTCCAGCCAGCCTTTATAAGATCTGCACCCTTTTCTGCTATCATAATCGTAGGAGCATTAATATTTCCATTCGTGATAGTCGGCATTATACTGGCGTCTATTACCCTTAATCCTTTAACCCCATATACTCTCAGTTCAGGGTCAACGACCGCCATTGGATCGCTTGATGGTCCCATTTTCGCTGTCCCTGATAGATGATATATTGTCATGGTGTACTGGCGGATCAGGCAGTCCCAGTACTCGTCGGTGTACAGCGGGAGGTGCTTGCAGTTGGGGAGAGGCTTGTCGTGAAATCTGGCTCCGAAGCGCTTCATAGCTTTAGTTTCCGCGACAGCCACGGCGGCTTTCACTCCTTCTCGCAGAACTCCAACGTCATCGGGATGCGTCAAGTAATTGTGGTACATTAAAGGATAATCTAGCGGATTCTTTGTACTTAATTTTATGTAACCTCTACTTTTAGGGCGAAGCATCATTGGAAATATACCAAAGACATCCTTATTATTGATTTCGCCGAATACTTCATCGTAAAATTCATCAGTAAGTCCGTGTGCTTTTTTAACTTGAGTTCCTCCGTCGGATGGGGTAGAAGCGGATGTCAACATAAATTCAATATCAGGCCAATCGTCAGTGCCATTTGCGTATTTCGTATTTATAAAAGCGACCACTTCCAAACCAACACTTGAAGTTAGCGGTCCGTCTTCCGTTACTGCATACCGTAAAGCGGCATTTATGTTTACGAGTCTATTCATGACTAAGCTTATAGGGTAGTCGATTTTAAAGACAAGGCCACCAATTGCGATATGGTCCTGTAAATTTTCTCCGACTCCAGGAGAGTCTTTGATAACTTCTACGCCAACTTCTTGTAGGTTTTTGGCCGGGCCTACACCTGATAACATGAGAAGTTGAGGGGAACCGATAGCGCCAGCTGATAATATTACTTCCCGTATAGCATATACAACATGTTTTTGACCATCTCTTATGAATTCAACACCGAATGCTCTTTTACTGTCCTTGTCGATTAGCACTTTCGTGGCATGAGAGAAAAGAGCTATATGTAGATTCTGTCTGAGTCTCACCGGCCTAAGAAAGGCTTTGGCAGTGGAGCAGCGCGTTCCTCTTCTCATGGTGAACTGGTACCACGCGTAGCCAGTCTGCTGCGCGCCGTTCACGTCCACAATGTCGTAGCCCATCTCTTCGCCAGCTTGCAGAAAAGCGGCGCCGAGAGGCGTATTGTACGGGGCATCTTGCACAGTGAGATAACCACCTGAAAAGTTAAAAAAACAGGTTGTAGTTTTCACTGTTTAAAGAATTCCAGAGGGTAAAGACTGTGTTGTTAGATCACATGTACATAGAGCAGGTAAGGTATGTACAGTCAAGTGTAAAAATATGGTGGTGCACATCTTACTCAAAAATATGTCCCATAGCACCTTATGCCGGTGTAATAAGAGCGTAGTACCATATTTATGAGTCGATTATGTCGAACAATATTTTTGCACTTGACTGTACTACATCTACACTTTAAAGCACAAGTGTGTGGCGTGCGCTTACACATTAAACGCTGAACATGAGGCTTTCTTAAATGTTGCATACGTCGCGAAGGCATTTAATATTACCTAAGGCTTGCACTTGATGCAAGATGAATTGAAAGTTGATGATCAAACTAAGTGCTCTGTACATTTAGTACTCCAGGGAATGTAGTCCCGCGACTAATAATAATTTTCAATTATAACGGAGGTTTTTTCTCAATAATATTTGATGTAATAATTAAATTTACCTGTGCCATGATACTTCGTGTCCTTTGCTAAGTAAGGATTCCTTTGGTCTTCAGACTTCTTAAAATACGGGAGTACGTCGTCGTACCCCCAGCCAGGGTTGCCGAAGGACTCCCACTGGTCGAAGTCCCGTCGGTTCCCTCTGATATACAACATGGTGTTGAGGACGGAGGACCCTCCGAGGACTTTGCCTTTTGTCCAGCAGCACCGCTTGTCGACCATTGCTTGACATGCTGTATCTTGAGGCTGGGTTCTGGAAATCGTGAAGTGCTTGATTAAAGATCCATCTGGATATTCACTGCAATTCAAGTGATCTACTATTGAACCATACATTTATAATTATAAATAATAGTTAATAGTTTGATATAGACTGTTAATTATTGATAAAACTCGGCCCGCTCGGACGTGCACGCTCGGAGGTTTGAATTTAGTAAATAAAATATTCACAGATTTGTACAGCCCATCTGTACTTATTTTGAGCAGTTGAGTTGAGTGAGTAGAAGAAATACTATGACTCTGATGAAGTACGATTCCCTAAGGGTTATGGTTATAAAAGAGTTCGATTACAAATCTCACCTATACTTCCAATCCAGTTTACTCTTATGCAAATACAACGACAGCAGCGGCACATCGCTTATATCAGTCTCATGGCCTCCAGCTTCCAGCAGCAGGACATTCCACCCTTCGACCTCCGACAGCCTGTTAGCCATCACAGCTCCAGCCGAACCTCCTCCAACTATCACGAAGTCATACTGTTCTCTCAAGTACTTCTGATTGAAGGGACGGCTCTCAGGGTCTAGGAGTTCGTAGTTGAAGTAGGCCATGGTGGCGAGCATGGCGGGGATGAAGCTGAGCTTGCTGATGCCGCCGATGGTGAGGGCCGACTTCGCGGCCGTTGAGGCCACAGTGAGGATGCCCATGGTTCTTCACTTCATATTACTGAAAAATAATATAATAAATGTATAAATTCATATACTTATTTACATCAAATAAAGGCAAACAAGTAACGTTATGACGGACCTCGCACTCAGAACAGTAAGGGTAACGGGCCACACCGCTTGGCCACATATCGCTGCCAGCAGCTCCAACACAATCGAGATGGCAAGTGGTGATGTCAAAGCGCATATGACATATATAGATGTTATTGCTGTTTTATGGAAAAGACCTTGATTGGATTGAATTTTTGGCACAACTTGAAAATAATTAAATCTACCATCTGCAGTTTTACTTTACTTACATATTATGCTTTTCTGATAATTATGCCCTTTCTTTACGTATGTTTCAAGTATTTTAACGTAGGTAAAATGTTTGACTCCGGTAGTTTAACAACATAAAGCTTGTAAACATCTGGCGACTAGGTTATGGGTATCCTGCTTAAGTAGCAACATGGTACTTATCTTGGTGTGTTAATTTCTACATACGCATATTACGCATTTCAAGACAAAGTTCGCTCTTCCGAGATGCTGAGGTGAAAACATTGTATAAAGACAGCAAGCAAGTCGATTTACAACGTTAAAAATAGATGATTTTGATCTTTAATAATTGTAACATACTGTATGTTAGTCCTACATCTGAGATGTATATTTTATTTATTTATATGAGACTAGAGTGTCCCACTGCCGGGCAAAGGCCTCCCTCCTCTCCTTCCACGTATCCCAAGTCTTGATCCATCTCCCAACAGGAACCCATTTCTCGAACGATACTAGATTTGTATGAACAATCCGTGAACTGAAATACCAACCAACACAACAAGTTTCTATGTCAACATAATAATAATATTATGGAAGAGCAAAGAGCTACACGGGCGGTTCTACAAGGCCCTCATGGGCGCCGACGTAGATCTGCCCGCGTCGGTGAACTGGTTACGATTCGGGGACCTCTTCGGAGAAACCGAAGGTTTTGCCTGTGCAATTGCGGACGAAGTTATCATGACGAATAACTATCGGAAATATATCCTGAAGGACGGTACGGTCGACATTTGTCGGGCATGCCGCCGTCCCGGAGAGTCACTCAGGCATATTATTTCTGGTTGTTCTCATCTTGCTAACGGCGAGTACTTGCACAGACATAATCTCGTAGCCAGGATTATTCACCAGCAACTTGCTCTTAAATACGATCTTGTGGACCACGAAGTGCCGTACTACAAGTACGCACCTGCACCAGTTCTCGAAAATGGTCGTGCCACGCTCTATTGGGATCGATCTATCATCACGGACAGGACTATTGTAGCCAATAAGCCTGACATCGTGCTGGTAGATCGATCGCAGCGCCGGGCCGTGCTCGTCGACGTCACCATCCCCCATGACGAGAATCTCGTGAAAGCCGAGAAGGACAAGTCCAGTAAGTACCTAGACTTGGCTCACGAAATAACCGCCATGTGGGATGTTGACTCGACGATCATTGTTCCGATAGTCGTTTCAGCGAACGGTCTCATAGCGAAGAGTCTCGACCAACATCTTGAGAGACTCTCGCTAGGTGGATGGATCAAGGGTCAGATGCAGAAGGCAGTAATCCTGGACACAGCGCGTATAGTCCGGCGGTTCCTTTCTCTGCGGCCCTAACCACCGGCAACCTGGGCCCTGCCCCGTTGCCGGCGGCACTCTAGGTTAGGTTTTTATAATATGTTTATATGTATTTTGTATTGTTTTTGTATGTGTTTTTGTATTTTACTTTTATAATCATATTATATAGCCTAACCTAAGATAAAAAATAAATAAAGTGAATATTATGCCAGTTTGTGTTATTTTTGTTGTTTTGAGGTGCAATAAAGAGTTATTGTATTGTATTGTATTGTATTGTATTATGCAGAAGGCGGTAATACTGGACACTGCACGCATAGTCCGAAGGTTCCTCTCTTTGCGGCCCCAACCACCGGCAGCCTGGGCCCAGTCCTGTTGCCGGCGGCACTCTAGGTTAGGTTTTTTATAATATGTATTTGTTTTGTATTGTTTTTTTTTTATGTTGTTTTGTATTTTTTTTTTATATACGTATTGTAAAAATCCTAACCTAAGGAATAAAATAAATAAATGAATATTAGCCTAATACCATTCGAGAAATGGGCACCAGTTTATTTATTATTATCATTTATCATGTATTGTAATCGGTCAAGAGATGAGGGCAGTGTGAAATAATTGGACATAGGTAGGCACGTCAGGCACGTGCGAGAAACGTAAACCTCCTTCGGCAGTCGGGAAAAACACTTTTGGTACATATTTTGCCTATAATTTGCCTATTATCATTGCAAAATGAATTAGCTAACGAAATAGCATTCAGGTAATTATCGTATTACTCAATTATTCACTTAAATTAGTAGCATGCTTATTCGTTTTTGCTAATGTGCTTGTTGATGTGCCCGTTACGGTAAAAAACGATTTCCAATTTCTAAATGCACAAAATACTTTGTTTCAGAATTAGCCCTCATATTGCGAATGAAGTGCTAAAGATTGGAATTGACTTCCTTTTTTGATAACGATAAGCAATAAGCAATAAAATATGCAAATAACTGATGAAAGGAAAAGATACTTGACTAGGATGTGGTATAGTCTAAATTTGTATAACTGATGAGCTCGTCAACATATATAGGCACTGTTAACACAAAGGTAAGTACCTATAAATTAATTTTTGAACGGCCTCCTAGACTAGTCGGTAGTGACTCTGCCTAAGAAGCAGGAGGTCCCGGGTTCGAAGATGAAGAAAGATGGAAAGGAAAGACGGGAAGGAAGATGTGGTACATGTGCTGACGGAATCTGTCCGGAGCGCGGCCCGGCGACGTTATCGTGTTGTAATTATAATAGTAGTAATGTAGGAATGTGTAACAGTACTTTGGCGTCACCAACATCTGATGAGTGATGATGCCAAGGAATTACTTAGTATTTATATCTCATCATTAGTTTGGGTTGTTTACATATTTAAGATTCATTGTTATTTTGTATTACGGGGGTGGCATAGCGAAAAGGCTTAAACTCCCAAGTTAAATCAAGAAAAAAAAATTGTTTAACTGATGAGCTCGTTAACTTATATAGGCACTGTTAACACAAAGGCATAAATTAATTTTTGAACGGCCTCCTAGACTAGTCGGTAGTGAGTGACTCTGCCTAAGAAGCAGGAGGTCCAGGGTTCGAATCCTGGTCAGGGCATTTATTTGTGTGTTTATCATAAATATATATGTTTCGGAGTTTATAAATATATGTTTTCTATGTATTTAAGTATTTGTTTTGTATTTGTTTTCTATCTATCTATTATATATATATATATATATATATATATATATATATATATATATCGTCGTCTAGTACCCACGACACAATCCTTATTGAGCTTACTGTGGGACTAGGTCGATTTGTGTAAGATTGTCCTATAATATTTATTTATTTAATACAATAGTATTAATATACGATTTTAGGCTAACATGGTCATTTGCATTATAACTAATATTTAAAACAGGATAATTACCATGTATGTTTGTTTTATTGAGCACCCGATATTTATTTATTTATTTATTTAAACTTTATTGCACAATTATATTAAAGTACAAATGGCGGACTTAACGCCTTTAGGCATTCTCTACCAGTCAACCATCGGGCTAAACCGAAACTGTTAGTCTGGTGCAGGATAGTAGAAAAAAGAGATGATAACCTAAGACATGTCAAACCTAATTAATAATATAATGTATATACTTACACATATACAAATATAAATATACCTACATATACAAATACATGTATACCTAATATAAGTGTACCTAGAGCGAAACATCACGCAGACCCTTAAAGACGAATTTTTTCGAATAAATGCTTACGCAACTTGCTTTTAAACGAATATTTACTTTGAGCTTGTCTGATATTCATCAGTTTCCTCCGTGAACATGACGCTTGCAACAGTGTCTAAATATCGGGTGCTCAATAAAACAAACATACATGGTAATTATCCCTTTTTAAATATTAGTTAATATAATAGTATTATTTACTAAATATTTGTATACTCACAATAGGCTAAATTTTTGACATAATTTCTGTACATACAATGACATAACGGTTTACCCAATTAACCTTGTGTCCACTTCTAGTAAAACGTGGGTCGCGTTCCCAACGTCCTGGTGTTGGCAGTGTTGGCACACTCGCCACAACGTTTCGTTAAGGATGCTATACTATAATGTATTTGTTGTCGTCCGACGTTTGTGCAACTGTTACCGGAGACAAATTAATGAACAAGACTGTCAATGTCCGTATAACGTAGAGATACTGAACTTCCTTAATATTATTGTAAAAGAAGAAGACGAAAATAGTGTATTTTTTAAACGCTATTGCACTGCACATTAACATTAGGAAACGGACAAAAACACCTTGGTATGTATATGTGCTATATGACATAGGTATATGTAAATATCAATGACAATGTATGATAAATACAAATAAAGAATGTGAATATTAATCTCTGGTTAGTAATGGAAATAATATTTCCCACACAAAGTCACATGTATTATTTTCGAGTGTATATCTTCATGCAAATTTTGCATATCCTTTTAAGCATTATGCCATCTCTTCCATGTTCTCTTAATAATAAATCAAAATGTATATTTTACAGACAATAATGATGTGTGTCACATTACGAGTACCTACATTATTCATTTCATTCAAAAACGATGACGAATACAATTGTATTTAGAGATCTCTTTGTATAAAAAAATGTTCGGGTACTACCCATTTTTATACCCCACTAAATTCATACTCGGTGCCCTAGGTTTTAACTCCCTTGAGGTGAGACGCAATTTTGCGCTCCTTTCTACAACGTGTAGCACCTTGAGAGGTGACTCCGATTGTTCCGAACTGGGGGCGCAATTACTGCGTCTTCATGCCCCTACACCGACTAGAATACTTTTTCGGCCGCGTGACCGCGGTCTACTGGTAGTGCCGATGTCCCGAACTGTGTCTCGCAGGAATTCTCCCCTCGTTCGTCCTCTGCGCCTTCTGAACGAACTCCTTGCATCAGCACCCGAGTGTGATTTGTTTGCTGACAGGTGGAGTGAAGTGCGCGATGAATGTTTAAGATTCTGTGAGATGATGGATGTACGTGTCTCAACAGTGTAATTGTGTTAGTTTTATTTACTGTTTAGCTTGGCTAAATGTTTCTAAAGTTTCGCAGTGATTTAGTTTAGTACTGTCATGCTGTGTATACTTACTTGTTTTATAAATAAAAAAAAAAATAATAAAAAAAAAAAACTCTGTGTTACTATAGACTAGTCTCTATTAGTAACTTGTCGCTTTCTGTCATTACATAATACGGTAACGTAACTGTGCATATGGGATGAGATGTTTATCTCGTTGTAATAGAGGCTATTATCGCGTGATAATGCGTCGGCACGTGTTTTACGGGTTGAGGTTGCCGGCAACGAAACTGACACTTGCTTCTTGTGACATCTTTATTTTGCAAATACAGATCGTGACTGGGCCGGGGGTACCTGCTTTAAAAATAGTCCTTTTGTCTGTAGAATTATATAAAATGTGGTGCCAGAAATGTGGGTTAGATTAGATTAGAACCGACTCTTACAAAACCGGCCAAGTGCGAGTCGGGCTCGCGCACAAAGGGTTCCGTAGCAGCAAATATAATAAACTTATTATGTCAATTTATACACCTGGTGAATGGAGCCTAAACTCTCCCGATATTTTGCCTTGTACTTTTATGTATGAATATTAATTTTAACTTAACCAAAATTACAGTTAAATCAACCTATCTCAAAAACTATAAGAGATACTTTGATCAAACCAAAAATCGTTGAAAGAGTTAATTAGCATGCATCACCTCTATTTTTTTTAGAATTTTATACCCCGTAGTTATAAAAATAGAGGGGGGGGGACATACTTTTTACGACTTTGAGAGCTGATATCTCAAAAACCGTTCACTTTAAGAAAAATGTTTTTTAGAAAACTTTATATCATTTTAAAAGACCTTTCCATTGATACCCCACACGGGTATGTACATCGAAAAAAAAATTTTCATCCCTCAGTTACATGTATGGGGGGCCCCACCCCCAATTCTTTTTTTTACTATTTAGTGTCATAATTTTGTAGCGGTTCATACAACACATATTCCCATCAAATTTCATCACTGTAGTACTTATAGTTTCCGAGTAAATCGGCTGTGACAGACGGACAGACGGACAGACGGACAGACGGACAGACGGACATGACGAAACTATAAGGGTTCCGTTTTTGCCATTTTGGCTACGGAACCCTAAAAAAGGCCGCAATTCTAACCCACCTTTCCTACCTTTAAAATTTGAGGAATGTAATTTTAAACCGGTTTTGATGCAACAGATTAAGTGACTATTTAAAAACAATGATTTTAAAAACAATTTATGTGTAAAATAGATATTTTTGAAAAAAAAATTTTCTTTCAATATGTTTAGAAAGCGTCAGAAATGCGCAATGTACCTATAGGTATTTGACAACTAATTATTTATAAAATGAGCACATTTGGGAATGTCAGGTTTGTGATATGTATAACTTGTGAAGAGAATATTTTTGAAAATGTATTTATGAAATGATGATAAATCAGGTATCCGCGCTTTCACTCTTGATACTCTTTGACTGGAAAATTGCACATCGCCAATTGAAATATCAAAAATGTATCGAAATCGTAAGTGCCAATGAAGAGGGGGCCGACCCTCCAGTGGCGCCCTCATTGGGCCGATTGTGTTTTGTAATAAACCATTCCATTTCTCTATACCCCACCATAAGGTCCTTGTAGTCCTACTAATTCCGTAACTTTTGATGTACTTTTAGCTTTATTATTATTTAATTTTATAATTTTATGCTTAAACGGGAAACAGTGGCCACTTGTGCCATTTAGGTGATGAAGTAAAAACATGCAACAATAAATTTACTTAGTGAATGTTTAGCAAATGTACTACCTACGGCACAATGGGAAATGTAGGCAATTTCAGTACATTTTCCACAATTCCGCCATTATCTTAGTAGCTCTGTCACTAAAACCAGTTTTTAAGTAGGTATCTAAGATTCATAAAAACAAACAAAGTCAAAAATTTCAATGTTAGCCGCGAAGAGTTTATTGATAAGACTCTTACGGTTGATATTGAAACTTTTGACTTTCGAGTTTTTTCTTTGGGAATAGGTAAACAGAAGTGGTTCATGTAAAATCGCAATCCCTTAATAACATATTTTTGAAAAATAACACTTCATAATTTTTAGATTATAAAAATAATAGTACATTGTGATACACGAGTGCTATGATGGTCATTATACACGAGGCGGTATTGTGCGCGCGAGCTGAAAGCGAGTGCGCAATAAGGAAGCCGATGTGTATAATGGCCATGCACACACGTGTCATACGACATTTTTCAACACACTTGTAAGTAAAAATCAAAATTTAATTCGAGGTTATTAACTTTTGTTAAATACGTTAATTTAATTGTCAGAATCATGTCAGAATGCGTACATGGTAATTAGCATATGAGATTCACTAACCTTTATTGACTACTTGAAGCTTCTTGCGATGCCTTTTCGACGTCGGTTGATGACAATATTTTACATTTTCAACTAATAAATCCCGAAGTTAAGGTCCAAACGTCACAAATAAGTAGGTATATTTATCACTACTAAGTACAACTAGATTTTAATGATAGCACCCGCGTTTTGTAGTTTCAGAGGAGCCTATCCACATATTGTTATAGTTTTACTTCTAATTCTCTTATAGTTGCATTTTATCATAATAATACAGCGAGAAAACAATCAAAAATGTTTTACGTAGGTAAATAAGTTACCGCGGCGCGCCATTGGTGTATTTTTTTCGAATCGCGTTGCGCGCGTAAATTTGAGGCAAAGGCCTGCCAAACAGCCAAAATAAAAAATTAAATTATTTATGTTTGAAGCACAAATTATTGTGAATTTTGAATAATTTAATACAATTTCACGTATATTCAATAATTCAGTAGGTTTTAATCCATGTATTCAACTAAATACGGAGATATTGCTTTTTAAGGCGTAAGTTATTATGTGGCTAAAAACAGTTTACTTTATTTGAAAAAAAAAACTTTCCAATCCGACAAAATTTGAATGTATTATCTGTGTACGTAACTTAGTCTCGTAGGGTACAAACTTAATTTGATGGGGTTATCTGATTACAACACTAGTTCAATAATATAATGAAAAAGCACGCGTGTTTAATATCTAGGATTATGAGCCTAAAAGCGGTACGATAAGAACCTTGTTACGAGCAAGTGTGTTGAAAAGTGTTTTTCTTTTATTTGGCCACCCCGTAGGTACAACTTCAGCTTGGACACTTCGGTGACGTACCTCGTGTCTGAGTGACTGCTTTTGTGTTTGACACGGCGCGCGGTGTACCCTAGGTTAGACCTCTGTTGCAACAATTCTCGGCGGCAGTTCTACGTGGTAATTAATAATGCAAGGATAACCGACACATTTGTTAAATAGTGTTCATTAGATAAGACTTATAAGACTATACAATGTAACGTCTCATTACACCACAATTAGATAAAAACAAACGAATGCAAATAATTGCTCATTATCGTGTCCGAAACGCCAGGGAAGCATTTTATGCGGAAACGGTGAATTATCCAGGCGTTGCAGCATACCTAAATATATAATTGTTTGTAATTGCAGGTTCTGCCCAGCTTTTATTTGCTTGTCGAATTTTATATATACTTTATACTTTTGATGCGTTTGGTTACAGAACAATAATCCTCCTTTTGGGTTTCGCCGTAGTCGGCTAAACAAATGTAGGTAGACGAGTTATGTCCTCACAAAGTCGCGTTTTGTTGTCACTGAAGTGTCATACTACTTCTACGCCTACTATGTCTACGCCTGCTTATGCCATCTCTACTTCAACATTTGAGCACGCAGCAACATTTGAGGGCTAGTTAAGTTTATAGATGAAGCCGTTGTCTAATTATAGTACGATGTTGTTGATCACCAGAAAATAACCCTCCACTCATACTTTTCTACCTTTATTATGATTGATGAATTTCTAATTGATGATGTCGCTTTACCGATGGATGACATTATGATAAAAAAGCTAGCACTGCTAGCAGTTTGTCTTAGTCGCTATCGATGCACCTCTGACAGTATGTACCTAACATACCAATTACTTCTATAATCATAGCGAAACATGACGTGACTATATCAGGTCGCCTGATTGAGAGAGTACATGTTTGTCATGAAATTGTAAGTGCTGATTATTACTCTATCAGCTGTATCCCCATTATCATTGAGCGTATGGGAATAAGGCTGCGTTGCGTCACCAATAGCATAACTCACTGATGGCTGACTTACATTGTTGACATATTGAACGATACTCTATGTGCCGGCAGATATATGGTAGCGGCCAAGGTGCTCAAAATATCTGAACAAGCAGTCTAACGCTTGGGCAATAAAGGCGAGTAAGATATCTGTGAGCAACTCGGCCGTCTTGGTATTTCTGATAGCGATTGTACTTACATACCAGAGGGTTTATCGCTAACTGTGAATGAGTTTTGTCTTTGTCGCGCTTGTGGTTTCGTTCGTTAGAGCGACAGATAGGCTAGACTTCATTCATGGTTCGCTAAACCCTCAGCAGGCCTGGTTACCCACGATGTCACCTGATAAAGCTATAACGATAAATAGAAAAGTTGCACGGATAGTGCGACGGTGATTGCTGTTAAATGCATAAAATTATCAGAAATTGTAATAAAATGCTGACAAACTGTTGTCTTATCCATCAAGTATCACAAATCCGATCGGCATCATAGCGCTGCAGGTTTTGATCTACAACCTAACCCCCAAGTATAGGTTATTCTATTCGTCGTGTTAAGCGCCGATTTTTTTTACTTAGGTGATGCAAGTTTAGAACAAGTGTATGAGGATTGAGGAGTCTATAAAGCAACTTTAACATGAAACAGCACTGGTGCAATGCAAGCAGTGTACATTGGTTATTGGTTAGGTACACTCACAAAAGTCACATCGTATAGTGCAAGTGAGCGGAAATTTGTGACAACCTATGCAATGATTTCTAAGAAGTGCGCTATCATGACGAAAGGAAATATAAATGTACTTTCATATTTCCTTTCCTACTAGATTTGAATTCGGACGTTTAAAATGTTCAAAGTTTTGTTTGGTTGGATCTCGGTTTAAGAGGCCACCCCCCTTAGCCATATGCTAAGTGATCGTTTCATATTGGAACTCGATTTTTACGATATTTAATTAATAGAAAAAATGTGTATGTATATTATAAATTTATATAAAAAAATTGCATTATAATTTAATTTTATGTATAAACGAATGTTACCAACAAAGTGCTTCTGTTGCAACACCTCTGTAGTCTGTACCAAAATAATGTCTATTCATTTTCTGGGAAATCATAATTCACTAAATTACATGCTTTGGCTGAACATTGTTCATTTTTATAGATACAATGGTCAGGAAAATAATCGGTTTTCACTAACATTCGCTAAAGATATGCACATGGATTAGAATGGCGATTGTCCTTTGTTCAATTGATTATTTTAAACAATAAGTTCTCATTGCCTAACTTTGTTGATTTTTATTAGTACCTACCTATAGCATACAGATACGATACGTTAAGAACTGAACAATATAATAAAATATACCTATCAACTACTTTCGTTGAGATCTAGCTAAACATCTGGTCTGTCCAGCGCATAGCGTTCCTTCCTCATAATCTCCTGTTACCAGGAGTGCTTCCAAATTTTCGGTTTTATTCCTGGCTTCCTTAGGTCATTACAAAAGTTTTGAAATGCTCGAAATCTATCCATGGAGCGCACCCTTAGATATATATATATATTTAAATAGAATTTTGAAGTATAATTTAAACACCATTATCAACTATAGTTACTATTTAAAACGAGATATTTACCATGTACATTTGTTTTCATGAGCTCCCGATATTTCGGCACTGTTACAAGTGCCATGTTCACGGTGTAACTGAACCATTATCAAATTTTCTTAAATCTGGGCAGCAACTTTCAACAGCAACAGCTTCAACAAGTCGAGCAAAACAAAGGCACGGCCGTAGGTACCATCCTTTTCTCGAAGCAGTTCAGGCATGCAAAATGTCCTGGTCCCGCGTATTTGACCGAAATATCGCCACGAGATACATCGGAGCTGCCGAAGTGCGTCAAAGTGCATATTCAAAAATTTGTTAGCACCTCGGCAGTTCGCACTTCTAGCAATTTAGGGGTGTTAATACAACGACACTGTGATTACCCTACTAGTGCCTAGTCGGGTTAAATCTATCCCCGAGTTCTTTTGCATAAAGCGACTGTCATTATCTTTCAAAATTGAAATAAGAGTCAATTTGAGTTTTGTATGACAATGACGGTTTTGATGCTTATCACAAGCATCAAAGTTTAAAAATCTATTACATAAAATGTAGGAGCGGGGTCATGCAAGTGTATTATTACACTCATGACAATGCCTGTGATAAAATCATATAAGTGCTAAATTGAAACAAACATCGGTGTCAAAGTGCTCACGCAAATAGTTCGCCGTGTACTTTTACAGTCGCCATCAGATATATCGGACCGTCCGAGGTACTCACAAATATCTGAACGCACCTCTATTGCAAAGGTTTACAGTGCATGTTCAGATATTTTTGAGCACGTTGGTCGCTCCTATATATCTGATTGTGACTGTACAAGGTCGCTGCGTGCTTGTAAAATGCGAGTGTCTTGTTTAAGACCGGAAACGACAACTTTGTGGACACTTGTGAAATGCAGATGACAATATTGACGCAGCCGCAGTATAAAGAAATCTTTGATATTTATAGGTATTACGCGTATTCTAAAAAAATATTTCAATATAAAGTAAAGTTTTACTGGGAGGGCTAAACTGTAATAAATTAGCATGTACAGTGAATAGAACAAAAAAAATACTGTCTAAATGGGGATATGGGTGGTTGTGGTTCTCGAAAGTAATTACTTGAGTTATTCAAGAATGTCCCGTGTCTACTCTGTTCCTTATGGATTCCATTGTTAAAATATAGGTCCACATTACAGGCTTCTTCTTCTATGTACATATAGTATTTAATCAAAACCTATTCGTAATTGGCAGAGCAATCCTCCTTTTTTAAACCGACTTCAAAATTTTAAAAGGAGGTTCTCAATTCTAGTCAAATTAAAACGAAAATATGTGAATGGCGAAACCTGCAATCTTCATTACATGCCATCTAGGTGAATGAGTTGACCGAAATCGGTTTAAGGATGCTTTGCCAATGACGAATATTATGAATTTACGATTGCAAAACTAGTGGTTGAGGTATAATATATTACGTTGAGGTTGGCTAGTCAGCCAAAGCTTATTTGTGATCTTTTTTAGTAAAAGGTAACTTTCAGGGCCGGAGCGTCAAAATGTCCTTTGGGCAAGCCGGAGCTGATTTGGCCTGCTTTTTCTTTGAGTTGTTAAGGGACACTGGTACCTACCTGAGTACCTGTCTGTACACTTTATCAAATTATATCATTGCGTTTTTAGGTAAGTAGGTATAATAGCGCATAACTATATATCAAGTTTCAAATGTAATATTGACAGTAATAAATACTAATATATATTTCCGTTTCCAACCTTGGCAATTACATTTATCAATAGTAACTTTTAGGCCATTACCCCAATGTTACACAAAAACCTGTATGGGACTGTTTTTAAACGATTACTGATCACCCTCGTCGAAGGTCGCAGTAACTAGAATACCCTGTAAGACCGGTATTACCAACGTGAGAATAACTCTTTGGATAGTGATTTTTATTTAAAATCGCGCGTCTGCTGCATAGAAGTGGTAAAAACGTATCAATCACACATTGGTGCAACTGATGCTTCGCGCCACTTGCACTACCTGGGGTTAGTAACTAACCCGGAGTTAAGCGTTTTTATTATGGAATTTGACAGCTAACTTCGGGTTATTTAGCTAACCCTGGTTGGCTAGAAGCTAATTCTATTTTTAACCAGGAACGTCTGCGAACGATAGGTACCTACCAAATTTTATATAATTTATACTTTCGTGAGTCATACTGACATTAAATTGCAACGGTTAACACTAACGTATTTTTATCACAATAGGCGTGACATGTGTCGACTGCATCGACCAGTCATCGTCGGACAGACAGAGTGGTGTTGTCATCTTCGCGGCTCGCCTATTACGCCGTAGGTCGGCCACATAGGTGAGGCAGCTGCTGCGTTCTCCTAAGGACCAGGACCCTCTAGGCAACCCGGTGGTGTATGAAATACCCTGCGACTGCGGCCGGTCGTATGTGGGAGAAACGGGGCGGAACGTGTCTACGAGATGTCAGAGCATAATCGAAGCGGGAAAAATCAGGACGTAAGGAATTCGGCGGTGGCGGAACATACTTGCGATACGGACGCGACGCATTTCATTCGATTCGATAAGCTGAAGTTGTTGGCACGGGAAAAATGTTACGTGCCACGCAAGATCCGCGAGGCCATTGAAATCGGACGTCGCCCTAACTTCAACCGCGACGGAGGTTGGACTCTGCCACCGGCTTGGAAACCAGTGCTTCCTAGAGGGAACGTGAATTTGTGTGGTGACGATTTAGTGGACACGGTTAGTTGGGTGTGCTCGTCGTTGATTCCGTCAGACGATCCGACAATTCAGACTCCCACAACGACGGCGCCGGATTGCTCGAATCAGCCTGCTTCGATGAGCGCGACCCGTTACCTACGCCGGTCTCTGGCAGTGATGCCCGAGCCACGAAGGTGCCAACACCACTCTGACTGTCCGACGATGACTGCCCGATGCAGTCGAAACATGTCACGCCTATTGTGATAAAAATACGTGAGTGTTAACCGTTGAAATCTAAGTCTATCATATTTCGAAGGATAGATTTTGACACGGTATCTACACTTGCATCTCGCTTCCACCCGCAATTGTGAGTATAAGATGCACTGACAGTGCGTTGACTTAGACGTTAGCGACTATAGATTTCTACAGTAGAATTAAAACTTGTCGTAAGCACACATAATTCCATAGAATTTGAGACGCTCAAGTTCACTCAACGCAAACGCGATCGACGCGACGTTAGCGAATGACTATCCCTCTGGGCTTAGGTAGATAATCGGAGCTATCAAGAAATTCACAAATATCTGAACACGTCTCTATATAGCCAGGTCGTTAATAGTGGTTGTTTAGATATATTTTGAGCATATTTGCCAGTCAGAGTGCGACTCTGTCTGACGAGAGTAAAATTAGGCATTGTTATTGTTACCTTTGAGTTTGAGTATCTTTACCGACTATCGATTACTAAAATTTTTAAACGCATAGAAAATTATTGACTATTACCCGTAATTTTCCTAGGAGTTACAGCAATGAAGGAAGCCAAGTAATGGTGTTTATTATATAGCATTTATAGGTACTGAACAAAATATACTTGTGAATGCTATAGGTACTGAACAAAATATACAAAGCTCATGTCAGCTATTTTTAACTCTAACTCATCTATGTAACCTATTGATTGGCAAATTTAACCTTGCTCTTCTGACCTCTTATTTTTTCTGCGGTTGAGTGTAAAATGCATAAAGTGCATCAGTAATTTAAATCTGATGTTTGGTTGTTTAGTAACCCGCCGGTTAATCTTAGAATTTACGACAGGATTTCGAAGGCTAAATGCCAAGAGAATATACCTGCATCCAGTGTACAGCCGATACCTTTTACCGCGCGCTTAGTTCTTACTTCTAACCTAGATATTCGTAGAATATTACGCGGTATAGCTACTCTTTTTCTATGGGAAACATAGTTTAATTGATACTTACTGACACGTATAGTATATAATATAAATTTAAATAGGTAGATGCCAATTCCCAGGCTGCAAGATATTGATAGATGTGGGAAAAGTGTTTTTAATGTGTACAACTTACTCATTTACAAGTTTTTGTTTTAAAGTGACATCCGTGTGGGTAGTACAATCACTTATTTATTGATTTTTATTATATTTTGTCTAACTTATACAAAATTTGAATCTCATTGAAACGACATTAGAAAAAAGGCTAAAAATAATCACTTAGTATTTCACAACTATAAGTCCTATAATAATTAGTAAACCTATATTAAGGGCCTACCTTTATCACACGCAATCCGATATCACACACACTAGTCACACTGCACACGATACGCGATGTGTTGTGCGCGGCGCAGCCGATACTGCACGGCGCAGGAGTGGATGCTTGCAACACCGCACGGTCAATGTTAATGGGCCCTTAACATTTTGTAACTTGTGCGATTGGTGACGTTTTCAAGGTCGGGTTTGGTGACGCGGTAATTAATTTAACCATTTCTTAATCCATCACGCAATCAGGATTCGACATGTAGGTAATGAATTATCCGCATCTGGATCCAAACCCGACGAATCTTCCATGCATTATGAATCCGAATCGGCAAGCCCCATCCATTAGGGATGACATCGTGACATAAAACACCATTGTCTGTTCATTTTACCAATAACAATGGAGAAGTTATTTTTATAATTATGGGATATAGGACGATTTGGAGGCGTTTAACGTTTTGGTGATATGGAGTATCCGTGTTCCTTAATTTAAAAATTTCATCATTTATTGAGAAGCTGACGAATTATCTAAGTTAGTTTCGAGGAGGTAACAGATTAACTACATCTTATTTTTGTCTGTCGTGTCGTATTTGCCGTATTTTCTATTGAACAATTAATTGTTTCAGGCCGTCGTATTTGCAAAGCGATTGCTTTAACAAAATTATAACATTTTGAAGTCTTTTCAAGTCAGTAACACGCAGTTTTTGGACTCTCTAACTCCCTTAACATATTTGCCTGATTAAGTTTTCAAGATACCAACAACCAACTTCAATAAATTGTATTGTAAAAAAAAGAGTTTTACTAATAGTTCTAGTGTTTTATTTATGATTTTTAAAACATGTATTGCCTGAGAGTCCTCATTTAATGCTCAATGCTGGCCTTTTAAGCCGGAAATGTATGATAACTACTCTAGAAATTTAATGTTTATTACGATATTTTGGCGGAAATCGTTGTTACGTGTATTAGTAGTATTAAAGTATTAACCGGCTAATTTAGTTCAATGGCAAAGGATGCACACGATGTAACAGTGCCCTTAAGTTAGCGAAAATGAATAATAAATGACCTACTTCGTTTAAAAAACAATGTAGCGATTTCTTAGCCAAATCGTGGAGTTGCGGGCAGAAGCTAGAAGAAGATATCCATTTCAATTAAAGTCATTTTAATATTTATGTTAAGGGTGGATCAGTGGATCTGTAAAAGTGTCCAGGCACATCTTGATACGAAAGTTATTGCAGGTTTTTAGAATAATAAGGAAACCTTTTCATATTATTATTGACAAATATAACCAATCGTGCGCTTTTGTTAGATATTAGAATATATTTTCGCATATTACGTTTTGTATGGATATATAAAAACACAAAAATAAGCACTAATTACGATATTAGGGATGACGACTAGATTGAAAAACTATTAGGTATTCTATTCAGTCCGTCAATAAGATTATCCAAAATTATTTAGACACGTATTTTTTCCTTTTTCAAGATAACTAAAATTGTCGAAGATGAAGAGCATAAATGTTCCGGGGGGTGGGGCTGGTGACCTGACTATTAAGTAAGAATTGCACCTAATTATGATGTCACAGGAAATTTTACTGCACTGTATTTCCGTAATTTTTCATATAATTCAATAAATAAATATTATGGGACAATTTCACACAAATCGACTTAGTCCCACGGTAAGCACAATAAGGCTTGTGATGTGGATACTGAAAGACGATATAAATAATAAATAGATACATACAAATACTTAAATACAAAGAAAAAATAATTTGTTCGTGTTTGACGAACAAAACAAAAAATACGTGTCGAATATTTTTTAATAATCTAACAGACGGACTAATTCGATTATTTTTGTCGTCTAGTCTAGCCTATTCTAATAATTCTAATAACTTCGAGCAAATAACTGTGTGTTTAGTGCTTGACTAAATGAAACATTAATAACAACAAAAATATTTAGCAAAATTAAAAATTCGTCATAAACTTGCCATAGTTAAATTGACCTGAGCACATGGGTGTGTTTTTCCTTAAGTATTTGGTTGAAAATATTCTAGGTTCACAAACATAAACATTTCTAAGCTTACAATATTGTTAGTATTTAGTAGTATTTAATTTGAAATAAGCACAGTCTATGCAGGCGTTCACGTTCTTTCGACATAGTCGTAAAGTATAATAAGCGATCGGTGTACGTGCGTCCTGGCGTTGCCAATTTTAGTCATCGTAAGACCCTCTTACTTTCCTAATAGTTATCCTTGTGCTTAATATGCTTGCTCTTTTCAACCGAATTCAGAATAGGAGGAGGTTCTCAATTCGACTGTAAAGCCACGACTGTAAAATTCGGAGAAAAGACAGGATAGATGACCTACTACAAAAATTAGTACTCCCTGTTTGTTTCAGCGCTCTTTTACTATTCTTAACTCTTTTTATTGCATGTACCTCCTTCATGTTTATTAATTATGTATGTCCCAACGTAAGTGGCTTGCCTTGCCACAGATGTAGAGAAAATGTAAGGGTAAAGGTCCGTATACGTGTACTTATGCAACAATATTGTCTGTTACAGGTACGTGACACGTCAATCTTCCAACTAGTTTGACAGGATATGTAAGTAAAAATGTGTCTTGCGTTTGTAAATCTCTAAGAAAAACAAAGGACTTCCATGAACGTCTCTGGAATAGTTTTCTTTAATACAGTTGCTCAAAAAGTGCGCTTTTTTTGCTGTTTGGCGTGCGCAAAGTTCGATTTTGCGAACTAGTTACACAAGCGATTTACTTTTCTGATGTTTTTAATTCAATAGTAAATTTCAATACTAGCGCGGAAAGTATGTCATTACTTCACGAGTTTTGAGATATCTACGTGCCGCGTAGGTGGGTGGCAATACTCGGGACTAGTGAAGAATTACATTTCCACACGTGTGTTGAACGACGCTTTTTAACACAGCTGCAAAAAAAAATGTTGAACAAAAGAAAACTTGTTAAAATTGTTTATCTTGTCTTATTTACTCCCTATTGACAAAATAGTTAATAACAATATTGGTATTGCCAATCAATCGCATGTGGCAAAGCGTCTCAAGTATCGAAGCCTTCAATCAAACATGTTTGCAGTACTTTGACAGACATTTTGGCAGCGCTGTTCCGTTTCATTCACACAACTTAATAACAACCCTCGTTACTTGACACGATTTGCCACATGCGATTTGCAATGGAATACCAATTGTAATATTATTATTTTGTTAAAAAGAAGTAAATAAGACAAGATAACACATTTGAAGAAGTTATTCATTTTTCGTTTGATGACGTTTGACAATGATGTTACAGAATTAATAAAAACTTTGAAATTCGTTCATGTTGTATTTTAATTTATTTCGCAACTGTATTAAAAAACGTCGTTTGATACACGTGCAGAAATGCCATTATTTACTCGTGAAGTGGCTTTCATGACACACTTTCCGCACTAATATCGAAATGTACTGTTGTGTTTTGTCCGTTTAAACTTGTTTAATGTTTAACATTGATAGCTTATGTAGCAAATTAAAAATTACTCTTGAAATACGTTTAACCACACTTTGGTCATCACCCGGCAGTCTGGGGTCAGGCTGCCTCTTGCTTCGTAAAAAAAGCTGCCTCCTTTGTCAGACAAGGCCTCCGACATACAATATAACGTCGCTCTAAGAGTCAACTTTTTAACTCGCCGTACACTTATAGCCCAGGTTGCAATATTACTTGACGCTGGCGAAATTGTCCCACGAGATAGAAGCTATAAGTACAAGTAGTACAAGCGTTAGAAAAATACAGTATGACCAATGCACGAATGAGAAGAGATTCTTGTTAGACTATAAATAGTATCGGAGGAAAGGAGAGGTCCGTCGGCGGTGACGAAGCTTCGACTACATAATAGTTATGCATTTTTTTATGATGCTTATATTCACCTATACGCTGACGATTGAGTCAACGTTTGCGTCACAGAACCCTTGCGTTTATTGAATAGTCGTCATTAGCAAATGGTAGGAATTAGTGTCCCTAATGAGCTGCTTGTAGATTTCCCCACCAATGCCTGCAATGCTTACGATATGTTAAATGAAAGAACAATCCAACTCCAGAACGAATTATCTATTGAATCAACGTTTTGAAGTCATTTTGAAAGACTGAACCTATTAGTTTTAGGGTTACGTATCTCAAAAGGAAAAACGGAACCCTTATAGGATCACTTTGTTGTTCGTCAGTCCGTCCGTCCGTCAGTATGTCTGTCAAGATCCTTTATCTCGAAAACGCGTAAAGGTAGCAAGTTAAAATAATACCACATATACGGCCGTTTATCTCGCATTTCCCATACATTTGCAATGGGAATCAAAATGCATAGGGTACTTCCGTCGCCGTTTCCGGCGCCGTAGAGATATCCATATTCTCTCCCTTCTGTTTAATGTCCTCTTTTCCCCTTCTTCCCCTCCTTATCTATCGGAGAAATTCAATTTTTTAGCAGACGGCAGTGGGCATAGGCTTCGTTCCAGTGCAGATCTCTCTCTCTCTATACCATCTCACGCACATCGCTCTTATGGCAAATCCTTTGCGGTGTACGCTGTAAAACTTTGGAATTCGTTGCCAGCTCCTCTCCGTCAGTGTCAATCGGTTGCATCGCTAAAGGCGAATTTAAACAAGTTATGGTTGTGTGACGATTCTTCATCTTAAAGATGTATGCGGTTTTGTTTTGTTGTTGTTTTTTTTTTTACTATTATTATTGACTTTGTATTTATGTGTTATAAGTATATCTATGTATGTATGTATATGGTTGTATATATTTATTGTATTTTCTTATATTATGGTGTGTAGTATATGTCTTGTAAGTAGGGATAATTTAGCAATAGGAAGTTTTTGGTTTTCTTTTTTTTTGCCGCGTTGTACAGTACGTGTGTCTGCCATCTCAAATTCTCCCTCAATTACTCAAAGGTTAACTGGAAGAGATCCCTTAAAGGGATAAGTTAGCCTTTGTACAAACTTTGTATTTCTTTTTTATCCAGTTTTTGTTTATCTTGCATTTGTACAATAAAGTGTTCTACTACTACTACTACTTCCCGTTGACCTAGAATGACGAAATTTTGCAAAAGTAGCACAAATACAGGAAAAAATCCGAAGTCCGCCACCAGTATTTAGAATGACCTAAGGTCATAAATGGGGGGAGCATCCTTGGTGCGGAACCCATGGCGGGCGAGTCCGACTCGCACTTGGCCGGTTTTTTAATGATTGTTACCTAAGAACTCCGTTATTTCTACTAACTGATAACTTCTGATAAGTGATTTCTTTAACTGATTAAAAAAATTTTTTGAAAGAATATGGTTCCAGATTGGTCCTATTTTTTTCAAAATCCATTTCTGATGATGAGACCCATGAGGAATTTAAGAAACTCCCTAAGTTTGAAAGGCACCATGCATGGTGATTTGCGATCTCAAGAAACTCGTGCATTTCTTCACGATAACTACGATACGAGTATACATTTGGTGAAGTACTGATGTCAAAGAATAGGGGTGGCATAATGTTGCTGCTGCCTAATTCTCGCCTGTATCGTCCGATTTAACACATATTTTTTGGGCAATTGTAGTCGGATTCAAATAAAAAAAATTGGCAGTTTTTTAATGAATTGCCTATAAAGTTTGATGTTACCTATTTCCATATCATTATATTCGCTACTCGTTACGAAACTTTTACTATTGTGGACTGTTGCGGACATTGTGGTATTATATTCTATGGTTTAAGTTGGGTTTATTTCTTAAGTTATTTTAATAAAAATCCTATAAAATGTGTCCTCGACCAGATTAGGAAACCCGGCCCAACTAATAAAGCTTTATCGCCATAAAGCGTGATGACATTTTCTATCGATCACTCATACTCATACGACTTTTTATGATTCTATTTAAATACAAGTTCAATCTAACACTTGTTGGTGTTTGGTGTTGTTGCACTAGGTTTCGTAGGTACTTATATAGGTACACGCGAGAGCAAAAATTGAGGTCACTAGGATTTACTTGGACTTATATTATCTACTAAAACGGGACTTAATCGTGTATAAACTTTGAAAACAAACCTCCGACGTTTCAAGGGCGACATTGCCCCCGTGGTCCCGGAGAAAGACTGGCTGAGGTTGACATCAACATCTTCTAGCTGCGCGGGTTTTACGAACTACCCGCACTTGGTCTTGATTATCAACTTGAACATTTTGCGCACTAGGGATGTGACTCTGTCGACACACTACACTCACGATGTCCGATTTTTGAGCAGGTGATATTCGATTACGCTTACATTTATCAATGACTGGATTCCATGTAGACGAGATTCTAAAACCGTCATCCCGATTGAAATTGGGGTATTTCTTGATTTCAATGGCTTCCCGTACTTTCCTACTATGGAAACGACGATCCGTTGAAAGGATTTTAGGGTTATGCAATTCAATCCAATGGTTTGGTCCAGAATCTAACAAATGTTCGGCAACCGCAGACTTGTGTACCTGGCGATTTCTGACAGCTGCGATATGTTCCTTCACTCTTTCCGCCATGGTACGCTTCGTTTGGCCGATGTAGGAACTACCACAACTGCAATCAATCTTATAAACACCAGGTGACTGGTACGGGATAACATCCTTCGGCGATCTTAGATTGCCCGAAATCGATCGAGTGAGTGTAGTGTGTCGACAGAGTCACATCCCTAGTGCGCAAAATGTTCAAGTTGATAATCAAGACCAAGTGCGGGTAGTTCGTAAAACCCGCGCAGCTAGAAGATGTTGATGTCAACCTCAGCCAGTCTTTCTCCGGGACCACGGGGGCAATGTCGCCCTTGAAACGTCGGAGGTTTGTTTTCAAAGTTTATACACGATTAAGTCCCGTTTTAGTAAATTTATAATGTGTGAAAATCGTGAAAGTTTAAATAAGTGCTTATATTATCTATTCAAGATAAGAATACAGCTAGCGTATTAAAATAAATTGATTCGTATAGAAAATTTAATTGCCCTTAATTACGTGTACAAAAACTTATTGATTTACGTGAAGTAATGGCATGAAAAAAGGAAACAAAATTAAAGGGTCAGAAAATATTTTTCGCAATTAATAACAGGTTACAAAATATACACTTGTAAATTATGTCACTTTTATTGCTTTATAGTTTGAAAAGGTTCTCTCGGTGACTCATATTTGACATTTCAATATAGAGTCACTAATTTCACCCATTAGGAAACTGGTATTTTTAAAATACGATCAGAAATGTTATAGTAGTAAAGTTAGAGTGCGACCACGCTAACTCTGTACTGATTTGGCACACTTGGCAGTGACATTGTATGAAGATACCATACTTCACATAAAACTTGGCAGGAAGACTTAGCGTGGTAAAATTTATGCGATTCGTTATTCGGCGTAATGTTGTTATGTGGAAAATTATTAGGACTATACCTAGTAGTTTATGTTATGCGACTGTACATTACAACACGAGTATGGGTTTATGAAACAAGCCGAAGGCGAGTTTTATAAATACATCACACGAGTGTTTTAATGCCTAATTTTGTATAGTTGCATACACTACTTTATTTACACACATATCATAAGTGCTCTAAGATGAGTTCAGGAACCGTAGGGAAATGACCTGCATCGTTACCATTGCAGTGCTACTTGTAAAATAGATATTAAAATAATGCAATAAAAAATAAATTGAGCACATACAATACAAATACTCTTTTCTCAAACATGCAATGAAATGTTGTTATAACGTTCGTTATAATAGGCTTCAAAGTACCACGTTTCAGGCGGGGCAACTGGAGAGACACGTAATGAAATTTCATACAAAATTGAAGGCCTAGGCCGGGAAGTAAATTTTTTTTAATTTTATTCCACATAAATGTGTGACACAGCAACATGGTTTTTAGCCATTATAACAGTTTCATTACGACAGTTTCATGTTGACATTCTGCCAGTTATGCCAGTACGCCTATTAAAAAAAACAATAAATTATATATTCGAATATATTAAGTCGATACTTAATCAATATGGACATGAACATAACAAATAACACATTATAAGTTTAAACATTAGCGGTTAAAGTGTCTACTCAAACCGTGTTTTGTTTCATGATAACATTCTGCCACAGTGTCTATTAAACATAAAAATAAGTAATTATATTTTGAAGTTTTATTTATATAAAATGGACATCGACATGAACATAAGTAACAACACGTTATTGCAAATTTACTCACACAAATATAGGTACATTCCAAATATTAAAATAAATTTAAACGTAAAAGCGTCTACTCAAACCGCGTGTGAAAAAACGCCTATGTAGTTTTTTAATAATTGTGGAGGTTAAGTAAAATAACTTTGATTCTTTTATTCTATTTCAATGGTTTTATTGTTCATTGTTATTTATTATAATAATGTTGTCGTCGAGTTTTGAAGCAGAAATGACTTTTTCAGTCCTCCGGCCGGTAAGCGCCACTTTACGCAAAACTAAATTGCCGCCTGCCGGCTCCGTCGGGCAGAAAAATAGTATACAAACCTCGGCCGTTAAATGGGAAAGCCTCGGATCACATGTATTACATTGGATCCGAGACATTTCCCACTAAAACGGCCTTGGTATGTAATCTACTATTCATTGAGCCCCACCAGAATTACTCGTAAGTGCGAAATGCGAAAGTAAAATTGAATGGGCTCTAAATTAATTGATGGCGCAAATGACAAACGAGATGTCGGAAGGCATATGGCTACCCAAAATGCATGCGTGTTTAGTTAATATTACGATAACAGTTTAGACTAAATGGGTTTGTTGTTTAAGTGAGAACTGTGTCTGTCTATCTAAGGATAAGTAGGAATTACAAAAATTTGTAAAGAAGTTATAATTTTCATTGTCACAGAATAACAAGTGCTGTTCGTGTTTGGTATATTTTACATTGCGACATATTTATACATCATGAAATATTTATGGATCATCTGTTTTATCGTTATAGACTAAATTCATGTTGGAATCACCACGAACTAAATAGCAATATTTGTGTTAGATATATTAATTCGTCAAGTCAACTTTTAGTTTTTCTAGAAATAAAACTATCATATTTTTGGAGATTTTTTTATTTATTTCATTGCATGTTCGAGAAAAGCACTTTACATGCCTTGCCGTGAAAAGGGCTTTGACGGCTTCGTATGGTTACCCGGACTCGCTAACGCTCGGCTCGTGTATGGTGTCGGCGTCTGCAGTAATGTACTATTATTGTTCACCAACGAGCACTAAAATATAAACATCGGTAGACAACATCGGTCTTATCGCTAAGAAGCGTAACGCTAAGAAACAGTAAAAAGCCAACAAACAAATGATAGTTCGGAATGGCTGCGTTTCGAATCTGAATTAGATACCCACTTGAATTTGACAGCTGTTCCAAACTTAAACTTATAACCTACTGTATTCAGGAGATAATGTTAAATTTACAGTTCCGTCAATTCCTGTTGGTTGGTAATAATGGTCGTTGCCTATGGTTTCTGAAAGCATTTTAGAGCACTAATGATATGTGCATAGATAAAAATAAAGTTTATGCCACCCGATATAGACCCGGTCCAGTCCGACTACATGGGTTAATGGCTTTACATACTCGTAACGAATCAATTAATCCGTGAGTCAGGAGGTAAATAATTCGAAAATCCCCAAAATATCTGTTTTTTGGCTGACCCATGGAATATAGTATATATTATAGTATGTATTATATATATGTATATATGTATGTTTTTATTTGCTTTATCTGAGTTTATATAAGTATTTATTAGTATATATAAATGTATAAATATATATGTATTTTATAATTGTGTATAAGTTTTTTTGCTTTAGTTCTTTTTTTTTTCTGCACCTCCTACTGTTTCTTTATTTCCTGTTTTATTTGCTCCGCTACCCTAAGGTTGTATGGAAGAGATCGCTTGTTAGCGATAAGACCGCCTGTTGTTTACCTCTACTTTTTGTGTGTGTTTTTATTTTAATTTATATTATTTTTTCTGTAATGTTTTGTAAGGTGTGCAATAAAGAGTTATTGTATTGTATTGTATTGTATAGTAGATTACATACCAAGGCCGTTTAAGTGGGAGATGTCTCGGATTTCATGTAATTGATTAACATGTGATCCGAGGCTTTCCCATTTAACGGCCGAGGTTTGTATACTATTTTTCTGCCCGACGGAGCCGGCAGGCGGCAATTTAGTTTTGCGTAAAGTGGCGCTTACCGGCCGGAGGACTGAAAAATATATTATTTAGCTACAGCGTTCCTCAAGATGAAAATATCGCCACGACCAAAAACACGCTGTCAAGGCTGATATCTGTTGTAATCCGGCAACACACGCTAAAAACAACAACCCATACAAATTAATTTATATACTGCATGGAGATGCTAAATGTATTTTTTAAGTAAAATAATGGCATATGACGGTAACATGGAAGTTGAGAAACAACGGCTGTGTCAGTATTTATTTCGACACTATGTAGTCCGGTATGGTGCTAAGTTTAACTTTCTTCTGAGAAGTGGGTCTTTTTAATACATATTTTGATCCTATTGAAAGAATATAGTTTTGTACTTTTCGTTAGAAGATAACGAGAGATTATTTTATGTGTCAATTAATGCAATCCGCAGGTCAGACAGGACTTTCCAACGAAATCAATCCTATAAAAAAGGAATGTTGTTATACATAAATAATGCGTTTTTTGGGAGGCAGGTTCGTATATGATAAATGGCACTCATTAACCTTATGTTGGCAGTAGCAGTGTCAAAATGTTCCCGTAAAATTTGACGTAATATTTTTTTTAAATTTAAGGGGAACTACATTATAATTAATGGGTGGACAACGGATGAAAATTATGTCAAATGCCTTATAATTGTGTAAAAGTTTGGCATTACCGTAAGGAATTAAGGTTTGTTGTGCATCCGTCGTCCGCCCATTCATTATAACAGGTTACATTATAACAAATGTACTAACGTTGCAACATTTAGGTATCATTATGGCGTATGTTTATTTATTTAAACTGTACCTCTACAAAATGCCATGCGGTATTCTCTACCAGTCAAATTTGCGGCAAAAGCAGTGAAGATTGAAGGCGGCTTATGGGGTATGTTGCTTTTCGTTCGCCTCCGAATATAAAAGTTATTCGATTTCTTATCAGTCATATTTACTAATCAAATAAAAATACTGTATGTCGTACTTTTAGAGTTTATAATTACAGTTCATCTTTAAAATTGTATAATGTTCTTATCATATCAACAGCCTTTTCAGCAACAACTAAGGTCGTTGCCATTGTATTTGCGCCCACTATGTTTGGCATTACACTGGCGTCCACAACTCTCAGTTTCTCAACACCATGTACCATCAGCTCTTGGTCCACTACTGAACTTGGATCTTCCTTCATGCCCATTTTTGCAGTACCAACTGGATGGTAGACAGTGGTGGCCATATGTCTTATATAACACTCCCAATAAATTTCTGTATTAAAAGAGATTTCTGTACAGTATGGTAGTTTAAGCTGTACAAGTTTGGTATCAAGGGCTTTAAAGGTATTTGTTTTCAGTAATTTTGATATAAACCTTATACCTTCTATTAGTTGTTTTATATCATCAGATTTTTGGAAATAGCGAGGTTTAATGATAGGCATCGATGTGGGATTATTATTAGCCAATAAAACTTCACCTTTGGATTTCGGATGGAGCAGAGTAGGATAAATTCCAATGAATTCATGTTTTTTATTTATTTCCGAAACTGCTTCTATTACTTCTGATTTTTATCCGGTTTTGTTCATATAGAGCTTTAGCATTAGTTGGTCATTTTTGGGAATGTACATGTGATGGAATTGAATGTTGGGAATATTGCCATCTTTTGTTTTGATAAAAGCCATGAAATCAGTAACACCTATCGTAGATAACGGCCCTGTTTTGTTTAAAATGTATTGCAACACAAAAAGAGTAAATGCCTTGGGTGGTATTGAGATGGTCTCTCTTATTGATAGATATATTGGAAAGAAGATATGATCTTGCAGATTTTGACCTACTGGCAGGTTTGCTATAGGCTTTATGCTGTTTTCCTCAAGGTGATTCTTAGGTCCTATGCCCGATATCATTAAAATCTGCGGTGTGCCAATAGATCCAGCGGATAGTATCACTTCTTTCCTAACATTTATTTGCATAATTTCCCCGTTGGCCAGTTGAACCTCCACGCCGACGGTAATTTTAGTCTCAGTATCTATAATTACCTTGTGCACGGCGGCATTTTTCATGATATGCAGGTTTATAGATTCGTTTATGAATATTTTAGCCGTATTTAAACGTTTCCCGTTACGTATTAGGAGTTTAGTTATCCTTGTGCCTAAAACAGCTTCATTGCTTAATTTATTATCTGGAAATAAGTCGAGCTCTTTATAAGCTTCATCAAACACATTGTAAAATAGGGTATTAAACGTGTAGTTGTCTAAGTTAAGCTTTTTCACAAGATTGTCGCAATAAGGTGAGAGGTCATCATATCCCCAGGCAGTGTTCCCTGGGGTTTGCCAGCTATCATAGTTTGCGCGGTGCCCTGTGATATATACCATTGCGTTGATAGAGCTGGAACCGCCCATGCATTTTCCTTTGCTCCATGTGCATCGGTCGTGTCTGAGCCCTAGGCAACTCGTTTCGTCTGAATCGGTTTTGTAATTCCAATCGTTAACCGTGTTTTGGTTGTTGTACAGGCACGCCGGCACCTGTAATATTATTTAATTAATATATATTTTTAAGTACTTTTAAAAAGTATAGGCAAAACAAGAATTTAAAAACACCCGTTTCAGAGAAAAATTATTTGTTGAAACAAGAATTTGACGATCGCCTGCAGTAACGTACCACGACCAGGTAAGTGCGTGTTAGACTCCTACAGCACAGCTGAGAACTATTAACACACCTAGTTGAAATATTGCTACTTCTTCACACACGGCACAATTTATTATATGAGGTAGGTAATGTAGGTATGGTTTTGTTTTTTATCTGTTATTTCTTAATAAATGTGTTAAATACCTCACTATCTAGTCCCGGGTCACCACACCACCAGCCTCGAACAGCAAAACAGACCAATCCTTGCTTAGTTTGCTAGCTACTAGTGACCCTGCGGTCCCTGCTCCTACTATTATGAAGTCATTCATACGAAAGTTCTGCAACAAAAATATTACATAAATATTGTTCTCCTACTTAGATACTGAAGAAATGTTTTTCTCAGATTTACAGATTTAAGATCCCTAAGGTCCCTAAGGTCAAGATTGCAATTTTAAACTTTAGTCTAGGTACCTACTAGTGGTTAGCACCATTAAGAATTATTGATGCTAAATCGACCATCGAGTAAACCACAAAATCATGAAATCTAGATGCTGTTAAATAAGCTATGAATGCATGCAATAAAAATAGATCAATAACTTTTTTATCATTAAGCTAAAATTGTCATATGGCCAACATTTAGTGATGCTGATGCCATGATGTTAAATGTTCAATTCTCGCTCTTTTGTGACCTAGTTGTGGGCCAAAGCGTTCTAGTTGGAACCCTAGCTCGTATTAATGATATTTTCGAAACTTGGAATCCATAGTGAGAAAACCGTTTCATCTGAATAAATTCTAGTTTCCCCTTTGGGTTAGAATATCATACGGCGCTCGTCGCCTTCATCAAAACAATAGGTAGTTTTGACGGGTGTTTTTAAATTCCCAAATTGGGCACAGTCAATAGACTATGCCAAATTTGGGAATTACGAGTACTTACATTGATAAGCAAAACCCAAGCCTATATGCCGTGGTGAAAACGAACATGACAAAAAAGATGATTGTAAAAAGAAAACATTGATTAAATATGTACCTATCGCCTTATCCATAATTTGATGAGAGCTATCCGCTGGCCACGGGTCGACAAAAGCGCAGTGTGCAGCAACCAATGCTGCTACAGCGCCAGCAAACACTTGGCCCGTCGCACCTGCGAACGCCGATGGACACCACTCCATTACATTCGCCCTTAGGCCGTCCATGATCTCCTGCTTCTGGAAATGTATTTTTTAATTTATTTTGCAACTTCGAAACGACCTCCGTTCGCGGTCCTTCTCATGAACTGAACTGCTACTCCTCTGAGAACCTTCTCGTTCAAGTATTTTTTTCCGATTACCCCGTTCATTATGAATCGACCTCCTAAGTGGTCCTATTATATTTTGTTTCTCATTTGATGATAGGAACTATAAGGAAGAGAGGGATGTCTGCGACTTTGAAGGGCATATGCATGCTCATTTACTCAATCAACCATTGAAACCGCGATTTCCCCCATCAGTTTTCATTTTCATTTAGATTTTATAACGCGGCTAGGCTTAGCTATTCAGAACCATCATGATAATGAATGGCATAATACCATTCGTCTGATTTGATTTCGCAATCGATGTTACAAGAACTATGCAAACAAGTATTAAACACTCTCTATAATCATGATAATCATTATACGTAGATACTACGTATTTCATAACTAAAATACTATATAAAGTGAATCATAGTTTATAATGCACGATAGTAGGTAATTATATCTTAATTGCATCGACCTTCTAGAATTGAAAGATCTTGTCTTCTGAACGTAGTCATGTAATATTCTTTGCAGAAGGGAAGGAACCATAGGTAAAAGATGGACTGTTTAGTTTGCATAGGGCAAGATAAACTTAGGTTTAATAATTCCCTGCAAGTTAATTTATTCTACAATATTATATTAAAGGTACCCGATCTGGAGGCCTACCACGAACATTTTTAAAATTGGCATTGACGGAAAAACCTCTTTATCACTCCAATAAGCAAGTGTGAGAAAGAGAGAAATACCCTTTTGCTATCGTTCGATTTTCGTGGCACTAACCTTGAAACCTTATTAAGGCCGTTTTCCTTTTTTACCGACACTGAAACGGGATAATTTTCGATTAATCAATATTTTGATCATATGTAAAATAAAAACGATAGAAATAATTTAAATAAACAATATATGTGTTTTAAGAAGACTATTTGATAAGTAGTTATTTTTATGTCGGTAAGGTATTTTTCTTTTCAGTGTTTTTGTACAAAACACCGTGACAGAGTGGACTTTTTCAGCGAAGACAGCGATTTTAAATCAGTAATTTTTCAGCTCGGGCACAGATCGTTGTCGGTGAAAAAAAAAAGTTTTATTGCAGGGATTTACATCCCATAGGATATAATGAAAAATATAAAGTATTAGTATAAGCACTAGTAACGGTAACCAAAGAAAGTATTACTGAAGATAGTAACTTCAAGCAACAATCCAACACGTTGGAAGGGAGACGTCAAAACTACATCTTACCGTAAAAATTATTCTGACACTTTTCTCGAGGGGAAAAGTGCATACAGACGCACTTCTTACACATTACAAACAAAAACAATCTGTAATGACGACACTAGCACGTAGAAAATGATACAACTGCACTAACAAATCTTGCACACTCCCATCTATTTTTGTGTACGGACTTGAGTAACTACTATTCTACTCACGTTTTTCTATCCCTTCGATCCTGCGTGTCCCGGCGACCTCCAGTCTCCAGAGCATGAGTTACAATGTCGCAGTATGAATAGAGAACTCGTTATCCTGATCTGAGTATCACAGTAACAATAGACCGCCTAGGATGATTGTCATCTTGGAGTTTATCCTAATTTTGAGCACGGTAGTGCGAAGACAAGTAAAATAAGTTCATCTATTTATACTTCTAAAAACTCATTCACCGCGTTATCATTTTGTCTGATATTGGCAGAGAGACGATCTTGGTACAGATCGATATATGTCGGGGGAAAATCGACTTAATTACGTGACTGACACTGACTCGTTTTAATATAAATATTATTGAATTATGTTTTAGTTTTATGACATTGTCAATTATTGTTTTGTGGGTATAAATAAACATAGGTAATACCTACGTTAGATTTGTAAGCAGAGGAAAGTAAAATTATCCCTGCCCAAAAAAAAAGTAAAATTATACTAGCACTGCACTTGGTCACTTTTCTGTAGTATACTTACCTGCCGTATAATGAAATCTCTTTATAAAATTTATAAAATGATTACTGGTTTTTTTTCGCACTTGGCTAGTGACTATATATAATATAGTGAATATGTAATATATATTTATTTTTAAATAATTTACATTCTTAAAGGAAGAGTGATACAGATAAGAATTTGTCGGAAATCAAATATTTATTACTAGCGGTAGCGTTTTTTATGTTTATTTTTGATAGTGACTATATATAAGAAAATATGACATTCCATTTCCAAAGATATTGTCTACTTATTACTGGTCAAGAGGTCAGTTGTAACTTGTAAGCCCTATATGGTCTACAGACCTTTATCTGCGAGATTTTTTAGTAAGTACCTGACTTATAAGGATATTTTCATATCGAAACGAATGTTACAACTTTCGTGAGTCATACTGACATTTAACTTACATAGAACGGTTAAAAGCTCACGTATTTTTATCACAAAAGCCTCCGATCTCAGGCAGTGATGTCTGAACTGCGGAGGTGACAACACCACTCTGTCTTGTCCACATGTACATGTCACGCCCATTGTGATAAAAAAAGGTGAGTTTTAAAACTTTTTTTTAGTATGTATAAAACTAATGTTGAAAAAAAAATGCATTGAGATGTATATGACATTTTAATTATTATACAGTATTTTACTTCACAGTTTTACTTTATAGTTCATTATGCACATTAAGCCATTCTTTCTTTATCAAATCAGCTCCCTTCTCGCCTATCATTATTGTTGGTGCGTTTGTGTTTCCTCTTACAATGTTTGGCATAATACTAGCGTCTATGACCCTCAAACCTTTAACTTTTCGAACCTTCAGTTCAGGATTAACGACTGCACTTTCATCGTCATCTGGACCCATCTTTGCAGTGCTTGTTGGATGATATAAAGAAAAAGTCAGCTCTCTAGCATAACATTCTAAAAACTCAACGCTGCCTTGATCATATGACTCACAAGCGCGTAACTTAAGCTTCATTATTTTGAAACCAGCTTCCTTGAAAGCTTTTGTCTTAGACAACTTTAAAGTTTGCTTCATCCCTTTAATAAGCGTACGCATGTCATCATAATTATCAAAATAATTAGCGTAAATAAGCGGGTGATCTTCCGGATCTTTGCTTTTAAGGACGACCCGTCCCTTAGATTTTGGTTTGAGAACAACATTATAAGCCAGCAGAATCGTATTTTTCTTATTTATATCTGCCATATGTTTTCGGAATTCATCATTTAAATTGTGTTTCCCGAACACGTCCACTACATTGTTTAGACCTGGAGGAAAGAATAAGTAATGATATTGCATATCCGGACTGGTGGCGGCGGGATCTGTTGTATTTATAAAACCTGTAACCAAATGGGGACTGACATCTGCGAATATTCCAGACTGTTTTAACACAAATTCACTGAAATGCTTGATTATATTTTCTGTCGAACTAAGATTGCTTTGTTTCTCATCAGTCGGTGCTTTAAAATAAGTGGATGCAAATACATGATCTTGCAAATTTTCTCCAACAGGTAAATCAGCAATTACGTCGATATCTAACTCCTTTAAGTGTTTTTGCGGTCCTATTCCAGATAAAAGAAGCAATTGTGGACTATTGATGGCACCTCCTGACAAAATAACTTCTTTTTTCGCTTTGACAGCTATATCTTGACCATCTTTTTTTATCATTATTCCTTCAACAATGTTGGAAGAGGGCTTGAATAAAATTTTAGTTACTAATGCATTTTTGACCACATGCAAGTTTGGTCTATTTTTTACAGGACTTAGAAATGCTCTTGCAGTGCTGTGTCTAGCGCCATTTTTAGTGGTAGAGTGACTTTTCATGGCTCCCATTTGATTTTCTGCATTCAAATCTTCTCTTACTTCAATGCCTATTTCCGAAACAGCATTTAACATTAAACTTTCAAGCGGGTGAATTTGTGTTTTCTCTACATTTAGATATCCTCCGGTACCGTGATATTTGGCATTATTTTTATCCATAGGCCTAGCAAAATTTTCACTCTTTTTAAAATATGGTAAAACGCTATCGTAGTCCCAGCCATAGTTTCCCGCGGCCGCCCATTCGTCATAGTCGAGTTTATTTCCTCTTATATAGAACATGAAATTGATGCTACTGCATCCTCCCAAGGTTTTACCCCGGGGCCAAGTACATTGTTGTCCCTTGTACGCACGGCAAAATCCTTCTTGAGATTCTGGTCGGTAGTTCCAGTCTTCTGGAGTTCCCATATTTGTATAGGCCAGTTGTGGTGCCTGAAAAATACAAAACAAAAAAGTTACGTATAAAGTATATGTTATATGCAACTTATGCAAGTAGCGCTAGAATATGTTTTCTTAGGTACTTAAGGTCTAATTGCTGTGTTTGCTCTAATTGGGCCTTGAACAAATGTACTTATTTACGTACCTCGGTAGCTAAAGTGGGGTTCCCGCCAGCTTCCACCAGCAGCACCTTCCATTCTGGCACTTCGCTGAGGCGGTTGGCCACCACTGACCCGGCTGAACCCGCACCCACGACTATGAAGTCGTAATTCGGATCTGAAAACATTTTATCCATACAATAATCCACAATAGGAGTGGAAGGCAAGAGAGGCCTGTGGCCGCTCACCAACGAGATGGGCTGACCAAGTCAGAGAAGTCACATCCGCGAGCAAATTCCATCAAGCGGTGACGGCAACGATGGATTGACACCGTTGGAGACAACTTATAAAGGATGTAACACAGTGTGATCACGATCCTCAGGAATGAGGGATGCACCAAAGATGGATGAATCCACAATGTAGTGCCGATCTCCGAAACAGTAGATGATGAATATAACATTTAAAACTTTCACGATTTGAACACATATTTAAACATAATTAACATTTTGGGATGACTATTCATCCCAGCTGACCTATGTCGGTAGTTATGACGATGGTTAGGTTGTGGTGGCGGTACCTTGTAGAAGGGTTTCCGTAGCGTCAGCGGGCCATACATGGTCCCCAACCAGTGCACACTGGGCAGCAAAGAATGTCTCCAGGGCTTGCACGAACAGGGGCCCAGCGGCCTGGTAGCTCCCGAGGATCGGAGACGTTAGCGCGGGGTCGCACGCCCACATGCTTACTGCAATATTAGTTTACTGTGCACTATATGTATATAAGAACTTTAATATAGAAAATAAACACATAACACAAACGTGATGCAAAATAAGTAGCACAAAGGTGATGCGATGATGAAGTCAGGGGATTGAAGTGGAGTTTAAGTGAAACTAGTCTTTGCCGTAGATTCTTGTATTCTCGGTAGATTAGTAGAAACTAAACATATGATACTCGTATAGATGGAACACTTTATCGATTATTGATAAGGTTCATTTGTAAATAATCTTAATGGCATCATCGCCTTATCGGCTAGCTTCAAGGTGGTACATTTTACTAAAAACAATCATATATACGTTTTTAGTGTTTACATGCTAGTTATCAAACTACGTAGGTCAATGAATGTTAATTAGGTGAATAGTACAATGAACTTATAAGTATTTAAAAAAATATCAATTAAAACTAACAATTGATGGATTATACAGATTATTTGAAATCACAATCGCGCTAATGAGAGCGTCACTGGACATTCAGCGCCCTCTTAAGGGATATCTTTCAGCTATCCTTCCAGTTGAGAGTTGGCAGCAAATGGCAGACAAATACATGACGTACATACCAACAAATTAAATATAAACAAGCGTAAATAAAACCTTATATATATAAAAACCAGGAGGCAAAATAGAATGGAAAAGGATGGAGTATAAAAAAATATTTTTTCAATTCGAAAAGTTCGACTGTAAGTCGGTGCTAGGCGACATAAACTTGCTTTTTATATTCTAGAACATAAAGTAGCATCGCGGCGCCCGCCGTCTGCCTGTGAGGCACGGGTGAGAACGACCGCTATTTTTAGAGATTTTCAACGTAAAGAGAAATAAGACCTAATATTTTCCTCACAATCGAAGCGAAAAGCAGAGTGTATATCTCGGGCATAAATACCCATTTTATCCTCTACTTATATTAAATAGCCTCGGCTAAAGTAGGTTATTTTATGCCTTTGATACACAATCTACTCGAACTATTGCATGGTTCATTTGACTCCTAGGGAAAAAATAGCGTCCTGGCCCTGAGGCCTGTGCCTTTATCTAAACATCTAAACAGGGCTTGTCTGAGCTCGACTACCATCTCGTCAGTCAATCCTTTATTTTCCGTTCATCCCAATAATGTACTCAAGCTTGCTTTTTGATTGGCAAGGACTAAATATTATAAACTAGACCTGATTGGCAGTGAAACGCGAAGCAACTCGAAATACTTATTACTAATCTCTGGCAACTTGTTTCACTCTCCCGTCTTGTTTACTTTACCTACCTACCTACCTACCCTGAAGCACAGTACAAGGAATATTTATTTGTTTATTCGGTGTGTACACCGGTATTAATATATCCTTCAACCAGTGTACTGCTTGAAGGATATATTAATAAAAATAACATACTTATGAGAATATTATTTACTTGTACCATTTTTAGTAAAAGTAAATTATGAGACAATCTTACACTAAATCGACCTGGTCCCACAGTAAGCTCAATAAGACATGTTTTATGGGTACTAGACGACGATATATATAATAGATAGGTACCTATATACATATAAATACTTAATATACATGTATGGCGTTATTCATAAACGCACATTAAACACAGTTTAGCTTAATGATTGTTTGTCCTTATTAGGGTTTGATATTTGCCTTTATTAGAAAGGGAGAAAACATAATTTAACTAAAACGTCTGTTAACTAAAAGGGTAATAGAAAACATCTATAACTCAGGATCAAATATTCGTGATAAACACACAAATAAGTGCCCTCACCAGGATTTGAACAGCTGGAGCTGATTTGGCCTCCTTTTTGTTTGAGTCGTTAAGGAAAAATGTGCCTACAGATTGGCTCACGCAAGGGAAGTCGGCAGGAATCGAGTTCTATGAACGCCCCGCTACTGCAGTACACTAAATCTCACTGTCAATTCATGTGTCACATTTTGTTCTTAAAACATTACTCACCGTTGTAATATTGAACGTGGCAAAATGCACTGCGCGTTTATAAAAACATTGAAATAGAGATGCGCAGTAAACGGGTTTGCAAGTGAACGTCAGTCAGGTTGCAAGACAGCCGAGCTAATGGAGAGAAGTTTATGCACCTTTATCGGGCCCTTGTTTGCAATTCAATGTTTACTGCACCGCCGCCCTCTAGGATTCTGCGACGCACAATGTAATACAATCAGTATTTTATACAATCATTACAATAAAGAGAGACCGTTAGCCCACTATGTCTTTTTCTTACTGTATTATATGAAAAGAGACCGCATGTGAGGTTTACAAAGAACTTTCTATATATATATATTTTTTATATACTACGACGGAGACAAACAAGCATACGGCCCGCCTGATGGTAAGCGGTCACCGTAGCCTATGGACGCCTGCAACTCCAGGGGTGTTACATGCGCGTTGCCGACCCTTTAAAAACTTTAACACTCCTTTTTTGAAGAACCCCATATTGTAGTCCTTCTATATGTCCTAGGACATCTTACAATTAATTCTTCTTCACTGTTACTTGAATTAAACATTTCGTGGTATAAATGATTGGTGGTTGGAATCGCTAATTATGATAAAATTTACTGTAATTACTAGTATTCGTATAGTAGCATGAGGGTGTGATACACGGATAGAGAATTGTCAACTTGTACGAGGTAGCACAAAACAATTATAACCTACAAATTTGTACGTTTTCCGGAAAAAATGTGTATCGTATGTAAAGTTTTGTGATACAATGAATTGTAGACTTGTCAATACAATTTACATATTTGTACGAATTTTCCACTACAAATTTGTTACTTGTAGGAGTTGTAGGTATATTTTGTGTTACGCGCACTTGTATTATTACAAACTTGTAACTTGACACTTGTAAAATTGTAATTGTAAGTTTTGTGGGATAGGGCACAGACGTCATCGTATACACCACTTTTGGTTAGACTAAGAAATAAATACATAATTTAGGCATGTGCGAACGAGACAGCTAGCTATCAGTGAAGTCGTCGTGAGCGCAATACACCACGCCACGGGACTGTCTTATCTTGTTTTCTTTCCACTATTCTTGCTTGTTTGAGTTGGTCTGTATTTTAGCGCGAACGAAATGCACAGCGTGCTTAGCCAAGATGCCAATCGCTCACGCTTGATAACGTATCGTAGCTACCTCTCTCTATCACTCTTCCTTATTAGTGTGACAATGACAGTTGCGTTTCGTTGATGATCGATTGGCATCTTGGCTACCATGGCTACGCACCCAGATATCAATGTTATCGTTATTGAATTGACACGAAATTAAATGTTTCTGAATATGCAAATTCCCGTTATCGTTAACGGTGTAAATATGGATAAATGTCATTAAAATTTAAAAAAACGGGTAAGCACTCACGTATTTTTATCACACTTCTGACCTTTGATTATTTAATCAGTCCGACTGGCAATGTCACGTCATTTTCTATACAAAAAAGTTTGTCAATTATTTCTAAGATATAAATTACTCACTCAGTGAATGTGCAACATATACAAATAATAATTATAAGTGCGATTTAATATCATTGTGTTGGAGGATTTACAGTCTGATTACTAAGATCACCTATGTATGCCACCATTATTAGATATAATATATTTCTTAATAGTACTATATCTCTACTACAACTTAACGTCATAATTAGTTGAAGGGTACTTAATAATATAAGTAATTATCTTGTGAAGTGATCACAGGACGCGGAATGAAGGTTAAGATTAGATAATAAGGATTAGGAATAAAAAATGGCAACTATTTCTAATAATTTATTGTTTAACATAAAACAAACATAATTGTATGTAACATACAATATTATTGAATAGGTCCTTACTTAAACTGGGATTGAGCCGAGTAAGCCATGTTTGACACTGGGCTAAAGGAACTTATTGCTAGGGTGCGCTGCTTGTAGCGTGGCTTATATTTTATTAACCACTGGAATTCCAGGCGCCATTAGCGCCTGGTGACTTAGCTAAAATCGTAAGAAACACTACTTATATCATCTTACATAATTAACTTCAGTCATAATCTCTTAGGTGACAGGTCACCTGGTGACCTCCACGCAAATATGCTGCCAATAGATAGATGGATAATATTTAGTATTGTGTTCCATTTAAAACACTTATATGAAAAGCAATTACATTGTGTAATTAATTTGTTTAGTAATTAAACATGGGGTGAGTTTGTCGTGACATAAACGATATTAACTTAAGTGTAACGAGACGCATGTTTACAAGGTTACTTCATATTTGACGCCGTCATAATACAGCCATACTTTACAACTCTTCTGACCTTTAGGCGTTACAATTTCTTCGGTTTCATAAAAGGGCTCTTTTTCTTCTATTATAGGATACTCATATGGATTTATAAAAAGCGGTGGTTTCTTTAAAGCTGTTGGTTTATAATACGTAGGTTTATACAATTTAAATGGATTAGTGTGTGGTAGCAATCGATGATTCGGTCTCCTCGGTTTAAGTAAATTGGCAGGTTTGTATGCGTAAGGCTGAAAGGTCGGGAGGTTATACTTTGTTGGTTGTTTTACGAAATATTCAGGTGGATATATTAACTGTAGTACTGGGTCTAAATTGCTGTTTAGGTTTATTCTTGTAGGGCTACTTTTCATATCAGGTTCTTTAAGTTTAGGTTCGTCTTCGCGAGCTACAGCTTTGGTTTCGTTTTTTGTTTTAGTATAATGATGGTCTTTAGCTATGTTGGGGAACAGATAACTTGTTTCATTGAAGAAATCGGGCCGAATGAAATCGGCTTTAGTAGTTACTTGCTTATCGGAGTCAAGTTTAGTAGCTTCTTGGTTTTCGGAGTGTTTTGCTTGTTGCCTGTATTGTTCGACGGTGCAGCCGGCGAGCTCGTCCTGAAGGTTGCTCCAGTCCTCTTTGATCATGTCAGATGCCTTTTCTGCAATCATGATGGTGGGTGCGTTGGTGTTGCCGTTGACGATCTTGGGCATTATGCTAGCGTCTACGACACGTAGATTTTTAACGCCGTAAACCTGAAAAAACAGTTTTGTTTATTAGATCCTGCGTTTTTTTACGATTCCGCTCTTATTTTTGATACTATGTTGGGTTGGAGTAACTAACAGGGAGTATATTATTGAATAGGTATTATTTAAACTAATGAAATGTATACGCTAGGCACTTATATGTTAATTATGATAACATGAGCCAGTATAATATCGGTATGTCATTTAAATTACACTATGCGATACCGACGAAGTCATGCGGTAAACAACTAAGGGTCAGTTTTCGATACCGTGCGACTCGCGCAACACACAAACACAACAACACAACACACGTGCGCAATGTAAGTCTGAAAAAGCGTTAGGTATTTAAGCGCTTCCTGAGCCCTACTTAAATACCTACCCTGCAATTTATAATCAGCAATAAATCACGAGAACGCTTTTATATGGTAGATTGCTTTGTTGTTTGTCCTATAGTTTTCCCGGCTCATGTAGGGAGCCTGGGGTCCGCTTTGGCAACTAATCCCAAGATTTGGCGTAGGCACTAGTTTTATGAACCATGTGACCTTCCAACCCAGAGGATAAACTAGGCCTTGTTGAGATTAGTCCGTTTTCCTCGCGATGTTTTCCTTCACCGAAAAGCGATTAGTCATCAAATTACATTAAATTTCGTACGTAAGTTCCGAAAAACTCATTGGTACGAGCCGCCAGGATTTGAACCGCGACTTTCGGAATGAAAGTCGCACGCTCTACGACTTTTTCTTACGCTCACCAGCGATTTAGATTGCTTTGTATCTTTGAAAAAAATACAAGCTCGTTTTATTAATAGGTATACTAACCCTCAACCTGGGATCAACAACAGCATTAACGTCGTCCGCAGGCCCCATAGCGCAAGTTCCCACAGGATGGTAGATGGTCAGCGTGTGATGCCGCGCCACGCACTCCAGGTGCTCATCGGAGAGGAACTGGTGCTTGGCACAGCCTGGCGTTCTGTTGGGGTTGGGACGGGTGTTTAGCTGCCGGAGCGCTGGCTGTTCAGCTAGACTCGCCACTATACGCGCCCCTTCGACCTGGAAATGTTTTTTGTTATGGTAAATGTTGTGTATTTTATTGCTGGTTTATTACTTGTATATAGTATAGCTGTCACTTCAATTACGAGGTCTAAAAATGTTTGATCGGTATGTATATCAGTAGATTGACAGGATGTAGTTACCACAATGGAACAATTGGTACAATAAGTTTATAATGCGTTAAAATACTTAGTCGTTTACTACTATTTTTTTTAAATATTCTTGGACAAAAGATGTTTAGAATTTGACCCACTCAAATATTATTGAAATTATGCTTACGGAGAAATATTAGTTGGTGATCTTTTAAAAACATACTTTAAAAGGAAATATTTGACTTACCATAACTTTAATGTCGTCGGGATGGCTATAGTAATTAGGATATATACGCGGTGGCGAGTAAGGATTCGCATCTTTCAGCTTCAGGTATCCTCGACTTTTAGGTCGCAGGAGTAAAGGCACGACGGAGAACGAAGAGTCGAACAAAATGTCCTCGTACAGTTCGGCGTAGGTCTCGTCCGTCAACCCGTTAGCTCTTTTGCCAAAAATTCCTCCATCCATATTATCTGCTGTTGGAGCTATAAACAACTGAATGTCGGGGTAATCTTCCCTCGGATCCTGATACTTGGTGTTAACGAACGCCATCGCTTCTGCTTCCATCATACTGTACAATGGTCCCGACTTGTGTATTGCAAAATCAATCAAGGCACCAATGCTAAACACGCTGTTCAAATTGAAACAATAGTCCGTACCGTTAGTGTACGGATTGTCAAAGAGAAATGAGTTGCCGCCCATTGCAACATGGTCCTGAAGGTTCTGTCCCACGCCAGGGAGATTTACTATTGGATGAATTCCTAGCTCTTTTAAATGCTCGGCGTCCCCAATCCCTGATAACATTAGCAGCTGGGGGGACTGAATAGCACCACTTGATAAGATCACTTCTCTTCTTGCTTTTACAATTTTTTGAATCCCATGTTTCACAAATTTGACTCCATAAGCTCTTCTATGCTCGTCGATTAGTATTTTTTCTGCTAAAGAATGCACGCTAACATGTAGATTGGGTCTTTTGGAAGCAGGTCTTAGAAACGCCTTTGCTGCGCTGCAGCGAAGTCCCTCGCGCACAGTCGCATGTGATCGTGTAAATCCAGTTTGATACTCCCCATTCACATCCAAAATGTTATAACCAAGTTCTTGGCCCGCTTCTAAAATATTCCTCGTTATTGGCTGTTCGTATTTAAAATATTCAACTGTTAGCCGGCCCCCTGTGTAATGATAACGGCTATCCCTGTACTCGGGAATGGTCATATCTTCAGATTTTAAGAAATAAGGCAAGACTTCCGTGTAAGACCAGCCAGGGTTTCCCATTGCTTCCCAGTTGTCGTAATCGCGTTTGTTGCCTCTGATATAAAGCATCGCGTTTATCGCACTGCTTCCTCCGAGTACCTTGCCGCGCGGCCATTTGCATCTTTTATCCATCATGCTTAGACAATAATCATCGCTGGGTTCCGTCACGAACTGCCAATCGATGGAAGACGTTTGAAGAACAGGGAACAGTACTGGTACTTCTGACAGGACGTTCTCATCTTGTCCGGCCTCCAGTAACAGCACAGTCCATTCAGGATTCTCTGACAGTCGATCAGCTAATACGGATCCAGCTGAACCGCCCCCGATTATGATGAAATCGTAGCACTCGTAAAGTTGTTCGAAGGGATGATCTCTCACTCGATGCTCTGCGTCTTCGATGTCCGGTCTGTACAGATGGATGGCCATGCGGAAGATGATCATAGCGCCTAGCCCAGGGAGCAAACTGAACAGTATCCTCGTGTTGGAGAATTGAGGTTTCAGGGACGGTGCCCCGTTGCTCGACATGGTGGCGTTCTTTAATGTTCACTCATTCACCACTAAGTTAAAAAAGTAATTAAAGTACAGGTATTGATCGCATTTTTGCAACGTTTACAACAACGTCATCCACTGCACAGAGTACGTATTTAGTATTGCGTATTTAATATAAAAAAGGAGTCTGAAAAAATTTGTATTACTCGATGTATCTACATTTAAAGGGTCATTTAAGTCTAAAAGATCTCCATCCATGCACTTTGTGTTTAAATATGATTTCGAATTAAGTTATTAATGGAGTTATTCATATAAACAGATAACAAACACAGTTTAGCTAAATTATTGTTTGACATTCGGGCCGTTCTCCTTTTTTACCGACAATGAAACGTGATTTTTCAGATTTTTGATCATGTGTAAAATGATAACGGTAGCAATTATTAAACATGTAAAATGTGTTTGAAGTAGACTATATGATAGTTATTTTCATTTTGGTAAGGTATTTTTCTTTTGAGTGGTTTTCTAGAAAATACCGTGACAGAGTGGCTCTTTTTATCGAAGACAGCTTTCCGATTGACCACTCTGTCACGATGTTTTAAGTTATATAATGTAGGTAAGTTTACAGTCACTAACCAAGGTAATAACAATTATACTGTACTGATAAGGTAGTTTAAAGTTACGGGTATTTATTTACCTCCTACCTAGAAAAATAATCGAAATCAGTCAGTTTTCAGCGCGGAGGCAGCTCAGTTTGTTAGAAAATGAGTAAACATAACTTAACTAAAACATCTGCTAACTTTTATATGAATTTGTGGGTGGGTACATATATTTGGAACATGGTCTTAACTACTAGAGTACCTATTTTGTTTTTTGTCGGGTAAAATAAAAATAAAACTACATATATTACTAAATCAATCATGAACAAGATATACACAAAATTCCCTACAAGATGAAGAAAGAATAACGAACCTACATAAAATTAAGTTACTGCTAAAAATAACTACGTTAACTGCACGTATGCTACTCTATGTCCGGTCCATACAAGCGGCATATGTCAGCACCAAGCACTGTGTCCGTTTACAATGCATTTCATTGTTACATTTGACCCGGAATGTGAATGCACATATAATAACTGTATAAAATAATAATACTAGGTATATGCTTATGTTTTTGTAATATAATTATGGTATGGTATACGAGTAGGTATTTGTACGAGTAACAGATAAGTTATTGTATCGGACGGCTTGACGCCAATAGAAATTGTTTTTGATTTTGTTATTATTAATATTAATATGTAGAGATGTATCATAGATGAAGCGTATATGCATACAACTCGATTCTCACTAGTTGCCTTAACTTTGAGCCAGTTTAGTACAAATACTTAGGTAAATTACGGTTCATTAAGAAAAGAAAACGCAAATTATTTTCGGTTTCTCTGCATGCATTTATTATGTCTACTAAGTGGTTAAATTAATTTTAGTAAAATAATCTACACGTCAAATAGGCATTTTAAAATGTATTCTAGGGTACAATTGTAAAGCACGAATTAAATCCTTTACTATTTATAATAAATGATTTGATTCATGTTTTTAAGTAGTCACACTATAACAGTAGGTACATAGTAGACTACTTAAAAACATGAATCAAACATTTATTATAAATAGTAAATGATTTGATTCATGCTTTACAAACAGTATGGTGGCGCCATGTCTCGCTTCTAGTTGAAAATAATCTGTAAAGATTATGTCGAAGGCAGAGGCAGCACTACACGTAAGTCTGAGCTGTAGGATTGGCGGAACGCACCTTAAAACGTTTAAAGTAAGAAAGGATTGCATATAGAGGTACTTAGGAAATTTCGGACTATGGCTGCCGTGAGGTAGCCCAGGTACCCAGTACAGTTACAGTTAGCAGGTTAGAGCGTCTGCCGCGAAAGCAGGAGGTCGCTGGTTCGTTCCCAGCCCTGCTCACCAGGCCTTAGTCACTTTTTCTTTCTCTTTCAATTTATAGTATAGTATTTTTCAGAACGTTTTTACGGACCGTAGGACTAATTTTGAATTTTGAACGAGAATTATAAACTGCTCGAAGTGGGGCTACTGGTCTAAAGAAACTGTGTACACAACTACACAGTAGTTATAGAGACATACTAGCACGGGAGCTTGTGTCAATAGCGACGCCTTCTCTCCTTCAACCAATACTTTTTAATTAAATCGCTGCCTTTCTCGGCAATCATGATAACAGGGGCGTTGGTGTTGCCGCTCACGACCCGTGGCATGATGCTAGCGTCGATTACTCGTAGCCCCTTCACCCCGTACACTCGGAGCTGGTCGTCCACCACCGCGTCGGGATCCCAGCACGGACCCATTTTGGCTGTCCCCACCGGGTGATATACCGTCAGTGTCATTTGTCTGATCATACACTCCCAGAAAGCGTCGCTGTACTTGGGTATATTTTTGCAAGCAGGAAAAAGGTTCGGATTAAATGTTGATTCGTATTTTTGCATCACTTTTGTTTGGGATAGATCATACACGATTTTCGCTCCTTCGACTAGAGTTTTTATATCAATGTCATTCTCGTCCGTGAAGTAATTTGGGTAAATAAGGGGTGCGTCACAGGGGTCCGCGCTTTTTAGTTGAATACGTCCTCTGCTATATGGTCTCAGTAACATGGGCATAATAGACCAAGTTGTCTCGTTAATCGGTGCCAAAACTGCCTCAAAAAAACTTTCAGGGAGTCCTTGAATCCGCCTAAACTCTCTTCCGCTGTCAGAGCCTGTAGTTCTAGTTTGAAAGTGAAACTCAATATCGGGGTAATCGTCACTTGCGTTTGCATATTTGGTGTTAACATAAGCTAGTCCTTCAACTCCTCCTAAAATAGTCATAGGTCCTTTCCCGTTCGCAGCGTAATCTATTAATGTGGGTAACGAATCGACTTCTGCATTAACTGCTTTTTGTGCATCTGTATACATTAAGTAGGTGAGTCCCCCAACAGCTGGGTGGTCTTGCAAGTTGTAACCAACTTTTAAATTTTGTATTACCGGTATGCGATGCTTAATCAATTCTTCAGATGGTCCTATGCCCGATAACATTAACAACTGAGCAGAATTTATGGAGCCAGCTGACAGTATCACCTCCTTACGGGCCCTAACGCGATAGGTCTTCTTATTCTTAACAAACTCTACTCCAAATGCGGTTTTTGTTTTCCGATCTATTAGGACTTTGGTTACAAATGAGTTTATTGATATGTCTAGATTCAGTCGGTATTTAGCTGGTCTTAGAAATGCTTTGGAAGTTGAGCATCGGCTGCCTTTTCGAATTGTGCCCTGAGCGAGCATGAAGCCAGTTTGCTTTTCACCATTGATATCTGTCTTCTCGTATCCTAATTCTATTCCAGCTTCGACAAAATTTTCTGCTAGAGGATTGTGATAAGGCGCCTCGGATACAGTTAAATACCCTCCTGTACCATGATAAGAAGTTTTCGCATAGACAGGATTCAAGTTATCTTCTGATTTCTTGAAATAATAAATCACATCTTTGTATCCCCATCCCCTATTACCCAAGGATTCCCATGTGTCGTAGTCTTTCTTGTTGCCTCTTAAGTAAAGCATGTAATTCAGAACAGAGCTGCCACCAAGAACTTTTCCACGTGGCCAGGACAATCGACCGTCTTCCCATCCTGTAAATGAAATAAATCTCTACAAAATCCTTTTTATTGCGTTACGTACGTGTCGTTTTTTAATACTTACAAGGCCTTGGTTAGATTGACTGGTAGGGGTATCATTGTATTTAATTGTACTATTTTGAATATGAATTATTGGATTATAACGTATTTTTTTATGTATTATAGAATATTTTAAAAAATATAAGCCCCTTGTTGTGCTATCTCTTCAGTCAATTCTATCTTTGTTGTGGCTTATAAAATAAATTTAAAATACAGAATATTGTCTTCTGTTACCGCGATTGTTATTCATTGAAATTAAACACTGGAACGGATTAATCGCGTTTATCAACACCATGACCCTACGTTTCGAGCCCTTTACCTTTACCGTGATTTTAAAAGTGACCTAGGAGACCGTAACCATGGCAACTAGTGACAAGAAATAGTTGATTAACCCAACTTTAAGATAAATATGTTGTTATACGTGCGACGACTCTGTACTTGCTTACCTAAACAGGATTTTTCATGAGGCTCCGCAGTGTAGTTCCAGTCCAGTTCACTGTTTTGCATGTACCCAGCCATGAGAGGAATGTCAGATATCGGCGTCTCGTGACCACCTGCTTCAAGTACAAGAATGTTCCACTCCGTTATTTCAGATAGTCTGTTTGCCAACACTGCACCTGAGAATAAAACGCATTTGCTTGACCAAAGCTCGCATCTTCTACATCCATCAAAACGAAGATCTCCATAGTGGGTATGTCCACCGCGCATCCGCCAGACAGATTTCCCATACAAAAAGTTGCCATTGCTATTGGGCCGGGCACATTGCTTTTAGAACTAAGGGCTGCTGGGGCAGAAAGACTGAAGTGGCGTTCGCAGCATGGCAAGACCGCCAACAGGTATACAGACGATATGCTCAATATCGCATGTAACCGTTGGATGCTAGTGGCAAATATTGTGAAGAGAATAATCTCTACACAGCTTTTCGGCAGAAATGGCGATGAATTACGATAATATAATAGTTATTATACTTTACCAGCAGACCCTGCACCAACTATGATAAAGTCGTACTCGTGAAGGAGTTCAGACTCGTCAGTGTCGCACACGCAGCCCTCCGGGTCGGTCACGTCGTACTTGTGAAACTTAAAGTACTTTATCGCTGCTAGCAGTATTGGGACGACGAGGGATGACTGGAAACAGTTTTTAACACTTGTCAATGGTTGAAAATATATAGTAGCCTGTAATGATCTTGCTTGCAGTATGTCATGTTCGCTGGTGTAGGATAGTATTTTAAAGCTGTTAAGGCCGTCCCCTATCCCAATGACCTCGGCGATTTGAGCTTTCTTCCCCTCCCGCTTCCTTTCCTCACCGGTTATACAATACGTCAATAAGCATAAGCCGTCACCTAGGAAGAGCTGCTTGTACTAGGACGCAACCCTATAAACTACTAGTGCCATCTTACGCGACTGGCCCTCGTCGCCCGCGCAGGCATCTCGAGCCGGCGTTTTCGGAACAATGCGTGTAATAGCTTTTTCTCGAAAAGTACAAAACCTATCCAAAAATCAGTAGATGCGTTTATATACTGCTTGTCTTAGTTTCTTGTACTTACGACGCATAATAAGGGAGTAGATACAGATTTAAGGTAGAAAAAAGGGTTTACGGTTTTTTTTTTTCTCTTAATGTATTATGTTTTTCGACAATTTAGTAGAACCAAATGTAGACCAAATACCTAGCTACATTATATATTTTTTTCAAGCGTTGTGCTTGGATCTGAACAAAGCCTATTCACTTTAAAAACAGTGAAATATGCCGGGTAGCCCCTTAAGTAATAGTTTATAACGATACAAGTGCAAAAAGGAGGAAATTCGCAATGAGTGACGATAATGTATTTATTATGTGTTATGCGTCTGTTTCGTATGTGCCGATAAGTTTCCTGCTATTTTTTCGTCATATTGACGCTCTTGACGTAGCACAGCAAAGACGGAAACCGCCATGGCGCGCCAGTCGTTAAAGCCAATTTCAAATGTATAACTATATATGTGGGTAATATAAATATATATTATTATTTAGTATCCAAGGACACTATTGTTCATACAATATTGTAACTTGTTTTTTTTTTATACCAATTAATTAATTTTCATAATACACGTTAACTAGGCATAAATACCAAATACCTATATCTGCTAAACTTTGGCAGTTTTCCTTAAATTTGCTCTAAATGTATATTTATATAAAAAAAAAGTATATGAAAGTGAAAAAAGTGTACCTACCATTTATTCCATAGACGACTCATTTTCCAATACATACGAGTATGTATAACTTAAATACCTACCGGTTTCATATCATTTTGATTATCAGAAAGCTTCAAGTATTTACTCGTACCTCAGCAAAAATCGCAAAATAGTCTTCAGATTTAGGTAGGTACTTACTTACCTACATTTTTGAAAATCGAAAAACAAAAACAAAAGAGTAGTTCATGTTCATACATACATTCCATTCAATTTCAAATTGAAATTATCTTCCGTAGTACTTATGTTAAAAATTTAACAGGATTCTTGTTAGTTGCTCCAATATGTTGAGCCAAATTGTAAAAAAAGTATACCGGGCTCTTAATTGCCCCTTAATTGCTACAAAGGGAATTGAAACTTGAGCAGTTTCATTTCCTGCCTATCCGTTTTGGAATACAGGCCTACTTAAGATTATGTAAGTATGTGTGACTATTTTATTCAAAGAGGTCAATACTAGAGACGGTCATACCATACTTCGACCGCGCGGAAATGTGTCAATCCTGAAATGAGCGACTTCGCTCAATCTAGAACCAATCGTCCTTTAAGCTGTCCAAAGGCGTCCTTATGGTCGCTATGGCAACAGAGAACAAACAAAAAATTCAGAATCTTGCTACACTTTTTCCCTTTGAAGGCGTCGCTATCTACTTCTAATTCGGTGATTTTATTCACATAAATTGTTTTTCAATACAGTTGCTCAAAAAGTGCCCTTTTTTTGGCTGTTTTGCGTGCGCAAAGTTTGTTTTTGCGAACTAGTGCTTTTTACTTTTCCAATCTTTTTAAATTTAGTTGTGTTCCAATTCATGACTGCTTACCGAAGAGTATTGTTGTTCGTTAACATTACCGAGCCGTAATAAAACTAAATACCAACTATTAACGCAATACTATTAAAGATATTGATATTTCATATTTCAATAATTACTTCTTCATCATACTAATGATCATTCATTAAAAATATTAACATTGAAAACAGTTCTTATAAATCTGTGTGTATGAAACGGAACAGAGCCTACGAAACGTCAGTCAAAGTAGAGGCGTTTTTCAATCAGGTAAACATGTTCGAAGGGCCTATAAGACATGACGATACGATTTGTCACATGCGATTTATTATTTTGTTTATGAGAAATAATAATTATTTCTGATAAACAAAATAATTTCAATTCGTTCTTATGTATTTTAATTTTTTTCGCATCTGTATTGAAAAACGTCGTTCGATTCACGTGCGGATATGTCATTTTTCACTTGTCCCGAGTATTGCCACTCGCCTACGGCTCGTGGCAAGATACCTCGGGACTCGTGAAGTAATGACATACTTTCCGCACTAGCATCGAAATGTACTATTTCGATTGACAATCGCATTGTTGGCTACGCTAGAAATGTGTTACCTGCATGGCGGCGGAGATTCCCGCGCAGGCCTGGAAATCGGGCCTGCCGACTAACTCGCTCATCTTGCCTTCTGAGACACACGAAGAAGTTTCTGTGAAAATATGCGACAAAGTTTAATTTTTGTCTGTACTGCGGTTAACTTAAGCTTGACTTAGGAGAGCCAAGTAACTTTGCGTCTAGCTCGAAAATGAACGTACCTACACGTTGGATGGAAAAGTCATTCAGATACTAATTTGACGTAGAATTTAACCCTCTCTAATACCTACTTGAATGATTTTTCCGTCCCATGTACCATTTGCGATGCGAGCAAAAAACTGAAAAAATTACAAAAAATTTGGCAGTTACCTGGCTCTCAAATATCAAGCTCAACTCTTGGATTTGTGCAAACTCAGTTGACACGTCCTTAGGACCTAATGAAGGTATTAAAACGATATCCAGCTTGCTTTTCCTGGTAATGCTTTTTATTGCTCTAATTTTCTTGGCCTAATAGGTATCCGCGAAAATTAGCAGAAGCAGCAGCGTTTCTCAGATTGATATTAGATATTAGGCCAGTTTATGAATGAATTCATTCATAAATTGCCCATGCACTTTCGAACGTCACGAACGTGTGTGTACCCACCAAACATGAGCAACAAAATGAACAATGCGTTTTTTATACACATTAAATTATAATAAGTAGGTACCTATACGGTTAAGGACCACTTGAAGTAGCCAAGGTTAATCAACTAACCCAGAGTTAAGCGTTTATTTATAAAGTCTCCTGGAATTTGATAGTAACACTGGGTCAGTTGGCTAACATTGGCAGACTTACCTTTCCTTACTCCTTTGTTAATAACTAAACTTTAAATTGTACAATTTATATGAGTAATCACTCATGAATCAGGTACTTAACTGATTTTCTTGTAACAGGATTTAGAAACAAACAAACTATACCCAATCCAAGCACTTAACTAGCTATGTTGTATGGTACATAGTTATTCATGATAGTAATAGGTATTTCGGTACCTGTAGCATACTGAAAGGTTGAAATTAGGGTACTTGTTATTAATTTATTCTAATACTGTACTATACATCTACCTTATAAATGTACGTCAGCACTCATAGTCATAGTCAATACTCAATAAGGTAGTAAAATAACATATAGGCTTTACTTTTTTATGCATTTAGGTCGCGCGTCATCCTTTGCGTCATTTGGTACTTCTTTGGAGAACAAATGTATAAGTAGGTATTTAAAGCATACAAATACAAACAATTTATTTATTTAATTAGCACCAATAAAATAGTTTTCTTGAATATACCTCGTTTTTGCAGATTAGAAAAATAAATTGATTTCGCGTTTCGAAAATATCAGCCATCTCTGGGAAGTATTAAAATTAGTTAACTTGTGTCCATAAGATGAGACGCTTAAGAAAATAGTTTCGTTTTGTCAGTTTCAAAATAGTTTCTTTTTAATGAGGATGACCGTATTTTTGCTCACCAGGCGGCGCCACTCATGCGTGGGTCCTTGTCAAGCGCAATTAGTATGAGTTTGTATGGCGCAAAACCAGTATTAGAATTGATAATTTTTCATTAATTGCCATGTTAAAAGAGGTATGTTCGTTTATAAATATTTTTCAGTGATGTGTAGATTGTAGAGTGGGCGTAGTTTGAAAACTTACAGGGTTGATGTGTTTTTGTGTGATAATATTTGATAAAACAGTTAAATAGTAAGTCGCGCTATTTTCACAAAGGAATATACTTTTTTATTAGCTTAACCTGAACAATATCAACATCGTGGTACTTAAGTATATATTATGTTAATTCGGCACCAAATATCCCTACGGAATACGCATGTTAATGGAAACTCATAAGATTTTTTTTTTTAAATATTATTTATTATATTTAAGTTTTGTTCTTATTTATAAATTTAAAACTGCACTGTTTTCCTTGGGGTTTGTATTATTTTTTAGTTATTACTTAATAGTTTGTAGTTCAATAACAATAATATTTTTGACGAATTGAAACGTTTTCGTATAAATATGTGCCACACTAACCTCTAAATTTACGATAGTTTACGACCGGGTTGTTTTACACTTTCGATTTAAAGCTTATTTTAGAGCCAAAATAATAATTTACCAGTATTTAATATAATTCAGCGTAATAATTCTCTATAATTGCATATTTTTGAAATAAACACGACATTAATTAAAAACCAATAAAAAATCTAGCGCCCCTAGCAGCGAATTCACTCGCGGTAGTCCCCATTCGTTTAGTTATGTTATGGAGATCCAACAGCTACCAGAACAAAATAACATTAGTGAATAAGAGATGGGAAGCCAATTTACAGGATCACAGTTATAGCTACAGACTTTTTTCTTACATTCAAGTTAACTAAAATATGGGCGAGTGATTGTGTGTGTCTATTTGTCTATGACCTACCTTTGCTTCTGCCAACAACCAAACTGAACGTGATTCGTGTTATATTGTGTGGGGCGAGTTATCGTAATTATTTTTAGAGTTCTGTGGCTAAAAATAAAGACAAATAACGTTTGTAACAGTGTATCTTTCAACTTTATGTCGTGATTGGTCACTTAAAATCTTTTTATGACCTAGAGTATAAAATAGGTAAGATTTTTTTCAAAAAAACAATCAAAACTTATTGCACAATTTTAGCAGCACCCATATTTTGTTGACTTCCCTGTTATCTATAAAAAATCAGGTAAAATTGGAGTTTATTATTATTGTTTAAGTACCTATTCAAATCTAAAGTCACATGTGGACAAAAAATATTAAAATTTGAACTAGCGGGAAGTGGTTCATTCCTTTAAAATTTTACGAATTTTTTTTATTTAATTTGGCGCGCTTTGTTATTTTATGCCTTTAAGTTGTACAAACTACAAGATTCGTTTGTTTTTGAGGCGTTTATACCTCTTAGTTTAACACTACCCTTAAATAAATAAAAAATAGTAAACTTCCTATTGGCTTAGAAGCTCGAAATAAGGTAACAACTAACAAGCACAAGAAGGAGCAGAAGTAAAGGTAAACCGTCCGGAAGTTAGCTATAGTTATCTATTTATACAAGGGGACAAAGTTGTTGCCTAATTCTCGGGCTTATATTAAGACCCGAGGCAGCAAAAGAACCCAAAATTGAGCAACGAGCGTAGCGAGTGGTTCAAAAACTGGAATTTTGAGCTTTACGAGCGTCTCTCAGGCACGAGAGTTGAACAAACTTTGCCGCTGATTGTAATACAACATTTTTCACCTCACTATCGCGAGGAAAATAGAAACTACATACGAATGACTAGAGGCTCATTTTTATTAAAACAAATATTAAAATTACATAAAAACGATAAAAATAACTATGAATACAAATCTTATTATTATCTTAACTTGAAGAAACCATTCAAAACTCAAGGTCATTAAGTATCATAGAGCTACTCCTGGTACATACTTAATACTTATAACCAATAGTTTACCAAGTGCGGGATAAAGCTTCACCAATTTAAAGATGTGACCTCCGATGCCGCATATTTACTAATGTTATATAGGTCACACTTATACTGGACACATAGTGAGTCAAAGGAATTAGCGCAAAGTCAAATTATTTTCTCCACTGGTGGGTAAAATGCGTTTATTCCCTAATGCGGATAAAAGAACGCTTTCCTAACGAGGTCAAATACATGAATTAGGTATACATGTCACAAAAAAATTGAGAAATTGTGTATTAGAATGTACGGAACTCTCGACGGGCAATCCGCTGATATTATATTATAAAATTTAAGTAAGGTTACAACATTAGCTACAAGCGCACCTGCTGTGAAGTAGGCATTGCTGATAACGTAGAAAGAAAAAAGTGTCACACTCCGAAACACATCGATAAATTAATGTTACCGAAAGTTAATTGAAAGACAAGATAATAAACTTCATTTTTCTTAGTAAGAAAGGGTAAGTGTGAAAAATTATGGCCTCTAGCGGGATCCGAACCCGCGAGTCTGGGATACATGCCCACCACTCTTCCAACTGAGCTACCCTAAAAAATCGTATTAAAGAAACCCATTATATAGCATTAGGCACAAAATATCTTAAATAAATAAATAGTAATACAACATCCCACAAATTAATATAAATCATATTCAATCCGCATGAATACATTCGGAGCAGCCCTCGTAAAATATACTCAGATATTTTTATATTTCAATTACTGAACACGGGTTTTTACCACGGTTTTTTGTTAAAATCGAGCTCTCGATATTTCGGCAATATTGCAACTCTAAAATAAAATAAAAAATATATGTATTTATTTAAATATGTATTTAAATATAAGAGCCTGGGCAGAGAGTACCTTTTTGTACCATTCGGGGTCGAAACTCTTGGTCCATGGGGTCCCAGCGCACGTAAGTTTTTCGTAGAAATCGCGAAACGTCTGGTTGATGTAACTGGTGACCGAAGAGCTGGTGGCTTCCTCGCGCAACGTATCAGCATTGCGATACAACGAGGAAATGCCGCCAGCATCCTAGGTACAATGCCTCCAGGACCTACTTTAGATTTAAGGTAGGTAGAGGTAGGTAGTTAGGTAAGTTACACTTACTGTATATATTTCGAAAATAAATGTTTTTTATTGTGTATTTATATCACGAATTCACGATATCAGTTTTGGATTCGGAATTATAATAAATAATAATAATAAATATTATGGGACAATCTTACACAAATCGACCTAGTCCCACGGTAAGCTCAATAAGGCTTGTGTTGTGGGTACTAGGCGACGATATATATAATATACAGATACACATAAATACTTAGATACATAGAAAACATCCATAACTCAGGAACAAATATTCGTGATAAACACACAAATAAATGCCCTGACCAGGATTCGAACCCGGGACCTCCTGCTTCGTAGGCAGGGTCACTGCCAACTAGGCTAGGAGGCCGTTAAACGAATTAACGAGGGTTTTCAGTTTTGGAGAATAAACAACGAATTAAATTACCTTAATGAGTGGCTGGAGGGTTGATCGGATGAAAATCATCGCAAATAGCATTGCACATGAACATTTTAATTCGATTAACATTTGTTGATCAAATTAAATGTCCCAAATGATTCTCTTTAAGGTAGTAGTGCCTCATTAATCTTAATTGGTACCTAAATACGTAGAATAAGACTACCTACTTTTTATGTGTTTCCTGTTTTGTATAGGTTCAAGAAGTTTGTGGACTTACTTATATGGCCGGCGTCCTTTTAGACAAGATTGTTAAGAAAGAGGTATATGCATGGTCAGCTGCAGAGTTAAGAGTCCGGTCCGGTTTGCAAAATGAGTCATCTAAGTGTAACGGGATGGTTTACCCTTTCATATACATATAATTAAGATATATTATGTCTATAGTGTTATTTAGTTGTAAGGAAATTGTATGTATACCTGAAAAGGTAGGGTTCAGTGATACGGATATTTAATGTTTGGCAATTGTAACTGCAAATTGTAACCTGACTCCCACATACTAAATAAATGATTTCAATGATTTCAATGATTTATATATCGTACATATAGATTATTAGATCAATTTTGATCTGGTTTTATTATGTCGGAAGGTCTGTCTGGAGGTTGCATAGTGCATAGCCAGCTTTAGAAACTTATATTGTTATGTCGGAAGACCTGTCAGAAGGTCGTATAGTGTATAGCCAACTTTAGAAGTTTATATTGTCAATGCTTCATGAAATGTCAATGCTGGCTGGTTCTTAATTTGAAATCAGATTTTGAATGTTTGGAATTGCGAGTTTTCTTAGTTGCGCTCGTTCGTTCTGGGGGCAGGGGGCAGTCAGAGCCCTACTATCCACCGCGGTAGTTGTCACAGAAGAGCCTGTTTATTTTCTATTTTAATTTAATTTAAATATAATATTTTAAAAGATTTATAACTATGTTATAACAGTTATAAGTCATAACATGCTTTCATAGTGCAGTTATAAGTGAAAACTTCAAGTGCCATTCCCCGACTTCCTAAGTGATGCCGAGGTACCTAAAGCTGGAATATGGAATTTACTGAGGCCCTAGAGGCCGACTATCAGCGGTTCTGTAGACTAGTTTCGGTAGATCGTCATAAACTTGGGAAAATCAGAAATAATGACATATGTCATTTGGTATTGGTGCATGAAGTTAACCCTGTGTAGGAAAAGTGCATCCTTATGTTTTTCTAGAGCCAACGGGGCGAGGCCCTTATCCTTGGTGTTCGGAAAAGGATCTTCGGGACCATTCTAACTCCTTATAGGATATTGGGATTCCGTGGGTTTTCGGAAATCCTAGAATTGTGTAGAAGTGACTTAGTAATTACTGGGCTACTGCATACCTAGTAATATTCTTTGCCAGATATCTTCCCACGGCTTACTTATTTAACTAGATTGAGGAGAAGTTCAGATCTATCTCTCTAAGTCAAATTACCGTGTTAGCGATGTGCTATACTATTGATGGATCAAGAATCCTTCGGAATCTTGTTTCATTGATGGATGGAAAAGGCTCAGTATAATGGGCAAGAATTGGGAAGGTTTAGGTCATTAAGTGACCTAAATTGACTCATTCCTGCTATCCTACCCTCCCAGGAGTCTTAGGTACTCACAACACAGGGTCAGACTCTGCCCACTTAGTGTAGCTATGATTAGGGCCACACCACACGTTTAAGGTAAATGTGAGAGCCTTCTCTCTAGTTTGCCTGTAGAATAGCCGTTAGTTTCTCATGTACATGGAGGAGGTTTAAGTCCATTCTATTCAATTCCTTAAGCCTACTCAGGTAAAGAATTTATTATTTCGATAACAAGATAGTTAACTTAAGTCCATTACAATTCTACACCTTAAGTCTAGCTACTCTGCGTTATCTAGGTAGGTAGGGCTATTAGGTCAGTCACGATCGAGGTTCAAAACATTCAACTCCCCAGATTTGTACTGAAGTCTAGGAGATAGGTTAAACTTTATTTAGTTCTCGAGGATAAATCCATTCCATTCAATTCCTTAACCTCTGAGATATAGGTAGGACAAACAGAGCCAGGTTTTGGTTTTCTTTCCAAGACTTTGCTCGAGTTCGATAGAGTTTGGCGTTTCACTCTTCGAGCACCACGAGTCCGACACGTGGGTAGATTCTTTAGGGATTAAGTACTTGTTCACTTTGCTTAAGAATCTTTCCCGAGGTTTCTTAAGGTTTCCTGGATTGATATAACCAACTTTTACTCTGAATCTCACAATTTGAGATTTCCCTTCTAATTTTTCGCATCCAGAGAGGAGTGAAGCTCTTTTGTCGGTTAATAAACAAAAACGAAATCTGTTCTGATATCAGACTTTAAATTTGTTTAGAATTACTAAAGAAGAGTTCTAATTATTTCAATTAAAGATTGGTTATATTAATACTGATCGCACCTAGCAGAAAACTCCGTTCAATATCAATAGTAGCTTCACTTTGATTGAACCAAATGTCACCTTGGTGAAAACCAACACACCACTCCGTATAGTGTAAAAAAGATTGGAGGGGCCTTGACCAGTCTGGGACGAGAGGCACTGCCTTCTGATGGTTCAGAGAGAGATAGCAATCTTTCAGGCGGAAGGAGGAACCTGGGCTTTACCAATCAAAAATATTTATTATTTTCTTTTAGAATTGAGCAAAGTGAACAGTAAAAGGGATAAAAAGTAAATTAGGTTATTTATTCGGTTTAGGTCGGTGAACTAATTCCTTCTATTGCGTAAACGTTCTGGGTTACTACTAAACAACACATCTTTATCACTAGATAATCACGAGCCATATTGATCCTCAAAGATATATATATGATAATCAGTTTCCTATATATAGATTTAGTTTTTGACAACAAACTAAAAAACATTGCGTACTGTGAGTCTGTAAAATCACTCTCGAGTCTGTAACATCATTATTTTCACCGCGAAAACGAATTAACATGAAGAAATATTGATACAGTCTGACAAGCCAACGATCGCAGTAACAGAAGGAAAAAAAAGGGTATCCATATCTTTTTTCAGGGTGGTAATATTAGCGTAGAAAAATACAGTATAATGCTCTCTATCCTACTGTTACTGCGCTCGCTGGCTTGTCAGACTATAGAAATAGAATGGTAAACTAACAGAGTTTCGAAAAAAAAAAGCTTTATCAGTTTCACGTGCATAAATAAACTATTAAAACAACTGCATATTGTTACACAACTGTAATAGGTAAGCACGTTTAATTATAAGATCTGACTATCTGATATCCATATAACTATCAACTATTGTTTACTGCGATTTAACTTACATGACTATTCTAAACAACTCTACAGGTCCAGATCACGCGAGGCTTTTGGCGGTCGGATCCCGGGAAGCTGGTTACTGGCTTCATGCATGGGCATGCCTTCGCCTAATACTGGTACTTTCTTGAATCCGGCCTCCCTTAGACTGGCAACTGGTTTGCGACTGGGGGTTTCGGTATGTGCGCCACACTCATGTCCTTGTGGCACAGACCGACCAGAGGCCGACTGGGACACCATAGATTGTGTTGTAAAAAAAGTGCAGGCCGTGTTTCGAGACATGCGTCTCTTAATGACATAATCCGTCGGTCTCTTGCCACCATCAAAGTGCCTGCTCTCCTTGAGCCGACTGGCATTTTCAGGGATGATGGCAAGAGACCCGATGGGGTGTCCTTAGTTCCTTGGAGTTTGGGTCGGATGCTAGTGGTGGAATTGTAAAATTTTAAAACGTAATAAATATAAGAGCCGGGGCAGAGAGTACCTTTTTGTACCATTTGGGGTCGAAACTCTTGGTCCATGGGGTCCCACTCCCAGCGCACGCAAGTTTTTTGTAGAAATCCCGAAACGCCTGGTTGATATCACTGGTGACCGAAGAGCTGGTGGCTTCCTCGCACAACGTATCAGCATTGCGATACAACGAGGAAATTTCGCCAGCATCCTATCCTAGGTACAATGCCTCAAGGACCTATTTCAGATTTAAGGTAGGTAGAGGTAGGTAGCTACTGTAGCTAGGTAAGTTACACTTACTGTATATATTTTACTATCAATGTAATTTATACAATAATACTCAGACTTTATTAATAATATGAAATTACATACATCAAAGGTGTACACTAATATCGACACTTTCCTTCCTTCAACCAATATTCTTTGATCAGGTCACTGCCTTTCTCACCAATCATGATAATGGGACCATTGGTGTTGCCGCTCACCATCAGCGGCATGATGCTCCCGTCGATGACCCGCAGCCCCTCCACCCCATACACCCGCAGCTCGTCGTCCACCACCGCGTCAGGATCCCAGGACGGCCCCATCTTGGCGGTCCCCACCGGGTGATACACCGTCACTGTGAACTGTCTGATCATACACTCCCAAAACGCATCACTGTACCTTGGTACGTTCCTGCATGCAGGAAAAATGTTCGGATTAAATCTTGATTCGAAATGCTGCATTGCTCTTGTTTTCGACAGAGCAAACACGATCTTCGCTCCTTCGACTAAAGTTTTTATATCCATGTCATTCTCATCTGTGAAGTAATATGGGTATAAAAGGGGAGGGTCATAAGGGTTGGCGCTTCTTAACTGAACTCGGCCCCTGCTATATGGTCTCAGCAACATTGGCATGATGGACCACGTCGGCTTAGTAATTGGTTCCCACACTGCATCGATAAATTCATCAGTAACTCCTTGAATGGTTCGCCACTCTCTTCCTTTATCTCTACCTGTGGTTCTAGTTTGAAAGTGAAATTCAATATCAGGGTAATCATCACTGGCATTTGCATATTTTGTGTTAACAAACGCTAATCCTTCAACACCTCCGAGGATAGTTAAAGGTCCTGTTCCATTGACAGCATAGGCCAACATGGTGCTTAACGATCCGCAATCAACATCGACTGCTTCTTGTGCATTCTTGTTTAATAAAAAGTCGATCCCACCAGCAGCTACGTGGTCTTGTAGATTATAGCCAACTTTTAAATCTTGTATCACTGGAATACCGTGTTTATTCAATTCTTGTCGTGGACCTATTCCAGACAACATCAACAGTTGCGCCGAATTTAATGAGCCAGCTGAAAGTATTACTTCTTTCCGAGCTCTAACGCGATGGACCTTGTCGTTCTTAACAAACTCTACGCCAAATGCGGTTTTTGTTCTCGGGTCTATTAGAATTTTAGTAACAAATGAGTTTTTAGATACTTGGAGGTTTTGACGTTTCTTAACTGGCCTGAGAAATGCTTTGGAAGTTGAGCATCGGCTTCCGTTACGGCTTGTGCCTTGGGCGATCATAAACCCTGTTTGCTTTTCACCGTTTATGTCTCTATTCTCGTATCCTAATTCTTTTCCAGCTTCCACAAAATATTCAACAAGAGGTGTGTGGTAAGGAGCCTCTGATACAGTTAAATACCCTCCTGTGCTGTGATAAGGAGTTTGTGCTATAGACGGGTTTTGGTTGTCCTCTGATTTTTTAAAATAGTAGAGTGCATCTTCGTAACCCCATCCTTTATTGCCCAAATCTTGCCATGTGTCATAGTCTTTCTTATTTCCCCTCAAGTAAAGCATGTAGTTCAAAACGGAGCTGCCACCGAGGACTTTACCACGCGGCCAACGGCACCTACCGCCTTCTAATGCTGTGAATAAAATCAAGTTGATTAATATGCATAAGTCAAGAACAAAACATTTGGTATGCACTTAAGTATGTGCTTGTAATTGGTATTGTAAATTTTAATTTTATCACAACTCGAGGCAAATCTGGTTGAACTCAATACCCATGCCTCCACTCAACGTCCATTTAAAGAGATAATACCTACCTTAACCTTATCCTTGAATCCAGATTTGTTTAGATAGATAAGGTCAAAGCCTAACATATAATACTCAAGATTGCACACTAAATTTTATTAATTCTGTTTTTATAAAACCCAAAAATTTAAGCTCTTACCTAAACAGTAGTTCTCATTGGGTTCTGTAGAGTATTGCCAGTCCAATTCACTCATTTGCAAATATCCAGCGTAGAGAGGAATATCGGATACCGCCGTCTCGTCTCCGCCAGCTTCCAACAGTAGAATTTTCCAGTTTTTTATCTCCGATAGTCTGTTTGCCACTACCGAACCTGAAACGGGACATTTGTCATCTAGGTATCTTTCTGTACAATGTGCAGTCGCCATTAGGTGATTAGACATATCGGAGCTGTCAAGGTGTTCACAAATATCCGAACAAGCTGTAACGTCTTGACAATAGAAGCGTATTCAGTTATGGACTTATGGAAAATAATTGTTATGGCAATAGATCATTATAGGTAAGAAAGAGAGACCCTTCAGATATTTGTGAGCACTTCGGTATGGCCGATGTATCTGATGGCGACTGTACATGACATCGCAAATGTGAAGTTTTTAATGACGTGATGTAGTGACAATGATACCTGCTGAACCAGCACCAACTATGATGAAGTCGTAATCCGGTAGAAGCTTAGACTCATCAAGGTCAGGAATACAACCCTCCGGGTCTTGGACGTCGTACTTGTGGAAATTAAAGTAGGCTATAGCCGCCAGCAGTAATGGCATGTAGCATGATGTCTGAAACATTGTTTATTAAAATCTACATGGCTACATTAGACACTACTTATTTTTTAACTTTAGAAAAAAAAGTCCCTAATTGCTAGCTTAATGCATGCTCAACTTTTTTTATATCATGATTAAGTATAATGTAAGTGTGATGCCATCTGAGATGGAAAATATGTAGTTGCACAGCGTGGGCCCCACAACAGGAGCAAAAAATGTAATAATTGGTAGTAAGTAGGTACTCTTCAAACCTAACAACTTTAAATAGAAAACTCCCGTGAGTATTAGACATATTAATATACTTAAACTTCGACTTTATAGACGTGAGTAACCCGGTTTAAGTATATTAATATGCCTAACAACTTTAGTTCAACAACTTTTAAAAATGATATACTTTTGTAGGTTTTCACTTGTTCATACAAACTAAATAGTATTTTCAATGTACGTTAATATCAACCTAATTGACGTCTTTTATCGTAGTACAAAAATGTCAAAATTCGCAGTACATTGCATCTTCAATCAAACTTTAAAGTGTAATAAAAATCAAAACACACGTTATTTTTAAAAGTCGTTGTTCATTGAAATTAAACACTTTAGTATTGTGTAGTTGCAATGAATAACAATCGCGGTAACAGAAGACGAACGTTGTTCAGTTTCGAGAGTACTTATAATGAAAATGTTTGCTCTTGTTATAAGGGGTGTTATATAAAATTAATGTGAGCTAAGGACTAAGGACCGTTTAAAAAGATGCGTCATTTTTCGAGGCTCTGGTCTATTTTTTTATAGCATTGCAACGTGATCAAATACAATTCCTAATGGCAAACTGAGTAGAACTGTTACCTACCTTTAAAGCAATGCCAACACTAGTGCACGCCAGGAAGTCAGGCCTGCCGAGTATGTTGCTCATGGTGCCTGCTAATATTTACACCTGTACGCAATATCATATACATTTTTAAGTTAAAGATATGGGTAATATGCGGATTAGTATTTTTGTAGGTACCATTCATTTATTGATTGACGTTTTGTAGGAAATATTACTATTTCTCTTCATAAGTTTATTTGCAAAATGTCTCATATACATCATGAGACAACCAATGAGTTGTTCGGAACTTATGCACGAAATATGATTTGATATTATTTACCAATCGCTTTCCAGCGAAGGAAAACATCGTGAGAAATAAATAAATCCTAATAAAGACTAGTTTAGTCTGGGTTGTGGAAGGTCAGATGGCAGTAGCTATGTATCTTAAATCCAGTTCCCATACCCAATACTTGGGATTAGTTGTCAATGCGGACTCGAGGCTTCATAAGCCGGGAAAAACGCTAGGAAGAAGAGTTTCATACATCATGTATCACTTTTACATATGCAACTCGGTTTTAGACTGGATACGTCCGTGAACATCCAACTACTATCCAATAACTATCTTTGTCACCCTTCTGCCTTCGCCACACTTACAGTGGTTGTAAAACAAGTATCTATACCTTTTTGTTTGATAACACTGATTAAAAACACTTGTTTCTGAATATCTTATAACATTTAACTATATATTGTTTTCTAATAACTTACCTTAATCCCAGCTAGCCATCGATGAAAACAACGATGTACGTACTGATACGTGCTTTTTATTATATTGGACGCTTTTACGTAATTATGTATTTAGGTTAGTTTGTGTTATGAAATGTGGAAATACTTGCTTAAAAGTGATAACAATGTTAATAACTATGCAAAACAATGACACGTTTCTTGTATTTGTCAAGTGTTTAGATAGATAGATCATTTATTTGTATTATTTGTACATCGTCACATTTCAATTAATTATTTACACAAGTAAAAAAAAAATAGGGATCGTGGAAGTAATACCTACCTAGTTTACCTACTGTTACAAACTATAAGACTTATAATCAAATTTTACTGATCTAAAGGTCATTGGGCATTTTGTTCGGGCATTTGACCCACGGCGTACACAGACGAAATAGAGCTAGATGTGTAGATAAATGTATCTGCAACTCAGTGGTATAGGGCGCATTCCTGCAGGGCATGGGAGAATTGAGGAATAAGGGTTTGTTTTAGTTAATTAATTGCGATTAGCGTTAATTAACTACGCTTTGATTTTTCTACTTGTCTCTAGATGGAGCCATGGTAGCAAAATGAGAATTTTATTTTATACAGTAGACAATTGAAAGATTATTTATTTATAAGGTTTAATCATAGATTTTATTTATTATAATAACACTGGAGGCCGAATGTGTGCAGAAATATTTTTATTTTGCATTTTGATGTCACGCCACAACAGCGACATCTTGTATTTAGTAGATGAACCGAGTTACCGGCGAGTAGGTGAAGTAAATGCTGGCTCCATATAGGTGCTTTTAAACGATCAAAAATACTTTTGAAATGTAAGGATTGTAAACATAGTTAATTTCTGAATGTTGACTATTAAACAAAATGTTCTGTCTAAGAAGTTTTGTCTATTTCTAGGGCTGATGGAAATTAATTCAAGCGATAGACAAAAATATATATAATATAATTATTTGTTAGAATCAACTCTGTGCAATTACTGGCCTTAATAGTTAGAAATGTGAATCACGTTTTTATGAAATACAGTTAGGTATAATAGAATTACATGATTATTTGCTGAACTCGATATCCTTCTTTCTTGCCCAATGTCTCTCTCACAATATCTCACTGTCACTCGATTTCACTACGGAAAAAAACAATACCGAATGAATATTTTCCACCAATTATATTAAACTATGCAAACTGGTTTGGGACCACTAAATAAAATGTACCTAGAGTATGTACCTAAAATACCTTTAGGTATGGTAGGTATATTTAATTTTAATAATATAATCAATATTTATCTACTACTAACATAATTATTGTTTAATAAAACATTTTGAATACTTTTTAAAAACTTTATTTCAATGCACAATAAATATCAGTATAAGAGGGCGCCGACCGTCCAGTGGCGCCCTTATTGGGGGATAGCTTTATCTATCACCTAAAAAGAAAATAGGTAGTGGCCACTTTTCGCCGTTTAGGGGATAAAGCAATAAATAAGTAAAATAAACCTTAGTAGAGCTTAGCCACCGTGCTAAATGAGTGGCGTTGTTGTTGTTGTATATAGATCCTAAGGACACCCTGGAGGTGCATAGGGTATCCGCAAGATCCTCTCATGCCATTATATTTTGAGCAAACTTCTTGCCTTCGGTCCAGCTCAGTCCTACGGCTCGCAACTCGCTCTACAGACTCCGCTGCCACGTGTGTACAGAGCGTCTACAAGCACGCTTTCCGCTTTGAGGCTTCCACTCTAATGCGAGACTGGCACTGGCATGCGGAGATGAATCGATGATGTTGTATGCCCAAAGCATCTCGTATTCGGCAGCGCTACCCCTTGGGCGATTGGAGACTGACTGCATTATACTCCATAAAAATCTTATACCTATACCTTGTTAATGTAAAAGAGTCTTTATACTGCTTACATTACGATTTCCCACGGTATTATAACGTGACGATAAATTCATGTCGCCAAAACCCCTGATATTCGTATACTACAAAAGCGGTCAGAAAAGATCTCCATCGCAATTAAACAAATACTCAACCTACTGTTACACATGCTCATAGCATGCTTTGTGCTTATTAGCTTGCTAATAAGCATGCTTATTAGCAAGAGGGGTTGGGAGCGGGGCCCCTCCCACTTCCCCGCTTGCTAATAAGCATGCTATTAATGTGTACGAGTATCAGTACCTTCGTACTCATCATATCAAGTATGAGTTAGACTGTTGTCTGTGTTTATTTGTTGGTTGTCGATGGTGGCACTTTACTTTATTCACCTTATGCTAGTACTACACGACACGATTTTTAGGGTCCAATTCCCGGCTTCATTCCGCTTGTAGGGAACACGGAAGAATAACTAGCGTGGAAGTAGTACGATAACTGTCAAATGAGAACAGTTTGGAGCGATCTATATTTTGGCAGTGGATTTCTCAAATGTCGTAAGTCTAACTTAATTACGTGCCTCTTACGACATTTGTAAAATCCACTATCAAAATATGCGACCAAGTTAAGTTGTAATGCATTGATACCGACTACCAAATTACAACGATGTGTTTAATTTGGCTGCTTGGACCAATTGCATCAAAAGAGATCAGCAAAACTGTTTTCAACCTACGGAATCGGAGAAATAACAAACATATATACATCTCTTTTTGTCACTTCCTTTACTTGGTAAGGAAGTGAAGGACGAGTTTATGACTTTGATGTTTTCAGTTTTGACGGGAGGCTTGGTAGGGAACTTAGAGTCGTGAGACGTTAGGGGACAGGGCCTATACCACGAAAATCGAACGTTTTGTGAACGATTTGTGTCCATCTGTGTCACACTTGCATATTGGAGTGACAAAGAAGTATTCGTGTCAATGCCAGTTTTCGATGTTCGTGGTAGGTATGCAGGGACGGATAAGTATTAACCTTTTCCACGCCAAAGGCGTATATATTGGCACCGCAGGTTCAACGCCAATGGCCGATATATCGGTCACAAACCACTGAGTAAAATAAACCTACACTGGTAAAGCATAAAGTTCAACTTCAGTTTTGATATTCCGATGATGTGGCGTGTGAGTGAAAGCTTGTGCGTTGGACATGGCGTCGAAAAGGTTAATATAAAGGATCCTAGCTATTCAATGGTCCATATCACACTATCATATATCTATGATCATAGATTTATATGCTTCTATTTTTATTTACACATTTTTACTTCAGAAAAAGTTAGGCATATATATTTATGATCACTGATCAGAGATATGATCATAGATATAACTTTTGACAGAAAGATGAGTTGACCTTATTGAGCTGTATCAAACATCAAGCACCGCGAATTGTCAAACTGAAATTAAACTATATGCTTGTGCATACATGTAGGTTTATGTTGCCCTGCTAGTCTATGATGGTCGGGTTTTTATCGTTTACCGACGTTGCTGTCACGTTCTAACAAGTATGTATGTGCGAAAGTGACGCATAGCGTGATAAGCGATAAAATGGCAACCATGCTAACCATGGTATCTGACGGATAAATACGGCGTTTGGACGTTCGGACCTTTGCTGTGGATATATCCGTAATTGGCGGCGTCGAAAAGGTTAAATAACCCTAAGCCTTACAGTTAGTATTACTTTATTAAACCTTTTTGACGCCAACGAAGGATATATCTGCGGCGTAGGTACAATGCCAGGGATAGATATATCTATCACAGACTACAGAGAAACAATCCTACATGTACATGCGAACGCATTTACTAGTCACCCTACTGACTTTGCGTGAGTGCAAGACCTAAGTACAGTCAATCAATTGGGACCCTTGACCACTGTATGGTCACCTTGACGCTATAAATCAGATAGTAAGAAATATCTTACTGCTTACCATTTTGACATAGTTCAAGGGTGGCCAAGGATTCCAATTGGTTAACTGTGCCTACGCTTGCTCCATGCAACCGCGCCAGTATGCGGAGGCCCTCGAGCGGGACGTACAGCGAGGCGGGCAGCGTGACGTTAACACTTTGGCTGTCCTCCATATCAACGAAAGTGCATTTTATGTAATGCATTGACGTCAGATGTATATATACCAACACATACTTGCCATAAGTCCCAATAGTGAATTACATGTAATGCACGGACAGTCAACGTGTTAATGTTAATCACAAGTAAGTAAATGTACAGAGCACTCGTACATACATGAGCATACTGAGTGCGCACACTACACAAAACGCACCTAAGACACTGCACGCCACGCTCTATGACAAATAATTACGCAAAAACAATTAACGTGCATTGGAATACAGAACACAATTACTATATTGGAAGTAATGAAATAGAAAATATTAATGAAATTAAATGCAAACCACGCAAAAAATATATATACCCACCATTATCAAATATTCCTACCATTTGTTCTGTATTCTTAAGCACATTAGCATTTATTTTTTACAATTCAAAAAATACAATTCTTATATTATATTGTATAAAAAATCCTTTGCAGCTTCTTATTGCTTGGATATTGATCCTTTGTCTGATGTTTCGTCTTTCGAATTAGATACTGAAGTCGGACTTGGACTTTCTGGAAGTATAAATAACAATATTATAAATTGAAAGAGATGTCATGTACTTAACATAACATTACATTAACTTAACGGCCAATTGCCAACCTCACCTGCCCGTGGTGCACCCTGCTGATTAACAGACAAGGCTTTGGCGACCGACCGATGGCGGTATATCCATCTTAAATAGGCGAAACTAAATCCAACAGGCTGGTGACGGGCAGCAGCGTCAACAGTGCAAGAAGCTACGCCCTGCGATCGCCAACCCGCTTGCCCAGCGTGGCGATTATGGGCAAACCCCCCTTATGACACCACAACAAAGGCCACGGCCCCCAGTTCCCGGCAGCTCCGCTATTCCTGGTTATGGTGGCGACTACGGTAACGGCAGGGCAGGGGGTGCGAAGAATCTCCGGGCTACGGGACGCCACCACAACCGACTGACCCTGGCGACGTTTAACGGACGCACGCTATCCCACAGTGCCTAAAGGCGAAAGTCTTTAATCAGTGCGTCCTACCCGTTATGACGTACGGAGCCGAAACGTGGACACTGACGGTACGGCTGGTCCACAAGTTTAAAGTCGCTCAGCGGGCTATGGAAAGGGTTATGCTCGGCGTCTCTCTGCGGGATCGAATCAGAAATGAGGTTATCCGGCAGAGAACCAGAGTCATCGACATAGCCCACCGTATTAGCAAGCTAAGGTGGCAGTGGGCTGTCCATATTAGCCGTAGAACCGACAACCGCTGGGGTAAACGAGTTCTTGAGTGGAGACCGCGTCTCGGCAAGCGTAGTGTAGGACGCCCTCAGGCAAGGTGGAGTGACGATTTGCGCAAGATGGCTGGCAGATGCTGGATGCGAGCAGCAGAAGATCGAATACAGTGGCGTACAATTGGGGAGGCCTATGTCCAGCAGTGGACTGCGATAGGCTGATGATGATGATGATGATGGACAGTCGGTAGTGACCTAGTGACCCTGGCTACGAAGCAGGAGGTCCCGGGTTCGAATCCTGGTCAGGGCATTTATTTGTGTGTTTATCTCGAATATTTGTTCCTGAGGTATGGATGTTTTCTATGTATTTAAGTATTTATATGTATCTATCTATTATATATATCATCGTCTAGTACCCACAACACAAGCCTATTGAGCTTACCGTGGGGCTAGGCCAATTTGTGTAAAATTGTCCCACAATATTTATTTTTTATTTATTTATTATTTATGTACGACAGAAAAAGTGACCAAGGACACCAGTGCCCATAAAGTTGTAACATCTTGAAAATATTTATTAACTCAACTTGCAATTTTAAATCTTATTAACCAAAATGGAATCATTATTGTTTTATTATACATTTCCATACGTATTGACAACAGAGATACTCCCTAATAATAAAAAAACGGCCGAGTTCGAGTACCTAGAACTCGCACACGAAGGGTTCCGAACCATTATCTATAAAAACGGCAAAAAATCACAATTGCCGTATAGACGTCCCCTAAAATGTTTATTTTATTCTGTTTTTAGTGTTTGATGTTATAGCGCCAACAGAAATATATCATGAGTGAAAATGTTAACTGTCTAACTATAGCGGTTCATGAAATATAGCCTGATGACAGACAGACAGACAACAGACAGACACGGGCAGTGGTGTCTTAGTAATAGGGTCCCGTTTTACCCTTTGGGTATGGAATGGAACCCTGAAAACCTAATTATAACTTTCAAACCACTATTAAATGATATTGTATGAGACATATCGATTGACGGAAGAGTCGTCAATGACAGTCCATGCGTTTGGCTTATAGAATGTCATGAAGTTAGCGGTAAGTTCGTCTGATATCTTCCTGATTTTTCCACATTTTTTGGGCTTTCGTTCTAAAGTTAGAGACACTTTTTCAGACTTTGAGAGCGATTATTTCTGAAAATATTCTTTTAATCAAATGTGCACCTATTTAAAGCAACCTTTAAGTTATTTCTAAAGACCTATCAGGTGATGTGCCACAAGTACATGGTTGGGGTGCCTCCCTTAAACATTTTTTTTTCCACAATGAATACGCAAAACTAAATACACAAAATACACTGTGAAATACGGACGGACAGACAGAGAGACAGACAGACGGATAGACAGGCGGACCGGACGAAACTATAAGGTTACCGTTTTTGCCATTCTGGGTACGGAACCTTAAAAATCTGCAAAGAACGTGTTGAGCCACGCTCAGAGTAGGATTCCGTAGGTATACCGTCTTGAAAGTCTTTTAATCAAATGTGCACCTATTTAAAGCAGGCCTTACCTTTAAGTTATTTATAAAGACCTATCAGGTTATGTACCACAAGCACATGGTTGCTAAAAAATGTTTTTTTTTTTACATTTAGTTCCATAATGTATTGGTTGGGGGGGTGCCTCCCTTAAACATTTTTTTTTTACAATGAATACGCAAAACTAAATAGCGGTACACAAAATACACTGTGACATACGGACGGACAGACATAGAGACAGACAGACGGATAGACAGGCGGACCGGACAAAACTATAAGGTTACCGTTTTTGCCATTCTGGGTACGGAACCTTAAAAATCTGCAAAGAACGTGTTGAGCCACGCTCAGAGTAGGATTCCGTAGGTATACCGTCTTGAAAGTCTTTTAATCAAATGTGCACCTATTTAAAGCAGGCCTTACCTTTAAGTTATTTCTAAAGACCTATCAGGTTATGTGCCACAAGCACATGGTTGCTAAAAAATGTTTTTTTTTTACATTTAGTTCCATAATGTATTGGTTGGGGGGGTGCCTCCCTTAAACATTTTTTTTTTCACAATGAATACGCAAAACTAAATAGCGGTACACAAAATACACTGTGACATACGGACGGACAGACATAGAGACAGACAGACGGATAGACAGGCGGACCGGACAAAACTATAAGGTTACCGTTTTTGCCATTCTGGGTACGGAACCTTAAAAATCTGCAAAGAACGTGTTGAGCCACGCTCAGAGTAGGATTCCGTACGAGTAGGTATAACGTCTTGAAAGTTTATATAAAGCGCTACTTTAATTACCAGGTGACGACACAGCTCCCTGAGAAAGCTTTTACCCTCTGCAAACCTGCAACCTGAAGTCTACTTTAGGATTTTTTAAATATTGTTTGGACTTGCGGTTCCAAACTTGGAGGAAAGGGAGTTTTTTTTAATTATTCTTTTTAAATACCTGTCCAACGGCACCTCGCACTTTAGCGTTAAAAATGAACTAGGAACTAGAACAAGGAACTAGAAACGGATTACATCACTCCTTAGAAATAAAACGAATAGTGGAAAAAGTCTCGGGCGAGATTCGAACTCGCGATTTTGGTATACACGCCCATGGCTCTAGCGGTACGTAGCTTGTCCGTAATGTTTGCCGATGGTACCTGTATTATAGTTTAACTCATCGGTGTACATAGCCGAAAACGCAAGTTATGTCAGGCAATTGAAAACATCTCATCGTGGTTTAATACTTGGGTTGGTCCTAAATATCGAAAATATTAATCTGATCCACTTTCAGCTGCGTGCTTAACAGAAATATCGACATATTCAACATGATTTCGAATAATGAAGCTGTATTCCATGTGGACTAGGTAACATATCTCAGATTCATAATAAACGCAAATCTCATGGTATTATGGCCCTTTCATAATACTAAAGTTTATTTGTACAGTTTTACCAATATATGTCTTGAATAGTGAGTGTATACTTAACTTGAAATAATAACGTAACGTCTTGCGCGTGCAACTCACTTTGCCTTTCGATGCCAGGAAGATTTCGGCGCATGAAAAAGAGATAAAACATATTGTTAATTATTAATACTATAAATTATTTTATAATATAACTATAGCAAAAAGGTTTAATGGCAGAATTGTATCCTCTCCGATACCAAAGTGGGGTTTTGATGTTGAGCTTAAGCTTGTCAGTGTGTTGTGTGGTTTTGTCAGAACAAAACGCAGGTTTTTTTTTGTTTTCTGATCTAGTAAGAAGAAGATGGCAATCCTTAATCATTATAATCGAATAAGTAGTAGGATTCGACCCAACGCGAAATCTAAGTTAGGATTTCCTTCAATCCTGTCACAAGAAAATTGAAGAGTTCCCTCATTTTTAATGGAATCCATCATCAGATCAGAATGAAATGTATGCTATGTGCTATACATATTTACTCGTACATATACCCTTAAAAAAGACGGAATTTGTTCTTGAATTGAAGTTTGATAAAAAATCGTGACCGGCTGCGCCTTCTGCATTCACATTCACAAAGGGTAGGCAGAAAACATATACTGCTCCGTTTCAGTGCCAACATAGCAATTGAGGGTTTTCAAGATAATGAATTCGTGATATTGCAGTGGTAGTTTCGTTATTGCTACCTAAAATACTAAAATCACCATACATGGGCAGTTGTGCATTTGAGAAGTTCCAAATAATTCTTATGGATCTCATCATCAGATAATCCCTCATACTTGCCTCATAAGTACCTGGGCGACCTAGTGAAGATCCAAAAACTCCTAAAGGCTCAAATGTCTGTATTTTCTCAAAGATAGAACCAGGCTAGTATATTTTCTCTTCGTATATATATCATACATGAGAATTCATTAACGTCGATGGCTGCAAACGTCAATGGAACGGAAGCTGCTACAAATCGAAAACTGTGCTTATACACACCGCGCGCATAACACTGATTGTGAAAACAGCAGGAATGGAGGGACTGGTACGAGTACGGGACCTTTTTTCATGAGATGTTTTCTTATTTGTGTTCATGATGCTCTCGTAGTGAAATAGATCCCATTTATATACATTGTTTATTACGAACACCTTACCTGTATCTCCTAATGGTCACCATTAATCATCATGTTCTTCTTGTGAAAGTGCATAAAGTGATAATCTTTAGATCTTCAAAATGTGCAATACGTTAAGAGCGATTCAGCTTAAATTAGTATTTGATGGGTCTTTTTATGGCACAGACGACAACTAGCCTGAAACCAAAAAAAGGACAAAGTAAATGGCAATGCAGTTATCAAAGCCCCAGAGTTATAGCTAAGGTGAATTTTGTAAAACGTACTTACATCGCTGCAACAACGCTTAGGCACCTATTCAGGCGCCTTGGTGGGAAAGCTACACTCCAAAAACTTCTATTCAACCCAGAGCGGCATGTACCAATATTTTCGTACATATTTACCAATATTTTATGAGAAACAGACAGAAATATATTTTATTATCCGCCTTACAATTTATAACACGATTTATTGTTTTGAAGAATGACAACTGTCAATTTTTTTTTTCAGTATTTCATAGACTATTGATTGTCATGTGCAGGTAAATACGTTTTTATGACGGAGCTAGACCGATGTGACGAAACGCGCTAATATTAATGTTTGTCACTCCATCTAGCGATAAGTAGCACTTTGAAAGCTTAATTAATAACTACAATTAGTTAATTGTTAACTAAAAAAGTGGCTTTATGTTGGCTCCTGCAGGTGTTGAAGCACTGATATATGTTACGAAAAATAAGCAATAAGAATATCTGTATCATGTTATATACGAGTTGTGTGTACAATGTAGTTTCGCTAAAATATTAATAATATTCATTGCAAAAATATTTTGTAATTACTAATTCTAGCACTCTGCGTACTTTGGGAATGAAGTTGATACATTGACATGAATATTTCCTCATTTTCTTTTAAATAATGTATATAAATACTGTTTCCGTAACACAAATTTTGAAAAATTATAGGTAAATTCTCAGTCTATTTTTTTGAATAACTTTTTTCCTCCGGCCGATAAATTAAAAATTTTAATATAATTTAAGAAGCGGGACTAAGCTCTTTAATTTAAAATTGGTTTGGTCTCTGTACGCGAACTTTCATAAAGCGGGTCAAAAACGCCCAATGACCTTAGTCATTAAAAATCGGTCAAGTGCGAATCGGACTCGCGCACGAAGGGTTCCGTACCATTATGCATAAAAACGGCAAATAATATCACGATGTTGTATGGGAGCATCCCTTAAATATGTTTTTTATTTTGATTTAATTATTTATTTTTCAAGTGAATATATAACTAGAATTCTGTGAATATTTCAAGCTTCTACCTGTTGTCGTTATCATAAAAATCACTTTCGTTGAATGGGAGCCCCGTTTAATATTCATTTTATTCTGTTTTGTAGTATTTGTTGTTATAGCGGCAACAGAAATACATCATCAGTGAAAATTTCAACTATCTAACTATCACGGTCCATGAGATAAATCCTGGAAACGGACGGACAGCGGGGTCTTAGTAATAGGGTCCCGTTTTACCCTTTGGGCACGGAATCCTAAAACACATTTCTGGTGATGTCCGTGCCATGGCACGGATCACTTAAAAAATGCCTCAATGCAATGAGGCACTTTTTAAGTGATTGACCAAATGAGAAATAACGAAACTTGTATGATAACAAAATAATAATTTATTAATTTATTTATCTACTTACATCTAATATTTACAGAAAAATAGCTTAAGATCAATAAATTAAATATTTACGTTAGAAGTTGACTTCATACGAATGACATAGATTAATATAATACTGGGATATGGGATTGGTTTGTAATTTGTACCATAATCGGTATTTAATTAGTGATAGTATCGGGATATTCTTCTCTTGAGCCAAAACGCTTTGATCATATCACTGCCCTTTTCGCCTATCATAATGATCGGAGCATTAGTGTTACCGCTTACCATCACAGGTATAATACTGCCGTCGATGACACGCAAACCTTTCACTCCATACACTCGCAGCTCATCGTCCACCACTGCTTCGGAGTCCCAGAAAGGTCCCATTTTAGCTGTCCCAACCGGATGATACACCGTCGCCGTAAATTGTCTGATCATGCACTCCCAATACTTATCAGAGTACCGCGGCATCGCCCTGCAGGCAGGGAAAACGTTGGGGTTTAATACGGACCCGAAACGCTGAAATGCCTTGGTCCTGGACAGAGCAACTGCAATTTTAACGCCTTCGACTAATGTTTTTATGTCTTCTTCGTCTTTATCCGAAAAATAATTTGGGTAAATGTAAGGATAATCGTAAGGGTTCGCGCTTCGAAGCTGGATGTGACCCTTGCTCTTGGGCCGTAGCAGCATGGGCATGATTGACCAGACGTCCATATTGTTTATCGGTCTAAAAACAGCGTCGTAAAAACTTTCAGTTAATCCTTGAATCTTCCTTAACTGGGCGCCCCCGTCTGAGCTAGTTGCACCGCTAACAAAATGGAACTCGATATCAGGAAAGTCATCCGTTTTGTTTGCATACTTAGTATTTACGAAAGCTAATCCCTCGACTCCTCCCAAAATAGTCAAAGGCCCAGATCCTAAAACGGCATATTCCATCATGGTGCTCACCGATTGTAGACGGTTTTCAACTATTGCTACGTCTTTGTTGATCATGAAGGTGAGACCTCCAAGTGCAACGTGATCTTGCAGGTTCTGCCCGACCTTCGAATCTTGTATTATCGGTATTCGGTGTTTGGTCAATTCTTCAGATGGGCCTATGCCCGATAACATTAACAACTGAGGCGAATTGATAGAACCGGCAGACAGTATTACTTCCTTTCGCGCCCGAATCCGATGGATCATTTTGTTCTTAACGAATTCGACACCAAATGCTATTTTCGTTCGCGGGTCTATCAACACTTTTGTCACAAATGAATTTATGGATATGTGGAGGTTCGGTCGATTTTTTGCAGGCCTTAAAAACGCTTTTGACGTAGAACACCGACTGCCACGCCGTGTTGTGCCCTGAGCGACCATGAAACCTGTTTGTTTTTCACCGTTGATGTCTCTATTCATGTACCCCAACTCTACTCCAGCGTCGATAAAACTTGTAGCCAAAGGTGTTCGGTAAGGAGCTTCAGCTACGGTTAAATATCCTCCTGTGTTGTGATAAGGTGTTTGTGCCAAGGAGGGGTTCTGGTTGTCTTCTGATTTCTTGAAGTAGTACAGTACGTCTTTGTAGCCCCATCCCTTGTTGCCCAAGGATTCCCATATGTCGTAGTCTTTCTTGTTCCCTCGTAAGTAAAGCATGTAGTTCAGAACGGAACTGCCACCGAGGACTTTTCCACGCGGCCAATTGCACCGGCCGTCTTTCATTGCTGTAAATAAAATTGTTTCAATTGCATGAATCGTCACGCTCGTGAGGAGTATTGTAATTACTGTTGATGATAATATATTATTTCAATATTAAACATTGCATGTTATAATAATGATTTCCATTTGTGCTATAAACGATTAGAATTTTATAATAATCTTTATAGTTACCTAAACAGAAGCCATTATGAGGCTCGGTCTTGTATGCCCAGTCCAGCTGGCTGTGCTGCAGATATCCCGCCAACAGGGGGACGTCGGATATCTCGGTTTCATGCCCCCCAGCTTCCAGCAGTAGAACCTTCCAGTAACCCACTTCTGATAGTCTGTTCGCTAGTACAGCTCCTGGAATATTAACGTTAAAATATTTCAAATTTGTTGAAAATGTCACATCACTATCTTACGTCTTAAAATTTCGATTAAGATTAACTTATATATAACTTAAAATGAATCTACAGTTTGGAACCTCTTAAAATTGAAGTAAGTGCCTAGTTAGATTTTGGCGATTTAGTAATTGCAACATGACTTACTATAAGAACCGGGCCGGTTATTCTGGTAAGTCGATACACTCCTATACTAGGATGACTACTAGGATAAAGTCTTCTTCCAGCATGCGAGACTCCTCGATGTCTGCGGGCTTCCCTTTCGGGTCAGTCTGGTCGTACTGGAAGTACTCTATGGCATAGCGAGGTGACTCACCAGCAGAACCAGCCCCTACTATGATGAAGGCGTTCTCCACCAGCATGCCAGACTCCTTGATGCCTGCGGGCCTCCCCTCCGAGTCGGTCTGGTCGTACTGGAAGTAGTCTATGGCATAGCGAGGTGACTCACCAGCAGAACCAGCCCCTACTATGATGAAGTCGTACTCCACCAGCATGCCAGACTCCTTGATGCCTGCGGGCCTCCCCACCGAGTCGGTCTGGTCGTACTGGAAGTAGTCTATGCCATAGCGAGGTGACTCACCAGCAGAACCAGCCCCTACTATGATGAAGTCGTTCTCCACCAGCATGCCAGACTCCTTGATGCCTGCGGGCCTCCCCTCCGAGTCGGTCTGGTCGTAATGGAAGTAGTCTATGGCATAGCGAGGTGACTCACCAGCAGAACCAGCCCCTACTATGATGAAGTCGTACTCCACCAGCATGCCAGACTCCTTGATGCCTGCGGGCCTCCCCGCCGAGTCGGTCTGGTCGTACTGGAAGTACTCTATGTCATAGCGAAGTGACTCATCAGCAGAGCCGGCCCCTACTATGATGAAGTCGTATTCCGCCTGCATGCGAGACTCCTCGATGCCTGCGGATCTCCCCTACGGTTCGGTATGGTCATACTGGAAGTACTCTATGGAATAGCAAAGTGACTCACCAGCAGAACCGGCTCCTACTATGATGAAGTCGTACTCTGCCAGCATGCGAGACTCCTCGATATCTGTCGGTCTTCCCTCCGGGTCGGTGTGGTCGTACTGGAAGTACGCTATGGTCGCCACCAACATTGGGACGAACCATGCCATCTAGAATATTGCAAACAAGTATGTCTTAATAAGGGCGAAAGGCAAAAGATGTGATATTACTTTTAATAAAATAAAAATAAATATTGTATAAATATAAGATGTCAAAATCAAAGCTCGTAAAATTTGGTCTTGTAAATTAAGAACTATATAAATCTGGTCGGCATTATAATTGAATTTAACAGACCCCTATTGCGGTTTAAAAATGCTGCTTTCTTTTGTGGTTCTGCTACCTATACATGTTAAAATACTCGAAGAAGTAGATAAACTCTCGATGTTGTTCAAGCAAGGATGTTGCACTTCCGCGTGCATTATATATATTTCCGCAGGGTGATTTTTTTTGAAAAACTATATCAATCATCCTGCAGAAATATACCTAGTATATACGCGTTTCCAACGTGATTCCACTGGGTGTAACCTCTTTGAACTCAAGCTATTTAAAACCCCTTATGTGTGTTTTATGACCCAGTCAGTAAAATTGCTTGAGATAAATTAGGGCAAGACGCTGCTACAATTACATGCTGTAATTACCTGCATACCTGCGGATATGGCGGTGCCCGCTATAGCGTCTGCCGCTGCAGTCATCAGGTCACTCATCTTGTCTCCTGTAAAATTATTCATTTACATATTATTCACTGTTAGAAATAATTTTACCACTTAAAGCGTTCGTCATATCTGGCACGACAGTGCCCCACAACAAGTCGAGTAAAACAAAGACACGGTCGTACCATCCATCCTTTTCTTAAAGCAGTTTAGGGCATTTTCAACCTCCTGTAATTTCGCGCTGGTTAAAGCTAAAACCTCGAATTTTCTGTGACATGTTGGCTATAACATTATTTAACTGTAATTAATTACATATAAATACATACGATTACAAAATTACTTATGTAGTTCATGCAAATATTATATATACTTAGGTACAGTAGGTATTAGGTAAACTACACTACGATGTCAGTGTAAATATCGGAAGCATGTATAAAAAACTGCCTACAAAAAGTGATGAGATCCCATCATAAACATTAGGTACATGTAAAATTACACAAGTCTCGCTCCGTAGTACATCTCCGCATCACATCTCAAAACTTTTGCAACATGCTTTTGAACTGCGGAGCGAGACTTGTGTCTTTTTACATGTCATGTTTTTGATGGGATATTGCTTACAAATCGATTATAGTTAATAGATAAATTAAATTGACTGATTGAGTGTTTACCAAGCCTTGGTATGACTAATATGGCTTGGATTTGGAAATGTAACAGTATCGTACGATTACCTACATCGCATTGATAATATTGCGCGACATAGGTATTACGGGAGATTCGGATACGAAATCTATGGAAATAAGTTATATTTTAACATAATTATTAAACGGGTCTAACGCGAATTAATTTGTTTACCTTATTTACCGACGTTTCGACACAGGTTTCACTGGTCATGGTCGCGGCTGACCCGTTTAATAATTATGTTTAAATATGTGTTTAAATCGCGAAAGTTTTAAAAGTTATATTTTATTTGGACAAGTGCCATATTTAACTTAATTAATGATAGTAGATTGCAGTAACTATTACATGTTTAGGGCCCCCTTATTTTTTTTGTATTTTTTTTTGTATTTGTTGTTATAGTGTCAACAGAAATACATCATTTGTGGAAATTCCAATTGTCTAACTATCGCGGTTCATGATATACAGCCTGGTCATAGACGGTCAGACAGACAGACAGACAGACGGACTAACGGATGGACTTAATTAAAATCTTAATTAAAAATAGCAAAGGGTGCATGGGTACGTTTCAAAAATAAGGATTTTTATGGTTTAAGATATTTTTTTTCGCAAATGATTCACATAAATCACTTGCAGTGAAAACAATTTTCAACCGACTTCAATATTTCTAAAGGAGGAGGTTCTCAATTCGTATGAATTTTTTTTTTTTTTTTTTATGGATGTTCACTCATAACTCCGTCATTACTGAACCGATTTGAATTTTTTTTTGTTTTCTGAAAGTAGACGGTTCCTGTGTTGCCGACGAAAACCGAGCGCCGCTCGGGATGAGAGGTGCGCGGGGCCGGGTCGCCCCACCACCCGCTGAGATCCGAATGCGAGTTGCACCGAACGGACGTTTATTATATTTTTGTTTTTCTTTTGCTATTTTTTCCTAAACCGTGTACTGTATTGTGTACTTAATTAGTTAATTAAAATAATAGTGCATAATTGGACCATTTTCATTGGATAAAACCACCACAAACAACAATAAAGTGGTCTTCGAACCGGATCGTATGTTCCATACACCCAAGATGGTTCACACTCGTAGTACTACAAGACGAGAAAAGGAACGAAAAGAAGAACAGAAACAGGCTTCGTCATCAATTCAGCAGCTGCAAACACCTGTAAAAGATGAAGAACCGAAGAAATCAGCAATCGATAAGACTATTTTTTTAGAAACGGGTAGTCAGATAAAATCCGAACAAAGGGAGAATGTGAAACCGCAAAGTCATTGTTCTCGCAAATCTAGTCATCGTTCTAAAAAAACATCTTCGTCTTCTATTGCGGCTTTGCAGAAGAAGAAATTGGAGCTCGAAGCAGCAGAAAAAAAGGCTCGCATTGAAATGGACTTGATAGATAAAAAGCTACAAGTGGATCTCGCTAATCTGGAAGAAGAATACAGTCCATCTGAAGGTTCTGTGCTGTCAGAACAAGACGAACAAACAGTTAGGAGTGATGTTGCCAGGTGGGTCGAGCGCAGTCAGCTGGAACTGGAGTCACAGCAAGCCCCCGAGACGGGAAACAAACCGGGCGTGTTGTGCACGTCGGCCGCAGTCGTCGCCGGCACCGAGTTGCCAGTACAGCAGTTGGCCAGCGCACTGAAGGAATTGGCCACCGTAACTGCATCCAACAACAACCAAAACGCTAGATTGCTGAGCCGCATCAGCACGCCGAAAGAACTGCCTTTGTTCTACGGTGAACCAATGGAGTGGTTGCAATTTAAGCAAGCTTTCGAAGAGTCGACCAGGGTGTGTAACTTCAGCGATGTAGAAAATATGTGGCGTTTAAGAAAGTGTCTACGCGGACCCGCCAAAGATGCCGTAAACGCGCTGCTTATTAGTGGTACATCACCAGAAACTCTAATGTCAACGCTGGAGTTACAGTTTGGAAATGCGGAGTTAATTATAACGCGCATGCTAATGGAAATTAAAAAGTTACACGCTCTGCCACCGGAATACCATAAAGAAATTGTAACGTTTTCGGTCAAGATAAAGAATTACGTCACAGCTGTTCGCGCCTTGGGTCGCGGCGAGTACCTGCAAGAAATGAATATAGTTGCGATCATTTTATCTAAGCTACCTACGGTGTTGCTGCCTAAGTGGAACGACTACAGTTACTCGCTAATTAAAGAGGGAACTAAATCTAAACTGGATATTATCTCCGAGTTTCTTCATGAAGAAGCGATTAAAGTGTCGACATGTAGTGCTTCACTTATGCAAGTTCGATCGGACTATAAACGTAAAAACTATAACGAAAATAGTGACTATAAACCGCAAACTATTTTAGTGCAAAGTGGGCATACGAACAATGATAAATGCCGTTTTTGTCGCGTAGGACACCATAATTTAACTGAGTGCAAAAAGTTCAAAAAGTCGTTACGCAAGGACCGCTGGCAATATGTGAAGCGATTCGGTTTATGTTATAAGTGTTTAATATCGCATCATGATAGACAATCGTGCACGGCCGTCGCGTGTGACGTGGAGGGGTGCGGGCAGGCTCACCACCGGCTCCTGCATTACGTTCAGGGTCAAAGTTCGCGTTCAACTCCTTATAACGTCGTAGAAGTGTCGGACACTAGTGCTCAAACAGAAACTGTTTCGCATATAAACGTCAATCAACGCGAAGTGCTATTAAAAGTCGTGCCGATATACATTCATGGACCTAACGGTAAAATTAAAACGACCTGCATGCTCGACGACGGCAGTAGTGTGTCTTTTATAAGCGCGGAACTCGCGGAGCGCGCGGGGCTGCGCGGGCGTCGGCAAACTTTAAATGTGCGCGGCGCTTGGGTCGGTTCGGAACTGAAGCGTGAAACACAGCTGATCGATTGCGCAATATCTAATAACGACGGAACAATGTTCAACTTAACCGCGCAGAGTGCAAACGATCTTGACTTACCTGCACAAAACATCGGGCTAGTTAAGTGTGGAAACTATAAGTACCTAGACCGCATAAAGGACTATTTACCTACTGAAAAACAGAAGCCTGAAGTTCTTATTGGACAAGACAATTACCACTTGCACGTACCGCTGGAAATTATAGAGGGTGGCCAATACGAACCTTATGCTACTCGTTCTCCGCTGGGCTGGTTTGTGCATGGTCCATGTCTACGTGCAAATGTAATGAAACAAAAGGAAATACATACCTCATTACATCTCATGCATAACGACGAGCAAGATGTTGCAGCAGAGAATAATCAAATTCTACGTGAGCTTCAAGATGATATGCGTCGATCTTTCTCCATCGATTCTATGGGCGTGTCTGCTAAACCTCGGCAGAACTCAGAGGACGTGCTGGCCCAGGACCACCTGGAAAAAACCTCTGAACTTATCGATGGCCAGTGGCAAGTCGGCTTACCTTGGAAGAATCCTGACTGCGTCACCGTTGACTCGTATCCAAATGCTTTGTCTAGACTGAAAGGAGTTGAGTTAAAAATGAAAAGAAGCGAAGAGTATGCACGAAGGTATAAAGAACGCATACAACATTTAATGGACAATAACTACGCTAAAAAACTGAATAATCCTGTCACTTCTGCGAGAACTTGGTACTTACCTACTCATGGCGTTGATAATCCAAATAAGAAGTGCCTTCGTTTAGTCTTTGATGGATCAGCGAAAACAAAGGGCTTTGCCTTGAACAGCTACCTGTACAAAGGTCCCGACCTACTGGTACCGCTTTTAGGAATCATGTGGCGATTCCGCGAAAACAAAATCGCAATCTCTGGCGATATCAAGGACATGTTTCTACGAGTTAAAATAATACCTGAAGATCAACACGCCCTACGCTTTCTGTACCGAGATAAACCCGAAAATCCGATAGATACTTACCTCATGACATCACTCATATTTGGAGCTAATTGTTCACCATTCATTGCACAATTTATCAAAAATAAAAATGTCCGACGCTTTGAACATACCTACCCAGAGGCGGCCAATGCTATATACACGCAACACTACGTCGATGACTACATCGACAGCTTACCTGACGAAGAATCTGCTGTGAAACTAGTCCGTGACGTCACCTACATACATGCACAAGGCGATTTCCATATACGCAATTGGAATAGCAACAATCAAACGGTCATCGATAGCATTCCAAAAGAAACTCTCGGTACCAGCGCAGTAAAGTTCAAAGTCGGACAACAGTATGAGGGCGAGCGAACACTTGGTTTATTGTGGAATCCCAATGAAGATACGCTCGGGTTCGATGTTTCGCTAAAGAAGCTATCTGAAAATATAATTAACGGGACAGAAAGGCCCACAAAAAGAGATATCCTGCGAGTAATAATGTCAATATTTGACGTATATGGATTTTTGTCGCCGTTCACTATCAACGGAAGATTGATTGTTCAATTAACATGGCAACTCTCGGTTACTTGGGATGAACCCGTGCCTGACGTCGTGTACGAAAAATGGCTAAAATGGATTAATCAATTAAAATTGATGCGCGAAATACGTCTACCTAGATATTATCGCCATACCGTCACAGGTGCGAACGAGCTAGTCACAGATTCTGAAAGAGTGAGCGAGATATCTAAAGACTCGGCAAGCGCAAGCAAGATGGCCGCATGTTCTACGGGTGCGAGTAGGATGCAGCGAGATGCTGCTATCAGTGCAGCGGGCGGCGATGCGCCTGCACTAACTCAAGTTTTACCGACTATGATTAATAATTATAAACATCTTCAACTTCATTTATTTTGCGATTCGTCAATCAAAGTAATGTGCGCAGTGGCCTATTGGCGTTGGCATGAGAACGACACAGTTCGTACGGCGTTTATAGCCAGCAAATGTCGCGTCGCAAGCCTGAAAACAACAACAGTGCCTCGTCTAGAATTGAATTCGGCAGTTATGGCAGCTCGACTGGCTGAAACGATAATTAAGGAACATAGAATTAAGCCAGACCGTCGTATATTTTGGTGTGACGCAACAGTAGTACTTCATTGGATACGAAACAACGCACGTACTTATAAACCTTACATCGCAAACCGGCTTGGTGAAATAGATGATTTAACAAATACAAGCGAGTGGAGGTATGTACCTACGCAGCTCAATGTCGCCGATATACCTACCAGAGAATCATACGACCGCTGTGCGTTGCCAACCGAGTGGATCCAGGGACCTGCATTTTTACAAGAAAATGAGACTGAGTGGCCGCAAAATATTATGAACGCCGAAGTAAACAATGAAGATTTAGAATGTGTCATGACGATAACGGCGCGCAATAAGGAAAACATACCTATACCTGAGCCTACAAGGTTTTCATCGTGGTTACGATTACTCAGGGCTACTTTTATAGTGCTAAAGTTTATAAACAAATGTAGACGTTTATGTGAAGATGATGGCGCTGTGATGGATAAAGCTGAAAGATTACTTTTAAAATATTCTCAAACACAGACATTCTTTGAAGAAATACTCAAATTAAAAAGTGGCTTATGCCTACCTAAAACAAGTAGATTACTTACCTTATCGCCATACCTCGACGAACACGAAGTTCTGCGCCTCGGCGGCCGCATCGACGCCGCTGGTGAAGTTGGACCTGAAACAAAACGACCTTCGATCCTGGACGGACGAGACTACGTGGTACGGCTGCTAGTGAAGCATCATCACGTTCGCGCAGCCCACGGGAACCAGGAAACTGTCGTAAATAACCTGAAACAAAGACATTGGATATTAAGATTACCATAGCTGGGCATTAACTCGTTAATCCGTTAATCGTTAATTAACGAAGTTAACATTTTCATTAACGGATTAACTTTTAAGTTAACTTTAAAATATGTTAACGGAATCATTAACTTCCGTTAAGTTTTCCCAAGTCCGTTAATCGTTAATCCAGTTCCAAAATACTTACCAAAAAGATACCGCACATACCGCGCCACGCGGCAAAAAACCTGTTTCCATCCGACATCAAATTTTGAAAAAAAGAAGAATTTCTCAATTCATGTGTTTTTTTTATGTTAGTTACGTCAGAACTCCGTCAATACTGAACCGATTTTAAATTATCCATGGTGGTTGCAGAATTTCTAATGATGGGATCCATGAGAAATTGAGGGAACTCTTCAAATTTTATAGGCTTATGCATGATGATTTGGGTGTTTTCTTAAGAAACTCGAGCATTTTTTTTACGAAAACCATCAATTTTGTGGATTGGAGCTGATGATGGAGCCCAGGGATGGCAAAGTGGAACTGTCGTTAATTCACATCATATTTGAGACATTCATATTTTGAATTCATGGAATTCATGAAGAAATTAAAGAACTCCTCAAATTTTAACGGCACATACATTATGATTTGAGGGTTTCCTTATAAACTTGAAAATTTTTTGGGGGTTACCAACATTTTGGTGGAGTGTACCTGATGATGAACACCAGGGATGGCAAAGTGGAATTGGTCGGTAAACACAGACATTCATCTTTTTGATTTGATTTATATTCTGATGATGGAGTTCTTGAGACATTCAGACAACCTTCAAATTTGAACGGCACGTCCAACCTGATTTGAGGGTTTTCATAATTAGTTGGGGTATTTTCTTAATCAAGCCATTAATTTGCTGCAGTGGACCTGATTTTGAACACCAGGGATGGCATATTGATTTTTTTTTAATTTTTATAATGTTAATTGTAATTTTAATTGTAGTACTTAATATAGATTTAATGATAATATTTCTATGGAACATGGTCTTCCGAAATAAATGAATTTTATTTTATTTTATTTATTTATTTATTGAAACTGCTCGAATATTCTAGCTCTGTCCTCCAACTTGAGACATTGTTATCTTGTCTGTGACCTCGGAACTCGGAAGCACGGAAGAATAACTAGCGTGGAAGTAGTACGATAACTGTCAAATGAGAACAGTTTGGAGCGATCTATATTTTGGCAGTGGATTTCTCAAATGTCATAAGTCTAACTTAATTACGTGCCTCTTACGACATTTGTAAAATCCACTATCAAAATATGCGACCAAGTTAAGTTGTAATGCATTGATACCGACTACCAAATTACAACGACGATGTGTTTAATTTGGCTGCTTGAACCAATTGCATCAAAAGAGATCAGCAAAACTGTTTTCAACCTACGGAATCGGAGAAATAACAAACATATATACATCTCTTTTTGTCACTTCCTTTACTTGGTAAGGAAGTGAAGGACGAGTTTATGACTTTGATGTTTTCAGTTTTGACGGGAGGCTTGCTCGGAAGTCTACAAGATAGTTAGTTGCATTTGATTTTACTTCAGATCAAATGATGGAAGCCATGAGACATTAAGAAAAATCCTGAATTTTCAAAGGTACTCGGATGGTAAATTGGCTATTTTTGAAGGAAACTGATTACCTACAAGTTGTAGATTACTAACTCAAAGATGCCCTTTTTACCACGTGTTAACGGATTAACGATTAACGTTAACTTCCGTTAAGTCTTCCGAAAAGAAGCGCTTTAACGATTAACGAAGTTAATTTTTTTTGTAACGGATTAGCGATTAACGAAGTTAACTATTTGATTAACGGTGCCCAGCTCTGAAGATTACGACCTACAGTAAAAAATGTTACAAAAACATGTATGCTATGTAGAATAAGGAAATGTAAACAAGAAATCCCACGCATGGGAGACTTACCGCCAGCCCGCGTTGCTCATCATCAGCGTGCCTTTACATACACCGGCGCTGATCTTTTTGGACCTCTAGAAGTAACTGTGGGCAGAGGAAGACAGAAGAGATACGGAGTTTTGTTTACATGTTTAACAGTGAGGGCGGTGCATATAGAAGTTGTTAACTCACTTACCTCAGACTCATTTATAATGGCACTTAGACGAATGGGGGCTAGACGCGGTTGGCCGCAGCACCTTTACTCAGACAATGGCACCAATCTTCGAGGAGCTGATGCTGAACTGCGTAAGTCAATTGAAGAGTTGGACCAGGAGTACCTCAAGCGTGAGTCATTGAACTATGGGACTAAATGGACATTTATCCCACCCGGAAGTCCACATTGGGGTGGAGCATGGGAAAGGCTGATTAGAACTGTCAAAGGTTGTTTGAAGGTCGTGCTGAAAGAACGAGCCCCACGAGAGGAGACTCTGCTAACATTTCTGGCAGAGGTTGAGAGTATAGTGAACAGCCGGCCGCTTACACACGTCTCCGTAGAACCTGGAAGCTCAGAAACGTTAACACCTAATCATTTCCTTCTTGGATCTTCTTCAGTCTTACCCCACCTCGGCGCTTACAATGATTCTGAATATTTTCTGAAAAAGCAGTGGAGAATAGCCCAACGACTGGCTGACTTATACTGGAGAAGGTGGGTGAAAGAAATCCTCCCAGACCTGCTACCTCGTAAAAAATGGACACAAGAAGTGAGGCCCTTACAGGTGGGAGACCTTGTCCTAATTGTAGACCCAGATGGACCTCGCTGCGCCTGGCCGAAAGGCTTGGTAGAACAGCTGTTGCCAGGCAAGGACGGCCGAATAAGAGCCGTTAAAATAAAAACCAAGAGTGGTGTACTTACCCGATCAGCTGCACGCGTCGCCCGTATACCCATTGATGGTGAGTGCTGCTAAGCAGCACTGGGGTGGAGGATGTTGCCGACGAAAACCGAGCGCCGCTCGGGATGAGAGGTGCGCGGGGCCGGGTCGCCCCACCACCCGCTGAGATCCGAATGCGAGTTGCACCGAACGGACGTTTATTATATTTTTGTTTTTCTTTTGCTATTTTTTCCTAAACCGTGTACTGTATTGTGTACTTAATTAGTTAATTAAAATAATAGTGCATAATTGGACCATTTTCATTGGATAAAACCACCACAAACAACAATATCCTGGTTGGTCCCGTTTTTTTCAAAATCCATTTCTGATGATGGGGTCCATGAGGAACTGAGGGAACTCCTCAAATTTGAAAGGCACATGCATGCTGATTTGGGTGATTTCTTAAGAAACTCGAGCATTTCTTTACGAAAATCATCAATTTGGTGGAGTGGATCTGATAATGAAGACCAGGGATGGCAAAGTGGAACTGCTTCGTAATTCTCAGGACTATGATCCGATTTTAAAAAATATTTTTTTGTCTGTATATAGATGGTTTCAGGATTATTCCGTTTTTTTCAAAATCAATTTCTGATGATGGGATCCATGAGGAACTGAGGGAACTCCTCAAATTTGAAAGGCACATGCATGATGATTTGGGTATTTTCTTAAGACACTCGAGCATTTCTTTACGAATATCATCAATTTGGTGGAGTGGACCTGATGATGAAGACCAGGGATGTCAAAGTGGAACTGCTTGGTAATTCCCAGGACGTTTTTTTCAAAATCAATTTCTGATGATGGTATCCATGAGGAACTGAGGGAACTCCTCAAATTTAAAGGCACATGCATGATGATTTGGGTAGTTTCTTAAGACACTCGAGCATTTCTTTACGAACATCATTAATTTGGTGGAGTGGACCTGATGATGAAGACCAGGGATGGAAAAGTGGAACTGCTTGTTAATTCCCAGCTCTATCATCCGATTTGAGACATTCATCTTTTCTTTGTAAAGAAATACCTTCAAGATAGTCCTATTTGATTATAGTTCTATTTTGATGATGGGCTTCATGAGGGATTGAGAGAACTCCTCAAATTTTAACGGCACATGCATTCTGATTTGAGGGTTTCCTTAAGTAACTAAAACAGTGTTTTGGCGGAGCCAACATTTTGATGAACTGGATCTGATGATGAAGACCACATCGCAAAGTGGAACTGGTTAATAAACCTTTTTTTTTTTCTTTTTTTTTTCTTTAGGGGGGGAAAATGCTTTACGCATACCACTCGGGTGCGAGGGTTGACCCGAGCGGTTATGTGGGACTCCCGTATTGGCTAATGAGGCCCACGGTATACCCACTAAAAACCCCCCCATATGCCGCCTCGCCGCCCTGTTGGCGGGGTCACGGGAACGCTTGCGCACATATCCGCAACCCCGCCGGCGGCAGCCGCCTCCAAGCGGTTCCTCCGCGGACGCCCGAGGGCCCTCCACGATAGGCGCGCCAGGTGTTAGGGCTCGCCTTCCTCCTCGGCCTCCGACCGGTACTGTGACGGACCCCCTCGAGTCCGCCACAAGGAGGCCACGGGCGCCAGAATGGTTCCGGCGCCCAGCGGTGGATATAGTCTTTGGCTCCACCGCTTACCACGCCTCGGCCGCAAAGGATAGGGAGAACGGCGCACCGTAATACCGGCACTCCTCTTCCCTTGCGGCCCCACCAATGCCGCTACAGCGGAGCGGCCCCGCCAAGGTCGCAGGGGATAGGGAGAGTGGCGCACCGAAATACCAACACGCCTCTCCCCCTGCGATCCCACCTCGGCTACGGAGGGAGGGCACAGAGCGGCATCCCATACTGCCGGATCCTCCCTCCCACCGCAGTCCTCCAAGTCGCATCACAAGTGGGCTTCATAAAGCCCACTTGGAGCGCCCACCACGGGCCAGCCGGTAGCCCAGAAACAGGCCGGCCCTGGGTGCCTCTTCGCTTCACCGTGGGTGACCAATCCACGGTTACTAAGCCCCCCCACCACAACAAGGTGAGCACCCTCGGGGGGGGTGGTTAATAAACCTAGCTCTACTTATTATCCTAGTTGTGACATTCATCTTTTTGATTTGATTTATATTCTGATGATGGAGTTCTAGAAGAATTCAGAGAACTCCTCAAATTTGAACGGCAGGTTAATTGTGATTAGAGGGTGTTCATAACTTAGGCATTTTCTTACTGTGGCCATCATTTTGCTGGAGTGGACCTGATGTTGATAGTCAGGGATGGCATAATGAATATGCTCGTTAATTTACAGTCTGTCATCCAATTTAACACATTGTTATTTTGTTTGTTTAAAGGTCTACAAGGGAGTTCCGTTTGATTATACTTCAAATGTAATGATGGAAGCCCTAGGACATTAAGAAAGCTCCTCAATCTTCAATCGTACACGTGCGGTGTATTGGATATTTGTGAAGTAAACTGGCTAACTCAAACAAATTCTTAATTTCACTTTTACCGGGAACCAAATGAAGTCGGTTTTTTTTTCTTAAAAATTATTGAAAGTCAAGTTTCCTGTTGTGATTGTCCAGCGTGTTGCATTTCTGTTTTGCATTGCAAGTATCATATCGCGCTATATAATAAGTATTACAGTGGATCCTCGATACATACCTACCTAGTTCGGACGTCGATAAGACGAAGTCCTCGTTAACACTAAATAACTATAAAGGCTACTTGCGGCAACCAGGTTTAGCCAACTAACGCGGAGTTAGCTGTCAAATTCTATACTAAGAATGTACTAAGGTTTTTTTCTTTATCGATTCAAGTCGAAAACTTGACCTGATATTTGTATTAATTATTGGTTAGCTCTACTATTTATACCAATAGGGCCCACTTGCACTAACGAAGATTAGCTGCTAACCCGGAGTTTACCGGCAAACTCCATACAAAAAGACGCCTAACTCCGGGTTATGTGGGTAACCCCGGGTGGTACATAACAGTAAAGTTTACGTTTATGGAATAAAAGCGGTGGCCTTAATAGTCAAGACGTGACGATTTTGCATTTACAGTCTCTTAAATATCTCGACGATTTTGATTCTTATGCTTAATAGACATAAGCTCCTAATAATTGATATACAGTTAAACATAACGGTAGAATGACGGTGGGACTTTTTAAAATAGAACTAAACTGTGCTTTACTATGCTTTAATTGGGGTTTAGTAGGTCAGTAGGCTGCCATCTCGTACATTGCCGAAACCGGGCAAATAGGTTAAAAAACCCGGATGTTTAATTAAAATCGCGGTCTCTCCCCGTACACTAAAAAGTCAATTTTAAATTTAAAAATTTAGCTTTTGCTAGGGATTGACCTGAACCCAAACATGTCCGGATTTATCCCGGACAGTTTTAAAAATCCGGGCTGGACGCTCCCCGGACGGGCTCCAAACTGGGACAAATCCGGGGAAACCCGGACGGATGACAGCCCTATGCATGATACTCATACCATTAACACCTACTCCAATATGTATGAATACAATAATTTGATTTTGCACTATGATAATTTACAAGCTTTTAAGAAAATTTTATATAATATGCACGAGTAAAATTTAAACTTTATTACATGTAGTGAGTACGGGATCCTAAAACGTGTGATTGGTGAACTACCTAATTGTCACGATATATTTACATTGCTCGCAATAATAATAATTAACTATCATTGTACCATGAATTTGAGCTAAACTCATTTAATCTTACCCCTAATCATTTACTGTGAATGCTTCGTGCTTATAATACTAGCTAGCTTATAAATCTTCACAAATAAACATTCAGTACCATCGTCCACACTGTTGATTAACCATTTGTGATCCCTATTGCAACGGCATAGGTATGGTATGCTAAAGGTGTTGCTATTTATTGAAAAAATCTATTCGGTTTACTGTGTTATACTCGTATAGGTACGACGGTTGATACTCAAAAGATACCTATCTCCAGAATAGTTTTTTGTTCGTTTAGTTATTTAATGTGTAATATTGATAGCGTATTGTGCAGTAAACTACCGAACATTGTGCAGCTGATGAAGAATTACTCTTGAGACGCGAACGAGACCCTTCTTGTTTTGTCATCACCCAGTAGTGCCGAAGTCAAGCGGCCTCGTGCCTAAGTAAAGAAGCTATCGCCTTAAGCTTAAGGCCCTCACCGTACAGCGTCACTCTAAGAGCAACTTTTTTAACTCATCGTACAATGTAGCCCATGTGGCAATATACCTTGACACTGGCGAAATTGTCCCACTGGACAGAGCCATTTTCTTGTAAAAACTGAACTGAACTCGTATACGACTGTGTTGTTTTATCGTTCGCTATCTTACGCTAATTTACGACCGAATCACATATAATCATAAATTATGATGCACTTGAGTGGGCTCATTAGAAGATAATGATCACGTTAGAAGAGAATTTGAAAATAAAAGATACCTGCCGCACACGTTAAATTAAATGGAAGGAATTACAATTGGTTCGTCTAACATATACAGACTGCCTGCTGTATAGTACCTATAGGTGGCATTCATTATTAGTCACCCATCCCATTAGGCCAAGAAAATTTTATCCACAAAAAGCATTTTGAAGAATGAATTCCTAGCAAGCTGGAAATCGTTCGGAAATAGTGTGACATACTTACGTATGCCACTTTCAAGCTACGCTCAAACAACTGAAGAACCACCTCAAATTTGGCACTTATTGATTTGGCGCTCGAAAATTAACCTCAACTCCTGGGGTTGTGCAAACTTGGTTAAGACTTGTTTCCTATTTGTAACCTATTTTTCATTCATATATACCTACATATAATTTATCGTTTCAATTTGGAGTTCGTGGGTTTGAACCCCGCCTCGTACCCTTTTAAAAACTTGTGTAAGAAATGTTCTTCTTCTTCTTTAATTATGTGCCTTCTCCATCCCGGAGGTTGGCGACCTTATGTCTAAATGCCGTTCTTTCTGAAGCCATGCGGATTAGTTCTTCCGTAATTCAGTTACCAAAAAATCTAGAGATCTGGATCAATCAATCCCACGAATTAAGACCTAGTTGTTAGGGTTGGAAAGTTAGACTTTGTCGCTGGTTGATAAGGTGCATTTCATAGTGAATCTTTATGGCAATAGCACTTTATTTAGATAATGAACTTAACGTTACGAAAATTGATTACCAAATTGTCTTCCGTAGAAAGTGTATCAACTGTCCCCAACTCGGTTGGTGAACATCCAGAATGCTAAGAAGTTTGGTGAAAATCTCTTACGTAATGCTATTAAGTTATGGCAGTGACATGTGGAATACCAATCAGTCGAATTAACTGATGGAAAATTAATGGTTACGTATCGAACTTACTAGAGTCTAATGATAGTAACAGTGTGGTTCAACTACGCGTGGAATTGCACCTACGTTTGGTAAATAGTACCCACCATTCAATACATTTGGATGTCTCGACACTGGCGCAATCCAGACATAAAACTCATAAGATATTTTTAGATTTATTTATATACATCTTATTTTAAGCGCACCTATCAGTATTATTTAGCCATTGTTGAATTTTAAACTGCATTTAATAATATAATATTTTCTTGTAACAAATACCTACTTCGCACCTTCACATTTCTAACTTTGCATGCCACGATATGGCGGAATGTACATGGAACACCTTTTTCTATCTACCTGTAACTGTTTATAACCTGCATTCATGCAAATATAGTACATTACATACCAAGGCCGTTTAAGTGGGAAATGCCTCGGATTCCATGTAATTGTCGGCCGAGGCGAAGCCGAGGTCGACTAACATGTGATCCGAGGCTTTCCCATTTACCGGCCGAGGTTTGTATACTATTTTTCAGCCCGACGGAGCCGGGAGGCGGCTATTTAGTTTTGCGTAAAGTGGCGCTTACCGGCCGGAGGACTGAAAAATGTATTTCATTTCATTTCATTTCATTTCAAGAGGTCATAAGACTGTTTACAGGACCTTAGGACTCGATATATACGTATGTTTTAGGATTTTTTAAGAATATTTTTATTTAAGTGATCGTTTATGTTAAGTACTTTGTTTGAATCAGGGATAATGTAGGCAGCGGTATTATATTTTATACAAATTATCCGGTATTCAAGTTCCGTATTTCGTATTTGATTATATATTTCAGAATTTTATTCAGCAAAACTGATTTAGTTTTACACTTAAGTCGTTTATTAGGTACCTACCTACATATCTACTTATGAAGCGTAAACGTATATATCTACTTGCAGATTTATATACGGTACCTACGGTACTTTGGTTTATTTTGACAGAAGTATTTGTTTCCGTCAAACGTAATCAACTGATATTAACGAATTATTTAAGCAGATTTAGATCGAAATCATCATAAATCATCCTTCAATAATTCGTTAATATCAGTTGACAACGTTTGACCAAAACAAACAAAACAGAGACTTTCGTCACTCGAACTTGTGTTACTGGAACTTACCTTAATTTTCTATGCTTTCACGTCCACATGTAACCAACAAGCCATCCAAACGAAAACATCGGAAACAACTCATTCACGGTCCAAATTTCACTTCGACATCTTTCAAGTCTGATAACGATAACAAAACTCTTTCGCCGAACCCTTAATTCCAGATGACACTTTGCTTGGAGACTCTTAAGGACTTTATCCAATTGTATAAGACGTGTAAAAATTACGGTTTTTAATGATTTAATAATCAGTGATCTCGGTGTAGTGACGCGCTTTACCGTTGTCTCGGTATGTAACGGGCCGGGCACTTTCTTCGGCTGTTTGCGATAGACTCCTGCGCACAGGCCGCTTACCGGCGAGGAGGGAGCGATTCATGGTTGAATAGTGACAGGTTTTGGTGGTAATTTAATCATTTTATTGGAAATTGGTCTAATGTTGATTGTAATTAAAAATGATTAAATGATTGGTATAAAAGATAACACTATGATATGAAAAACGGCGGTCCCCAAACTAGGCCGAGCCTGTATCTTGGGAACCATTGAGAGACTTTAGGTATAGAAGTAGGTAATTTACATTGTTAACGTTACATTGATCGTACTTTTTAGTACTCCTTGCAACACAACTTCTTAAAGAGTTTGGTTGTCATAAGTTAATTGCGGCAGTTGTATGCCATATCTTCTTCGTCGTAAGTACTCTTCATTTCTGAAGGTGGTGACTTTCTTGAAATGCCTTTACTGAGACGGTGACAAGTTCTGTCCATACTGTCGCTGGGTATGGTGAGTCTGGTCACATCTTTTATTTGGTCTAACCAACGAATAGGTGAACGGTTCCTTGGTCTTTTCCCATCAATCTTGCACACCAATACCAACTTGTCTAAGTTGTCGGGTTTTCTCCGGGCGTATATGTCCAAAGTAGCGTATTTCAGTAGTGTGCGTGCTATTTATACATATTTAAATCATTACGCGTAAAAAAGTTCATAGCGAGTAAAGTCTAGCTAGGAATACCTGTTGATTAGTTTGGAACCGATGTTAAGTCAATGCCAACATTAAAGATAATTACAGAATATAAACACTCGGAAATAGTCGGATACTCAGCCGACCATGGCGCTGAGTCATCCATGCAATGCAACTGTTATGGCCGAAGGAAGTATTTTAGTTTTGATAACGTTCTAGAAATGTATCTTCTTACGTAATTATAGAAAGACGAAATATTGCGTTGTCACCGATTTTTCAAAAGGTAAATTTCTACCCAATCGAATGTCAGAAACTGATTCTAATTGCTAAGATTGAGCCCAGACTACTTATCTACTACCTGAAATTTAACTAAGAGGGCTAAGATAAAAACTCGTGATTTTAAGTCAAGATAAATGGAAGAAAATAAAGTCATACTGGTATTACATCTATGTTGGTAGATTATCAACCTTTTAAGTTGATCTAAGCCAAATTTATTGAAATACTGACTAAAAGATTAATCAGTAAGTAATTAGCACATTTACAAGTTTTTGCTGATGGAACGCATAAGCTAAATATTGACTATGCAAGTAATGTCACAAAATTATCTGAGAAGCGCCTTGGTACCTACGAACCTTGCAAGACGTTGACGTGATGCAAGTCATGTTCTGTTTGCACCATCAGCTAAACGGCAATGCGTCTTATTGCACCAGCCTAAGGTTCACTTAAAGTCTAATGTTTGTGGAAGGAAAGTGAAATGATGTGCTAAAAGCCTGATTATGTTTCCTGCCGGTTAGTCACATCACATCGCCGTTTAACGGGCTTGTCCTTTTACGACACAATGGGGATCGGATCGTATTGGCTAGTCAAACAAGTAACTTAAATCGAAATTAAACACTTTAGAACGGATTAATCGCCTTTATTAACACCATGACCCCTACACATACCCTTTCGAGCCCTTTCCAGCACTCGTTTTCACAGGGTTAAGAAGAAAATATTAAGTGACTTAGAGAAAATATCATTATCAATTTTGTGTCGAGGTTATTTAGAGTTAGACAGTGGGTGCCCAGAAAGTAGCAGCTAATTATCAAAGTACTTTTTAGTGCAGGTGTATAGCTGGCCTTCCTTAATACCTGCTCGCTCCCCAAAACATGCATACTCGTAAAAAGGGCATGAGTAATATGTGTAAATAGTAAGTAGGATTTGGCTAAATTAAAAAGGTTATTTAGGTAGTTGAAACACTCCCTATTTTCTAGTAGCTGCTCATAGATATTTATTACTTCACAGTTAGATTTATTAGAATTCACAGTCATTAAGAAAAAACGATACTTACTAAAACCAGTAACCAACCTAAACAATCAAATCATAAGATCAATTTAAAAGATTGTTAGAACATTGAGCAGAACATATTTACCTCAAATGTTATTGTACTAGAGGCTGTTTACGTGGTTACAAGTGTTATTTTCTAATCCCATTTAGAGGTCGTTATCCGGAGCTGTACGCTGCGGAACGAAAGGTTTTGTAACGTACCTATAGATTAAGCCTACATTTGACGGCGTTTGTCACGCGATAGTCTGTTACTTCGTAATTGGAGATTTAGTTTAGGCGATTAGTCAGCTATTTGCGTTAGAGTATGAGTATGACTAAACAGAAGCCCATTTCTTAGAGGTGGAAATAAAACGTAATGTTTTATTGAGAACGCCAATTGAAAGAACAGATTGGTGATTTCCGAAGGTACTGGTTTAAGTTACAGAAAACACAAAAAATACAAATGCATGTGTCTTTCAAAGTTGAGGACTTCCCTCTGTAGCTCATGCGTCTCATAATAAGATAGAATTAAAATTATCTGTAGGTAATCCCTTTAAGGAACATCAAAAACGATTAACCGACTTTACAAGGTCGCTTGAAAAATATTTCGGAATAAAAGATGTAAGAGAAATATGATGTGATCTTCTCCATACATTATTTAACTTACAATTAGGGTGGTTGATAAGCGATTTTCACTTGTTGGTGGCTCCCAACTTTTATAAAATGGCCGCGGCTAGAGTCACACAACGTTATCTCCTCCAAGAAAATGAACTGTCAAATTTTAGTGTTATTTTAATTTTGACGCTTAGCATCAAACGTAGAAGTTTGACGCTTCTTTGAAATTATTACGTTTACTTAACACAGTTAGTTATCATAATCCAGGAAACTTAGAGTGCGTCTATTATATTCGTATTCGTAGATTTTTACAGCACAGACTGTGAAAATGTTAAGTAAACGGCATGTTTGAAGGTGGTTTGACTCTAGCATAGTCGGACTCTAGTCACAGCAGAGTTTGAAGACGTGCATTCCTTGTGTCTTGATTAGTTACAGCATTGCAGTTACATAATTACAGAATAGTTAAAACTGCAAATTGTAATGTTGTTCACGTTACTGCACAATAAAAAATATTTGACAATATACATGTTGTGTGCAAGGCTCGAAATCTGCAGCCGCATTTGTGAATGCGAACGTGAGGTCTGTCGCGTGTCAGCAAACCTCCTTTTTTGAATCGGTACTTACATCAAAAATAATAAAATGTGCTTAGTAAAAAAGCACATCCCCGTAAGTAGGATAAATACTTATTGTCGGGTATATTCAGGGGCCATATTCTAACTATTTGCATTATATTATGTTTCTTTTATTGAGCACCCGATTGCAACAGTGCCGCAATATCGGGTGCTCAAGAAAATAAACATAGGTAGATGGTAAATATCCCGTTTTAGACTGTAGTTCTAACTACTAATTTGACAGACAAGGATATCTACGAGTACATCATAATTATCTTCTAAATTTGTCAAATTGGGAAATGAAACATCCGCGGAAATTCACTTTCATGTGTCAAGTTTGGAACAGTGGCCCATTTCGGAAACTTTTCCTTCCTTTTTTTCGGCAGCGTATCAAATAAAAGATACACATTTTAATACCCTCTTTTTGTATTTTTTTTTGCTCTATTTGGTGCCACCGAGTCTTATTGAAAAGAAAAGGGCTTGATTGCATTACAGTTTGACAGGCACAGGACTGTCAAGCTTAACTGGATCACAAATTAATGTCCTGTAGTTCGAATCGCAGTCTATCTAATTACCGCTAGGCTACAAGTGTTCTATTAGATATAGATTTTAAATCGAGTTATGAATAAGTTAATAATGCGTTGCGCACGCGCCCTGCCGCCCTCGGGGAAAGCGCGTTTCCCCAGGTGCTGATCGTAACTTAGATAGAAAGTTCATAAAAACGATTTCTATGGTCACAAAATTGGACGTTATGCAATAGCAATGCACGCCAAGTCTACAAAAAAAGGGTAAAAGAGAAGTTCGTATGTACCTATACGTTGATGAAGAGACAAAACGAAATATCTTATGCAATAGTATTAATATATTTGGTCGTGTTTTCCGATGTCGATACTTTATAACTTCTCTATACATGTACGTATTGTACATACGCCATATTAATATGTTCGGTACCAAACTAGGTAGGTAGCATATAGTTAGCACAGAGGCGCGACACAATTTTTCGGATCCAAGTTAGACCTAATTTGTCTTCATAAGCGGTAACGCGCTGAACGCACACTGAACACTGGACGCGCCGCCACTGTTGAACAATAGGGGCTGCTGTATTGTCGCTCACCAGGCGGCGCCACGCATGCGTGGGTCTTGTTTCAATATGAAAGAATTGTCAAAGTGAAGTTTGAAATGGTCCCGCCAGACCCACGTTCCATTAGCGCCCCTCCCATTACCATATTATCAGATTTAATTCAAAAGCGATGATGCTTCCCATCTTTATGATTGACAGATGTCGCTCCGAACTATCCAACTCCAAACATGTATCCGCATCAAAGAGTTGTCTGTGCCCATATTAATATTTATGGCGCTGAGACCAAATCCCGCGGTTGGGAAAGCAAATCGAATCGGAAATGTACTGAATTCCTGCTTGTGTATCGAACAACATATTTTTACCTAGACTTTGAAGACTGTTATGGCTAACTGAACAAGTATCAACCGTTGGCCAAATAAGACGAAACAGTATAAGTAGCGACTAGTGATGTTTTTTTTACGTAAACTTTTTTCATTACAACCGCTCGGAAACGCGCTATTTTCTCAACTAGGTACCTACTTGTTGGATTAAATTAAATGACAAATGGCGAACATTTTTTCTATACTAGCGATCCAAGGTCCTAACAAGTTTGAGCAAGAAAATGCTTACTCAGAATGGTTAAATAATTCTGAAATTACTTAATTTCATCAGACACTTATTGTTTTTAAAATAGAAATCCAAAAAAAAAACTAGGACGTGTTTAATCTTAAAATGCCGTTTAATTTTTAACAATAATTCTTTCGACAAAACAGAAATGTACTTAGATCATATATTTCTTTTACTGACATTGATATTTATTCAAAACAAAAAAAAATACAGTGGTCAGAGCTTCTCAACTAACTTTATATCAGCATAACAGAACCGCCACAAATACACTAAATCTACCAAGCCTAGTTCTTGCCTGCATTTATTAAGCCATAGATAGGGTACAACTAAAGCGGCTGTTTCCATTGAAAGCACCCGTGTTTATAAAGAGAAAGTGGCAAGGATAGAGCGTCGACCGACGATTACTGGGACTGGTCCTGTCAGGAAGCTGGACTGGCTATCGCAGGTTACTGCCCTGCCAATGTTGCTTTGTTTTGTACCGTCGTCATCGGATATATCGGACCAGCTGACGGTGCCTATTGCTCACAAATATCTAAACACGTCTCTATTGACAAGGCGTAAGTTCCCACCTCTTTAACTTTTTAGTATATGCGACTGCTCAATATAATAATAAGATTGTGGTTTTATGAAAGGAGATGCGGCCCTATTCGTAAAAACAAGCGAATTTAATTCGCTTGCCGTTGCTGCCGACGCATTAATCTTATTATGGAGCTCGATGACACTGTTTTCAGTCCAAATTATGTACACATATATAATTTTATCTACACCCAGGTTATTAGATACTGATACTAGGTGTAATTGGCAGTTGTGCAGAATTACAACTGCATACCAATTATACCTACGGTTTTTGGCTTTTTCCTACGGTTTCTGAATACATTTTAGAGCATTAATGTTTTATGTGACCCCGGTCACTTCTCCTCCGATCCTTTACACAACTTTCTCACAAATTATAAATTGAAAGACGTCATATACTATAGAAAAAGATACCAAGGCTAGCCCTGCTCACTGGGCGCCTTGGCCGCCTTGGGTCACTTATACTGCAGTATATGACGTCTTTCAATTTATATGTATACTTATATGTAGTAATGTGACGACTACTTAAAAAAAAAAGATTCGTGCTTTACAATGGCATAATTTAAATATAATGTTATTGGATATGGATATAATGTTTTTATAACATACAATCAAATAATGATTCCTTCTATCTTTTCAGGTGGATGTTGCGGGTCCACGCAGAAGAATACCATTGTGGGCGGCTGGGCCTGGGCGTGGTGGCTGGTCACGGATGTGCAGCGCATTTCGCTTGAGGTACCTACCTGCAGTTTTGTTTTTTAGTTGGGACTATTAAGAATCCTTTGCAAATGCTCATGAATTAAGTACATTTTCTTTACGATTTAATGGTAATCGTTATAAATTGAAAGAGATGTCATATACTACAGAAAATGTAACCAAGGCCCCAATCTTAAGGGCTAGAATTGAACCATTTTCCTTTGTAAATCGTTATAATATATTGATTTTACTTTGTTAAGCAAGGGTTAAGCTAATAGCATACTATGTATAAGTACGTATATTTTACTTAGTTTTTATTGAGAAAGCTCAATTGAAAAATTAATCAATATTTACCAAATTTCAGCATAAAATCGGTTTGTTCCTCATAGATATTCTGACACAATAAATTCAAGTTTTTGCTCATTTTCTACATAAAATTAAGATCAAAGCAAAGATCGTATACATATATATTTTAACAGTCGGTTAAAATAATCCATTCATTCGTCAAAAAAAGAAAAAGCATTGTAGTGTCGTTCCGTTTTCTTATATATATTTATTTGAAAGGGACGACACTACGGTGTTGCCACTTTTTAAATTCTACTCTTTATTTCCAGGCTGTAATTTCAGTTACTTAAATATATTTTTTTTATGGCATTGGCCTCTTAATGTAACATCCGCTATCTGCAGCAGCGTTGCCTTTGCTATGTTGTGGGTGCAACGGGAAAAGTGGCTTTGCGGTCAGCGTCACAAGACACTGTGCAATACGGACACGACAATAAATATTATGTTTACGAATACCACTCAAAATCAAAATCAAAATATTTGTTTTTCAAGTAGGCATGTTACAGTGCACTTTTGAACGTCGAAAGAAAAATAAATAAAGCTACACCGGCTCTAACCCTACACCACAGACCCGAGGAGATTTAACACTTTCGAGCGGCAAGAAACTCGGCGGGACACATCTTTTCAAAACATTACCTACATACTTACATCTTATATGTAACATGCATTAATTTGAATAAAAAAAAACAGTTAAACAATATTAAAATAAATGTACCCACTAAGTAATATGTGTTATTAATAGTGATATAATAAGGGTTCTTAAAACTTGAGGGTCGCCGTTACAAAACGAGACGAAGTCGAGTTTTGTAATAATAGACCCGAGATAACTAATTATGAGCTGTTGCATATGCTAGTTTTTCTACGATAGCTAAAATAGCGAAAAAAGCAAACGGCTCACTATAGAAATTAAAAAAAACAACAGTGCTTATATATTGTATGTAAATCCATATGAGCAGTTCTTATAGAACGTTATTATGCACTATAACCGTGTGGTTGCCGGTTAAGAATAGCGCCAACCTATGTCCTCCTTGGGTGTCGTAAAAGCCGACTAAGGGATCCTACCGTGGCAGATCTAAATAAAGCCCTTTGATCAGTCACTGCATTCCCTGTCTCTGTCAGTCGTATCGGTCTTCCGATCCACTGACGCCAGGAGGCATGGAACGAGAGAGTGGGTTTACAGCAGCGCAACTGTTCACTCACTATAATCCAGTCACGCGCAGATGATCCTTGCAATGTTACTGGCCTCTGAGATTAAAGCCCTGCGGCGATGGAGTGCTGGCGGTGGGGTTCTGGATAGTGATGGATCTGGGCCTTAGTTGGCACTCTGCACGTAGGCGGTCAGACGAGAGTGGTCGCTCCTTGGACTCGACAGAGGCGGGAGGACGGGTTCGGCAGCACGTCTGATGGCAAAGCAGCCCTATTTAGGATCGCTCTGCTTTCCGCAATCCGGGGAGGGGCCTAGAAAAGGTGGCCTAAACATAGTCCGTCTCACCTCTACGCCAAGTGGCAAACCGCGGCCACTTGGACATCAACCTTACGCGGTCGAAAAAAGAAACAAAAACAAACATACGAACAAATAATAGTAGGAACATGGAACGTCCGCACGCTGAAAGATAACGATCAAAATCTATGCCCAGAAAGGAAGACTGCAATCATATCTAGAGAACTATCCCGATACAACATAGATATCGCAGCGATCAGTGAAACCCATCTCAGCGACACCGGAGAGCTTTGCGAGCGACTCGGCGGTTATACTTTTTATTGGAGCGGGAAACCTGCACATGAAAAGGCAGCTAACGGAGTGGGCTTCGCAATCAAAAACACCATTGTACATTCCTTACAGGAGCTGCCAATAGGTATAAACGATCGTATAATAACTCTGCGGCTACCCCTAGATGCTGGAAAATACATACACTTTATAAGTGTGTACGCACCCACTTTGCCATCGCCAGATGAAGATAAAGCTCGTTTTTACCAGGAATTGCGCCGCGTCCTTGAGAGCGTCCCTTCACATGACAAGCTAGTTTTATTGGGTGACTTCAACGCACGTGTTGGCACGGACTTCAGTGCTTGGGAGGGTATTCTCGGACGCCATGGTGTTGGTAACTGCAACGCCAATGGTCTTGACCTTCTGACTCTTTGCGCAGAATTTAACCTTTGCCTCACCAACACTTTCTTTCGTTTGCCAAACAAATTCAAAACCTCGTGGATGCACCCCAGATCGAAGCACTGGCATCTCTTAGATTACGTGATTGTTCGCAAAGAAGACCTCAGAGGCGTTCTAATCACCAGAGCCATGCGTGGAGCACAGGGCTGGACCGACCACAGACTAATAAGATCCAAGTTACGAATTAAGCTTAAGGCATCACGAAGAGCAAACCATAAGACCCAAAAACTAGCTTACGCGAAACTGATCTACTCAAATCAGCTGCAAAAATCCTTGGGTGATGATTTTGGCACAGACCCTGATAATGAAAGTGATGCCGGGATTACTGTGAATGATGCGTGGAAGCTGTTCTCAACCAAACTAAGCGAGAGTGCTAAGCGTATTATCGGGAAACCACCGAAGAAGAACCAAGATTGGTTCGACTCGTCTGACGGTGAGATCCAAAAACTAGCTGATGAACACCGACGCGCTCTGCGACATCCCGGAGCCGATCGCAGGTCCATAGATGTGTGCTTCAGGACAAAAGTGCGTGAACTGAAAGACCGCTGGTGGCGTAACAGAGCGGAAGAATTGCAACTCTTTGCTGATTCGAACCAAACTGGCAAATTTTTTGATGCCATTCAGGCGATATTTGGGCCACAAATTAGGAAAATCGCACCCATTTACACTCGAAATCGTGATTGCCGCCTTACGAGCCAAGACGAGGTGCTCTCTCGATGGGCAGAGCACTTCAACGAGGTTCTAAATCCAGCAGTACAAACGGTAGACCTTGATTATATCAGTGCTCTCATAAATTTGCCGGTTGATGAGAAGCTTGCAGACCCACCGACTTTCAACGAGTTCATGTCAGCTATAAAGAAACTGAAGAATGACAAAACACCCGGTGCAGATGGTCTTCCAGCAGAAGTGTACAAATATAGCGGCCCCAATATACTCAACAGGCTTTTTGCTTTGATACTTAAGGTGTGGGAGCAAGAAAACGTGCCTCAGGACTGGAAGGATGCCTCTATATGCAAACTCTATAAAGGCAAAGGAGATATGGCTGATTGTAGCTCGTATAGGGGAATATCTCTCCTGTCTACTGCTGGCAAGATACTGGCTCATATAATCAACACCCGGTTAAATACCTTGGCGGAAGAAATCCTCCCAGAGAGCCAATGTGGCTTCAGGCCAAACAGAGGGACGGTGGATGCAATATTTGTTGTTAAACAAATACAAGAGAAGTCCTTTGAGCAAAACCGACCTCTGTACATGTGTTTTGTAGACCTAGAAAAGGCCTTCGATCGCGTACCACGTCCGGCTCTCTGGTTAATCCTGGAGAAAATTGGTTGTCCATCAAAGCTAATTAACCTAATCAGGCAGTTTCACGTCAATATGACAGCCAAGGTTCAGCATAACAACCAATTTTCGGACTCTTTCCCCGTAACTAGCGGTGTAAAGCAAGGCTGTGTTATGGCTCCGACTCTCTTTGCTCTATATTTTTCCGCGGTACTAAAGGTTGCACTTAACCGAGACATCGTGCCGATTCAACTGAATGTGCGGTCAGACAAGGGAGTGTTTGATCTCTCACGATTCAGGGCCAAAGGCAAAGTTCAACAAGTTTCCATGCTTGAAGTCTTATATGCCGATGACATATGCCTAATGGCCGGCAGCTTGGATGCACTACAATGCTCGTTAAAATCTCTGAATGACGCGTGCGATAGATTTGGTATGGTGATAAGTGTAACTAAAACTCAGGTTCTTCAACAACACCCTAGAGGCTGTAGTGCTTAGTGCAGTGCGGTTATAGTGGGTGTAGTGCAGAGGGAACTCAAATTGTTTTGGGGAACTCAGAACTAGAAAATGTTACGACCTTTAAATACTTGGGCAGCCAAATCCGACATGACAATCGCCTTGCTTCAGAGATCCCCTCACGAATAGCCAAAGCTGCTGCCACGTTTGGCAAATTAAACCAACGTGTCTGGAAGTCACACGATCTGAAACTCCAAACCAAGCTTTCTGTTTACAAGGCATTGGTGCTCCCAATACTCACATATGCTGCTGAGTCCTGGTGTCTGTACAAAGGAGACATCAGAAAACTTGACACCTTTCATATGCGGTGCCTTCGCTGCATACTCCGCATCAGGTGGCAGGATCGCGTGACTAACACTGAGGTTCTGCGCAGATCCAATATGTCCGGCATGGAGGTTATTTTAATGAAGAGCCAACTGAGATGGAGTGGCCATGTTAGTCGTATGGCAGACTGCAGACTCCCGAAATCCGTGTTTTACTCTGAGCTTGCTCATGGTAAAAGGAGTCACGGGGGGCAGTTCCTGCGCTACAGGGATGTATTAAAACGCCATCTTAAAGCGTGTGACATTCCCTCAGAGTGTTGGGAGGAGTTAGCGTCTGTGAGACCGAAATGGCGCAAAAAGGTCAAAGAGGGTGTAGCTTCATTTGAAGAATCTCGTCTCGAACATCTAGACCAAAAGCGTCATCTACGGAAGTATCGACCTAAACCCTCCTACACATATACATTAAACGACCAGGGTCAGTTACATTGCGCACAGTGCGACCGGATATTTCAGACCAAATTCGGTTTTGCGAGCCATATACGTGCTCATCAGAGGAAAATGTAAGGATCGCCGTCGTCGGACACGATGAGGAGGACTATATATATATATTATGTATACTTTTTTAATATCGCTGTCAGTCACTTAATTAACTGTTGAAGTAGAAAAACACGTTGAAACGGATTTATCGCGTTTGTTAACACCATGACCCTGCGTTTACAGTACTTTATATACAGCACTCGTTTTCACACGGTTAAGATCATGATGATTACCTATGTGATAACGAGTGCTGTAAAGGGCTCAAAACGTAGTGTCATGGTGTTAATGAACGCTATAAATCCGTTTTAAACTGTTTAATTCCAATGAATAATAATCGTGCTAACCGAAGACAATATTATTAATAGGTACATTTAATTTTAAGAAAAATGCATTCATCATACATACTTTCGAATTCCTCAGGTCATGACCCTCAACCCAATGTGCGAGTACGTGGAGACCGCCCAAGGCGTCCCGCTGACCGTCACGGGAGTCGCTCAATGCAAGATCATGAACGAAGACGAGCTCCTCACAACTGCCTGCGAGCAGTTCCTGGGGAAGACCGTCAAGGAGATCAAGATGACCATACTCCAGACCCTCGAGGGCCACTTGAGAGCTATACTCGGTAAGTGAATTTTTTGATAAAACCGCCATCTAGCGCCGAGTAGTCGTACTATGCAAACCAAGACTGAAGTAGGTCTTTTTCTCCAGTTGATCACAGATGTCGCATCATGTCACAAATTTCTTAAAACTAATATAATGAAAAAATAATTAATAAAATAGATATATTCTTTACTACTAATTGACAGATAAGGTACCAATAAGAGTTCAGGTATTTTAGTCAACCAGCACTTTAATAGAGTATAGATTTAGTAAGCTAAGAATAATGGCGTCAAAATTAAATATATAGTTTGTTTCGCCTAAATGCGTATAGATGGCGTAACTTGTCGACGTTTCTTGGCATAAATATAAGAGAAATACTTAAAATATTCTGAATTCCTGTCGTAAATCAATTTTTAATATTAAAATATATGAATCATAATTTCAGATTTACAAACAGTTTAGTCAAAACAGGTGATTATGAAATGACACAAAAACTGAATTTTAGGCGTCCATGACACAAAACTTTCGCTAATATCGCTTTCGTTTGAACGTTGGCCCTGTTGATTACAAGGTGAACTATGTCACCTAGATTCTTACCACGTGAATATTATATTCGCAGTATTCTTTGGCCTTGGAGATTTGATAGCAATCCATTAGTTCGTAAAAGGGACAAAAAGTATATATATTCTTGTTACTGTTTGTAGGAAAATAGACTTGATATCCTTAATTGGTATTTAACCTCCATATTGCTTCGTTTTAATGATATCGTATTTTCATTTTTATGTCTTAAATAAGTGTTTGATGCAGAATACAATCATATTGTAATAAGAAATGGTGCTACTACTAGCGCCATCTATTATTAATTTTCCATATCTTCACCATCTGTTCAATAAAATAATAATAAAGAGCCAAAATGGGGTAGTTATCTTGTCGCTTCTTCCTGCCCCTTAAGCCAGTTAGGGAAGCGTTCGTAAGTTGTGTTTATGTTCATTTTCATGTGGTTTTTATATATTTTTTTTATTGTAGTAAAATGGTGGATCTGGCCCCAGAATATCGGAGTAATCTTTAATCTTTCAAAAGGGCTTGTCTTGAAACACGAACACAGAGACAAATATTCATTTTGAACATGTACTTTAAAAATCGGTAATTACGAAATTTATGATCCCATGTTATGAACTCCGTACAAAACAGGTACACCGGTATTTGAGCCAAGTAACAATAACTTGACCATTATCCTGACCGCGTTCTACCGTGTCAAGGTCTCGAACACTATGGTTAACACTAGAAGAATCATTCATTATTATATGTAGAGTCCGGGTTGTACGCATGTGGTTGGTTTTCATACGAGCAGGGGCTCGCATAGTGATGAAAGTGTATCCGTTTAGTACTGTCGTACTACGACGACGTAACGTAACGTAACGACAGGACTTCACAAAGGTGAAACTATAATTTGTATTATTTTTGTAACCGAACACCCAACGGAGTGTCTAAGGTAAGGTGAGCCGCGGGCCGCGCCGCACCGCACCGCATTTCCCACTTAAAACACCGCGTTAACTAATAAGGGGGAGCGAAATTGTCCTCTACCTCTCTACGCCAGGTAAACTGCAGTGTACTATCGCGTTCAAAATTGCATTTATGAATGAATTCATTAATAAATTGCTCATGCACTTTTGAACGCGTGTGTACATCCTCCCGCATTCTTAACTCGTGAATCTACTATTTTCATGCATAAAGTGGATCGCCCTAGAGTCAAACTAGGAAACCGGGCGAGGGGCCGAGGGCTTACCTGGTCCAATATTCAAGAGCAAGAGAGGGGCAAACAACGCTGGAATCTAAATTTAATATCGACACTCGCGGTAGGGTTCTCGAAGTCAGGTTCGCAGCACCATCTTGATGAAGAGTTTCCACATAGGTTAGCGCCCGACGTAAGGCATGAAAATGAGACCACTGCGCTAGTGGAGCTTTGGATGGCGCTAGGACGATAGCCTGAATTTTGAAATACCTAACGCTTTTTTATACATGTCAGTCCTCCTGTTTTATTCGTTAATGGTAGAAGTAAGTTATTCGTTATAATGAGCCTCAATGCTCCTCATTAGATGCTGTTAGCTATTATTAGCGCACAATTGATCTATTGTTGTTTGTATAAGGAGTGAGCAACTAGACTAGCTCTATATACTGAAGATGGTTCGCGGAAAATCACACATAACACTTCCTTTAATAATTACATTAATATATGTACAATTTTTAAAGCACGAATCAAATCATTTAAATAAATATTCTGGGACAATCTTACATAAATCGACCTAGTCCCACGGTAAGCTCAATAAGAATTAAGCGCAAAGCTATCTACACTTTAGGCTCTTAAATAAAAAATAAAAAATAATTAAATGTTTTGATTCATGTTTTTAAATATAGTCACACTACTATATATAAATTATAAATCCGCTGGTTGTATTACAGCCTTGGGCATTGGGGAGCCTTGGTAACTTTTTCTGTAGCATATATGACTTTCAATTTATACCTACATTAATACATATTTATATAACAATCTGTGTGTTGAACTCAAAATGGTGAACTTTGCCAAATAGTTAAGTGAGCTTAAAAAGGCTTACAAAAACTTTGTGGTGTGGTTTAAAAGATACTTAGCGAAGATGCAATCGCCTGTTACGTACACGTGAACTTCGGAATAAATAGGAAAATTCTAGCATCTTTTTATAATGTAAATCACACACGAGACACGATATAGTCGGCTTTGATCGTTTCTGATTTGTCTCCATTGTGTCCGATCGTATCGACCAGGTCGAGTCGGTCAATCAGTGAGGAGGCTGGATGCTCTATTGCAAACGCTACCATTTTTTGCTAGACTCAGATTCTGGTTCAGATAAAATGTAATTGGTTGGTATGTTTAGGTATGCTACCTATACGTATATTGTTAAATTATGTAATAAATATGCACAAAAAAACTAAAATACGAAGCATCTAAAACCCGTCCTTGAGGAAATTGTACGAATAAATATAAACCATATTTATAATTACAAAATAACATATTTAAAAGGATTAAAATCTACTACTACTATCAGGTATTTATAATCATAACCACTGGTAAAACCCACATTAGATATCATTAAAAATACTTTAAACCAAAAATTAGTTCTATTTTGAATAGCGTACTTCAATAGGTAAATGGATTTATCTCTAGAATGGAACCTCTGTTTAATCACCGCTTCTGTTCCCGAAGTCCAAATTGCCGTCTAGGCGCCACCGACATTATAGCATAGGGTTGCCATACGTCCTGCCGCCTGTTTTACCACGCTGACAACAACGTTGTGACAATTGTCGCGTGGTGAAACAGGCTCCTGGTGCCCCGGGTAATGGCCTTTTTAAATGTAGTGTCCCGGATCGGGAAAATGCCCAAACATACATCGTCTCGGATTGAAAACCATAAAAACTTGCGTACCAGCACCAGCCAGTGGCGTCAAAAATATTTCTAGTCAGGCCATAGCTAAATAGGCTATCCTTTTCTTCATGAGATGTAGAAAAAGTGCTTAGCTGCCTGAATATTAGACAAGCCGTTTGTTGAGAATCAAATTCTATGGACGCGCTGCCACGGGCCACGGGGCCTATATCACGAAAATCGAACGATTACGGATTTGTATCTCCATCTCCGTCAAACTTGCATATTGGACTGACAAAGTCCCCGTAAAGTACCCGTAACACGAGCCTTATTGAGCTTACTGCGGGACTTAGTCAATTTGTGTAAGAATGTCCTGTAATATTTATTTATTTATAAATTGTCAATGCCAGTTTTCGATGTTCGTGGTAGGCATGCTGGTAATCTCTACGTCACTCTCTGCTCAATTGTCCCTATTGACGTCACCAGATGGGCCCGGTCGATGTATCCATATTCATAGCTACCCTACTTTAGCAGGAAGTTAGGACTTGCATTTGCATGGTAATTCGCTGGATGGCTGTGCCGGAGTTTTGGCTACTTTTCGGATTAATGAATTTTCAATTTTGCAAAGTTCCTACCTCTGTTCGTCTGTTCTCGTTTGTCGATTTGCCAAATGCTTTATTTTCTCGATATACATGTACATGTGTTCTTCTAAAAAGTGTAAACAGCAATCATAACCGCATAGTTTTAGTCACGTTGCGGAATAATATTAGATAATTTTAGATATTTTATTTCACATATATACACGCTTGTGAGGAAATATGACAGGTCTACATTCAGCGATGTCGGAATGTCAGATAGCTTGTGGGATAGCTTTTCTAAAGCTGGTGCCTACGCCAAATCTAGGTATCAGGATGCCAAGTGGACCTTCAGCTACCTGGGCCGCGGAAAAAGCCAGGAAAATGCTAGAAAGATGATGATTATGGATTCATCATCGTCGTCAATATAATCTGTAAATGATATGCATTACAAACACAAAAGCGTTGGTGGCCCAGCGGTAAGGCGACTTTCAATCCGAAGGTCGCAGGTTCAAATCCTACCGGCTCCTACTAATGAGTGGGTCAAACACAAAACTATATTCGGAGTCTTTCTGGTGGACTATTCAAAAGTAAAGGGCTATGTAGCTTGATTTTCTTATGTAAGAATTATCTACATTAAGGAGAAAATCATGACTACATGTCCTTAAGCTGTTAACGGTTGACCACCGGAAAGAAAAAGTGCGTGTTCAGCTGAACTGTAGAGCCTATCTTTCCTGTGGCCAATAGTTAACAGCTTGTGTACATGTCGTCATAATTTGTATCATACAATTGTATAGAAAAGGAGTACTTTTTAATGTGGATAAGGGTTCAATAAGGAAATCAACCTTCATAGCCCTTAAGTTTTGAAAACTCCACCGGCAAGATTCCGAAATTCATTTTTTTTGACACGAGTACTTATTTCGGAACTTATGTACGAAATATCATTTTGACAATTACCAATCGCTTTTCGGTGAAGGAAAATATCGTGAGGAAACCCTTCCCTATAAGGCCTAGTCTATCCTCTGGGTTGAAAGATCAGATGGCAGACGCTTTTGTAAAACTAGCGCCTACGCCAAATATATTAGTTGCTAAAGTGGGCCCCAGGCATCTTGTACCGTGGCATAAGCCGGGAAACCGCTATAAGTATATAGTAAGTAAGTAAGTTTATAGTAAGTAGATGCATTATTAATTATAAACACACATAGACACAGTCATGACCTCATGACACACATGCACATTAAACTATAAGCGGTTGCTTAACGCAGACGTCACAAACCGCAAGCACGATCAATCACCTTCGGCCGCCGTCGTAAATATTCGGCGTCACATGTCACGACTCCGGAACAGGAACCTTCCGAGCACTTCCCATGCTGGCACACACAACTTATTTTTACATCCATCAACTCCCTAACGCCTTGACTTTAAGTCTAAAATCGTCGTGCGTGGTAACACCGGATAAATTTGTCGGATGAACCGTCCTTCCGAGCACACCACCCAACTCATCTATTGCACACCTGACCTGTCGTCTACTCCCTAACACGTTGGCTTTAAGTCTATAATCGCGTGCTTGTCAGCACGGGTAGGTTTGTCGGCAAATATAATGATAAGGTTTTGTATATGGAAATACATGGGAAATGCGGGGCAGTGATCTTTTGAGGAATTCGAGTAGAAGGGTAAGGTTGGGCTCGAAATTAATGTGATGTATTTGATCTTGGAATTACACGGGTCTAACGCTATGTCTGCTCGTACTAGATTAGACCTTTAGGTACATACTTACAGTCCATTTCAAAAATACTACACTTACAGTTTTCAAATTCCCAATACATACTATAAAGGTACCTACTATAATAAGTTCAAGTTCACTTCTAGCGTACATATTATCATACATTCACTCTGTGTCACGATTTTTTTAATTATACATACTCGTACGTGTACTCTACTAACAATTGTCTGTAAAGATTTGATCATACTACAGCTCGATTCAACATTTATATGATTCATACGAGTCAACGTTTGTAGAATCCTATATCTGCAGATTGAGGTTAAGTTGTAATTTTAACGAACCGAGTGTTAATCAATTAGTTGTACGCCTTAGCTCCGTCCTGCATGACACACGCGCTAACTGTATCGGTGTTTCCCCGACAAAGGCAGGAGGAATGAGGACGTTACCTTCCTTGAAGAGACGCTACTCGGTCACGGGCGTCACGGCCCTTTTCAAGTGAGCACTTGTTGGTTAATTGAGTATTTACCAACACGCTCGGCTCTTGAGTTGCGATTTTCCAATCCCTGCTTTATTGTACCCAATTTGATTTCTTGTCGCCAGAACTCCTAAATAAACTTTACGAAGACATGTAGGGTACAGTGAGGGACTTGAATTTGTCCGTGTCAACTCAGCGAGTCTTCGTGAACTGAAAAGAGCCGGCCTATTTTTTTTCTTGAAGGGCTCTCAAAGGGCAAGTATATTTTTAGATGCGACGAAGTTTTGATTTTTATCGAACGGACGCTCAGAAGACGGCACGCGAGATGGACGGCTGTCATTGTCTAATTCGTACAGTTAGAGAGTGAAAGGTGTCTCTCTCGACCGTGAGATATCCCACCGTCTTGTGCTAACCTTGCTGGTTTAGAGTTTTGCCCTTCAAACAACGATGATGTCAAGGGCCCTAGCGCGCCAGAGCGTGACTAATACAAAAGAGACTTCATAGTCAATTTGAAAAAGCTGACAAACGCAAAAAGAAATTAAGCATTTTCTGATCGTTTTTCTGATAGGTCCATGAAAAAGGGTGTAAATATTCGACACCAAACCTTATTTAGTTCCGCATGGTTTTATAGCAACTGATAAATAATAGTCCAAAAAGCGTATTAGGTATTCTCTATCTGTCAGTCAACCATGGGACCGAAAAAATATACCTCAAATAACTCTTGGTTTATAAAATCTAATTTGTCACACCGCAAACTAATCAGTATGATCGCAAGATGCAAACAATTTTGAATGTACCTACCTTTTTGAGTAAAGCTAACAACAATATTTTCTTTCATTACCTACAGGAGATTGCCAACTTAACTTCGGATATTGTTCGTCTAGACTCTAGACGGAGTCTGCGGCTAGTTTTTATTATACTAATATCCTTTCAATCTAAACTCTTACTTTGTTCAAAAGAGATAGTTTGAAACGCAATGGCAAACGAGACATGTGATGAGACGCCTCATTTTTTAAAATAAGTATGTATGTAGTAAATGTCTGATTTAGAATTTAATCGTGAAAAACATAATGTAATTCCTCGGCCGAAAGCGCTATAGATGGACTCGTATCTACTTTTATCTAAGTAACTCTTTCATCTATAGCTCACTTTCTTAGCCTCTAGTCTCTACTTATCCCCAAGAGATAGACATATACCGTCGCAGACTTTTTTGTAGACCATGGTGGACAATATTGTAGTAGGTACATTATTCTGATCTATCTCTTAGGGATCAGCCAGCGTTTGCAATCTAAGTCAATATATCGTACAACATCACATTAAAAACCTTTAAAATTGCCAATGTTTCTCTACTATACTATGCATGTTTTATACATATAAACTTTCCTCGTGAATCACTCTATGTGTTTAAAAAAATGCCATCAAAATCCGTTGCGTAGTTTTAAAGATCTAAGCATACATAGGGACAGACAGTGAAGCGACTTTGTTTTATACTATGTGGTGATAGTGAAGGGTTGAAATTTTACGTCATCCACGCAGATGAAGCCACGGGCGAATCCTAGTATACCTATACAAGGGTACAACTTAACTTGCCTAGCATTCATCTGTAGCATGCATTTGCTTGAATATTAATCCCAATTCCTCAGTTAAACCCGATGCACAGACAGAAGTACGTACCATAGAAGTAAGTATTAGGCTTAAATAGGTATGCGAAGTTTCTTTGAAATCGTCTTATGGATGTGCTTACCGCGAGACGCTGTAGTGAGCGATGTCTCGTTTACGTCTCGTTATCTACAGATAGTGAGTTGACGTTGATGCTAGCCAGTATAATGTATTCTACAGTACATTTTGAACTCGTGGTTAGCACCCTGCATTTATTTTTAAGACCTGTAAGGAACAACGTACTACCTTTAACAAAGAGGAGATAGAGGTTCTCATGAATACATATCTAACTACGCAATCTCAAGATTCTGTGGCCAATGTGCCTTTAATCTGGCAATTTCAGCTTTCTTTCAACATAGTAATTTCAAACCGCAGGTAATATCATAGAACGATTTCTAGAGATCCGCACGCAACTTGAGTTAAACAGGTTTTTTAACTTCTTCGATATTTTTTAAGAAGAATACAAAGAGTCGCTTAAGGAAAACGGTGATGTTCAAACGATTGAATAGATTTTATCGAAATAATGTTACTGCCAAAAGACATATTTTAATTAGAAACCCGCATCGTTTAGTTGGCAATTATCTGCGATGTTGCAACAAGACACACGTTCTATGGTCCGGAAGAGATCGATTTGTTGATGTTATGGTTAGCTTTTATGTTTAATCGATTATTTTTTAGGGTTCTGTACCTCAAAACGAAAAAAGCGGAACTCTTATAGGATCACTTTGTTGTCCGTCCGTCCGTCTGTCTGTCAAGAGCTTTATCTCGGGAACGCGTAGAGGTAGCAAGTTTAATACCACATACACAGGTCTGCGGTCCCTTGAAGTTGTGAAAAAACCAAACCTCTACCTCAGCGCAATCAAAAGATGTGGTCGTTTATGTCGCCTTTCCCATACATTTGCAATGGGAATCAAAATGTACCTATAGCAGTGGCGCATTTACATATTTGCCGCCCGTAGGCTACTCGGTGTCAGCACTCCTAGCCGTGCCTTGCAGTTGCCGATTTGCCGCCTAAATTTGGCGACTTGCCGCCCCCTAAAATTTTGCCGCCTCAGGCTTCAGCCTACTCAGCCTATTGGTAAATCCGCCACTGACCTATAGGGTACTTCCTCTTGACCTATACTAAAAAACCTAATTAGATTCCAATAAACGTCAAAAAAGTGTTGCCATTAAAAGATATATTTGGTGGATCGGTAAATATTCACATCTGTAAATCAATATACGTAGCTAGTTAGTCAGTTTAGAATCACGAAATTTGGCAAAACGCAAGAGTTTGTAGCACAAGTAGGTACAGGCAAAATTCGGAAGCCGTATAATTACCGCACACTGAGAGTGCCGTACCACCAGTCATTTTAAGTATAGGTACTTTCTTAGGTAGGCCTAAGGTCATAAATAGGGGGTGATCATCCTGTGTCCGGATTCCTCGGTTGGCGAGTCCGACTCGCACTTGGCCGGTTTTTTAAGGCTAGGAAGATTATTACCTACTGCAATTGAGCTGTAAAAGTATACTACTACAATTCTATATCTTTGTATCCATATTTATGTTTGAAAATCCTAAAGGGCACAAGGAATAGATAATACTTTTAAGTGCACCGCTCTCACGCCACATTTTACTCCTTTGTGATGAAAACGGAAGTGTTTCCTCGTTTTCTATAGTTTACCCCATTCGGATGTAAACGAAAAACTACGTCAACTGGTTTAGCAAACAATGATTGAATTATTCATGAGATCCGAATAAAAGATATTTCAGTGCTTTTATCTTCCACCAAAATATCATTATGTTAGCTACTCGCGCTGCATAGGTATGTCGTTTCTCTTTACTACAAAGCAATATAAGCGTTTAACACGATCATTGTGAATATGCCAATTGTTATTACTTACCTATAGAGAGCTGTTGGGAATTACAGCTTAGACAGAGTTTATCGCTGCTGCTCTTCTTGGGAATAGAAACGTGGGATAATATAAATAATATAATAAAATATAAATTAGTTAGTCGAAAACATACACAAAGGACAATACTATTATCAGAAATGAAAAATATAATTATAATAGAAGTGCCACGAAATGGACTCATCTCCGTAAACGCAGGCGACTTCCAGCGCTGATCTGACAAACACGTTTTATACAATAGTTTCATGACGTAAATTTTGTCAGAAAACGAAACCTTAGCCGAAGGATAATAAGTAAATTGTTACACGAGATAACCAACAAAAACCGAATCATATTTTCTGACTTGTCGACGAGCAATGAACTCGTGACTGATTATCTATTTATACAGGGCGTCCCAAACTTATGGGACATGAAGGGGAAGTACCTTAAATATCGTAGATAGTGAATTTTGCTCAAAGAAGACTTTATGTTATTTTTAAAAGTTAGTAATTCTGCATTCATAGATTTTCTAAAAATTACTTGCTTCGTCTGGGAATCGAACCGACTAAAATGTGAAAAAAAAAATCACCCTTTTTTTATGATGCCAATCGAAAGAACAGCTAAAAAATAATAACTCTGCTTAAGTAACATAGTATTTTAACCGCAACAATAATCGTATTTGGTCTAAAGAAAATCCCCTACGAGTCACTGAAACTAATAACCAAGTGCGTTTTTCACTTAACTGTTGGTGCGGACTTTTAAAAAACCGGGTTTTCTTAATCCATTTTTACCAAGGAACCTTGAACACAGAAAAGTATTTAGGAATACTTCAAATTTTAAGGGATAAGATAAGAAACCTTTCCGCGGCGGAGCAAGAAAACTTAATTTTCCAACAAGATGGAGCTCCGGCTCATAATAGTCGGAGAGCAGCAGATTTTCTAAATGAATGTTTTCCTACATGGATTGGTACAAATGGACCGATTAGATGGCCGGCCAGATCCCCGGACCTCACACCATTAGATTTCTTCTTTTGGGGATACGTGAAAGATATGCTATACAAAAAGCGATACGAGAACGTAGGCGAGTTGCAAACAGAATTGTGCCATATCACATCGAGTGTTCACCATAAAATGATAAGAAAATCAACAGGCAGCGGGCTTATTACAAGATTGGCGATTTGCGTAAGACAAGAGGGATCACATTTTGAGCATTTAATTAATTAATTTACAAAAAAATACCTACTTAACTAATTGACTACGGCAGTTTCATGTATGTTTTTTATTTGATTAAAATGATTAATTTCACGTTGTTCCTTTCTTTTAAAATACTATGTTACTTAAGCAGAGTTATTATTTTTTAGCTGTTCTTTCGATTGGCATCATAAAAAAAGGGTGATTTTTTTTTTCACATTTTAGTCGGTTCGATTCCCAGACGAAGCAAGTAATTTTTAGAAAATCTATGAATGCAGAATTACTAACTTTTAAAAATAACATAAAGTCTTCTTTGAGCAAAATTCACTATCTACGATATTTAAGGTACTTCCCCTTCATGTCCCATAAGTTTGGGACGCCCTGTATAACAAACTGCTAATATTTAGATATCCTCTGTTGAATTTTTTGTTTCATTCCGGGGTAATTATTGTCTTAAAGAAATCTTACTGATTTAAACTAGGCCACGAGTGGAATAATTCGGCAGTACGTACGTGGTGTGTCCCTTTAATTTAGGGCCATGCCATTAGAAAGTCGATGGGCGTCGATTGCACAAAAAATTACGCACGAAATTCAAAGGGCTTACTCATGTCCAGGGCTTGAATACCGGTATTATCTCCATACAAAAGTATTGGTATTATTTCGGTTCTTTGCCGGTACTTTTATTTTATATTAATTTTTGATGGGGTTATCTAAATATACGAAGATGTTACTTAAATGCATGATTGAGTCCTACAAAAAGAGCATAAAATAATTCTGAATATTGGGCAATTAGGAGGTTTATAAAAAATACCGGTTCCAAGCCCTGCTCATGTCACCTTTATTTAAATATCCCTTAGGACCTGACTGCCCTGAACTGTCAACGTCATGGTTATCGCTCAAACTTGCTTGTTTGAAAAGTTTGATAGTTCTCAGTGATATTGAAGTCATAATTTTTTTTGCAATCGTATACAATCTGTGTTCATAATAGGAAAAATCTCTCTGGACATAATTGACTTTTATTGACTGCTAGGACTTTGCCATATTAGGGTATTCCGTACCCTTATCAAGAATAGGACAGAAAAAGTAATACTGTTCTTATTGGCTTGCCCCCTTATCGGTTTCCCGTATTGTCGGGATCGGAAATGTCGATATCGGTTCACTATTGTCTTGTAGAATTTTATTTGTAGTATATATTTCTGCGAAAGTATTTTCTGCTAAAAGTTTTGCTGCGATACGTGTTATGCGAAGTGTATTCTGCCATGTGGGTAACCCGTCGATATCAGATAATAATAAACGTTCATTGTTTTAATGAATAAAAAAATAATAGTATGCAATCATTACAACTTCACTATATAACCGCCACGTGCAACTTTCGAGTTTTAGTGAATTGATCCAGACTTAATCATTTTTAGTATGTAATCTGACATGTAAAAATTCGGATTAGGGCTAAACCCGTGTGATTATCATCGTCCATGGACTCTAGCAACACACGAGGTGTTGTATTGAAGTGCGTTGCCCGCCTCTCTTTTCTTGAAAGTTTGAAGGTCCTCTGAAGCTCCTTTGAAGAAATATCGCAGGCGAAAATTCATTCCACAGTGTACCTGTGCGAGTCAGGAAGCTTCAGGAGAAACGCACAGTTGAGGACTGCGAAGTGCCAGCCATCTAAATGAGGAGGATGGAAATGTTGTCGCGTAGAGCGATGGCGGAAGTCTGAGGTTTGCTTGTGTGCTGAGTTATCGTTGTATGTGGATAATATCCCAAGAGAATCTGAAGCGTCTCCTCTCTGTAATGTAGGTATGCGTTTATGTAGCTTCGACAATCAAACAATTTGCATTGACACAGTTGAGGATCATTGCTATGTGCATTTGTGCATTCGATGTAAACATCAACAATGCTTGTGAATTTAGAGGCATTGTAATCAAATACTTTCAGTTCTAGGACTCATTGTTTATTTGAATATACTTACGAACCCTTATTCATATTATTATATTCTGTGTGCATATGTTTTTACTGGTTTACCATCATTTCATAAACAGCTTTTCACAAACAACGATTCACAAACTATGCATTTCACAAACCTGACTGATTCCTAAAAGTGCTCAGTTGATAAATAATTACTTGACAAATATACACGTTTCGTAATTCGGACGCTTTATAAAAATATTGAAAGACAAATTCTTGTTTCAAAAATGCCCATTTCACAAATAAATCGTTTTTTAAATCAATATTTTTTTCAATCGGCATCGGCACTTGGTAGGTTTAAAATTTACATTCCAACTCAATAATTTTAAGGGTCGGAAATGTGGATCAGAATTGCGGCCTTCTTTGTTAGGATCGCCGTTCTAAGCTGACGTAACCCACATTTCTGATAGCAGTTCGGATTTGTAAGAGCCGCAGTTCTAACCTAACCAAACCCACATATCTGGTATCAGTTCCGATTTGTAAGGGTCGTAGTTCTAACCTAACCTAACCCACATTTCTGGTAACACTTCGGATATGTAAGGGTCGCAATTCTAACCTAACCTAACATAAATACCTAGATTTTGGATATGATATATGACATTAAAAGACATTTTTACTACACATTGCATTTTACTAACGTTGTTTTATCATCCGTTATTTTGTTAATTGGCGTGATTCATAAATGAATAGGTAGTTTACCAAATAATAATTGGTGATATCACGTTTTTTAAAGTAATTATTTGTAGAAAAAAAATCCGCGACCACTAATTTACGAATCGTTGATTTGCCAAACGTTGTTTGTGAAATAAATATTTATGAAATGTTGTTTACGAAGTGGTTGGGTACCGTTTTACTTAATAATCGTCTTTTTACAATTTACAAACGATGATGATATTTAACCTGCGTTTTTCCTTCTCTGGAAAACGTTTTAATTCGCATATAATCTCTATGCTGTCCTATTTATCAAGATTATCTGAATAGCGCTCATCTCTGAGAAAATTCGTTTTCATACAAACTTACCTTTTCTTAAGTAAGTACTGTTTTTGTACATTGCGATTCAGCGACATTATGTTACGAGTACCTAAAGCATCCAAGAGCTATGGAATGGAAGTAATTATTTCATGGAAGTCTTACTCCATCCTATATTTCCGCTATTTTGAACACATACATATGTAAATAACAGAAACAATTGTTACTTCTCATTTTTCCAGTAACTTATTGCGTTTTGTAGTTTTAAAATGCATCTTAATTTAATTTAACGGCCTCCCTAGCCTAGTTGGTAGTGACCCTGCCTACGAAGCTGTAGGTCCAGGTTTCGAATCCTGGTAATAGCATGTATTTGAGTGTTTATCTCGAATATTTGTTCCTGAATTATGAACATTTCCTGTGTATTTAAGTATGTATCTTGTCACCCAGCACCCATAGCTTTGAGTAGTTTGGGGCTAGGTTGATTTCTGTAAGATCGTCCCCAAATATTTATTTTATTTATTTATTTCGTTACTCTCTGAGCTCATCTGTTATTTTAGGTTTACCTTCCTTTATTTAAAACTAGACTTGTATATCGTTCACGGCAGTAGGAAGCATCGCCGTGAATAGTCAATTAGTTGATAGGTATGTGGGACCTTCGGGGTAGGACTGGGTCAGCAGTTTTCTAGCAGACAGAAGCATTAAGGTCCTAGTTGACGGTGAATGCTCAGACTCAATGTCTGTGAATGCTGGTGTCCCTCAAGGCTGTGTGCTATCACCCACGCTATTCCTCCTGCATATCAATGACATGTTGCAAACTAGCGGCATTCATTGTTATGCTGATGATAGTACGGGTGATGCCTCCTACACCGGCCGCGCCAATATTTCCCGGGAAAACGTCATTGAGAGCCGGAACAAACTTGTGTCCGAAATTGAGACCTCCCTAAAAGAAGTCTCAGATTGGGGTCGACTTAATTTGGTCCATTTTAACCCTACAAAGACACAGGTTTGCGCGTTCACCGCAAAAAAACTTCCGTTCGTCGCGTCACCTCGTTTTGAGAGCACTCCCCTATCTGCCACAGCCAGTATTGGAATCCTTGGCGTTGACATCTCGAGTGAAGTCCAGTTCCGCGGCCACCTAGAGGGTAAGGCCAAATTGGCCTCGAAGAAGCTCGGTGTGCTCAATAGATCGAGGCAGTATTTCACGCCGGCCCATCGCCTACAGCTTTATAAGGCGCAGGTTCGCCCGCATATGGAATACTGCTCTCATCTTTGGGCAGGGGCACCTAAGTACCAGCTTCTTCCTCTAGACCGCATCCAACGGAGAGCAGCTCGAATTGTCAACTGCCAACGTATTTCTGATCGGCTTGATCCCTTGGCGCTGCGTAGAGATGTGGCCTCACTCTGTATTTTCTATCGCATGTATTATGGGGAGTGTTCCGAGGAATTGTTCGGATTAATCCCTGCCGCTTCTTTCCGCCATCGCCCTACGCGACAATATTTCCACTCTCACCATTTAGATGGTTGGCAGTCCTCAACTGTGCGCTTTTCCCGAAACTTCCTGCCTCGCACAGCTAAACTGTGGAACGAACTGTCGCCAGCGGTGTTTCCGGACCGATACGACCTTCAAACCTTCAAGAAAAGAGCGTACTCCCACCTTAAAGGCCGGCAACGCACTTGCGACACCTCTGGTGTTGCGGGTGTCCATGGACGACGTTAATCGCTTACCATCAGGTGATTCGTTTGCTCGTTTGCCCCCTATAGCATAAAAAAAAAAAAAAAAAAAAAGGACAAGGCTGCTACTAGCTTAGGCGTGACCGAACACTACCTCCGAAATAGCTACCTAGTCGTACCTACATATTGGTGATGCAAACTGGTGAGTCAGGTTAAACTAGAAATACCTACCTAGTGTTTAGAAATGTAATGCCAAGTAGGTAAGTACCTACGTCTTGTAAAGAGTTAGCTGGATTTAATAATATAAGAGATGTTGGCGATCGTCTTTTATAACATAGTTCACTTAAATGGGCAGAAAATTGACAAATTGACATAATTCATGATTTTGACGACTCTTGGACAGAAGCCATTATTTAAATATATGTGTTGAGTTATTTCCACATTTTAGTTTTACGTAAAAATGGACTTATTTTATTTCTGTTGAATATCAAAGTACACAGGCAGGAAGGCAGGCCAGGCCGTCTTTTTATCGAGAACAAAAGACTCAGGTGCTCTATTTATGCGATAAATCTTGCGAGTCCGTCACGGGAACCGATAGGCATCGGCATGGTGGTATATTGATTCCCGAGGCTGATGTGATAGGCGTATTTTGCGATGCGATATCTTATTCTAATATTATCTAATACAAGCTATATTTGTATCCCTATAACGGCGTAATCAGTATAGTGGTGTATAGCTAAATAAGAAAACTTTTTTTTGTATGGAGCAAGTCGATTGTTCAATTTATAAAGAGGTCACTTAAAAAACAATCGTTTTTTTGCAAAATAATAATTACCGTAAAATTAAATTTGATGACATCGCTAAAATGTTCGGACTGCGTATATGTGCCTGCACGTCACTTTTTGTAACTTCGACAGCCTGCTGCCCACATTCGTTTGAACTCATTCAGTGATTTGGTGTACCCAGTACTGTGCTCCGGACAATTTAGTGCATCGTTTTCTTTACCGACTTTCATTAAATCAGGTGCTAAGGAAACCCCAGGCGCCTGACTCATCTTGTAAGCATTCCTGATGCACCACGGATCATTTACTTACTGTATGAAGCAGATACGACTCGCGGCCACCACATATTGCCGCTCATTATCGCCGACTGAGAACGCGATAGCATATTTCAGTTGCAACCACGTTTATGGCCTGTACTCTTAATAATTACAAATTACAACAAATAGCGACATACAGATCTAAACACGGGTTAATAGTAGTGTAAAATATTGTTTAAGAGGCTATTGAGTGGTGCAGCTAGCAGCATAGTGATTTACAAGTAATATTGCGCTTGTGGTAACCTTATATTTGTCTCTCCGCTGTCTTGTGCATGTGTCTATTCATTGTAGTTTATCCCAGTCACACCTATAGCTGTTGTTTTGATCAGAGAAAGCCATTCGACTTTTTCTCCGCCACTTTGCACGCGCTAACTCTAGTTACCTACAAGTAAGAAAGTACCTACTTCATTTTTCGACAAGTTCATAATCATTACGTCCGGCCTCTTTTTTCTTTTCCGGGGTTAGGCAAATACCAGATGCCTGTTTTGTTTATCTTTATTCAATGGAGTCTATGCGTGGTGGTCCATCTGATGCACACATCCATGCACCGTGTGTGTATCTTATTGCACCACCCACCCACACATAGCGGATGTAGCGTCAGCATTTTACAAATTACACTCATTTTGCAGGACAACGTAGAGCAAATTAGTTTCGTTACAAAAAAAGTTAATTGTTGTAGCATTATAGGAAATTAGACTTTTGGTCGAGGTCAAGTTGAAGGATGTTAATTACGTAGTAAGTATCTTTTTGCATTGCAGATTTTTCCATACAATGATGTGGGGCTTTCGGTGGGATTTTAGGATCTGTTTTATACATTGTACTCATTACTATTTCAATAGGTAAACTTAATTATTGAGTTAGTATAAAAATATAGATATCGCACTGAAAATCGCATCTAAACGAGTATATTTTATTTTTTTAGCAATACAACCCACAAAAATCATGACACGAAGTCTGTTCAATATTTAATTTATTAAATTGCAAAATATGTTGAAAGTTATTTTTGATATTTATTATTTCAATACGGTTGCTCAAAATAGTAGTTTATGCAACAGTGATATAATAAGGGTTCTTAAAACTTGAGGGTCGCCGTTACAAAACGAGGCGAAGCCGAGTTTTGTAATAATAGACCCGAGAGTTTAAGAACCAATTATGAGCTGTTGCATACCCTAGTTTTTCTACGACAGCTAAAATAGCGTAAAAAGCAAAATATAGAAACGTGGCAGAATAGGGAAGATGTTGTGCCCACTATGGAAATTAAAAAAAAACAACAACAGTGCTAATATAAATGTATGAAAATTCATAGGAGCAGTGTTCTTATGGAATACCACAGACAACGTTATAATGGTTACTTTTTAAATATCGCTGTCAGTCATCTAATTGACACATAGAAGTGCTGGAGTAGAAAAACTTTTTTATGTATAAAATAGAAGAATTATTAAATAATTATAGAAGTTTGCCATTTAGTATGTTGCTTGTTAGGTATAGTTTTTAATCGACTTAAAAATTTTATTAGAAGGAGGTCCATTCGTGTAAAATTTTCTAGTTTATAGATGGCAGTTGTGTGAGGGACTGAGGGTTTTTGTATTAGTGATCTTAGATGTGATTCCTGTGCATTGGATTTTGATTGCAGAATGTATATACATATTATCATTACAGGATTTACTTTTCTTGTATACCTTACTTATCCCGGAAATATTTGTAACGTCAGTTATTATAACTATTTATATCCAAATATAGCATTAAAGAATAACAATAATGGATGATTATTTGTACATTCTCATCACCAGTAATTGTTTACATAACTGATGCATCCGCTAAATATTTGCATAAGTGTTTCGAGTTTTTGCTGACGTTACTATCGCTGGCTACGTGCATGGGGTCACGTAGGCTAAACACTTTCTGGGAATCACAAAGAAACCTATAATAAGTTAAACTATAATAAGTCCATTTTTTATTATAAATTTACTAAAACGGGGCTTATTCGTGTATAAACTTTGAAAACAAACCTCCGAAGTTTCCTTTTAGTAAATTTATAATGTGTGAAAATCGTGAAAGTTTAAATATGTTCATAAGTCCATTTTTTATATCCCACTTCAGAGTTTATTGAATTTTGAGGTCTGAAGGAAGAAGGTGTTCATTTTTAAAATCTTATTGTGCAGTAAAGGGTATATGACTGTCTTTTTCTCTGCTAGTCAAATCTCGAGTTTGTCACTTAGTTATAAAGTTAAGTTAAGAGATAAACGCCAAAAGTGTGAGTCATTATAGTTATGTGAAATTACAAACGGAGATTCAGTTACGCTCATACATGTTTAAGTAAAATTGGGTTTAAGTGAAATTTAAAAGTACATTTATACATAATGCATTACTTAGTCTCTATTGCACACCTCAATAGAAATAAGTCATGTATACTACTATAAGTATACATAAGTTATCTAAAACGTAAACCGTATCAACTGATAATTTGACATGTTTTTAATATGTGCTTGGGGCTTTCCAAGGCTTTGTCATAATTATATTGATAACTTATGTAATATGCTGTATACTGTCTAGTGTAGGTATTGTACATCGTTGTAGTTATTATTTTATAACTAATGTAGTTCATATTTATTATACAGGCTGACTTCAAAATGGTAATACAAAATTAGCGATAATTAAATATTACAACTAATTTAATTAACAACGGGGTGTATAACAAGTATTATATAGTTTGGCATTAACTGAGCCACAATTAAGTGTTTTGTATTACCATTTTGAAGTCATCCTGTATACTGAGGAAGCTGTACGTAAATACAGTCAACAATATCTTGCAAAACAAAAGCTGAAAGATGGGTAACATGCTTTTAAGGCCCAAATTAAATTGTGGTCAGATATTTTTGCGCGTATTAGTTATGTAAGATATGATGGCATTGCATGTGACTGTAAACAAATAATAGTGTGTCATAAAGTATGTCCGTCTCGGTACTCCTGGCAGGAGCGAGACGGACATACTTTACAACTCATGGTAAGCACATAAGTACTCGTAGTTGTGGGGTTCTTTGACCGAGTTGAACGCACTTTGCAGATCTGAAAGTTTGAGGTCGTTCAAACATGTTCGGAAAATAAGTTGTACTCTTAACCATTAATGACGCAATATTTAACCTGTCATGCAAATTTTATCCTTATCCCAAAAGTGTAAGGTTGATTTTTGAAAATCATTATATTGGATATAGGACTGTTCGAAAGTTATTGTTCGATATGCGTTTCCAATATAACTGCAGCAGCTTAAGTTTTATAGTGCAGTTCGTTTCGATTTATTGCGTAGTTTGTAGTTTTACATGTTCATTCTATAAAACGAACGTCGAACATCGTTTTTGATGTCTATTTATTGACTGCATTTTACACTAGTTATTATTACAGAGCCTTGACCACCGCCGTCACTCGCGTGTCTGTGTTCTATTGGATACATTCATCGTAGTAGTGCGTGCAAGAGCTGCATGACCTGTGTGCTTACCACGAGTTTGAAAGTTACTATAGAAATCCGTAGTCGCTAGCGTCTACGTCAACGCACTGTCAGTTCATTTTGCACTTTGCGGCTCGAAACGGGATGCAACTTTAGATAACGTGGCGAAAACGAAAATTAGTCAACTCGTGCTAAGACTGATCCCACCTTCGCCGTTCAGACTTCAGACGTCCAGGCGCGAGGAAAGCATTTGTCCGCATAAAACGATTTGCCTCGTCATTATGACTGCGGCGGACTGCTTCCTTCTTTAACAAGTACGACCTCGGTCTCTTTAAAGCACGTGTGAATAGGCTATTACTGAACCGGTGAGCTCCATCTTAGACTCTGTCTTCACTTTCCATCAGGTGTCGCTAGAATCAATCGCCGCCGGTTACTTGATTATTAAAAAAATATTCTTCGTTTGAAGTATAAATGGTTTATTTATTTTTCCGAAACCCAATTAATTTGATTTCAAGGTGAATCGCCGCAGTATTCTAAGAAAGTGTGCCACATTTATAAAATATGTTGTTATAATTTATTGTACTAACTCACGAAACTTTGAAGTAATGATGAATTAGCCTTATGCAATAAATCGCTCATTTGATACATTATTAAATATAAACGGAGTCTTAATAATAAGGTCCCGTTTTATCTTTTGTTTTTTGTTTGTCTAGTGTTGGCACACTGCGTCACTAATCAGTGCGGAGTTAGCGAGGTACCACTCTAACTCTGAAGCGTTTATAAACGTTTTATAAATTATGTATGGAATTTTACCGGTTAAATCCGGGTTAGTTGGTACAAGTGGCCCAGAGCCTAAATGACGATGATTGTGTTAGTAGGTATTTTAAATAATCGTTTTCTCCACTGCTGAAGTTCTGATACTTCAGAGCAAGAAGTAAACAACTAAGTCAAACTGAGGAACACGGGCTACATCGCATTATGAAGTGTTTACAACACAACATTATGCAGTTTTACTTGTAAAATTCTACGATTCTATGAGCATAACCGTTCACCGCTCTTTCACCCCCGAAACACAATAATTGTAAATAAATTTAATTATCATGAGAACGGTAAAGGCGTGTGCAACTGAAATAAGCGGCCGCGCTTTCACACTAAATAAGCACGGGACTGCATATGTGCAGACACATATAAATAGTAGTATTCCAACATTTCCCAAGCCATATGATGTGTAATTTATAAAGGGAAGTGCAAAGTTTTAACGTGACAAGTTTTAACATCATTTGTTTTTCAGGCAGCTCGTTCTTATCGGAGGTCGTGCAATCGCATTCCCGAGACCCCACCCAAAAGCGAAGCGGTGGAACACCTCAGGGTTTTTAGTCCGTGCGAGTTGGACATACCCACTCGTTTTCTCCCGGGCCGAGTGGGATCCCTAACGGATTTTCCCTAAAAAAGGGTGGTCGTTTTTATTCGCACTTATCTACGTAGGTACATAATCTTTACCAGGAATTCACAATGGTGTCACTTATCGCTAGCGCCTGCGTAATAAAGTCACCCGCAGTGCATTTCTTTGGTACTGGTACAATGGAGCGAGCGAGATGCAAAGCGAATTAATTTATGCATACCTAATTAATTAAAATAGTGCTCTAAGAGCATTATGATTAGGAGATTATCTATGCCATGTTTTTTCATACTAGGTTTCAACAAAACGGACCCAAGCTTAAAGGTTATCATAATATTATCTCCAGTCTTAGCACCGCATCCATTCATAACGTTTGATTTGACCCACACCACGTCAGGTCACGTCACGTCACGTCACGTTAATGAACTAATAAAGATAAGAAGTGAATCTGGGACCAGTGATTGGGCATTTCCATTTTTTGTTAGATTAACTAGTCCGTTTGGTTACGCACTTTTTCAATGCTTAATGTTAAATAATAATGAATCGTAACACACCGGATATTATTTTTATCCTTGTTGACACTGCTAGAATATACGGGTTGTTACATATTGCCTATTTAAATTTTATTCATTGAAAACGTGCGTAACCAAAAGGATTAATTTAAATTTCTGTTTTTTGTGGATAAATAGGAATGCTCAATTTCTGTGCTCACTTTTCATATGTATTGTTTATGTAAGTTCCGAACCTGAAATATAATTTAATTTCTACCTTTGATTGACAAACTGTACCTTTGACTTAAAAATAAACGGTTTCCTATCTTCGAAACTTATCGAAGTTGGAAGTTTCGAGACAACGTCGATAGTTAAAATGTTTTAGGCGCGCCTCGGATTGGAAAAGTTTTTACGTGTGCTAGAAACTGTCGAACATTTCAGGTTTTTGAAGTACTTACACTAATTTTGTTTCCGACTAAAATATTAAAACCAAGTTTACGAACTCCCGTTGTTTAAGGATTTTTAAAATGTGTATGAATATTTTTGTATCGAGTTAAAGAGCGTTAGAAGAAAAACTAAGTCCAATAAAAAATCCAAGTCAAGTTTTATCTTCCTGTGTCCAATCTTACCACTTCCCTAATAATAATATAAACACTATACAATAGTTATTGGTTTCTTGTCAAATAAATCTAGATCCTAGGTAACTACATAATTATGTTTCTACTGTACCCACGGCCCCAGGATAGAACTGAGTGGTTGAAAACCGCGTTTTAAAAGTCATGCAATATTCATGACGGTATTTAATATTAAAAGTACTAGGTACGAAAAATTCGCAAAACATTTATCAAAAGACATCTATCTATCATTTTAATCATTTATATTGTACTTAATTGTTCTAACGTCTTAAGTAATATAAAATAATAAAGTGGAAAATGAAACTTTGACGTATTTTAACCTTCATAGGTTATTGACTACGCAAACATATTGATTGATCTTACGGCATATTTAGCAGGTGCCATACCAACTAATTGAAATATTAATTAATAGTTATACACTTAAGCTTAATTGTTATAATAATTAGTGGGTGCAATGCAAGTTATTAATAATAATGTTAAAGAAAGTATTTTCACCAGAGGTACAAATTCTTGTAAAAGATACAGACAGTTTTTTATCAAAAATTGTATTTTACTAACGTTTGTATATCAATCATCGTTATTTATAACGTTATTATGTTAATAGGTAAATTGATAATTTAGCAAATAATGTTATGTGATGACGATTTTGCATGCAAATATTTTATTTTATTAATTATTTTTTAAAACAATATATTATGCAACGTTTAATTTACGAATCGTTGATTTGCCAAAAGTTGTTTGTGTAATGAATATTTATAAAATGCTGTTTACGAAGTGATTGAATACCAAACGAATTAATGTTATTTTCTACCTACGTTGTAATAACATTTTAGTAGATTTAATCTAAAATGTATCATAAAGAAGAAACCTATTAGCGCTATATTTTCTTTTTTCATGAAAAGAAAAGCGCTAGAGCACGAGACGGTTTTTAGTTTTTTACAGTCTCTAGATACCTGTAAGATAATGCCGGTGCACCGTTTGCAACGAAATTGCACCACAATAACGAATCGTTGGGAAAATACGTTCGGTTTCACGGGGGGCGTGCGGGGGGCTTACACTTTATATTGTAAAGGATAAAGCCAGCTCGCCACTCGTTCACAGTACTCGCTGCATTATACATTTCATTTACAGTTCCGTGGCGTTACGCTAACTTACTATCGTCGCGATCGGGATAAATTAAAAAGTTTCGTACAGCCTATAAATTTGAAATTGGAATCTTCTTCACCTTGTTGTCACTTCGATATTTGATTTTTTTTTACTCGTCTAAATAAAAGTGTCGTAGTGTTTGTGACGAGTGTGCCATGCTTGCATAGTGCAGTGCCCTTTTGCGTCCCGTTACTTGCTTGAGCTTAAAAGCTGAAGCCATGTCTCTGCTATGGATGAGCGCATTTAATCTAGGATTAACAGTTGGCGCAACTTATGCAGTTGTTAAAGCGTGAGTATCCTTATTTTGTATTATTATATCATTTTAACAGCAATACCAATGCAAAGGAGTACTGTTTAGTCTGAAGGACAGGTTACATCTATTTAGAAAGCAGAGTTCCTTGTCTTATGATCTCTTTTGTAATTTGGTGTTTTATGAATAAAAAAATATCTATTTTGCTTAGGCGCTGCAAATACTTTAAACTTTGACCACAAATTATTAGGCATTATGTCAGAGGTAGGAATTTGGGATTTTTGTCAGGTGCTTAGCGAAAGCTTCTTCTATTAATGTAATTCTAGTAGGGAATTAGGAATAACTTGGGTTTTATTAATTATCGTACTATTTATTTGGCTTTCAGCTACCAAGGCACGTTTCCAACGTCAAGTAAAAATTATAACATATTAATTATAATATATCAGCATCGTTGTACGGCTGCTTCATGTAAAGATGGCAGCTTTCTTTACAAGAAACGTACGTGAGGAACTGCCGATTGTTGACCAGGAGGATTAACTTAAGGTTATTAGGGATTATGAGAAAAATCGTATATGAATTCAAGTATTTTAAAATCTCACAATAATTACCTAACGGTCACAAATGTTAATTCCTTCGCGAATGTATAACCTGACAATAATCTATAGGTACGTACTCGTATACGCAGACCTTTTTTGTGCAATGTCAAAAACATTCTAATTGTAACAGTTGCTTCTCATTATTGCACCCACACTGTCTGACTCTAGCACACACAAGTGTATGTCATTGGATAAATAAAATCATTTTCGAGATATCGTGACAAACCGAATGAAGTATCATTTTCCAAAAGGGGGCAATAGGAATGGACAATAGGGACTAATTACAGGTTTACAAGTTTACTCACGACCCTTATTTAGGGCTTATTCCCGCAGTCGGGTAAAAAGTGAGTAGATAATTGTTCTCTAATAGTTTAGTAAAAGATCATTGACGTTTCTCCGCTTGTTAGCTAGATTGATAGCCTGATCGATTGCGATGTACTCGCAGTGAACCAGTTTAGACGGAAGCCAGTTCACTAACTACAGTTTGCACCTATGTGACCTTAAAACTAGGAAGTAGTCCATACAATTACGTCCATACAATACTATACGAATTACTGTGTATAGACATACACAGACGCCCGTCTGTCGGTTGGCGACAGTCGGTTGTATTCAACCTCTTTCTGCTGCGTCTTCATGTTCATATCCTACTAATAGTAATTATAGTATTTATGTATGTATTTAGTAGATATATATTATGTATAAATGTAGATATATACTATTATTATTGTTATATATAAATATATACGTAATTTATTATAACTTGTTGTATTTTACGTACTTAAGTACTTCCTTGTTGTTTTGTACATTATTGTATTTGTTGTTTGTCTATCTAGAACTCGAAGATTCTCCTCTCAGTTACTCAAAGGTTAGCTGGAAGAGATCCCTTATAGGGATAAGCTCGCCTTTGTACCTTTGTTTTTATCAAAATGTTTATTTTTACTATATTTGTGTACAATAAAGTGCTTACAAACAAACAAACAATATTTTAAACGCGAAAATTTGTCAGTATGTATGTTTGTTACTCTTTCACGTAAAAACTACTGAATGGATTTTAATGAAACTTTACATTAATATAGGTTATACATCAGAATAACACATAGGCTACAATTTATAAAGATATTGCGCAGACGAAGTCGCGGGCACCAGCTAGTATAGTATAAAAAAACTGGATACTCAATCAGCCATAATAAATGCCGCCATAAGAGTGCCGCAGTTACGGCTCTTTTTCATATAGTCTTGTTTACAACGTATCGTTTCGTTAAGTGCCAACTGCCTATAAAGTTTTAACAGTGCCGGTAGTTCTGCGAATGAATTTGATACCTAATGCTTACGTCAGTAAGGTCTTTTTCTTACGAACCATTTCTCGTATGTAGCATCAAAGCAAAACCGAAAATCCGGTTAACCGAGACTTTTTAGGCTTGAATGAAACGACGATGAAGACGGTTAATAACCGGTTTTCTGTTTTCACCGGTTTTAGCGTCCCCGCAATACAGAGGCACATATTTGTCTTAGGGAAAATATAGATATCAGTACCTAAATAAATGTACACATGTACAGGTTGATATTTTGTTTAAATTGAATACGCAATTAACTAATTACATGTATTACTTTAGTACTTCATAAAAACATTCATGTTTTCATATTGGAATGCTTTGGTCCTAGGAGGCTATATTTTTCCACGCGTCTCGCAAGGGAATTAGTAGGTACCTAATGTAATGTTTCTGACTCCACTCCATTAGAATAGCTCTTTAAAATTAAACATATTCTACCAAATTTGATATAACGCTATAATATCATCAATAAACGAAACGATGTAAAACTATAACCCGATTAAGATTTTTAAGTTGACTAAGCGGTGTCAAAATTTTAGAGATTACGTTTCACTTTAGCATCGAAGTTACTGAACAGATGGTAAAATGTCATTCGATTTAATGTTATGATATGCCTACATTTGGCTACAACACTCCCTTATACCGTACTTAGGGCGGTTATTGGTTTTAAACGTTTTGCTTGTTCGTATAGAACCTCTTTCTGTTTTGTTTTAATGAGGACCACCGTATTTTGCTCACCAGGCGGCGCCACTAATGTGTCATGAGTTTGTATGGCGCGAAACCAATATTAGAATTGATTATTTTTCATTAATTTCCATTTTAAAAGAGGTATATTAGATTCTAACTATTTTTCAGTGATGTGTAGATTCTGTGTTTTAGAAAATCAGAGGGATAATTCGCTTTTGTGTGATAATATTTGATAAAACAGTTAATTACTATTCGCGCTATTTTTACAACGAAATATACTTCTTCAATTGTTTAACCTGGTCAAATTCAACATTTGCGTAATTATATGTTAATATTGGCACTAAAGATACCTATGGAATACGGGCATGACGGATGCTAACGGAAAATCATAAGAATTAAACACATTTTTAATATTATTTACTACACTACTTACTTACGTACGTAGTACGGTTTGTAAGTATACTTATTTCTATATTAAAAACTTCTGACTGTTTTCTTTTGGCAGTTGTATTATTTATTAGTTACCTACTTTTTAGTAATTTTAACTATAAAACTCTCGTGAGACTCGAACATATTAAATAATATTTAAAACGGGTCACTCACGTAACCGGTGTACAACTTGCCTCTGTCGCGAGTGGGCGCTCCTGATGACGTTCTTCGTAAAGAACGAAACATGTCGAGCGAAAATCGACTAAATTACGTGAGTGACCCGTTTTAAATATTACTTTTTAGTAGTTTCTAGTTTGCTAACAATAATATTTGTGACAAATAAAAACGTTTTTGTATGAACTAACCTCTAAAATTACGGTAATTTACGGCCGTGTTATTTTACTCTTTTAATTCAAAGCTTATTTTATAGCTAAAATTGTAACTATTTAGTATTTAATAGTCATAGTCATAGTCCTTTATTCATAAAAAAAATTAAATATATTTAAGTATTGAATTAAACTGATAGATTTAAATTATACATTAGATATATTTATATTTATTAATTCCTAAAACAGTGCATATTTTTCGAAATAAGTAGGACTTAAAAATGTACTGAAAATTACTTACATATAACCTCTTTTCATAGGACCCACGTTCCACTAGCGCCCCTAGCGGCAAATTCAGTCGCGGTAATCCTCATTGCTAATTTGGTTGTCAGCTTTAGCAGCTCCACAGCTACCTAGGTTGGAACACACTAATTATAGATTGTATGTATTTAAGTACATATTTCCAATTCAATAACATATCTAATCATAATCACCTACCGGTTAGATATACATACCTACTTAACTATTAAAATTGTAACTGCTTTAGCGTAATTGGTTAACCTTTTCGCCGCCATTAACTTGATATAAAGTAATTACATTTCGTTCCCCACACGCCACAACTTCATATAAAGTGTGAGTTCACCTATGTTAATTTGTTGCTTGGCGATGGTAGCAACCTTACTTACTTTTTTGTACTCGAGCACTTCTATCTGTCAATTAGATGACTGACAGGGATTATAAAAAAGTAAACATTATAACGTTTTCTATGGTATTCCATAAGAACATCGCTAAGCGATGCTCCTATGAACTTTCATACAATATACCTATTAATACTCTTGTTTTTTTTTTTAAATTTCTGCAACAGTTATATAAGGGTTGCTTAAACTATTATTTGATGTTAAGGCTTTGGTGAAAAACGGTCCCTGGAACGGAACCGATAAACGACAATACGTTGGTACCTGGGGAATAGAACTTGTTTACAATTTTTAAAGCACGAATCAAATCATTTATTAAATGTAATAAATAAAAATAAGAAAGGATTGCATATACTTAGGAAATTTCGGACTCTGGTCGCCGTGATCGGGTAGCCCAGTGGTTAGGGCGTCTGCCGCGAAAGCAGGAGGTCGCTGGTTCGATCCCAGCCCTGCTCACCGGGGACCTTGGTCACTTTTTCTTTAGTATATGACATCTCTTTCAATTTAGAACTTGTTTAATTATGGCGTGAGTAGAATCATGATGGTTATATTTATTAGTTTACATTTACGTCCTCGTAAATAACGTACCAGTCGTGACCGATACCATGCATTTTCGGTTCAATATAACCAGCAGGGCCTTTACCCCTAGTCCTATTTTATCCTCTGAGTCCTAGTTTATCCTCTTAGTTGGAAGGCAGTCACTTTTGTAAAACTAGCGCCAACGCCATGTCTTTGGGATGAGGCGTAGACGCTAAGGGGGAAAAGCGGACCCCAGGCACCCTGAACCGTGGGATGAACCGGGAAAACGCTAGGAAGAAAAATAAGATAACTAGCTGGGGCGTAGATATTGATCTTGCATCATGCTTCTTGTCTTGTGCGTCCATCGCTGACCCCCGACCAATGTCGATGACTAACGCTCCGGAATCAATACGGGATTTACGCAACTTTTGTCACTGTGATGACGCAAAAAGAACCCACTTTATCTTAATAATAAATAATACCAGTTTTATCTATTGTCAGTATTTATAATTCAATATACATATTGGTGAGTCAGGCTTTTCTTATATATGTAAGATGTGGGCACTTTGTTCTACATATGTTTATGTTGTACTTATGTTAACAAGTGTCCATATCGCTTGGCATTGCATGTGTAATATAAAAGTACAATTTACATTCGTTTTTAATTTTGTTTCGTATGGGTACTGTTACTTGGTAACACTTACATGGACACTTATATCAAAGTTAAATATAAATAAGTTTGATATAATTGCCCATGTCGAATACTAGTGCTGCGTCGAGCACTGGTACGTCTACGTTAGGTACAGTCAGCCACACAGCTAACAATACACCCAAAGTGCCAAAAATATGTATACACGACCTTAATGCTCAGACAATAAAGTCCTGTATACATATTTTTGGCACTTTGGGTGTATTGTTAGCTGTGTGGCTGACTGTACCTACTATTAATAGTTATATAGCCATTAATTTTAATAATTTCAATAAAATCGGTATGGATTTTTTATCGCTTCTAATTAGAAACCGCGATAAAACTGTTTTGTGTATGTTACATAGATTTTGTAATTAAGTCGTTTTTAATACTTGTGTTGTTTCAGTTGGCCATAATAATATTTGTAGATTATATGAGTAGGTATCCATATGCAAATGAAATTACATAATTATATAAATTTAGCCCTTAATATTACTTGAATCGCTCTCTATGGTTCCCGGTCTAAATCCACTCAGGACTACCTAAAGATCAACTGTGCCAATTGTCAGCGCATATTCTCGAAGTGCAAGATTCATACAACATTTAGCATGAGTACCCCAACTATTACTGAAATATTGAAATATCACCAAAATTTTTAAAAAGTCGTATAATTTTTGAACGGTAAGTGAAACATATACATATGTGTACATATTTTTTAAAAGATATTAATTGTCTACAAGTTTTCTAAAGGAAGCTTTTTTCTCAGATAAAGAGTTTCCAAGATGTAGAGCAGCAATGTATGAAAAGAAAAGTGGGGGGATAAAGATTTGATCAAAATCGACCATTTTTCGGAGCTCATATCTAGACACCGAAAAAGAATAGATAAAAATTTTATAGGTGAAAGTTGTAGAGAATTTTATAAGCTTTCATTATGTAGTAAACCAAAATTTCGTATGACACATCGTTTTCGAGATGTACTCCAAAAACCAAAAAATGGGACCTTCTATACGAATTTATGTAATTAACGGTAAGACGAATATACGTAAGTACAACAACATAGCAGCATTGTACCTAGGCGCACGTGATAATCTTAGCTCCAAGGATATTGTGGCTAACCTAACATTCTACCTAGATGCCTCTACAGTTAACGAGTTAACGTAGAGACTGGCGTTTATTAAACAAGGACGAGAATCATGAAGTTTGCGACCGAGTGCGTGCGATCACACTGTTCGCCGCGGAGACTATGATCGGCTGGGCATATTGATGGCGCGCGCGCCTTGCTCGAGTAGCCATTCTATCTTATTATTTATTTCTGTTTAAAAGTCCATTTCAAAAATAACCATACAAACATTACTCCAAGTCCATAATTTACAATACATTACTGGTCTCTGTATTTGAATTTGCTCAAACTTACGTAAATATTCTCATATATTAAGGTACTGCCCTAGTCTGACGTTCGCAGAAAAAGGCACGATTAACAATACAGCTTCACCCAAACCAGGCTTCAGTGCTAACGAGAATACCATACAATAACAAACTTAACGGATGAACGGATGCACATTGTTTCTAATTTTGAACAACTAGTTTATAATTCCGTTGTTGATACGTAATATACCTATATTACCTACAGCCATGTTCGGTTAAAAGTGGCGAGCTAGACCTGTAAAATGGTTAACAATCTGGATAGCAAAGAAACCAAACAGTTAGTTTTCTATGCTATCTTAATTACGGGAATCAGGTGTTGGACACCTGTTCATCGATTGCGGTTTTCACTTGTAGGATATAAATAGAGTTCTGTGTTCTTTTTCTTGCATCCTTGCATCTTAGATGTAGTTTTTACTGTTTTTATGGTTTATTTATGTAATTTCAATATAAACTTGCCAGGCATTTCTGTTGGGGTAACACATGTGGCAATTGACGATTTTTTTTATTTATTAGCGACGTTTGCGGTTTTGTTACAAACACATTCAGTGCTAACTAACGCGCGGTACGCGTTTCAGGCATAGCTGGTAACATGGAGATACTTATGTAGCCAAAAGCTAACAGTGAGCCCGATATCGGGTCGTTGGCACTAAATGAGTTAATGCACAATGTCGTTTAGTCTTATGATATAATGACATATATATCTTGTATAGATAACACAAGTTGGGTACTTTCACGTTTAGCATTTATGTTCCCAACTGAATATATTGCTGGCCTGTCACTCTGACCTGCACTGATAACTTACTCTCAGGCGTCTGGAACTAATAAGGATAGCAAACTACATAGAAGTTTCGTTGTTCTTCAAATCGTTGACCATCTTCCGAAGCTAAAAACTCTTAGTCTATTAGTCGAAGCCGGACTTTAACGAACTTGCTTTCGCTTTGTTGATTTTCATTCATTTCTGTCTATTAGTTCGCAGTATGTGCCCTTTCTAATACTGTTGCAGTGTCGATGTTCAGTGTTCAGTGTTTGGTGTAACGTGCTTAAAATCGTAAACTAATGCTTAAATTTAACTTTGAAAGACGCTAACGACGTTTTTAATTGGTGGTGATAAATGATAAATATCTTTATTTTTCAATTTAGGCACATTACAATGCACTTATAAACGTAAAAAAAACAAACATTTGATATGATTTATTTCGTGAACTGTGACCTCAATTCACACTGTAAGCAGTAGTAATAATTTTTTTTGTTGGTTTCGTTACAGTTTCTGGTATAGGACATGCATGTTTGTCTGTTAAATAGTCCTCTACTGTGTAATGACCCTTCGACATAAAAGATTTTTTCAAATAATTCTTAAGAGCGGGAAAGGGCAATTGCAATGCTTCATCCTGCAACTTGTTATATAAATGAATACATTGTCCAAAAAATTACTTAAGTATATACTTTGCGGACACGACACTTCCTGATAGCTAGTTTATTTTTATTCTAGCGTTATAGCTAGAGACAGAAATTCTGTTGAATGAATCTAAGTTTCTTACAATATGAATTTTATGAGTGTTCATTTAAGTCTGTGACGGATTAATCCTTCTTTGGCGTTGAACCTGCGGTGCCAATGTGTACTGGGAGTTTTATGAGTCATGTAGCCGGGGTGAACCCCCGTTTCAATGTGACCTTCCCTAGTCCCCCTGCTGGGGAGGGTCACAATTAATAACTTTCACTAAGGGGACAACCATGAAATCGCGAGAAAAACTAATTGTTAAGTATCAATTAACTCGTGACTCATTTGCTTCTTTTTTTGGTATTTCGTCCTTGTCTCCATAATGAAAGGGTGACCCTCCCAGTACCCTGTTCACTCCTGCTACATGTCCCAAAAACAGCTTGTTTATACGCCTTCGGCGTGAAAGAGGTTAATCAAGGAGTTTTGCGTTCGTGACATTGTAACTGTTTACCGGAGCTAAGGTCGCGCCGACTCAGTGCCAAGTTCAGTGCCAAATCGGTACATACATTTATTCAGTTCTAGGTAATATAAGTCATGACTCATAAGAGATGGAATTCCTCCATCGAAATTCCAACTGTGTACCTACTATGTCAGTAGTGTATACCGCTTTGGTTTATGTAAAAAGGAATTAAATGCAAATTTCAAACTTTTATCGACTTAAAAAAAGGTAGAGACTCTCATTCGACTATATGTTTGGTTGCTTGTTTGTTACACGATTACTCCGCTTAATTAATTTAATACATATCAATCAATATTAAAAAAATAATATCGCTCTTGATAGCAATAAACAATTTCATAGTCTTGGGTAAGTAAATAAGGGCAGAAATGTTTTTCATTTCTTTCGTTTGAAAAGTTCGACTTTACGTCGAGGATAGGCGACATAAAATCGCTTTTGTATGCTCTAGAGCATAAAGTAAAATCGCAGGTCGCCGGCCGCCGCCCAAGCATGGTAAGCATGGATGTATAATTGAGTAAATTATTTGTAATTTAAATTGTAAATTATTTGTAATTTGTTATTGTAAATTAAATTTACAAAGATTTAAAGAGAAATAAAACCTATCTATTTTCCTCACAATCGAAGCGAAAAGCAGAATGTACAGGCATAAATATCTATTTTATCCCCGACTACTAGGTATATTATCCTTTAGAATAAATAGTCTCGTCTAAATTGCATTACTTTATACCCTTGTCATAAAATCTACTATTTATTGGCCGTGTTCTCATGAGGCACGAAGTCTTTATAAACTTTCATTTGCTTCTTTGGTTTGACATGACCTGGCCCGAGATAAAATAGTTGCTCTGAAGAAATTGTTTAATATTATTTTTTATCCCTTTAGCTAGTTTGAAGAAAATAACTCGGCCCGTAATAAAGTTGTCGGTGTAATGTCTGTAATACCCGCTGGTCGCTTTGTAACGACCACTGGCTCACTCTGGATAAGATTTATAAATACATAGGTATTTCATTCACATTTTCTTAGTCACAGAGTGGCATTGGTATTAGGGCCTAAATTTATTGGCATTTTATTCTGCTTCTGCACCTCTTCAACCGTTCGTTGGACCCAATATTTTGTTTCTGTCTTTTTATTTTATCAGCAGTAAAAAGAGACTCATGTTTTTAGGTCGGTTCAGCACATTACATAGTATCTACAACCTTCTCTTTCCTAATTTGCAGTGCATTAACCAGCTTTAAAGTATCGTGTTGCAGGTGTCATTTATTTGACGGGGAAATACGGCTTCGCAAGGATGACGTCGTGTGTCATCATAATTCATAACTTCGCACGTTGTAGATCTTCGTTCCAACTCACAGACCTCATAGTATTAGAGCGGGCTCCCATGAGATGTTCGTTTTCAAAACTAGCGACCTCATTCTGGCTTCTGATATATATTGTATAGATCCCAGACATCCAGTTAACAGATGTTGCCACATATGCCCAACATTTTTTTAGGTAGATATGTACAAACCTAGTGTACCTACATTACGTCTAGGGGTGCGTTCAGTAGAGTGAATCCATTCGCGCCCCTCCGTAATTCTCGCAATTGTGTTCAACTTCGAACCACTGAGCACACAGCGGGTCCCCATGTCGATTACCAAGCACTTGTTTCAGAATATCCAGTATAATATTATCTATAATAATTTAAATGTTCTCGGATCTCGAGGCCTCATTTAAACTGGTTTGTAAGGTATGAGGTTGGGAGATGCATTACCGCAGATTTTTCACGAGAACCTAATGTAGTACGTGAAGTACTTTGTTTTCTCGCTTGCATCTTGAAAATAAAATAAATAAATATTAATAAAATAAATGCCAATGCATCTTAATAGAAGTAAACTTTCGGGATTTTGCTTCAATATTGGCTGAGTGTCCCTATTTGGGCTGATTCTCTTGGATATGACTGATGTAACTGGATGATCCACCAAACATGAACAATCCTGACATTATTGGGCTATCGATTTAAAAAAAATACTGGTATTTCGGTTCCACCGTGCGGGAGCTCCCTAAAACGGCGCAAGGTAGACACCTTTTTTCTTTTTCCCACTGGAGTATTCCCTAAATGACCCCTCAAACAAGTCTTGAGCCCAGCGCGCCCAAACATTTGGAAAAAAAAATCCATGTAATTCGAGTGACGACGGCGAACTGGAAGACACGAGCAAGAAAGCCGGCCGGGGCCCGTCCGTCTTGCTCCTGCCAGAGTAATGGCAGAAGCGAGACGGACATACTCTCGAATGCCGCAGTCGCAATCGAAAACAACTCATGGTACGCACATAGCGCGTCGAAGGCCGCGTTTCGCCCTATATCACTTTATGATTAGCAGCAATCGCACGCGTTTATCGGAACTCTCTAGCGAGGAAAATAACAATTGTTACCTACTTCATTAAAACATGCTTTTCAGCGCAACAATTTTTTCGAAATTGTGTTAATAAAAACGTGCTTTTCAAAGACATTATGTTATATATTTAGTATCAGCATCCGTGCGAAGCTGGGGCGGGTCGCTATTCTGCAATAAATTTAAGTGAAGGAAGCGTAATAAGAGGTATGTCAGGGTCAGGATCGTAGCAAGTGGAAATCCGTGGTCTGTAGTTACCCCTCAGCTCCGGGAAAGAGGCTATAAATTTAAATGCGTACAATGTATCTGGAATGTAACCATGAACCACAGGACTGGTACTTTTGTCACCGTTATGGATGCACGTCGCGTTACGACCAAACATAAAGTATTGTGTATGACAGATTGTTATTTAGGGCTGAGTACGGCAATGTCGTGAATCGGTATAAATTGCTACACTTTAGCTAAAACAACACATTGTCAGCATTATCTACTCATGACAAGAACGAGCGTGGAAATACTAAATTGTGGATAGTAAAAAAAATCAAATTTATGTTTATTGTAATACTGATGTGCAATACCAAATGACACACAGATCTAAGTATGAATAAATTTGTATGTAGTCCAACATAAAATCAAATGTGGTGCTACCCCAAACGCCTATTGCTCTCCCTGAGTAACATATATACCTACACCGAGTAAAAGGAAAAGTAAAAAAACCGCATAAATAAAAAATATGAAGAAATATTTCACCATCAAGACAAGAATAACTTGAAATTATGACGTTCAAATCGGCTGCAAATGTAATTGGCTCATTGCTAAACTCGTAACACATTCGCAGGTTTAAATTTAATCAGAGTTCTATTTAATGGCAAAAAAATCGGTCAAAACACAGCATCCGCTCACGCGGATTTGCATGGCAATGCGAACCAGAGTAGCACGAAAACATTGCAATTCAGCGTGACATGACACGTCACACGGCAGCCTGTCCATGTATTCGATAGGTTAGTTATGCCATTTTACTTTCAAGTGCCGAATAGTTTAAATTTCAGTCTATTATAATGCGACTTAGAGTTGGTATTTTTATTGTTTGCGCGCGCTCGCTTTACGCTTGATATACGGACTATTACGGACTATACGTACTATGCATCGATATGTTTGTTATTATTCAATAACCAACGATTTTTTTTATCAATGCAAGTTGTTTTTTTTCACGTACTAAGACTAAGTAAATACGACTATGATGTACACTGAGTTATCGTATTTGCTGCCATACTTAAATGAGATATGAGTAGGTAATCATTATGATTATTCCAGATCATTTATTTCCTATACCTACTTCATAATTATAGGCAAACACAAATCCAAACAGTTCTGACATTAGCTCTACTACGTTTGGATTACGATATACTACTTAGATAATAATGTACTGATATACCTAACTAGGTATAATAATAACCACTGTTGATTTTGAAATTGTATTACTCTTTGTGTTTGAGAACCTTATTGTTTCTACTTTTGTACAGGAGAATACCATTCGATTGCTATCTCGGATAATATGCGGAGCATTTTACAAGAACGTTTCAGAGGAGTCTGCGTACGGGAGCGGGCAAACATTTAGAGACTGCTTTTACGAATACCTACACCTATACACAACACCTACATATAGGTATTCTGCTCTCATGCTACATTTATTTAGTAATTTTTAGTGAGTTTTGTGTAATATAACTGGAAAATAGTAAGTAATATTTGTATGCCAACACGACATTAGTCTCTTCCTGCGTGTACACTGTAATGTAATAGTATATTCCACTATGAAAGCCGCAAAAATACCTGACACGATCTTGGTTGTACAGCCATAAGAGCCTGTCATATTTCTGCAGCCTTCATAGCCGCAGATACTATTGCATGTGACTGTACCTAAATACCGCTTAACCTTTTCCACGCCAAAGACGTACGACAATATATTGTCATTCAACGCCAATGACCGATATATCGGTCACAGACCACAGTGTAAAATAAACCTACACTACTAAAGCATGAAGTTCAACTTCAGTTTTGACATATTTATTTATTTATTTAAACTTTATTGCACAAAAAATTAAGCTTAATATACAAAAGGCGAACTTAATGCCATGCGGCATTCTCTACCAGTTAACCATGGTGGGGCAAAGCAGAGAAGATTGTAGGCGGGGTATTCAAAACAAAAAAAAAACAAAAAAAAACTGGACTAAGGAACATTATTGTAATATTTTATGAGGTGTGCAATAAAGAGTTATTGTATTGTATTGTATTGTTACCTAAATATGTATAGATAAAACATATGCGTATACATAAATGCTACATACTTGTATACATATAACATATATACATATATAACATATATACATAAACATATATATTCTCGAAACTCGTAAAGCATATATTTTAATCAATTTTTTTTCATAAATTTAATCAATTAAATTTGACTGCAATAAGTGTACCTACTTAATTACGTTTGATCGAAACGCTACTTCAAAGCTGATAACTAGTAGGTACTATCGCGTTCATAATTGCATGGGCAGATTATGAATGAATCATTCATAAATTGCCCATGCACTTTTGAACGCGTGTGTACCTTTTAAAGACATTTTCGAAAAGTTTTGTACAAGTTTGTGTTATTAAGCAGGTAAAGAAGTTCCTGGCGGTACCAGAATGCGTATGAGGTGACTAAATTTATACAAGCTTAGTTATTACAAGTTCGTGCTGTCAAAGTTCATGTAACTTTCCTTTCCCGAACTTTGTCATGGGTAATCAAATTAGGGACATATTTCCCTGAAGTTTGACACTTCATTTACGATTAACGTTTAGTGTCTATGGTTACCAGCCAGTAGGTAATACCTGAACGTGTGGTGCCGGTTAAACCACAGGTGCCTGGTTTGCGCCGTGAACGGTGGCTCCTGATACGGGTTTGTCATTAGTTTTCCTTAGGCGTTAAAGTCTCGTAAAACGGATTTCAGCACTAAGCCCATAGTCTTAAAGTTCGTAAAGAGGGCGGTGTTATTCTCACACCACTCGGGGACTAAATAGGTCACTAATAAAAGATAACAAGTTCAATTTTTTAACCATCCGGGCTTACAGTTTATGCAGTTTTTGCTGGCGGAAATCGTTGGCAAGACTAAAATTTCTGTCATCAAAAAAAAACGATACTTAGCATAAAACATCCAGTCTTTTTCCCAAAATGGATACGTTTTTTCCCTCGTTATCTATGCTCAAGCACGTCCTATTTGGAAATCAACTCTGCGGGGAAGCTTTTTGTGAAGCCCCTTTTCAAAGTGAGCTGGCAGTTTGTAAGCGAAAATTAAAAAGTTTGGAAGAACTCTTTTTTTATTGGAAAAAAAGGCATCGTTTTCTGTAAGTAACTTGACAGCTTAACGGCGGGTTAGTGGCTCACCCTGGGTGGTGCAAGTGGGCCTTAATGGTTTAATGCAATCAGATTTATGAAGTCTGCTGTACCACATGGCGGTATAAATTTGATAATAATAAACTGCAATGAATATGAATTAGCCTGGTCAATCAAATCTTACTTAGGGTTTCGTTTTGATTTTTTAATGTTATGACTCTCAATCCGTCGATAAAAGTGAGAAATAGGACGCGCTAACAAAAATAAATCAATTTTTTCAAGACGGAGACGGATATTGACAAACGATTGTCAACAGCATTTATAATTCATCCATTTATAAATATAGGTACTACCCAGTCTATAGCCGCCCATATACGTTCGGGCAATACGTCGGATATCCATAAGGGTATGTCTACTCGGCATCCGCCATAAAAATTTCCCATACATTGATTGGCAGATCCTGCGGATATGTCCGAACGTATATGGCCGGCAAGTGAATGACAGATGAGTCCGGTGGATGCCCGGCGGGCATACCGGCTATGCAGATGCGACGGATTGCCCAAACGTATCTGGCCGGCTTATAAAGTAAATCCTTGAACAACTTTCCAGTAGAAAAACAATATAGGCATGTGTAATGTGATATCCTCCTAACTTGAGATAGGTAGTTAATGGCAGTTCCTATCGGTGGTCGGAAGCAGTGATTGTTCTGCAACTACATCAATTTGTCGGGATAACTTTTAAGTTATTTGATCCGATATCCGAGGCACTACGTTGCTAGTTTTACTTATAGTGAGTCCTTAGGGTGAAGTATATGGCACCCTCGGCAGAACTTGTTTATATAAGCAGTGACGCACTAAATTCATATAAGTATACCTATCAGACCTATCTACAATGAAAGTATGAATTAGTTTTATACAGGATTTTTAAAGGTTTTTATGGTGATTACTTGAGTTCCTTTATGGCACATACAAAAAGAACAATGAGCCATTTTCAATAAAAAGGCTTACTACTTGATGCCGGTTGTCGATCAACGCTACTGCCATAAAATCCTTTAGAAAGTAACCTAATCGACTTAGGTATAACTAAGTAACTATTTCGCACGGTTAGCCAATAAAAAACAAATTGACAACTTTGTTCTGTTTTCAAACCAAAAGGCAACCTACTGTCGATGAAGCGCAAATGTCCCAGTTTTACGAGTATGTGATCCGTATCCATATAAGGACATAACATAATCTTAGTGCCGTTTTCAAATTAGGCAAAAATAGGAGAAACATGTTTTGTTACAATGCATGTCCTCGAAAAGTGCGTCTTCTAATGGAGCCAAATCTTGCGGAAAAATTGTACTTTTGCGCACACCCGGCCGCCGCTCGGCCCGGTGTACTGTACCTAGTCCTACTAAGTACACTACCGCTAATAGTTATTGTTTATTTTCTCGGACAATGCATAGTAAAACATTGTATCAAACACGTGCGTAAAGATGATTCCCGACTCATGTCGGCTTATACAGTATACACTCGCTCACTTCACTCACTCGTGATATGATGGCACTCGTCGAAAATCACCTACTTTCCGCACTTGTTGTTTAAATAGACAGCTATTGATCTTTATTATTTTTTGTATGAAGCAGGTCACCTCTTCATACAATTGTTCATTTATTTCGGGTCCTTTTTTTAAATCAGAAATTCAGAACACAATACTGATTTACACCCTTAAACTGGACAGCAATATTGTGAATTGTGAGTTATGTAACTTGGCGAGTTTCCGGCGTCCGTCGGTTTCCCACAATTTCCGGTGAATAATTCAGCGAGGTGTCCAAGTCGACGATCGGTTTAGGCACAGACGGCACAATAAACTTTTCAGTCCTCCGGCCGGTAAGCGCCACTTTACGCAAAACTAAATTGCCGCCTGCCGGCTCCGTCAGGCAGAAAAATAGTATACAAACCTCGGCCGTTAGATGGGAAAGCCTCGGATCACATGTTAGTCGCCCTCGGCTTCGCGTCGGCCGACAATTACGTGGGATCCGAGACATTTCCCACTAAAACGGCCTTGGTATGTAATGTACTATTGTGTAAGTAACATATTGTCCTGAACGTTTTCATTGATGTTGGTTGTAAGACAGCTTGTTAGTTCTACTGAATGACATGGAAGGGCACTTATATAATATTTGTTAAAATGTTGTTTTAACAAACAATTGTATCTTTACTTTAAATAAATGTTAGTACCTACAAATTGTTCATAATTAGAGCTTATAGCTTACCGGAAAAAACCAGTCTGATTTCCAATCGATCTTAATATTAGTTACATGTTACAATCCATAATCTTAACATTAGTTACATGACGAGTATTAAAGGTTAGCAATCAGCTTCATAATTTCTTCCTTATTGAATACTTAATGCTTATCAGTGTTTATCCCTACCCACTGCCTGCGCCGGTAAAACTATTTCAAATGCTTCAACATGTTCTGCTTTCATAGTCTAAGAGTGGTAGCTGCAACATTTTCATAATAATTATATCTGCTACCTAGGCTAAACTACTTCCATCCGTGTCTTATGTGTTGTTCTTGTTTTGTTTTTAGAAAATAATCAAATCAAATCAAATCAAAAATGTTTATTCTGTAAATAGGCTTATTGCTAGCTCTTTTACATGTCACCTTACAACTATATTAATCTAATTAAACATAAATAGTCTTAAATTTTAGTCATATATGTCAATAAACATTGCCTCCCCATTGTATGACGCTCGGTGGCTGTGTAGCTTAGTGTGGATAGTTGGATACTACACTTGGATACATTCATTGTTATGAGTGTTACTCGTACCTATACGGGACATGTGTACCTACAGATAGTGGCATGTTCGGCGTAGAATGTCGGATGATGGCCGCATTGTTTTCATTAAGCAGACAATAGCCAACGCAGGCTGCCATCAGTCTGCTAGATGGGTATATACCATAAATGGGGTGGGTTGGAACGAATTCGAAGTTAAAACCTCAAAAAAAATCTTGATATTTATACACGGAAAAAAGATGTAGTTCCTTTTATCAACACTTCTTACTACTTTTACAACAATTTTTTTTATTACTTAGGTACTTCGTGCTCTTTACAATATTCTAGAATATTTCATGCTGTTAATACTAGAATATTGTAAAAGCACAATTATCCATACTTTTCTCCGTGTAAGTGGCGCGTTATTTTATATACCTACCTACTTGAAAAGTGTGCCGGTTGTATGAATTTTAGTTTTTAATGATAATCTGTTATTTAATTTCATAGATTTTTTGATATTACACAAAATAGTACAAAATCCTAGCGCTCATAGTTGGGGTTAGGAGCGATAGGTTTTGAGTGAAATAGGACATTTTCTAGATTTGACACGATATTACAATACATTATTCTCAAACAAAAATACTTTATTTTCTTCAGCGAATAAAGTATTTTTGAAACAGTAGATATGACAACTCTGGTCTATAAATACCAACTCATCCTTCTACCATCCCTCTTCTCCCCATACCTGACCCAACTACCCTCGCAATCCCTACTCACCTCATTTCACGGTTGGTTATTGTTATCTATATATTTTTTATACACACACACACACACACATAATAGATCGCTCGCGTTTATCTTGTTATCTAGATAACTTCTAAACTGTTGTATCATAATTTATCTCACTGTTTAATGTCCAAGTCCAATTAGTTTACAAATGTACCTATCGCACTCCAGGGTCCCAAGATACAGGCTCAGCCTAGTTTGGGGTCCGCCGGACAACCCATTTCATGTTTTTTGTTAATGTGTAAATAAATAAAATTTTAATTTTTTTTTTTTATGATATTGATATTGAGCTATATTTGAACTGTATATGAATATACCTACCTATATATGACTTAACACAAATATTGGTGTATTTAACCTTACACGTCACAAAAAGTATGCATAAGTATTAAACCTTGTTTGAACGAGTGGTTTTGTACATAGGTTTACGTATGTACATTTATGTTGTGAGATTACGTAGTTCAGTACCTAGTCCTGATGAAAGAAAGAAAGAACATTTGTTGACTTCACACCAGCGCATATAAACAACATATCAAAAGAAAGCAGACAAGGGGCGCTGATTTTCAGCCGGACCCTTAAAGGAAATGGAATAACTGACATACATTTTCCTCGGATACATATTGAGTAGTTTTAAAGGGGATTGTTAAAAACTTTCCCTTTTGATATTGAATATAGATATTGTATATACCGAATAAAATAAGAACAAGAAGTACGAATAAGGACGTAAGAGCTATTACGCAGTGAAAAACATATGTGTTGACCTGGAAATAATATAGGTAGGTACATTAGCTTCTCCATCATTTGATATTTACCAATCGATTTTCGGTGAAGGCAAACATCGTAAGGAAACCGGACTAATCCCAACAAGGCCTAGTTTACCCTTTGGTTTGGAAGGTCACATGGTAGTTGCTTTCGTAAAACTGCCTACGCCAAATCTTGGGATTAGTTACAAAAGCGGACCCCAGCTCCCCTTCTTAGCTGATCCACACTCCTAAATAGAAGGCAATCCTAAAAAGAAGCTCTGCAAACTATTCGGCCCTGATAAGCATAATAGCGATATCTAAAATTAAAATTAGACGCAAACATGCACCTTAAACTCCATATCTTACGATTCCGTTTTTAAAATCCTTTGTTTTTGAGATATCGCTATTGGGCCGTTCTCCTTTTTACCGACAATGAAACGTGATTTTCTCGATTCTTCCGATTTTTAATCTTCAGACAAAAAACAACGATGTAACTAAAAAAAAAAAACAACATATGTCGTTGAAGTAGAAAATTTGATAGGTCTTCATGTTGGTAACGTATATTTCTAGAAAACACCGTGACAGAGTATTCCGTTTCGGAAGGCCTAGTATAAAAATTGTACGACATTAACTCCTCGACCGCGTTAGCGTATCGGGAGTTCAAATTATGTTTGCCGTTTATTTAAATCATCCAGCAACTTTCATATCTTGACCCCTCGATACGCTAACGCGGTCGAGGAGTTAATGTCGTACAACTTTTATACTAGGCCTTCAGCGGAGACATCTTGACCCCTCTGTCACGGTGTTTTGAGTTCAATCATGTTAGTAAGTTTACAGTTACTAACCGGGGAAGTAACAAATAAACTATAGTGGTAAAACGAAACTAAACTTAAATTCAAAAACTAGGGTAATTTAAAATTTCGAGCATTTACGTCCAATAAAAAGTATAATAGTTATGTTCTAAATCAGGCATTTTTCAGCGAGGGGACAGGTCGTCTAGACAATGTCGCTAAACTGGAGATCGGCCCTATTATGCTTAGGACAGTATCAATTAGCCGTCAAGGGTTCTACAATGCCGGTCATAAAATAATGTCGGGAGTGAAAGTACTTTTCATTTGTCGGAACATTTTCCAACCGTCCGACTCCGTCGCTGCGATGTGGCATGTGGCTCAGATTTAGTTTCTCTCTCTCTCTCTCTCATCTGCTCACTGCAAAGTTATCGAACGAGCGAAGCGAGTGAGGGCTACCAATCTACTTGGACAATCCGTCGTTTGTATGTATGTATGTTTGTTCGACGATAACTCGAGTATCGTTGATCGGGTCGTCTTGAAAATTTCCAGGTGGTTAGATGAGAAAAATAAAAAAAATAAGTTCTAATATGAGCCAAATCTGTAAAGAGATTGCCGAGATATAGGGGAAAATAAATCAGGGTATTCAAAGGGAACGGAACATTGCGACTTTGCGTACAGCAAAGATGTTATTCAATGATAAATCGTCTGGACATGTCTAAGACGTTTCGGTCGCCGTTGTCATTCGATTTCTCAAACAAATTGACAGGCTACATTAGTGGTGCCTGTTTTACGCGATATTCTCGGCAATGTCGCCGTTAGTGGCACTGTTCATTAATCCTATTTGTCTTAAATGGCTTCTGCGACACACGTGTACTAGGGCTGCTTCCAATACCGGTATTTTTTGTATGGGCAATCCCGGGACCCTGGTATTGCACATAAAAAAATATATGTATCAGAAACGTCTGCGAACGATAACAAATTTCTCAGAAAGAAACGAAAAGTGGAAAAATTCATTTTATTAGGAGCCTTAGGGCCACTTGACGATTAAGAAGTACCTACTTTTTTTACAGTAGATGTTGCTAAGCGCCTCCCTAAGTTGCATACGAGGGATATGGTGGACACATTTGGGGCCACGGGTGTGGCCTCGGTAGCTTAGTTGGAAGAGCGATGAGCTGGTAGGTATCTCAGTGACGCGCGTTCGAGTCCCGTCCGAGGTCATGAATTCTTCCACGTTTCCTTTCTTTCTGGCAAAAAATACCGGGATTGGAAACCCTAACATGTACTTGGCGCCACCTTCTATAACTGAAGACGATGACGAAATGAGAATTAATTGGCTCTATTAATTTGAGTAGAACCAATAAATCTGGTTCACCTTATGCATGGAAATAGTAGATTGTGTCACAAAATAATACTTATATTGCGAGGGCGTTCATTGAATCCCGAATGCAGCCATATATTCTACAATAAAGTAAAATCCTGAGCGTAATGAGGGATTGAAGCATTAAAACCCAAGGCAAAAATAATTTTAATACCGTGTGACACATAGGTACCTAGTGTTTTTCACACCGACTAGGAAAGCATCATACCACCACGATGCTACTTATATATGCCACCAGATGATGCCCGAAGTCGTAAAACTGTGTTGTGCTTAGTCCTTGATCAGAAATTGCCCCTTTGACCCGTGCTAGCTTGAATAGAAAAGTGCTATTTCGATCGCTACTAGCAGGGGAGAAAAAACCCTTTTTCGAATGGGTGGTGTCAAAAGAAGATTTTTTTGCCCAGATTTTCTTCAAAAGCGGTGAAAATAGGCATTTAATTTACTAAAAAAATGCGTCTAGTTCTATGAACGCCGCGCCTTTGATACACGATGCCAAATAAATTGGTGTTAATGAATGAAGTATCAGTGACAGCACTAACGACAATGTAGCACGATTTACGAACTGCGTTACTAGATTGTGCTATCTCTTCGTCGATTTATTAAGGTCTCTCCCAAGTCTGCCCAATAATGTAGGTAGTTGAAATATGAACTTGAAGTGACAATTGAAAATATTTACGTTTACAACATTGTCTGCTGTTAACTTTGTAGACTATAGCGATACTATATAGACTATGACTTGATTTTTTATAATGGACTATATGCAGTTTTTTTTTTAAATCTTTATTGTTTTCAAAACAACAAAAAAAAGGGTTCCGTCACGTAGTGACGATGTCACCCTCGTTGATGAGATCCATGTATATATTACATTTCTCACATCTATTGGTTCTTCGACCCTATTACTAAAATAATTTTAAGTACAATTTGCACAACCCACCAGCTTCGTTGGATAACGGCGAAGCCAGTATGCTGTTGCAAGATCCTATGTCCATTGGAGTTGGAAACATCTCCAGGACATAATTTTTTGACACCATAGTTTCGAATAATTTTCAGGTTCAAGTTCGGAATTAAAATTTCGGTTGCATATATTTTACTTTTTAACTATAGCCCTTTTTACTATAGTGGTAAGACTATAATATTATCAGCTAGAAACTTATGATTATGATATAAGATAACTGTATATCATTCAGTAGACCTCAACCCTTGATTATACCCGTAAATAATGTATGGTCCCGGTATAATATACCGGGACCATACATTATTTATATTCTACAGCTAGCTGTCAGCTTGACGGATTACTTTTCTGCTGCATTTCAACATACATATTTACTTTACATATTTACAAAAGCACTACTTTACTATTAGAAGTTCTCTGTGGACTTGAAAAACTGAATCAAATAAGATTTAGACTGTTTAATGTTTGCACTAGTGTACTCAATTCACATTCATTTATTGATCTCTACTAGAACGGAAACTGTCCAGTTGATTAACGTAATCCTTTTTTTAACGCCAGATGTTTTGTTGTAAACAAATATTGTTTTATTTAGGTATTTATTTATACTTAGACATTTGTCTAAGTATAAATTATTAATACCATTAAGTACTAATATAATTTTATAAATAATCAATAAAAACGTGTTCCTATAGTACAAATAATGTTCAGATACATATTTTGTTACACCATACGCACCTGACAGCGTGGTGAAAACCCCAATTTTAATGTCAACTTGACATTTGCATGCCCGACCAGCTAAACGTCAAATGTAGGAAAGAGATGCTTCTGTACTTTAGTAGGTACTTATTCTATGGTGACGTTAACTTTATTACTACTACTAAGTCTAATAAATGTTTTATGGCTCGTTAATATTTTCCTGCTTACAGACACTAGTTCGCTATCGTCGAAATCTTAAAAATATCAAAATAAATGAGTCCCAACGTAAAACTGTTAAGGATCTATAAAGAGCATCTTGAAACACCAAAACAAACTTGAACGCCGTGCTTCACGGGCCATAGCGACAGTTCATGAGACGTTAACTTTATTACCTGCCAGCGGTAATTGCTTCCAGTATAATAAATCATTTTATGATTCGTTCTCATTGTTTATACAGTCAGGCGTTGGCATCAGTAGTTTACTACCGTGGATTGTTAGTTTTCCTAAATGTACGCGAAAATCTTAATATTAAGAAATTAGGGTTAATTTCATCCCCGGCAGTGACATCCATTGAAGTTATAGGTTATATTAGGGAGGTCAAACCAGCGGTTGTTTGACGTATTGGCAATTTTATAGCCGATGGCCGTTACAATGTAAGTAATATTTATTTGAACAACGGCAGTTTTGTAGCTATTACCGATTTGATTAATTGCGCATTGTAGAAATTATGTCCAAAAATTACTACAGTTAACGTTTTTACAATAATTTTCTATATGGCTTTATTTCATACATAGCGTGATCTATTTATTGATTTTTTTAAGCTCCTAAACACATTAATTAATACAGGAAAAAAGAGTCGGTATAGTTTCAGCCTTGGATTTAAAATCGAGGTGTACAGTTAATATCACTATTGTGTGCTAACCTAACCTAACCATTGTGGTTAGAATATATTATCTCGTATCTATGAGGCAGCTCGCTTTCAAGCAACTGTCTATAAGATGAGAATTGACATTTAATTTTTTTGTTTGTGCTATTTTTTATTGTATGGTTTGAAGGAATGCAGAAATTAATCGTACCCGTATTTTTTTAATGTGCGTCTTAGGTATATTTTAGTTAAAAAATCCATTTAAACATCATAATAATTATGGCGTCACACAGTCGGTTTTAGTACTGAATCTGCTACGTGCCATTTTTAAGGATTTTTACTAAAGTACAGTAAAACATAATATTTTTTTTGTGATCTAAGTACATGCGTTTATCTTGTCTATATACATGCGTCTGTCTTGTTTATCTATTTCGGATTGCCCATTTGAAACTAAGAATTGGAAATTCAGATCCAATAAACGCACTTTTATCCTATAAACCAAGGATCTTAGAAAGTAACAGTAGAAAAAAGGGAACAGGAAAATGGGTCCTGGAGTTTTGGCTTATGCCGTTTTTCATGTTACTGACAACCGATTGAAATGAAAGATGAAACTAATTTCTACAAGTTTTAAGTTAGCTTGTAACGATTTTGAATCGCATTTTCATGTCCCTATGGAATACCTATCTTGAATTTTTACTGTAAATAGTACCAGGGCAGCAGACTCGTCAGGAGCAATGCCAGTCCCGCCGCGGACGTCGCGAGCGGCGGGTACGCGCGGAGGCCTCCCTTACACTGTACGAACATATCTGTATAAGAGATCTATACGTGTCGAACGTAATTTCATGTGCGTGTAGTTTCCGCTTCAGACAATAATAGTATTTTAGCTATCTTGGTGTTTTGATATATCTTTTATCCTGAGGTTATGATTGATAAATATTTTCAAATTACTTCTACATGACCCATAAAGCTGCACATCCTATAGGTACTTATTGGTATACGAGGGATCTACTCGTAAAGTGTCAACGTGTACTTTCTCGTTCAGGAATTGTATGTTTGTGGGCTATCTCAATGTCAGTTTGATATAGGTAGTATTGGTAAAAACCGGTTTTCATTTCATCGCTTTTTACTTAGGCACATTTACTTCATAGTTTCCCTCGTTATATACTCGTTTGACCCATATTTCCTACATATCGACATTTTATGTCCGAGAAGTTTTTTCGATATATTTTAGTGCTTTTTGTGAAGCCTATTTTATTATTTAGTCACATTGTCTTCATATTTTATCTGTGAAAGTAGAGGTTGTCCCATATATATATATATGTATCCTACATATCGGCTGTGTAAAGGGATGGAAAGTGCCAATAAAAGTAATCTCTGCCATGCTACTAGGGGTTCACATTTCGGAGCAGATGTTAGTATATGGCCGTCTCAGTGTTTTATGTCAACGCTTATTTTATGAACGATTTTATGTTATACTAACATACCATACAATAATACCTAAGACCTTTCCGATTTTTTTTGTGTCAGCGTAGATTTGACGAATATAGGTACATCTAAATTGACTTATATGTAAAAAAAACAATCGCAGTGCGAATTCTGTCTTTGCGATATGTCATATCGACTAATTACCTGCGATAAAGTAGTAAAGTATGATAAACATACTTATTATATTAACCTTTTTTTTGTAGACATATAAAACAGTCGCGTCCTATAAATACCATCAGACAACGCACTGCCTAGTTAAAAGTACAATGGAATTTGCAACTTAATTACATAGTTACATTAAATTTCGTAAAGTTCCACTTTCGACAGAGTTCAATCAATCAATCAATAAATCAATAATCATTTATTTCGAACAAAGGTCCATAATGTGTTAGTAACATACATATTAATACTTAAATCTAGGGTTAGTACAAAACATAACATTAAAACAAATTCGTACATAATGGGGCAAGTTCAAAAATATTTTTTTGTATTTCGACTACGACAAGATAAGAGTATTGTATTGTTACGTAGTTGAAGTGGCGGTTGGAGGCTAGTTTTAGCACTAAACGGATTAAGACCGCTTAAACGTTTTATCTTTCCCTCGCTGACTTGCTTGCGGTTGGTTACAAAATCAAATGAATACGAAACGCCAGTGGTGTACATAAAACATTTCATTTCAGAATGGTACAACCAATTTTTAATGCAATACAATTACTCGTAAAACTGATAAACGTTTCCATACCGTTTCCGTTTCCGTTTTAGTACTCGAAAAAAAATATTGTATGATTATTTGTCACTTAATGTCTTACGTGCGTCTTCACAGTGTGTTCTCATTCCAAACAGTCATGTGCTTCGCGCTGTACAAAAAAAATGTACGCTATGTAAATAGTAACCTACATATGTAAACTCGAGAAACCATAACTTAAACTGTAATGATTTATGTGCATCATTAAAAAAAACCTAGCTAACGCCTCAATAGATTTTAAAAATATCAATTTTCAACAGCCATTAAGTGTCATCGAGAACGTAAAAGTCACATTTTAAAAGCCGCAGTAAAAAGGTTTCACGACGTCGGAAATATTTGTTTCAGGCACCCTTGTAAAGAAAGCATGTAGATAAGCAGTTATAAGCCTTGTGGTTTTCTATTAGCGTATACAATGCCATACATAGCAAACCTTGATCGATGCTTTGATATGTGCCTATTACGCGTGTAAGAAAATGACTATTGGGAAGTACCTACTGAAATCGCTCTAAATTACGTCCAGTTTCGTAGAATGCCGATTGGGCACGTTGTTAAACAAAAGCTTGTAGGCTCGTTGTACTACATAATTAAATAATAGTAGACAGCGGTGTACACCGATTCGTAGAGTAGTCGAACTTCGAACAAAAAGTATGAGCGAATCTCGGATAAAAACAAGTGAAGACCCAACAGATTTAATGCTAGTCTTAGACGCCGCGTTCCGTCGGGACCAAACAGTCGCTTCGTCCTGTGTAATAGCTGAAAGGGAAACTAGGGAGGCGAGGGAGGGTTAAGGAGGGGCAAGGAACCCCCGATGATGGGCCCCGACTGATTGCGCCGTGTAATACTACTTAAAGCAGGTTTAACCATGTTTGCTAAAAAGCGGACCGTCGCCGGGAGGGGTGGACCTTTCCTGGGGAACACATTTTGGAATTTGATGGAGAATAGGGATGGCGACTAGTTTGAATAACTATCATTCTATTTAGTCCGTAAGTTAGATTATCTAAAATTATTAGACACGTATTTTTTCTTTTTGCAAATAAATTTGAACGGCTTGTATTTTCGTCATTTTTTATACGACTAACAAAATAAAAAATACGTCTACAATATTTTTTTAATAATCTAACAGACTAAATAGATTTAGTCGACTAGACAATTATAAAAAGTTCGAAGTTAAGTTGGACTAGTGATCTAAACAGTCTTCTTCTTTCCTATACTGTGCAGGCAGTAATGGTCGCTTTCTGTGTGTGATGAAATAAATGGCTACTTGATGAAACGTAGGCGTATAATTTGCTCCTCATACACTCCCGGGTTAATGTAGTGTCAAGGGCAGAAAGTTTGTGATTTATTTCGACCGCAGCGTACAAGCTAGGCTAGTATAATATCCTGTAGTACGCAATTAATATACCGTATTAGTAGGTATCCGTATATTAGCACTTTGCCCGAGACCCAATGTCATTATTTCTTGTCACAGTCGAGCACAGGGCTTAGGGTAGCGCAACCAAGTTTTAACAGCGTACGTATGTAATACAAACTCTCATAACTACACGGAGAGGTCTTTAACCGATTTTGTTTGAGGTATTTGTGACAACTAGATTTTGTTTTTAATTTAATTGAAAATAGTTCTCATTACAATATTCTAGTATTAAAAACATAAACTCTATCTAGCAAGTTATATTGCTCTTAATACTAAAGTATTGGTAAGAGCACAATTTAATATTAATGACTGAAAACAATCTAGCTGTCACGTATAATATAATATAATAAATCGGTTAAAGGGAACAATACTTTTTTTCTCTGTGTAAGTAGGTAACTTCTGATTTGTTTTTTAAATGTTTTGAATCATTTCATAATACAAATAAATCATCCATAAAAAAACCGAGATATTTTTTTAAATGCGCGACTTTTGTTAGTAACGGCGTCAGACAAAATTGCATTTAGATGCTTTTACCTATATACGCACATATCATTAGCCCTCAATAATTCGTTCAAAAACCACATATAAAGGCCCCCATAATAATAAACATTTTTGTTACAACAAATTTCTTATCTGTGAAAATGTTATTATAGCTAAATAATTTTATATATATTTGACCTCTATTCTAATATCAGTCCAGATGACGTTTAGTTCGAAACGAATTGTCAATTGCATACAATGACGCACGCAAGTCGCACGTTATTTTGATATCGAACGATGTGAAAATTGGGGCCAACTCTAGTTTGTCTCTGAATTTTAAAAATATAAATGTCAAAAATTGAATGTCAGGTAAGTTTTCATTCCTGAAAGTCGTAATATATGCGCTTTGAACGCATCATGGAGAGCTCATGATATGTGTGTATATAAAGCAGTGTATGTAATTGTAAATAATTAGGTATTAAAAGACTCGTGTGATGTTTCATGCCTTTCATTATATACAATCACATAAACTACTATTAATTAACGGCCTCTTAGCCTATTTGGTAGTGACCTTGCCTACGAAGCAGGAGGTCCCGGGTTCGAATCCTGGTCCGGGCATTTATTTGTGTGTTTATCACGAATATTTGTTCATGAGTTATGGATGTTATCTATGTATTTAAGTATTTATATGTATATATCTATTATATATATCGTCGTCTAGTACCCATAACACAAGTCTTATTGAGCTTACGGTGGGACTAGGTCGATTTGTGTAAGATTGTCCCACAAATCTTTATTTCTTTATTTTATTCTTATTGAGTATGACTCATCATCTTACTATAATTACTATTTAAAACGAGATATTTACCATGTATATTTGTTTTTCTACAAAAATACATGGTAAATATCTCGTTTTAAATAGTAATTATAGTGTAAATGACCATGTTAGCTTAAAATCGTATACTCATCATCTTAACCCTGTGAAAACGAGTGCTGTAAAGGGCTCGAAACTTAGAGTCATGGTGTTAATAAACGCGATTAATCCGTTCTAAATTGTTACTTTCAATAAATAACAATCGCGGTAACAGGAGACAATATTATAATATTGTACCTTTAGTAAATTTCAGATTACAATAAACTTGTCGCACCCACAACATAAAGTTTACTATGGTGCTAGATCGATTTGTGCAATATTGTCCCACAATGATCACTATCACTACATAGTATAAAACAAAGTCGCTACCACCTGCTGTCTGTCTATGTATGCTTAGACCTTTAAAACGACGCAACGGATGTTGATACTGTTTTTCTGTTTTTTTAAGGATAGAGTAATTCAAGAGGAAGGTTTACACGTATATAGAAGGTGCACCCGTGTGAAGCCGGGGCGCGTGGCTTCCCACAATCCTAATCTATTACCAATTCTACGTGAAATCAGCACTGTAGTGTAACCGGAACGTGTAATATAGGTTCGTGTGCAGGTGTGAGACTATACTTAAACTGACAAGATAATTATAATATACTCGTATGACTTATAGTTGTATTTGGCATATGTACATACACTCGCGTTCGAAATTGCATGGGCAGTTTATGTATGAATAAATTCCTTTATATATTGTCCATGCACTTTTGAACGCATGTGTGTGTGTCAGTGTGTGTATGTACGCGCGTGTGTAACTATGTTTGATATTTTTTTTATGCTGTTTTACTACTATCACTAACCGTGTTTGGAGCCTCTTGGTGATAATTATCTTGGTGCAATTAGCACTGTAACTGAACAGTGTACATACGTTCTCGTGCTGGTGCGAGATTGTGCTTCAATTGAGTGAGAGATCTGTATTTTGCTGTGCATAATTATCTTATTGTTGTATTGCTGATTTAATTGATGAAATTAAATACCTATGGACTGACTGCATCATAACAGTACATAATTTTTAAGAAAAATAACTGACTTAATTTGGTCTTCCCAGTAAAATTTTAAGTCTGAGCTAGATACTAGTTTATTTCAATAATATCAAAATTGCCATATTTGTAACTTTTAAAAATTGAGGAGCTCACTTAATTAATGCCTCGCGGATTCCATTACTAGATGAGAACTAAAATCAAATGGGAATATAGCTTGGAGGTAATCGGTAGAGCTGGGAATTAGCGAGCAGTTCCACTATGCCACCAGGTCTTCAACATCAGGTCCACTCGGACCTACAGGAAGTAAGGAAGAACTACGTACAGAAACTAAAATGGGTTTTCCACTGAGACATATTGTGTTTATCTAAATGTTTTAATGTGAGAAACATTTTGAAATTTTATGATTTAGGTATTTTATTTTCGTTTCAATTTTTTTTTACGTTAGTATGTTACGAGTATAATCTATTTACACGGTTTTCATATAAATATGTTAACATCCCTGTATACATCGACCAATTAAACTATACAATAAAGATTTTGTTGATTTGTTTCGTACCATCAGTTCATTCGTCATTCGTTGTTCAATAGCTGCTACTTATTCTATTTTATTGTTATTCCAAACAATAACTCTAACTAGCTATATTGTTCCTAAATCTAGGCATGCCAGGTAAATTAGCGACCTTTCAATGTCCCAAAATAGTCTATTGTGAATTTGTGATCCCAAACGATCGATGGCAAAGTTTCTTGGATTAAGTCTTTTGTATCAGAAACATGAGTAAGCCCGCTAAGCCCGTGGCTTGGCGAGTTGGCCAAGTTGATGGATTACTGAAAACTGCCTGTTTGTTGTTTAAACTGTTTAGACATCAATCATACTTGTGGTCAATTTGTATTATACTTATAAACATATAAATTGCTCCCGGCACGACCCGTGGGCTTTTTAGTAGGTTTATCAAAGTAAATCATTGATTCACAAAAATATAAATAAGACTGGGACGTTGGTGTGGTGAAGAGGAGGATGGATTGGATATGGCTGCGCCGTCGTCTAAGCCGAAAAAGTTAGCGCGGTAGGCTGTCCATAGAATCCTTAAAAGGCGACGCTAACACTACATTTCGAAAACGTCAATCCTCTGCCTATCGACGCCTCCCCATATAGAAATATGGAGAACCAAAAGTGTGCGGACGAGTTGCATCTCGGTTCGTTTGGAGATCTTTACATATTTTGCCGAGCTAAGTCATCATGGTTTTGGCCATTCCGATTCGATACCTTTATTTGTGATGCCAAAGCGGACCCCAAGCTCCTGAGCCGTGACATAGGCCGGGAAAACGCTAGGAAGAAGGAGGTAGAGTCAAGATAGATACTGGAAACGGTGAACAGTTTCATACTCTACCTTAGATCGTTGTGAATCATCGCAGCGGTCGACTATCACCACCTTGGTCTTTTTCTTATTGGATTTGATGTCGAAACCCATTCTAAGGCTACCGTACTAACAAGTGCGGGATGATGCATAAAACTAATGGATTACCCATGCAATCCAGACGTCATGATCTTAGGAAACGGTGTATCCTTAGCGATAACCTATCCAATCGCGTAACCAGCTAGCATAGTAGGGTTAGTGCGATAAGCGATAAACGTCCCAACTCAGTTCCAAGAAATATCAAAAGGCGAGATCTATGCGAAAAAGAGAGGAGGCGGTAGAGCGGCTATCGGATCAATATGCGGAAAAAAACGAGTTCCTATAATAGTAATCCTATTCGCCTTGCTTGCTTAACCTATCATGAAAATGAGCAAATGTATTAGAATTATAAAAATGCAAGACTAGCATTTTTCAAGATATTATTATCAAGTTTTATGTTTAAATACCTCTATGCCGATGCGCAGCGGCTATAAAACATTTTCTGGTGATTAAATTTGACATAGTGAAAAGAAAAATTTGTGTAAATAATAATCCTTTTTTCATTTAATGTAGTAATATAAGACCAATAGAACAAAAGCAGTCCTATGAATTAGATTAATTAACATTGAATGCGGTATAGTTTTCAACCATAACGGTGCTGGCTATCTACTCACCAGAGTGAGAATCGCAAATAAGTGACGGTCAACATACTTTTGTAAGTTGACACGTTATAGCTATAATTTATATGTGACGTCTACGATTTTACCTCGTAATTTATAAGGTCAATTTTATGTTTTTATTTTTATTTTTTGTTCTTATCTTCTATTTTATTAGAATTGCTTTTTTGTGTTTGCTTTTATGTTAATTATGGGTGTCCTACCTGCACAATAAAACTTTATTTATTTATTATTATTTTTATTTTTTATTAAAATAAATAAGAACCACTTAATAATCTGCAGGATTTTCCTTATTTGTATAACATGAATAAAGAGGCTAGACGACAAAGAAATCTAATTAGCCCGTCTGTTTGATTACTAAAAATATACGACACATATTTTTTATTTTGTTCGTTAGAAGAAATACAGTGCTTTAAAGTTTCGCATGACGTCACAGTTAGTTACAATTCTTACTTAATGGTGACGTCACCAGCCCCACCACGGAACTTGGACGTTCTTCATCTTAGTTATGTTGAAAAACGATAAAATACGTGTCTAACAATTTTGGATAATCTTACTGACGGGGACTAATTGTAATTAGAATAATAGTTTTTCAACCTTGTCGTCATTCCTATTTCTAAACTAAGCAAGAATTTAATTATTTTATGAAGGCTGGAGTTGACCAAACTTTTTAACCAAGAGTAGTAACGCTTACTCTTGAATACTAATGTCAAAATCCCATAGTAATTTGACGCTTTGCTCGAATCGAATAGACGATCGAACAGACAATATCTCCAAAAAAAATTACTACTTAACTTTATTTCGAAATTCTCTGTTTATAACAATTTTTCGTTATCAAAACCAGATTATCAAATTTCTCAAAACAAAATAACTTATTGGTACTTAATCACGTCGGATCATATTTTGTAGTACTACTTATAGGTAGTTAGGTGGTTTCCGGTACAACTGCAATCGAGTTTGATTCTGCAGAAATTTGTCGTGCCGCAGGCAATTTGCTCTTGTGGCCTGTCCAGTGTGCATCAATTATGGACGAATCTCATTTCATTAGGATTTACCCAGATCTGTGTTCAAAGTCGTTGACAATAATGACAATTAACGAATGGATGTACTCTCCAAACCGAGCAGTTTTTAGTATAGGATCAACACTTAAAGATCAACAAATTTCTTCATACATTTCGGAAAATCAGGTGCTAACACTTTGTATTGGGGTAGGTTATGGGCTTTGTATGGGGTCAGCCAACATATTTTTCGCCATATCGGGGTTGGTCCCAAATGAAAGAGGCTAAGTTTGTAGAGTAAAATCAAACCCTGGATTTAAAGCCCCATGGTTGGAGACACCTAGTATTCATTTGGATTTTAACCGTGCGAGAGAACCCTAGTTATGATTTAAAGATATGAAAATGATAACGCTGCGTAGAATTACTTTTTTTATCAGAAGCAATCATGCCGCACCCTTATCTTTATTTATATCGTTCCTCATGCAAATAACGATAACCCCTTTTCCATCTCAGCATTAGTACGATGGAAACGAGTATATAAACCAGTGCCGGTATAAGCGTCCACGAGATTGCTAGAACGTTTGTGACATATTCAATTTACCTCGTATCTCTATCCACTACAAAATACACTTACGTGCAAGATTGTACTCAGTTTTTATCCGTTTTCAGGTGTATGAAAGTAAAGCTACATCTATGTTAAGGACATTCAGTGCTAAAAGTGACAGTTAAAATTTATGGCATATATTAAAATGAGGAGAGAATTGCGAGGGTAATCCTTTGACCTAATTTAGAAACAGTCGATGTTAATCTTGTTTAATTTGACAACTAAATTATTCAGTTGGTTACTGAGGTTTATTTATATTATGAGGTGTATTATATATTAAAATGTAATACCTAGTACATAGGTACCTATTCCTATACAATGTAAGTAGCTGAAAGAACCTATGAACGTTACAGGCGTATAAAAGTCTGGATAAAAACTCAACCCAGCCGAGTTAATTTATCACCCATCGGCTTCTTTTATCCTCACAGTGTTTTACCTTTCTCTCAAAGCCTACCTTTAGATTTTGGTAAATACTATCAATAGATCTCAATTAAAAATATTTTTACCCAAAACCACTTTTGGTATCGATAAGGAATATCAATATTTAAACACACTCGGCTGGTCCACCGCAAAAAAACTTAGATATCTAACTTACCTGTTTTATCCATTTCAACCGCGAATGGATTCGTTTTGACCGAGAGAACAATGAGTGAATGGAAATAATTGCGAATGATAAAGAACAAAGTAATTCAAGTGGAAGGGCCGAGAACGAATGACGGCACTAAATCAACCACTTGTGATTTATCGGAGAAATTCGGGGATGTCTTTATTTATTACCTGCGTGGGGATCGGAAAAAATACGCTTTTTTATTATATATGGTGGTGAAAATTATTTCCGTCCGTGTCTAGTTAAAGCTATTAATCATATTTGGCTTGATTGATCATAATTAAATCAATATTTATGAATATCAATCCTTTAGCCTCGACTTGTTTCGCGTACAATTAGTTAGAAACGAATATCCAATTTTTATCTCCTTAGCTATCAGAAATCATTTATCAATCGACATGTGTTTCAATTTCAACGGGTTCATACATTTAGGCTTTGTGTTTTCTGTCCGTACCTGATTACTTTTAACATACATTTAAACACAAGTTTGTAATTTTTTTAAACCATTTTCAACCATGTGGCGTAAAGTTATGATTCCGAAAAAGGGTACCTACATCTTTACTTTTGTGTTATAAATGGGATAAGGAATATGCAAAATTATTCTGCACCTTCGACATTCAGGAGTTTACGTTAGAATCACTGAAATCTTAGAATTTCCTTTTCGTCCGGTGCCAACTAAATTACGCTATGCCTCGTTTTTTTAAAGAGTAAAACAATAATTGTGAATTTTGCCTACATCGCCAATTATTTCAGTCATCTCTAGAAAAATATTCAATAAGATTACTTATTTCCATTGGTATGATGAAGAAAATAAAAAGCATAGGCCAGTTCTTAATTTGTTTTCCAAAAAACCGCACGACGACAATCGCACAATTTTTCTAATCCTAAAAAAACGAGGTATAGCAAAGATATTTAGCTAAAGCTAATAGCCAATTACCTGACTTATATTGTTGCCATCCTTTTTACATAAAATGTTGATATCGAGCGTCATTTAAGTTGATAGCAATGTAGGTAGGTACATCAGCGTATATAATGTAGGTAAAAAATGATACATTTGACCTACAGTTACCCAACTCTTTATGTCGCCAAGTAAACGTTTACTTTTCGCATAACATATTAATGCAGCAAAACTAGGAATCCACGCGTGTGCATATAAATGAGACTCTATAGCTACACAATCGTCTGAAAGAAAAATAATATATGTTTATACGAGTTGTGTGTACGTACGTCCTTTATGGCTTAAGCCATAGTTTCAATAGCCAATATGTAATACATACTAGCAATTATTATCAAGTAACTGCGTATGCACATTGCACGGTACTCACGGAAGCACGGAACTGCATTCAAGGTCCAATGCAGATTACTGTTATTATGCCCACTTGTGAAGTTTCATGAAAGGAACATTTGATGTAGCTAAGGCATTAAGTTCAATACAAGGAGATGTCATCGTACTAAAAAGAATATGCTCAAAAATCATATCATTGTATGTCTGTCTGTATGGGTTGATACGTCTATTACTACGTTCCGTACCGTACGATATTTTTGTACAGGAAAGGTCAGTGAAGGTACTTCTGTTATGATAACTAGCTCTATGCATTGACTTATTAAGAGAAATAGATAAACAAAACAGAACAAAAAGTACTTAAAAATGTGAATCAGAATGACATTAGCGAACAAGTTTACATTGATGATACAAACGATGAATTTGATTGATTTGTGCCTATTGCCATAGAGACAGCCGGACCCTGGTGTCACGAGGCCTGGGAGTTTTTCAAGGATCTGGGGTCGGCTGCTGACGGAGACGGGTCATGACATGACATGACCCCGGGTCTGGGTCTTGGCTGGTCCAACAGGTCTCCATCGCTGTGCAACGTGGTAACGCAGCGAGCGTGATGGGACTGATGGGAACTTTTGGATCAGGCATGACACAGAATGGGTTTTAGTTTAGTTTTTAGTTGTAATGTAATTTATTCTGTAATTTTAATTTAATTCATTGTATTTTATATGTACATATTTGAACGATAAATGTTTCGTATGAAAGAGTTTACTGACGATGACGTAAGCATTAAGTGTCAAATTCATATACAGAACTACCAACACTGTTAAAACTTTATAGGCTGTTGGCACTTAACGAAACTTCACGTTCCAAACAAGACTATATGAAAAAGTGTTGCAACTGCGGCACTCTCATGGCGTAATTTTTTTTAGCTGCTATTGGCTGGGTATCCGGATTTTTCATTCTATATGCTACTTTAGGTCAGAGAGCCATAGGGCTGTCTGAACTAAAGTAGCTACATAATATTTAGCAGTCTTTACGCATAAAGTTCAAACTGCGCATCTAGGACTGCGTTCTGAACGGAGGATAGGCCGTCAGTCCGTCCGCCGGTTCTTATACCATAGATGAAACTGTCATGCGCAAAATTTTGATCAAATACAGTTTTGGGTTTGGACGGCGCGGCGGTTAAATCTGTGATTCCTGACTCCAGTCCGAATAGACTAGACGACAAAAAAACTAATTAGTCCGTCTGATATAGATTATAAAAAAATATTCGACATTTTTATTTTGTTTGTCAAATGAAAAATGACGGATATACAGTGTAATCCATTAGTATACATATTTAAGTAGATATCTTAGGCTAAGGCTTTTTGTTATTATCCTGTAACAATAAATACAGACAGACCGACCTGAAGCCGTTATGCTCTATTAGTATTCATGATTTCAAGGTTCACGAACGAAGCTTCGATTTTAAGTTTCAAAGTATAAAAGTTATAAGACCGCCGAACGGAATCCGGAAACGACTCTGGCAAATTGAAATCATTTGTATAGCTTCGATTGCTTAAGGAGATTCATAGAAATACGCAATATTAATTTATTACAAAATTGAGTTAATGGGAATTTTGTAAGATTGTGTTATTGATTTCCAAACCAAAGGTCTATTCCTATACTGAAGTTCATTCATTATACTTAGTAAAAAGCTTGATGAACTACATCACTGAATGTTTTAACCAGTGTATTTTATGAAGAGATTACACAATAAACAGTAGATAAAAATACATTAATTCATTCGATTGTCAATTTTATTTTTTAACTGAATGTTTGTAATAAATAGCGTCATTGCTATTTGCTAGTGACGCGAGTCTGCTTCGAAATCTAGAGCGCTAAAAACGCATGTGTAGATAAAGTAACGTATGCAACTGTGCATTATTACTCGTGTTTTAAGTCCTCTTATTATGTAGCAGTATCATAAACTATTTTCTTATTTCGCAAGTATTTTTACGTATCAACTAAGAGTTCTTACGTACTTTCCTCAGATACACCTTTCTAAAACAATATTCTAGTTAAACTATGTTAGAAAATATTTCAATAACCTTCCTAAAACCATAAAATAGACACCTAGTTCTTGAAAGACTTCATACAGGCCTGTGCTGGCATTACGTTGCGCGTTTTTGTGTAAACAGTAATATTTTATTCAGAGGCTGGCGAAGGTTGAGGTTGGCTGTGGAAACTTACTGGCACTTTGCTTTATCCCTTTCTGATGAGGATTGAAATGAACCCTTATCTTTTTTAATTAAAAGTAAAGTGATAGCTTCTATCTAAAAAGTAGCTTATTATTTCTAAAGGCGCTACCTTGAGTTGCGGTAATATAAAAAAAAAAACCAAAATGGGTCAATCAATTGGAACCCTAGGCCACTCTAGAACCATGTCAAAATGAGAAGCAGTAAGAAATTTCTTACAATCTGATTTAGAGCGTCACTATGACATGTTCTACATTGGCCTATTAGGGGTTTTAATTGGTTGACTGTACATATTTAAGTATTTTTGTGTAACAAACTTTATTATAACTAGAAATCGGTATGGCTACGGCATGTTGAAAATGTCATTCGCGAATTTTCAACAAAATTTTACCAGTATTATCCAGTGAGATAAACTTATCTAATAATGAGCTCGGATGAAAAAGGTACATACTTACTCCACTAAAATAACCACACTCTACAACAGCTCATCCGTTTGGAAGCTAAGAAGACACAGGCAGACACACAGATAGACGCGGTCAAGCCGAGCCGGTCAATCTACATGTATTTGGCACAAGAGTGACTTAAGAGAGCATATATTTTATTTATATTTAACTATTATACTCTAGACAATGTCTTCCTTGAAAATATCAATAACAATAACCGACATTGAATTGTGATTGCTAATTGAAGTGAAACCAATGATAAGTGTCAGTGATAACAGTGCATCATGGAAACCCTCCGGTTCACACTGGTGCCGCTTGCTCTAACCTTTGGACTGACATATCTGAATGTCAAGAAGTGAGTTAACACCCCACCATCCCCCCATATCACCATGACCAGTCATCTCACCAGTCTACGGCCATTTCATTAGGATTATTAAGGTATTTCCAATTAACTACAATCTAAAACGGGATATTAACTATGTATGTTTGTTTTACCGAGCAACCGATATTTTCGTTTTAGATTTAGTTATAATGCAAATTACTATGTTAGCTTAAAATCCCATCCCAAATTCCCCAATTTATCCATTCTCCGATTTTTATTCAAGATCCAATTCTTCTCTCACTTTCTCACTTTTCTTTGTATTTTTACTGAAATAACTACACTGTAAGAATTAATATGTTTGGTACTTTTAAATCCATAATATGATACAAGGAAGAAAGTTGACTTTTATTTACATAGGTACATAAATACCTACAAGATGAAGAACGAGTGACTGAGATTTGTTTTTCTAATCTTTAAATATCGGAGTTTAGTTGTTGCTTCCCTGTATTTAAATATTTATACTGCTTGTGTATTGAATCCAAAAAGTAACAAATTGTTATTTTATTTTGGGAATATAGGTAATATGTTTTTGTTAAAAAAAATGATACATCAAGCTTTTATCGCTCACTGTACTTTGGTACCTACCATGAGATGAGGATGAGATCAGTAATTATCCAACCTAACCTACATAATTATGTGAAGTTTCAGCTTAAATCGAATAACAGGAGGTTAGTCAAATTCAGCTTGCAAGATTTGACCCTAACAATCAAACAAACGTAACATTCCAAATTAAATAAAAGCTTGTAAAAAGTTAGATTATCGCAAGAATACACATACAGCACATAATTTGGCTGTATGTGTATTCACCAGGCTGTGTTTAGTGTGTTTACGGGCAATAGTAGATTACATACCAAGGCCGTTTTAGTGGGAAATGTCTCGGATCCCATGTAATTGTCGGCCGAGGCGAAGCCAAGGTCGACTAACATGTGATCCGAGGCTTTTTTCAGCCCGACGGAGCCGGCAGGCGGCAATTTAGTTTTGCGTAAAGTGGCGCTTACCGGCCGGAGGACTGAAAAATCCTTATTTCACTATTTATGCCGTTCCCTACCTCGCAATATAACTGCTCTGGAAATTTATAGAAGTAGACTCAATTGCCCATTTTCGGTCATAAATTTGAGTTAACACAAGACATTCCACCTCCACGGTGGGTGTAATAAGGAAAACAGGTGATTGTGTTCTAACTTGGGATGGTTGATTCCTATCTTAAGATATTGGTAGAAATTCTTAGATTTGTAAATTACGGTTTCTTGTTAATTACTTTATTAAATGTGGCTTTCATGACATATAATAAGATATAAATAGATTTAGACATACGCGTTCATCCGTATGTCAAGATGTCTTTATATCTTCGGGTTAGTATGCCTGGAGGACTATTGCGCAATAATAAATAAAGTTCATGTCATTCGATTAACATATCATCGTCGTTGTTCCGAATCCGCCGCCGTTTAGAATACATTTACAGAGACAGGAGTCGTAATATATACCCAGCCAGTATACAAGTAGAAATCTTATATCGTTATTATTTTCATATTTTTTAGTGATTTCCTTCAATATCATACACTTCTCTCTAAATGCGGATTACTATAAATATTTTTTAATTATAATAATATTTGGTTGCTTAAAGTCTTATTAAATATCGCTTCAAACTTTTCGTATTTTTTAATTACTTTCCCAATATGCATTTGCGAATCACTTCGTTAAAATAATGTGGTTAAAAACTGGCTAAGTGCTTTTTATGGTTACGAGTATATTTGCGGCATAAAACGTAAACGATATTTTTATTGTTTCCGCCTTTTAATTGAAATAATTCGTGTTTGTTTATTTAAAGTACTAGAACGTTAAGGTAAATACATACAAAATAGGTTTAATACATGTAAAAGGTTACCTACAATAGTTTGCTAGATATCCGCCGGATTATAGCGGGATTTATAGCGTGGAACATTTTCCAGGAATCTGAAATTGCAGCTGTTTTTTCTTAAGGAAAATTCAGCATATTGAGCTATCTCTACGTTTTAAGGAAGTTTCCCTGGAGAGTCCAAACATGACTTCATATGCAACGGGTATCATGTAACGTAGATACTTATTTTATGTAAAATGAGTAGGTACATATCGGTTTACATGTGCTCAATATAAAAGTTTGAGGTACCTGAAGTTTTGTATTTAACCCCAACTTTAATGTTTTAAATCAATTTTAACACACTTATACTAACTCCACTTATGACGAAGTAAATTAATGAATAAAGGAGTAGCGATACACCTCATTTAATCCACCAAGTCCATTTCAACCTACTTCTAATATCCGTACAAGACGTACAATATGCAGAAATGATTATAGAGCCAGAAGGTGAACCTTCGTTATTAAGCTTGGAAATGATTACCTACGAACAGCCTGACCCCCCACAAGTTAAAGCTCCATAACGAAATAGGTTCCATGAGACCGTGTTAGGCTAAAGTATTATTCCGAACTAAATATCTTGCATCAAAATGAAACTACTCTTGAATAATAAAATCGCTTCTCTTGTCCACAGGAACGCTTACAGTAGAAGAGGTGTACAAGGACAGAGACCAGTTCGCGGGGCTGGTGCGCGAGGTGGCTGCGCCCGACGTCGGCCGGATGGGAATCGAGATCCTGTCCTTCACGATCAAGGACGTGTACGATGACGTCCAGTACCTGCAGAGCTTGGGCAAGGCGCAGACGGCGGTGGTAAAGCGTGACGCCGATGTGGGAGTCGCGCAGGCCAATAGGGATGCTGGCATCAGGGTAAGCTAGCCTGCTCTCAGTGGAATAACCAACAACTAATAAGTAATAAGAGCAATAGGGATGCTCGCATCAGGGTGAGAATGCTTATAATATATTTTTCTTATCGTGAGATTCCTAAGTAAGAAGTAAGTCAAAGGGTTTAAGATAAATTTGTTGTAGCAAACAACTACAACAAATGTATGTGGTCGTTATATACATATGAGGTATATATGCGGTTAGCCTGGTCGGCCCGAGAGTAGACGAGTGGAGCTGGAGCGTCTGCCTTCACTCTCATCGTAAATGAGATCTCGCATCGTCGTCACGAAAAAGAAATAAATAAAATGACAATATTACTATACCTTAGAGCTATATATGTTCGTACCTAGAAAAAGTGTTATGAGAACTTAGAAATTGAATATCTCATGAAGCCAAAATTATGTATAGTTAATTGAGTTAATAGTATCTAGATGATGAAATTGGCCTCACTGTTAGCCTTGACCAGCACTAACTCTAAAACATTAGTGTCGTGCAATCACAGGGAGTATGTTTATATTTAATACCTATTCTAGGAAATTGTTTTAAATTTATACTTACTACTACTCACGTCAATAAAGTTGAAAATAGCTCGACATATTTCGGATGAATCCGTGATCCATAGGGACCATAGGTAACTAAGAATAAAATCTTACGACGGTTGTTTTTCACGCACAATGGTGTTTTAAACGTGTAATTTGTGTTGTTTTTAGGAAGCTGAATGCGAGAAGAGTGCGATGGACGTGAAGTACTCGATGGACACCAGGATAGAGGACAACACTCGGATGTACAAGCTGCAGAAGGCGCAGTTCGACCAGGAGGTCAACACCGCTGTAAGTGTTCAGTTCAGAAGTTTCTTTTGCTTTTCATAGACTCCCCTCTTCTTCCTGGCGTGTTCCCAACTCCACGGGTAAGGGACCCTAGGGTCGGCTTTGACAACCTATGTATTACTCGATGGACACAAGGATAACACCAGGTCCATCAGATAAAAATCCTTTACAGGAGGTATCTAAAAAAACCTCTTAACGAACACACAAAAGAAACGTGCCGTCATATTGAGTAACTCCACCACTTTTTTGAAGTCGGTTGAAAATAAACAGGACTCATTGATATTTATTATGCATGCGTAAATATAAATGCCTCAGCAGAGAAATGCCATTCTATTTATACTTTATTATTTTCTATTCTTTTGTTTATTGAGTGATTGTAGCAATGAGATGATGTGAAACTGGTACTGAACTGGTGGTGGTAAAATGTATACTCATATGTTTGAACTAACTTACTTGAAGTTTGATTGTTAAATATGTATATTACAGAAAGCTGAGGCTGCTTTGGCGTACGAGTTGCAAGCGGCGAAAATCAAACAGAAGATCCGTAACGAAGAGATCCAAATCGAAATTGTGGAGCGCCGTAAGCAAATCGAGGTATGTCAATTCATCCATGATTGGTTGCAAAACAGACTGTATTTTAATATAGATTTTTCAAGCAGACACGTCTGCAAACGATACTATAAACCTTAGAAGTAAACGAAAACTGAAAAATACTGCCCTTTTAAAATATTTAAGAGGTATCATCGGTCGTTTGTCGGTTACAGGTGGAACAGATGGAGATTCTCCGTCGCGAGGAGGAGCTGTCGTCGACGGTGCGTTTGCCGGCCGAGGCAGAGGCCTATCGCCTCCAGGCCATTGCTGAGGGAAAACGGTGAGTTTAGCTATTAGAAATACCCATCATCTTTAATAAATTTTGGCCTGCAGGGTGCAAACAACGATGGCATACAATGGAGACAAGCAACATGTAGTGATGATTGTTTTGTGATGAAGAATGTTAGATTTACCTTACTGATTTTATGAAACACACCAATATTTTACATCCTGATTTAAAAAATCATTTAAAGATGTTACTTTAGTGGCCTAAGATTGTTATTTTTCTGTTATTATGTTGCCTGTGAAAAATCAACCAAATTTTTACAAGCAAATTGACACGCCTGAAATCACAAGAGACACGGCTTAGTTTTGCGCATTAGCCAGAATAATCTGTTCTACTCTTATGTGTCTTCAATGCAACCATATTTACTGCACTGCAACCAACAATTTCTTGCATTTGTTTCCAGCACCCAAACAGTGGAAGGTGCCAAGGCCGACGCCGAGCGCATCAAGGTCCTCGGCCTGGCCGAAGCCATGGCCATCGGAGACGTCGGCAAGGCAGACGCCGAGCGCATGCTGGCCAAGGCCAAGGTGTACAAGCAGTATGGAGAAGCCGCGCTCATGGCGCTGGTGCTCGAGGCCCTGCCTAAGGTAAGAACATCGAAAGAATATAAAAGATATTCACGATTTTCACACATTATCACTGTACTAAAACGGGGCTTCGTCGTCTTCATTTCAAACAGATCGTCGTTTCTATAGTAGAGAAGTACGGGAAGCCATTGAAATCTAGAAATACCCCAATTTCAATGGAGACGATGGTTTTTGGATCTCATTCACATGGTAGCCGGTCATTAATAGATGTAAGCGTAAGCAATTATCGCCGGATCAATAATCGGACATTGTGAGTGTACACTACACTCACGATGTCCGCGTTTTTATATTATTGCGCTAGAATCACATCCCTACATGGTGCGCAAAATGTTCAAGTTAATAATCAAGATTAAGTGCGGGTAGTTTGTTTAACCCGCGCGGCTAGAAGATGTTGATGTCAACCTTAGCCGGTCTTTCTCCGGGACCACGAGGGCAATGTCTCCCTTGAAATGTCGGAGGTTAGTTTTCAATGTTTAACGCGATTTAATCCCGTTGCAGTAAATTAAAAAAAAAACTACATAACAGGTCATGAAAAACAGTGCAGTAACTTACCACGTAATTCACCTCATAAAGTTTCCTAGATAATAAGATTAATAAGTAGGTAGTGGTGGTAAGGAAATACATCACGAAAGTCCACTATTTTAGAGATGAGGAAAAATTTATCCTTGAATAATGTGTTTATGCGTTTCAGATCGCAGCGGAGGTGTCGGCGCCGCTGGCCAAGACGGACGAGATCGTGCTGGTGGGCGACAACGGCGCCACGGGCGAGCTGGCGCGCCTGGCCGGCGGCCTGCCGCCCGCCATCAAGACGCTCACCGGCCTGGACCTCAGCGCGGTATGCCAACTATACTACTCCACTCTTATTCCAGTGTTATAGTCTGGTCATCCAACGGACGCAGTAACAGTATAACAAAAAAATATCCATCCACTTTTTAAGGGTGGTAATACTAGCGTAAGAAAAAGACAGTATGATAACAACAAATCCTAGCCAAACTATGTAAAATTCATAATAATATTATATTCCTGAGCCAAACCAATCTCCAACAACAGCTCCTCTGTTCTATAGAAATCATGGCTAATTCATACACGTTTCCACTTGCTATTTCATCGCGTAAAGCCCAAGTTTTTGTTTAAAGTTCGACTACACGTTGCAGTCACCGCCCGTCCGATTGACAGTCGTAGTTTTAAATTTTTCATTATTATTTCGTAATTTTCTAGCGAATTTACACACGTACCACACTATTACCAAATATAACTATAGTACGATACCCCTCAAATGGTTGTGTATTCATTTTCTTAACGTTTTAGAGATGCTATGAATCCCACATAGGTATAACACTGTAGAAAGAATCAAAACGACTATCGAAACTCAAGTCACAAAAAGTCGTCTTCTTATGATTTCAGGTGCTGAAACGTCTGCACCCGGCAACCGGCGGCGCTGCCCCTGGTAAGATTTATTACAATTTCGACCAATATATGTATTTGATACGATTTTTAATGATTCAGTTTTAAACTAGACACAGAGATAAGCAGGATTGCAGTCTTTGTTAATGGTCTTTTATTTAAAAATATAACCCACGACTCCCACGAGGATAAAAACCAAAATCCAGGGTATCTACTACCACTATTCACTTTGTTTTTTTACATACATATATTCCCAGAAGTAAGCAAGTACTACGGAACGCCAAATGCTACATTCTTATTTTTTTCGCTAACATTCATACATCTTATTATTATTAGTAGTAGTATGGCACTTTATATTTGCCATATCCAATGATATGTTCATTATAATAATTGCATCGTCATCTCTGTCAACGTTTGAGGTTCTCCTCATTGTAAAACTGCTAACCCACATAGACAAGTCTTGTTTCTAAAGCTTTCTGCTTTGTTCTAGAAGAGCCCACTGTGGTCGGGAGCTCGACCAAGAAGGTTGCAGCTTGCTAAGCGTGCCGCTCCCGCCCCGACTTCACACCCTACATCTCGCTGAAACGACGACGCATGTTTGTTTTTAATATATCGACGTGAAATATTTTTCGAAAATATAATAAGTGTATGTGTAACTTTACGAACAGTAGACCTCGAGCTGTGTGCGTATTCATTTAGACGTTATAGTATTGTGATATTTACATCGTACAATCTCTAGCCTAGATCAAAGACTACTCATATGAATGCATTTGTTCATAAATCCAAGCAATATTAATACGTGTATGGTAGTTTTATCTGATTAAATGTACCCCACCGTATGTCAGTAATTACATTATACGGATATCATATTTAAGACTATAGTGGCATGATGCATGCATGATGTAAGATTACACCAACCTATAGAAGACCTTTATATTATATTATAGAAGACCTTTAGATTTTGTACTGTGTAGAATATTTATAGGTTAACAGTTTTAAGACGGGTATAGACTAGTGCTTACCTTCTACTACCTCTTTAAGCAAATAGCCACAATGCGTACGATTTTGAAAGTTTAGCGGTGCCTCATGACTACCTGTACTATTTCAAAGCTAAGCACCTAGCATCAATTGCAGAAAATGAAGGGTCATTTAGGGCCTCCACACGCTGGCGCGGGTACATGGAGCGGATGTACGTCTATCGTAAAATAATATGAGCAGCGCTGACTGGCGCGGAGGCGCCATACTTTAATTCACGTGCTGCACCCGCAGGCGTGCGCCCGCTCCGTGCAATCCCTAGAGTGAAACCTTGTACTGAAAAATCTTCCGCGAATATGGTCTAACCAGTCTTAAAATGTGTGTCAAGCACTGCCCATTGTGTATGAATAGCTTTATGAGTTTTATTGCTGTAAAATCGGAAACTATTAGGAAGGGTTGTAAACGCAGTAGTGTGTAGGGATGGGTGGCTGTCAATAGTCGTATTGGCCGTCTCTGGATAGATAAGGTGGTGATTTGACCGAGTGAAACATCTTACTAATTTCTGTTTACCAGTAACATTGTTTTGCACAAACAATATATTAAGAAATAAATCGATAAAATTACCGATTTAATTTTTTTCAGTGCATTGAGCGTGCATGCAATTGTGCATATGCACAATGGTGTCCCAGTGTCCAACACTATCGAAGAATGTTTGATGTTAATTTGACAAACGCAAACGTGTGGATGGCGCTTAACATTGTAATCAAAAGCCATACCATAAGGTAATAATAAATCTAAATAAATGTAAAAAAATGAGTAGGTACCTATTTTATAGACGTACATAGAATAGTGAGAACTTGGGATCAACATGGAACCCATTTTCAATATATTGGAATGGTCTAAATCTCATTCTAGAACGTGATCTTAATTTGATCTAACTAATTAGTGAAAATTGGTAGTTTCTCAGAAATTTCTCTTTGGTATTTTTTGAAAAATGCTTAGGTGCCGAAATTAGTGTTCAAAATTGAGTCGTTTTTGTACCAAAGATATCGGTGTGGTTTTGAATTACAATAAGTTAACTAAGTGTATTGTGGTGTATGACATTTTAGTGTGTTTTGTATAAGATTAAAAGATATAGCGCAAAATACATAATATTAAGTAGGTACGTACTACTTAACTCTTTGTTTGTAATTGATGTTCTTATTTTATAATTTAATATTTTGTCATTTTAGTCGGGGTTGAATTTGTATCTATTTTTATTTGCATGGCAATAATGTATCGTGTTCTGATATTAATGTAATTTCAATGTCAACAATGGTGAAAATTAAAATATTTTTTTAACTAACTATTGATGTTTCATTTATTTACCAGACCTACTATTATAATTACTAACCCTAATATTGCCTACTCATTGACTTATTTAAAGAAATCGACACACACGTACATATTTTAATAGAAATTCATTATAATATTTAACATATATCATTCGGATACTGGAATACATTTACGATCTTCGTCTCAATCACTTTCCGTTGACAGCAGCGTGGTTCGGATTATACAGCTCGCCCCGTATGTTTGTCTTCATCAACTGGAAAGAAAGCAAAGTGAATATTATAACAAGTTCCTATAGGAACAGGTATTAAACGTTAATGATAACCGCTTTACTTTGACTTCCCTACGAATATTATTTACTACCTACGTAAATACAGCAAAAATTACTTATAGGTATAAAAAATATTTATAGATTCAGTATTTTCAACGTTTTAACCTTTTGAACGCCAGATGGCGAAGGAAAAATGCCGTGTCCGGACGTCATCCGAGCACGATTATTTAATACACTCAGTGCCAGGAACTCACCTAGCTGGCACTGGTGAATTTTGCTAATATTTTTCTAAGACAACCTGCTGGGCGATTTGCGGATGGCGGGCGCTTATGGATATTGGACGGATTTCTGGAGCAGTGCGCTGTTTTGTTGTCTAGCAGTGAGGGTCTTAAGCGGATTTGAACTTTACGGATGTCCATCTAAGTCCCTATCGTATTTGCGAAGCTGTCGGCTGTAGCTAGGGCTTCCAATACCGGTATTTTTTGTATGGGAAATACCGGGATCCCGGGATCGCCCATACAAAAAATACCGGTATTGGAAGCCCTAGCTGTAGCCGTCATTGGCGTCCTTGTTAAAGCTTTCTGATGACGGCCACAGCCGATTATGGCGATCAATAGTTTAAGGTAGTTTCAAATGTACCCCTCTGTATAAGAAATAAGGTAAAATGGGGGCTCTTCGTGACAGAAACACGTAGCTTACCTCCACTTTCTGCTGGTAGCTGAGTTCCGTCTTGGAGAGTACGTAGCACAGTTTGGCCCACGCCGCCTCCGCCGTCATGTCGAACGCGGGCACCACTCCACACTCTACCAGTAACTGAGAGAATAATAAATAGGTATAGTTTACTTTAAATATTCACTAAAGGCATGTCACCTATTCGGAGATCAGGTCAGGGATACTACAACTATTATATTTCACACGTAGGTATGATGAATAGCGTGATGTAAAATGACAAACGTTACAACAGAAAATGTATAGCAACAGCAGGACCAAACATGAGAGCCATAGCCAGCAAGCAATACGTCTTGGCTCTCTTCGTGTTTTTTTGGTTAAGCTCTGGATATAGGCTTATCGCATTTGTCTATTAACACCTTGGAATACTTAATTATATGCATGGAACCGTAATTACTGGTCAAAACGTGTATCTACCCCAAAAAAAGCCGTGCTGGCTGGTGGTGCCAAACCAATTTTAACCATTCAAACCACCTAAACTCAAAATTTTACTACAGTTTTAGGTACCCGTGTAGTACCTTACTAAAGTCGTTGGTTAACTAGAAGAATTTATGGGTAAGGGTGTAAAAAGTTGAACACATTTTTAAACGTCGTTTGTTCGGCGGTAGGTATCAGTCTATTTATTTCAATAGATGTCGAGGATAACACCTTTAAATCCAATCCTTAGCTTCTTCCCGAAAACTTCGAAAACCTGATTCTTCCAGATCGGACTTGTTTGGGCTCAATCGAATTAGAATCACGAGCTGATCAGATCCTGATTGTAAAAAAATGTCCCTAAATTTCCATGTATAAAATGTAAGTTTTTATTACGTCACGCTTATAGTAAGTTCATACAAAAACGTGACGAAATGAGCCAATTTTTTAGTTCTACTCACAGATGTGTTTGTAAAATGGAGGGGATCGAGCGGCGAAATCGGTCGGTGATATGTAGTAAGTGCGCTTGATCGCCTTTCAATCCTTATTCATATGTTCCGTGGTTCTGTCATCTTCTTGTTTCACAATTTTAAGGCATCCTACTCACCAGACCAGTCTCGTAGATAGCTTTCCCCTGCACCGTTCCGTTGATGCACTGCGTCACGTTAACGACTAACACGTTGTTCTTGACGGCGCGTTCGATCTCTTTATAGATCTCCTTACGCTTGATTGGTATGTTGCCGTTACCATATGTTTCTAGCACCACGCCTGTAACAATATTTCTACATTAGCCATAGAAATAATTTTAATACTTATATCTTCTGATACGAGTTAAAATTATACTGCATTCTTCGTTATAATAATTCCTAGTGATTACTTAAGTTTTCCTCTTGATCACACTAGACTAGACGAAATAAAAAGTCTGTTTAAGTCGGTCTGTTAGTAAGATTATAAAAAAATATTCTAGCAGTGACGTCACAAGCCACACCCCGGAGCTTTAGTGGTCTTTATATTCGTCAATAATTTTAGTTAGCTTGTAAACGGAAAAAAACGTAGGTTCGGGCGCCGTGACAAAATTTTAAAGTTGCAAGTGCGCCGCGGACTGAAAAAGATTGGGAGCCCCTGTCCTAGGTCCTAGGATATTCCTTGCAAGCTTTGGCAATCGAGAGTGTTTTGGACACACTAAATGAAGTGTCGTGTTTTTAATACGTTATTTATAGGACAGAAGAGTAGCTACATAATATACCTACCTATATACTTAATACGTTTTTACACAGATAACACTTTTCTAATCCTCAATTTTAAAAGAAGTACATAAAATATTGGTAATATGATCTCTTAAGAACAGCTCGATACTACGTAAGCTATTATGTTTGGGATTGTTAGTGACAGTAAATTACATTATTTAGGTAAGTGGTACTTACTTAAGTTCACCGACATTGTGATGAACTTACCTAACCTCGATTTATATTAACATTATAATATTAAGTATTTTACTTTTGAATGTCACTGGGACAACGTACATACCTATAATAATAATGCCTTACTTAAATTACATATAATAACCTACATAAATTACATATAATTATCTTTATTATCTATAATATAATCTATATACATAATATAGATAATTATATGTAATTTATGCTTTTATAATATTATAAGAGCTGTGTAATTAATTATGTAGGTTGGACAGTAGAAGATAGGTAGGAGATCGTACTAGCTTATTACTTCCTTTTTTAATTAATTCATATCGTTATCGTATAGTATAGTATCCTTTCAATTGAGTAGCCCTATTAAGTAAACGAAATACTTACGGAAATTTACGCGGTACACCGGAACTCCAAAAGGAGACACGGGGCAAACCGTGCGTGCTTACGCATACTAAAGGATCTGGGGCGTAAAATCGCCGTCAATAGAACTTACAAAAGATGATTTCATTAAAAACATGAAAGTTAGATTATTACGATAAATATGGCAGTTTGATTACATTGCTGCATTTTTAGGAAGTTGGATTGACGGCGATGTTAAAGGAAACTATGAGATGATGGTAATGAAGATTCAGATGTTTGCCAGAAGAATATTTAAGCACTGAATCAATTTAGTCTGCTTACTTCAAGGAACACAGGAAGGGGAGTCGTCATACGTACCGTTTACCCTCTGCCAAATTACAGGTCCAAATGGGCATATATACGAAGTGTGCAAGATTTATTAGTGTGTGCGTTATCATTACAGATTGTTTTTTGTATGTACCTAATGTGTGAAAAGTGTGTCTGTGTGCACGTTTCTCCCCGCAAAAAGTGACAGAATAATTTGTATGGTAAGTGTCGCTCGCCGTCTCCATTCCAAAGTGTTGGAAGCCCGTATTGCTCGATGGTTTACCATAATTACCATGAAAGCCTGAAGGAAGGTGACACACGCACGTGAACAAAGGATATTCAAACATGTTCCACGCACGTTTATGCGGCTACCTAAAACCTAGGCAAGATTATTTTAATTTATGAAGACACTACATTTCTAACACATACAGTGCTTAACAGCCATGGATCTACAGACCGTGTGCGTTGCCAATATGATATCAGCTTAAGGTACTGTTACACATGCTCATTACTAGCATGCTTATTAGCAAGCGGGGAAGTGGGAGGGCCCCCGCTCCCAACCCCTCTTGCTAATAAGCATGCTAATAATCACAAAGCTTGCTAGTAATCAGCATGTGTAACAGTACCTTTAGTCATGTTTAAACGCTGCTTTCGTATAATCAGACTTGAAATCAAATTGGTTTTTGACTGCTTCCGTTCGGACTACATTATAAAGTGAATGCAATTGCTTTTTTTAAAATAAATGCATACCCCGATTGAATTAGTCTTTATTTGAACAGCAACGATGACTGAGATCGTATTTATCTTATTACTCATTGGTATCAACGGTGTTTTGGTATGTACATAATATACTTATATTAGTAGGTAGAATAAATGGTTGATAAAAGATAAGACTAGATCTTTGTCTCGGTTTTAAAAAATGGGGCACCTACACATAGGTTGTCAATAAACCTTTCTGGCTTAGAAAATCAGATAGCAGTAATTTTGATAATAATTTTTACTACTTATAGGTATTTTAGTTCCCGGTGTAAAGTATTACATTTTTCCCCTTTTCAACATCTGAACATGTAAACTTCAAACTTGATGAATACATGTAAGTACATAAAGCTACAAAAGGTTTAGTGCATTCGCCCAAAAGGCATGCAGAAGTAAACAAATAAAATTGAATCTGGGTGGATTTTTAAAATGTGATTTTTGCATCATTTTCCTGGGCTTTTTTTTTTTAGATTTTGAGCAAAATGACATTGGATTATGAAACTCTATTAAAAATGAAGTAAAATGGTACATAAGGCACCTCTTTGATCTTAATAGTTTTGAAGTAATGAGCGATTGAAATAACTTGATCCAGGAAATGACGCCGATGCCAGGAAATGACGTATACTGTATAAGAAACAGTGGCATTCTGATGAAATAAAATTCTGGTTGCTTCACAAATATGTGACTGAGTTTAGTAAAACGTCCCACTTTGTCGATTCTACATATTTACGGAGTTACTGGCAGTTTAGTGAAATATGGCAAAACCTATCGAAAATCGGCCTTCAATAAAAACTGACGAAACATACTGTAATTCACCTTTTTAAGCCCCTAAGTTTAATGCCCAGCATCTCACTTTGTCGAATACCTAAAAGAAAAGTCGATATCATATTTGTGACTGTTTTTAAAAAAATTATCTACCTTATCGATGTGAAGTTATGAGTAGTGAGGTGTGATGTCTCTAGGTGCTATAGTTTTTTTTTAAATTTCAAATTTACAAAAGCGAAAAAGCGATAGGTAACTGAGAAAACGATGGCTGGATCTGAAAAATGCCTACTTTTGGAAAATAACTGATAATTTTTTTAGTTTTGGTAAGGTAGCTACTATTGAACATAAATTTGATTCAGCGCTCATATAATTATCAGCATTCAGGGCACGAGTCACCCAATGAAACTTATTTCAATTTGATACGACATAGTCCACGATCTATTCCCAAATCTCCCTAGCCATGGTTTAAGTCTCATTTATGAAGTACGATATTGAACGAATGTTTAACACTCTTTTCACCCCCTTTGCACACCTTTTTCGAAAACGATAAAAACACTTATTTTGACCAAAAACCTTTTCGCATAAATTAATGTCTCTAGCTAAAAAAAAACATTCTTCCGCCATAAAAACTTTCAACACCCTATTCACTTTTTAGGGGTGAAACTTTCCAAAACACTAACAACACTTATTATTGTCTTTTGAAAAGAAACCTTTCAAACAAGAACAGAAAAACAAAAACAGAAAACCTTACTTAAACAAAAATACAAAAAATCAACATCCTTTTCACGACTTTAGGGGTGGAATTTTCTAAATCGTTGAAATCACTTTAATTAAATTCGGATTTATTAGTGTAAGGATTTTTTTCATAAAGTTTGAAGTCCATAACATAAACGGAAAGCCTTCCGCATTACAAACTTTCAAGACATATTTCACCCCTTTTGGGGTTGATTTTTCCAAAACTCAAAAATTACTTTTTTTATATATTAATAACAAACCTTTGTTCTAAGTTATAAGTTTTTATCTAAAAAAAAACTTTCTCCCATACAAACTTTCAACCCCATTTTTACCCCCTTAGGAGATGAAATTTTCAAAATCCCTTCTTATTATATAATCTTCGCTAAACACTTAACGTACTGTGAAAAATTCAGGGTCTTACGTTTAGTAGTTAATCAGTCAATCAGGAGTTTTCCGTTTATATGTATAGAAGATTTTGATATCATCAGACGAAAGACGTCATTTCCTGGTAGATTCGTCATTTTCCTGGGTCGGATACCAGGAAATGACGCCAGGAAATGACGTACAATTAATATATTTTACGATAACTGCAAAATTGTAAACAAAATGAATACGTGATCTAAACATATATAAATACACCCAAACAAGCTATTCGACATTAAAAAATTATAAGATTTTAATTAATTTTAAATGCTTAAATAACTTTCCAAACATATGACGTTATGGGAGGACGAAAACGGATCGTGTAAAAGACTTACCTCGCAAGTCGCTTAACATTCGCCAATTACACGTCCAATCGCTATGATACCGACGAGCAACTATCTTACTTTATCCTAGTATCGCAAACATGGCCTCAGTACCTTCGATTAATCACTTATTAGCAGGTGTTTGCGTGAAGTCGTTTTCTGGCTAAACGTGTGACACATATATCATGGCCGCCTGGCTTTCAAATAATATGTTTTTGACAGCATATTGTATATAATATAATGCGCAATTAATCTAGCTTTCTAATGATGTCAAAAGTTTGAATGTAGGGTGTACAGATGTGGGGCAAAGCTACATTGTTCGAAGAAATCCGCAAGTGTGACACACCTCACAGACTTAGTGCGCCTAGTAATGAGAATTTTTGATATTTTTTATTAAGGTTCTGTTTATAATAACAATAAAGATTATATTGTGCCTCGTTATGTTTTCTTGTGTTAAACACATAGAAAATAAATTTGAAGTAATTTTGTAATAAATTTAGCGGTAACAGGCGTGTGACACCTAAAAATCGCTCTTTGAAAATCCACCCATCTACAAAATGTCAACCTTCGATAATACAAGACAATAAATTAAAAACATGCCAAAAAGGATAGGTCAGAATGTTATATAATAAATTGTGTATAGTCACAAGCACAAACAGATTACGTTCACCTGTATACATTTATTATCAAAAGAGAACAAAATAGCTTAATACTAGAAGTGCATTGATGTGTCCAAGTCGTCAAATAGTCGTATTATTTTATTCGGGCCTTTGCGCGAGAAGAGATCCAAAAATATTTTTTTCTCAAACGGGTAATTTATTGTTTTTCCCTCCCACTAGTTAGCATTGCGTTAAAATAAGAAAGTATGTTGCAGAGTAAAAACTGTGCTTACAGTACTGTATAGGTAGAGTAGTAGGTGCATTTTCACGGGATAAGGCAAATACGAGTAGGCGGACCTAATACCCCCAGGATAAGGCCGACTTTTAGCGAACGCACCCTATAATATAAAAACCGGCCAACTTATATGCACACGAAATACACCTCTAGCTGTAATATCATTTCATTACCATACGGCATACGGTCGGACGGACGGACTGACGGACTGGACGAAACTATAAGGGTCCCTTTTTTGCCAATTTGGCTACGGAATCCTAAAAAGGAATCTTCTTCTTCTTCATCGTAACCTCAATGGTGAGGATCGCGAGCACGTGTAGCCAGTTTCCACAGAGTGCGGTCATAGGCCATGTGTGTATACGGCACGGTGTAAACTGCCACCAGCCAACCTCTTAATCGTGTCAGTCCATCTCGTACAGGCTCTACCCTGAGCACGAGTGTTATTCATTTGACCCAGAATCATGTGCTTCTCCACATCATGCTTTGATGACCGCACAATGTGTCCGAAGAATCAAAAGTAATACCTTGGTATTTACCTTGGGTTAGAATTTGCAGTTAATTACCGAGCGTGCGTACGTCAAGTACGCAAACGAGAAGTATGTCAGCGGCACGAAGTTCTACGTGAAGAGATACAGTCGTCGCGGCGAGTACTTTGTCAATATGGAGACCTGAGCGCCTACCACGAACCACGAACGAAAGTATGCCTCCCTTTCGCACTTGAAATTTCTCACTCAAGTGCGACAGAGAGGTGAAACTTCGTTCGTGGTTCGTGGTAGGCCTTCTGGACTAAACCAGAGCGGGGGAACAACATTTCGGTGAGAAGCATGTCTTATTTGAACTCCAAGACACCAATAAAATTGAGCAGTATGGTTATATTCCAGTAACATACAAAAGTTATTACTTATATAGAGCCTAAATAACTTTAACCGTGTTTGTAGACTTTGCAGGAATAATTTCTTACACTTCACCAAATGGTATTTTTCGTGTTAGTCTCAATAAAAAATACCCCATTTCTACAAAAGTGTCAATAAGTTGAAGATTCCATCGACATTATCTAGGGTTATATGACGAGAACATGGGTCTACTGTAAAATATGGCTATCAAATAAAAAATAGCAAATAAAAACATAGACACTGACAAAATTCTTAACACCTATTTGATTGAAAACCTAAAATCAGAGTTGAAAATCAGAACGTCCCAGTATTTCACTAAAGATACATTCCAGGTGCACTGTTATTTCTACGAGTTCCTCCACAACGAAGAACTCCACTTCCCCAAAATGTGCGACTGGATAAGGAACGATCCCTATGGTGGTGCTGCAATATGGAACAACGCCTGTTTTGATATTGAGACTAAACGCAAGCGAGGTCTGCCGTTCAAAACCGACTGCGGTGGGAATGCTCTTAACTGCCCTGCACCTGCGGTAAGTACACGTTGTATCGGTATCCCCACGCCAGTCTATCTAATTTCTGGGATACCGTTACGCTGGATCTGCCATCTGGAACAACGTCTGCTTCCACGTGGAGATTAAACGCAAGCAGGGTCTGCCACCCAAAGCTGATTGTGATGGGAATGCTCTTAACTGCCCTGCCCTTGCGGTAAGTACATGAAGAAACTGCATTCTTAGTCAAGCCTATCAAATTTCCGGGAGAGCTTAATGCCAGCGCTGCGATATGGAACACGAACGCCTGTTTTGATGTGGTGACCGCAGGGTCTGCCATTTAAATGCGACTATGATAGGAATACTCTTAACTGCCTTGCTCCTACGGTAAGTTTTAGATCTATTTCGCCAGGCAAGCCTGTCAAATGAGGTGGAGAACGGCGTAAAGGTAAATGTCGGCGTGACCATTCGGAACAACTACAATTAAATGCGTACTACGCGACTTAGTTTTCTCTCACTCTGACGCACTCAGGTCCTGCGTCGTGACATCATTATGGTATCATTACCCTAGGTTTCCCAGTACCTGACGACAGTACAGTCGTATTGTACGGACTCAGTTGCAATTTGCCGAAGGTTTCCGGCATACCTTCGAGCTGCTAATAAGGATTTGAGCAGCACACACTGATACCCACGATTTTTTTTTACATTTTCGCCCCGTTATACATTTCAGGGATTCTACAAGATAAACAACGTATCGGTTCCATCTGCAGACTTCCCGAACGTGTGGCCGTTTGAGAAGTTCCGGGTAGATTTCAGCGCCCGCTCCGTCCCCAGCGACGAGCTCATGCTCGAAGTAGAAGTCTATGCCACCGCCAAGCAGAAACTTGGGAAATAATCATATAATACAATAGACTGACAAACTGAAATTAATGTTAAGTATAATACTAAAAAATGCTGCTCCAAATTTGGCTCAGGCCATTGCAGGCCTTGACCACTTTTTATCAAGACCTCCAATGGCCAGGGCCGAATTCGAAGCAGCCTCTTTTTCATCAGGTAATAATTTTAATCAGAGTGACTTTTTGAGGTATTAACTACATCACGCATATATGAAAAGAAATATAGGTGTATATTTAAAATAAAACTACTTATTTTTAACCGACTTTAAAAAACCAAAGGATTCGTGGAGGGAGAAAAATACCTCAACTCGCCGGAATATTTTTGGACACCCTAATTTGAGCCGTTTTCGAGTTAAATCGCAAAATTTACCTATTAATAGCAGCCGAACGTAAGTTGTACCTACCTACCGGGAAAGTAAACAACCCTGTATAGTACACATGCGCTGGCCGGTTTTTGAACATATCTTTGAAGATATGTTCAAAAACCCTGCCCCTGCTGGCCTTGAGGCCATAAACATTCTTACTTTAGTAAGTACGTATATCATTGCTATTATATTATCATCCAACAATAGGTGGGAACAGAAAGTACCTACGTGTTAATGATACCTACAAAAAACTCTTATAAGTACCAAATGATTTCGTGTTCAATTTGCTTTTTATCGTTGGAATGTCATCGGTCGCAAAGCATGACGCTCGGACTGTGTGCTTTTACCATAAGTTGTAACTTACAACTCCGGGCGTTAGAGACTGAGCGTTTCTAAAGTATGTCCGTCTACCACAGTAGGAACTTTAGAAACGCTCGGGCTCTATCGCCTCCGACTACTTACAACTCATGGTAAGCACACTGGTAATGCTGATGTGAGCGACACTGAAAATGAGATTACGCGCAGGAGCTTAGCTAAGCGCATGCGATGTCGTTGCGACGTATTTTGTATGGCATACCGCGGCGCAGCGCAACGCAGCTGTAGCGCCGAGCCCTGCCGCGTCAATTTCATGGCAAGCGTATTGAGTGTAGATTTTGCTTGACTTTATTATGTTTCGGTAGTTCTGAATACCCTTTTACTCAGGGTAAATCCGGGAGAAACCGAGTGGGTATGTCCGACTCGCACGGACTAAAAACCCTGGGGTGTTCCACCGCTTCGCTTTGGGACACCCCACCAGCGTTGTCTTTATTGGTCCTTCTTTACGGGCTGCTCAAGCAGCCGGTTCTGAATACCCTGAAAAAAAAAACGACATGCACAGTGAATTTACCTTCCATCCCTTGGAACACCGATCTGATGATCTCAGCGGTAATGGTCGGGTTCACCTTCAGCGTATACACCTTCCGGCTGAGCCGGTCGTGGATCCGGCACTCGTCCGGCACGGATCCGGGCGGGTGGATCAGCATTTTGGGATCCACGTCCAGCGTTGTGCGGGCCTCCAGAATCGGAGGGTAGTTCGGGGTGTCAAAGGCGTAGATGCGAGTGTTTGACACTTTCTTTACTCTGTGGAATTTCAAAACAAGGTAATTATTAGGTAATTATAATCAATGAAAATTCTATAAATATCTATACACTTCGGAACTTATTACAGGAGAAGGATCAAAATTGAATAGAAATGCATATATATTTATGAAGCCAACCGTACTCTAGTTTCTAGTTTGCCCTTCGGGAATCCTAAATATAACTAACTTACTTAACCTACTTACTATTAGGAAATATTCAAATGGATGGAAATACTTTCGGGAAGGGAAGCTATTGAGAACAATTAAATGCACGAATAAAAATCGCGAATAGCATTAATCGCGTCATGAAAATTACGATTTCCGGAAAATACACGTTTGGTGATACTGGTAACAGGATTTTGCACGTAGTTTTAGAGTGCGAGTTTTTACGTCTGTTAATACCGGAGTTACGATAATTATAACTACTATACGATATATTGTGACCTTATTGGCCAAATGGTCAAGTCACATAGTTTACATTCTTTTAACTTCCAGTAATTACAAGGTATATAAATAAATAAATAATAAATTAATATTGTGGGACAATCATACACAAATCGACCTAGTCCCACGGTAAGCTCAATAAGGCTTGTGGTGTGGGTACTAGACGACGATATATATAATATATAGATACATATAAATACTTAAACACATAGAAAACATCCATAACTCAGAAACAAATATTCGCGATAAACACACAAATAATTGCCCTGACCAGGATTCGAACCCGGGACCTTCTGCTTCGTAGGCAGGGTCACTACCAACTAGGCTATGTAGGAAGCCCTAATAAATACCTACATGTAGAGTCAAACCACGTTATCTCTGCCGAGCAAATGAACTGTCAAACTTTAAAGAGTTTAAAGTGTTATTTTAAACGTCCAACTTCTATGAATTTATGACGTTTACTTAATACTCTCACATTCTGCGCTATTAACATCTAGGATAAGACTGTCTCTACCTATTTCGACTATGTGACAACTATTTATATATATGATCAACAAACTAAATTAAAACATATAATAAATATTAATAAATATAAAACTAAATAAGAACTAAAATGTGGTACATGGTACCGAGGACGCTGGCAGCATTTCCTCGCTGGACAACTATTAGAAGCCCCAATTTATATTTTGCTGTAATTTCTTTACATAACCTAATAAAACAAAACCGCTGGGGACTGTAACACAGTGAAAACTAACACAGTCTCCAGAGCTCAAATTGTATTGTAATATGTGTTTTTGAACAATAAAGAATATATTATTATATTATATTATTATTAATAGCGTCCCAGATAGTAATGTTATTTTTAGGCGCCTGTCTAACAGCAATAGAAACATTAAGAATAGTTTTCTATTAGACTTACAAGAACTATTAGAACTGTTGCTATTACAACATCGTGGTCATTGAACTTATGTTAAAGCCGTTAAGCACACTTCCCAAATCCGGTTTTGTCTAATAGCATAAGCTCACCAGTAGTATAATAAAAAGGTATACCTGTCTACACAAGTAAATATATTTTTTTTAATTTAAATCGCACAAAGTATTAGGGGTAGGTATTATAGGCAATTAGGAAGAAGAGGGAAGGTTGACAAAATGTGTAAAGGTGTTGTGTTGCGTTGCAAACTAATTTAGAGATTTTGATACGAGGCCGATTTTTCAGTTCCCCGGTTAACAATGTTAACACAATAATGTATTTTATTGGCTGAATTGCATAAAATATACATTCCAAAAAGTACGATGTCTCCATCATTAATAGGTACATCAGTAAAATAAACATTGCAGTTAGGTACACTAATTTAAAGTAATTCATAATAAAGCATACCTTATATTCTAATAAGATTTTTATACTTAGGCATAGGTAGAGGTATAATCAGTAAGAATAAATTGAAACTTAATTCCATCTAGCTTCATCTAGCACAATGATATGGAGACAAAATTGTGACTTTATAAGTAACTTCCATTGGGACATTTGGGATCACTGAAGCGACCAATCGCAAAAAGTGCTTTTGGGAACATTTGTGCGAAAAAACCTATGAATCTCATATTTGGAATATTTGGATAAAGAGCCTACAGATTTTATCGTTAGGGATTAGTATTATTTTTCATCGCCATCTTGGGAGTGAGGAACCCTTAATGTCGTGTAGTTTCACATTTTCGTTCAAAAATCTTTTCTCGCGTCGATTCCCATAGTAACAAATTAACATTCAAATGCGGTTTCCGCAGTGCAAGGGACATACTTTCTCGCTTGCACCCTATGGTTTCCTTACGGTAGTCATACCTAGTTCCCCTGAAGAGTTTGCATCCAAAGAACACCGTGACCTCAGGAATGACTTGAGTCGCAGCAATCAAAACCGCGCATAAAAAGTTGTTATTGCCGTCACTTCTTGGTTGGAAAATGGGCACCTGCGATACAGAAAACAACACTCTATATTCAAAAGTATAAAGTTTACATTATAATGTATATGTGTTAAGTAAAGAATCATTATAATGTGCTTAGAGCGAAATAAAATATGCTCGAAGCTAGTTTTATCAGTTAAAGTCAGTTCAACGTGAATCGTGGAAGTCAATTAAAGTGTGTGAAGTGTGCAAGAGGATTTTTAAAGGTTCATTTTTGTTTTATTTTTACCCGGACTACGGCGAAGTCAACAAGAAGGGTAATTATTTTAGCAGTCTATTATACCTGTTTTATTTTTATTAATAAAATAAGAGTTATTATGACATATTAATAAGTAGTTTCCTGAAATTAAATATATGGACTAAAACTGTTTAAGGGTTACAGATTATGATTTGGTAAAAGTAAAGAAAATTTGACGGGATTTTATTTTTCATGTCTAGTCACGAAGTAACTATCTAGATGCCTATATGTACTTATGTGAAATAAAATCCTAGCGAATAAATATAGCAAGTAAATGCTACTTGCTACGTTTCGAGTCCTTTACAGTACTGGTTTGTAGTTCGCACTATAAATGCCATTTATCAATTTTTAAGTGTTGTATTTCACCTAAAAGCTTCTGGACCATAATTAATTATTTTTAAATTTTAAATTACGTTACTTCAGTAGTAATTTAGTTATTTTGTCATTTTAATGTATGGACTCGTATGCGTCAAGTCCGTCAAACTCGTATGCGTAGATAATACGCTCGAGGTCACAAATTTGCATAATTCATTGGGCCAACATCATAAACAAGTCTGCAAAAATTCATAACTATCGAATTTGACGCACATGGCTAATGTTTAAATCCTGGTAAAGGATATATGTGATTGCTTTTATTAAAAGGTACCACATTATCACTTGCGGGTAAGGCTTTAATCAATAAGCGAATAAATGCTATCTTTTACTAAAAACCTGAACATATTACCCATAAATAGTCACGTTACCTTAGATAGTAAAATAGTGATGACCCAATCGTCCAATTATTTACCTATGTTATGCCTAATTTTTTCGCCTTTAATTACGTCTTAGAAAACAAATACTGTTTACCTGGGTCTCCCTCGACATCCCTAATATCGTTTGTCCTAAAATCACTTGCCGTAACTGTTTTGTCCTAATGATCATAATCTCTAACGATTATTTGCCATAGTCAAATTATTGCCCAAAAACGAGTTCAGTCATAACCGAATCGCTGCTAGTAAAGTAGGTTAAAACGATGTAAGGGAAGACAATATAGGACATATGAGTTTAGAACAAATGATCATTATGTCAAACAGTGGTTAGGGAGTGCAAAAATAGGATAAAAAACATCAGGGATTCCGATATAAGTAGATCCGGTTTACCTAACATGGGTACACAAACAATATGAACTAAACCTGTGCTCCTGTCAGCACGACGGTCTTGCCGACAGACTCCAGCATGAAGGACAGGACAGAAGCGCCGTAAGCCGTCGTGTCCGTGCCGTGCAGGACCACGAAGCCATCGTACTCGTGGTAATATTTCTGCGAAAAAAACACACAAGGCTGAGATAGCGGATATCGTATAGCGAATTTTCTTCTTTGTAGCGTTATAATCGCTTTCCGGTGAAGGAAAAACCATGAGAAACCCGGACTAATCCCATTAAGGTCTAGTTTACTCTCTAGGTTGAAAGGTCATATGGCAGTATTGGCAGTCGCTTTCGTAAAACTAGCGCCCATGGCAAATTTTGGAATTAGTTGCCAAAACGGACCCCAGGCTCCCTGAGCCGTAACATTAGCCAGAAAAACGCGAGGATGAAGAAGAAGAGACATTCAATCAAATATATCAATACCTTAATATCTCTCGCCTGCTTAATCCAATCATCGAGAGTGAAGTCTGAAGAGTCCTTTAGTTCGTCGTACTCGTGAATTTTGTATAATATCTTCAACTCTGTATCTTTGCCGTCTGAAAAAAAAATCGCATTTTTCTCAAAAGTTATTTAAAGTTGTCCCTCCAACTTCTTTTTTATTGAAAACTAGTAGTTATGTGATTTCTACTCAGAAGCGATCCTAATCGGAGAAAAAAGGTGGCCCAAGATTTTTTTCCCATTCCGTTACCATTTTTGCATAGATTTTGTTATGGAGGTGACGGAATGGAAGGTTTGCAAAATGTATGAAAAGTTTGGGACACTTTTTTGGGTTCCGTTCCGTACCTAAAATGGAAAAAACGAAACCCTTATACGATCACTTTGTTGTCCGCTCCGTCCGTCTGTAATATTGAGTATGGTTTTTTCGCAGCTTCAAGGGACCGCAAACTTGTATAATATATTATGTGGTATTCATTTCAATTCTGGTCCCCTAAAGCTGTGAAAAAAACAAACCTCTACGTTAACGCAATCAAAAGATACGGCCGTTGATGTCGCATTTCCCATGCAATGGGAATTAAAATGTATCGGGTACTTCCCGTTGACCTAGAATTACGAAATTTGGCAAAAAGTAAGAGCTTGTAGCAAAAGTACAGGACAAAATCCGAAAACCGTATAATTGCAGCACACTGAGAGTTCCGTGCCACCAGTATTTTTAAGTACCTGAAGGTCATAAATGGGAGGGAGCATCCTTTGAGCGGAACCCTCGTTGGGCGAGTTCGCCTTGCATTTGGCCAGTTTTTTCCTTTTGAAGTACGGAACCCTAAAAAGGCCCAGGTCAAGTTTCACAATAAATTCTAACCTGGGAGAGCGAGGTAGTCCTTCTTCTCCGAGTCAGCGAGATGTGTCCTCCAATACTCCTCGTCGTGTAACTGTGGTAAGCGTCTGATCACCTTTTCTATGTCCTTTTGTGGTACCAGAACTGAAATAATTAAATCAAGGGTTAGAGCAAATTTGCTGGTAATAGGTTATTTTGTAAAATTAACGGATTTACCTAGTACCTAATGTCTATGCTTACTTTACAACTGAACAGAATCGCTTATGACAATTTGGGGGATTGGTAGCTAAACGGGACATACATGTATAAATTCAGTCAGTAGGTAGCTAAAAATCGAGACCTCCCGAAAAATGTTCTCGCAATGTTCAGCTGGAAGATCGCTAAAACTGATCAGTACGAGAGCGCTTTCACAAAAATATCCCGAAAACCTGATTCTTCCAGATCTGGACTTGCTTGTGCTCTTTCAAATCGGGATAACGAGCGGAGTCAATCCTGATAAAAAAAATCAAACAATTTCAATATAAAAGGAGATTGCCGTTTCATGTAAGGAGGCTCGTACCCACCCTAACGAAAATCGTTGTCCAATGATGAAACCTTTTGCAAATCATTGGCCGTCAACTGCACATCACTAAATATTTTGAAAATCGTACGCCAGAATACGTAAAAAATTTAAATTTAAATCATGATTTTTAGGTTCGGTTTTAAGTACTTTTTGATGAGTACCTAAACCTGATCCAAAGTTACCTACTTAAGGCACACGGATGCGCATGGCATTCTGTGCCGCATAAGTCAATGAATCTACCTGTAGGTATACTCTAGCGTGTAAAAAATGAACTTTGGTACTTAGATCTATTCATTCAAGACAAATATTAGGCTTTTTTTTCTTTAATACTGCGACGGTGACAAACAAGCATACCTGACGGTAAGCAGTCACCGTAGCCTATGGACGCCTGCAACTCCAGGAGTGTTACATGCGCGTTGCCGATCCTTTATAAAAAAGGAGGATTGATTATCTTTTCCTCCTCATGCATTTATGAAATTAGTAGCTAAATTGACGTAAAACAATATGCACACTTTATACTATTCAATGACTTCTACTATTGTAATTAGCAGTATAATCGCATGGAGTGGCTCAAGTGACCTGGCAGTTTTTATCCCGGACGAGCCCCCAAAATTATGTGGGATATTGATGGGCCTCTAAATAAAAATCAATTTAAACGACACTGACTTTAATTTACCGCAAAAGAACTTATTATATTGAATTTATTACAAATAACTGCACGTTCACGCTCCACCATTAGAATTGTTCTCCCCGTCCCTTTCACTCACTCCTTCCGTCCCTCACTCTCGCTTGCGTTCCGTTTCACCCTATCTCCTTACGTTCCATTCCCACATTCTCGGCTGTCCTGCGCATTATAGCTGCCCTCAGATATACTCTCATCCATACAATATAACAAAGGTAGATGCATGCTTACAATTTACTTACTTAGCTCTATCTTAATACTACTTACACCGGTTATGTACCATGCTCTTTAATATTACCGCTATTATTATTTAGGAGTGTATTTTGCCTCATTCTACACATCAAAACAAATTGAGCATTTTAGTATGGTATATAAAACATCTATTGAAACTTAGTAAACTCTACACAACATCATGGTACATACATTTTAACATTTAGGAAACAGCTGACATCTTTAACGAAATAGACATATTCTTACACTAGTAAGTCTCTTTAAAAAATGTAATTAAACATAACACCCAAAAGAAATAAGTATCTTAAGCTAACATTTAGGAACCAGGAATTTCTTACATGAGATCAGGTTAATACGCTAAAGGTCCGTCATTTAACCCATAAAATTTAGTGATTGAGGATAAGGACACTTTCATACATCATTCATTAAACAGTGGAAGTGTTAGGCTTTACCTGTAATTAGTCGCAGTCCTCCTCAGGCCATCTCTTCATGAAGTCCGCAGACGTAGCTGTCTTATTAGATCCCTCCGTGCAGCTGGATAACTTCTCCACGTCATATCGGTCATTACGTTTGACCTTTACAACCTTGTAAGGTCCAAGGAACTTCGGCTTTAGCTTAAGCCCTGGCCCGAACTGCGTCCGCTTTATTGCGACCAGATCGCCTACCTCGTACTTAGAACTCGCCTTCCTTTTCTTATTAAAACTTTTCCTATTCTCCTCTTGGATCTTCTGTATTTGTTCTTTAGCCTTCTGTCTCAAACTATCTCTTTCTTCATCAAACTGGGATATGGTTTCTTGTTGTAACATGTTCAAGATCTCTACATCTTCCTTGCACTTCATCTTGGTACCAGTCAACAGTTGAAACGGTGAAGTATCTATACTTCTCTGGTAGGTACTGTTTATAGCTCTCTGTACTCGTCCGACGTGTTTGTACCACGTTGATTGATCCTCTATGCATAGCTTCGTTAGCATAGGCGTCAAAATACGGTGGATCCTCTCCACTTGGCCGTTAGCCCTTGCTATTCCAGTGGTGATCATCACATGCTGGATTCCCTCATCTTCACAGTACTTCTGAAATGCTCCGCTAGTAAACGCCGTACCTCTATCGGTTATGATACGTGTGGGGTTACCGAACGTCTGCTGCTGTAGCTGCAGCTTGCTTAATACTTCTGCGCTGGACGTCGACTTTGTCGGGTAGAGCCACACGAACTTCGTAAATGCGTCCACTACAGTAAGTATGTGATTATAAAGCTTCTTTGTTTCTGTCAAGGGTCCTATGTGATCCAAATGCAGTGTATGCAGCGGAGTTCCTTCTTTCACAATAGGATTCAGGAAGCCTTCTTGCTTTCCTTCTTTTCTAGTTGCCAATAAACATGGTATGCAACTTGCAATTACTTCTTCTATTTTTCTATCTATGTTTCTTATGTAATAATCCTTGCATATGGCTGCTTTCATCTTTCTCAAAGCAAAATGACCATTACTATGTACTTTCTTTAGAACTTCTTTCTCCATCACCTTAGGCACTACCAGCTGTCGCTGCTCTCCTTTGTATAGTATGTCATGTTCCAAATAAAAATCATTGTACTGTCCATCTTTCAAAATCAGCTGGCCTCTATTGGCAATATAATATATGTAATTTCCACTTATATTGTAGTGTATACGTGGTCTGACGTTGAATAAACTATTTTAACCAAGAAAAGTTATATAGACCAATAGCAAATCCATTTTAATAGCGAAGAAAATACGTTCTGAGGAGGGGGCTACTTGTCAATGAATTGAGCCAAATATTAAAATAATATGTTTAATTCCATCAAAAATACTGCTTATTTAAATTGTTTTTACATTTCCCACCTATCATTTTCATTATAAAATTCGTATTGGATTTTAAAATATAATAAATTTAATAGAACAGTTTTCGGTCATGGATGACGCTCCTCTCGGCAACCGCATTTATGTAGGTTTTCATTACTTCACGCTCAAAGTAGGTAAGTGAGGAGTTAGTAACAAAACATGAAGTAATTTATAGTTTTTTTTTTAAATTAAAAGCAAGTACAGATCTGGAAGAATGCAGATGCTTTCGATATTTTTTTGGAAAAGCTCACGCACAGCTTAAAAATTTGTTCTGCCTACGCATTTTTCAAAATTACTTAAATTGACGACGTAGATTAAGTTTTGATCTATAATAAAAACATTTTATAGATCTAAATAGATCTAAAATCTATTTTAGATTAAGGTAGGTAGTTAGGTAAGTTACACTTACTGTATATATTTCTAAAATAAATGTTTTACCCAAAACATTTTTATCGTCGTTAATTCAGACACACGTCAGTCAAAACTCCAATTTACATATATATTATTAACAGTAGAACTTGCCAAACTCGTAATTTGTTTACTTAGAAACGGAATTCGTAGAGGATTTGGGCAATTTATGCGTCCTCGGTGGTACCTACACTCACAAACACCTGAAACACCGCATTATAAAGCGCTTCCAAATAAAATGACATCACTACACAATATATGCACAGTTTTACTTGTAAATTTCTACAATGCTATGAGCATCACTACCACCCTACACCATTTTATACTTATAACTAGCTTTCCGCCCGCGACTTCGTCCGCGTATAAAGGGTTCTTCCTAAAGAGTTTGATACCTTGTATTATCTTTTTAAAATGTGACTTGATATAACCTACACATATAAAATACAAATATTTTTTATTGCACTCCACAAAAAGTAATTAATACTACTGATAACGTTTAAGTTTTTTATTAGGTAGATGTTGGCAACAGGCGGTATTATCGCTAAAAAGCAACATATATGTCTCTTACAGACAACCATCCGGTTAAATAGCATTTAAATGATTACCTACATACTTGAATAACAAAGTTGAGTTGAAGTCTATAAATACAAAAGAAAACTTTCCGCCATAGAAACTTTCAACACTCTTTTCACCTCTTTATGGGTGGAATTTCCCAAAAAACCATGAAACCAGTTTTCTTTTATTTTAATAAGGAATCGATGCATAAAGTTGCAAGTCTCTAGCTCAAAAAAATCTTTATTTCCCCGCTTTAACAATTTTCAAACCCGTTTTTACCCCCTTAGAAGTAGAATTTTTCAAAACTATGAAAACACTTTTCTTTTGTTCTAATAAAGAGTCTTTTCACAAAGTTTCAAGCCTTTAGCTCAAAAAGAATCTCCTTTTCCATACAAACTTTTAATCCTTATAGCAAACAACTTTTTTATATTTTAATAATGAACAGTCTCTGCACAAAGTTTCAAGTCTATAGCTCAAAAAAAATACCATTCTCAAACAACCATTCAACCCCTTTCGAAATTGAATTTTCCAAAACTATGAAAACATTTTTCTTTAATTGTAATAAGGATTGTTTACACAAAGTTTCAAGTCTCTAGCTCAAAGCAAAATTCCATTCCTATACAAACTTTCAACCCCCTTTTTACCCCCTTAGAGGTTGAGTTTCCAAAAACCACAAAAACACTTTTCTTTAATTATAATAAGGAGTTTTTACACAAAGTTTCAAGTCTCTAGCTCAAAACAAAATTCTATTCTTATACAAACTTTCAACCCCTTTTTTACCCCTTTAGAGGTAAATTTCCAAAAACCATGAAAACGGTTTTCTTCAATTGTAATTAAAAGTCTTTACACAGGGTTTCAAGTCTCTAGCTCACAAATAAATTCCATTCTCATACAAACTTTCTACCTTTTTTTACCCCCTAGGGGTTGATTTTTCCAAAACTATGATTTTTTTCTTTAATTGTAATAAGGAGCCTTAACACAAAGTTCCAAAACAAAATTCCATTCCTATACAAATTTTCAACCGCCTTTTTACCCCTTTAGAGGTGGAATACCCAAAAACTATGAAAACATTTTTCTTTAATTGTAATACAGAATTTTAAAACTAAGTTTCAAGTCTCTAGCTAAAAAAAAATCCATTCCAATACAAACTTTCAACCCCCGTTTTTACCCCTTTAGAGGTGGAATTTTTAAAAACCATGAAAACTGCTTTCTTCAATTGTAATACAGAGTTCTTACACAAAGTTTCAAGTCTCTAGCTCAAAAATAAATTCCATTCTTATTCAATCTTTCTACCCACTTTTTACCCCCATAGGGGTTGAATTTTCCAAAACTATGAAAACACTTTTCTTTAATTATAATAAGGAGTCTTAACAAAAAGTTTCGAGTCTCTAGCTCAAAACAAAATTCCATTCTTATACATACTTTCAACCCTCTTATTACCCCTTTAGAGGTGGAATTTCCAAAAACCATGAACACTTTTTTCTTCAATTGTAATACAGAGTTCTCACACAAAGTTTCAAGTCTCTAGCTCAAAAATAAATTCCATTCTCATACAATCTTTCTACCCATTTTTTACCCCCATAGATGTTGAATTTTCCAAAACTATAAAAAACACTTTTCTTTAATTATAATTAGGAGTCTTAACACAAAGTTTCAAGTTTCTAGTACTTATAATTATAAATTCCATGAGAAGTATGAGAACAAATCGTAAATGTGGCTGCAACAGAAATAAGCGGTCGCACTTTCATACTAAATTAGTACGAAACTGCATATATTCGGTGACAGGGAGTTGTTTTGTATGTTGTCTAGTACTTGAGATGGTCTGTGATCTACACTTATACATTTTTGAACGAAGTATATAATAAATATTTATATACCACTATTAAGTTATCCAAAATCAAAAAAATGTGTTAGTAAAGGTTAGTTTAATAAGTTTTGTGATTGTGATCGGTTAAATCACAAAAAAACTGACTTTGCGAATACTCTTTTACTTACTTCCAGTATTTGACACAGAACACTTACAGTTAGTATTTAGTTTTCCGTGTACTGGTATATTATTATCTTTAATATTTATTACAAATACCATTAGATATTAAAGAAACATCAATAGAGCATCATCCGGCACACGGAGATGGTCGAACTAGCTCTTGAGTATGGGGGGCTTTAAACAAACGATCCCCAAGTCGAAGTTTATCTGATAGGGCCCTCTAACTCTAGATAACATAAGATAACACCAATAGACTAAAAGTGTTATCTTTATAATATCGCAATTGCAATAAAATTTACTAAGTGAGCCATAACAACAATAATCCGGTTTTAAAATATTAAAAGTAGTCACTTACCCCCTTTGTCATTTTTCAGCATCCCAAAAGTGCCACCAGTGTAGATCACCAGCACTCTCTTTATTTGCGACATTTTTACTAAATTTATCGACAACTATTATTATAATGTTCCACTAGTTTATCTGATGAAACACTACTGATCAACATGTAATAAGCAAATAAGTACTTATGCTATAAACATAGAGCCGTGTGAATAAATCTTCGAGGCGTGTGGATTTTAATGTGGTCTTAACGCTTAGATAAAGATATCGTCATCTTTACGCAGTATTCCGTTATAGTACGACAACTGATAAGTTTTAATATAAACAGACTGATTAGTGCCACTAGCGCCACCCAGGGTCAGGGTTGCGCAAAATACTGGCGTCAATGTAAGTATTTCAAATACAAAATACTTCGGTGACAGGTATTTCAAATACAAAATATCATTTTAAAAATAATGTATTTAAAATACAAATTACTCTTTATTATCACAGAATAAGTACCTAATAATACTATTAAAGTACAGAAGGCTCTCATTCCTGACTTTTAGCTTGACAAGCATGCAAATTTCAAGATGATATCAACATTAGTGTAAACAACACAATATCAGGCTTAATTAATATATGTACAACGATAATCCATTGGTTATAAAAAGATGTCAGCACAATATCATTTTGATTAAATTCACTTTGGATACTATTATTTTTGAACCAACCAATTCAGAATGGACATTTCAAATGGACAATTTACCATTTGTACCTAATCACAGTAAATCGTATCGAGCACGCGGATGTGAGTACGTAGTCATCACGATCAGGGACGGACGTCTGACTGACATTGGTGTGTGGTATCGAGCCAGCGATAGTGATATACAGTGCTTAAGGAAGCACTACAGCACGAAGTTATTGTTGTGACAATAAGAGGGTGTCAAGTTAATTTTGAACACCCTGTCCACTCACCAACTACTAGGGTGAGTGTACCAGTGAATGAACTTTCTAGTGAATGAACAAAACGGACTATGTTTCCTAAAACAAGAATTTTGCTTATTTATGAAATTTTTTTTTTAATTACCGGCATTACATATGAGGTTTTGGTAAGACCTGTCGATTTCTGTGCGGCAGTAGCATCATGATCATGGCGGTGATGTGAAGTAGACGTTTTGCGTCTTACGATTTTTTGTATGAAGGGGTTATAAGAAAACAGGTAAGTCGCCGTCTATCTAATGTATTTGTGGCGTGAGTATCAAGCTTGATACTCAAGGTTGATACTCAAGATGGCGATGTGGGCGTCTCTGGAATCTTTAAATCTCCACAAGATGCAATCTCCTGAATGCCGTAGAGATTGTGTTGACTCCGCTCTATTGTATAAAATAATAAATAATTATGTCGATGGGAACCTACTCAAAAGATTAGATTAGATTATTTATTTCATGAAAGACAATAACATAATAAATTTACATCACAGTACAGATATTGGAATTGCTATCATGATCGTCGAAAACTATTGTGAGGTCAGGGACACCGACACAGCGTCCGCGTGGATACCGGTTAAGGCATACGTAGGTTAGCGTTGAAGATGAAATAAACTCCAAATAATGTTGGGCACAAGTATCGACGTTTATTTTCATAATAAATACGACATTTGCACTTAAGATGAGTTTCTAACACTTAGATATAAAAATGGAGTTTATGGAGTACACAGAACCACGTCTTGACACGGGAGATGACATTTGAGAAGAGAGAGTGCAAAAATGCATAGATAATTTATATCATGCATGGTTGACATCTGTCACTGTCACAGTATAGCGTTTTGTTATATACTTAAATATTCAATACTTCCCCTTAAGTATATAACACAACAGTTCTAGATAGAGTTACATAGAAACAAACTTAAAACTATACATGCTCTACCTTCTGACATGGAGTTCGTACATGAATTCAGTATGTTTACATTTACTCAGTGGCTTAGTTAGTACATCTGCAAACATACTTTCAGTATTTAAATATTTTACAGTAATAATATTTGACTCTACAAGGTTTTTAATAAAATGATACCTAATATCTATGTGTTTAGTGCGTTTATGACAATATTCCTTACTTGATAATAATCTATGCGCACTTTGATTGTCATTGTACACCAAAATAGAATGTAGCTTTAGATCCGCAAATATTTCAGATAAAAAGTTCCTTATAAAACACAGATCTTTAGATACATCACATATAGCCAGATATTCACTTTCACAACTCGATAAAGCTATACTCTTTTGTTTCCTAGATTCCCAATTAACAATGTTATTGCCTAACTTGATAGCAAAGCCAGTGTATGACCTGCGGTCATTATGATCATTTGCAAAATCGGCATCGGCATAAGCACTTAAATCCAATTGGCTACTTTTTACGAATAGTAAACAATAATCAATTGTCCCCGCTAGATACCTTAAAATTCTCTTAGCAGCTAACCAATGACTGGAACCAAAACAGTTGTTATATTGGCTTAACTGACTACATGCATAGGCAATATCAGGTCTAGTGCAGACAGAAAGGTACATTAGACATCCTAATAATTGTCTATAATTATAAGTTTCATCATTCAAGGGTTCAGCAGAATTACATAACTTTAACCCAGTTTGCATAGGAGTTGCAACCGGTTTGCAATCTGACATACCAAACCTTTGAAGTACCTTTTTAATATAAGTAGACTGATCCAACTTAAGTATGCCTTTCTGTCTGTCTCGAGTTACTCTAATACCTAAATAGTTATGTATAGGGCCCAAATTTTTAATGCTGAATTCATGCTCTAATAAATTTAATACAGATTCAATTTTTGAGCTATCCTTTCTATACATAATGTAAAAGTCATCTACATAAAGAGAAATGACTAAGAACTCCTTGCCAGACTTAAAATAATAAACACACGGCTCACATTTGCTTTGTTTAAATTCATTTTTGGTTAATAAATCGTGAACTTTACAATACCACATTCTACTAGCTTGTTTAAGCCCGTAGATGCTCCTTTGTAATAGGCAAACTTTATCTTTATTTTGTTCATCATGAAATCCTTCCGGTTGCTCCATATATATAATTTGGTCAAGTTCACCATTTAAGAAAGCCGTGTTTACATCTATATGATCTATGTTGAGATCATACTCGTTAGCTAATGAAAACAAGAGACGCATAGTCGAGTGACGTACAACTGGGGAGAAAGTATCAGTGTAGTCAACACCATACTTTTGTGTGAACCCTCTTGCTACTAAGCGAGCTTTATATTTTTGAAAATTGCCTGAAGAGTCACATTTAACCCTGTATACCCACTTACATTTGATGACGTTTGTGTTCTTTGGTCGTTGAACAAGTTTCCATACATTGTTATCAATTAAAGACTTATACTCACTTTTCATTGAGTTTAACCACTCCTCACTATGACGGCTGGCCATCGCCTCATCGTAAGACTGTGGTTCATCAATGAGTTCATTTTGAGTGAGCATAGACAAATCGTAGTCGTCATACCGTTTTGGAGGAATTGCCCTAGTACTACGTACGGGCCTAGATACCGAAGCTAACCCGTCGCCTCGAGATGACGCCGCGCGAGGTGACGTCACAGGCTCAGCGCCCGCTGCACCCGCCGACGAGTCATCGGAGTACTCCTGGTCACTGCCGGTGTTCCCTCCATCTGTCAAAACAGAACTGTTAATTGTATCGCTCAAAATATGACTATTGCGATCTTCCCTATTGTTTTCATCATCATCATTATCACAGTTATTTAATTCATGATTAAATTCGTTAATCTCAGTGATTTCATTTAAAGAATTATTCTTACTAAAATTATCTATTCCATCATTCATATTATTATTATTCAATTCATTATTGTTAAAATAAATAATATCATTACTATCACAGTTATCAGGTACATTGTGATTTGAATGAGGAGTGAAAAACTTATTCTCCATAAATTTGACATCACGAGATAAAATTACTTTCTTAGGATCTGAGGGGTCTGCCAGTCTATAACCTTTAGTGGTCTCTAAGTATCCCACAAAAATGTATTCCTTACACCTAGGATCGAGCTTTTTACGCTTTACACTAGGAACCAGAGCATAAGCCTTGCAACCAAAAACCCTGAGGTGACTAAGGTCCAGCTTGGACCCGGTCCAAACCTCCTCCGGTATTTTACCATTCAATGCACTAGTAGGGGATCTATTTTTTAAATAATTTGCTACCATTAGCGCTTCTCCCCAAAAACATTGATCAAGACCTGCCTGTCGCAACATACACCTAACTTTGTCAAAGAGTGTCCTGTTGAGACGTTCCGAGACGGCGTTTTGCGGACTACAGTAAGGAACAGTTAACTGGTGAGCAATACCCTCCTTTTTTAAAAAGCTAGAAAGTCTATTATTTACATACTCTTTCCCATTGTCAGAACGGATACAAAGAATTTTAAAACCAGTCTGCCTTTCAACAAAATTTTTAAATTCAATAAAGCGGTCACATACCTCTGATTTATGCTTCATCAGATAGCAGAAGGATCTTCGTGAGTAGTCATCTGTGAAGGTGACAACAAAGTTTGCACCACCCAAGCTGCTCACAGGCAAGGGGCCGGCAACGTCGGAGTGTACAAGCTCCAGGGGCCTGGTTGCACGTGTTCCACCGCCTTTGGGATATGGAATGGAAGCCATCTTCCCCTCAAGGCATGGTACGCACTCTTTTAGAGTTTCGCCATCCTGAAACATACAACCACCACATGCTATTCTATCCCTAAGGGTGTACATACCTCCTGAGCCAAGGTGACCCAAGCGTTGATGCCAAAGCTGTATAGCTGGCACCTGAGCAACGACTGCGGCACTCGATGACTCCTGCCTATCATGCAGGAACAAAGAGTGCTCCTGTTTGTGCATTCCTTTAAAACAAAGCCCTTCTATCTTATACATTCCATTGACCTCTTTGGCAGAACAAACTATTTTATTATCTTTATCAATGATAAAACAACCTCCCGAATCGAACATCACTCTCATATTATACTCTTTAACTAGTTTACTAACCGATATAAGGTTACAAGACATAAAGGGCACATAAAGTACATTATTCAAAGTAAGTACCTGATCTAAAGTCTCTATGTTGACATCACCAATCCCCTCACATTTCACTTGATTACTATTTGCAACAGTCACTGAGGAGTTCGCCTTTTTAATTGAACTGAAGCTATTATTGTTGTTGAAGATGTGGGATGTCGAGCCCGAGTCTATATAAATATCTTGATGAGACACCAGGAACGCGGCTGACATGCACTGGTTGACACCATCTTCTTTTGTCTTCTTGTCTCGTTTAAGTTTAAAGCACTTAGATTTCACATGACCTTCCTTGTTACAGTAGCTACATGTGAACCGCTTCTTTGCTTTTGAGAACTGGCCTTTCGAGACAAAAGCAGTGTCAGGTTGGCACATCGCTAGCTTCCGGGACTCCTCCTGCATGAGCCTTGCTCTAACAAATTCACTAGTCACAGTAGATGTTAGGCAAGCAGTCGACATGTTTGAGACAAGTGAGTCAAACTCCTGTGGTAATCCGCTTAACAGTAATTCAGCGATCTCACTATCCTCAATTGTTTTTCCTATGTCGGCCAACTGCTGTACCAGCCTCATAACATGGTCTATGTAGGTACTCATGCTGTTGTGATCCGTATAACTTGCCTTGTGCAGCTCACGCAGTAAAATTATCCTTCTATATAAACCTTTGTCTTCAAATACGTCCTGCAGCCTCTCCCAGGCGGTCCGTGCGCTTGTGCACGTAATCACATATTGGTATAGAGATGGGCGCAGACTAAGTGCAATTCGCGCCAGCGCACGCTGATCGCGCGCAGCGTCCGAACACGCACCGGTCACGCATTCCCAAAGTCCTTCTAGAACCAGTATCATCCTTATACTGAATTTCCAACTATAGAAGTTAGATGCGCCTTCTAATTTTTCTATATTGTTGTTGGAGAGATACGATGCAGACGTGCCGCCACTGATAGCAGGAATAGCGGGCGGCGCCATGTTGGCCGCGCCGGCTTCATTTCCTGATTGAGATGCGTTTCCACCATCGACGGGATTGTTTTGAGCCATTTGAAGATTTGAAGAGTGATGTACGTACGTCGTGAGTCTCCTCTTCGATGCAACCCGTAATCCTGGGCCAATTAACCTATTGTGAGGTCAGGGACACCGACACAGCGTCCGCGTGGATACCGGTTAAGGCATACGTAGGTTAGCGTTGAAGATGAAATAAACTCCAAATAATGTTGGGCACAAGTATCGACGTTTATTTTCATAATAAATACGACATTTGCACTTAAGATGAGTTTCTAACACTTAGATATAAAAATGGAGTTTATGGAGTACACAGAACCACGTCTTGACACGGGAGATGACATTTGAGAAGAGAGAGTGCAAAAATGCATAGATAATTTATATCATGCATGGTTGACATCTGTCACTGTCACAGTATAGCGTTTTGTTATATACTTAAATATTCAATAAAAACAAATAAAAATAAAGACTGATTCATACATGTCATGTCAACTAATAATCAAGTAAAAAAAAAATTGACATTAGAGTTCCAAGTACCAGAGAACGCCGATGCCGTCTTGAGCATAAACATCTATTCTCTATCCCTCGTAGTAGGACAAATTATTCGAAAAATATGTTTATCAGACGTGCATGTGCAATTTATAATGAAAATATGAAATTAAAAAATATAGATATATTTAACTGTACTATAACTTCATTAAAAAAGGTGTTTAAAACATAGAGTCAAGTAGAATATGTACTTGTCGTGCAAAATCGTGTTTAGTTTTAATGAAGGAAATGTGAAAATTCTGGAAACTATAGGTCTAGAAATAAGAAAATAATTTGTGAAAATATTTTTGTAAGACTGTTTGTTTCATAATAAAAAAAAATAACTAAAAGAAGAAGAGAAGAAGTGGGGCAGCGCGTCGAGTTCTGTTCTAGTATAGTATCTACGTTTACCTTAAACTGAAGTTGTCCATTATAAGTATTCACTTATTTTATTATATTATCGTAGCCATAGGTATTCACTTCCAAACAATTACTGATAGGTGTCAAAAGATAATTTTGAGGTCCCTTTGAAAAACTAAGCACTACTTAGATGGTGATATTTTAATTTAAGCGTTCTTACTGCTCTAAAACCAACCAGCCAGTTTTGCTTCTCAATGAACAATAACTAAATATCAATGAGCGTCTGTTTTGTTAACATTAACCCCAATCAACTAAATGAGGAATGAGGATACATGTTGCTTTGTTCTCACATATCGTATGCGCCCTAATTTCAATGTTGAATAATAAGCGATATTGTAATGCTACAGCGTGCAATTTCATGCAAAGATTTGTTCAAACTTGAGTCTAGTAAGGATCAGATAACTTTGAAACGCTGCATTCAGGGATTCCCTATTTGAAAAGATGAGATGAACCTTAAAGACTTAGCTTTGTTTGTTTTACTAGCATACCTAATCGTTTTGTATTTATTACCTAATTAGTTCATATGCCAATTATCCCATCCCTTCTAGTCGTGGTACTTTGTCTGGCATGTTTATTCGGGTTAGCTGGCTGGTAGGATGGACCTATCCGACCAAACATATAAATGTGAGTAATAAAACTTTACGTACACTACTAGAATATGCACTTTTAACAGTTAAGGGAAACATTTTTATTTTGGAAATTATTTTGGACCAGCATTAAATTATATCTGTATCAACATTTCTTAATGTTATTTATTTTTATTGTGAAAATAATTATTGAAAACTGTTTTTTTGCAAATTATTTTACAGTATTATAATAGTAAAAGCTATCATACTACAATATAAAAACAATGAGTGCATGTACTTTATTACGTCCTTACACGGATCACCAGCATGTTTGTTACACTCTGTATACCTATGTACTTGTATGTATAGTATGTATCATGGTGAGTTTTAAACTAGACGGAGTAGCAACGTCTGTCTTTTCTTATACAAAAAAGTCTGCAATTTTTTGCGGGGTAGGGGCACGTCAAATGTACAGCTATTCGTCCAGTCAGCCACACAGCTATGAATACAGCCAAAGTGCCAAAAATATGTATACGCGACCTAAATGCTCAGGCAATAAAGTCCTGTATACATATTTTTGGCACTTTGGCTGTATTCACAGCTGTGTGGCTGACTGTACGTGACGTTCAAATAGTTATGTCAAATACCAGACGTCAGTCCATACAATGAGTATGACACATGTGGCAAGGGGAAGCCCTGTCAATTGCTATACTCAACTCAAGGGTGACAAATGGGAAGCTGCTCGTCTATGAGTTGGTAAACACACGTGCTCGGGCTGCGATTTTTAAAGATAAGCGATTTCGGTGGAATTGCTTACTTTTTTGTATTTGTAGTGTTGTTGTAGTTTAGGAGTCATAATTTTACATTGGAGTATCCCATTTAGGTAAGTAATTAGTTATTAAAATGGATAATACGGCTCCCCCTGTTCAGGGGGACGCCGACGCCATGAAACAAAACACTAACGACGATATGGAGATTGAGTTTTGCAGTAATTATACTTCCAAAAAAAGAGTTATAAGCGAGAATGATGATCTAGCGTCCAAAAAAATTAATTCCCCTGGTGATTCTACACAGACCATATACGTAGCACCGGGTTATGGTGATTCGGATCCTCCGATAAAATATTGCGAAGCTGATAAGGGGCCATTTGTGGTCCACGTTCAGAAAGTGGAGCCTGACGATTCTGCAGGGCTAACACTACAAGCGATTCGTGTTGCTCAATTGCTTCACAAAAATAATATTCAAGGTATTGTTGAGGGTTCTATTAAAACTATAGGTCGCAATAAAGTTTCAGTCTCTTTCAAATCTGCTGAACTGGCTAATGACTTTGTGAAGCTTCCCTTACTTCCCACAAATAAAATGGCTGCATCCATACCCAGATTTCTTGTATCCAGAATGGGAGTGGTACAAGACATTCCTACAGATTGGGCTCTTGATGAAATTGTTGATGGGATTCAGTTCCCTTCAAGTTTTGGCTGCAGAATAATAATGAAAGCGCGTAGACTATCTAGGAAAGTTCAAAGAGAAGGGCTATCCCCTCAATGGGTACCATCCAGGACTGTTGTTCTTACTTTTCACTCTCAAGACTTGCCGGAGAAGATTTATCTGTATAATATGGCTATGCCTGTAAAAGTATATGATCTTCCAACAATTCAGTGCAGAGCTTGCTGTAAATTTGGTCATATTGCAGCCAAATGTAGGTCTAAACCACGCTGTTACTCCTGTGCTCAGGCTCACACAGGTGATTCTTGTCAAGTTCCAAGTGACAAAGTCAGCTGCATATTTTGTTCTGGCCGTCACAAGGCCACAGATTCTGTTTGTCCGGAACACAAGAGACAAAAATCCATTAAAACTGTGATGGCTGAAGAAAATATTGGTTATTTAGAAGCTGCACAACGTTTCCCCTCGGTTAGATTAAGCTATGCGGAAATGGCACAGAAAATGTTCGAGCACACTCCCAAAGTTGCTGCTCCATCAATACCTCAAGCTTCTTCAATCCCTAATTACATTGAAAAGGTTATAGGTCCTTCACAAAATACCTCTAGATCTTATAAAAAGACAATTTATAAACAACCAAGGCCAGTACAGCTATTAAGCCCATCTTATGATGTACAAGCTCATAGGAGCATAGTGAGTGATCCAAAGTCGTCAAATGGTAATGGGTGTGCATTAATCAATAACTTTGATTTTAATTCGCCTAATGAGAGTTTTATTGACTCACTCACTATGTTACTTATGAGCTGTATCATGAGGTCATCTGACCCACTACCGTACACTGTCATTAATCGTCTACAACCGATTATTCCTCTTATCACTAATAATGGATCTGAAAGTCCTGCAGTGGAACACACAGAGTGTTAGAAACAAAAAATTTGAATTAATTCATTTACTCAATAAATATAAACCCATAGTTTTTGCCATTGCTGAAACATGGCTTAAACCTGGTTCCCAATTCCGGGTTCCGGGTTATGCATGTTTCAGGGATGACAGAAATGATGGTAGAATTGGAGCAGGGTGTGCCCTGCTTATTAATAGATCTTATTCTTATTCCGTTCTTACTCTGTCAAATTTTAGTTCAGAAATGAATATTATTGCTGCTAAAGTAATAAACATCACATTTGTTTCTGTATATATTCCTCGACCAAGTAGAATCCTATTAGCAGAGTTGGAAAGAGTTTTATCTGATATTTCTGGTCCATATGTAATATTGGGAGATTTTAATTGTAAGAATACTCTTTGGGGTTCTCCTATATGTGACTCAAATTCTTTCTATTTATTAAACATGATAGATGAATTAAACTTATGTGTTTTAAATGATGGGTCCAATACTAGGAGGTCATCTCCATTACAAAACCCAAGCGCTTTAGACCTTACTTTAGTCTCTGCAAATTTAGCTCCCTCAATTAACTGGAAAGTTTTGGACAAATCATATGGAAGTGATCATTTTCCCATAGTTTCGACTATACTTAGATCTTGCTCTTCTCCTTTAATATCTAAACCTCTTCTTAAGTATAAAACCGCCCAAGCTGACTGGGCTAATTACTCTTCCATATTGGAGAATAAAATAAAATCTCTTCTTGAAGTTAATGACGCTAACTTTTTGGAAATGTATTCAGAGTTTACTAACTGCATTCTTCAGTCTGCTGATGAATCTATTCCAATAAAAAATGTAGAGCGTAATAAGATTCCTTCTCCTCCTTGGTGGGATGCAGAGTGTACAAATATTATTAAAGAACGTAATCTGGCTGAAAAAACCTACTCGCAAAGTTTAACTATGGAAAACTATTTAAATTTTAAAAAAATCATGGCAAGATCTAAGAGGTTACTTGCAAAGAAAAAAGCTGAAGGTTGGTCTAATTTTTGCAAATCTTTATCTCCACGATCTCCATCTGCATTAGTTTGGAGAAAAGTAAAGGCATTTCGTAGAAGCCAAAATTATAACAATTCCTTGTGTAATGATTTTGAAATTTGGATACCGGAATTTCTTGACAAACTATCTCCTCCCTTTGTTCCAACTGTTGATCTTTTTCCCATAGCAAATATGGAAATTCATAACTCAGATAGAATGAATGATCCTTTTTCTTTCCCAGAATTATTATGCGCATTAGATCGCCTTAAAGACTCTTCTCCTGGTATTGATGGAATTCCTTATTCATTTATAACACAATCTTCTAGATCTACTAAAGAATATTTTCTCAAAATTATAAACCATGTTTTTATTTCTGGCACAGTCCCAATTCCTTGGAAGACCCAAATTGTAATTCCAATCTTGAAACCTGGTAAAAATCCAAAGGAAGCCTCGTCTTATCGTCCAATAGCATTGTCATCAGTCTTGGCAAAAATAATGGAGCATTTAGTTAAAAATCGTTTGGAATGGATATTGGAGAATCAGAATTTATTAGCAAGGTCACAATTTGGGTTTCGTAAGGGCTTGGGCACTGTAGACAGTCTTAGTATACTAACAACTGATATCCATTTAGCTTTTAGTAATAAAGAAAGTGTTGTTGCTGTATTTTTAGATATAGCAGCAGCATATGATAGTGTCAATCTCTCCTTTCTCAGACAAAAAATGGAGCGGTTAAATATTCCATTAAGACTAATTAATATAATATGTAACATGTTTATGGCTAGATTCATCTGTGTCCGAACGAATGGAACTGTACTGCCTCCCAGGTCAGTCTGGAAAGGTCTTCCCCAGGGATCAGTCCTTAGTCCGATATTATATAGTCTCTATACTTATGATTTAGAATCTACAGTGAACTGCTTCTGTAAAATATTGCAATATGCTGACGATATAGTTTTATACAAAAATTCTTCATCATTAGATGAGTGTTCTTCTTGTTTAAATTCAGCTTTGTTTTATTTGAGAGATTATCTTGACTCTCATGGTCTCTCACTGTCTATTCCTAAGTGCAATGCTGTAGTTTTTACTCGAAAAATGAATATTCCCCATATATCCCTCTCCCTGGATGATGAGGAAATTTTATTTGTGGACTCAGTAAAATTTTTAGGTGTTATTCTTGATTCTAAAATGACTGGTAAATCTCATCTAGACTATATTGCGAATAAATGTGAAAAGAGTGTTAATGTGTTACGGTCACTATCTGGGGTACGGTGGGGGGCTCACCCATACTCTCAGAAAATTCTTTATAATGCGATTATTCGGAGTCATTTTGATTATGCGAGTTTTATACTGGAACCTTGTAACATGCAAGCGTTAGGAAAACTGGATAGAATCCAGGCCAAGTGTTTACGGATTGTGACTGGTGCAATGAGATCTTCTCCAACAAACGCTTTACAAGTAGAATGCCTAGACTCCCCTCTTATAATCCGTAGACAATATTTAGCAGATAGATTTTTTTTAAACATAGCCCAATATAAGTTTCATCCATTATTATCAAATTGCAAAGCCTTATCAGATATATCTACTTCATCCAAATACTGGCAAAATAAAGATCTACCCCCTTTAATCAAGTCTTATAATAAATTTTCTAGTACTAGCTTTTTTAAATATGAAAAGAATCCAATTTTTTGTTTTGATTATGACACTCTCATTTTTCAACCTTCAGTTATTCTTCACTTAGGAATTTCTAAAAATTCCTCAAATGCTAATTCTGAATTTAACCGAATTATGGACAGACATTTTGGGGGATGGCTACAAATTTTTACAGATGCTTCTAAAATTAATTCTATAGATTGTGTTGGTTCAGCTGTTTGGATTCCCAGATATAAAATAATTCTTAGTTTTAGGAACCCACCCCAAACTTCTACATTCACGGGTGAGGCGGTTGCTCTGTTTGAAGCTGTATCCTATGTTAGATCTCATAATCTTGAAAAAACGATTATTTTAACTGATTCTTTGAGTTGCTTGCAAGACTTGGTGAGCTTTCCATTTCATTCCAAGGATAACTTTTATTTAACCTTAAAAATAAAAGATAAACTTAGAGAGTGTCAGTCCGCCAATTTAAAGGTTGTTTTGGCATGGATTCCCAGTCACACTGGTATTGTGGGTAATGAGGTAGTGGATGAATACGCTAAATCCGCCATACAGCAGGGTTCTGTATATAACAACAAATGCTTTACTCGTGATATAAGATCCTCTGTAAGATCTCTGATGTATGAAAAATGGAATAAGTTGTGGCAACTTTCTCAGAAGTCTAAAGGTGCTTATTACGGGAGTCTGCAGCCAAACATCCCCGTCAAGCCTTGGTTTTTTAAGAACAGGGGACTCTCAAAATTGAATACCTCGAATATTATAAGATTACGCCTCGGTCACATTTGTTCCCCGGTTCATTTGGCCAAAATGAGAATAAGGGATGGCTCGCTTTGTGAATGTGGTCTTGACGAAGGCACTACGACTCATATTTTGTTGGAATGTCCGAAAATCCGTCATGCGTTATACGATTGCCTTCCTTTTGAAATCAGTCGTCCTGTAAATATTAATTTTTTACTTACTTTAGTATATACACCATTCTGTGCTATTCTAAATAAATTTCTCAGCAAAAATAAATTGAAGTTGTAAATAAGTTCTACTTTAGAGTTGTTTGTATATATAGTTAGATGTAATAACCGTATGGTACTTTGTTAGTAATATATTTAAACTAAGTTGTTTGTGTATAGTGTACATAATTATTTGTTGATAGTTCAATACTGTAGTTTGTATATTAAGTAGTTTGTTTCATTTTAGGTACTTGGGAAATTCTACCGAACACCGTCTATCACCGTACTACGAAATAATTCACTTGCCGTGTCTTATCCAACCTTGACATTGGCAGAATCATCAAGGCCTTGATGGAGCCATAAAACAAAGATTGATTGATTGATTGGGTGACAAATGGAAAAGGCACGACCATCTAAGGCCAGCATTAATTAACAACATGACAAAGTGATACGATATCTACTTTTATTTCTGTGATTAAAAAAAATGCTGATAAGCAGTTGTTTTTGCGTATTTTATCTCATATGTCTTATAATTATACAGTGTGTAAGTCTAATGGGCGATAAATTAAACCAGTCATAGAATTCATTACTGATAGTGATATCATTGATTAAGACGTAACGTACGTACGTGAAGTTACACTTACGAGTACGCTACTGTAAACATAAACTGTAAAAGCTTGACGTTGTCAACGATCGTTTAAAAACGGGAGTGTGATTTGCATTACTGCATTATTTTCTATGGATACAATTTAAATGTAAGTAAAAGTTATTCGCCCGTGTTGACGCAATATAAACCGGTATAGCGGTTGACGACGCGTATATGACGACACACAGACGTCGAGGCACCCCACGGCGCATCGCATACCTATTTAGACTGCACCGTACAGCCGTAGCGGCAACACATATATCAACTTTTTTTTTGCCTAAACTTACATGTGTACTATCCTGAAGTTACTTCATTGACACCAGTCACATCGGGTCCTGTTCAGAAGAGCTTAGTTTGAGGAGTACATCCAACAGCCCGAATTAGATTTACACACTGTATTGTCAAATACTTTCTTATCATGACTATTATTTAATTACCAAATATTTTAATATTACATAATACATGTTTTAATGAAATCGAGTTACAAGGCTGAGAGCTAAGTCTTTAGTAGCACTCAGGTAGTGTTTGAGCATACGGCAGGTAGGATTTCTATGTGTAGAGTTCGACCACGTTAACTTTGCACTGATTTTGCACACTTGGCAGTGAGATTGTATGAAAATGCAATGGCAGGAAAACTTAGCGTGGTCCAACATACCTATTCTACTTTAAAAAGTAACTGAATCAAGTACCTACTTAGTCAGAATTTTTATGATTTTAAGCAGCGTAGCTCACTCATGCCGTAATTACAGATGTAGTGTATAATGTTTTGCCTTCGTATTTATCATGCTACTTCAATGGACCTCGGTACTTTTAGTATACTGACACGGACTGAAATAACATGAGAAGTTCGAGCGTTCCCGTAAAAATACGAGAAAAAGAAGAGAGAGTCATTACATCTGTAACGCATATTTAGGATTACGTAAGATCTTAAGTTTGAAGAAGATCTTTTGGTTTGAGATTTGGATATCGGATGAGGACGCATGACATGTCATTATGGATACCTACCCTTACAGTGACGTTTCGTCATCTACAGGTTAAAAATGTGGGCCTGTGATTCGGCGCTGACGACGCCGATTTTGGAGAGCTATAGTGCCGCGGGGCCGCTCTTCGTGCAAGCTGTACAAGGGTTCCTGGCGGCGCAGTGCGCCCTAGCTGGTGATCATTTGTGGCCAGATGACGCCACCGAAGCTGTCCTTCAAGGTATGTGAAAGTTAAGATGTTTTACCCTGGGAAGCTCCGGATGGGAGTGGTCGTGGATCGTCCAAATACTACAAGGATTTAAAGTGGCTCAGTGCGCCCAAGCCAGTGACTGTTTCTTTGTGGTACACTGACGCTACTGCTGTTGTTTTCAATGTGTATACTGTGTGTATGTGTATACTTTGTATACAAGTAATACAATGTAATACAAGAACTGGTAACTGAACCAAATTTCATTGGTGAGACCAAGGCGAACGAATGGGAGATGATCGGCAGGTGAAGAGATCATACCTTGGTTGACCGATCGTCCGGTCGGTCGACCAAAGTACCGCTGGATAGATCCGGTGGAAACGCATCTGCGTGAGCAAGAAGCCACAAGCTGGCGAGAGATTGCACAGGATCAGGTGAAGCGGCAAGGTCTTGTGTCGGAGGTCAAGACTCATTTTGGGTGGCTGAGCCAGCGCAGTTAGTTATTTGGTTACATTGTTTATAAAACGTCAAATCATCTACCCCTTATTCATAAAAAGGTAACAGTCTTTTTAGTTAAATTATGTTTTCTTCCTTTCTAACAAATGCCAACCTGACAGATAAGGACAAATAATGGTTTTGCTAAACTGTGATCTGCGTGTATGAATAACGCCACATCTTTTACATCCAGTTTTAAACGGTAGGTTCAAAAGTATAAATTATATAACTTAAAAACCATATTTTTCCAAATCTTTCCAACTTTTATGCAGTTGTTTTTTAAACATTTTTGAAACTTTTTATCTACTTGTTACATCGATTAGCTTTAAATCGCAAACATGTATTTATTAACATGGTGTTTCTTTTAGATCCCAATTACGACTTCATCGTCGTGGGTTCCGGGTCTGCCGGATCCGTGGTGGCCAACCGTCTGACAGAAGTGGCTGAATGGAAAGTTCTGCTAGTGGAGGCTGGCGGCAATCCTTCCTTAGGAACTATGGTAAGCTTCTCTGTAAAAACAGACGATAGACGTGGCTGGAGACGGCGTCATCACACCGACACACAATTGACACAATGCGACCAAATAATTACCGCAAACTCGAAACTACATTGTGATCCTTAAACAGATCATTGCCACTTTTCTGCCTTTTGCCTCTATCCCTTCTTTCCCTGACTTGCCTTCTTGCAGGGAAGAGAAGCACTTTTTTAAATCTAGAAAAAATACATACATCCATAAAATAGGTACATTTCATCTGCAGCGCACTCTAAAACAATATTTTATATTTTTCAGGTGCCGCAAACGTTTTTCAATAACATAGGAGGCCCTGATGACTGGGGCTACCGGCCTGTCCCTCAAGACGGAGCTTGTCGCTCTTACGCCAAGAAGAGCTGCGCCTGGCCACGAGGCAAGACCCTCGGCGGCTGCAGTGCCATCAACGCCATGTACTACGTCAGGGGCAACAAACTCGACTACGATGAATGGGCAGCCAATGGCAACTATGGCTGGCGTTACGATGAAGTCCTACCGTACTTTAAGAAAAGTGAAAACTTCACTGGAACCCTAAATGAAGACACAATCCCGTACCACGCCACTGGTGGATACCTTAACGTAGATGAAACTAAAAATGCTCATGACATTGAAAAAATTATTATCAAAGCTGCCACGGAAATCGGTATGGATGCGCTGTATGATATATCTGGCAGCAGCCAAATGGGCATAACAAGAGCTTTCAGCACGACGAAAAATGGAATCCGACACAGTACAGCATCTGCATTTTTAAGCCCGATAAAACAACGCAAGAATCTACATGTCATCAAAAATACGATGGCTACTAAAATTTTATTCAAATCGAACACCCGTGATGTGGAAGGTGTAGTTTTGATTAAGAATGGAAAAGAATTTGTAGTAAAAGCGAAAAAGGAGGTCGTAGTATCAGCCGGTGCTATTAATTCACCCCAGTTGCTGATGTTGTCTGGAATAGGTCCTCGGAAACATTTAGAAGCTCTAAATATAGACATCAAAGTTGATTTGCCTGTAGGAGAAAACTTACAAGACCATTTGTTTGTCCCTACATTCTTTACAATGCCAGGTGATAAAGATATGCTTGGACTACCTCAAATTACAGGAGCATTTGCGGAATACATAATGCAGAACGCAGGAATATATTCGGACACAAGCCCACATAAAGTGATATCTTTCTATAATACTACGGACCCTAAAGCGAGCAGTCCAGATGTCGAATTTCATTACATGTTTGTTCCTCCGAGCAGTCATAACTTTGTAAATATATTTAAGGTACACGGTATAAATGAAGAGTTAACAAAAAAATTCCACGATATGAATGAAAACCACCATGTTCTTCTAGTAGGATTAGTTTTGCTGAGACCCAAGTCTAGGGGACAAATTATCCTGAAGAGTACCGATCCTAATGAACATCCATTGATTTATGCCAATTACATGCAAGAGAAAGACGACATCCTTACAATTATTAGGGGATTCAAACAACATGTGCTAAAATTAGGAAACACAGAAGCATTTAAGCAGATTGGTTTAAAACAAGAATGGCTAGAAATTGACGCTTGCGAAAAATTCGAGAAAGGTTCAGACGACTTTTTAGAATGTGTTGCAAGAGAAATTACGTTTTCTCTTTACCATCCCGTTGGCACAGTGAAAATGGGAACAGATGGAGATGAAAGTGCGGTAGTCGACCCTGAGTTAAGAGTTAAAAATGTGAATGGGCTAAGAGTGGTAGATGCCAGTATCATGCCAGATATCGTACGAGGAAATACCAATGCTCCCACAATCATGATTGCCGAGAGAGCAGCAGACATGATAAAAGCATTCTGGTCTAAAGGGCATACAGAGCTATAATCTAAACAGTGCAAATATTAATAATTTTGATTATATAAGTGTTAATAAATAAATAAATGTTTAGATAATTTTATTTATACTTTAATTTGTTCATTATTTATTTATTTATAATTTATGTTTATTTTTATTTTTTTTCATAATCTTATTATTAGATTTTACACGAACAGTAGTGCTAACATCACGATTAGCAACGATTTACTTAAAATATGTACCATCGACGACCCGGGCGCTGGTTCAAAAACTCTGCCCCACACAGCAAAGGAATACAACTCTTTCTCAGTGTTAAGTAAAGTATACGTGAAGATCGTGTTTTCATGACTTTGTTCTTCATTATACGTATATTCGCTGGGCTCTAAAGGCATGATGGAAACGTCTAGTGACAGCGGGAAAAATGATGCGTCGTTGGCGTCCAAACGAGTGTCAAAAACTGGGGTAGGCACTGTGGCTACAATAGTCAGTTCTTCAAAAATTGACGTAGAATTTTCAGCGAAAGTTGGGAATCTGCAATAAATCGAAATGTAGAATTAGTGTTTATGTTTATTTTGAGGAATTCACACATTACGACTATAGGTAAGGCATGTTTTTTTTTAAATATAGGTAAGTACCTAAGTACCGCTGCTAAATATTGCCGAGCACTGCCAGCAGGTTGAGCATAGTTAAGGCTCCATATTCCTTCTCAGCCACTGTCGCTCGGCAGTTTTAGGGTCCCAATAAAAGTAGGATCCGAATTTGAACCACGTTTAAGGCCTTAGCGGAGAGCGTCAAGCGCAGCGTGCGGCGGAGCGGGGAGCTTAGCGGGCAGCGTCTATGTGCTTTGTGCAGCATGCACTTAGGACGCGAGCATACATTTGCTAGTGTTATAGCAAATGTATGAATGCCGCACGCCCCGCTCCGCTACACGCGCTGTTCCAGCGGCCACCTGGCAGTACATAAGGCCCACTTGCACCACCCAGGTTAGCCGCTAACCCTGGGGTTCAACTATCAAATTCCTTATATAAAACGCTTAACTCCGGGTTATGTGGCTTACTCTGGGTGGTGCAAGTGCCCCTAAAGCAACGTACTTAATTTACTTACCTTTTGCCACACGTGTCAATGGTGTCCCCTGTGCAAGCGAGCACGGAACATATCCTGGTGTCTCCCTCGCCCAAGCCGCTAAAGCTCCGCTCCCCATCAAACGCCATGGCCTTGTATTGGTACTTGTTCTACAATTATATAAAATTCAATCTAAAAATAAAGCTAAACTTATACCTAAAGTAAGAAAAAACGTTTGTAGAAATCAATCACATATAAAGAACAGCCCTTTCCCTTTCGCCTGTCCACAGTGCACACCTCTGTACCACCAAATCGCGCTAAGTCTTCTTGCCAAGTTTTGTGAAGTATGGCGTTTTCATACAATATTGTATTGTATGTCAGTGCCAAGTATGCCAAAGTTAGGATGCAAGTATGCCAAAGGGCATTGCGTCTAGAACTCCTTTCCCATCGAAAAATTTTCAGCAAGTACGTTTACCTGGACTCACGATTCTCACGAAGACAATAAAAGCCAAATTAGCTCTGACAGAGAAAAACGCCGAATTTCGTGTTTTCTTGTATTCAACACGTTTGAAGTAGGTATTTAACAGTTTATAAATAAAAAATACAAATAATATAAAAATATAAACGTATATTTGGATTCTCGTTCAGTCTAATGTTACATTACATCTAACCTTAACTAGGCATATTTACTTCAAGTATCGTAACTTAATCTTTAACTCTGTGAGTTCCATATATCACATCTTCAATCACAAGATATTTCTGTACATCCTCGTCAGTGACTTCAGTACTGTGATCCACGTCTTTCGTATAAAGTCGCCCCCAAATCCCAAACGCCATCAATTCAGTTTGAGGCACATTTATTTTGTACGAAATCTTTTCGCGTCCGTTTGAAATGTCTGTAATCTCGTTTTCACTATCTCTAGTTGAGTCTACGTATGTAAAATTTGAAGGGCTTAAAGGAAATTTGCTGATGCGGAGGGAAGATGGGAAGTACATGACGTTGTCACAATGAAGAGTTTCATTGTATTGCTTGCGTATCGTCGACATATCGATTTGGAGTTCCGTTATTTCGACGTCCGTTTCATTTTTCTTAAATCTGAAAAAAAATGTATTAGGCTGGTGAAGTAAATATCAGAGGGGTAACGATTAAATCGTTACCCCTCTGATATTTATTTATAACTGGCGGCATATCTTTGTCTTATTTTCATCATTGTACCATTAATAATGGAAATATATAGGTAATCTTATTTTTATATTTTCCAGAGATGGCCGAGATAATAGAAGAAACATTGACGACTGTTTTTTTTCTAATCTTGAGAAACGAGCTATAGTTTAAGACTCGGTCCAGTAAGAGTATTGATTATTATATTTATTACAAATCTTTGGATTGGATGATTTCAATATTTATTTACGATATGATCTTATTTATGATTTCAATCCACAGACACAAGATTTTTGCTTAATGTTGACTCATCAATTGAGATGTAAGATTGTCCCATAATATTTAACATGCATTTAAAAATGTAAGAAGAAACAGCATAATACAAGCCTTATTCAATAAAAAACTTTTATAAACTCTTGTCTCCAAAGATGCGAAAATTGGGACAAAAGCGACCCTCAATACCCGCGGCTAAAACCTGATATAACCTAATAGATATTTTTGCCGATAATAATGTTTCGAAACAGGATACAATTTAAGTTTTCGTGAGTCATATACTGACATTAAACTAATAAAACGGTTGAGAACTTACGAATTTTTATCACAATACGCGTGGCATGTTTATGCAGTGATAGCTGAGCCGCGGAGGTGATAACGCACACTCTGTCTGCCCGACTATGCCTGCCCGATGCAGTCGACACTTGTCGCGCCGGTTATGATAAAAATACGAGAGTTTTCAACCGTTATAGTTCAATGTCGAAACATGATGCTAGCGTAAAACTATGTCTAGGTTCCTCTTCACCTATAGGCACAAGTCTTGGGGTTGTCGTCCCGACAGGCCACCAGAAGGCAGCCGGCCACACCGACCTGCCGGCGCGAGTATGTATTGCTTCCATCACGCACGAAAGCTCGATATTTATGGCTCTAAAACAAAACAAAACACTATCAAATGACTTGAGGTGGCATTCTTTATTGACTGGCACTATAAGGAGGCGCTGAGCAACTTCTACCCTAAGAAAGTACTTCTTAATAATTAAATATGGGGTAGCACATTGTTACTGGTGAATTCTCAATGTAACTTGAGACTCCACTTGCCGAATAAGAAGTACTTTCTTAGGGTAGATGTTGCTAAGCGCCCCCTAAGGCGCATATGAAGAGGGATATGATGGAGAATTTCGGAGCCACGGGTGTGGTCTCGGTAGCTCAGTTGGAGGAGCGATAAGCTGGTATCTCAGAGTCGCGGGTTCAAGTCCCGCCCGAGGTCATGAATATTTCCATTTTTCCTTTTCTTCTGAGAAATTTAGTATCGTTCGCAGACGCTTCTGCAACTTTTGATCATTGGCACATAGTTTCATTTTGCATTTTTTTTGGCACCTAAATGGCAAAAAGTGGCCACTTTATTCCGTTTAGGTGATAAAGTTAAAAGTAAGCAGTATAAAACTGTACCATATACATCAAGGTCATTAGACGAACTAGTCCAAAGACTACACAGACAACATTACAAAAATGAAGCCATTACAAAGAAAGCGAGGTCACCACACGTATGCCTGGTATACATTTTATACTATAACAACCCGGGTTCATACTTAAAAAAAAAACTTTTGTAAATATTTTGAGTCAACACGATTACAGGTCATAAACGTATACGCAATGCGACCGCTCATTTCAGAAATGAGCGGTCGCAGTCCATACTAAATTATAGGGACTGCATACCTATGTGGGGTGACAGCGAGCTGTCTTATATGCTCTGTCTAGTATTAAGGTGGTCTATGGACTAGTCACTACGACGGAATTACCCACATTTACCCACATTTACACATAAGTACAAACGCAATATTTTTACTTCAAGTATCACTAAGATAATCCAGTATAATATTGTTAGCGACAAGCGAGTTTTTGTTATTTGCAATAAAAAGCCAAATAATTCGATAAAACAAACTTACCATTGTTTTTCATTATGTACTGAATTCATGCATATTTTCTAATTGTTAGTTAGCCACACACAAAATAAACGGGTGCATGCATGGGGAAAAACTTGACATGCAAAAATACTGCGTGATAATCACAAGGTGCAATTTTTTCTAATTACATTCATAGAGTCAAACCACGTTATCTCTGCCGAGCAATGAACTGTCAAACTTTAGTGTTATTTTAAAATTTCAAACTTTTTTATATTCTTTTGTATACTCTACGTTTAAAGGTTTTTGAAACAGTTACTTAGTTTTCCACAATATAGGGATGACGACTAGGTCGAAAAACTATTATTCTATTTAGTCCTTCAGTTAGATTGTCCAAAATTATTAGATACACGTGTTTTTTCCTGTTTCAAGTAAACTAAAATTGACGACGATACAGAGCATCAAAGTTCCGGGCGGGCCCTAGTGACGTCACTTAAGGGTAAGAATCGTACCTAATAGTGACGTCACGCGAAACTTTTAATGCACTGTATATCCGTCGTTTTTCATTTGACAAACAAAAGAAAAAATACGTGTCGAATATTTTTTAATAATCTAACAGACGGACCATTTTTTTTTGATGCTGTGCCCTTTACCTTAGAATCATACCCATTAGCAAAATATATAAAGAAACATTCATTAGAAGTTAGGACCAAACAGTGGCGGAGCATAAAGGAACGAAAACGTAAGTTAGCTCCGGCTTGCTTACAAATATTTTGGACGCTTATTTTGATTATTGGTTAATCGCGTATTTCTTTTATACGACCATTGACTCTATTTTTACTAGCCCCTTCTCCAGCTCTAGGAAGCCTCACCCTGAACGTCCTCCGGCGTGAACTCCTGAAAGCTGGTCTCCATGCTGCCGACTGATATGGTGGCCAGCACCAAGCCGTCGTGTATGACCCAATACAGTCTACTAAGGTTTTGGGTTATAGTCATCACGCTGGCTCAAAGCATATAAGAATCAGAGATCACTAACAGTTATTTTTACTCATCCCTTCTCCAGCTCTATAGCAGAAGTTTTTTATACCACTGCCGGGCACTGTACCTCATGCTCGAGAGAGATCGGACTCTAGTTTCAACGCTAAAGCGGGTTGGAATCTGGTAGCTGCTCGATTTGACATGTGTACCTTACAGTAAAAGCCGAGCAAGAGAGGGACACGGACCGTGAATGTGTTAAGCTGGTTGGAATCAGAGATCACTAGTTATAATAACTTACCCCTTCTCCAGCTCTAGGGGTCAGCCTGACCCTGAACGTGCAGCTGACGTCCTTGTCCACCAGCGTGAACTCCTGGAAGCCGGAGACCAGGAGCCGGCTGGTGTGGTCAGGCAGCGATGGGTCGGTAATTAGAGTTAGGCTGTCGTGCTCAGTGGGGGGATCGTAGATCGGACCGGAGAAGACCATCCCGGTAACCTGTGGGAATAGACATATTTAGTATCACGGTTGAAGAGAACAATCCATTAAAACATTTATAAAAGAAACAAAAGGTAAGGAGGTAAAAAGTTCGTCATACGAGTATATATAAGGATCCAGTCAAGTCAGTATAAGGTAGAAGTAGGTACTAGTGCTCGATGGTGCTCTAGTATTCGACACGGGTGCTTTATGTCAGTGACAAGGTTTAAATTCGAATACCTATAGAAAAAAATTCGTTGTTCCAATTTAATCTATATCACTTTGACATAAAGTAGGTACCCATTCTTCGGGCACTGGTTTTTTTTTTCCAGTAGTCAATGACTATACAAAGTCGCGTCCCCAAATAAACCGCCCCAAATAGACATTGTCAGCTTGAACCAAACATTTGAAACCTATTCTGTGATACCATAACCTGGGGCCATACCACAACGTTTTGATAAACTATCCAAACGCAGGGCAGTTCAGTTTAGGCACCTAAACTGAGCGTCTTGATTTGCTACCACGACGTCAAGTATTGTCAGCTGAAACTCAATCGCTTACAAGTGAATGAAAGACCGATATTGTCTCTGGTCTGCAACTGAATAGCTTTGACATGAAAAAGATGGCGCTATAGGAATCGTATACGTCTATCTTGCTTTATCCTTGTGCAGGATCGTTCGGAAACAAGATTATTTTCTATAATTAATTATCAAATTTATAAGTTTATTTCACTTGCGATTGAAAAAATAAACATTTTAATACTTAAGTAATGATAATAGTTCTAATTGTGAATTAAATTTAATATTTTTTTATAAAGAAAACTAAGTAAACATAAAAATTGTTTCATAATAGGTCTTTACAGCTGAGGTTCAGAACATCTCGCCTTTGACTCGTAATAAAAAAAACAAGAAATATTTTGATAAGTTGAAGTGTTTACTGTTTAGGTTTAAAGTGTTTTGCTTCGCCGAGTGTCGCAGTTCCAGAGTAAAGTTTTCAAGTAATTTTTTACTATGTCGTGAGTATTTAACCTTTAATTCGTTAAAAATAAGTACTGATTGCTTTAAGTCGTGTTACCTCTAGTTTTTGTTTATTTATATATTTCAGTGATAATGAGTGTTAAAAGTTTAAACTATAAGAATCACTTAAAATTCCTCAGAATTTGAAGTGTTTGGCTTGTATTATTTTAGCGAAGGAGCACGTCGAAGAGTAAGTTATGCCCAGTTGGAAACGCTTTGCGATTTCCTGGACCAACACAAAGATATCGCAACTGGGTATAATAAATCGGCAAGGGCTAGGGACCACTCTAAAAAGATGTGGTTGAGAATATCCGAGGTCCTAAACGCGCACGGAGACGGAGCCATTAAGGATTGGAAATCATGGAGCAAAGTAAGTTGAATAAGTTTTGTATGTGTAAAGTTTCTCAAAAAGTTTTTAAATCAATCAAGTTATTTTTTTTTTCATATTATTGGAAGTTAAAAAAATAGTTCAAAAGTTAGAGGGCGGGGGGCATATTTTTAATAGGTTTTTGGGGATGATACTTGAATGCATGAACCAATTTTAATACTGTTTAGATTAACCTCAGACGGATAGACGGACGCACGGACAGACAGGCTAAACTATAAGGGTTCCTAGTTGACTACAGCTACAGAACTCTAAAAATGAACTGCATTTAATATATTTATATATATATATATATATATTTTCCCTTTTTACAGTACTGGAATGATTACAAGTCTAAATTGAAAAGACATGTATCTTCCAATCATAGAGCACAGCAAAGGACGGGAGGTGGACCAAGTGAAGTTACACCTCTGTCTGAAATAGAGAAGAGGTTCCTACAAATACTGGGGAACTCATTTGGGTCTGGGCTCCCCGGTGTCAGAGTGGAGCCGTTCAATCAAGTAAGCTATTTAGTTACATTATATAAATTTTAAGGTAAGAGATGGACAAAAACCAGACAGCTATAATTTGGACAGGCCCAGTGGGAAACGGAAAACAAGGAATACCAATAGAACGATGGGCAGATGAAATTATGAAAGTAGCTGGTAAAGTCTGGATAGAAATGGCTAAAGACAGAAATTGCTGGTCAAAGTTGGAAGAGACCTTTACCCGGTAGGGACCTAAAATTAAGTTATAAAAGTTATAAAATACTTGTAAATAGGTTCACCGAGAAAAGTATACTTTGTTCATTGTTTAGTGATACTTTAGAGTTAGGTGTTAGAGCCAATAGGTACACAAAACAAACATGACACAAAATATTTGAATTTATACGTAAAAAAACAGTGATTTATATTGCTTATTTGATTTTAGGTGCTAGAGCAAGAAGACTCTATGGAAAACCTGGTGGGAGGTGTTATATTAGGTATGTAAATCATTTATACTGTAATATTTAATTTTTATTTGGAAGAATATTGTGCCAAATTAAGTTATGAACAAAATAGATAAACTTTGAGAACATTTAAAGGCAATGGGAGTAGTAATTTCTCCATACAATCTCCATACCTTCTACTGTTTTCTGTTAGGGTTTTGAATCTGATTGATTTTTTTGACACAGAATGATATTTTTACTTAAAAACTCTGTCTGTCTTTCCGTCTGTTATCAGGCTGTATCCCATGACCCGTGATAGCTAGACAGTTGAAAATTTCACAGGTTATGTATAGTGTTGTAAGTTATAATATTTGTACATAGTTTACGGAATACTAATAATTTTATGGGCTTTGCCTGAAATAAATGATATTATTATTATTATTGCCGCTATAACAACAAATACTAAAAAACAGAATAACATAAATATTTTAGGATGCTGTCATCTAAAAGAAGTTATTTTTTGCTCGCTAGATAGATGTATTATGTATATGTATGTTATAGATGTTTACGGGTATGGACTCGCACTTGCCCGAATTTTTATAAAAAAAAAGTTTAACTAAAGTTAATAATACCATATCCATTATATCCAGTAACTATAAATAACAACACTACGAACTATAAACTATAATAATATATCTATCCCTAGTATTAGTTTTCAAAACTAGAACTTCAAAATATTCCAAATTTCGTCATTAAATACACAGCACAAGTTCTGATAAGAAGGAGGCAGATTTGATTAAGTATGTACTCGTAATGTTTTTAAAAGTATATTTTATTTTAACAGATAACTTCTCAACAAATGAGAGTTCTCCTTGGCTGTCGCAGTCGCCCTCTTTGTTGCGCATCCTCCCTGCGTTTGACCCGGCACCCGCACCCGCACCGGCACCCGCACCGGCGCTGCGCACCTCTCTCGTGCATGAGCCGCCGCAGCCGGTACCGCCACCGCGCAGTGCAAGAAGTCCGCGACACAGGCTGCCGGCGCCGCCGACCACGCCTATCAGAAGTCCGCCACAGAGGGCGCCGATGACGCCGACCCCGCCGAGGAGAAGTACGCCACAGAGGGCGCCGATGACGCCGACCCCGCCGAGGAGAAGTACGCCACAGAGGGCGCCGATGACGCCGACCCCGCCGAGGAGAAGTACGCCACAGAGGGCGCCGATCACGCCGACCCCGCCGAGGAGAAATACGCCACAGAGGGTGCCGATCACGCCGACCACGCCGAGGAGAAGTCCGCGAAATAGAGCGCCGGCGGCGCGACGCCAGCTAGCCGAGCCCATCGAACATACCGAACCAAACAGAAGGCGGCGACTCCGAGAACCTCATATGTCGCAAGAAGTAGCGAGGCGAACTCTTATCAATATAGCGAAAGATAGAGTGCGGCAACACCAACTGCAAAATGAGGTCTTGCAACAGATGGTCGCAGAAATAAAAGATTTGAACCAGCTTTTACGAACAAGGTAAGGATAATGTCATGAGGCCCAGCCACCTCCAAGATCTAAACTATTTACTTCATTAAGAGGGCGTAACACCCGTAAGTGGCGCCCTCATTGTGAGGATTGTGTTTTCTATGTAAACTTTTACATTTATCTTTAGGCCATAGTCATAGTTTTGTACCTATTACTAATTCCCCAACTTTTGGTCCAATACTATTTTTTTGCTTAGTCACCTAAACGAAGGTGAATAGTGGCCACTTTTTCCCGTTAAGGCGATAAAGCCAAAAGTAACTAATATAAATATATATCTTATACATGAAAAGTTCAGGAATAAGTATGACTACAATAATAATACCATGGCCTAACGAGAAATGGGAAGGTTTATTAGAAAACTCTCTCGAAGAGTCCGCTATCTTAACAAGTGTAGTACTGCCAGCAGAATACCAGCGATATGGTTTACAGCATCAACATGCTGAGCCGGCACCTTTTCTTTTCTCTTTTCTTGTCTCTGCTACGACAAATGGCATAAATAGCCTACCAAAATAACGTGTTAATTTTTATAATGGTCTTAATTTTGGTTTCTGTTTTGTACTTTTTGTTTTTCGGATGATATACTATACCTATCATCGAAAAAGTTTTTTTCATCTTTAATTTTCATTTAGTAGTTTGTAAGTTTTTTGCGTGATCTGTCGTGGCATCACTGAATGAGCCCTAAGGAAGACCAGCGTCGGCTCTTAGCCGGCAATATGCTGCGTTGGGTCCATTTTGTGATGTGCACGTAATTTAAGTGTTAATTTATTTTTCTTTGTTTGTATCTGTACTGATTGTTGTGAACGTCACAAATAAATATATTTCTTTCTTTCAAAAATAAAATGGTTTTTGTTTTCAGGTTACCAGAGCCAGCTCTCCAGGAAACTCCAAATTTAAATTTATCCTGATCCTAACATGTTCAACAAACTTTCTTCTGACATACTCGTAATATATGATATAGAACTTAAACTATAACGTAATAGTGTAATAGATGTTAATTCGCCAAATTAAGGTTAAAAACTAAATAACGATTACAGAAGTTGTAGATGTAAAGGTGGGTTTAGTTAATTAGAATACTGTCGTGTTGTTAATGCTATCATACGTAGTTATGAACCCTACCTTACGGTACAGTATACATCGTGCAGTACGGTACAGGTACGGTAGGAAGAGGTACACACCTAGTACTCTTCAATAATCGAAAATTTAAATGTATGTATGTAAACTCTTTATTGTACAAAACACAGATAAATTAAAATTGACAAAAGGAAAACAGTAAGTACAAAGGCGAACTTATCCCTTTACTTTTTATTTAGTTTATTTTTAATTAGTATACTTACAGATGTAATGCAAATAGTTTTGTCTTCGTATTTTCAAACGGCCGAACGTGTTATATTATTTCAGTCAGTGTCAGTACCAAAAGTACCGAGGTCGATTGAAGTAGCATGATTTTAACAGAGACGTTAACGTTTCTGTTAAAATACGAAAGCAAAACTTTATGCACTACATCTATACATATTCACTTAGTTATTGATAGATGATAGGTATTAATACTTAAATAAGATAATGTTGCCCTGTATATACTTGATCGAACGAGCGAGCGAACGAAGGGAGCAAGTTCTCCAGTTTGCTTGGACAATCTGTCATTTGTATGTCTGTTAGTCTCGTTGATTGGATCGTAGTGAAATTTTATTCTCATTTATTTGAATGTTACCAAAGGAAATAATTTAAGTATTCCATTTTGTATTAAATTACGAACATAATTTTTTACATGTTTTATTTATAACTAGCTGTGGTACTCCCGGCGAATTTTGTACTGCTATTTTATGCTCATTTTAGAAATGTATATATATATATTATAGATGTGTATGGGTACGGAACCCTTCATGCGCGAGTCGGATCCGCACTTGGCAGACTTCTTTAAAGCATTGTAAGCGGCTAATTGTGTGTGGGTATTATAAGTTATTTTAAGTATTTCCTTCCCAGCGACATAAATTATCTCTGTGTCAAATTCATCTAAATTTGGACCAGGCCAGTCAGAGTTGGCATAGGCCAACCTTGGTAGCGAGTCACTATAATCCAAATAAAATAAGTATAATTTTGGTTTACTAAATTTTCTTTAATATGGTACTACAATAATTGAATAGACAATGACTATTAAAAAACGAAATTACCATAAAATCACTACTTGTAATAAAAATCTTGTCTAGGATTACTAGGCCACACAGACAGTCAGTCAGGTTAATGGTTGTCTTGCTTCCCATAATCGTTGCACGCATCGTCGCCGCATTGCCTGGCCGAGCCGCAGCGCGGGGTTGTGTTGCGCGGTCTCCGGCACGGGCAGCGCGGGCTCCGGCGACGGCGCGCGCCGGGGCCTGCTCAACGACTCCTCGTCTTCTAATACTGGGACGTTGGCTTTATTACAAATATTATGTAATATGGCACATGCGTTTACTATAGACGCGGCGACTTCTGGGGTATAATGTAATACCCCTCGTTGACCGGAAACGCATCGAAACCGACTTTTAAGTAGTCCGATTGTTCTTTCAATAACGTTTCTGGTGCGCACGTGCTTGTCGGTGTAGTGGTGCTCGGGGGAGCCATCTGCAGCATCGACGATGGGAGTCATCATGTACTTCCTGAGGGGATATCCTGAATCACCTGTAATCATTAAAATAATGCATTTTATTATTACAATATTTCACTGGATGTATCTTTGGCTAAGTTCAACTTTATTTTATGACGTCATATAATTCGTTAGTTAAAAATGCACCTGAGCATACAAACGCATCCAGTGGAACGCACTTTCAAGTTAAATACCTATGTACATACATATGTACGTATACCTATATACCTTAATTAGTTATTAATTATCCTTCTATAAACATTTGATTATTTTTACCTCCCGACGCAAAAAGGGGGGTGTTATAAGTTTGACGTGTCTGTCTGTTCTCCATGGCTCCCCGAAGGATGAACGATTTCTATTTAGTTTTTTTTTTGTTTTTAAAGCTGACTAACATGCGAGTGTTCTTAGACATGTTTAATAAAAATCGGTTGAGACGTTTAAAAGTTGTGGGAGTTGAAAGTGGGAAGAATAAGCAAATGTCTGCGAATATACTCTAAGTGGGGTCAACAAATGAAAGCGCATCACGTACACATTACAAAAAGGGAACTTAGGTACCTATTAGTTTCGGGTTTTCTTTTAATTTATAGTTATAGGTATATTTATGTAATCTACAATATTGGTACAAGGGATGTACCAGATGTGGTTTTATCGAAACAGAAAGCGGAAGCAGAAGTTTTGACTATAGTTTAACGGAAGCAGAAACAAAAGAGGAATCTGGGTTTTCGAGAGCTACGTGCAATCCAGGCATAAACCTGCTGGTTTTTCATGTAGGTACGCCGCTCATGCCGCACTGTCGCGCTAGGCTACATTCGTTAAAATTTCTTTTTTTTAAATTAATAGACCCAGAACCGAAGTGGATGTGTAATATAAAACGAAAGTTCCGTAGAAATGGAAGCAGAAGCAGAGCGCCTACCACGAACATCGAAAATTGGCATTGACGGGATTACCTCTTTGTCACTCTAATATGCAAGTGTGACAGAGATGGAGCTCAGAGATCCGTAGCATCCCTGATTGATACCTAAGTACGTAAATTAAAGACAGATTATTACTTACCAAGAAGCCAAGTACTTTCGTTCAAACCTTCCATGTAACTTTTTATAGGATGAGAGTTCCAAATAAACGAATCATGGGTAGCCCCACCAAAACTAGCGTCTATGCTGATGATTTGCATATCTGCGTCACATATCTGTAATTGAAGTGGTTATTGGGTTAATATATACTCACACAATAACAAATATATTTTCCCTTACTAGCTCGGAAAGTGCTTTTTATTCATAAGGTGGGAGAGTGATTCGACCTTGAGCTTTGCATGGTTTCTTCAAATTACTTAACTGGAAGTATTGACTGAATTTTCCTCGTGAAAGTAAGGGGAAATAGGCAAAGTTTGTTCAGTTCTCGTGCCTTGAGACTGACCCTCGTAAAGCCGAACCCAGTCAAAGTTGATCCAAGTCGATTCCAGTGTTTGAATTTTGGAATCTTTCGCTTTCTCATGTTTCAATCTATAAGCACGAAAGTTGAACAACAACCTTGCCCCCTTTTATTTATTTAAACCGACTTACCAGCTGTACGTTTAAGGAATGGTATTGTTTTCTACAGTAATACCGCTCCTCATGCTGGGATGGTCGTAAAATGGGTATTTGTGTGCAGTCTATACATCCTAAAACTCCAGGAATCCCAAATCTATTGAAAAATCTGAAAAATTACGCAAGAAAGTATTATATTAAAGTCCACATGCAGTTTAGGTGTGAAATGGAAAGGTAAAAATTAATATTTTTACTAACTTCTCTTTAAGTTTTAAATAGAAAACTCCCGTGAGTATTAGACATATTAATATACTTAGACCGGGTTCTCTTTAAGTAATATTTTTATCAAAGTTTGGTAAAAGATAGTTATGTACTCACAAAGTTCTCGTTTCGTTCCTTTCTTCCAGAGTATTGGGAAATAATATATATTTTCTTCTTATCTCTTGTCTATTTAATAAAGACGTTATCTGAGCAATTGCTTTTGAAACTGTCTGCTGCGCTATAGAATGCGCGCCTATGTCTCCCACAGGCCTCTGGTAAGACCCAACACCATAAAACGACAAAGCAGTCACCATCTGGATAAAATATCAATGAGATTTAATAATTCAGTATACCTAAGTCAGAGTACTAGTAATTGTGATCATTTGTTCAAAATGATAGGTAAATACAGATGAATACATATGTAGACGTTTTATAACTATACAGAGTGTTTTTTAAGTGGGACAGTATGGGGAAATCGGAAACTATAGAAGACACAGGGAAACTGTCTAAGGAAACATTAGGTATTTTTTTGGGAAAACAATTTTGGAGTAGTCAATATTTTGGTCAAGTGTGAGCTGTCCCCAAAATTTAATAAAATTTATGATTTTTTTTTAAACGCAGATTGACGTCATTAGATCATTTTATTGCTAGGATAAAAAAAAAACTGAACAACAAAAGTTAGTCAAATTTAGGAAAATAATTTCTCATATCATGAATAAGTAGCGACAGTAAATAGTTCTTAAGATGTATTTTACAGTTAAGTAGGTACCTAAATGTCATTATAAGTCATCTCATCACTATTCAATCATTAAATTTATTTAATTTGAAAGCGAAGTAATGCATAATTTAGGTTAGTTACCTTAGTCTCTAAATCTATATCGCTGGACCTAGTTGGCTCTTTAACCATCGGTCTAAGTTCGTCGCATATTGCAAGCGTTAATTCCTTTGAAAGTCGATACCGTCGTATGAACTCCATGTCACTCAACGCAAAGGGATCACACTGAGTTCGTGTAGAGAGTCTTCGTTTTTTTTTAGATGCGTTCTCTGCGAGATCGCATTCTAAAAATTCAAAATCTAGAAGTTCGTCCGACATCTAAAAACATAAGGAATAGGTACAAACATTCAAGTTCAACTTTGTTATTCAAACGTAAAACCATCGTAAAGCACTTGCTTTCAATAATTAGACGAAGAAACTAGCTGTACTTACAATTTCCAGATCCTAATCCTTGTAAAAACACGAAACTAAATTAGTAGAAAAGTACCACACAACCTAGCGATTGAGAAAAATGCACCAAATGAGTAACTTTTTATGAATCGCTAAATCTGACATACCTGCGACTCAGTTTCGGCTCAAGTGGCCGGTCGTGGTACGAAATACACTTGAAATGAGTGAATGAAATAGCTGGGTCGCTTATCGCTCGGTCGGTAGAAATTGGATCGCAATAACAATGTTGTGGTAGGAAATAGCGATGCAGTTCAGTTTAGGACCTAAAATGAATCGCGTTAAGACGTCATGGTAAGGCCCCTGGAATGTGAAACTTACATTACCAGGGACCTTCGGCACCCTTGAGACTAGAAGACGAGTGGTTGGGATGCCGGGCATGGTGCTGGTCAATGCGCCAGCTTTTCCAGAGTATATGCCCGATCCTGAAATCACATTGTCTACTTAGTTTCAGTGTATACCTCGCAAGGCAGCTAAGGCCGCGCTCTTTGCCGCGCGCTTTGCCGTGCATAATCTGGAACATGACTTTAAATATAAATCGAATGAAAACTAAATACGTGTAGGGAAGTAAAAGAAAATTAATATACCAGCACTTCCGACATTCACGTTGTTCGCTCCAGCTCCGATGAAGTTCACATTCTGCGCATACGCGTAGGCTTCTTGGATTTGTACCGCTGAAATTGTAATTATTAACAATGAACATTAGTATAGGCATAGGTATATATAAAGCGTAACGGTAGAAATTGTGCTAGATGCCGATTCGAACTCTAAAATATGAGCGTTTTATAACCGTTATGGAACTTAAACTTGACACGATTCGGCGATTTGTAGTAAGTCACGTAAAACGCGCGTTTAGTGCCAAATGAAACGACGCGCTAGGTAACTCATACACACCAAAGATTGGATAATCGCTTCGAGCAACACAGGCTTCCAACGCATTGGAAGGGAGACGGCAAAGAGAAATCTTACCGTACAACTGATTCTGTCACCTTTTGCGGGAGGAAACGTGCACACAGGCGCACTTATCACACTGACACTAACACATAGAAAATGATACAGCTACACTAACAAATCTTGCATTATATATATTCTTAAGTTTTACTAGTTTAATTTTTATAAAATATAATGATCCAAACAAAATATAAGCAGGGCAAGTTAAAAAAAACCGTTTAAAAAACTTACCGGTCAAATACGGCATCTCCGAAAACCACATAGTGGAGAACAGAACATCCGTAATTTTATTCTTCTCGACGACCTGGATGGCCGGGACTTGGAACATGAGGTCGAAGCAGATGTAGTGGCCGAATGTCACGCCGAAGTCCGTGGTGAAGAGACCCAGGTCCGGGCGGAGGGCTGGAGTTCGGGTAAACTCACCGAATAGATTTATCTTGCGGTATCTGGGAAGAAACAATCGAATTTCTGAGTTGAAATCCAAATAATAAATATACCCTAGCTACTTGGGATCTAAACGCTTGCCAGGGTGAACAATAGTCACGGGGGCAAAAAACACTCGATTGGAAATTAGAACTTATAACATCCGCGGTCGAGCTATAATATGTACTTAAATTATTTTCTTAGTTTGTTATCACAATTTACCGAGATGGTTGTGTTCTATCTCTTTCCTTGTGTGTGTTGTGTCACTAACGTCGGTTATCATCATCATCATATCAGCCATAAGACGTCCACTGCTGAACATAGGCCTCCCCTTTGGACCTCCATATGTACCGGTTGGAAGCGACCTGCCTCCAGCACTTATGTAACAAGTAAGTATGCTTGTTAGAACGTGACAGCTGCTATTATAGGCCATATTAGACTAGACATTAGAACCAGTAGAACCAGACCTATGGAACTCTCCGCGCGAATTCGAATCGAGTGTCTTTTGTCTTGGGTCGGTACCGAATCACGGGCAGTCCAAATATTCCGCGCTCGCCGGGCCACGCTGCCTCTAGTATTATATACTTAATATTTCTAAGCGTAGGCAACCCTAACGTCGCGCGGGGAGAGGGTGGCCGAGCGTCAATTGTTTTTGGCTGGTGTTCAAAACGGTTTGTATTCGCATTTTGTATGAGAGATAAATGACCATGACGTCTTAACGCGATTCAGTTGACGACCTAAACTGAGTCGCGTTAAGACGTCATGGTAAGCCCCAAGGGCTCTTAACAACTATTATATAATCTGCGCTAGAACCCATATTTTACTCACCTGTCAATAACAGCACCAGTTCTGTCAAAAATAACGTTAGTATTGAAGAGATATTCTTTCTTCTCGGGGCAGTATTCCTCCGAGTCTTCGGGAATGGTGGTGCAGTCCATGACCTCCTGGACGTTGATAAGGACGTAGATCTGGTGCTGTCTGGCTGCAGCCGATATGCCGACCAAAAGCTATAAAGTAAAATGGAACGATGTAAGCTGAAAAATCTGCGGCAGTACTATGAAACAACATGGCTAGAGAATGTCTATCCTATTTTTAGGAGGCAATATAATGCCCACTGTCAGCTTACCGTGTGCTAACCATTGCCGTATCCGCTAGCGACTGCATAAATTATTTCGCAGTGCCTCTCGCTCGTACTGATACGCAGACGCGAGCGAGATGCACTGACCAAGAAGCATCTATATCGGAATCCCTAAAGTTTTTTTGCTATATATTTTTGCTTTCCCTAATAATGTTTGACATAATGATCATTTGCCCTAACCTAAACTCATATGTCCTAATAATGTTTTCCCTAACATCGTTTTAACTTACATTTCCAGCAGAGATTCGACTCTTTGTGAGGTCACGGTTCTAACCTAATCTTAACCTAACAGCGACCGATTGGTTAGGATTTAGTTATGAGTGAAGTCTTTTTTGGGCAATAATTCGTTTAGCACAATTGATCGTTCGTTACGGATTATGACCATCAGGACAAAACAGTTAGGACAAGTGATTTTAGGACAAACGACATTAGAGATGTCGAAGGAGACCCGACCATGAGATTACGCAGCTAAAACAGCAGCGTAACTTACTTATGGTAAATACACAACAATACGTTTAGCTTGTCGTATATAGTTTATTTAAATTCAATCTGTTCAACTTTAGTTAGCAATGGTTATTTTGCCAGGGCTCAACGGAACCTGGGATCTGCTCGGCATCTTATCCCTAATAATTGGACATTTGGAGAGGGACCGAATCTTCCGCAAACAACTACCATCTGACTCTCCAAACTATATAACCGGTAAACTAAAGTCTAATTGAGATTATTCCGGTTTTCTCGTGATTTTTCCTTCGCGAAAAGTCACTATAGGTGAATATTAAATGGTATAGGTAACTAACTTATTGGTACGAATTGGTTACGGGTGCGTCGGTTGTAATTAAATTATTAAACATATAAAGAAAATTACCTCATCATAACTTAAAGGTTGCAGGGCCGGTATGGGCTGTTGCTTTAGCAGGCCGTATATGGGCACGTCCACTTTACGCACCCCACGGGTCAACGTCAGCTCTGGGAAGACTATGATGTCCGCATTCTGAAAAATAGAAGAACCAACATGTTCATTCCTAATCTAAAAGCAAAACTAAATACCACTAACACAGGTCGATTGCACTGAAACTTCTGTAGCTTTAATCTATTATGTTACGTGTATTCACCAACTAAAAAGATTTCTTATACAAGACATTACGAAACATTAAGATTTTTCCGCCTGTGCCTAAACCTGTGTCTTAGCATACGAGGAATATGGTGGCGAAATTCGGAGCCACCGGGTGTGTCTCGGTAGCTCAGTTGGTAGAGCGATGTGTATGTATCGTGTATGTGGATACTTACAGATACTAATGGACCGCCTAAACCGATGAAGAACCTTGAAATTTGGACCACATATTTCGCTAAAAGTGCGTTTCCACCAGAGCTATGCTGCTATGCTACGAAGCTATACATGTGTTAGTTGTATGAAACATAGCGCCGCATAGGTCTGGTCGAAAGGATTTTTTGTAATTAAATCCCTAGGCAGTGACCCATTCTGGACTTAACCCATTGCGACAGCGAAGCATCTATCATTTTTTAGTATGAGAAAGCTTGATATGGGATCCCATTTCAGGATAACGGCTTCAGCGATAAATTGCACATACTTATCTAAAGGCTTACCGCCCTTACCGGGAACATCGATAATTCCAAATTTTGGAGCTCGATTTTGTAAGTACGATATCGAAAGGACCTGGCGAGGTTCTGATCCCGACCGATAACGATTTCGATACTGACTTGCGTGGTTGTAGCATCTATAATAGCGGCTATAAGGAGTGATCGAGGTCGCAGACGGTGGGAATTAGGGCCTGCTATCGTTCAAAACCAAAGGCTCCTGCCTTTCCACAGAGGCGTAACGCAAGGGGGCACTGGTGGAGATCCCAGCACCACCCTAAATGCGTCGGAGAGGAACAACGGGGGGTTTATAGCCGGTGAGAGTCCGACATAACTTCTGCCTGCCTGCTGTCCCTGCTACATGCCTTCTGTCCCTGCGGTGCAGAAGTATCCATAATGGATTTTCTCCCCATAAAAAGGGTATTAGTGATAGTGCCCCACCTGGTCTGCAGCCTGTGTGATAAGTTGAACATATCTGGCGAGGTTGTTGGTCACGTCGGCTGACACTTGAAACTCCACCGCGGCTGCGACGTAGCTGTCATCCTCAGGTGTGGATATCTGTAACAACGTCGTCGAACCTTATTTATCTCTGTTTTGTTTAACACAATTTAATACATTACTACTAACTAAGACTACTAAGAGCGTGTGACTTTCAATCCGAAGGTCGCGGCTTCAAACCCCGGCTCGCGCCAATTAGTTTTTTGGAACTTAAGTACAAAATATTATGTATTTGAATATTAAGAATCGCTTTTCGGTGAAGGAAAACATCGTGAGGAAACCGGACCACTCCCGATAAGGCCTAGTTTACCCTCTGGGTTGGAAGGTCAAATAGCAGTCGTAAAAGTAGGGCCTACTCCAAATCTTGGAATTAGTTGACCCCTGGCTCCCTAAGCCGTGGCACAATCTGCTAGGAAGAAGGAGTATTGCAACACCACCGCATACGGCACATTATTAGGGTTATTCAAGACGGGGTAGAATACTCGTAGAATATTTTTAAAACCTTACATATTTTTGATATTATCTGTATAGTAACAGAAGTGCGGAAAAAGCATAGTTTCAAGTTTATATATTTCTTAGATAGTTAGGTAGGTACTCTAATAGTGGATAAGACTAACTTACTTTTTAAACATATTTATCGATATCTACTTTGTTGTGCTGGGCTGAGAATTGAGAATAACAAACAAAAACGTAACTAAACAACAAACCTGATCGGATGACACAGCTAAACAGAGCAAACACACTAAGAAACAAAATATACTATCACGACACATTTTTTATAGTCGAATTAACTATTTTACGAATACAAGTTTGTTCCTTTGTACCCTGTTGGATAACATTTATCCGCAAACAAAGACTCACTAAAACACAACAGCTGATGTCTCACACTGTTGTCTGTCTTCACACTAAACGTGTTTACCGACTATCGATTCAGTGTACATCATCCGTCTCATTCTTACGTTTGGAAGTGGAAAGAGAAAAAACATTGCATCTATACATTTCTGTGCTAAAGGTTACGTTTATTTTTATCAATGAATATAAATATGACCGATTGAGTAGGTACATATGAAGTTTGCGCATTTGTGTTGGGTATCGAAAACATCTACACATTAGAACAAAGTTTAGCGCAATCTTGAATCTTAACATAACGGTTGAGTCTAAAGTTCAACAAGCAACATGTACAAGTGTGATATTGTACAGCATGAAACTACTTCTAATGTGCACCATGTACACTCGTAATACGATTCAAATTAGCTAACATAAACGTACTCTTCTAAGTACATAATGATTATTGGTAATACTAGTTGGCGGGAAAGAAACATATTTTATATGTACCTACAGTCACCTGCAATAGTATATGACGCTGTGAAGGCCGCAAAATATGTGACACAGTCTTGTTTGTACCGCCATAAGAGCGTATCACATATTTTTGAGGCCTTCACAGCGTCATATACTATTGCAGGTGACTGTACCTAAAACAAAATAGATATGGGCAACATTTTTCAATCTTTTTATTTATTTTTTTATCTGATTTTTACTCAGAATCGCGAGTGCACAATATCAAACATGAGAAAAAAGTGTCTCAAGAATTTTTCCCATACCGTTACCATTTTCTCTTACATTTTGTATGGCGGTAACGAAATGGAAGGTTTGCAAAACGTTAGAATCGAATGAGCTTGCGATTTCGAGTACAAAAAAGTGTGGGGTACAACTTTAAATACTCGTAAAATGGGCGAAATGGCCCATATATCAATAAAATAAATTTCGACTTAGAATTATGTACGGTTTCGCTCATTGAACGAAGAATAAAATATGCCATCTGCATGATAGCTAAATATATACGTACCTGCAGAGATAATGGAATACAAAGTATTAAGAAGCAAAACAAACGATATTGTGCCGACATCGTTATCTTGATATATACGAGACAGGATTATATACTTATGTATTTATTTGTCGTTCAGTCCAGCCATCTGTGCTGGAGTTTAAACGAAAATAAGAGCACTAGTAACATGCTCTGCGCTTTATATATGTGCCTGTGTAAGTTGGAGATAAGACCGTGTCCATAGCACTACGGAAATGACGACGACATGGCAACTCGCTCTCGCTACCCGACAATTTTGTTACCTTTTCAGCATACCTACCTGGGATAACTCGGGGCAAGTTCTAGAGATTTGATATCGATAAAAAAGATGTCGACATAATTAAATTAATATAAGTGCTCGTTGAACATTCTCGATTACTATAATATCTATGAAAAAAAAATATATATATACCAATATATGATATCGAGCCTCTTAATTAATATAAAAAAGTAGGTAGGCAGAGGTAATTTCAATCAAACTGACAATTTACCAGATACCATTTTAGTTAGTACCATTCGTGTCTTAATGCACGTTTTAATTTGTTTTATTATAAGGAGAAAATAAGTTATATTTATTAATGTCGAATAACATTTAGATGTTGACAGTAACATCGATATATTTTTTGTTCAAAAATTATTTTGCTACATCACTTTCGTATAGATGCCCCGAGTTATCCCAGGTAAGTTTTCAGTTATCAAAGAAACGTCAAAATTTGAGATGTTAAATCTAACATTCATTGATACTTACATTAGGCTTCAATAATGTGTTCCGGTGTTTCGGCCCAGTCTAAGACTGAAATTGCTACCGAGAAATCAATGGCTGGTGGTCCAAATTCCATCCCAATTTTTTTTTATACACGATAGTTTTTTTTATTTGGATTTTTTTCTCCTATTAGGATCGAATAAGCTCGTGATTCTGGGTAGAAATCACAAAAAAATTGCTAAGTTAAAAAAGGTTAGGGATACAAGTTTAAATTAAATTGCCCAACTGCCTTCAGTGCCAAACTGCCAAGTGTCAAAAAGCTCGGTGTGCTCAATAGACCGAGGGGATATTTTACTCCGAGAAAAAGACTGCTGTTATATAAGTCGCAAGTCAGACACCATATGAAGTACTGCTGTCGCCTTTGGGCTGGAGTGCCTGGATACCAGCTTGGACCCTTTGACTCGGTCCAGAGGCGCGCTGTACGAATTGCCGACGATCCAAAACTCACAGTCGGTATTAAACCCTTTTACCCTTGTCTAAGCAGAGACTTTGCCTCCTTATCTGTATTCTATCGCCTATACAATGGGTTGTGTTCTGAAGAATTGTTTGACATGATGCCAACGTCCACTTTTCACCATCGCACCGCTCGCCATCGACAGGACGCTCATTCACTTACCTTGCAACCAAAATGGTCGCGCACTGTGCGGTTTCAGAGGAATTTTCTCCCGCGGATGCTCCGGCAGCGGAATGTGCTGCCTTTTTTCCTTAAGGTTTTTTTCGGTTTCTTTAATAATCCGTCTACATCTGCTGAACTCGTTTTATACACATTACACATTGAGTTAATATAAAACATTAATAAAAAACATTTGGTACTCGATACGAGATTTCATTTTGAATCGGATGTAATAATGGAAACAAATAGATTAAGGTCGACGTCTCGCGCGGGGAGTTCCCTATATATCCTTTTAAAAAAGTGTGTCCTATTACTATAGGATGTATTACCCTTGAACCTTCACAGCATACCTACCTAGACAGAGCATAAAGGTACTGTTACACATGCTTATTACTTGCATGCTTATTAGCAAGCGGAGAAGTGGGAGGGGCCCCGCTTCCAACTCTTTTTGCTAATAAGCATGCTAACAAGCACGAAACATGCTAGTAATGAGCATGTGTAACAGTACCTTTAGCATTGCCATTCAACGTGGCAATGCTGCCAGCATTCTGGACACGCTTCTAATTTACGGTGATTTGGGGATATAAAGGTGCTAATTTGCTAGCATCTTATATATTTAAGACAAGTATGTAAGATATAGAAAATTTAATCCTTACAGAAAACAAATGCTATTATAAGTTACCTACTATACTATTCAAAATTGAGGAAGTAGGTAAATACACATTTAAATGGATAACGCTATTATTGAAAGTTTATCACTAGTCATATAATACGAACTTATCAAGACACGCGCTTTAATTATCACAGTGATACAGAGTTGACACTAATCCCCTTGTTCCTCAGATTTTTCTTAAAATCGCGGAAATCTATTCAAATTATCATATTGTCGATTGCACCGATAAGATTCTTTCATTTCATCGCATCTGGCGGTATATCTTCAAAAAACATTTGTCTTAAGCATAATATTTTCAAAATGTATTACGTCATATATGGTTCCAGTGATAATCTTTAGTGTCGTGCGATATCGTGTAACCACAGGATCTTAAAAACGACAATAGATAAGAATTAGATTTGTGATAACAAATTAACTCATGCCGTAGGCAGTTTTGAGTACTACCGTACTTTTGCAGGCTTTCGCGAACGTTACTGGCAAATTAACTTCATATAGACTACGGTCCTACCCATATGACTGATTAGTTTATTGTTTAAACTTGTTACAATTGTTGCATTTCTTTTGTTTCATTTCATTTTAAAACAAAAGAAACTCAACCTTATTCCTTACACTATTGATTTCATATTCAAATAGCATTATTTTTGCATGGTGGGCAGGAGATTAGGGATAGAATAGGGAGAATAGGAACACTAGTTTTCCCTATAGGCACTGTGATTTTTGGTACTCTTAATGGAAAAAGAGAGGTTTCTGTACTCCTTCCTGACAAGTTTTACGTCAATTATAGCATTTTCATACAATGTCATTGCCAAGTGTGTAAAATCAGTGCAAAGTTGCAGTCGCACTCTAAAGCATCGTAGCTCCTAAATTGACGGAACTATGTATTTGCGATGCAATTTGTCTATTGATAGTTACGTAAAATAAAAGTTTGATTTTTAGTTTAGTTTTAACTGGTACCTACGTCTGATCAAAATGCAGCTAATGACAAGAAACAGGCATATCACAAGTAGTCCGATTGAAGTGAACTGATATAATAATCCGATGTTATCAGTAAAGTCACGGTATTCTTATCAACAAATATATTTACTGTAATCCCCTTGTTCCCGAGATTTTCCTGAAAATGACTGACTTCTGTTAAAATAATCTTATTTTTAGGCTTGCCGATAAACTTTCATCTAATTTTGGCTTCGACTAGTATATTTTTCATGCCGTTTGATTTTTATTTACGTTTTGATTTACGTCATGCCACCACCAAAAATATGTTGTACCTACTTTAATACTATGATAAGCATATTTGTTGTTCAATTTATTTATTATGACTAATGACTTATGATAAGGGAGATTATAGTAAACACGGCAGATATTACGTATTTCTTTATGATACCGCGATAGATATAACCATAGCTCTGAAGGCGAATGCAAAACTGTTAGGTAATTCTTAATTAATTGGTTTGATTTATTAATTATATTACTTATGTATTAGCTATTGTTTCTTTGATCTTCTTCTATAAACACACGCCTAAACTGAACAGTTCTGCTAGTCCTACAGAAATTGGTTTCATTGAGTTTTCAAAATTTTAACTAAAAATTTGGTTACGATTTCGATTTATGGGCAAAACTATTACTCTGGAAACCGGGGCAGCCATTAATTTAAATGTAAGTAATAGAATTATCAGACCGTGAAATAATCGATTTTAGAACATATTAAGTTTAACGAAAAAAAAAACATGATTCGTATTAGAGCACGAACACGTTTTATTATGAGCAATAAATTTAATCGTAGGTTCCATGCGCTCCTCAAACTCAACCACTTTTATTTAACAACTTTAAAAATTGTGTAATTTGTAGGTATTTACTTTTTCATACAATTTAAATAGTATTTTCAATGTACATTAACATCAGTCAAATTGACGTCTCTTTTCATAGTACAAATAGGTCAAACTTTGCAGTAAATTGCGTCTTCTAAAAAACTTTAAAAATCTATATCCACGTTATTTTTAAAAGTAGCTGAACAAATGTTGTTCAGTATGAGGAGTTCAGTTCTAGTACCTACGATTAAATTTATTGCTCCTATTGTAGGCCACACCCAATATATTTAGAAATTTTAATAGTTCAGTAAGTGTCCGTTTTAGCAGAAACTAAAATAAAACCGAATATTCTGTTTCGCTCAATAATGTCGGGTTCCGGCCTGACTCTACGTTTTGGTTGTTATTCTGAAAGCTATTATATTCTCGATATAAGGCCGTGAAACAAGCTAATATATGATAACTAAGTTACAGCGCCTAAAGTAAATTTAATAGCGAACACATTCAAACATAAACAATAAGACAATTTTTTCGCGAGAGGAGATGGGATCAACTTTTTTATTTATTTAATATTTTTCCTAATCAGACTGACGCACTCTTTCGATCTACGAGAAAAAAATGTCGCAAATTTTTAAGACCGACTATGTAACGAAGATCGGTTTTGGAATATGCGAATACGAATAGTAATATTCGCGAATACGAATGCGCACATTTCGCCATTATAAATATTATACACAACAATTCGTTTAGAATGAAAAAATATTACACAGACGCAATGGAACGGGAATACCATTTGTGCTTTAGCGTCGATATGTTTAGTTGAACAAGTACCTATGTTGCAGTGACAGCCAGTGACATTTTTGCTATACCTGCCTAACACTTTAGTAGTTTGACTGGTGAAAAAATGTATGAAATATAAATTAATTTAAATATTCTAAATATTCGCATCGAATTTTCCAAATGCGAATACGAATATTTAAAAACATGCAAATTGGTAATTGAGAATAAATCCTAAGTTTACTCTGTGAAATTTTGATCGAAAGTGAAGAGAATTGTTGAAATTTCAAATCCAAGATTCAAATTTCTAATACTATAAGGAGTACTATAAGTAAGATTATAGAACTACGTACTGCGTCAGCAATTCTAGTCGCTACTACTGTTATAAAAATACACCGTAAGTATAGAAATGAAATAAATACGTTTATTTTAAATGACGTTTAATACGAGTATAAATAAAATAACAGTGAAATAGTTTAACTATTTGTCTCAGTCACAATTTGTTCTACAATTAATAAGGCAGGATGCAACAATGCAAATATTATATACCTACAAATAATCTTAATAACTAATTATATGTCAAAAGGTAAAATTGTGATAATGGTACTAACATTAATATTCAATGGTAATCGTTTTAGTTTTCAGGTACTCGTTCAATGCTTCTTGACCTGAAACAAAAATTGTTTTTAGTTAAGACATACTTGTGATTCATAAACAATCTAGTGCAGCGGTTGGCAACAGGTGGCCCACGAGCCTCCTTCACTACTTTGTACAACGTGTATTGTTAAAGTTATTAATTAAACTATGAACAAAGTGCGGCCCGCGTCAATTTTGCTAACTACTATGGGGTCCTCGGCTGCTAAAAGGTTGCCGACCTCTGATCTAGTGTAAAAATAAGGGTGTAATAAGAGCGTAGTACCATATTTACGAGACGATCTATCGATACATATTTTTGCACTTGACTGAACAAACATCTAGAAGACATTATCAAAAAGTCGCGTTCCTTGGACATTGATAGTTTGTCCAGTCAGGAGTTGAACTTTATCACAATGCAATAAGGTAAAAAAAATTATACATCTTTTTTAGGGTTCCGTAGTCAACTACCCTTCTAGTTTCACCAAGTCTGTCTGTCTGTCCGTTCGTCCGTCCAAATTGATAGTTTTCGTAAAGAAATGCTCGAGTTTCTTGAGAAATAACCAAATCACCATGCATGTGCCTTTCAAATTTAATGGGTTCCTACAATTCCTCATGGATCCCAACATCAGAAATGAATTTTGAAAAGATGGGAGCAATGGGAGGAATGAGGTAACAAAACATTATAATTTATTCTCCATAACCCAGTATTTAGTCCACCACTTTCATCCTAATAGTCCAGTATATTTTAGATTCCATTAAATCTCAATAGTCTATACACCCTGGCTGGTGCTGCCTCTGCGTGCGTCCCATGACTCTTGCAGGTGCAACATCCGTTCGGTGTACCCCTTACATTTTACTAAATTGCCGAAAGGGCCTCTGCGTATTGGCTTCGGCTCCGCGTACGCCTCTCAAAGGTCCGGAATATTATTGTTCCGTGATGGGAAAGAAATAAAAATATTTACACGAATTGAAGACCTCCTTTTGCAAATTGCAATGGTCGGTGTTTAAAATATAGGTACCTAAGTCCTATCCTCTTCCCCCCCTCTGATTAGCAGAGGGGCCGGAAGAGATGGAGTCCCACATACCCCCTGTAAGTCTCAACCTCAGGGCAGGGAGGATGCGTCAAAGCATTTCCCTCCGCTAAAAAAAAAGGGTACCTAAATCCTTCCCAAAGCCGGAGTGCTTGAAGCCTCCGAACGGCGCGGCCACGTCGGTCTTGTTGTAGGTGTTGACGAACACGGTGCCGGCGTCGACGCGCTCCGCGAACCGCAGCGCGCGCGCCACGTCGCGGGTGAACACGCCCGCCGCCAGCCCGTACTCCGTGGCGTTCGCGCGGCGTATCACGTCATCGAAGTTTCTAGAAGGGGGGACATATTTAAAAAATAATAATAATAATAAAAAATAGGACATTCTTACACAAATTGACTAAGTCCCGCAGTAAGCTCAAGAAGGCTTGTGTTACGGGTACTCAGACAACGATATATATGATATACAAATACATAAATACATAGAAAACATCCATGACTCGGGAACAAATATCTGTGTTCATCACACAAATAAATGCCCATACCGGGATTCGAACCCGGGACCATCGGCTTAGCAGGCAGGGTCACTACCAACTGCGCCAACCGGTCGTCAAAAAAATAATCAATATTTGAATCAGGGATGTAACTTATAGTCTGACAACCCAGCGAGCGCAGTAACAGTAGGATAGAGAGCATCATACTGTCTTTTTCTTACGCTAGTATTACCACCCTGAAAAAAGGGATGGATATAGTTAGTTTGTCCTACTGTTCTCGCTTGTCTTCGGCCACGGTGACTGCTGTCAACTCCGTTGCTGTCTTTGGTGTGCTCGCATGTGGCTGACGTAGCCAATCTTGCTGGTAAACGAACGCGAACATTGAGAGCACACAAGCACACCATCAACGTAATTATAAAATATTGCCACAGGTGGTCAGGACTTCAACTCGTCACGTTTGGTATCGAGCTCTAAGCGCCGCCGAGATTCTAACTTATATGGTTTTATCGGAACCTAAAGCGGAACCAGATGTTATAAAATCGCCGTCTATGGAACTTACTAAAGATGTAAACAAAAGGCATCACATGGGCACCACAAACACAAACTTACTACTGAAGTTGACGTATTATCGTAACATACAAAACATAAATAACTTAATCTTGGAGATTTCTGTTTCATGAATAACTTAAAAGTGAGGATTAGTTTCGACATCTGATATAACTTCCGATTCAAAAGTAACGGAACCGGAATATTAATCGGAAGTACCGACTCAACGGAACCAGAGGTCCGTAACATCCCTGATTTGAAAGTACAGGACGAAATGAAAAGAACCGTTAAAATTCTACATAGTGAATTAAAGTCATACTGAACCACTTTTATAATGGGCCAATGCCGCAATCCCGAAAAAAAAATTGGTTGTCCCATACAAATCGGCGGCATCCCGCCGGCCGGAATAAATAAAACAGCCCAATTTTCTTTCACGATCAGCCAAAACCGTTTTTAATCGCTATGAAGGTTGGGTACCACGATATAAGTATTAATACATGTATTTTGCTATCCAGTAAAGCCCAATTTTAGTTTTAATTAATAATTACCCATATGTAATCTATAAGTAGTTGATTACTTAAATTCTCCAGATACTCACTTGCTGCTAAACTTGCTAATGATCATGATAGGACCGAAGGACTCTTCCTTGGCGAGGAACATATCGTCCGTAACGTCGGTGAAGATAGTTGGCTGGAAGAAGTAGCCGGGCCTGTCGACGCGCTTGCCGCCGACGACTAGACGCGCTCCCTCTTTCACGCCGGCTTCGCAGAACTGAGGAAAGAGACAAAAGATGATACAATATCTTATGCCTGTTTAGTACTTCGTCGATATACTACCTTTGTCGATATGCTACTACAATTGACCACGATACTTTTAGTACTGACACTGACTGAAACAGCATGACACGTTCGGGCGTCTCCGTAAAAATACGAGTAAAACATTTACCGACACGACCCTGAAGTTTATAATTTAGTATTTAATTGATTTATTCTCTTTGCTGATCCGATATTATGTCCTGACGGTAGAAAACGTAAGGATAGAAGGAGTACACACTCACCGCTTAATAACATTATTTATAGGGAATGCGAAACCAGTTGTTTTTGTAAGGGCATAACCGGTGATAACAGGTAATTTCATACAAATCATAACATGTTTTGCATTCCCTTATTATAATAAGTACATACATTAACATTTTAAGCGCTCTCTCTCCTGAGCGCGTTGCCGCGGTTAAGAGGGTCTCCTCGCCGAACAAACTGCTCTTTAAACAACTTTCATCTTTCAATGAACCGTTGAGCATCGATACAGCTGTGGTTGAAGTTTCGACATCGACACAAGTAGTTACCTTAGTAGTAGTCTTTAATAAACTTACCTCAACTAGTTTATCCATGTGGGCTTTGTGGTTCTGGGGACCATGGGACGTGCCGCGGTTGAGCGGGTCTCCGATGGCAATCTTCTTGGTCTCTTCGACCACTCTTCTGAGGAACTCGTCGTGAATGGTTTCTTCTACGAACAGCCGGCCGGCGGCGATGCAGTTCTCTCCTTTGTTGAAGAATACGGAGCCCATACCCTGGAAAAGAAATTGTTCTAATTCAAACCAGTTTTTACGGTTCAGTCGCCTTTAGATATATTGGAGCGGCCAATCTACTCACAGATGTCTGAGCACGCCTTTTTTTAACGGTTACCGCTATGGAATGGAAATGAAACAAATCCCTTTAACGTTACAAGCATACTTCAAGAATTATTCATTACAAACCAACGGTTCTTAAAAAAGATAGGAATTATTAAAAATTTAACACAAATTTCAAAACGGGTAACGGATAATCCGACAATTCAGACTCCCGCATCGACGACGCCCGATTCCGCCTGCATCGGCGCGTGCGACCCGTTACCTACGCCAGTCTCAGGCAGTGATGTCCGGACCGCGGAAATGACTACAACACTCTAACTGTCCGACGATGACTGCCCGATGCAATCGAAACATGTAACATTCGATAACAATACGTGACTTTTAACTGCTTTGAAATTTAATGGTTAAAAAGGACGTAAAAGTACTAAAGGTATAACAGAAACAATTTACATAGAAATTTTTGGGTTTCATTTTGTTGATGACGGAAATTCATTATGTCTTTTTAAGCGAAGTAAAATTGAAATAGATATGTTGGTCTATGGGTGGCGGATAATTATACTCTTAGATAAGTTAGTACTCACATTTTTGACAGCCTTATCCAGATCGCAGTCTTCGAATATGACTAGCGGAGACTTGCCCCCGAGTTCCAGTGACACCTTCTTCATGTTCGACGCGGCGCATGACTTCATTATCGTCTGACCTGTTAAACAACCGAACATTATCAATTTGATTCACTTTGAAAAAAAGGAGCTTAAGTAACTTTCTATATATGGTTTTGCTGGTATCGTAATCGTCACCTCCCTGGCGTCATATTTGTGGCAGTTAAGGACCTAAACTAAATTGCGTTAAGGCGTCATGGTAAGTAAATGGTCCAGGAGAATGATGAAAATATAAAAAAGATTAACTCTAATGTTATGTCCACTAAGTGGAAAACCCTAGAAGGCGCAAGAATGCGTAGGTAAACTGTAGGGCCTGCTTATATTTGACGACCGGTTGGCGTAATTGGTAGTGACCCTGCCTGCTAAGCCGGTGGTCCTGGGTTCGAATCCCGGTAAGGGCATTTATTATAGCATATATTTGTTCCTGAGTCATGGATGTTTTTTATGTATAAAAATATATAGTATTTGTATATTATATATATCGGTGTCTGAGTACCCGTAACACAAGCGTTCTGGAAGCTTACTGCGGGGCTTAGTTAATTTGTATAAGAATGCCCTATAATATTTATTTATTTATCTTCAGTTAACAGAGTCGTACAGTGCGAATAATGACACGAAGCCTCGGCTTACTGTCTGAATAAATGCTGTTGGGTCTGTAACGGAATATGGATGAAACCTTATTTCCTAGTTAGAAATGATCAGTTAAGGACTGACTATAGATAGTGGCGTAGCCTAGCCAGGATATAGATGAAACGCCAAGATGTTGATGAAGCCAGGGGTATACCGGATAGGGCGGACAGTTCAACATATCTGAGTTACATTAGGGTTAAGCCAGGATATTGATACTGACCGATCTCTGTGCTCCCGGTGAAGCCCAGTTTCCTGACTAGCGGATGATCAGCCAAGGCCTGGCCGCAGACTGTGCCGCTTCCTGGTAGGATGTTGATGACGCCAGGGGGTATGCCGGCTAGGGCGGACAGCTCGGCGAATTTGAGCGCTGTTAGGGGGCACACCTGAAATGTTAGATTGTAGTTAGGTTAATAAAGATGGCACATGTTTAATTATTATATTTATATTATTATGAGAAAAGCTACTTGTTGTTTTTTTTTCATACGCGACCCGATACCGCTGTGAAGCGTTTTTAAGCATCAAATACAAATGTCAGACTTTCACTTTAATTTCTAAGCGTTGTATTGATTCAATGCTATTTGTTCCATATATTACACCATTGACCACCAGAACTTTTCAATCTCGTAATTTTAAAAGGTATTTACAGCGAACTGATTTACTTAAATAGAATCCCGAGAGTAGCGAGGATGAGTGTTTCAAGTGCACTTACCGCTGCTGGTTTCATGACGACAGTGTTGCCAGCAGCTAAACAAGCCGCCATTTTCCAAGACAACATCATTAGGGGGTAGTTCCAGGGTGTGATCAACGCGCACACTCCGATCGGCTCTTTTCTTGTCATTGTCAAGTTTCTATAACAAAAAAACAAGTTAAGCTTAGGAAGTAAGTGAAGTTAAAGAGATTAATTGTTGAAAATAATCAGTTAGAATTGATTACATAGTTCGCGTTAGCGAACATCAAATGATTACGTATTTAAAACATCACGTGAGTTTCAATTATTACGTTTTCAATACGATCGAACTTAATGCTAAAATAAGATGGTAAAATACTTTTATGTATTTGAAATTACTTATGATGATCGTCATCAGGAGCGACCACCCGCGGCCGACACAAGTTGATCACAGCTAACACCCTCTCTGCAGCAAGTGGCCGTATAGTATTTAATATGTTAGAGTCTCACGGGAGATAGTTAAACGTTAAAAGTATTACTATTAAAAGTTAACTGTACTACTTTCATAGTTAACACGTTTTGAGCCAGTGACAGAACGTCTGTGTCAAAAAAAATCTTACTCCTGTGCCGGTGACAGGCATGCGTGCTGTTGTTTTAGCCTTTTTCTCGACAATCTCATAATACATATATATATTTATAAATCAAACGTACAATTAAGTTATCCAAATGTGAAATGTATTCCGCTTTCGTTTAAAATTTTCCGTAACCTCTTGAAATTTTATGAAAATTTCCCATTGATAATTGCCGGTGACTCGCATCCGTGTAATCTTTCTACAGAAATCAGAGATTTTCAAAGTGGGGCCACTTTGAAACTCTCTGATTTCTGTAGAAATAGCGCCATCCTAAGTTATCTTGAAAGCTAGTACACAAAACTGGAATAGTACTCGAAGTACGGCTACCGTGTCGCGCCACAATACTAATAGATGGCGACACCTTGGCCACTTCGTATACAACGAGTTAACTTGTATGAAGAGTCATACAAATTCTACATCGCGCTATCGAAGTTCCAAACGTCAGTTACATAAATATTCGTTCCAACCTTCTCTCATTGGACTTCGGTCCCCAGGCATAACATCTGCCTAGAGAGATATCTCTATAGACCCGGCTCTTTACATTATCTACAGGTACATACCTGTTGGGTCTAGCATGGTTGATGGGTATAGTAGCACCCTGGATCTTGTCGCACCAGCCGGCGAAGTACCGCCACGTCTCTATAGACATGCCGATGTGTGTTTTGAGTGCTAGTGTGTATACTGCTCCGGAATCTATAGATTCGATTGTTGCTAGTTCTTCTTTGTGTTGTTCCATTAGATCCGCTAATCTAAAAGCGAGAAAAACTGTGAGGAATTTATATAAATAAGATATCTTTTCTATATTAATAATGGGTTTTGACTGTGTGCGAAGTGCTGTGAATGAGTGTGAATGAATGGTTCATTGACTTCACGTAAACTGTAACGAAACTGTTTCCCCTCATTCATAAAAAAGTTAACATGTCTCTAATAGGTTTAATTTTGCTTATAACATAAACTATCCAATGAAACGTAGTCCTTAAATACTTACTTGAACAACAAAGCACCTCTCTCCCTCGCACTAATCTTCCCCCACTCCCCCTCAAACGCCTTCTCCGCCGCCTTGACAGCTCTATCCACGTCACTCTTACTAGCGCTTTGCACCTTACATATAACCGACTCGTCATTCGGGTTCACTATAGACAGACTCTTCCCGCTGTCAGAATCAACAAACTCCCCATTTATAAACAATTGAGTAGGAAATTTGATCTTCATTTTGTTTATATCTAATTCTACGCCGTCGTATATTATTTCTTTAGTGGCAGAACCGCCGCGGCCTTTGCCGACGGCCATGTTGAAAAAGTCTTCGAATGTTGTGTTCATGTATATGTCCTCATTTTGGAGCTCTATGTTGGCTAAGTCTTTCACTTCTTCTACTAGTCTTACGACGTCCATTGAGCCTGGAATGAGAGTTAAGGTTAGTTTTTTTTCTTTGAGATATCTTCAATATAAGTTTTAGTCATCGGACGTCCAGGCACGGGGAGCAAATGCACCCGTTCGTAGTAAGCATTCCATTTGTCCGCACAAAACTATTTGCCTGGTTATTTATACTGCGGACTGCCAAGGAATGGAATGCGTTCCTCCTTGCTGTATTCTCCTGGGGTCGGAACCGATTTTATTTATATTGTTCATGAATAAACATCTGAATCTGATTTTTTTTTAAATCTTGAAATAGTTCAATATTTTATAATATTTTATGCTCGTTATGTAGGACTCAATGTTTTATAAAGAAAACAAAGCCGTATTATTAGATTGCCCCATTAACAATGGATTAATAAGCGAAAGAACGATATAATTCTGTTATTTTCGTATGGAGAAACTACCGGTATACGATTCCTAGTATTCTCTAACAATCACGACATCGGTATCTTTATAGACGAGTGAATAGGCTGTCTTTACTTTCCATCAGGTGTGTCTAGAGTCAATCGCCGGTCAGTTTATTATTATATATAAAAAAGGAACGTATGCCCTTGTCAAATTTGGGAATTAGTATGGTTTTTGCCACAGATCATATCGTCAGGTAACAAGCAAAACTTACTAATTACAATAAAATAACTAAACAAAAATCGACCTTGTTATAAAAGATGTATGGTTCATTATGGCTAAGAACTTGTGGTAGTACTAAGTGACTATTGCTTGTCACCCGACGATACGTAAAACTAGATGCCGCAAGCATTTTGATTATTCAGATTGACGAGTCTATTTTGTTCGAAAATAGACCATTAGATCCAACTTACTGCATCTAGTTCAATACATCACTTATATACATCCACTATAAATACCTGCTCCGGAATCAAAGAAGTCCGTGTCATTCTCAATATCGATCCTAAGTATCGCCTTCCATACGTCCCGGAAGCTCTCGACGAACTGTCTCTCCTCAGCCGTCAACTCCAACTGAACTTTACTTTCGCTTGCCTTGTAGAAATAAGACGCGTTTATCATCTTGCCGTTCACTTTTAGACGCTGAATATTGAGCTGGAAGATAGTACATTTGGACAATGAGACTTTGGTCTTTCAAGCCGGATAACTTTATTAAGAAAGCGCCCGATCCACAATACCATCGTACATTTTAATGTGCATTATCCATTTTTTTCGACAGGTAACACGAAGAATTGATGATTTTGAGTTTTATATTAATGTAAATTACTTTTGACCATAATAAAAATTAGGTTTCAGTGTTTAAGCTTAGATTGAATAGGCATCGAAAAAGGCATCGAAAAAAACATCATATTTTCAGGATTTTGGCATTTATGGTTGCTATGTCAGCGCAAATATAATGGCATCAGTCTATTTTAGTATTCAAATAAATGAATATGTTTGAGATGCTGTATAACCTCTCAGGCGATAGAGCTTGCATGGGCCGTTTTCCTTTTTTACCGACAGTAAAACGATTCTCGATTTTTCAGATTTTCGATCATGTGTAAAATGAAAAAGGTTGAAATTATTTAGAAAAACAACATATGTGTTTTAAGTTCATTATTTGATAGTTATTTTCCTGTAGGTAAGGTTTCTCTTTTCAGTAATTTTTTAGTAAACACCGCGACAGAGTGGCACTTTTTAGCGAAGACAGCTTTCCGATCGACCATTCTGTCACAGTGTTTTGACTTTAATAATGTAGGTAAGTTTACAGTCACTAACCAGGGAAGTAACAAGTATACTATACTGATAAGGTAAATAAAAATTTCTGCCATTTACGTCCTATAAAAAACATAATAATTAAATTCTAAATCGGACAGTTTTCAGCGCGGATACAGATCATCGTCGGTAAAAAAGGAGAACAGCCCGCATATCGTTGGAATGATAGCTTTAACTCAATCAATTAAGTTTTAAATTTGATTGACTAAGACCGCCCCGGTATTTTTCTTTCGCCACACAACTAACCTTAACTCCGTCGTCAGCAGTAATCAACAGCCCACCATCATGGACAACAGCGGGACTCTTCAAACCGGGTATAACAAGTTTGTCCCCCTCCACGTTACCCCCCTTCCATAAACTAGAGCCAAAGAACTTGATCTCAACGGTGGCGTCGGTTGAGGTGTCTATGCCGTCTCTGGTCTGTGGCTGGATGAAGGTGGTAGCGCCGGGCGAGGAGTCCAGCCCGCGGATGAAGTTGTGGAGGGCAGTGCCACCTTTGGACCAGTCGATCTGAAAAAGAGCAAATCACCTAAAATTGATGTTACTGGTGACCAAAGAGCTGGTCGATTCCTCGCACAACGTACAACATTCATTGCGATACAACGAGGAAATGCCGCCAGCATCCTAGGTACAATGCCTCAAGGACCTACTTTAGATTTAAGGTAGATAGAGGTAGGTAGTTAGGTAAGTTACACTTACTGTATATATTTCGAAAATAAATGTATCTTTTATAACTTTTCGTGGCCAATAATGTGTTGCCAGCACTAAGCTTAGAATACTGTGGGACAAACCGCCAGGGGCAGGTGGACACATGTTAGCGTACTGGGTGTATGTATATACTCTGTCATACAAATATCCATTTTTATGTGTACATGCCGATACTGCTCATCGCTCGTGTGCGGGGATGGCCTGACTGAGAAAAAGCGAGTGAGCTTCAACGCCTTGGTGGCCAAACAGTAAGAGCGGGCGACTTTCAATCCGGAGGTCGCGGGTTCAATTCAAACCCGGCTCGTTTAATGAGTTTTTCGAAACTTAGGTACGAAATATCTAATGATATTTTCTAATTGCTTTTTGGTGAAAGGAAATCATCGTGAGGAAACCGGACTAATCCCAATAAGGCCTAGTTTACCCTCTGGGTTGAAAAGATGGCAGTCACTTTCATAAAATTAGCACCTACGCCAAATATTGGAATTTGTTGACAAAACGGACTCTGACACCGTGAACATGGTGCTTGTAACAGTGCCGAAATATAGGGAGCTCACAAAAATATACATATAATAATAATTATACATAGTGTAAATTACCATGTTAGATTAAAGCGTGTGTGAAATTGTAGCAGTTTTTGTTGTATAGCACGAGGCCAAGTAATGTTATTTCAATGTATAATCGTGTTTTTAAACATACAAAACAGTAATAATATAATATACAGTCACTGACCTTACTACATGTTATTAAAACCTAATTTTTTCATACTCTAATTATAATTCTACCCTGTATGCCTTATGACAATGGCATAAGGACGTGTTTTGCTCATTAATTTAGTCAGCTGACAGTACTAAATGTAAACTAGAGGGTATCAGAGGGGACGTAGGGGTTATCATTCCACGTGCTATGATAAGTGAAGTTAAAATAAGTAGTTTAAAACTATAACATCAACTTCTGAACTTATTTGTAGCTCGAATAAAAACCGCCTTTTAAAGATGAAAAATATGGAGAGAGAGAGAGAAAGAGAGAACAAAACCAGTTTTTTTTCCCCGCGTCGCTTTACTTGAAAGACAGTAATAATTGAAATTAAACACTTTAAAACGGATTCTTCTTCTTCCTATCGTTTTCCCGGCCTATGCCACGGCTCAGGGAGCCCGAGGTCCGCTTTGGCAACTAATCCCAAGATTTGACGTAGGCGCTAGTTTTACGAAAGCGACTGCCATCTGACCTTCCAACCCAGAGGGTTATTGGGTAAACTTGGCCTTATTGGGATTAATCCGGTCTCTTCACCGAAAAGCAATTGGTAAATATCACATGATATTTGGTAAATAAGTACCGAAAAACTTATTGGTACGAGCCGGCAGGATTCTAATCCGAGACCTCAGGTTACCAACGCTCGTTGGAGACTTCACATACACCAGTTAATTTATTACTTTTAAGCAGAAACTTCTGCAAACGATACCAAATTGCTCAGAAAGAAAGGAGTGGAAAACTTCATGACCTCAGCCGGGACTCGAACCGCGACTCTGGGATACTAGCCCACCGGTCTGCCAACTGAGCTACCCAGACCACACCCATGGCCCCGAATTTGTCCACCATATCCCTATAAAGCACATACGAGGGATATGGTGAAGAAATTCGGGGAAATCTTTCTGAGAAACCACTGATTTCTTTGCGGATGTATGCTACACCCAAATATCAAATTATATCACTGGGACAGTCTAGTTTAATGTTACCTGATGTGTTTCCGCCTTAAACAACGCCGGGTCGTAAGTGGCGCCCTCTTCAGTCTGAGTGACCTTTGGTGCCGTGCCATTTGCCACCATGTTTACTGATTCTGCCAGCGCTTTTATACCTGAAGTCGAGAACATAAGATTTAGGATTACCGCTAAGCATGCCGCAGATGGCGCTTCAATTGTTGTTTTATTTTTGTAAGGTAAATTAAATAAATAAAAAATACCTATGAAAAATATATCATCATAGACAATGGGAGCTACCGGATTGTCGCTCACCAGGCGGCGCCAATCATGCGTGGGTCCTGTGTTAGTATGAGAGAATTGTCACAGTGACGTTTGAAATGTTCCTGCAGGACCCACATTCCACTAGCGCCCCTAGCGGAAAATCGACTCGCGGTAATCCTCATTGCTTCTTTTAATTCTGGTTGGGACCTGTACACCAAATTCAACAACGGCTAATTCACTAAAAGAAAATATTTTGAGGAAACCGGACATTTAATTAACTACTATTATTTCGTTGGCAATGTGTATTGGATGACCATTGGTGGCCATACACGTTACGGTCTGCCGGAACAGTCTGCCGGAGCGTGTATTGGAAGATTTGTGCAGGTTTTCTATACCTATGTACGCGACCGGAGCAAAATCGAAAATCGATCATGTCTGTATCACGCCTCCATGTTGCACATGCTACCAACTTTCAGTAGACCCATGCAAGTGAAGTGAAGTGAATAGCTTACTAATAACTAAAGTAGAACTAGAATAAAAACGTAGTATTCACCATCGGGATACAAGTATTTGTTGTAAAGAGTGTCCACAGTATCATCTATAGTGACCGGGAAGGTTTTCTGCAGCAGGATCGGCCCGGTGTCCAGGCCATCATCAGCCCAGAAGATAGAGAGGCCACAGGTGGTGTCGCCCTCTATAAGCGTCCTAGAAAAACAATTCAAGTATTTGAATCATATTATACGAATCCAAATATATTTATTTGTGGAAAATATATTTGGATTTGTAACATGGTTTACCATCAAATGAGCTCTTCTCAGCATGATGCTGACCCAAGAGTAGTAACTTATGTACGAACCATATTCATTTACCATTTAGTTACCATTATAAATTGAAAGAGATGTCATATACTACAGAAAAAGTGACAGTCCCCCAAAAGCCGCCGCAAAAGCAGGAGGTCGCTGGTTCGATTGCAGCCCTGATCACTGGGGGCCTTGGTCACTTTTTCTGTAGTACATGACAACTCGTTCAATTTATAATTTATATATATGTAGTAGTGCGATTACTTAAAATAATAAATGATTTGATTCGTGCTTTAAAAAATTGTATTAATTTATCAGTTACTTTGCGATAAAGGAAATCGTGAGCAAACTGCCTTTCACAGGAATATTAACCATATTTCCGCCATAACAGGGGACTCTTGTCATTTTTCGCGTTTTCCTATTTACCAAAATTGCCCGAATACACTTTTTATAATAATGTCAATAACATTATGATTGCTACCCACGTAGTAACATTATTTTTAGAAGTGTTAAAATCGTTTTCCGAGCAATCGTGTAGACATTGACGCAATGCTACTTCACAAAAACATTATAATTGCAAGTACATTATTTACAATTACAGAGTTAAACAGTTTTAGACTCTTGTGTGTACGGAATAAAGCATAGTATTGCTTAAAATGGTTGGCAACATGTTCTTTTTTTGTGGTGGTTAATATTCATAAGCTGTCGTCAATGCTTTCTGGTTTAATCTAGTTAAGTTTTGTATTTACCCCGAAAGTATAAAGCATTGCAAATGTACTCGTAATCTTGAATTGTCTGTAATTTATTTTATTGAACATAAAATCAGTATTATATTTACAACACAGATGAATTTTATTTCAAACTGATAAGATTTGGTGCAATATTAAAACTCTTTTGCCCGTAAGGGTGAAAATGCTATTAATTTTTAGAAATACACAGGGGTAGAAATTTGGAACCAAACCCTAAGTTTGGAACCAATGTCTTAAATATCCTACCAGTTGATAGAAGAAGCTCCCCTATGCCGGGGCAATATACTGGGATGATAACAGATGCTCTGGTATTTAGGGTAGTTGATGACTTCCATGGGGATGAATTGGGTGCAGAATGGCAGTACATTGATGTCAGCTTTCACCTGAAATTAAAGTTCATTACATTACAATTCATTACAAACGCAAAAACTCACTCTGACACATCACCGAAGTGTTAAAACCGAAGTTAACTTTATGCATGTGTTCCAAGGTCTATATTGCTTTGACAAATTATTCCGTAGTTGGTGTCAAAAAAATTAAGTAAATAGTCTTTTATGCCAGTGTTAGTTGCTTAGTGGGAATGATAAGCCTAGGGAGAGTCTAGGGAGAGACTTTGCCTCCTTATGTGTGTTCTATCGCTTGTATAACGGTTGTATTCTGAAGAATTGTTTGATATGATACTAACATCCACTTTTCACAATCGCACCGCTCACCATCGACAGGGCGCTCATCCGCACACCTTTCAACTTAAATGATCGTGCCCAGTGCGGTTTCAAAGGAATTTCCCCCCGCAGTCGCTCCGGCTGTGGAATTCATGCCGAGGTTTTCCTGAATGACGATACTTGCCGAGGTTTTCCTGATTGACTACAGTATTCTGTTTTTGGAGTGGCAAGTTTTTAACGGGTCGGCCACGCGTCTCTGGCAACTTTGGAGTCACAGCTTTCCGCCAGGCGGGCCGTATATTTATTTGCCACCGACGTGGTATATAAAAAAAAAGACGAGTTTAAATCCGAAGGTCGCAGGATCAAGCCCAGCTCACTTCATTTGTTTCCCGACAGTTACTTCATTTCACGCTAATTCGTAAAACGCATAACGGATTTGTAGGAAATCCCATTTAATAACAGTAATAAATCAAGATATTTCTTTGGCTAATTTTTTTTTTATTACAATCAATTCGGCACGTGTTTAACTTTACTGTTTTTATAAAAGTATTGCGTAATTCGTAAACATGTTACGTAATATAATATGTTTTCAAGTAATATTGCAAATCATGTAGGTAAGTACCTATATTTAGAAATACATGGGGTGTATCGCTAAGGCCATGGAGCTTGTGATAACTCACATGGTTCGGGAGATAAACGTTTTCAAACAATAGACATTCATGGTTCTACTTTGCGTCTTAATAACATATAGTAGTTATATTTAAATACTTGTACAGAGTTTCTCACGTCAATTAAGTCAAAAATAGCTCGATATGTTTCGGATCAATCCGTGATCCTTAATCATACGATGCGCTCGCGACGGTTGTACTTCGTGTCTCATGAAATGATCTTGTATTGATCTGAAACATGTCGAGCTATTCTCGACTTTATTGACGTGAGTAACCCTATATAAGTATTTTTCGATACTGATGATGACTTCTATTATAGCAAATGGAGCAGTATATTTAAAAAAAACTATATTGCTCCCTTTTTTGTAGTGATAATAGGTACAAGCATAGGAAAAAGACAGTATGACTCTCTCCGCCTATGCATGAATAAGAACAGATCAGGATCTGTTAGACCAGGGTCTAACTATAAAGCATCTAGTATATGAACTGCATCTTCATTATCATTAGCCGAAATATATGTAAATACAGTCAGCTGCCATAGTCTCTCCCGCTATGAAGGCCGCAATAATATGTCTTCATTCTGTGATTGTCTCACGTCCGCCTATACACTTGCTTTAGTTGTCTGATATAGAACGGACCAAATATAAAGATAAGAGAGTTCACGGGAGCAGTAGGCAGCCAGAACTACTAAATAAATGGCTTTATTTATATCTAAATTTATTAGTTGCATAATCTTATTGATTAACTGATATCTACTCAATAGCTAAATGCGTGTAAAATTTGACTTAAGAGTTAAAAGTTTTGAAATGACTTCGAAAAAAGGACATTTTCAATTTATCTGTACTTATTTAAATGTTTGTTCCACAATTACTCGGTCAATTGTAAATAGATTTGGTGATTGATTATTAATATTTTTTTTGTAAATCAATCAATCAATATATATTTATTAAAGAGGTTTCTCTAATCCTATTGGATTATGGTTCTGATCTAATAGGATAAATAAGGAATAGTGAGAACTCCTCAATTTTGAAAGAAATGTTGATATACTGCCCACCTGATGTTAATTTAATTACCATAGACAGTCTTGCTATGCTATGCTTGCAAATCCAGAGTTGTTACATGCCCCTTATGATCCTTTATTTTGTATTATTTTTATAAGGTAAGTATAATAATTAATAAACTTACTGTTTTGTATTCCTCTAGGATTTCTGGTATGACTTGTCCTTTCACTCGCCATGTCTTGTATTTATACACTGGTTTTCCGTTTTCCGCAGCTATTGTGGCTGTTAAAAAAAAGAATTTCAAACTTTGACTGTAATAAATGTTCAAATAGTTGAAACTCACATATATTTTAAACAATTTATGTGACATGTTTCAATTGTCTGGCAATCTTCATCAGACAAATCAGTGGTAACCACATTTGTTGATAAAATTTATCAACAAATGTGGTTAAATCATACATCATTTAATTATATATGATTTAAAATACAAGGCTTACAAAATTAACTTTTTCAGACATATTGTATGGGAAAGCTATTCTTTTTAATAAAAATTGCTATATATGGGGTTTCACTGCTTTTTAGTGGCTGATACACATTGATTCACCAAAGCTGGCTCGGAAAATGTATGAAGGTGTCATAAATTTCATAGACATTCATTCCACTCCATCTTTTGTGAATCTATCTGTACATATTGTATATTTATATTTCTAGCATGTGCCAACAACAGTGGCAGAGCTGTAAATGTTTACCAGGGCTCAAAAAATCTCCAAGGAAATAAAATAATAGGACTGTGAGGCTTTAAGCAACAGCCCCCATAGTACTGATTTGACAAACATGACAAATGCTTTAACTGTTACAGTTGGAGAACTCACCAAGAGGATCCTCCCGGTTGCCCTTATCGAGGACTGTGAACACTCCAACCACCTCATGGCCATCCTTGACTAGCAGCTTGAACACTTCAGCAGCAAATGTGCTCTGACCAATTATTGCCACTCGCAACTTGTTTTTTGGCTAAAAATATTTTAAAATTTCTAATGCTTAGCAGACTTGATACATTTAAAGCAATGGAGATACAGTAAATAAATAAAATATAGTAAAAAATATATAGTTGTTTATAGACATTATTTACATGCAAAGGTACTGGGAAATCTGATATACCTATTAGACATAAGTAAATAAAATAATAATAACTTCAGCTAAAATTTTAACCTAAAATTACAAAAAAGGATATAAAGTTACAATTTCATTGACATAATATATGTTTTTATATATGTTTAGACTCTTTAGAAAGCAGAATTTATAAGGAAGTATAAAACATTTATTTATAAATCTTACCTCATCTTGTATTGCAACAGGTGGCATTTTAAGCACAAAATACGATACTATCCAAGGAAAAAATAATATTAACTTGCTCTGTACGCTCTAGTGAGCGCACTGAAACTGGTAGGAGATTCTCAACGCCTTCCTATTTATTGTATTAGCCATTCGAACACCATTTCAACTTTGACACCACTTATCGCTCGCTTGTAATAGGACCATTTTACGAATTATTTATATCACAGGCTCTCTTTTAGCACGCACTGTGCGTGTGTTTATATACAGTCGGTATTTGGTGGTTAAACAGCATTCAACTGCTGTAATTGAAAAAAAATACCTATCTGTTTATTATTTCTTCTTCTTCTTCTTTTATAATATGGCCTCTGTCCGAAAATTGGACAATTTTGCCAGTGTCCCGTATTAATATATTGGTGTATCTTATATAAATAGTATATTGCCTCTTGGGCGACGTTGTTCGGTAATTGGCCTTGCTATTTATTCCGTTTACAGCTTATACGTAATAAATATTTCAGGAGGCCAAAATCCCAGGGCAACCGATTAATAACTCAATAACGCGGTTACACGCGTTTCAGGATTAATTCTTCATTAGCTGCACACTTCTTCGTTAGTTTACTGCACAATAAGCTATAAATATTACACATTAAACAACATTTAGCACACAAAAACAAAGAACTATTCAAGAAACGCAACCGCCATTTTGAATATCAAACGGAAGACCCTGTTTATTATTTCCCACTTCAGTCCCGCCTCCCGCCAAATTTTCATGACAATGACATTTTGACATTGACAGCTGACGTACGACGTAGGGGCGGTTAAGTAGTGTTTAAGTAGACCATATTTTTCCCGTTAATGCAATTTTTCTAGAGTCAAACCACGTTCTCTTACGGGCATTTTCAAAAATAGGGTACCATTTTCGTTTTTTTTGAAAATATAGGAAATTTTGGGTTTTTTATAACCAGAATCACGAGTACTATTGATTTAAAAAAAGAAAAAGAGTGTCCCGTTTTTTTTGTCAGCTTTGTAACGCATTTTTTCATACATTTCGTATGGGCCGTTACAAAACTGACTAAAAATTTTTGTATGGAAAATTGAGGACCCACTTTCATTAAAAGGGTGCACTTTTTTCTGAAAACGCCCTTACAATACAAGCAAATTAACCGTTACACTTGAAATTATGACGTTTACTTAACTCTTTTACAGTCTGTGCTGTCGAAATCTAGGAAACCTAGCATATATATATATATATATATATATATGCTCCTGACCGTTATCGGCCACGGCGACTGCTTCAGCTCCGTTGTTGGCGGGCACGAGAGGACACCATTTTATTTTGCGGAAGCAGTCAAGTGCGCAGGAAATATTAAAGTGCACAAACGTACGCGCAAACGCAGGTGCACTCTCTCGTCCTAACTCTCTTTAATCCGATGGAACGGAAAACCGCTACGACCAGAAGAGAGTTTGGATGCAGTGTCTGACAGTAGGCTTGAGGTCTTTATCTACTGCCTCGGCCTTCCACAATGCCACGCTGACGACTTGCGTACAGGAACGCAAGAGTTTCCACTCGCGCAAGGTATTTGACAGGAAAAGTGAAGGACCTAGCATATAGACGGATACTAGAGGTGGGTCCTTAAAATAAAAAAAATAACTTTACAATACTACACATGTGCTAGAGTTGCCCTTGATATTTAAGATTGCATTGTTTTAATTGTTCGTATGTTGTACACCGGATAATGCAACAATTTCTATTGGTCAATACAAGGGCAAATCATTAACTCATCAAGTGGGGAAATCAAGTTCGTGGAAATAGGTCTTGATAAGTAGATACCTCTACGCTCTGCAGCACATTGCTCGATAAATTAAATAAGTCTTTATAATTACAAAGATTCCTTTGACATTAAAAAATTCTGTCTGGATAGATCTCTTTCCTATGCTGCCTGTTAAAGGCTACCTAGGTCCCCTTTTGTGCTTGCAACCACACTATTATACCCCCTATACGGGTCACTTGATAACTTGATAACCCCATTTTTCCACTTAGCATATGACATACCCACCTCCATTCCTGTTAGTCAATACGAATTACTATATCTGCGACCTTTGACAACAACTTTGATTTCATAGGTCACGTGATAAATACCGGTTTTTGTTAATTAAGTATCTATTACTCCTTAATCCTTTAAATGCTAGGGACATTCTATATCAAAAAAGCTAGTTTTAACTCCATCGTCGTACCGTTAAACAATTTTTATAGCAATGAAACAAAGTGGGACGACACTACGATATTGCCACTTTTTAATTTCTACTTTTTCTTTTTAATTTTGCCAAGCTGTACGTGAAGCGTGCTTATCGGTGGTACCATGGCCATAATATAACTTTTTTTTTTAAATAGCCTATTTTGTGTCCCACTGCTGGGCAAAAGCCTCCCCTCTCTTCCTCCACCCATAATAATAACATAATAATTCCATATTTTACGTCGTGGCATAATCATGGCATGGGATGAGGGGTTAGACATAAGTAGTGATAACTGATCAGAGTAGCCATCTATAAAATATTACATATTAGACTAAGTATCTTTAAATTTTATGAGTCCCATATATTTTATGTCATATGATTATCATATGACATAAAATATATGGGACTCATAATAGGAATCATTAATAGGAATAGGAATGCTTGCGTCTATGAAGCAACGTTTACTTTGCCATTTGTCAAATTTTGTTAAATAAAGTGTACGTAGTTATGGTGCTTTTAAAATTAAAAAAACTTCTGTATGGTTTTTTTGTATATAATATTTCCTTACTCATTGGTTTTTACCGACACAATAAACCGCAGAACTATATGTCATAAAATGTCATAAGTAGGCAATTTAAAACTCGTAGTCTGACAACCACATGCTGCAGTAGATTTTCTTTTATTTATATGCGTCCCTTTTTTTCGGACTAAAAGAAAGGCATATAAATTTAAAAAAAATATACTGGGCCGTTTGTTTTTCAGACTATTCAGTAAAACTATATGTGTTGAAAAGGAAATCACGACTTTTTTTAAGCTATTGCATAGCTTCTATCGCGGGCCTTGAGCGCGGGGACCGAATCCAGAAATTCCGTAACGAAAAAAAACCTGACGCTCCCCACTCCGACGGACCGAAACCGACTTTATTCACTTTGTTACAAAGTTCTTTATCGGGGAAAGGATATATCTCCATACGAATGTCGCTAAGTGTCATATTCTATACAAAATATTGAGGACAGTAGCCCTTATTACCAGAGATACGGCGATGTCAAATGTCAAAATAAACACTATTATTTTTTCCCGCCAGAATCAAATATGTTAAATCGATTTTGTAATCGATGCATAATATACTGGCTGGATCGAATTAAAGGCAAAAGGCGCCTAATTTTTTATTTAGACTGCGAATCGTTTTGTTTTTTTAATCGATACCTTAGTGCAAATGCAAAGTCGTACTAAGTACCATTTTAAATTTGTGAATTTAGCACGTTAGTGCACAACGGAATAAAGTGGAAATTTCATTGGCATAAGAAATATTAGTACCTACAAAGAAGTAGAGTATCGAAATATGCCTTTGTCTTGTTTATCAAATATTTTCTATTGGTATATTAGATTTGTTCCTTATTGTGATAATCACAAAGGTGATATTGCTGCGTGCTGTAAATATTTTGTTTGTGGTGTTCGAAGACGATGAATACCGTATGTTTTTCGCCTATAAAAAAGCTCTCTTTCACTGCAGACGAAAATGTACCCAAATTTATTTTAAGTTTTTTTTGTTCAGTAGTGTCATAAACAAACAGAAATTAAACTTAAGTAGGTACATATTTGTCACTACTGACGAAAGTGCACAAAAAATACAAAACTGTGTTTTTAGGAAATGAGTTGAAAAGTGACCAATGTGCCGGGATCCATTAAATCTATGTAAATATGATATGTTTAATGCTGTGATAAATTTGATAATAAATAAAATCACTAATAATGGTAACTTTGTAGCAGCCCGCTGTCTCCACAACCAAAGGCATGAACATGTATTGTATCCATGTCCTATAGACCTAAGTTGCTTATCCACGAATGTCATCTGATAATGATAATGCTATTAAGTTCATGAAAAGACAAGTTGCATGGATAGTGCGACGGTGATTGCTGTCAAATGTGAGTAACTGTATAGAATTATCAGAAATTGTCATACAAAGGTGACAAACTGTTGTCTTATTACGTTACGCTATCCGTTTGGGATCTTTTTTATTTTTATTTTTTTTACTTTATTTCGCTTTGAAATGTGGTACAAAGGATGTTATAAAAATATATCATGGTCACACACATTCCACCAGAAGCTGGCATGCAAAATTATTCTAGAAAGTAGCTAATATAAAATTAAAAAAAAAAACATGCAATGGTACGTATTTAGAGTACTTAAATCTAACAGTAATCCTTCTAGTGCACTTAAATCTAACATATTACTGAAATGTCAAAATCGCAATTACGAGTATATAACTTGAATTCTAATAACTATGTCATAAATACAATACACATTCAATACGAGTAACTAAAATATTTTATAAAATGTCAAGTCTTATAGCGATAGTAGTCAAAATATTCTTCAATAGAGTAAAAACATTCTTGAATCAGCCAATTCTTAAGCTTAAGTTTAAATAAATTAATAGGCAATTTTTTTATGTCATCGTGCAGGCTATTAAAAATGTCAATGGACTTACAGTATGCATTATTGCTGTACAATTGAGTCTTACGAATAGGACCAGCGAGACGATTTGGATACCTTGTAGGAAAATTACATATATCTTTGAATGTTTTGAAGAGTTCCGGGTGAGTCTTAACGAATAAACAAACTTCATATATATATATGCACGGCACTGTCAATAGATACAAGCTTTTAAATAGCGGCCTACAGGATGTTAACTTGTCTACATTACAGATCGCCCTAACGCACTGTTTTTGTGCTAAAAGTGCGCGTGTTGCATGGCTTGAATTTCCCCAGAGGAGAACGCCGTACCTGAGCAGTGAGCAAACATAGCCATGATAAGCCTGCATTGCGGTCTGTTTAGTGCTGATCTTAGCCAATTTCCAGAGGGCATAAGCAAACGAGTTAATTTTATTACATAATTTATCAATATGCTCACTCCAAGAACATTTATCATCTAAACAAATGCCTAAAAACGTTGTATTACTTGATTCCGTGATCACTTGATCTTTGTATGTTACAACCAATTCTCTCTTTTTCGCATTTCTATTTACGAACTGGACAAAGGTGGTTTTAGCTAGGTTTACCTTAAGATTGTTTCGATGCAACCAATTTATTACATCAGTGATTGTTTTATTTATGTCACTATTATAGGTTGCGTCGTCTTTACATGGTATGACGATCGATAGGTCATCCGCGAAGAGTATACACTCAAAATTTATTGCATTCGGTAGGTCATTAATGTACAGTAAAAAGAGCAGAGGACCCAGGATACTTCCCTGCGGTACACCGACCTTGTTTGTTTTCGTCGAAGACCTAAAATCTTCGATGGTACTGACCGAATCAATTTGGGATATTTCCACGAATTGAGACCTAGAGCGTAAATAATCTCGGAGCCATTCCTGAACTACACCTCTGATACCGTAGAGCTCGCATTTAAGCAGGAGTGTCTCGTGACACATAAAGTCGAACGCTCTAGTCATGTCAAAAAAACTGAAACTTTTGCCGCTTCGCCACCGCTAGAGTTTCGGCAGAGGGCTCCTGCTACGTGGGAAGTGCGAGTAATATGGGTGGTCGAAATTGTGCTAACGCATGTAACATCCCACACTGAACACCGCCCCGTTTTCCACAGCACCAGGGTCACTCCATCTTGCTATCAGTGCGGCTAAACCCAGTGGCTCCAGAACGGAATGAACACCCGCTGACTGAAGAGACCTCAGGACAATATCATTGAGGTCTTAGTGACGCGGAATCCAACCACTACAAATACGGCAACTCAATGTATATATGGCTGTCAACACCCACCATGCATTGTACAAGCGGATGACATACATACCTCATAGCGGGCCCAGGGGAGTACAATGGCCAAACGCAACGATTTTGCCTTTGCGCAAAGAACAATGTCACAAAGCCAGTACGGTTTTTATATTAAATATTGGACAAGGATAGTTTATAAATAAACTCAGATTTTTTTGTACGATTACTTTTCTAAAACGGCTTATTACTGAATATGCACAACTTGATGGATTAGGATGGCACTTATTACAGTTCTATCTATATGGCACTAATGGAACTAGGTATCGCCTATATCCCCGTTAAATTGATTTGATTAAAATTATTTTAACTTTGCGCAAAAACATTCTTAGATCATGGCATGCCATTAGTCTCATTAGATACATTTTACTTAATAATGGCATCTATTTTATTTTTGTTGTCTAGCAAACTGATCTTGCGTAGCGATGTTGTCACAAAACCAGCACGGTTTCTTCAATTACATTTTGGACAAATTTCCATGCGATGCTAATATTGTAAATTTGATGAACTATTATCTGTTACCAATTCACACTAAATTAAAAACGCTGAACGGATTAAGGTGAAATTTGGCATGGGGATGTTTTGACTCCTAGGAAAGGACAGAATAGTTTTTGTTATGAAAATCATCCTATATAGAGGTGCAAAGGGGAAGGAAGCAAGTGAAATAGTCAAATCTATAATTGCATGGGCAGTTTATGAATGAATTCATTCATAAATTGCCCATGCACTTTTGAACGCCTGTGTAAATGCGAATAAAGGCCTCTGCCGATCCTATCATAAGATCGTCCTTGGTTGAGATGAGACATAATATATACTTACCTACCTAATGAAAGTTTATAATTATTATATGCGTGACGTAATTATTTTGGTATCCTCGCAATGTTTTTCTTCACTGGGAAGTTAGTTGTAATCAGGTACCGACTGACATTCTGTGGGTTAAATTCAGTGAGCTTAAGGCAGTGTTGTAAACCGTGATCAAAAACACTCGGCCTTGATTACTTATTTCATTGAAAGATAATTTATGTCAACTTGGACGTACTTTTTAGCATATCTACAGCGTATCCAGCCACTGAAAGATTAATATGTGGTCAAAGATACATACAGCTGTCACAAAAATGCTGGTGATTCGATTAAATGTGTAATCACTAATCAGTATAGAATTGTGGTTAGGAGAATAAATAAACAAAAAATGTTTGACAAAAAAAACATTTAGTCCTATTTTTTCCAAATCAGATTACAATATTGATCACCAGCATTTTTGGTATATCCTGAATTATTAACGAGAACAAAGAATAACAGGTTACTGTAGTTGCAAGTTAGTTGTTTGTTTTATACGGCCCCGGAATTTAATTAGCAATTTACAGTTCAAGTCAATTGGGTATTTAATACTTATGGTAATAAAAATACACTACCAAACATTATAATACTGCGCAGACGAAGTCGCGCTAGTAATTGCATAAGTTGATACAAAATGATATGCAATAGCTTTACCGCGGCAGTCCCCGAGTGCCACACGTATTTTTTTGTTCTCGAGGTATACCTTTTTTAGTGAATTGCGCAATTGGCATTTCACATCTTCCAGTTTTTTATGGCTTTACCTCTGCCTCTGCTTTTTCCTTTGCCTCAACCATTGCTTCTGCCTCTGCCTCTGTCTCGTCTCTGCCTCTGCGTCTGCATCTGCCTCTGCCTCAGCCTCTGCCTCAGCCTCTGCCTCTGCCTCTGCCTCTGCCTCAGCCTCTGCCTCTGTCTCGCCTCTGCCTCTGCGTCTGCATCTGCCTCTGCCTCAGCCTCTGCCTCAGCCTCAGCCTCTGCCTCAGCCTCTGCCTCAGCCTCAGCCTCTGCCTCTGCCTCTGCCTTTGCACTTGCCTGTGCTTGTCATGGCTTTTGGACACAACACAACTTTAGGCATTCGCAGCCTTTTGGACCTCACCTTGGACTATCAAAACATATCCAATTGTCAAAATAGTAGTAGTACCTACTACGCTACTTATTTCATATTACATGAGGTTTATTTATTTTATTAGTTTATCTGAAAAAGTAACAAAGGTTATTCTCTTTCAATGTATCAACACAAATGATCGCTAAGTGGAACATAAATTCTGATAACGTTTAAGTTTGCGAAACAAACCGGTTCAAGCTGGTTCGCCAACTATTGAACAGTAAACAACTATCGTGATAAAAGCTAGGACATTGGGGTCAAGAAAATAGTAATTCTGGTTTTATTCAGTTTAACGACCGGTAGGAGGTATCGGAGAGTCAGGCCCTGATGGGATATGACGTTTGTTTTATTATGTAGGTGGAGGTAGGTCATACTTGATTTTTCTTAGAAAGGAAGGGTAACAGGAAAAAATTATGACCTCAGGTGGGACTCGCTCGAACCAGGCGCATACGAGGGATATGGTGGAAAAATTCGGGCAACAAGTGTAGTCTGGGTAGTTCAGTTGGCAGAGCGGTGGGCGTGCATCCCAGAGCCACGGGTTCGAGTCCCGCTCAAAGTCACGAATTTTTCCACTTTTCCCTTCTTTCTAAGAAATTAAGAATCGTTCGCAGACGTTTCTGTTTAAAAATAATAGTACGACTTGAGTCGTACAGTCAGCTGCGGAGATAATTATGCTCCCCCTGCCTACAAAGTTTTTATGCAGGGGGGGTCCATTATCTTTGCAGCTGACAGTACACTGCCTACTGGCTTCTCCAAATCATGGCCAATTTAAGACGAATAATTTAAGAACCAAGCTACCTATACAATAATAAACAAGCATGTAGAGCGGCTATTCCTAAAAATGTCAAACAGGGTCGCGAACCCCCGAACAACCCTCGAATTATTTTTCTTCGAATTCAATGAAGTTCCGTTATCGCTATTGCGGCGCCGCAGGTGGTAGTGCTTTCATCCCAGTGCATTTGGCATCAAGTTGAATGTGTCACTGAGGCTCTATGTCTTTAACTATCGCATTTATAATTGCTACCTTTTAGTAGCTAATCTTTGCCCATGTGAGGGACTGAACCACTGAGGGTTTTATGCCGTATTATTTTATGTGTCTCTTAAGCAGGTCTCTAATTCTGAGGAACTGACTGCCTTGATCCAGCTTTATCTCCTAAAGCTCAGAGTAAATGGCTTCCACCATGTAAGATGGCTTTGCATGAGAGAACCCACGACGATACTAATACATTTATTTATACAGAACCTTAGATTAGCAAGAATTTCAGATGGAATTGTATCAGCATGTGGATATGGTTGCAATAGAAGTATCTGCAGAATTTAGAAATAAAAATACACCGATGCGGTAGACATCTACGTATAAACTCACTCGAGCAATGACATGCCACATTACTTAATAAACAATCGAAGACGGCAAACAAAAGCAGTTTAATCCAGTTTTATAGACTAGTGTTATCTTCACTTGTTTACCCAGTTGACCCCTGATAATTTGCGAACATTCGACAGCTCAGATACTACACAGCTGTTCGCTTCGTGCCTTATTGCAGAGGCAGTGTCACTGTAGTTCTGTTCTGGGTATATAACACCACGGTTATTATTAAGAACTTTCAAATTAGGTAGGTACTGAAGATACACCTCTGTTAAATCAAATTTAAAAACAAAAGCAGACTTTTCAAACACTTTCTGCTTGGAATCTGTCTGTCTTGCGGCTGAGAATTATAAAAAAAATTACTGTAACTAACTTGTCTCTTTGGTTCTGTTCTACCTTTCTCTTAGCAAAAAATGTCCGCCTTATACCAGTAAGTATTTGGAGATAAGGCATAAACTAGTAAGTAGATATCGTGATTTCTTTTTTACATAGAACAATGTTTAAAAAAAAACATAGGTAACGCTTTGAGAAATTAACTGGATTTGTTTACAGTGAAAAAACATTACTATAGTCAAAACAAAACATCATTGTCCAGCATAAGCGAGGCGATTATAACATGATGACCCGATTCGATGAAGCATTGTTTGTTTAAGGGTGGGTTGTCAATTTATTTCATTTTCATTTGATAGTACCTAGTGGTAGAACTGAACGTATTAAGCCAAATAAAATTATAATTCTATGTTTAGACCAGAATCCAGAAACATTTCGCAAATGAAAACACTTCGTAGTATCTAAAACATTAATCGTCATCAGCATGTTGTACAAGAAAGAACCTTTATATTATCAAGTCCTAATTTAAGTATTTTTGTGAAGGCGAAATATTGACCATGTGTATTAAACTTACATGTAGATTGGAGACGGGATGTCCGACTTGAGTAAATTGAGTTACTGTGTTCTCATTTAGCAGATTTATTACACGCTACTCATAGAGAAAATATTGCTCTTGACATTGAGGCCCCACCCTATTGCCAAGCATCAAATAAGGAATGAAAACAGTCACATTCATTTACTCAGAATCTTGAACGGACGTGCGATGAACGTTTGGTGGAGGTTGGTCCTCATCACCCTAGCCGCAATTGAGGTATCATCAAGAAACCTGTCTCTAGTCTTTCCTCTGTGGTGCAAAGGATGTTCGTTGAAATTTAATTTAAATTTCTTCGTGTTTTATTAGCGCGGTATGTGTTGTAAAATGTGCTAGTACCTACTTTAAACATTCAGTCAATGTAGATTTGATGTTTTGGCAAATTTGCTTAAAACTAGTAGATGGAAATTCAGTATTGTTAACACGTTATATTACTAGGTAATGTTTTCACTCTTATGCCGAATGTTATCGAAGACTGATAGTCGTCCACCAAAGAAAAGAAGCGAATAATGGTTTATAGTAATGTATTAAGTATACCACCGTCGGGCAACACTTTTCTGAAAAAAAATCCCTCCGGGCTGGTGTTTTGGGTCATCCAAGGCTAGATACAGCCTATCTCTAAGTCTCGGCCTCTTGCTACCAAAAAAAGCAAAAACGAAATGTGCTAAACCGACCTTACTAACAAACATTCCATTTTTACCGACGTAATAGGAAAGTCCGTTTTGTTTGTTTAGAATGCCAGTTGCCAACTTACACTACCAACTGAGCCTGAATACATTGCCCTGGGATACTTCAAAAAGTCGCAAGCACTGCTGAACACCATTCTCAATCTTGATTACCAGGACACGGTTCAGGAACTGGCGAGGGCTAATCGAGACTATCCAGATCTGGCAAGGGGTTTTCATAGAAAGACTTCGAAGCTGCTAGATGACGGTTAGTAAGTAGGTACTTTTACGAGATTGTATTTTAAATAGGCAGTGACCCGACAAGGGGATTTGCTAATAATTAATCCCTAGGTTATCTTGTATCGCAATTTGATCTTCGGGCTCAGAAGGAAAACGTATCTTTATACAATTATCTTAAGTTATCCTAATTAATTATGAAAATTATCATGTTTCAGAAATAATAGGTCTAGATTACCAACACAGTATCGATTCACTGAGTCCTATGATTGGGAAGCGACGTGTACGTTCACAAAAGATGCGCCTCGAAAAGCTAAACCTTCAGGGAGTGCGGAGCCATCGTGCACATACCCTTGAATCCGGGAGACGTTGGAGACTACAGCCCAATCCAGTCTCTCCACTGCAAGGAGACCAAGACTAGCGTTATTCTTTTAAAACTAATTCATAACTATTCCAAAAGCTCTTTAATTTATTAACTATAAGAGATAAAATAACACCAGCCGCCCTAGTACATTATTGGAAACGAACATTTATTTTCAAAATATATACAGTAAATGTAACTTACCTAGCTACCTACCTCTACCTACCTTAAATCTAAAATAGGTCCTTGAGGCATTGTACCTAGGATGCTGACGACACTTCCTCGTTGTATCGCAATGCTGATACGTTGAGGGAGGAAGCCACCAGCTCTTAGGTCACCAGTTACATTAACCATACGTTTCGTACGTACATTATTTGTATGGAAATCACCAGTTAGTTTCCGATGGACCGGTTATTTCCATACAAGCATTACCGGTTTTGAGTTAAATAGTATCAAGTTTAAAATCTTTAACGGGTTAAAATATACATATTGAGTAACACAAAGCAAAAACTAAACGCAAAACGTCAACAAAAACGTCACCGTCACGTCAATCTGACATTGACACAAGTTTAGGTTATTTGCTTATACTTGATAATATTCTCACTTTATCATCGGAAATCTACGAAAATAATATTAAAAATGAGTAAAGCAAAGGTGGCTGTGCGTGATATTTCACCAATCATGCAAGCCTTAAGGAATTTTCTCCTTGGTGTAAGTCTATTTGATTGTTATTCTTATTATGTAACCTAAATTAAAATGTTGATGAATACTACGTCTTTTTCGTTATTATTTATAGCGTACGCATACGAATGCCTTGCGGTTTGAGCCTTTCGTGGCCGCCAGGACTCAGCCCCCGCCACAAATTCCCGATGGTGTTTCCCACAAGTAAGTGTTTTAGTGATATAAACAACTAATATAATTTTGTATAACGATCCCATAGCTTTCATACGTGCCAACAAGCATTCCGTTAAATCTTTTGTTTCTGCCAAGTCTGTGTAAACTTAGCATAGCGTCTTTGCACTTACCAAATCCAGGGGCGTAACAAGAGGTATCGGCGCCCGGGGCAAACACCAAATTTGCGCCCCCCCAAATATATAATTTTTTTTTTCTTTCCTCTCCTCTACCCGAAGAGAGGAAAGAGAATAAGGTATTTTATCGAATCGAATGCCATAACCTCGCGCTGGCGTAAAGCGGCGCGCGCTTACGTACTGTGTAATAATTCCCGTTGGAACCTAACCAGTTTAACGTGACCTCGAGGTGTTTAACAAATACTACGAGGGCGACACTGACATTTTTTAGAACTGGCTACTTGTATTGTAAGCGATATATTAAAAATAGTAGATTGTACATCAAGGGCATAAAGTGACCCATTTTAGACGAGGCCATTTATTGGTCCGAGTGTAACGAGGACCAATATAGTAGTCGAGGATAAAATGGGTACTTATGCCCGAGACATAAACTCTGCTTTTCACTTCGATTGTAAAGAAAATATTAGGTTTTATATCACTTTAAATCGTTGAAAATGTAACATCCATACTCTTGCGCTTGGGTTCTCCCCGCCGCGCGCCGCCTGCAGGCGGCCGGGCGCGTGGGGAGACGAGAACCCGTAACCCGAATTTAACGCAAGAAAATTTTCTTGCAATGATTTTCTACGGGACGGCCTTGTACGGCGACTACTGAAGATAACATCAGTGTTGTGCGACGTATGATAGACGCCGACAAAAGAGCTAGTGACCTATCAGCAGATTCGGACAAGCTTAGACATTGGTATGAGTCAAGGTCACAAAATCCTTCATGAACATTTAGGGATCAGGAAGCTTTGTGCCCGGTGGATACCTCATAATTTGACAGAGGCCCAAAAACTCCATCGTGTACATTGGTGCCGAGAAATGGTTCAAAGATTTAACGGAGGTGAGGTGACTCAAATGCTGTGTTCGACATACTAACGGGTGACGAAAGCTGGATTTACTGTTATGATCCTGAAACTAAAAGACAGTCTGCTGAGTGGGTGTTTCCTTTCGAGAAGTTGCCAACTAAAGTGAAGAGAGGTCGAAGCGTGGGAAAAAAGATGGTAGCCTCGTTCTTCGGAAGGACAGGTCATTACGCATTAATTTGTTTAGAGGACCGGAAAACAGTTACTGCAGAATGGTATCTACACTAAGAATTGTTTGCCACTTGTCTTGGAAAATTTTCAGGAAAAAGGCCTCGCAGTAGGATCCTCCTTCACCACGACAACGCGGCGCCTCGTCGTACACCGCCAAGCAAACAATCGAGTATTTGGCGACGTCAGACGTGGAGTTACTGGGTCACCCGCCATATAGCCCTGACCTCGCACCCTGCTACTTTTATTAATTCCCAAAAATAAAAGAAAAACTTCCAGGAAAACGTTTCATGGACGCCGAAGAAGCAGTGGCTGCGTATCAAAAGGCCGTTGAAGAGACCCCTAAGGAAGAGTGGACGAAGTGCTTTTCTCAGTTGTTTCATCGGATGCAGCGATGTATTGATGTGAAGGGACACTATTTTGAAAAGATATAATAAAAGTAATATATCTTGCTAGATTGTTCAGTGTTTGATTTTCTAAGAACTTTCAGTGTCGCCCTCGAATGCACAACTGTATACTGGTTTTCTTGAGCCTCCGCTCCGTTAGCCATTGATTGGTAAGCGATTGAGATAAAATTCATTCGCTGTCTTCATCGGCGGGAATTTTAAATGTTTGAATTTTTTTGCCCGTTTTGGCGCCCCCCTCTGGGCAGCGCCCGGGGCACGTGCCCCCCTTGCCCCCACCTTGTTACGCTACTGACCAAATCTGATATGTGTGTGATTATAATTAAATGAATTAAAACCTTATGTGTTTAACCCTTTGACCGCCAAGAACGCCTAAAGGCGTCGTGTGCTGTCGTACCCACGACGCCAGCAACGCCTAAAGTTGTCTCAGTTAAGGTGTAAGTACTTCGATCATGAATAAAATCTATTTAGAATCATTTTGCACAGCACTACGAGATTTGTCATTTTTAGGGTTCCGTAGCCAAAATGGCAAAAACGGAACCCTTATAGTTTCGTCATGTCCGTCTGTCCGTCTGTCCGTCTGTCCGTCTGTCCGTCTGTCACAGCCGATTTACTCGGAAACTATAAGTACTACAGTGATGAAATTTGATGGGAATATGTGTTGTATGAACCGCTACAAAATTATGACACTAAATAGTAAAAAAAAGAATTGGGGGTGGGGCCCCCCATACATGTAACTGAGGGATGAAAATTTTTTTTTCGATGTACATACCCGTGTGGGGTATCAATGGAAAGGTCTTTTAAAATGATATAAAGTTTTCTAAAAAACATTTTTCTTAAAGTGAACGGTTTTTGAGATATCAGCTCTCAAAGTCGTAAAAAGTATGTCCCCCCCCCTCTATTTTTATAACTACGGGGTATAAAATTCTAAAAAAAATAGAGGTGATGCATGCTAATTAACTCTTTCAACGATTTTTGGTTTGATCAAAGTATCTCTTATAGTTTTTGAGATAGGTTGATTTAACTGTAATTTTGGTTAAGTTATTGTGCTTACACTGAAAACGATGGCTGAACCTTATAAGTTTAGGCTCCATTCACCAGGTGTATAAATTGACATAATAAGTTTATTATATTTGCTGCTACGGAACCCTTTGTGCGCGAGCCCGACTCGCACTTGGCCGGTTTTTGGTTATCGTAACGTGCTTGGCGTTTGACTGATCACTTCATTCAAATATGAAAGCGGTCAGAGGATTAATTGCTAGGTTAACTGTTAATTGTCAAAAATCAAGCACATATCAGTTTTGGATTTGCTGACAGTGGCACAGTTAAGGATCGTTAAGCCTACATCTACCCTACCTGTCGACGTACTGTCACCAAACGCGTTAATAAGAAATAATGAATATGCAAATGCTTTTCTTTTTTTATGTACCTAACGGAGTTTATTTTTTTATTTTAAATATTTTTTATTTCTATTAATCTTTTTGCAATGGTTTTTGTGTTTAATCGGTTTTTATGTGTAAATATGTTTTTTTGTATTGTTTTTGTGAATAAATCAGAATATTTTCAATGAATACTAATCACAGTAATAGAAGAAATTATTATGTCTACTAAAAAGGGTTTTTTTTTGTAAAATAGGGTTGAAAGTTTTAACTTCTACTTGGAAAAAACCCTAAGGAGGAGGCTAGTAATTGACAAAATAAAACAATTTGAAATGCATTCAAGCAAATATTGGTTAGTCAGAGTAAAAGGATATTTTGTTTTACTCCTATTGTTTGTTTTTGACTAACTAAACCACCTAAAATCGTGTGAAGTTGCACCAACTTTAATATTTCTTCTCATTTTCCATCCTTTCAAATATGTATATAATAATAATGAATATTGTGGGACAATCTTGCACAAATCAAGCTAGTCCCACGGTAAGCTCAATCAGGCTGATGTTGTGGGTACTAGGCGACATTGTATATAATAGACATACATCGGGGTTTTGGGAGAGGGAATGATTTAAGAAAGAGTAGACATAAACAGATAAGTTAGTCTGAGAAAATATCATATTATGCCTAATGAATAACTGCCTCTGTGCGAATTGTATAGGCACACTATGACACACTGTAGATTTATTTTAATTCATGTAGTACTTTAGCTTTCATTGTTAAAACCTTATAGGCTGTTCGCACTTAATGAAATGTGATGTTCCAAAAATGACTATATATGAAAAAGTGGTACAACGGCAGCATTGTTGGTGACGTTTTGACAGCTGCCAAGTAAACTGTGCGTGAAAACTGTCCCAGATCTGAATATTCACCTAGACTGTAAATCAACTCCCCCTGTTGTGAATCAAACAGGCTGGATTTAGGAAGACTTTAGCACAATTGACGATATCCACACAGTCAAAAATATAAGGAGTTCCGTAAGCCTCTATTTTTAGCTTTCATCAGTTTCATCGACTATTCGAAACTTTTTATAGTCTCAACCACAACTTTATATGGACAAGCTTGAAACAACAAGGAGTGAACGAGGTATATGTGGATATTATAAAAAATATATACAACTGCAGCAGAAGCCGTATCAGACTGGAAACACATGGGAAACCATTCCCCATACAGAGAGGCGTCAGACAAGGCGACCCACTGTGATAGTGGGGCAAAACTGTTTTCTGCAGTATTAGAACACTTTGTGAAGCTTAACTGCGAAAGCTATGGCCTAAACATTAATGGCTCACTCCTAAGCTATTTAAGGTTTGCCGATGACATAGTCTTGTTTGAAGAAAACCCTAGAAAACTGGAGTGTATGCTAAGAGACCTGGCAGAGATGAAGTTGGCCTGGAATTAAATTGGGACAAGACTAAGTTAATGACAAATTCAGAGAATAACTGTCAGTGGTTGCATGCTGGACTAATGCCCTGGATTGACATGCAAAAGTGGAGGTGGGCTGGACACACTGTGATATGAAAAGTGGAGCCAAAAACTTCTCACGCGGCAATTGGCATCCTTGGGAAGGGTCAAGGTCTCAAGGCTCGCAATTTAGAAGATGGGAGGGCGAAATAATCCTTGCAGTTGGACCACTCTGGGCTAGAGTGGCGCGGGACAGAAAGCACTGGAAGGAGTTGGAGGAGGCCTTTGCCGTCAGGCACACTGAACTGAGAGACTTCATCTAAGCAAGCAACATTCTACAGAACAATGAATAGTTCAGATACATGGGCTATATAAATATAATAAAAGTACTTTAGCTTTACATGAAGCCTTATAAGATAACAATACAAATACATTTAATTAATTACCTGTAGTAAATTTAATAGTAATTTTTTTTACCTAAGTCAAAATTTTCCATATTAGCCGCGAAAATCTTATCAAAATTGAGTGTATTTTTGATGCTCGGGGCTAACATTGAAACATTTGACTTTGAAGTTTTAATTAATTTTAATTGTGATCCCTCAATATCATGTTTAAAAAAAACTATCTAAATTTAAAATTTCATTAAGCAAAATTTTCAAAACAAAGTGTATCGTTCTTATTTGGCCACTCTGTATATATGATTATTATTTATATATTTTTCGATTCATTAGTCATTACGTAGAAACTAGCTTGAGTACATTCTGTTTTTAGGGTTCCGTAGTCAAGTTATAGTTTCGCTTTGTCTGTCTGTCTGTCCGTCCGTCCGTCCGCGGATAATCTCAGTGACTGTAAGTACTAGAAAGCTGTAATTTTGTACGAATATGTATATCGGTCACGCCAACAAAGTGGTAAAATAAAAAGTGGTTATAATTTCTTTTTTACAGTACCTCCCATACACATAAAGTGGGGGGTGTTTTTTTTTCGTTTCAAACCCTAGACTGTGGCATATCATTGGATAGGTATTTGCAAAATAATGAGGGTTTACTTAGAACAATGTTTGATAAAGTTAATATTTTCGGAAATAATCGCACCAGAAGTTTAAAAAAATGTCCTCTACTTCTGAACTATAAGTTAAAAAAATATGAAAAAAATTACAAAAGTAGAACTTCATAAGAACTTTCTTGGAAAATTATTTTGAACTTGATTGGTTTAAGTTTGTAATTTAACTGTCCATGTAAACACTTATTTTATCTTGAGTACTTAATTTATCATCCCGCACGTATCTTTCTTCTAATAAGAAAAGAATGATTTAAATCGATTCACGCGATCAAATGTTACCCCCGAAAACCTAACATACATATAACCCGTCTAGTTTGTATAAATTAGTAACCCAATTGCCCGAGAGATGGCACTGTGGTCTACTTGGCGCTGTTAAGATTTTTCCGGACTTGATGGGGTGGGGACGGGTGTGATCGAAAGTATCATCGAATTGTTAATTATTATAAGCATATTGAGCATGGTATCTTTTAAAACACTTTTTCAGGTTGCCTATTGTGACGGACGGTAAACTGCGGAACCCTACACTGAGCATGGCCCGACATGCTCTTGGCCGGTTTTTAATTCAATACTTTACTCATTGGCTAATCACTACCAAACCCTAGTTGGTTGGGCTCTTAGGTTGTTTAAATATGTTTTTTCTTCTTTTTCTTTCCAGTTATTTTCATGTAGCAATAAAAAAAATACTTTGGAAAGTGTGTAGACTATTCTGTTTTTAAAAACGACTTGTGTAATTTCCAGGCACGCCCAGAACTACTATTACACCAGAGACGCGCGCCGTGACGTTGTCCCTCCGATAGATGTCACCAAAGTGCTCATTGAAGCCAGCTCAGATAAGGGGTATGTCCTATGTTTGTATTATTAGTCTACCTACCCCTGTAACTCCAGCATTAACGGAGCTACTGCTACTCCAGAGACATGCTCCATGACATTTTCCCTCCGATAGATGTCACCAAAGTGCTCATTGAAGCCAGCTCAGACAAGGGGTATGTCCTATGTTTGTATTTTTAGTCTACCTATTCCTGTAACCCAGCAGCTACGGTTGCTCCAGAGACATGCTCCATGACATTTTCTCTCCGATAGATGTCACCAAAGTGCTCACTGAAGCTAGCTCAGACAAGGGGTACAGTATAGCCTAATAATTATTAGAGTTCAACCAAATGTTAAAAACTTTTCTGCAAATATCACATCTTTGTGTCTACCGGTATCTTTGGAAAATGAGTAATTAAAAATACACATGGTTTTTTTCAGCGCACCCAAAGCAGCGGCTACGGTAGCTCGTACCCCCGGCAAACTATACCAATGGGACAAGCACTATTAGAGAAATATCAAATAATTATAAACCATATTACCATGCTGTAAAGTTTTAAGTTAAATAAATTTAGATTCTATATTTCTGAGACTATTTACGTGACTAAGGGCCAACTAACCTGGAGTAAGAGTTTATTTCACATGGAATTTGATAGTTGTTGTTTAAAGCTATGCTAAGCAAAACAAATATACATTATGCTGTTAATCTAGAATATTTACTGTTCGTGTTTTTCTATCCCAGGGTTTTTCAAACAATGGACCATTGTTTGCAAAATGAACCAAAACCTGGTAAAAGGAAGCGGAGACTGCCGCGGACGTCATGTTAAAAAGTTTGGAGCTACTTGGATAGATTTATAACAGATGATCACTAAGTCGCAAGACAATAACTACAAGAAATGAAAACAAACCAAATTTAATACAATTCTTTATAATATACTTCGGTAGAACTTGGGTCATAAAATCCACAAAACTTTAGTAATAAGAGGACCAATGTAATTTTATTAGAAAACTACTAGACGTCGTCACCAAAGTAACATTACAAGTCTGTTTTAACAAGAAAATTGTTTACATAACATTTTATTTCCTATCTGGCATTCTTAATTGAACCTCAACTTCAAAGCGTACGGTTTAGTTTTGAAAATCTGGTAAAACGTAAACAAGATCTACTCTTCTGATGTAAAGTCGCCATCAGATATAGCGTAACTGCCAACATCAGAACACGCCTCTATTAACAAAGCGTTAGAGTGCATGTTCAGATATTTGTGAGCGCCTTGGCAGCTCCGATATATCTGCTGGTGCTTGTACTAAGAGCAACCCTTAATTGATCATCGGTAGACCTTATATCGTTTCAATAGGAATTACAAATCGACAGTTAACAGTGTTGGCTATGGCACGGGTTCCCAATCTAAGCACGATCAGTATCTACTTCTAATAGCGTAGCTAGGTTGGGGCGCCGTGACTAATATTAAAGTTGCACGTGCGACGCGGACTGAATAAGATTGGGAACCCCTGGGCTATGGTAAGTATGGATACGGTACGGAAAAACTCTTCAATTTATTCTGGGTAGCAGATCAATCCCTCATTCGGCTTTTGGCTTAGGCTTCGGACTCGGGTTCCGTAGGTCTTGCAAGTCCGCGAGATAACAACATCTTTCACCTGCCGCAAACAAAAGTTCAAGGCTGGTAGATCTTAGATTTGACTTGTATAGTGCAACCTAAAAGAAATAACTTTCTAAATATTAGGTTTTAAAATCGTCAGAAATTTTAGCAGTTCCGGGAGCTTATCATGGAAGGTATGTCTTTAAAAGCTTTTATTGATAATCGCGATTTGAGCGTTTAAACCGTGCTGGAACTAAGCGAGATCATTTAAACACAGTCACGTTCAAAATTACATACACAATTTATGAATGAATTTATTACAGATTTGAAACTAACAGTACCAATATACGCATGGCATTTTTGCGAGAAGAGATAGTTTTTTTTAAGGTAGGTAGGTAAATTTAATATTTTCCCTGCTCAGAATAACGAGCTTTTTCAATATATGAGAAAAAAAACTACGAGTAAAATGGTGTCAGATTTTTGTGCTAGTATCCTGGTCAAGGCACCAAAAAATTATTCATACCTAATAATCTTTTAAATTATGAACAAAATTAACTAGTTTCATGTAATTGCGTTACTTACCTTTGTATTTAACAGGTTTTCGTGTTTCCACGATAGCATTGTCGTTGCTGTCGCCTTTATCTAATGGAAACAAAATGTACACTTTAATAACATTGTGAGAGTTATAATTGCGCATTCTGGGCAATATTAAACATAAAGCGCTTTCACTTGACATGTTAGAGTTTGCTGGACTGCTGTTCTAAATTCAAAACCAAAACAAGGTTTAGCGTAGGTTCTAGTTTAACGAACACGACTGGCATCTTATCTTCCAACCCAGAGGGTATACTAGGCCTTATTGGAATCAGTTTGCTTTTCTCACAGTGTTTAGCTGCACCGAAAAGTACCAACCGGGGTTCGAACCGCAACGCGGCGCTGTGTACCGTATCCTTAAATGGCACTTATGTTGGGCTAAAATGGTGGTTCTAGGATCTATAGTGAACTTGAATGATCGAACTGCTCATCAATGAAAAAGTTACGTTAAGTCAGTCTTTGCCAGCCAGACAATTTCTTATTTCGTAGAACGTTTAACATATCCAATGTTAGTTGATATTGCGTCCTTGGTAGTGACATACAGTTACCTTCTTGCTGCTTGACCTGATGTTGTTGTTGTACTTTATGAACTTCCTTCGATTTCGTTGCTGGAGCTTTATAAATTTCCTGCGTTTCTTTTAAAATTGACTGATGACTTTCCACGATATCTGGAATAGAAAACGGAATATAGTAACTGTTTAGTTTGTTTTTCCAATTTCTCAATAAATGTCATTGTTACTGCAAACGGTGGGCGGAGCTAGCAGGCTGTTGCCGTACGGTATGCATCCGACATTTACGGTAGTTTATTACTCGTACGTGCCGGAGGTGCCGGTGGACTGCCGTGAATGAGGGGCTTAACTGTGGCGAAATTACTTACTTATTCTTTTCGCGAATTCAGCGAGTCCGTTCTTATTTGCCGTGATGTAGAAATTGCGCTCAGACATGCGGAAGAGCCACGAAGCCAGTTTTGGATATCTGTTGATCATAAAAAATGCGTCTTTGCATTAGTACAGTCAACAACACAGCTGTGAATACAGCCAAAGTGCCAAAAATATGTATACTGAACTTTATTGCCAGAGAATTAAGGTCGTGTATACATATTTTTGGCATTTTGGCTGTATACACAGCTGTGTTGTTGACTGTACGTAGGTATATATATATATACTCGTATATATATATATATATATAGGTACGGTGCACGGTGGCCTTCATTAATATATATGCATCTGTATTCAAATTTAAACCCCCCGGTAATAAATTTCGAAGTGTATATGTACATATTTTTAAAGACGTGACTTTACATGACACTGTTTATTCAGTCCCTTTCATGATATGAATTCATTAGTGTTAAAATGTCAAGCTAATAATGCAAGTCCCAATAGCTCATCAGTAAGCTCAGAATAGCTCAGGGGGCAATAGATGCTGCTATCATCAAAGTTTCCCTGCGGAGTCAAGAAGTGAGGAGATCCGTAGGAGAACCCAAGTCGTCGCCATAACTCAGACTCAAATGGCAGTGAGGGTGGTACTTACTCGTAGACTGGCGGCCGCAGGGGCCGAAAGGTTCACGAGTGGCGACCACGTACTTACCGGAAGACGCAGTTTGGAAAGGCTTCTGACAAGGTGGGACTAACGATCTATTTAAGATCGCGAGAAACCGTTGAGCCGGGTCCACACTTGTATCATTTTGCCGTATCGTATCTCCAACACGTATCATGACCGTTAGTGTGGCCGCAAATAATCGCGATCTTTATGCATCCACCCTAAATAAAGATCATGATGAGCGTCGGTGCTACGCAACCGAGATACGATACGGCAAAATGATACTAGTGTCGTGGATTCAGCTTTGGATGCGGGTAGCGAACGATGTCATATTGCGGAAACCCTCGGGGGAATCCTATGTCACATAATGCTGCTAAAATGATCATGTTGAATAAACTTACTTTTTCTTCTGTATCGGCACCAATATATGCAGGGTGCTGACCGTAGCTGCCAGCATTATGTCGCCCAAAGACGGCCAGTTGCCGCGATTGAACCACGGCCGGTCCTTCAACATGTTCTCCATGTCGTAGTACGCGCAGTGGATCTCGCAGAATGTTGGCATGGCGATGACTCGACAGTTCTGGTAGAGGATTGGATTCTGGAAGTAAATGTGGTTGTCAGGTGTTTTAACTTTTGATTATAACTGGATCCTAATAACCCAAACGACCCCAACACCAAATGGTCATTTAAAGTGGATATCTACAGCATAATGCCTTTTGGACTACTTGGCTCCGGCCCACCTACACCTACCTACCTACATTATCATATATCTTTGATGAGTCAAAGAAATAGGACGGACCTATGACAGTGAAATATCTACACATGAGTCATATCTTCTATGATAATAGAATGTAATATGGGCCTGCCGTATTTCAGACTTCTGAGGTTATATTCATATCGTACCGTGCTGACATGTATCTTGCTGTAGCTAAAGCTCGAGTAGAATGAGACACAAGCACGCTTGCTCTCTCCAGTTCCTGTAGACTTATAAAGGTTGCCCCGATGTGAGACAAGATTAAGCTTTACATATTATGCCGTGGCAGCCCAGCCAGCGCAGAAATAACATTTGACAGAAGAATTAATACAGAAGGGACTTTATCCGGCGGTCTTTATTTAGGTGTCGGTCGGTATCAACAAGTTCGCGTTACTGTGCTGCCATCTTAGTTAGTTATTATGCTTAAAGCCCTATCCATAAATTCAGCCAACATAACGGACATAACTATGCAGTAGAACGAGACGCAATAAATAACGCTTAATTAATCCTGCAGACTCGAAATGGATATTCTGCCTAATAGAAACTCTAAATGTAGCCTACTCGTAATATGTAGGTTTTTAGCTACAGTAACTTACATGGCGACCCAGCCATTGCAAAAATAGCGTACAGACCTACCTACATTACACTTACCGAAGCGGCTTTATACTGCGGGTAGAGGACGCTACTGTTGAAGTGCATGTACTGCTCGACGAGCGCGCGGCCGGCGGGGTCGGTCGGTATCAGCATGTTTGCTGCAGCAGAGCCGTACCGTGCCGCCATATATGTGGTTATGGCGTTACTGAAAATTAAGCAATTTGTGATTTAGTTTTTGGACCAACCCGGATATAATACGGGCCCGCCCGCGTGGTGGTAAACGGTCACCGTGACCTCTGGACGCCTACAATTCCAATGGATCACACGGCCCTTACGACTAGCGCTTATGCCAAATCTTGAGATGAGTTGACAACGCAGACCCCATGCGATCTCCCTGAGCCGGGAAAACACTAGGAATACTGTTACACGCGTATTGCTGACCCTTTAAAACAGTCTCCGTTTTTTCCTTAGCCTCGTCATTTGTATACATTTTCAATACTTCCGTCTTATTTCTGTTACTACACCTAAAGGTTCTGGCCAGGGATTAAATATTCTACTATGTCTGTACCTGTCGCTTAGAATTAAATCTTTATCTTTGAGGATTGGCAAAGTTTGTCGGGGGTTCATCTGTAAAACAAAAAAAAAAAACAGAGATAAATATAAGTTAGTTCTCATTCATGTGTGAATGTGTGAAATAATGGTGTGCCGCGTGTCCTGCAGACGTGACATTTTCAACGCTACGCAACTTAGATACTTACTCGTATAGCCAAAACGGACAAAGAACGAGGGAAATACTTTCAACTGTAGGTATCTCATTCTTACACACTTCAGGTAATCCGTTTGCTTCCACTGTTGTTGGCACAAAATTACCGTAAATAGAGTCAAGTAGGTATATATTGTCCCTAAATTTGTTTGAGGCCGTCTGCATCTCCATAACGTCTCCTCAGTTTTGATGCTATTTGAAACCCATACATAAAAAAGGCATATGTAGGGTAGACTACAAAATCCCCACCCACACTACCCACGTTATAAATGAATGAGGTTAACCGCGAATTAAGTGATGCGCAGATGATGCTGCAGTCGTAGAAAGAAGTCATGCCTAAGTATATGGTAACTAAAGAAATATACATAGCCGAGGGTGCCAGCAATATAAGACACTTTAAGTCATCGTATCTGTATATGTTTAACCTCATAGGTACATTGGACATGAAATTTTCTGCAGCAACTATACCGTACCGTCGCAAAAACTCTGTTAGGTAATGCTAGTAGGTATTATACGGCATAATTCGTCAAGGCCAATCGCTCTCATCGGCCTATGTAATTGACGAAAGGGCAGCGAAAGGGAACCTAGGGATTCGAGCGATCGCCCCGTGTAATATCCACTTACTCGTAACTGACCATATGGAATCCCTATAGCAACGGCATAAGGTAGATCGATATGGTTAGTTAAGGGTGTGAATATTTCTGGCCGGGTGCCTGCCCTGGGATCTCGACGCGAGGGCCCACGCTGCACTGTTCCGGTGGCGAGCGGAGGCACGAGCCAGGAACAACCCACCGGCGCCACCAGAGGTGGAAAAGCGGCGCGAAGAGCTCCAGGGCGAGGCGATGGAAATGTGGGTGCACCGGCTGGAACGGCCGAGGGCCGGCTCCCGCACCATAGAAGCAGTTCGCCCAGTCCTCCACGACTGGGTCGAAAGGCGCTCCGGGGTTCTCTCTTTCCGACTGACGCAGGTGCTGTCCGGGCATGGCTGCTTCGGCAGCTACCTGCACAAGGTCGCGCAGAGAGAACCGACACCGGAGTGCCACGCGTGTGGAACTGTGGAGCTGGCGTAGACTCGGCCCAGCACACACTGGCCGAGTGTGCGGCATGGGAGGCGGAGCGGCAGGAGGTGGTAGCCCAGGTGGGGCCAGACCTATCGCTGCCGGCGGTGGTGCGGGCCATGGTGGCCAGCGAGGAAGGGTGGGAGGCTCTGCTTTCGTTTAGCGAGCACGTCCTCAAAGAGAAGGAGGCGGCGGAGCGCGAACGGGAAGCCCAGGCCGAGGCAGACCCGATGCGCCGCCGCCGCACAGGACGCAGGCGCGCCGCCCACGAGCGGAACCTGCCACCCTAACGAGAGCTGGCTGGCGAGGGACACGAGAGCACCTTCGCCCATGACGCCGGCTCTCGAGCATGAGAGCGCGACCCTGTGTCCGGGAAGCGCTCCAACGGTGAGGATCGGTGGGCTCAAAGCCCGACCTTGCGACGGATCCCGCTCCGGGATGGCCGCTGCGGGGCTGCGGAGGTATCGCGCGAGCTTCCCCGGGACCCCGCATTTGCAGCGGTGAGAGGACACCATGGGGTTTAGTGGGTAGGGGGGCCTCTTTACAGCCTCGAGTCCCACATAACCGACCGGGTTGCACACCACCTTAGACCCGGCGGTATGCGTAAATGCATTCCCCATGTAAAAAAAAAAAAAAAAAAAAAAAAAAATGTGAATATTTGTACATACCGCCGTTATGTCAGCACTCCTATGTTCTCCCTTGTCCAAATTAACGTCAACCTCACGAACGTCGATGTTCATGGCATCTAGAGCCATCATCACGGCACGGCATGCAGGACTTCGGTCTGCTTTCCATAATGTGCAGTGTCTGGGAAGTTGGTGGTTTTTTTACTACAGTTTACATTTTAAACAACTAAGTATAAAACCTACTCAAAAATTTCACGCATCGGTTGAGAATTCTTGAGATGCTTTTTACTAGAACATACGACGGATGCGTTGACGCTGCGATGGGCCGCAATGCAGCGGCTGCGGTGGGGATCTGCCCTTAGTACATGTTTATCGGCACTGAACACGGGTGTACCTATATGATGACCGCTCGTCGCAATGTGCCAATCATGGGCCATTATACGGGGCGTAGCTATACAGCAGAACGGGATGGCAGTATTGGGTAATCCCTCTTACTCACAACTGCGTCCCTTATCATCGCCCATCATGGCCCATTGTGTGGAGTAGCTCTGAATGTTACCTCTTTATTTTATTTCAGTGGTACTGAACTAAACGTGGGTAGGTACTGTCATGTAATCCTTCGTTTACCACGCCCGCGAATTACCGAGCTATCATGTACTTAAATACACAATAAGTACCTACTTCCCTCACCCTCCCTACACCAGAACCCGTGAGTTACGGGGCTTGGCAACGAAGTGCTACAATTTTGCAACTGACGCGGGAGTAGCAAGAGAAATTAGCTAGGTATATAGTGTTAACTATTTAATTAACCACTACATGTTATTCGAATGTCCTAGTCATATATATTGCAAGTGTTGTATTAGGCTGCTTAAACGCGCCGCAGTATGCTCCTAAAACGTATGCGCGCGCAATGAGCGATGACAGGGCCAGAGCGTAATGGCAGAAGGCTGAGTCTCTGTGTGTGACGGAATGTTGGTAATTTGGAATAGTTTGATATGGCCAATATGTCAATTATGTAAGAAATGATAGAATAAAGCAAATGTAATTAAAGACAATAGTTTTTGTGCTGGACCCTTTTTCCTGAGGACTCAACCGAATGGTTGTTTATAATTTATAATAGGTAGTACTCTGACTATGGATAATGGATATGAAATAAACGAATACCTAACGACAAAATATTAATACTAACTTTACTGAGGGTCTACTCGATCCGCCACCCATTTCGATTTCACTGTGACATAACCAGATAACGATTGAAAACCATTATGCAACCAACGAATAGTAATATACAAGTAATATTACATGTTGTTTGTTGCCTTTTATTTGTTATTTATTTTATTCATATTTTACTCCTTGATTTTTACAAAATTACCGACATGTTTTTTCACTTTTTTGACATTAAGTTAGTTTTTTTTTCTTTCTTCTATCCAACTCTATAGTGGATAGACAGATATTAGTAAAAAGTACTTACCTACTCCACTTGCAAAGATATCGACCAGTCATTCCATCCACCAATTTCCTGTAGTCCTTATTCTTTATAGTGTATCTACACTAATTACTGCCTTTTTATAATGCAAAAAAGGTTGTTTTAAATACCTAATTATATATTAACAAATAGGTGCTGTGACCAAATTTAGCTTGGAGAGGACGGTGATGATGATGATGATTTTGTAAGCAAAGAGGTAAAGGTACAATAGAAGTAATGAGACGAGTGAGAAGAAAAGTTTCTGGTTTGCTATTTGTATTAATTAATCCAAAGTTCTACGGTTTCATTTAAATTAACTTAAGTGTCAAATACAACAAACTCAGGTCATAACAATCTGTTTTAATAAAATTATAACACGAAGTTGTAGCACAAAGGTGTAGTGTTGTGTGTTGTTAACTCGAAGTTGTAGACGATTATATATACCTAGGACAAACTGTCCAGTTAGGTAGGTCCAATTTCGAGAAAGAGGTTAATCGTCGAATCCGACTCGGTTGGGCAGCGTTCGGGAAGCTGCGACACATCTTTTCGTCCAATATTCCGCAGTGCCTGAAGACGAAAGTCTTCGATCAGTGTGTGTTGCCAGTGATGACATACGGTACTGAGACGTGGTCGCTTACAAACAATGGGCCTCATAATAAGGCTCAAAGTCACCCAAAGGGCAATGGAGAGAGCTATGCTATGCTAGGAGTCTCTCTGCGAGATCGTATCAGAAATGAGACCATCCGCAGCAGAACCAAAGTAACCGATATAGCTCTCCGAATCGCTAAACTTAAGTGGCAGTGGGCGGGGCACATTGCACGTAGAACCGATGGAACCGTTGGGGCGGAAAGGTTCTCGAGTGGCGACCGTGTACCGGAAGGCGCAGCGTGGGTAGGCCCCCGCAAGGTGGACTGATGACCTGGTGAAGGTCGCAGGAGTCCGCTGGATGCGGGTGGCGCAGGACCGGTCATTGTGGAAATCTTTGGGGGAGGCCTATGTCCAGCAGTGGACGTCTTTCGGCTGAAATGATGATGATGATGATGAAAATTATAACACTAGTTCATCACTCGTCTATATTCTATACAGACTAGTTAGCTAGGCTGAATTATATTACTATTATTCAACCAGAATAAAACCGATTTTCCAACTTAATTTTAATTTTACATGGCAACACACAAACCATAAACTAATAGAGCTCCTACCAGGCTACCACAAACTATAGAGTTGACATTGATAAATTGGTTCGGATTGGACGATTGGACGTTTTGGACTTTAGTTAGTGCTTAGGTGTTTTCGCTGTACGGTGTTGTCGGGCCTTTTATTGTCGAATCGACGTTTGCATTTTTGTTTATACGTTTGCTTCGGTATAAATTAATCCGGTGAAGGATTATAATTTAAATCTGCCACAGGTAGATTGCCTTGTGTTATAAATTATATGCAAGTTATTCGGGAATCTGCAATGTCGAGCGACACCGCAAAGAATGTAAGTTTTTATTGTTCATTTTCCTTTAACTATCGTACGATAATTGTAGCTTTGTACGCTCAGAGATCGGTAAAAAACTCAGTAAACCCGACTATTTATAGGATTCTTGGAGCATGAGTCATCGGGATAAAAGTAAACCAATCTTTCTTACCATCTATACATACCGCAGTGAAATCTGTTCGTTACAGTTATGTGCGGATGTGTGTCAGTGTTTATACGTGAGGACTGTTTGGAATATTTATCGCATGAATGTACTTTCCTTTCGTCGATTATGTTGATTTGATGCTGATTATGAGCAACTAGGCAGTTTGTACTTATTGCTGATGGATACAAAGTTCAATGCTCTAAAAGCCAATATTATTTGATAAACGTATTTACGATTTTTTGCTATACAACTTTAAATATTCAGTGCTGAGCTACTTTAATTCTACGCAACATGAACTTGGTGGGTTCTTGGTCTCAAAAGTGTTAATTTATCTCATGCTTGTGTACAAACTTATCACAATAGACATATTATGTTGTTTATTTTTTCCAACTCATTACAAATGCAATTAGGCACTTATCATTAGGACAAACCAGGAATAATAACTTGTCTACTCCTTTTTTTGTTAGAGACTACCAGATGTGGCACACACATCTGTGACTTTTGTACAGCAATGAATGTAAATTATAAGTTCTATGACAGGAACAATAGCTGGGATCATTTCTCCTTTGAGGATAAAAATGATAAAATAGTTGTCCCATCTGTATGGACAAGGCTGTCTAAAATTTATTTTTTGAGTTATTGAGTGTTAATATTTTTTGCAATTTATTTACTTTTCTAAACTGCCTAATATGTTACACAAACAACAAAATAATGAAATGAGTTGCTAATGATCTATTATCTCTTGTCTTAAAAAATACCGTATAAAATGACCTGAAAAAAATCTGTTTTCTTCCATTTTGGGGACATTTAAGGTAAGGGACAGCCAACCAGCTAAAATTATATTAAAATTAGCACTACGTTTAAAAATGCACTTTCATAGTGCAAATGCTCCTTAGTTCTATAAGTGTATACCATAAGGCCTAGCTTATTGGGCAAGTCTGTTGTCATACAGATATATTTATTTTTTATTCATAGTATTTTTATATTTACAGTTTTCAAATCTGGAAACACCAGGCTATGTTGGCTTTGCGAACCTGCCCAATCAGGTGCACCGCAAATCTGTGAAGAAGGGCTTTGAGTTCACCCTCATGGTGGTTGGGGAGAGTGGGCTGGGCAAGTCTACGCTAGTCAATTCCTTGTTCCTTACTGATTTATATCCGGAGCGAGTTATTCCTGATGCTATAGGTGAGTTGTTGTATAAATTAAAAGGCCATCTATAATGTATGAACAATGTTTATAACCGTAGGATGTTTAATTAGAATGAAGAAAGTGAATATATCCCTAGACTAAACAAACTACATATGTTGGTCTTCCTTAATATGAAGTGTTCATATTTTAGCCCTGCCTAAGTCAAGTCTGAGAAATTAAACCCGGACTGATGATAGGCTTTAATTATTTCAGGTACAGTAATATGTGTACATCTTCTCACCTTAATCCCTTGTAATGAGATGAAAGTGTACACATACCCACTAATGAGCTCTCTAGAAAGTCTAAACTCAGTTTTTTAAACTGAGAAACTGAATTTTTTTTTCATACTCAAGCAATCTGTTATCATGTTTGACACAAATTATAAAGCTTGTGTGGGCATGGGCATTGGTCATTTTCCTGATATGATAAAGTGCCCTAACTTCCTCTAGTCTTTATTAGCCAACCATATATGGCATCTGCCAATCAATGTCTAGTAAATTTGTCTTCCGGATGCCCGGTGGACATACCCACTATGAAGATCCGACGGATTTCCCGTACGTATGTGGCCAGCTATTTACCAATGCGCTTGTTACGATTTTGTAGGCTGTAGCCTGACATAATTTATAGAATGATAGTTTTTCTTCTTAGTGTTTTACCTTATGCCACGAATCAGGGAGGGGTCTGCTTTGGCAACTCGTCCGAAGACTTGCCGTATGCACTAGTTTTACCAAAGTGACTGCTATCTGACCTTCCAACCCAGAGCGTAAACTAGGCCTTATTAGGATTAGTTCGGTTTCCTCACGAAGTTTTCCTTCACCGAAAAGCGATTGGTAAATAAGATCAAATTATATTTCGTACATAAGTTCCGAAAAACTCATTGGGTCGAGCCGGGGTTTCCACTCGCGCCTTCGGATTGAAATCCGCACGCACTTACCGCGGAGCCACTAACGCTCTTCATAAAATGAAAGTTTTTCAAAAACAATATTATTGCAGAGAAAACCAATCAAACCGTGAAGCTAGACGCATCAACTGTGGAGATTGAGGAGCGAGGAGTGAAGCTGCGTCTCACTGTGGTCGACACTCCCGGTTATGGAGATGCTATTGACAATACAGACTGTTTTAGGGTAAGTCTTGAATTATAACAATGTAATTTTTTTCTTTCAGCCTTGGCAGCATGTAGCAGCCTGTGAATGTTTGCTTTCAATCCGAAAGTTTTTATGAACTTTCTTGACTGTGACAGGCCTTTATTTGTTCCTAAACATATCAACATAGTGAGTCCTTGTAAAATTGTAGGAGTTACCATACCATCCTTATCATCTTACTGGAGTTGCAAACGCCTATAAGATACAGATCAATGTCGATATAACTATGAATGGAACCAGTTTTGAATATGTCAACGAATATGTTTATTTAGGACAAATCATCTCACACGAGAATAAGAAATTATGAAAAGCAGACCTAAGCATACGTATACATATTAAGAAGAAGACTTTCATCTTTCGCTGCATGACATACGGCTGGCTGTGAAACCTGGTCCCTTACAGAGAATTATCGGGAGAAGCTGGTGAGGTGCCAGAGATCAATGGAGCGCAGTATGCTTGGAATCAAACTATCAGATCAGATCAGAAACTCAGAAATAAGAAAGAAAACGTAAATAGGTGACATACTGACTCGCATTGACCACCTAAAGTGGGGATGGACGGGCCACATGCTACGTTGCCCCATAGATAAATGGAGTAAACAGGTAACGCTATGGTACCTACCCCAGGGTATGTACGAGGAAACAAGGACACCCAATTATCAGGTGGAGAGATGACATCCAGCTGACCCTGGGGCCTTACTGGATGAGAGTTGCGGCAAACAGAGTCCAATGGAGAGATTTGGAGGAGGCATATGCCCGACTGCACATTCTCAGAGATACAATATAAATAATTAAAAATCATGTTTTTTAAAACCAGGTATATTGTTCGAAATAAAAGGCTTATATTATATATATATATATATATAAGATACAGTGTGCGCTTAAAAACTTTTGACCGCCGACGTCGTCTGACATCGGAAACTCTTGCCAAGGACGCCAAAAACTCGCGATCGCCTGGCGTTCAAAAGAATAACAATAGCATACTTGTTCCGTCGTGATATAAATAAAAACAAATGTAACACTTGAAAGCAAGAAACAAAACTAAAGGTTTAATTTAGGCAAGAAGCTACACTCAAGCCTGTATGTGAAGCGACCGTGACATTGCAAGTTTTAATTAACCAATTATGGCAATTGACTTTACGAATTTAAGAACAATTGTGGTTAAGTGCAATACGACGGCATACATTGCATTCAAGTGTTGCGTGTTATATTCACATTAAACAAAAAAGTATCATAGTTTTTCATCATTTTATGACCGGACTTTCAATTTACTAAAGCCCAGTGGACCGCGGCGCCCCAGGATTTAAATTTTTAAATTTAAAATCTGTGCTAATACATAGGTACTTACTTAGATCTTAGGGTTTTAAATATTAAATGTTATTTCGTATTCATACATAAGTTCCGCAACACTCACTAGTACGAGCCGGCAGGATTTGAACCCGCGACCTTCGGATTGAGAGTCGCTCGCCTTACCGCTGGGCCCAGAACATCTGATGATGTGCTACATCATATAACTCACAGATTATGTTTACTAATCCTAAAGATATAAGGCTGACCTTTTCAATAAGGAATGTTACTATTACTGTAGCTACCGCACATATTTTCCCTCATATTTACAAACACCGTTTGTCCACAGTCCATCATACAATACATCGACGAGCAATTCGAGAGGTTCTTGCGAGACGAGAGCGGGTTGAACCGACGCAATATCGTCGATAACCGCATACATTGCTGCTTCTATTTCATCTCGCCATTTGGACATGGGTTTGTACTTGTCATTCTATCGTCTGCGGCCCGCCATACAAAAAAAAACTATTTCAAATTGAAATCAATAGTGTAAAGAATAAGGTTGAGTTTCTATTGTTTTAAAATCAAAAGAAACAGCAGAAATACAATTGAAAACTGTTTCAATTTCATTGTACTAATTCGTCTTATGGATAGCACCGTGGTCCTTAAGAGGCTATTATTACAATAAAAGTGATTATGAATATATTATGAATGTGAATTTTGTTATGCTTTAAGCAAAAACAGCTGAATGAACTTACATTGAGTATAGGAAACACAAGACATAAGCAGGGCTGGGGCATATTTTACTCGGAATTCACTCCATTAGTGACAGTGTCAAAATAAAGTTGCGTTCCTCCGAAATTAAACGTTTGTACAGGCTATCCATAATTACTTACTTTCATAATTAACTATGCTTATGTGATTGAGAGAAACTTAACAAATTTAGCTTCAATGATATTGCAAGGAGCTTAGGCGTCATAAATGCAATAAAAACAGCCCCGTCCCGTCCAAAATCTTCAGTTTATGTCTGTCTTTACCATGATTTACATACTACTCACAGGTTGAAGCCCCTAGACATCGAGTTCATGAAGCAACTCCACAACAAAGTGAACATCGTGCCCGTAATCGCGAAGGCTGACTGCCTCACCAAGAAGGAAGTACAGCGTCTCAAGTCCAGGGTACGTAGTACATCCACAGTTCATAGAGTTCGTAATAAGTAATGATAAAACAACAGCTAACCTTACTTTCTAAACTTTATAAATTTTTGTAATACAAAAAATACAAGTTTAACTAAGCGATTGTTATGTGTTCGTGTGTACCCTTCTCAACCAATCGAACGAAACGTCTACTCATTGATTTTTTCGAACCTTTCAGGTAATGGAAGAAATTGAGCGTGAGGGCATCAAGATATATCCACTTCCGGACTGTGACAGTGATGAAGATGAGGATTACAAAGAACAGGTGGGAATACAGTATGATTCAAGAGTACTTATAATTAATATACAAGTATATTTGTGTTGCGGGCGGTGAACTTTTTTTACTCTTAGCCGTAAGTTAAAGCGACAATATCATATTTATTTCGTAGGGAATTTCGTATCATTCGCAGACGTTTCTGCTTTTAAAAAATAGTTTATTATAGTATTAATATTTCTGGATAGTTTAAATTCGATAATTAAACCCGTCAATAGATATGACAACACGGTATTCGACATTATAAAATACTATCTTATACTTCCTACTACTAGACTAAGTTGTCGATACATAGGTTCTGTAGCGTTCGCTAGGGCCACTCGTATTCTTTTGCCCTGGTCCAACATGTGGACGTTTGCCTAGTCGTGTTCTCGAGCCACCACACAGTGCCTTTTACAGTGCCAATCAGTACCAGAATGTGATCTGTTTGCATGGAGATGGGTGACTGTTAATGCTGAATGTTTGAGATTCTGTGAGGGGATGGATAATAGGCCGTCTACCGTTATGTAAATTAGATAATTATTATTTCGTTGTTGTTCTGTAATTATGTATTCCCTAGTTTCATGGCGCATTAGTTTTACTGTAATGTCATGTAAACGTGTTTTTATATAAAATAAAATTAAAAAAAATAATATTCAACGTGGATTGAAACTACGCAGGTCCGGCAACTGAAGGAGGCAGTTCCGTTCGCAGTGTGCGGCGCGGGCCAGCAGCTGGAGGTGCGCGGGCGCCGCGTGCGCGGCCGCCTGTACCCGTGGGGCGTCGTCGAGGTCGAGAACCCCGAGCACTGCGACTTCATCAAGCTCAGGACCATGCTCATGTGAGGGCCTCAAAACTACCGCTATTCATTAAGGCCCACTTGCACCACCGAGAGTTAGCCGCTAACCCGGAATTTAGCTGTCAAATTCCATACAAAAAAGCGCTTAACTTCGGGTTATGTGGCTAACCCCGGGTGGTGCAAGTGGCCCTTTGTCGCTTAACATCAAACTCGGGTAAATCCATCTGTCAGATTATGCGATTTTGGTATTAAGAAAAGGTAATAAGGTAGATATTTGCTGAGAGGGCCGAATGGATTTACCCGAGTTTGAAGTTAAGCGACACAATTATAGTACATTGTGTATTAGGGTGGTAAACAAGAAATTACCGCCCGCGTCGAAGACGAGGGCTTAATTGACACGACTTCGTAATTCTTGTACCGTCCGCGATACATACAATGTTTTTCATCACAATTGCGAGGAAAGACAGATAAGTAAACAATAATTATTAGAGGTAGTGTAGTAAATACAGTTCACAGTACACCAAGGTGAGCGGCGGCTACTCGGGCGGGTCCTCCGGGCGGTAAAATATAATGAAAATCCATTACGGCCATGGGCTTAATACAGCTCATTAAGTGTATACTTTGTGAGGTATTTTTTATTTGTCTATTGAAGTTTGTAGAGATGAGGCTAAGGAAGTATTGTTTGTCAAATCTAGCGATTATTGGCGATTTGGTACAATCGATTAAACAGACAATTTTTGAATGTTCAAGTATATTAATTTGGTTTGTCGATTTATTTTATTAAATTATCTTTCTTTTCACGTCGGGTTTCACTTTATTTTCATTTTGTTTTACTTTCTTTTTTAAAAGTTGTCGGATCGTCTGACGGGATCAACGACAAGCACACCGAACTAACCGTGTCCACTAAATCGTCACCATACAAATTCACGTTCCCTCTAGGAAGCACTGGTTTCCAAGCCAGTGGCAGAGTCAAACCTCCGTCGCGGTTGAAGTTAGGGCGACGTCCGATTTCAATGGCCTCGCGGATCTTGCGTGGCACGTAACATTTTTCCCGTGCCAACAACTTCACCTTATCGAACCGAATGAAATGCGTCGCGTCCGTACCGCAAGTATGTTCCGCCATCGCCGAATTGCCCGAGCCGCGAAGGTGACAACACCACTCTGTCTGTCCGACGATGACTGCCCGATGCAGTCGAAACATGTCACGCCTATTGTGATAAAAATACGTGAGTGTTAACCGTTGCAATTTAATATCAATATGACTCACGAAAGTTTAAATTATATGTATGATGGTAAAGTTTTGTTTACAAATCGTGAAATATTGTTATTATGTACATGAAAGATCTTAATATTATAACAGGATTTTAATTATAATTTCAATGGGTCATGCGCGTTTACGTTCTATGGGCGTTGACATGTGTTAAAAGGTGGTTCTTAGATCTCGCAAGCTATTAGTATGCTTGCATATAGTGTCAGTGATATCTGATATTGTGTCACCATTTTCGAGCAAGTGTGATGAAAACTAGTTTGACGATACATTTTTATTTGTGGCTCTTACAAACAACGAATGGGATCGCCACTACCACTGGTCTCGCCGGAAGATCAGCTTAGACTTTCGGGTCAGCATAATGCTGAGGCGAGCCCATTTCGTAGAAATCTCTGTTTGTACACTTTTCCTTTCTATCTAAGAAATATTCAAAGCTACCTATATTAAACGAGTTTAACGATACATTTTTATTAGTAGCTCTTAGAGACAATGCATCGTTCCGCCACTAGCCCTACCATTTAAACAAGTCCTCGCCTATGCTGTACCGGGACGCGGGCATATGACGACAGAGGGGAATGAGGGAGGTACATACACTCGAGCGATAGACGTATTTCCCTCCACCAAAATACCGCCGCACCCTTGTACCGCAGAGCCGAGCGGACGGTCGGGTTATATACGTTACGTGTAATGTCAACGGGTCTTAGTTACACGTTCGAAACGGACTAGAAAACCATTGCCGTGTAACACAGAAACGGACATATATTAAAAATAAAATAAAATAAAATAAAATAAATAAAGTTTTATTGTGCAGGTAGGACACCCATAATTAACATAAAAGCAAACACAAAAAAGCAATTCTAATAAAATAGAAGATAAGAACAAAAAATAAAAATAAAAACATAAAATTGACCTTATAAATTACGAGGTAAAATCGTAGACGTCACATATAAATTATAGCTATAACGTGTCAACTTACAAAAGTATGTTGACCGTCACTTATTTGCGATTCTCACTCTGGTGAGTAGATAGCCAGCACCTAAAAATGGGGCTATTTATGTCACGGTACACAGCAGCCAGGATGCTGTTAGTTGAGCGACTCAATCTCTCCCAGAAGGAAGCAACGCGCGCCCGTACCACGGCATAGAAGTCGGGAACTCCAGCTTCGGCAAACATCGTCGAGGCACTGCAGAACCGCGGCAGCCGCATCAAGGTTCGGAATATATTATTATACTGAACCCTGATGGCGCTGTACGCTATTCTGCTGTGCCTCACCCACAGTTGACAGGTGTAGAAGGAGAGACAGTAGGCGTTAAATAACGTCAACTTGACTCTCCCGCTACACCCAGCAAACCTTCGGGCTATCATGTTGCCTCTCACCGCTAGAGCTCTTCGTTCTCGTTCCATATCTTTGTCGTCCCTCATATCGTCAGTAAGTATGTGGCCAAGATATTTGAACTGTTGCACCCTTCGAACGATTTCACCATTCAATTTTACTTCCGGCACATTGTCCGGACCTCTTCCTGCCTTGAAAACCATCATCTCAGTTTTTGCTACATTATATATCAGCCCGTGAGAATTAACATAGTTTTCACAGACTGATAACAGCTTTCTTAGGCCCTTGATGGAGGGGCTAAGGAGCACCATGTCATCAGCATAGCTGAGACTGTTCACACACACACCACCTATGTGACAGCCAATTTTAGTGCTCCTTAGCCTCACCATCAAGTCGTTGATGTAAAGATTGAAGAGGTCCGGCGAGGTCAGCCCTCCTTGGCGCACCCCGCATTCTAATCTGTAAGAATTAGAAGTCGTGTCGCCCCACCTCACACAGTTGGTTTGGTTTCCGTACCAGTGCTCGAACACTCGCACCAGCTCCTCGGGTACACCTGAGCCGCGCATTTTACCCCATAGTAAGTTATAATTCACAAGGTCAAATGCCCGGCTCAGATCCAGAAAACAAGCATAAACTGTTGTATCATTTTGTAAATAATGGTCAACAGTATGCTTCAGGCTAAGAATGGCCGAGTCAGTCGAGAGACTGGGGCGGAAACCAAACTGCGCGTCATCAATACTAATTGAATTGATCAATACTGGTTGCAGCAACCGTTCAAATATCTTCCCCACCACCGTACCCAGAGATATGGGCCGATAATTAGCCGAAGACGAGACATCGCCTGTTCTGTTTTTTATAATAGGGACGACAACAGTGCGGATCATGTCAGGTGGTAAATAAGAATATCGCACACATAGATTAAATAAGTTACAAAGGTGTACATAAACGCTATCTCCCGCATGTAGTATGTGCTCGAGGCTTAGGTTGTCGTGTCCAGGTGATTTTCCCCTTTTCATACTTTTCACTACTCTCGCTACTTCTTCATATGAGAAACGAATATGCCTTAGTGGTTCGGCGTCCTTGCTGCCCTTTTGCAACACCCCCTCGAGCACATACCCCGGTACGGGTCTCGGTGATGTTTTGAACCTGTCTATGAATACATCAGCTATCTGCATAGGCTGTTGGAAACCATCCACACTTACAGGTAAGGCCTGCTTACAATTAAACTTTTTAATGTCGTTCCAAAATTTAACAAAGTTTTTATTTTTCCTTGCGGCTGCCAGTATATCAAACTTAATTTGATCCTCATGTTTTTGACACCAGCGTAATTTATTTTTAAAGGTTCTTCGACTTGAGCACATCTTATCAAGTACATAGCCTGTGGTTGGTTTTCCAGCAGCAAGCCACCAGTTAAAGTACATTCTGTATACATTGTGACTTTCCCTTACATGAAAGTTCCAACCCGGTACAATATGTTTACGTTTACCAGAGTGAGATCGCTTGGTTTTCTTTGCACCCGCCGTCAAAATAGAGACTATATTAAAGTATAACTTATCAATATAATTTAAGTGTTTCTTAATATATTTACAACTAATTATGGCATCACAGTTGTCACACACATCACATTCGAAACTATAATTTATATCTTTTAACCTTTGACTACAGAATTCGTTATAGTCCTGTACCTGCGTCTCGTCTCTCACACCCCATCGTACCCGATCTCGACTTAGGTCACAATTCGATGTGTAACTTTTGATTGCATTCTCGAAGTTACATACCATACGCAAGGGCAAATGATCAGACCATGATACATTGTACACAATATCCACGGAAACTAAGGTGTCCCACGCAGCTCTCGTGGCAATACAGTGATCCAACCACCTGTGCGCATTGTTTGCTTCACTTATGAACGTAAAGGAACCCGAGTCCACTCCCAGCTTATCAATGTCGGCGCACACCCAATCCTCGTCCTTACAGAAGGTAAATAGCTCCTTACCGAAGTTCGCGCTCGGGTGTGCATTAAGGTCACCGAGTATGAATGCTACCTGCACGTCGCTCTCTTCGATTATTGCGCTAGCCTCCGCGAGGCAACTCGTGAACTCGGCGAGATTGTCCGGATGGTCAGTTGGCATGTATATATTCAAAATCAATACCGCGCTAGACTCCAGAGCTATACGAATTGCACTAATTCTGTCATTATCGCATTTGATAATTGAAACATCAGGAAACCTTGATCTTCTCCATAATATGGCCAAGCCACCATAAGGCCTTCCCCGCAGCACTCCTTGCGAGGTATCAACTGATGATTTAGCAGTGCAAGCGAAGTCCGGGTCTATACTGTGCACAAAATCCAGGTCATGAACGAGCAACCAAGTCTCCTGCAACAGGACAATATCCGATTCCTTACATAGGTCACGCACATACGACACTGATCTTTTCAGTGATTTGCAGTTGTATGAAACTATAGTAGTCTTCGTAAATTTAGTACAATTCGTTATTGGTGTACTATTCATAGTGTTTTTTTAGTAAACTGTTTGACCTGTCAATCGATCCATCAGATTTTACGAAACGCTCGCGATAAACTCGATACTTAATTCCATTTGGCCAAAAATTGCTACATAGAAAAGTGCTAAGTTTCGCTTTAGGAATGGTAATTTTGTACGATTTAAAAGCGGTTTCGTATTTCTGATTCAGCTGCTGCACATCAATACAGTCCTCTCCCTGCTCTTTTACATATTCTTTGACGTCTTCTATGCTCGATGTCATTGCCAGTCTAGATACATATATAGTAACAGGTAACTCGGCCACAATCAGTTTGTTAGAGCTTGGTGCATTGCCGCACATGTTACCCTTACGTTTAGGGCGCTTTTTATGTTCCACTAAAGTAAAGCCATCCTTTGAAGACGTCCCATTTCCGACCTTAATTGCTTTCTCCGTAGGGTCGTTAATTGTTTGTTGTTGACTCATGACGATTTCCCGATAACTCGGTACGTGGTTTACCGAGTCGCCTCCGTCCGCATCGGCGCGGTTGGGGGTAAGCGCTCGCCTTAACGATGACGCATTCGCAACTTCGGAGTCGAGCGGTGCCATGCGCGGAGTGCGCGGGGAATCGTCGGGCCGGCGCGGGCTCTTATCAGTTGCGGAATGCACATTGACTCGCTGTTTACCCGACTTGTTCGATTTATTCACTTTAACGCTTGTTGATTTTTTTGGTGTAGTGCCCGCTTTCAGTAATTGTTTAATCTCCTCAACATCCATTTTTAGGCTTTCAATATCACTTGTCCCGCTCTGTTTGTTATTCTTACTGCCAGCCTTCAAAAGGGCCAATTCACTTTTTAATAGTGCCATTTCCTTTAGAAACGCAGTGACGTCAATGTGGTCAAAGGTGACTGGCGGTAATTTGTTGAGTGCTCTGGCTACAAATACAGGCAAGCTTGATGGCTCACTTTCTCTTATAATTTTAATTATTTCTTGAAGGGATTTCTCTTCAGAACCTTCTTTTCGTCGCGTAATTCTTTTATTCGGTGCGAGCCGCTTCATTGCTACATGTCGCGCATTTTCTATGTCTTCGGTAGAATAAGCACTCAAACAAATTTGCAGTAATGCCTTATCATGTAGGGTGTCCACCTTGTCCGCAACAAATGCCAAAAGCTCATTTATAATTACATGACAGACCGAGCACTGATAATCACTCGAGTCACTGTTCGATTCTGTAAAATCTGTAAAATCCGATTCTGTAAAAGCACTACCGGTAACTAGCGAGATGCCGACTCAAAACCTCAACCAATGCTATTACGTACGCAAGCGATCTCTTCTCATCCCACGTTGTGAGTACTGTGACTCGATAGGGATGGACCCAATCGCTAGTGTTGTCACACCACATCTCTGGTTAACAACACATGACAATCGTCGCTCGATGTAGAGTCAGTCTATGCTAAGTTTCCTAGTTTTTGATAGCACAGACTGTGATAGTGTTAAGTAAACGTCATAATTTCATCGAAGTTTGACGTTTAAAATAACACTTTCAAGTTTGACAGTTAATTTGCTGAGAAAAGATAACGTGGTTTGACTCTACGTATTATTAAACTTCATAATTGTTACAGTACCCACATGCAAGACCTGCAGGAGGTGACTCAAGAGGTACACTACGAGAACTACCGCTCGGAGCGGCTCGCGCGCAACGGACAAGTGCCTAAACGACACACGTAAGTATACCATATACGGATATATGGGCATTTTCAGAAAAAAGTGCACCCTTTTAATGAAAATGGGTCTTCAATTTTCCATACAATTTTTTTTGTCCGGTTTTTAACGGCCCATACGAAATGTATGAAAAAATGCATTACAAAGCTGACCAAAAAAAAACGGGACACTATTTCTCTTGTTTTTAATCAATAGTACTCGTGATTCTGGTTACAAGAAACCCAAAACTTCCTATATTAAAAAAAAATGAAAATGGTACCCTATCTTTGAAAATGCCCATATGTATGCAATTTATAGAGCCCGAAACCCCTATACTATAACCCCTATGCTATACTATAATTATTTAATAATCCGGGCGCCTGGCAGCTGTGCAGCGGTGGGTCTTGTAGTTACTTTTTTTCGTCGCCTGGTGAGGTGGCCGACTGAATATTTGCGCCTGTATTTTTGCACACACGCTTTTGAACGTCTACTCTAATGAAAAAGTATAGGTAAATGAGGATTTCGCACTCCTGTGCGTACAGTATTACCTATTCGGTGGTACAATGTTCTTAATGTTTATCTTAATTACGATTTTTTAGATCAACGGAAAGTGGACTGAGCGAGGCAGACTCCAATGGGATGAGCAACGGTTCTAGTGAGGACCCCGCCGAGCGAGAACGCGCGCTGCGTGAGAAGGTAAGTTCACAAGTTTCTCTACTGTCTTAAAGCAGTATTACCTGGCGCGATCCGTCGGGGCCGATTATCGGAGTACCTGACCCGAAAAAAAGGGAAGCATACAGGGTGGAAATAGATTTTGGGTCAGTGAGCTAAGACCATTTTCGCCTAGGAACACGGGATTTGGTAGCTGCCCACACTGACCCAAAATCTATTTCCACCCTGTATAGTCTTTTTTAATCTACTGGCAGACTTGGTTTGTCAGACTATAATAGAAAGTTTTTCGTAAAAGAGATGCAGTTTAACAGACCTTTGTCAATTTTTTAGGCTTATACAATATGCTTTTCTGTCTATTTAGCCGGGATGTATTATGGGAACTATACAAACATGTTATATTTGCAGGAGGCAGAACTACGGCGCATGCAGGAGATGCTGGAGCAGATGCAGCGGCAGATGCAGCTGCAGGCCGGCGGCACCTCTGCATAGTGCGAAATACCCGCCCTGGTAATTATGCTATAATCTGAACTCTTAAACTGCCACGGCCAGTGCACTACCTACTTTGGTTTCGCATAATTTCATTTCTCATTGATATTTTTTTTTATACTATGACGGTGACAAACAAGCATACGGCCCGCCTGATGGTAAGCGGTCACCGTATATGATATCAAACTGGTATGTAAGTTACAGTGGCGGCGCGTCAGAAATATTCCTTGTCAGCCTGTAACTAAATTGGCTTTCCTTTTCTCCATGCGCTGTAGAAAAAAAATTGTTACAATGTTTTTATTGGAGGGCATTTTGTTCATACTTGTCATTGAAGATGTCTTTGTGTGAATCAAATATACACACAAAGGAGAACAAAAACGTCAAAAAATGTAGTTCAAGATGACATTAGCGAACAATTTTGTATTGATGATGATACAAGCGATAAATGTTTCGTTCGAAAAAGGGCGTACTGACGTAAGCATTAAGTGTTAAATTCGTACACATAGTTACCACCAATGTTAAAACTTAACGAAACTTCACGTTCCAAACAAGACTATATGAAAAAGTGCTGCAACTGCACCACTTTTATAGCATCATATTCTTCGGCTGATTGGATTTCCAGTTATTTTATTCTACAGGGTGACTTCAAAATGGTAATACAAAATCAATGTTTTACACACATTTCCCCTAAACTAAGCCTCTCAATTAAGTATCATGCATTTAAAATAATCGTAAGAATATTTTTTTAAATTTTTAATTTATCCTATTTTGTTTGACTTAACATGGTTAACCTACCATAATAATTAACAAAGAAGTTTAAAAATCACTTTCCTCTTTAGTTGTCAATCACCTACCATGGTATTTATGAAGAAAACGTGTTTTGATTATTAAGTGACACTTGTCAAAGAAAATAAGATTTACCGTAATATTTTGATTTCACTATTAAATAAAATGCCTCGACCTTATCCTTATACTAATATTCAAAAGATGGATATGCTTGATTTTTATTTAACATCGCGAAGTACTGTGCGAGCTCAGGTATTATTTAACGAACGTTACCCTGATTGTCCAACACCTACACGTGTGTTAATAAACAGTACCATCCAGAATTTACGAGACTATGGTCAGTTTGCAGTTCCGGTGCATGCTCAAGCTCGAGGCCGACGGCCGCGGTATTCACAAGCTTTTCGGAGACGAGTGCTCGAGTATTTTAACCGCAACCCAGAGGCTAGCACAAGGGACGCTGCTGCGAGATTCGGCACGAGCCAATTGTTTATTTGGCAGCTAATGAAAGCTGAAGCAAAACATCCGTTTAAATTTCAAAGGGTTCAGGATATCGTATTAGCAGATTACCCTAGAAGAGTTATTTTTGGTCGTTGGCTGCAGCAAAACTTACACCTAAATATCTTATGGACCGACGAGGCAACTTTTACAAGAGTCGGCATGTTTAACGTCCACAATGAACACTGGTGGGCTGATCGTGATGCAAATCCTCATGTAACTCGCCGAGACTCTTACCAGACTCGTTTCTCTGTAAACGTTTGGGCAGGCATTCTGAACAATTGTGTAATTGGCCCATATTTTATTGACGGGAACTTAAATGGACCGAAATATGAAGATTTCCTGAGAAACGTGTTACCGATTTTGCTACAAGATGTGCCGGAGCAAAATTTGGATAATCTTTATTTCCAGCAAGATGGTGCACCAGCACATTTTGCTCTAAGTGTGCGAAATTATTTGGACAGACAATTCCCTGAGAGATGGATTGGACGCAATGGTCCAGTCGCATGGCCGCCTCGAAGTCCCGATCTGACGCCACTCGACTTCTTTTTGTGGGGCGAAATCAAAAGGAGAGTGTACACACGGGAATCTAATACCGTCCATGAACTTCGCCAAAAGATAATTTAGGCGTTTGATTCAGTAAAAGCCAATGAATTTATTCTAGGCAGACTTAAGATCAACCATAGACGGCGGGCGGACTTATGTGTCCGGGAAGGCGGTGGTCATTTTGAACACATCTTAAAATACGTTTAGGAAAAGTAGGTTCACACTTATCTACTTAAACGTAGATATTTTAAGCTTGTAATTTACGGTAGTTTAGGTACATTAATAAATGATTTTATTTAAACTAGCTCCGTTTATTATTTTCACAAATTTATCAGGGTACTTAAAACTAAACAACAAACAAGTTAATATTGTCTTCTGTTACCGCGATTGTTATTCATTGAAATTTAACACTTTAGAACGGAATAATCGCGTTTATTAACACCATGATCCTACGTTTCGAGCCCTTTACAGCACTCGTTTTCACAGGGTTAAGATGATGACTGAGCAGCTTAACACGACATGTGCCTTAACCTTGTGAAAACGAGTGCTGTAAAGGGCTCTAAACGTAGGATCATGGTGTTAATAAACACAATTAATCCGTTCTAAAGTGTTTAATTTCAATGAACAAACAAGTTAGTTATACGACTGTCACTCATAGTGATATCGATAATAACTTGCTTTGATGATAACATCGAGTGACAGGTATGACAGTCAGGTATTGAATGTAGTGTAACAACACTTCGGGACTTTAAATATTTGTTTTGTTAGAAAATTAGCGATAATTAAATACAGCTAATTTTAACAACGGGGTGCATGTATTATATAGTTTGGCATTAACTGAGCCACAACCAAGTGTTTTGTATTACGATTTTGAAGTCATCCTGTATATCTATGCTTGTTGTATATTTTCAGTTGGTGGCGAAATCCGCCGTCCGCTTACCAGGCGCCTGCGACGTAGTGGACATCATCTTGCGCGCGATCCCATATTGCGTTAACTTACTCTAATCCCATTTGTGTAGTTTCGGCAAAATTTGCCACTGACGGTTGTCAATAAGACAATATTTGTGATCGTTTTTAGTAAGGTACCGCTTTGTCGCAATCTGATAAGTCGCAAATGCCATTAAAATTCATTTAGAAATGAACCTTATCAACATCCAACAAAGTGATACCTTTTACTAAAACCAAGCACATTTGTACATACAAGATGTAACAATATTTAGGTTCTAGGAAGCTCTGAAAATGGATTTGCTGCATTTACAGTTTTTTTAATGGACAATCGGCATAAAATACCAATTTTGGTGATATATTTGTCAAAAAACATATGATGGCAGATTATTGAAAAAAACTGTACCTAAATGCAATTTTACTCTTTAAGTAAAACGTCTTACCTTTCAGCAAAATCAAGTTATTTTCTTTAGTGCTCAAAAAAATATTGCATCTTGTAAATGGCATTAAAAACCATCCTTGTTGGTAACCGTCAGAAGTATATTTTGCCTTAAAAATGTTACCTAAGCTGTTGAATTACTAACATGCCGTCAAAAATAGTATTGTATGTCTTGGCACATATGTTGGTTACTTGCGTGAAATGAAATAAGAAATACAGCTCTCTCGATGGTGAAACAAAATTGAATGTTACCATTGTTAAAAAAATCTAAAACAAAAATAATTGAGATTATTGCTTCAGCAAATCGAATAGATGTACGACTTTTTTTAACAGATCTGATTGTTACTAGAAGTACTCTAACGCATTTACGACGTAAAATATCTATACATAGTTTGTAGATATTTGTACTATACTCACTACTGGCAAAAATTACCACATTGTCATTGTCTATAACATATGATTCTAAATGTAGGTATGTCCATGAGCTATGTGTACCTACAGCAGTGGTGCCAATGGGGGGTCACATTGGTAATTATATAAAAAATAGGCCCCTCATATCACGGCGTGCATCGAAGCCGTAGAGACAAAGTGGTAAATTTTGCCCGGTTATGACACATTTGACTATCTCGCTCTTAGACTATAAGCAGCAATATTTCTATTGTGATACAGGCTGTTCCAAATTAGTTGTGACGTGAAAATTTTATGTTTTTTTTTTTAAACTGTCGTGTAATATGGAATATTTTGTATCTCTGTTGAGATCTGAACTTGGAATATCATCATGATTAAATTTGTTTGACTGGCACATTACCATCTTGTGCTTAAATTTCAAGTATTCGATTGTATTACGATTCTCAAATTTTATAGTATTATCTTTTTTTACGACTGATTTTATGTATTCCATTTTACGTATACTCGAATTGTAATCGACTTAGGTTAACTATTATATTATTCTACTAACATTTTTTTTTATATTCTTACTATTTAGCATATGATTTAACTAACAATTTGTGTCAAATATAAGGCTGAAAAAGCATATGTGAAGTGAATGGTTAAATTATAGCTACATGCTAATATGGCAATTCTATTATAGTAATGTATAATTTTATAAACGAATATTACTATCAGTTACAATTAAATAGGTATGTATCATAATTTTATACAGGCCTAATAAACGAATACGAATATTTTTTTGTAGAACTTATAGATCTATCTAGTACTTAAGAGAAGTTCAAATGTATTGCATTTGAAATTTTATTCCATATTGGTGCATTTATTCTACTACGTTTTCAATTCCAACTTCATTCTTAAATAATCCTTTCCTAACTTAGCTAAGTAGAAAATTAGAGATTGGCTAGATTTACCAGAATTCCTAAACGATTATCGGTGCCAAAGGTTTGAATAACATGACGAAATTCATTAATATTTATATGTATATTTAATGAAGAAATAGCACAAAATTGAATGACAACAGGAAGCAAGCAGTAGAAATTTAATGTCTAGACTGCCCTGTCATTTACTGAAATAATCTGATTTAATTTGTATGTAACCATTATATTTTTTCTAATAAAATACATGAAATATTTCATTTTAAAGTTATTTATCTTACCTTTTCTGCCCTCAGGGCAGTGTCCTGATTGTAGTAACTAATTTAATGGTAGGCTTATGGAACTCTCCTCGCGACTTCGAATTGATTTCAGGGCTCAGTTTTGAGGAGTCACATGCGATGATGCAAGCGGCCATGGTAGCCATGAACAAAGCTTGCAGTTGATTTGCAAGTTTTGCAAGGTATCTAAATTGAATCTACAGAACCCAGAACCGATTATGAGATGGTGATGTCAATAAGTATGAACATTTGAGCCAACGAACCACGAAAATAACACCTGTGTCGCAAACGTTAAAAATCAATGTTATGTCGGCATTTTTTGATTACTTTCCTTGCACCTACCGAGGTTAACAATTTCTTTGAGAAGCTAAAAGAATAAGAGCGTGACAAAGTGTTATATTTATACAGTTAAAACCAAAAAACTTATAACACACATTTCCATCAATTCTATCATATTTGTAACAATCTGTTGAAACAAAGTGTCAAAAGATTTTCCGGCAGATTCGATTTATTCGCCTGGCAACACCATAGTCTTGTACTCAAATTTTTGACTTGACAGATCCGCCATGCAATAAAGCGCTTGTGTGTAAATTTTACTGTGCAAAAATAAATAAACTATTTACGGTTATTCGTTGGTTAATTTCGCCGTGGATAGCGATGGCTATTGTAGAGGACGAAGTACGGAACGAGTCGGAGGAAGAAAATGAGATCGAAGTAGTGGTGGAAGAGGATGACGCAGACCAAGATTCGGATGACTCTGACGTGAGTATCCCCAATTTTCTTTCTTATTCGAAAGTAAAACACTAATGAACCTAGCGTTATTTTAACATATTTAATGATGTAGGTACTTGATTAATTACTTGAAATGTTAACCTACGTTGGGTAAAATTGTGATCGTAGTTGGTTAGAATGTCTGGACATACGGGCAGCTTAAAAGCTAACAAAGCACATTGTCAAAACGTTAAGAGTTTTGAAATTAGAATAGTCCCGAGAAGTACTGTAATATATATCTGAAATAAAAGGGAAATATGATGAGTTAAAAGCTATAGGATTCCAATTAATCCTTAGTCTACCATGCCCGCGAATTACCGGGTTACTTAGGTACACAATAAGTACCTACTTCCCTCACCCACCCTACATTAGAACCCGCAAATTACCAGGCTTGGTAACAAAGTGTTTCAATTTTCAACTGAAGTGTGTATAGCAATGGTTAAATCCAATTCACTTTTTTCCGTTGTCAGATTTTTTTTAGTCTACAAAGTATTGAAATGTTATCAAGATTAACATTTAAGAAAACATTACTAGAAGAGAGATTTTGGTGTTATTTTGCTTGCTGCTTCTCCACACTAAAATATTTGGAGAAGAGTCTTTTCTGTAGGCAGCATGAAATTTAAGTCTTATCAGTATTTACACATGAATTTTGACACCTGGTGTAATATACAAGTATTAGGGTGGAACTGTAAATTATTAGCCAAACCATGATTCATGATCTTCAACTTTCATTTTGAACTCAGGATGTCTCTGTGTTGGCAGGGTTCACCATAGATTAGTGCTCTTAACCTTTTCAATGTTGTTATGTCCTAGCTTATTAGAGAAGCTAATTGTACATCTGAAGATTAGATCTTTCTAATGCTAGCAATAAGCTGAGATGAGACCATTTTGTGACACCTGTGCTGTTTGTGTTATCTTTATTTTATTTGTTCTCTTTTTCGTGACACATCTAAAATGTAATGTATGTACGGGCAACCAATTGGAACCTAGGCCTAGGCCACTCTAAAACCATATCATAATGACAATCAATAATAGATTTCTTACAATCTGATTTATAGTGTCACTGTGACACAGTCCTACAGTGGCCTAGGGTTCCAATTGGTTGACTGTACTTGGTTCAAAGTGATCTCCGTTTAGGCAATCCAATCAATAGGTAAGCAATCCAATCAGTAGGTATATTGAAATACATTTTAGGCACCAACTGTGTTCCCATTTTTTCTCTTTGTTTGGATTGTTCTGAAGTTTTTGATGGTAAATGTATTATTTCTGTTACAGGATGATGATGATGAAGAGGTTCTGGAGAGGAAAGTGGCAGAACTGGAACAGAGGATATCTGAGGATCCCTACAACTATGATGAGCATATTGAGCTCATCCAGGCTTTATGGTAAGTTTGGAATGAGTCAGTGGGTTCAAATAATTTTCAATGTATACCTGTGTTCATTTAATTCAACTGAGGGATTGAAAACTTTCTGGTAGATTATTTTGCAATTGCAGTGATTATTGTTGTTGTTTTCAGAAAAGGTACCATGCTAACGCCATAAAGTTTCATTTAGAAATAAAACTTATCAAAACACTTATTTAAACTTTCACGATTTTCACACATTATAAATTTACTAAAACGGGGCTTAATCGTGTATAAACTTTGGAAACAAACCTCCGACGTTTCAAGGGCGACATTGCCCCCGTGGTCCCGGAGAAGTTTATACACGATTAAGCCCCGTTTTAGTAAATTTAAAACTTATCAAAAATTGACAAATTGGTACCTTTTATTGAAAACGAACACATTTATTTATCATATGACGTTACAATCACTGGATATTACATAGGTACTAGGTACAGGTGCTATAAATAACAATACGCTACAAAAGCCATACAATTATTTGACAAACTCTTATGGCTCTGCAAAAAATATTGTGTTGTGCTTGGATTTCCATGTTGTTCCTAATGTGGCGATTCTGTGCGAGGTAACTGGCGTCTTTTTAATATCATCCAAACATCTGGCTCGTGGCTACCCCTCGTTCAGGGTAAATTCCCCGAGCGGCAATTGTTTTTTGCGTAGTGTTCAAAACGGTTTCTATCCGCTTTTTCTATGCGAAATAGATATCTGTTCTTAAGGCTTATATCTGTGCATATACTGTTATTTTCCAGGGGACTCTCAGAATTGGACCGCTGGCGATCAGCCTTCGAGCGCCTCCAGCAGATGTTTGTCCTGAAGGATGTGCACTGGCTGCTCCGGATTCAGACTGAGGAGACGCTGGCACATTCTCCGGAAGCTAAGGACCAGCTTGTTGAGCTGTTCAGGCAGGCTTCGCTGGATTGCTATTGTGAGTTTATGTTTATACCATAGAGGTTAACGCGGTAACGCTTAAAGAGTAACAAAGTGAGCAAAAGAGAAGCCATCTTTAGATGTATATTTCACGAGTGCGAAAGAGACATAACTTTTGAAAAACTTGACTATTATTGACCTCAGCAATACGCATATACTCTTGAAAATATTTGAAAATATGGTTGAAAGATGTGATGTGTTGTTACATACTATCTTGACTGACTGTTGACACCTTTTGCGTTACTTGTTTCAGACATCCCAATCCTAACTGAATGGTGCTCATGGTCACTCGGTGCCGGCGCGGACTCGGCGAGGACACACATCGAGGAAGTACTTCGCCTCGCTGGCCCTGACCCACTCTCTGGGAAGCTGTTCTGGGACGCTAAGCGCGAGCTGGAGAAGGCACAGCTAGAATCTATGAGGTAACCATCATAGGTCTTTGGAACTCTCTACACGCACTCGAATCGTTTGTTTTGCCATTGAATCGTTTACCATAGCTATTCACTGCTGGTGGGGTATCTGCCTTCATGTAGATGGTTTATTCTGTCAACATTACCTGTTAATTATATTAGATTTAACACTTTATATTCTTAGCTTGAGTAATGAGCAGTTAATTCACGTTGCCCTAGCCCCAAATTTTCCGTTTATGTACTACTAACTTTATAAATTAAAATAAATGTCATATACTAAAGAAAAAGATCAACACCATCGAAGGCCAATCCGAGGATCGAACTCGGGTCTTCAGCTTACGCGGCTAATAATTTGGTTTGTTTCAAGAAAAGTTACTACTAACTGTGTTTAATCGCACACTAAATAGGCTGGATCTCCGGGATTAAAGTAATATGAAGTGTCTTGTTTCTATTGGTCGGTGTCTAATTTGATAATCAGAGTTGTTTTAAAGTTTTCGGCAAGTGCCTTCATATTTGTTGTATAATTAAAGAAGGATAGTAGTAATGCTAACGAGGGAGTGTTGGTGCTCAGCGGTAAGGCCTGCGGCTTTCAATCGGAAGTTCGCGGGTTCTAACCTCGCCTTGATGTGTTGAATGAGTTTTTTAGGAACACATGTACGAAATATCATTAGATATTTACCAATGGCAAGCGACGCCCCTTTCAAAATAGAAAGGGGCGTCAAACAGGGAGATCCTCTTTCGCCAAAGTTGTTCTCGGCTGTGCTGGAACATATATTCAGGAAATTGGACTGGGATGAATATGGATTAAATATAAATGGAGAAAAACTCCACCATCTAAGATTTGCGGATGATCTAATCCTACTGAGCGAAACACCAGAGAACCTTTAGAACATGATGCAGGACCTAGTAGAGGAGAGCGAAGCAGTGGGCCTCACAATAAATATGGAGAAAACTAAATTGATGACAAATGGCCGGCTAGTACCAATAAAAGTAAATATAAACTTTGTGGAATATGTAGACCAATACACTTACCTGGGTCAAATAATATCGCCAGAGGACCAAATACAAAAGGAAGTTGAAACTAGGATAACCAATGCTTGGAAAAGATACTGGTCGCTCAAAGATATTATGAAAAACCCACATTTCTCAATGGAAGACAAGAAGAGAGTATTCAACACCTGTATACTACCCTGTATGACTTATGGCTGCCAAACATGGGCCCTAACGGAGAAACAAAGAAAATCACTAAAAGTATGCCAGAACAGGATGGAAAGGAGTATGCTAAATCTAAAACTCAAAGACAAAATAAAACTATCAAGCATTAGAGAAAAAACAGGTGTCACTGACATAACCCATACAATAAGGAAATTGAAATGGAAGTGGGTTGGTCACACAATGCGAAGTACGAAAAGCAAATGGTCCAAAGATATTACTGCTTGGTACCCTCGCGATGGGAAAAGAAAGAAAGGAAGACAGAGGAAAAGATGGGAAGACGAAATCAGACAGATGGCAGGAACAACGTGGAGAAGGAAGACAATGGACAGAGAGGAATGGAGAACTCTAGGGGAGGCCTTTGCCAAAGGGCAAATTGATACTTAAGTTATAACACTAAAATACTTTTGTAAACTAAAGTCAATAATAAAGGCTTATTTTATTTATTTATTTTATTTTAATGGCAAGCGAAGCAAAGGAAAACATCACTAGGAAACCGGACTAATCCTAATAAGGCCTACTTTACCCTCTCGGTTGAGTTATATGGCTGTCGCATTGCCAAAGCGGACCCCTGGCTCTCTGAGCCGTGTCATAATCAGGGAAAATGCTTGGAAGAAGAAGTAGTAGTGGTAATACGCAATATAATTGTTCTACAGTGCCGACGATCCCGACTACAAGCAACAGCGCGAGCGGACTCTATTCTGCCTCGAGGAAACAGTCTCCCGACCCTTACTGAACGGCGAAGAGGCCTGGGCGCAGTTCCAAGAGCTAGCTTCCGCGATGCACGGACAGGACTACGTGGATAAGGTAAGTCAAACAGGTGCCCTCTAGTCGGCATAATTTGTATTGTCCGAAAGGCTTTTGTCATAACCATTGACTTATTAGGTAAGATTGTGCGACTTTTAATCTGAAGGTCGTGGGTTCAAACCCAGCGCTAAAAAAACCCCAGAAAACGCTAAGAAGAAGAAGCCTCTATTAACTTGTACTCTTCATTACGAAATTTCAGTAAATGAGGTGCCATTACACCTCATACATTGAAATCCGTCCAACAAGCCTACAGCCGATACTGCCAAAGAACCCTCTTTCGGCAGTCGGTCGATACCCATCCGAATATCCTAACCGATATTTATATATATTATGACATTTTTGGTAAATTTTGAAATTATTTTGCAGGTGAAGAAGCAGCATGACGCAGCTGCGGAGTATTTACAAAAAATCACGCCTTACGAGGATAAACTTTTGACTATGGAGTAAGTTGACTCAAAATACATAAAAATACCAGACAAATATTTACAAATTGTCAAATTAAAACTTATTTTATTGCTCAATCTGTGATTAACAGAGGTCGGCGGGGTTGAGCTGTTCTCCTCATAATGTGACGCATGTTACTTCAAATTAAAAGGTAAATAGCTCATCCCTGCCGACATCTGCCTGCGTAGCCAAGATGCTAATCGCTGACCCTCAGTCGCGAACGAAACGCTTCTGTCATTGTCGCACTAATAAGGAAGAGTGATAGAGAGAGAAAAGTACTATAACCTACGAAGCGTGAGCGTGGCATCTTGGATACGCACGCTGGTGATAAACATAAATGGGAAAATGTTTTTAGGTGCTTATTTTTAGTGAAAGGTCTCTGTCGATTGTTGATGATAAGGTTTATTTTAAATGATCTTTTATGGCATTCGCGCCTTATCGGCTAGCAACAAACTGGTACCTTTTCCTAAAAACCGGCGGCACAAAGGATGCTGGGCCATTTATGACCTTATTAGGTGCTTAAAAATACTGGTGGCACGGAACTCTCAGTGTGCGGCAATTATACGGTTTTTGGATTTTTTCCTGTAGTTGTGATACAAACTCTTGCTTTTTGCCAAATTTCGTGATTCTAGGTCAATGGGAAGTACCTAATACATTTTGATTATCATTGCAAATGTATGGGAAATGCGATATAAACGGCTGTATCTTTTGACTGCAATGACGTAGAGGTTTGGTTGTTTTCACAAATTCAAGGTACCGCAGACTTGTGTATGTGGTATTAATTTAAACTTGCTGCCTCTACGCGTTCCTCAGATAAAGGGCCTTAACAGATAGACGGACGGACGTACAACAAAGTGATCCTATAAGGCTTCCGCTTTTTCTTTTGGGGTATGGAACCCTAAAAACGCATACAAATAGGAATTAACCTCTCGCACGTATATCCTCCTGTAGCTGATAATGATGATTATGATTTGCTTGCTTTTAGAAATCCTGAAGAAAAGTGCAAGGTGTATGAAGAATACATAGACAAAGTGAAAGAGTTGTCGCAAGAAGAGAAGTACGCGGATTGTGATAGCAATGGAATACTCAAGGTTACCACAATTATAGTTTATTCTTTGATATATTACTTAATTTCTTTAAAATAAAGGAAAAACTCCTAGCCTCAGGTGAGACTCGAACTTGCGAATCTGGGATACTTTAAGGCGCATACGTTGGGTAAACCTCCTAACTGGAGTTTGGCTTGTATCAAATCCAGTAGAAGCAAAACTTAACGTTCCTAACTAATGTAAAATACTTGAGGACTCGTTTAATTAAATGCCTTACAACTTCCACATAACTACATACATTTTTACTTACATTTTGGTTATGCCGTAGTCGTTACTAAAAAAAATTTATAACTTAATTCTGCAGCTGACTGTACATAAATAACATAATAATTATAGGATTTCAACGAATTGAGAAGGAAGGAAAGTCGGTTAAAAAGTAAGATAGTTAGAAACCAGAGTATTAAAGACAAATGATTGAACCCCTCAAACATAATCCAGGTGCTATACGACCGCGCGACATCAGAATGCATCAACTGTGAAGCAGCACACAACCTACTGCTCGCTTGGGCGCGACAAACAACGCGACACTCCAGTCGTGCGACTCAGTCGCGCGTCTTAGCCGCGTGCACGCGCCGCCGGCCGAGGCGGGCTACGTTCTGGCTGCTCACTATGCAGCAGGCCGAGCACGAGGGCAAGGGCGTTGACGAGGTAAACGATTTTAGACCATATTGTAACGGCATGTGGGACAAAGACGGAGAGATATTCCAGTCGTGCGACTCAGTCGCGCGTCTTAGCCGCGTGCACGCGCCGCCGGCCGAGGCGGGCTACGTTCTGGCTGCTCACTATGCAGCAGGCCGAGCACGAGGGCAAGGGCGTTGACGAGGTAAACGATTTTAGACCATATTGTAACGGCATGTGGGACAAAGACGGAGAGATATTCCAGTCGTGCGACTCAGTCGCGCGTCTTAGCCGCGTGCACGCGCCGCCGGCCGAGGCGGGCTACGTTCTGGCTGCTCACTATGCAGCAGGCCGAGCACGAGGGCAAGGGCGTTGACGAGGTAAACGATTTTAGACCATATTGTAACGGCATGTGGGACAAAGACGGAGAGATATTCCAGTCGTGCGACTCAGTCGCGCGTCTTAGCCGCGTGCACGCGCCGCCGGCCGAGGCGGGCTACGTTCTGGCTGCTCACTATGCAGCAGGCCGAGCACGAGGGCAAGGGCGTTGACGAGGTAAACGATTTTAGACCATATTGTAACGGCATGTGGGACAAAGACGGAGAGATATTCCAGTCGTGCGACTCAGTCGCGCGTCTTAGCCGCGTGCACGCGCCGCCGGCCGAGGCGGGCTACGTTCTGGCTGCTCACTATGCAGCAGGCCGAGCACGAGGGCAAGGGCGTTGACGAGGTAAACGATTTTAGACCATATTGTAACGGCATGTGGGACAAAGACGGAGAGATATTCCAGTCGTGCGACTCAGTCGCGCGTCTTAGCCGCGTGCACGCGCCGCCGGCCGAGGCGGGCTACGTTCTGGCTGCTCACTATGCAGCAGGCCGAGCACGAGGGCAAGGGCGTTGACGAGGTAAACGATTTTAGACCATATTGTAACGGCATGTGGGACAAAGACGGAGAGATATTCCAGTCGTGCGACTCAGTCGCGCGTCTTAGCCGCGTGCACGCGCCGCCGGCCGAGGCGGGCTACGTTCTGGCTGCTCACTATGCAGCAGGCCGAGCACGAGGGCAAGGGCGTTGACGAGGTAAACGATTTTAGACCATATTGTAACGGCATGTGGGACAAAGACGGAGAGATATTCCAGTCGTGCGACTCAGTCGCGCGTCTTAGCCGCGTGCACGCGCCGCCGGCCGAGGCGGGCTACGTTCTGGCTGCTCACTATGCAGCAGGCCGAGCACGAGGGCAAGGGCGTTGACGAGGTAAACGATTTTAGACCATATTGTAACGGCATGTGGGACAAAGACGGAGAGATATTCCAGTCGTGCGACTCAGTCGCGCGTCTTAGCCGCGTGCACGCGCCGCCGGCCGCGATGGGCTACGTCCTGGTTTCTCACTATGCAGGGCATGTGCGTTGATGTGGCAAGCGGTTTTAGACCGTATTGTAATGGTGTAAGGTATAATAATAATAATAATAATTTGGATTTGTCGGGCATGCCGCCGTCCCGGAGAGTCACTCAGGCATATTATTTCCGGTTGTTCTCATCTTGCTAACGGCGAGTACTTGCACAGACATAATCTCGTAGCCAGGATTATTCACCAGCAACTTGCTCTTAAATACGATCTTGTGGTCCACGAAGTGCCGTATTACAAGTACGCACCTACGCCAGTGTTCGAAAATGGTCGTGCCACGCTCTATTGGGATCGATCTATCATCACGGACAGGACTATTGTAGCTAATAAACCTGACATCGTGCTGGTTGATCGATCGCAGCGCCGGGCCGTGCTCGTCGACGTCACCATCCCCCATGACGAGAATCTCGTGAAGGCCGAGAAGGACAAGTCCAGTAAGTACCTTGACTTGGCTCACGAAATAACCGCCATGTGGGATGTTGACTCGACGATCATTGTCCCGATAGTCGTTTCAGCGAACGGTCTCATAGCGAAGAGTCTCGACCAACATCTTGAGAGACTCTCGCTAGGTGGATGGATCAAGGGTCAGATGCAGAAGGCAGTAATCCTGGATACGGCGCGTATAGTCCGGCGGTTCCTTTCTCTGCGGCCCTAACCACCGGCAGCCTGGGCCCTGCCCCGTTGCCGGCGGCACTCTAGGTTAGGTTTTTTATAATATGTTTATATGTATTTTGTATTGTTTTTGTATGTGTTTTTGTATTTTACTTTTATAATCATATTATAAAATTACCTAGCCTAAGAATTACAGAAAATAAAGAGAATAATAATAATAATATAAGCCTTTTATTCAGACAGTATTTTACATGCAGATTTACAATTAACATTAACTTAAATATTTTTTATGTGTATATTTTTTGATTCAGACAACATCGGTTTGGTCTGTATGCCGTTTGGCAAAGGCCTCTTCCATCCCTTTCCACTTTCCTTTTTCTCTTGCCAACCTCGTCCATTGCTTCCCTGCAAATTTGACAATTTCCTCTTCCCATCTCGCTTTAGGTAGGCCTCTTCTTCTTTTCTTATCTTTTAGGAACCACCATATTATTTTCTTGCTCCATTTCTCTTTATTTCTAATTATGTGCCCTATCCACCTCCATTTAAGTGTCTTCACCTTGATGGTGTAAGGTATACACTGATTGAATCAGTTCACGCAGTATCAGTTTTCTCAATGACAGTTAACGCCTGCGCGTTTTTGATCTATAGATGTATGATCTGGCGCTAATGCTTAAATAGTAACAACGTGAGCGAAAGAGAAGCCATCTTTATATGAATATTTTACGAGTGCGAAAGAGACACACAACAATAAAGAACGTGGTAATTTTTCGCATCAACGACGAATACAAGAATATAAAGTTGCCATCTTTGCGCTTTTGATCACATTTTCAATATTTGACAAGCATTGTTGTGTTATTAGTTTTTATTTATTTATTTATTTAATCTTTATTGCACAAAAGAAAATACTTATAGTACAAAAGGCGAACTTAGTGCCATAAGGCATTCTCTACCAGCTAACCTTTGTGTAACCTAAGTTTTGCGATTTTGACAGATGTTTTTCAATAACACCGAAGGACACTGGATTTAAAACATTAAGTTATGTTTGTTACATTCTCAGGTGAAGGCGATCTTCGAAACGGCGCTATCCAAAGGCATGGAGTCGTACAAGCAGGCGGAGGCGCTGTGGCTCGGCTACCTGGAGTGCCTGCGACGCGCCACCGCCTTCGACAACGAGCCTGACGTTGAGCGCCTGAGGCGCACCGCGAGGCTCGCCTGGGACTCTCTTGCTGAGGTATAACTTTATGGCCGTTTTTATTTTTTGTTGTTCAAAAATCTGTTATTGCCAAATTTGAATTTTTCATGTCTATTCAGAATCGTGAGCTCTTTCAATCCTAGTAGAAGAAAAAATTGTCCTATTATTTTTATCCATTTCGCATTCAATTTAAGAAATAGTACCCTATTTTTGAAAATGCCCCTGTATTCTCTCATTTTCTGTTCTCTGTCAAAAAGTGTCTATAATATTTCGTAAATATAGTATTATAAGAAATAAATTCAAGTTTTGGTTCTTTTACTACCCATAATAAAGATCTGGTTCAAAATTCGTATAGTTTCGTCAAAATTTGAGTTTATTAAAGGCTTCTTAAGAAGCCTTTAATAAACTCAAGCTTCATAATTTAGAATTGTGTAATTTGTACAGGCGTGGGGCGAGGAAGCAAACGACTGCGAGGTGCCGTTGTACTGGGCCCGTTTGGAGTACAACCGTATGAAGGACCCCAAGCAGGGGAAGGAGATCTTCGAGGAGATATTCAGTGAGTGTCAACATCATACTAGAGAATGTAACCCGGGTTTTTTGTATGAGAAAACTCGGGTTTTCGGATATTACCCGTATGTACTCATATTAATACGTCGCCATTCAGCTTTCCGGGTAAATTCGTAAACCGAGCACTTAGTCATATAATTTAAACTTTCGTGAGACATATTGATATTAAATTGCAACGGTTAACACTCACGTATTTTTATCACAATAGGCGTGACATGTTTCGTCTGCGTCGGGCAGACCTCGTCGGACAGACAGAGTGGTGTTATCACCTTCGCGGCTAGGACATCACTGCCCCAGTCCGCCGTAGGTACCGGCTCGCGCGCGACGAAGCGGGAGCGGGGTGATCCGCGCAATCCGGTGCCGTTGTTGCGGGAGTCTGAATTGTCGGATCGTCTGACGGGATCAACGACAAGCACACCGAACTAACCGTGTCCACTAAATCGTCACCAAACACATTCACGTTCCCTCTAGGAAGCACTGGTTTCCAAGCCGGTGGCAGAGTCCAACCTCCATCGCGGTTGAAATTAGGGCGACGTCCGATTTCAATGGCCTCACGGATCTTGCGTGGCACATAACATTTTTCCCGTGCCAACACCTTCACTTTATCGAACCGAATGAAATGCGTCGCGTCCGTACCGCAAGTATGTTCCGCCACCGCCGGATTCCTTACGTCCTGATTTTTCACGCTACGAATATGCTCTGATAATCTCGTAGACACGTTCCGTCCCGTTTCCCCCACATACGACCTACCGCAGTCGCAAGGGATTTCATACACCCCCGGGTTGCCAAGAGGGTCCTGGTCCTTAGGAGAACGCAGCAGCTGCCTCACTTTGATATGTGGACGAAAAATAGACCTAATGCTGTACCTACGGCGTAATAGGCGACCAATTTTGTCCGTCACTCCCTTGTCCCTATCTGTCCGACGAGGTCTGCCCGACGCAGACGAAACATGTCACGCCTATTGTGATAAAAATACGTGAGTGTTAACCGTTGCAATTTAATATCGAGCACTTAGTGTTCCGACTAAGAAGAATAAGATTCATATTTATACAGGTTGTAACAAAAAATACTGGTGATACGTGAACCCTATCACATTGTCATTAGGCTCACGGATTACCAGCATTTTTGTACCTGTATAAGCACCTGTTTTCAATTTTGAACCCTGAACCCTGAACTGTATTGAATTTAGAACCGATTAATCCGTCGTTGGCGTGAAATAGGTTAACTTAACAGTACCATTGTAAATAAACTGTTCCACAAAAACGCGAAGCAGGTCGACTCACATATGTAGGCGATTTACTCTGTGTAGACCCGCCTAATAAGTATAACGTTTTGTCAATTTCAATTTTTTCAGAATATGGCGAAAATAAAACCATGTCCAAATACTGGGAGGCGTTCATCAACTTGGAGTCCCACCGACAACCCTCCCTCTCCGAGAACAAGCTCCGCGAGCTGCACCGCCGCGCGCTCCGCTTCGTCGCCGACTACCCGCCGGCCGCCGCGCGCCTCTGGACCGACTACGAGCGCGACTACGGCCAGCTGGCCACCGCCGTCGAGTGCCAGCACTTGTGTGAGGTGAGCTCTGTTCCACAACCTGCAAGCAACGCGGGCTTCCTACCCGCCGGCCGCCGCGCGCCTCTGGACCGACTACGAGCGCGACTACGGCCAGCTGGCCACCGCCGTCGAGTGCCAGCACTTGTGTGAGGTGAGCTCTGTTCCACAACCTGCAAGCAACGCGGGCTTCCTACCCGCCGGCCGCCGCGCGCCTCTGGACCGACTACGAGCGCGACTACGGCCAGCTGGCCACCGCCGTCGAGTGCCGACACTTGTGTGAGGTGAGCTCTGTTCCACAACCTGCAAGCAACACGGGCTTCCTACACGGAAGGTAGATGGTAGAGCGACATCTTACCTTACTAATTGTCACCTCCCACACACTTCATACAAAAAACAATCTGTAATGACGACACTGACACATATAAAATGATACAACTACTCGAACAAAATTTGCACACTTGGATCTATTTTCGTGTACGGATTAGACAACACAAACCCGCGTATACCTATTTGGACTTTTATTTTACAGAGGGGAGCAGTGCGTATGCAGACTTCTTTTTATCTTATTTAATTTGCCGATTTTCACGATCTGATTAACGATACTCGAGTTATCCTTTAACAAACACCGGATTGTTCCTGTAGATTAGGAAATGTTCCAATGTATCATATCATATCATATCATATCAATGTATCACTGTAGCTGATTTGAACAGGTCACATAACTAGCTATCGGTATTGGGACAAACCGATCTGGTTTATATAAAATTTTATGTACATACCTAATTCTTATTTATATCAAAATAAAAAAATGTTTTAACGAAAAAAAAAACTTGCTTATTCACGAGCAGTGAGCGTACATTTCATGGCAGACAAATGACGTGTAACTTCATTTACAGGCAAAACTAAAAGAATGGCGGGACAGCTACCAGGCAATGAAAGACAAAATGACGAACCAGAAAAAAGGCAATAAACAGACACAAAACAAAAAGGGTAAATTCGATAAAAAGAAAAAAGAAGACGACAAACCAAAGAAAGGGAAGAGAAAATCGGATGAAACCGCACAAGATAGCGAAGTTAAGAGGAAAAAGGACAGTATGGAAGTCGATGAGAAGGTTAAGGAAGATAGTGGTGCTTTAAAACGATCTCATGAGGATGACTCTACCAGTGAAGGCTCGTATTTTAATAATAATGAATACCTAAATTCTAATTAGAACCTAAGATTCTTTAGAACTTCTAGCGGAATTGCATAAAATTGTGTAAACATTAAAAAAGTTATGTTTTATATTTAGGGTCAATGTGAATAATTCTAGGGACTATTGCGTCTAAAGCTCGCCTGCGTCGAATATAAGCACAGTACGCAACTGCCGACGCAGTCGATGAACTGAGGATAGCCTGCCACTTATCGACGGAGCCGGGAGCTGTGTACTGTGCTTATATTTAACGCAGGTGAGGATTAGACGGAATAGTCCCTATGATGGAATTAGCCATTTTGTCATATTATATCATTCGCCTCTCGAAATAGCTACATATGCAGAATTTTACGCAGTCCATTTATAGTCTGACAACCCAGCGAGCGTAACAGTAGGATAGAGAGCATCATACTGTCTTTTTCTTACGCTAGTATTACCACCCTGAAAAAAGGGATGGATATAGTTATTTTGTCCTACTGCGCTCGCTCGCTTGTCACACTATACTACTTTCGTCAGTACTCAAAAATAAACATTTTTTGGCCAATATCTTTAGGGTAAAAATCAAACATTGATGGCAGAGTTTTAATAATAATTTGAAAGGCTAATAATTATGTGTTTTTTTAGGTACTGATAATAAGAAGCAGCGGACAGAGAACGCGCAAAGTGCGCCTAGAGCCAGCGGCAACGAGGCTTGCACTCTCTTCGTTAGCAATTTAGACTTCAAGTTAGTTTTCAAATATAATCTAAATCATTAGCTGCGGATGCACCCTAAAATTATTAAAAAAATGTGTGATGTTAATTCTCGGCAAATGTGACCTCGGGTATCAATTATTATTTTTCCTTTATAATTAAAATCAGGCAACAAGCTAAAATTAAAACAAGATTAAATTAAAGTTCCAAATAGACCAAAAAAGTTTATAAAATTACGAATAACATAATATCTAATCAGTTACTAGAGTCGGCATTATGTTAATCGGAATTCTAAATATTCGTGCCTTCATGAGTCGGAACTTTCATGATGGAAGTTTTGAAAGGTCGAGATTTTGATATATAGGAAGGAATATAAAAAACGAGATTATGAAACTCGGAATATTTGGGTGTTCCCGTTGAGACTAACGTTTAATTTGATTTTAACCTTGAAAATAAGTTATTATTTAATATTTTATTGCAGACATAAAGATTCTTTGACCTAACTTGTGAATCCGTCGATATTTTCTTATAAGGATGTGGCGGAAACCAACTATGACTGCACAATGCCACTCCACTCAAATCAGCAGAGACCGAAATTTTCGTGGCACTTTTGACCTCTCATAGGGACTTCTCATTTATCAACTTCAGATATTCACATATATCGATACATTATAGGACGCATATTACGGAAGAATAAACGTAAAGGTAAACAACAGGCGGTCTTACCTCTACTTTTGATCTTATTTAACACGTTGTGTTCTATAATGTATGTACATATCAGAAGTCGATAAATGAGAAGCAGGCCTCTGCAAATCAGGCTTTGTTTCAGTGTTTAAACTCGTCGATGTCGAAATAAAAACGTCTAATTTTTATGTTATTTACTTGTGCGCAGTGTTAACGAGAAGAATCTTCGCGAGAAGCTATCAGAATACGGTGAAGTGGTCTCGCTCCGTGTTCGTGCTGGCGTGAAAGCGTTCGGCGGCTCCATTTGCTATTGCCAGTATACCACACCAGTAAGTGACTATACTCTAAACTCAAAAAAAGACTTCAGTTTTTTGCTAGTATGGGTGTCGTGTGTATGGAATATCAATATGACACGAGCGGCTTTATAGTTCGAATTTATTCGCGTACGTCATTATTAAATGTTTGTTTTTGGTAAAAAGGTACCAATTTGTCAAAATATATTATTTCGTAAGATTGAAATTGAAACAAAGCCGACCGATTTGCTTTAGAAAAAAATATCTATTACATACTTCTAAAAAATAATCTGTCTATATATCAAACTCTTAAATGTCGGCTAAACTAGCTCCTAACCTAAATATCGGCTAAAATAGTTCCTAACCTAATTATTTACAACATCAACACTTTCTTATCTTGGCTGGATTTGACCAAACTTTTTAACCAAGAGTAACGCTATAATTGGATACTAATGTCAAAATCCCATGGTAATTTGACGTTACTAACTGAGAGTAAGCGTTATTCTCGGAATAAAAATTTGGTAAAACGCAGCCTTAGACCCTTACGTCCTTGTCCTTCGAACAACTAATATCTCCATATTTTCCTCAGGAGGCAGTAGACAAAGCGGTAAAATACGACCGCACACCCCTAGACGGGCGGCCCATGTTCCTCTCCCGCTACTCGGCGTCCAAAACGAAAGGCTCCTTCAAGTACGCCACGACGGTCGAAAAGAACAAGCTATTCGTTCGCAACCTGCCGTTCTCGCACTGCACGCGCGAGCGGCTGACAGAGATATTCGACAAATACGGCAAGCTCAGTGACGTCAGAGTTGTCACATTTAAGTGAGTATCTTTGGTTTGATATTTAGAAAAACACCATTAGGAAACCCGACAGAAGAAGTCATGCCTGAGACGAGATGTTAAGCGCTGGGAGCGTAGGTTCGTATCCTACTGAGTGTGCCATGTCAAATAACTATTGAGACGGACGTACAAATTACACGTAGCCTGATTGTGTTGTACGACTGATCTTTACTAATCTCTCCACACTTACAATCTATATACACAACACGACTAAAAAATTAGCTGTTTGTGCAAAACTTAACTACCTTTCTTTCTTGTCTCCTTTATCCAAAGATTGTCTGGATGAGATCGCTTATTTAGCGATAACACCGTCTGTTGTTTACATGCAATTTAAACAAGTTTTTTTAAATTCTTTATTTAACATTTAGAAAGGGGTTTTGTCACACAATGACAATGTCACCCCCGTAATTGAGATCAATGTATGTAATTGAGATCAATGTTTCATACAATGACAATGTCACCCCCGTAATTGAGATCAATGTACAATATTAATCTATACATTATTACTTTATACTTAAAAGATAAATTAAGATATAGATTGCACAGCATCCTGGCCTCTTCAGACAATGTTAAAAAGTTTGTATCCTGTTTGTTGTTTGAGGTGCAATAAAGACTGATTAGTGTTTTGTTTTCTCAGAGACGGAAAACCTAAAGGTCTAGCGTACGTCGACTACGAAGACGAAAAGAGCGCGGCTGAAGCGGTGGAAAAGACCAATGGGATGTTAGTGGCCGACCGCAACATACAGGTGGCCGTCAGCGCGCCGCCGCCGCGCCAGGACGCCGCGCCCGCCGCGCTGGGGCTGCCCAAGCGGGACACTGGAGGCGGCATGTAAGTATCCTTCATCGTTGTTGTAGATCCTACGGTTGTTCACCGGCCAAAACCCTTTAGCCACAGCGTGCGGATGTATTCCATACAGTGAGGTAACTTCATACACGGCCAGCGGCTCGACTCGGTGTTCCTACTGAGGCTCAGGGTTGTCAAAGACTACGCGAAAGATATTACAGTCTGATTGGCAAACTAATTTCCATTTTACACCCCTTAAAATAGACCGCCGAATTTTCATAGAAATTCGGCGGCATTTCCTCCCCGCCTCCTTCCCCGCGCGCCCCCCGATCGATGACCCAGAAATCGGCGGCGTTAACCCACTGTATGGAGTACATCCTTACGCTGTGCTTTAGCCAAGGAGATTTATCCCGGAAGTGGCGCTGGATAGGGCACGTTTTAAGGCCAAACAATACCTATCCAAGCAAGGGCTGACTTGGCAAATCCCTGGAAAAAGGAGTGAAGGCCGCCCTCGTGTTATCTGGAGACGCACAGTTGAGAAGGAGGCTGCATCAACTGGCGTTGGCTGGACGGAGCTGGAGGAAGCCGCACAGGACCATGAGCAGTCTATGTCCTTGATGGGAGATAATAGGATGTCAACATCATCAGATCCTAGGGTACCCGGAGGTGCATCTCCACAAGATCCTTCTACGCCTTTATATTTTGAGCAACCTTCTTGGCTTCGCTCCAGCTCAGTCCTACGGTTCGCAAGTCGCTCTCCACGATCCGTCGCCACGTGTACATAATACATATACAGGGTGTCCACGAGCTCGCTTTCCACCTTGAGACTTCCACACAAATGGGAAATGCCACATCCTCCTGAGCGTAGTAGCGGGGAGGTGGGACAATGGCCTAATACGGCATTGGTCCTCACTCCACTTAGGACTACGTACTAACATACTTATTTAAGTTTATTATTGTTACTAACAAACTATGGACACTTATTAGTCTGATATAAATTAATTTTATTTTTATTTTATTTTAAAATAAAATCTAAATCTATTGTTTCAGGCGACGGACGCAACTGAGCAGCTTCATCCCGAGCGTCCTCCAAAAGCCATCTACATCCACATCCACGGCGAGCAGTTCCAACGGCAATGGCCACTCTGAAGCGCGCCCACTCAGCAATAGCGACTTCCGGACCTTGCTGCTAAAGAAGTAGACTAAGATCGACTTGTGTATAGGAATGTTTTTAATAATGGTGAGGTTTCATGTAAGATTTGGTCGGTATAGGGTGATTAATCGGCGTTTTACGGCCATTTACATCCACGGCTAGTAGTTCCAATGGCCACATGGCGTCCACGCAGCAATACCGACTTCAGGACCATGCTGGTTAGGAAGTAGGTTACGACTTTTGCATAGGAATGTTTCTAATTATGGTTCGGTTTGAAGGTCGACGGGTTGAGGTTTCAGGTCCAATGAAAACAGAAAATATTGTTATTAAAGAGCTTATTAACCTTTTCACCGCTATAGTCTACTGTAACCGTCATCGGAAAGTCTTGCCAAGGATATAATATTGTCTTCTGTTTCCGCGATTGTTGTTCATTGAAATTAAACACTTTAGAACGGATTCATCACGGTTATTAACACCATGACCCCATGTTTCGCGCTCTTTACAGCACTCGTTTTCACAGGGTTAAGATGATCTAAACGTAGGGTCATGGTGATAATAAACGCGATTAATCCGTTTTAAAGTGTGTAATTTCTTGTCAACGACAGTAACAGCCAACATATTAGGGAAAAAGGACTTGCGCGGAACTCCGTAAAATTCAATTTTGAGTAAATAATTGCGATCGTTGGCGATCGGGGCGCAGCATATTTCTTCCCCGTCTGGCGTTCAAATGATTTAACTTTCTATGTAAGGCGGACTTTGTATTGATTGCGGATTCGGATGCCGCCTCGGCATGCGAGATACGTAGTCGCCGTCAGATATATCGGAGCGGCCAAGGTGATCAAAAATACCTGAGCACGTCTTTATTGTCTACACGTTAGGGTGCTTGTTCAGATATTTTGACCACCTTGGCTGCTTTTATATATGGGATGGCGGCTGTACACAGCGCTGTACAGTGGCTTCATAAATATATTATGCATCTGTATTCAATTTTGACGCTTCTTTCCCTATAATAAGTTCCGAAGTGTAACGATATTTATAGACGTGACTGTATCAATCTAATCGGAACGGCCACCCGTCAGTCTAATAAGTTAAAAATTTATATCTTAAATAAAATATAGTAGCGAAGCTGTGTACAGTCCGCATAAGTTGCTAAGCTGGAAGGTGCTCAAGATTTTCTTGGTACGACCTTTTTGTTGTGACAATAGGTGTGTGTCAAGATCTTTTTGAACACCCCGCTCAAGTACTTGCTGCTAAGTGTGCCATCGCCGAAACTGATAACCAAGCATTATTCACCCTCCTACTCGTTTCATATCAAAATCTCTTATTCCATATACAATTGACATCTAAGCGCCCCTTGCGTCATACAGGGTTAACCGCTAACTCGGAGTTAAGATGTCAAGTTCTATACAAAATAACGCATAAATCCGAGTTATGTGGCTAACCCAGGGTGGTGCAAGTGACTCTTATCCAACTAACCCGGAGTTAACTGTCAAAACCTATAATTAAAAACACTTAACTGCGGGTTAGATGACTAACCTCGGTTGGGCAAGAGGCCCTAAACGTAGTTTGAAAAAAAAATTGGAATTTAAGTGGTTTCGATATGTACCGGTCGATTCTTTATGAAAGTTGCGTGCGAGAGATGGATGTTAACGCTAACGCGATTGTAGTCAGTAAGGTTGATAAGTAAAGTTAAATGTTATTATCTCAAATCCCGTCGAAGTCAAGAAATGTATGCATATTTACTATTTTTTATTTATTTTACGAAAACTAAAATACTTATATCGGGACACGGACTGTTCGGAAACATGTCCAAGCTATTTTAGACTTTATTGACGTGAGTAACCCGATATTAGTATTTTAGTATGTCTGATCCTCACGGAATTTTAAATTACTTTGGACGACTGGCGCCAACCAAGCTTGGCCATCTAACTCGGAGTTAGCTTGTCATATTCCATACATTATAACGCTTAACTTCGGGTTAGACGCTAACCCTGGGTGGTGCAAGTGGGCCTTACAGTGTAAAAATTATCTACCGCTCATATGGGAATTTTAATCCGACGGCATTTAACTTGCAATATGATTAGTATGTAATAAGAATGAGAGTCGTACGGTTTTCAAGTTGTAGGCGAATGTAAATAGTAGAAGTAACTGTCATGTTCACATGTGAATGGTTTTACAATAAACTACGGATTTAACTCACGTATTTTGACACTACGCGCGACATGTTTCGAAAAGTATAAGTCTTCATTTTCAAGCGTTAGTACTAATCGCGAACACGCTACGCGTAGCGTACAAAATACGTGAGTAGGCGGGTCCACAGAGGCAAGGCAAAGGATTTTCCGAGAAAATACGAGGGCAAAATATTATGCGCTGTATCTTTACTTAATTTTTAAGTAAGTACCTAATGTTTTTATAAAATTTCTTCCGCGCAATGAAGAATGTGTATTGTTATGATTTAAATTAAAATCGCTTTCGTACAACTATTATTGAAACTTAATATTTAAAACTAAAATATTCAAAGAACTTTTAAAGCTCACGTATTTTATCACAATAGGCGTGACATGTTTTGACTGCATTGGGCACTCAGCGTCGGACAGAGTAATGTAGTTACCTCCGCGGCTCAGACAGCACTGACTGTGACCGGCGTAGGTAACGGGTCGCGCGCGCTGATGTAGACGGGTTCGGGCAATCTGGCGTCGTCGCAACAAGTATGTGTAGATGAAATTGCTTCTATTCCTTTGACAATATAGTAACGTCAACGGCAAGACTGTACATACTTCTCATAATAACATATTTAGTAGTCTAACTACTAAGATAATAAAGAGTACCCAGTAGGTCATGTAAAAAATTTACGAACTTTAAGTGGTAAATTGAATTAAATCCGGGGCACACTGCTACGTACATATTTGCGCAACTCGATTTTGTAAGAAGTGGTGGCCTAACCATTAGCAGTTATAGATTATGTAACAAAACAGAGCCAGTAGTAGTTCAACAAGGCTACATAAATAATTAAAATAGTCCAAATTAAATCAGACATTTGGATTTACATGTAAGGTTTTGTAAAATATATCTCCAAACCATTTCAACTGTGAGTTCAATAGCAAAAATATGTTTTTTTTTATCCAGTAACGGAGTAAGAGTAATATAGCAGCGTTTTTGTTTCTCAAATGTGAGAATCCAGATATTTATTTGTATGGTTGCGTGTAGCTGCAATGGCGATGAATAAATTGATTACATATTTGTTTTATAATTCGGTTTTTCATTTGTGTTCATATCTTTCTCACTTACACCATTAACTTTTTGAACGCCACAATACAAGGTTCTAAACACGGCAGTTGGAGGAACTGGTACGCTTGAAAGCTGCTGTAGTGCCAGAATCTGGAGTATGATTGCACGCTCTGCCATCGTAAAACCTTGACACGCTCCTAGATAATGACTACCGTATAGGAGTAGCACTGAGACTTGGCTGTGCGGTATGCGAAACTCACCTGTGTGTCTCGCGCAGCAGTAGAAGCGGACATCAATGATATCATATATCGTTTGAGTTGCGTGCGGTCATTGACTTATTAAAAGAAATAGACACAGAGAAGAACGGAAACGTCAAAAAATGTGGATCAGAATGACATTAGCGAACTTGCATTGATGATGGCACAACCGATAAATGTTTTGTACAAAAAAGAGCTTACTAGTATTAAATTCAACACAGAACTACCAACACTTAAAAGTTCTGTTCACGTCACGAAACATCACGTTCGAAACAAGACTACTTATATGAAAGAGTCGCGTCTGCAGCAGTATTATGGCGTAATTTTTTTCGGCTGATTGGGTATCCAGTTCTTTTATTCTATATCTATGACTTGATGTAATAAAAACTAACCGTTTTTAAAGAAAATACAAACATTAATCATAAAACAATATTTATTATCAAAATTATAACTCGTATCTCAAAAAAGAATACACTATATACATACAATCCATGAAAGGCATAACGGTAAAAGAAGACCTCTAGTACAATAAATTATTCGCTGCTTTATATAGGAACACGGAACACAATATAAATAACTAGGATTGTCTAAAACACAAAGGTGTTATTCACATACAAAAGTTTACAAATATTTAATGAAACTAACATTTGATATGCAAAAGTTTATAGTTTAATATCCATTGGCTATCTAAACGCCGCCTGGCATAGTGATTAGTCACACAATGACGTCATATTAATCAAAATATAAGCCACAGCAAGCGCTAAAACGGAGTTAATTTACTTCATAAGATTGCACATAGCCAAAGTTAAGACACTAAATATTATAATAAAAATTAGTCATTTCCATATGATAATATTCTAAATCGAATCAGTGTTCCGAAATACAGTATAATTTGACTTCTTTGTTTAAAAGTGTAAAAAGATTTAAAACATACTTAAGTTAGATCTTTGATTTGTACACCATATATTATGGGTTATAAGGGCCATAATTATACAAGACATTGAGCGATTATACAACAATGTAAATATAATTTAATAACTATTGTTATTCAAACATTCATAAGCTCACGTTAATCCTAATTTGTACATATTTTCAAAACGTGTAAAGCGTTCACAGTTACGAGTATATGTACAGAATGCTTGGGGGGAATCCAAATAATTTTAGCAGCATATATTGATACCAAAAAATACATTACCTAAATATTTATTTAATATAAACTAAGACAATTTCGCAAAAACAAAATGGTTTATTCTATGCTTTTGTTCATGAATCATGAGTAAATTTGATTAAAGTCCGGTTTATCGAAATGTTTTTGTCTCTTAATTTAATAATCTCATCAAACGCGTCTAGACTACTTACATCCCAAAAAAATGCATTAATAGAATTATGTTATATCAAAAAATAAGGCGGGTTCACAAAACCTGATATGACATTTTTAGAAAGCCCTCGTAAACATTATTTAAATTCCTCCCGTGCGTCATGTACGTCAATCCACCGACCATCATCTATTGTATATTTTTTCGCTATAGTATCACACCTCTATGGCTTTCACAGTAATATGAAAATAAGTCTCTTTGCTTACCGATTAGTCTAAAATAATACAAACCAGTATCCATAATTAGCTTACAAATCGTGACCCTTATGACGATGGTATAGGGGTCATTCATGGTCATTTAAATGTTGCCGTTTGTACAGTGAGCAAAATTGCTACTTATTGAAGAGACTATGTAGTGTAGGCTATCGTCAGTCAACATGTTTGCCGTCTTTCCATTTTTTCTTCGACCTTTCAAATGCTTCTTTTATGCAAGATCTGAAACAAAATGTCATGTTTGTTTGTTAATGTTGTATAAATTATTTAACCTTTTGACCGTTACAGTCGGCTGTGGTCGCCATCGAAATGTCTTGTCAAGGACGCCAAATACTTCAACAATGTAATAGAGACTTACGCGGGACTCCGTAAAGTTCAATTTTGCTTAAATAATGGAGATCGCATGACGTCAGCGGCACGGGATATTCCTTTGCCAGGTTCAAAAAGTTAAGAGAGGTTTGAGACTTATTTAATTCACATAAAAAGAGACGCAGTAGCAAGACATTTTACCGAGCAAGTAGATGAGGGACGCAGTGGTATTTATGGGACTGTGGACTCCATAGCGGAAATAAATAAGATGAGACCGGGCACGGTCTCCCATTAACGACGACGTCACTGACAGCTAGATGTATTCGCACATACCAAAATTATATATTTATTTCTTAGGCCAACCTAAAGTAGTGACTCCATGCCTTGTATTTTTGTGTCATGGTTGACACGATGTTAAAGGTGTTTACCCATTACACCGTATGATACCATGACTGTAGTAAGAACGTATCAGGCAAAAAAATATTCTGTGTATTTAAAAGTATGAGACAATGTTCACTCACCCCGTTCCGTCACCGACCATACCCGTAACGTGCCAAGCGCGGACCGTCAAAAATGGATGAAATCAATTTCAAAGCGGCGTGAACCCACTAACGTTGTGATTCTCTGTTATTTCTTTGATCTTAGAAGAACAAAGAAATAACAGTGCACACAAAACACATTGCTAATTCCCTCATGGTCAATTTTCTAATAGGCATTGTAAAGGTAAGTATAGGAACAATTTTCTTGTCAAACGTATTCGATCGCTCTTCCTGATCGTCTGGCTCACACGAAAACACAGATGAAACTACACAAAACGGTAACGCCGGGTATGAACGCTTATGGTACGGGGATGATACGCGGACACTACGGATATGAAACGGTGTGGTTATAGTGGCATAGCAGTCTGTGTCGGGTTACATTACGTGCCTGATACGTTCATAGTACGGTCATGATATGATACGGTAATGGGTAAACACCTTAATAATGACTTACCTGAAAAGCGACTGGTGTAGGATGTACGCGGACACGTGGCCGGCGTCGACGTAGCGAACTTCAGCGCCGGGCCAGATCTCTTCGAGGGTACCCACATCGTCTCTTGGCACGTACGCGTCGTGTTTGGCACATACAGCTGGAAAATATTATAAGATAAGAATTTTTGACGTCAACTATACTTTTCTTCCTGCGGTGATCTAACTTTTTGATAAACCAAGCCATGACGAGACATTTTTTAATCACTTAGTTATTATGACTACCTTCGGTCTCCATAATCAGACCAGTACTTACTATTGCAATAAGTAACGTAAGTGTACTGAATTTCAGCTCAATCGGAAGGACCGCAGTATTCAGTTTAAGATCTGACATTCGGAAGAAAAGCGGCGCCATCCATTAGACAGCGATGTAGTTACTTTTAAATAGACGTACACGTCCCTGCTGAGTTAGTTAAATACCATAGGTGGCGCTATAGTGCGAAGCAGAGTTTAAGGAACGCGTTTTATTATGATATAAACATTGTTAGTAAATTTTGTTCAGTGGTGTGTGCTGTGCACACAGCCAGCAACATTTAACCTTTTAATGGTGCCCTAAACGCCAAGTGATCGTGGTTATTTAAGCAAAATTCAACATTACGGAGTCCCACGTAAGTCCCAATTGCATTGACTAAGATCGGTCGCCGGCCGGTGCCGTCGTAGAAGTCCTTGGCAATACTTTCCGATAACGGCCACAGCCAACAACGGCGGTCAAATGGTTCACCAATTTTTAAAATATTGACTTACCTATAATCAACGCAGTGTCATACGGCACAGAGAAGTTACTTAAATGCGTGCACTCGTCCATGATCCCCCGCATAAACTGCAGTGCCTCTCTGTCCCTCCAATGCACCTTGCTCCAGTCTATCTTCTTCTCCCTCTTACCCTTAACGAAAGGTAGGTTTGACCACAGATCTGATGTTATTTCTGAGACCGTCCAGGATTTTTTCTGCTTTGTGTCTGGAACTGTCTGTAGTTGTGTCTGTGGTTTAACTTCGGTTGGTTTTTCTTCGGTTTTTGATTCAGTCTGGGTTTCGGGTGTCGTTAATCTCAGATCGGCTGAAAATAATAATAAAAAAGTAACAATTGGATTATCAACCATTAACTTATACAAGAACATGCGTCTCATCTTTCTTTACCCTTAACTGTATATCGTGCAAATACATCTATTTAGGGCAAATTATTTTAGAGATTTAAAACAACTCAATTGGCCCTCAATAGATGGCGCCCTGTAACAGTTACTGTAACTGAAGGCTATATTTACAGTCTTCGACAGCCTACATTGCGGTAGATAGTCAACATTGTAAACTTTTTGAACGCCTGACGGTGAAGGAATCCCCGGACACCAGGCGGTCGCGATTTTTTAAGCGAAATTTAACTTTACACATAAATATGTGTAGTTATTGGTGGCGTCTTTGACAAGACTTTTTGATGACAACCAAAACCGACTAGGGCGGTCAAAAGGTTAAGAGGCAACAGGACATTACTCCATACTAGCAGAATAGTCCGATACATATATTAATAATAAAATAATGTTTCCTAAAAAAAAATTCTCTAGGTTAAAACACCTCCCTTCAGAAACCTGAAAAGACTGATGCCTCTTAAAACTCTCATGGTGCTATTCATAACCGAACATCAAACACAATTTGGCTAAATGATTGTTTGGCCCATATATGACCAAATCAGTTCGACATTCGCCTTTGCTAGAAAGGGAGAGAACATAATTTTCAGTCCTCCGGCCGGTAAGCGCCACTTTACGCAAAACTAAATTGCCGCCTACCGGCTCCGTCGGGCTGAAAAATAGTATACAAACCTCGGCCGGTAAATGGGAAAGCCTCGGATCACATGTTAGTCGACCTCGGCTTCGCCTCGGCCGACAATTACATGGCATCCGAGGCATTTCCCACTTAAACGGCCTTGGTATGTAATGTACTATAACTAAAACGTCTGTTAACTTTTTTATGAATAAGGGGTCTACTTTTGAGTTAACTCACCAATTTTACACCTCATCAATATCTCATTGATCCTCTCCTCCGTCAACTTGTTGATATCCTCAATATCCTGCGGTAGCAGCTCAAACTTGTCATTCGACAGCAATTTCTGATACAACTGCTTACTGATTTTATTATCCTCTAGTAACTTTTGTAGCTCATGAACTAAAGTTTCCCTAGGGAACGGTTTCACTTCTTTTTTTGGCAAACATTTATTTAAGACCTCGACGTTTTTTGTTACATCGATAATGTCTGGATTTTGTGCCAGATTGTTTTCTTTATATGTTATGTCGAGTTTTTTAGGGGTCATGTCGAGTGCGGCCGAGATGGGGTTGGACGGATGGTATGTTCGTGCGAATTTTTTCCCGGCCAGGAATGCTTCGTCGACTATGGTGACCATTTTGGAGAGTTTTTCGCGGTATTGACCGTCGGAGAGGTACTGGTCTTCTAGTAGGTCCCAGTTTATTGATTGTGACATGACACCCTGCAATTTGAAACATTATTGTATTATATAATATAAAATTCTAAATGATTGTCTCTGGATTTGTAGATATCGTATGGGGATTTAAATAATTTAATCTGAGAAAAAAAAGCCAATGAGGTACATTTTGTACCTATGGAGCGGTGTATCCAACGATTGCTTATCTGCTTCATGTGTTTTTTGTTTACATTATTTAAGTTCCCATACGGAACGGTTGATATAGTGCCTTTTTGTTCAGATGGAATGGAGGATTCTAAAGGGATATTATCTAAATAAAGTAAGAGTCTTAATATAATGCTTTACAAGTTTGCTTATAAAAACAACCTAAATCGTCACAGAATGATAGAAAAAAGCGTGATTTTCCCCATCCAAAATATAGTATTTAAATGGCTCTACGTCGCACAAAGGGCATGAAGTCTATTGGTGTTTCTCTGCAAATCAAATTAGAAATTACTGAAATGAGTGTATATTTATTTTCATGTGAACTAGGAGGAAGTTCAGTGGTAGTTGTGCCACGTTGCTCCTAGAACCGATAGCCGTTGGCGCAAATTCTTAAGCGACCACAAACCGACGACAGTAGAAGGCATCCAACAAGGTGGACTGTTGTGCGGGCAGTGCTCGACCAGTAGTCGTGGAGATACAATTATTACGTCTATTGACTGGTATGTTGTAACTCTGTGGTAATATTTTAACTTTATAAAAACCTGGCATCGTTTTATCGCTCACCGCACGCCACCCACAAATAAACCCAGGGAGAGTCGCCAGAGTGATTATAATAGTCTATGGTGTTTCCACGCCACAGACCACATCAACTTCATTTAGACAGTGCACACAAGACCCGCACATATGCAGTCCCGTACTAATTTAGCATGGAAACGCACCCACTTATTTCAGTTGCACCCGCGTTTACGATCTATTCTCGTGACAATTAAAATTTATTACAATTATTGTGCTTAGAATAACCTGGAATATTGTTGTATACAATAGTTTAGAGTGGTAGTCGGCTATGCTCATAGAAGCGTAGATATTTACAAGTAGGATTGTGCATATGTGTGGTGACCTCTTTCTCCTTGGAAGCGCTTAATAATGTGGTGTCTGTGCTCCACGCAGAACGAGACCCCTGGCGAGGAATTAATCGCACAAAGCAGCTCGGTCTGTGTAGACGCGCCTCTGCCGAGGCATTATGGCCACGCGTGCGTTTAGACTAGGCGCGTTTACATTGACTGAGCTGCCTCACGCGGCAAAGCGGCTCGCTCCGTGTGGAGCTGCCTAATCGTGGATGGGAATTTATGAACAGATAAAATTTTGTTTTCTGGTCATAGTACGGGTAAGGAGCTGGTATACCTGCAGGAATACGGCAGACGCTGTTGACCAGGACAAGCACGGCACCAGCACCAGGGGTTTCGGCCAATTCGTAGCTGCTAGCGACGCCATCTACAAACCAGAATAATTAATACAGTTGGGTTTAAACCCACACGCCATAAAGGTTCCAACGGTGTTGCATTATAAGATCTAGAATTTTTAAGGTTCGAATTTGGAAGCGAATATTTTACCTACGTGTAAAAGAGAGTATTTCTTTCCACTGTAAAGTCATAATTGTCAGGCAAACGTTTCTGTCGTTTTCATAATACAAAATAATACTTTAATATGGGATTGCCTTGTTATCTATGATTAATGTTTTTCCAATATGACTGGCAATGAAATCCCGTAGACGTGGTTCAGTGGATGTGGCTCCGCGTCTCCTTAAGGCGTAAAGAAAATAGAAGGAAGCGATCGAAAAAATCATCGCGGATTTAGTAAGCGCCGACAACTCTATTGGTAGAGCGATCGGTACGACGTTCCGAAAGGTCGCAAGTTCAGTCAGCTACGTACATGCCCACCCATAGACAGTCCGGTGACGCCAAGAGGACCCAGTCCGTTCCGCTCACACCAGTGGAATAGTACCAGTGACTCCAGAATCAGACAGCCGCCCATCACGAAGATATCTGACACGTTGTGGAGGGATGAGCGCCTGGAATGGAGACGAAACGTTAGTTTGACTTTTTCGACGCCGTTTCAAATATAAACGCAGGCACACTGAAGGTGATCTTTATGTGGAGTTCATGTTGGTTTATGGAGCGTGACGGGTTAATCTGTCTTTGGCGTTGGACACATGGTGCGGATATATAAGGTGCTAACAATTTAGTCACGGATATTTTTACCGCTGATAGTACTCGGTTCTCGGAGTACATTTAGGTATAAAACATCATAAGTTTTGTTATGTTTTTTCGTAGAAAACTAGGAAACAAATTTGCAACGTTAAAACACCCTGTTAATGTGATCATTAAATGAGTACTCATTGAACATATTTTAGTACCTCTTTTACCTAACACCTAACTGGCCACTTAACGTCAAATCAAATACTCGATTGTCAACGCATGCTAAACATCTTGTCAGTTAAATTTGCACATGGTGATTATTTTTAGACGGAATTATAATTATTATTTTTGTTCGGTAAATGAAAAAAAATTATAAACAAAGGTTTCTTAATTATAGTTTAAAGTTAATTGTTTTAAAACAATGTATTATCTCTTAAGATATCCGTGACTAATTTGTTAGCACCTTATATTCGGCGTTGGCGTATAAAAGGTGCAAATCGTTCAACAATTGCAAATAGGGACTTACACACTCATTGTTTTATACAGTTGTACAATGGCTTTTATCATAATAAAATACTGTACAATAATTATCAACGGAAAAAAAAAATGTAGTAGGTATTTAAATCTTCTTTCAAAAACTTCAAACAGATTCGGGCGTTTTAAACGCCCGCCATTTTGCCAAGCTTGGCCGTGACTTCTTACTCTAAGGCCGGCTGTCCACCAAACATTCGAGAAGCCGAGACCCGAGTGTACAGAGCTCCCTTTTCATTCGCGTTCTCGGGTTCTCGAATGTTTGGTGTACAGCCGGCTTTAGAATTTGACATTCACTATTGGTCTAATCTAAACATTTTACCAATAACATTGCGTTTTAACAGTTATGAATTTCACACATTTTTTTTGCACTTTTCAATAATAATTTTCACAGCAATAACGAAATAAAATTAAGAAATATCAATAGAGATATAATGCTGAACCAACATAGTTTCCGAGAAAAAATATAAGCCTCATACTTAATTCAAGAGCATATAGCCTATTGTTGTAAAAAAGTGAACATCAACACATTCACTTTGATTATAGATACACGCCTCCGCTATACGTTGAGGGGATCAGTTGAAAGGCTGGTTCAATTGATATCGGTTGATAAGAGCTGGAAGAAGCCGCTAAAGATCGAGTCAAGTGAAGGAGTCTTCTTCCAGGCTTATGTCTTTGATGATGAAGGATAACAGAAATCATCATAATAGATATTTGTGTTGATTAAGTTTAAAATCTAGGTAATCTAATCTAATCTAATCAGGTACCTAATTTACAGGTATTGCAACCAATATCTTATCAACATCAATTTAAACAAACAAGGGTGTTATCATGCATGTTGTTAAACATTTACGATTATTGCAAATCTTAAAATAGAAGTATTACGTTAGTATGTACCACTTACCTATGTGCAAAAATTCTTCTAACAATGGAATTATTAGTACTACAACTTATAACACGAACACTGTATTGTACACAATATTAGTTTATGCAACAGTGATATAATAAGGTTTCTTAGTTTAGTAATAATAGAGCCGAGAAGTATAAGAACCTATTATGGGCTGTTGCATACACTAGTTTTTCTACGACAGCAAAAATAGAGAAAAAAGCGAATCTTGAATGGCGGCACAATGTGGAAGTGGCCGTATGCCCACAAAGAAAAATTACAGTGCTAATATATGTATTGTATGAAAATCCGTAGAAGCATCGTTTAGTAGTGTTCTTATGGAATACCATAGACAACGTTATATTGTATACTTTTTAAATACAACTGTAAGTCATGTAATTGACAGATACAAGTGCTGGAGTAGAAAAACAGATTAAAGATTACAGTAAACAAAATAATAGACAAACAAAATAAAAGAATAGCAGCAGTGTTAATAGAGGTTCTTAAAATTCAAGGGTCGCCGACACACCGTTACGTTGAGAATGTTAAGAACCAATTATCAGCCGTTGCATACACTAGCTTTTCTACGACACCAAAAATGGTGTAATCTCGAATGGCGGCAGGTGTCGTACACCATTGCCAACTATAGAAGTTGGTACGAACGTCAATTGTTTTTTGCGTAGTTTTTTATACGATTAGTAGGTATTCGCTTTTGCTATGAGAGATAAATATCTCTTCTTAAGAGCTATTACGTAATTAGTGGTATCATACCTACTTTAAGCGATATCATGACATTGTAACGATGGCACTATGCCACGTTTATAAGTAAATAACAACACGATCTGTCTCACGAGTCTAAATAAAGACAACGTCGAGCCCTCATACATAATATTGCCACCCACGGACAAACAGCAACATCTTTACATAACCATCGGTGGACTCTATACCGTCGCAATAAGGATTAGAAATAGCTAGTTAACAATGTGGCGATGGTATCTGCCCACACTACTTATAGACGGAGAGCAAGCTACATAAATATGTATACAATTTATAAAACCACAGAACTCCTCTAGTTAGTGTGACATAATATAATTATTAACTAAGCCGGGTGCCTGACATCTGTTCAGCGGTGGGTGTGAAAGTGCACGAGTGACAAAGAGCTTCTAAAATAATTTGAAGGTGTGCAATTTATAGAGCTCTAGTTTGGTATGACATAATAGCTAATTATGTACCTATTTAATACGAATATAAAATAACTAATGAAATAATAAACATTCTGGGGCAATCTTACATAAATCTACCTAGTCCCATGGTAAGCTCAATAAGGCTTGTGTTGTGGGTACTAGAGGATGATATATATAATAACCATTAACAAATATTCGTGATAAACCCACAAATAAATGCAGTGGTCCACCAATATGTTAAAAAGGACGGTTTTCCAGCAGCTTTCAGCTCGCTCAAACGAGGTAAAAAAGTGCCAAGGTCATACAAAATACGAAATTGTAATATTTGGTATAGGATTCCTTTAATTTCAAAACTATCACGTGTCAACATATATGTAATTATGTTAATGTACTATCTACAAAGAAAAAACCAATGTAAATAACCATTAAAATGATTTTATCGTTGTTTTCCCTATTGCGCGCCGTTTTATTGGTAAGTATAAAATTAAATATATGGGTAAAATAAAGTAAAATTGAATTTATTTTGTAATGTTATATTAATAAATGCATATTTTGATCATATAAAAATAACAGAATATGCAAATTACACATTCGAAAATTTATGTTTGTATGGAGTTTAAAAAACTTCAAGGCCGTTGAGCGAGCTGAAAGTTACCTCTGAAGTAGATATCTTGAATACAGATCGTAATAATATTTAATTTGGCAACTTTTGAGAGGTATTACCTTGCAATTTCAAAAAGTTTTGAGAATGACATACTTACCGTTATCTATAGGTCCATCTACTGGACTTCACGTTTATGAACCGATTTAAACTGTAGCAATTTGAAATAAATGTGGGACTTACACTTGGTCCAACGGTTTCCGGAGGCCGTAGAAAGGGTTCTCAAGGATGATGCCGCCGATGCCTGCCTCCTTGATGAGCGGCTTCACCATGAGGTTGCGGCGCCGCCAGAAGAACTGAAACAACAGAGTCTCTATTTGAACAAATTAACGAGAATAGTATTGTATGCAACAGTGAGTAATAATAGATCAGATAATTTTAAGAACCAATTATGGGCTGCTGCATACACTAGTTTTTCTACGACAGCAAAAATTGCGAAAAAAACGAAATTTCCAATGAAGACAGAATGGAGAAGATCTCGCATGACTATCATAGAAATTTATAAAAATCAACCGTGTCATTTTACTGTATGAAAATCCTTAACAGCATCGTGCATCGCTTAGCGATGTTCTTATGAAATACCCTAGACAACGTTATAATTGTATACTTACTTTTTAATAGCAGTGCAATTACAAACTACGGTACAAGTTGCACTACAACTAAAGATTGCTATGTAAATTATAGCTACATATTTGTATGCCGTGTGGCGAAGCATATTGATTTTTTATTTTGAAGACCTACTATTGTACCTACCTATGTTTTATGTTTAGCAAATAAATAATTGTGATTTAATTTGATTCGATTGATTTGAACCACAAAACATGCCGATGTCGTAGGAGCATAATACTTATTGCTCACCTATCATATATTGTTATCTTTATATTGTTTGAGTTGTATTTGTGTGAGTGTCGCGTGTAAACACGAGGAATACGTCAAGTTAACGCGTGGTAGCTATGGGTATCCGTATATTTTGTAGATCCATGGTAGGTATTGACCGTTTGCCCTAGACTCGTTGTAAATCACCTTCAAACATGATATAATGACCTTAACTTAGTTCTCATCCGAATGACGCATTGTGGCTATAAATAAGTACGAGTACCAAATAAATCGATAAGAAACAGTTGACTGATATTTTTGATGCCAGATACATATATTAAATGACAGGCATATAATTCGGACTTTGAAATTTACAAAATCGACTCGACTAACTAAAAACTTAACACATATACGATAATGGTATTCCCACCAGCGAACTTAAAAAACATGGAAGGCTAATAAGCTCTCAATAATGACCCCACAAAACCTACGCCACGCGAGGCGGGGCTTACACAGCCACGCCAGCGTGCCGTTTAGTACACAAATGGCCGTCAGCGATGTGGTCAATTTGACAGATACCTTCAGATTAATAATATTTAATAAAAATACGCTGTTGCACTGTAAAATGGTGTAGAAGTCGCACATATAGGCACCACAAAAAAGATGGGATTACTTTTCGTCTGTAAATAGTCATATTACACGTTATTTTAAATTTCTTTGACCGGGACAATTTTATATGGGGATGGTGTTATGCCACCTTTTGGACAACCATGAAATTATAGGTAATACCCATCCCATAGCATAATTAATCAATTTCTTAAAGACGCTGGTATTCTAATTGCGATCGTTGGCGTAGTTGGTAGTCACCCTGCCTGCTAAGCCGATGGTTATGGGTTCGAATCCCAGTAAGGGCATTTATTTGTGTGATGAACACAGATATTTGTTCCTGAGTCATGGATGTTTTCTATGTATTTTTATATTATATATATCGTTGTTTAAGTACCCGTAAGGCTTGTTCTTGAGCTTATTGCGGGACTTAGTCAATTTGTGTAAGAATGTCCTATAATATTTATTTATATATAAAAAAAAATTAGGTCCATTTTCAAGATAATCGATAATTTCCTATTTATCTAATCACGTTCTTGCGAGTGTGTAAACGGAGTATTAGTATATAATTTAAACTTTCGTGAGTCATACTCATATTAAATTGCAACGGTTAACACTCACGTATTTTTATCACAATAAGCGTGACATGTTTCGACTGCATCGGGCAGTCATAGTCGGACTGACAGAGTGGTGTTGCCACCTTCACGGCTCGGGCATCACTGCCCGAGACCGGCGTAGGTAACGGGCTGAATTGTCGGATCGTCAGACGGGATCAACGACAAGCACACTGAACTAACCGTGTCCTCTATATCGTCACCACACAAATTCACGTTCCCTCTAGGAAGCACTGGTTTCCAAGCCGGTGGCAGAGTCCACCCTCCGTCGCGGTTGAAGTTAGGGGCGACGTCCGATTTCAATGGCCTCGCGGATATTAGGTTTTTTAGAACAGATAAAAACAGAATTGATGGGCTTACAGGCTTAGCTGGTTAAATATCCTAGGTACCATGTGTTTACGGGTTCTTTTTCCATAATAATTATCATTTGCGATTTATTATTTGCGTAATGATATTTATTATTTTCGTTGATTAACGCGTTTATTGACATTTCTAAATTGCTGTTCGAGTATTTAACGACAGCAAATATTTCCGATATTCTTAAAATACGTATCTGTGGGTTCTTATAATTGCCTATAATTTTTATCATATATTTATATGACTATACACACCCCCCCCACACCTGAATTGAAGAGTACATTTGACCATATACCAGGTTATAAAGATACAATAAAGATATGGACGTTACAATATTATTAATATTAGTTCCATATATTAATAATCTTACGGCGAACGTACGAGACCAATAAAGTAAGTATTAATTGTTTACTTGAAATTTTATTTAAATTTATCACCACAAATCGGATTTCAAAAATATTTCATGTAAAAATTGCTCTTTATTGCTTTACACCGTCTACTAAGAATGCGTTGCCAATGTCACATTTGATGTGCAATTTTCAAGTGTCAGCGCTCAGACCAATGCTACCGCACCATATTGACGTTGACCAATGATATTTTAGGATTTTTGGGTGATTGAAAACAGACTGAAAATGTTCACCAGTTTGATTGGCAGCGTAGCGTGCATGCGCATATCGAGTGTTTACCCCGTTTTATGTTGACAATTTGTTTGAAGCTCCTCTTCCATGTTTTTTAAGTTCACTGATTCCCACTGTTTAACGAGACCGATGACTGACAGTGAAAAGTCACGAATCGTGTCTTTGAATGTCGAGGAAGCCACTCGAATAAAATGCTGTTCAAACGAATGCCTCCTAACCTCAGTCGGTAGTGACGCTGCTTACGAAGCAGGAGGTCCCGGCATCGAATCTTGATCTACCTAACTATCGACCAGGCTAGGAGGCCGTTACTCCATCCTGACGTTTCGAGTCCTTACAGTATTCGTTGTGACTTGTGACACAGTGAAATGAAGATGATAACCAGTGCCGTAAACGACTCGAAACGGCAGGATATAGTTAATATTCGCTATTGTAATTACTAATTACCTAGTTAGTTAGGAATGATGTCATAAATTATATTATAAATAGTTAAGTTCTTAATAGTAAAGTAATTAAAATTTCCAAAAAATGGAGCCCTTGCAGGGTTTATAGCTGATCTCTAATGGAACGTACCAATGATTACTGATTACGCGAATTAATCCGTTTTGAAGTATTTCATCTATCTAGATAGATACAAGGTCTACAATTATCTAAGTATTTGATCTAAAAGTCTACAATTAGATGCATTGTAGACTGGAGCGACCGCGAAATGTACCTAATAGGTCAATCACAAAACGTGGTCTGAGACTTCTATTTTTATTTTGCATCGGGTTATCGACAGACTCTATTTTGGTCCACGAAAGTGAAGTGTAAACAAACAGAAATGCAAATTGGCACTCTTTATTAAAACGGCGTATGTGCATACAATACAAGGCATAAGCTTAGTCTGTTATGGAAGTAGGGGAGAAGTACACATGTCTGATACTAGTGCCAAATTGTTGCCAGTTCAGTTATTTGTTTGTTGACAGGCAAGCTAACATTGTTGCTTAGACTATGATCGGACCTTTGGTATTAGACAACATTAATTAATAATACATTCCTACACGGGCGTGAAAGATATTAAGGGTTATTGAGTTGATATTAAGTTGATATTGATATTATATATATTTTTTTCACTTCTTTTTTTGTCTCTTATTTTAGCGGTTTTTTGACCCTGATAGTCTTATGGTGAGAAGATGATGATTATGTGGAATTCGGACCAAGCCTTTAAGTCTGAGTTGGATTAGGTTCCTAAGTTGAACTTATGATAAAGGAATGAATGAAGGAATAATGAAAGCCTACATTCAATTATTAAATCAATCTAGAAAATTGACATTTCACTCGAATCCACGTAATTTGTGTTCTGTTAGCCGTTGCTTGTTTAAAATTATCTAACTAATATATTTAGACTCCCCCAAGGAGCAATATATTACCACTGTGATATTACTCTGTAGTTCTGTATGTCTGTGCAGAATACCATCTTTTACATGCAAGTGTGGTAAGACATCATTTTGAGACCTTACATGATAAATCGAACTCAGATTATACCCAAATATTAAAAGTACACTTTTTTACAATCCAGGTCTGCTCCCCGGGGGCCTTGGTCACTTTTTCTGTATCACATCTCTTTCAATTTACATTTTTTATTGTAATTAAAAAAACTCTAATAAAATAGTACAGTCAGCAGCAGAAGCAGCTAATTGGATAGGGTGTTTATAATAATGCCACACTTATTGTCGACAATCCTTTACAAAAAAACAGTTGGGAAGGAACTACTACATCAAAACTGTTCTTATTTGAGAAGATTGGGCAGAATTACGTTTTTTTTAACACAAAATTAATATTATATAACTGGCAGTCACTTCAGTCAGTGAATAAAGGCTATTTCAATTTGAACAATGATTGTTAAAAATGCTTAGGCAGGAAGAGGCTAAAATTGTTTACGTCACTTGCTAGCTCAGCTACTTCTTCTGCTGACTGTACTTCAACTTACATGGTCACCAGTTCCAGCGAGGTGCAAGCACATTGGTTTAACACCCTTCTCGGGCCAGTGGATAGGCAGCAGCACCTGGAAGTAAGCCTTCTGTGCCGCTTCCGGCACTATCCCGGGCAGGTATCGGTGGAGCGGGGACATAAAGTACCCTTCAAGTAATGTGCAGTCTGACAGTTTTTGTTCCTGCAAGAAATTTCATACTTAATATAAACTTTTAAATGACCTTAAGAAGCATTTTATTATTTTGATCTATAAAATCAGCATGTATGTTTGTGTCATATAACTATATTATGGAGTCTTATTTCTCATTGTATCTGTTATACTGATAATTCATATGTCAGTAAATTAAATGTTCCATAAAATGTTATGGATATTCATATAAATAAATATTATGGGACAATCTTACACAAAACAACCACAGTAAGTTCAATAAGGCATATGTTATGGGTACTAGACAACAATATATATAATAGATAAATACTTAAATACATAGAAAACATCCATAACTCAAGAACAAATATTTGTGATGAACACACAAATAAATGCCCTGACCAAGATTCGAAACCGGGGCCTCCTGCTTTGTAGGCTGAGTGACTACCAAATAGACTAGGAGGCCGCCATTAGTGTGAAGCTGGGATCCATTAATGAATAAAACTGTATCTATTTTTGTTCCAAATAATAGGTCAATGTCCACTCCAGAGCCAAGAAGTGTGGCAACACTGTGATTCAACCATGGAAAAATATTTATGGAACAGTGAGGTTATGTAAAAAAAAATACAAAATAAGTATAAAAAATAAAAAATACCTTAGTGATAGTAACAGCATAGTCTCTCTCAACGAGCTTGAAGCATTCATCCCGGTTGGATACTACTTTTCTAAACTCGAATAACCTTTGGAGAGGTAAAACATGATTACATAAAATAGGTATATATGATTGATAAGGTTAGAAACTTAGAAATGCGAGTAAACATGAATCTATAACCAAAAACCGATTACTTTAACAACCAGCTAACGAGTTTATCTACATACCGACGTAAATTTTCAGGCTTTCCCCATCCTTTCGTGAAAAATTTTGTGATAAGTATACTGCGATAAACTGCATCCAATCTACTCGCTGACATTTTTGAGATACAAGTTGATTTGGTGTTGTGATAATTACACGATTACTTGACGATATTTGTGGTTGCTGTTCCGTGCATGGCCGGTGTCAACACATTAAACACATTTTTAGATGGGGAGAGGAATGTGGTGTCAACACAATAAATATTTTTTCAGCGGGCTCAGCTGTTCTGTCACATGATGCGTTTCGTTACATGCATCGTTTGATTTATCTGTCTTTCTTTGGCGTTTTGATACGTAAATTACGAAATAATTTCTAAAAAAATGTGGATTGAACCTATATAACCTTTGAAAGTGTAAAACGAATATATTTTTATTTTAATGAAAAATAAAACCCACATTTAATCTTGGCAAAATTCTATAAGTAATGTGAAGTCATCGGAAATAAAACGGATTGTAATTGCAACACTATTCTGAGGAAACGGAAGCAATTTTTTGGTGGTTTAAGACCATGTTAACTTTGCACTCAGTTGGCACACTTGGTAGTGACATTGTATGAAAATACCTTAGCGAGGTCCAACTATAGGCGCTTGGCGTGTCTTGAAGCTTACGCTGAGCCTTACCCGAAGCTGAAGTGCGAACAGTTTGTAAGACTCAATAACTTACCTGAGACAAGTGAGACAATTTGTACAAAAAGTTTAGAAAAAGTGTTATGCAGAATCTCGAAACTCTCAAAAGAGAGCAACGCAATTTCTGGTTGGTTAGTGCCAACTTAGAAGTAAACAACAAATAAATAACGTCACGACACTCACGACACACGGGTGGCTGACGCAGCTGTTGAGATGACAAATTCGCAATCACCTTGGTGGTGTCAACGACTGCTTCCGCATTGCTGTGATTTAGCACAACACTACAAGCTCGTCGTGTAGGTGGGCATTGTTTTTCATGCCCTAAAATGTATCAGAATTATTTTTTATATAAAGGTGTACTTAATTCACATGCATGCCTGATTATTATGTACCTTCATTATTTACTAATAAACTAATTGGTTGGTTAACTGCAAGAGATTCAGTGAAGATAGCTTTCTTATGTTATTACTAGTGTTGCGCCCCAAATGTAAACTCGGGAGTCTCGGGACCGGCAACTCCACACCCGATTTGACTCATAATAAAACTTAAAAATTATATTTATCTCAGCTAACCACCTGTCAAATTTCACGATGATCCGATCAACGATAGGTACTCGACTTTTATGATACATACGAACATACATACAAACGACAAATTGTACAAATAGACTAGGAGAGCTCTCTCGCTTCTCGCGCTCGTTCGACAAAGGCGAACCTATTTCCATTAAGGGATCTCTTCCGGTTAACCTTTGAGGAAACAAGATTACAACAGGCAACGATGAAAGACAAGACTTTAAAACTCGAAGACGTTTAGAAGATGAAGAATTCAAAATTTTTAAGTTGCATTGAAATCACGTATTTAAAAGAAACTTACCGAACCGGAAACTTTAGTCGTACTCTAGTTTCGTAATTATAGTATATTTATTTATTAATTTCGACTACCTGCTATAAAACGAGACAAAAAGGTCTGTTGATGACCTTGAGGTCAAACTTTTCTACTTCCGAAGCCTGTTTTGCAAAAAGTTGTTCGAGATATAATCGAGATGAACTACTTAAGGTGCTGCCAACTTAGGTACAGTCGAGTTCTTAAATATATGAGCATTTCCTAGGCTACCAAAATATCTGTACACCCTTAGGCCATTCACAATAAGGGGTAAGAGTTTACATATGCATTCAGGTGCACAGATATTTATGAATTCGACTGTACGTAGGTAAAGTTAAGATAATTTGGCCGCTCCACACAATGGGCCATGATGGGCTATGATAAGAGACGCAGTTACGAGTAAGAGGGGTTACGCAAAACTGCCATCCCGTTCTGCTGTATAGTATAGCTACGTCCCGTATAACGGCCCATGATGGCCTATTGTGTCGAGCGGCAATAAACCTTTGATGCGTATGGAGACAAATGTGAGGTTGGTGAGTTCGTGTAGTCAAGAATATTTCTTGTCAAACCGTAGGCTAAATTGCCTTTCCTTTTTTTTTCTTCATGCGACGTAGGAAACCTCATAACTGCCTGGATATCAGGCAACCGATGGGAATAGAGTACTTTGAACGCGCCGCCACTTGACAGGTATTTTTTACTGGAAAACTTCATCTTCCTAGCGTTGTACCGGCTTATGCCACGGCTCAGCCTGAGGTCCGTTTGGCAACTAATCCCATCATTTAGCGTAGACGCTAGTTTTACGAAAGCGACTGCCATCTGACCTTCCACCGAGAGGGTAAACTAGATGGGATTAGTCCTATTACGATGTTCACCGTGAAGCGATTGGTAAATATCAAATTAATAATAATAATATATATTCTTTATTGTGCATAACAGAAAGAAAAATACAACAAAATAAATAAAAACATAAAGAGTTAAGCAACAACAGGCGGTCTTATCGCTACAAAGCAAATTATATTTCGTTCTGAAAAACTCAATGGATCGAGCCAGGGTTTCAACCCGCGACCTTCGGATTGAAGGTCGCACGCGCACGCTCTTACATCCAAGAAAAAAATGCATCCAAGTAGGTTTATTATTTTAGACTGTACAGTTTGCATCTAAATTATATAAGTAGGTATCTATTTTAGCCATTATAGGACTATCAATCAGATTAATTAAGTTGTGACAAAATAGTGGTATTTCGCTTCGGCATATGTACATGTAACAAATGTAAACTCGGGAGTCTCGGGACCGGCAACTCCACACCCGATTTGACTCATAATAAAACTTAAAAATTATATTTATCTCAGCTAACCACCTGTCAAATTTCACGATGATCCGATCAACGATAGGTACTCGACTTTTATGATACATACGAACATACATACAAACGACAAATTGTACAAATAGACTAGGAGAGCTCTCTCGCTTCTCGCGCTCGTTCGACAAAGGCGAACCTATTTCCATTAAGGGATCTCTTCCGGTTAACCTTTGAGGAAACAAGATTACAACAGGCAACGATGAAAGACAAGACTTTAAAACTCGAAGACGTTTAGAAGATGAAGAATTCAAAATTTTTAAGTTGCATTGAAATCACGTATTTAAAAGAAACTTACCGAACCGGAAACTTTAGTCGTACCTACTCTAGTTTCAATAATTATAGTATGTTTATCATTTACCAATTTATTAATTTCGAAGATAGGGTAAACTGACTAGTAACTGGCCACTTAAGGAATTTGGTAACTTTGAGTTTATATTTTACCGAATCTTAACAATATAGAATTTTCTTTATGACACTTATGTTCAAAAGGGATCTTGATCTTATATTATCTCTGGGTTATTGTTGAATTAAACAAGGAATTCATACAAATATTTTAATTTAACCTAAAATGGACGAATTTTACCAGTAATTGGTCACAAAATTTAGTAACTGGCCGTTAAAATACCATTAATTGGCCATATACACTATGATGAGATACATCGCTTATAATAACTTAATTATCAATCTATAATCACAGTATATAATAGGAACTGAACCTATATAACCACTCTTACGGTTTCATAAAAAAAGTCAAAAGAAAACATATAGGTATCAATCCTAACAATGGCTTTTACGTTTGCATAGTTATAGTGTTTATAGGCATAACTAAAAACCTTGTTTTTTGGATTCTTTATTAAGGGATCCAAATAGATCATTATCATTATCATCCGATGAGTCGGTGTTGCTTTCCTTGTAGCATATATGACAGAGAATAGAATCATCGTCGTCAGCAGGAACATGAATCCTATGACGTATACGAATACAAGTTTGGTGATATGTATTAAGACACTGACTGCATTCAAGAACCTTCTTTGTGATAGGAGTCAGGCAGGAATCGCAAAAAAAAATGCATCCAAGTAGGTTTATTATTTTAGACTGTACAGTTTGCATCTAAATTATATAAGTAGGTATCTATTTTAGCCATTATAGGACTATCAATCAGATTAATTAAGTTGTGACAAAATAGTGGTATTTCGCTTCGGCATATGTAGGTACATTATTAAGTTTCGAATTTTGAGCAAGAATCATATTTTTTTATACCTTAATACAGCTTTATTATATAGGACGTGTCTATATTCACTTTTTCCATATCATAATACGATAACTAAGGTAAACGATTATGCGACCTTTATACAGCGTGTGTATGTGTGTGTGTGTGCGTGTCTGTGTGTGTGTGTGCGTGTGTGTGAGAGTAATTCTTCAGATGATGATGGTTTATAATAAAACGGGTCACGTGCACCTTGTATTCAATAAATATTGGTGATCAAACATTATTAATCTGTTTTTTTTTTATAATTCCTTATTGAGTATACAGATATAAATTACATTTCGAAAAATCTGGTGGACTGGTACCCTACCAACCAGATAGAGACGGTATTAATTAATAAACAAAAACGAGTTTACAAGAGCTGGAACTCACTCTACTTGGTAGCAGGTATTTTTGGCATAAACGAATGGATAATTTAATTTTAAAAACCTGAATGTCAAAAGGCATAAATGTTGCTAGCTAGGTAGTTAGTAAACATAGCCAATTTAAATGTGCGTAGAATATAGGAGGGAAACCCAAGAGAGATTTTTTGGCGTTACTGGAGCGAGTCTGATTAAGATATGAGATAAATCCTGTTGAACGGCGTTGAGTAGTTTTTTAGTGCTAGATGCGAACTAGCGGAACTAGGTCTACGATCTACGATTCTACGCTTCTGCGATTAAGGTAATAAAGGACAAAAGTGTACCTTTTGGGGGTCGTAAACTTCCAAGTAAACATTTACATTGACTCAACATTTTTGAGCACGTTAGTTTTTCATTACTTACGATGCATCGTAAGTATCTAATGAAAATAGTTGATTTTAAACGCGAAGGTTTTGCTTTGATGTCCAAACATATATCATCTGGTGACAATCAGTCACTAAGTACTACCACAAGTTAATAGCGATAGTGAACCATACGCCTTTTATAACCTGGTCGATTTTTGTTTAATAATTTTATTGTATTTAGGTAGTGAGTTTTGCTTGTCATCTGACGATATACAAACCTTTCATTTTGGGCTCTCGTACTATTTATTTTTGGAATTTCGTGCATATAAGTAGGACACTCAAATTCATTTCGACTCAAGCTATCGAGTCTTAAGTAGTGTCGCTCTAATAAATCGGCTTTATTAATAATTGTACAAATATCGAATATACTTAAAAATATAAATATTCAAAGTTGCAGAACGTGAAGGTAAGATATTGTTCGTTTTCAATATATTTTCACCCAATTCCGAAACTGTGGAGGTTCTCATTTTGGCTGTCTATTTTTAATGTGAAAGTAGTTGTAAGATATTGTTATTAAACACGATATTGTTTTTCAACCGACTTCAACATTTCAATAGGAGGATTCGTGTGTGTATACAAAAAAAAAATATGTTTGTTACCTCAGGACTCCGTCACCTGATTTGATTAAAAAAATATATCTGAAAGTATAGTTCCAGATTGGTCCCATTTTTTCAAAATTCATTTCTGATGATAGGATCCAAGAGGAATTGAGGGAACTCCTCAACTTTGAAAGACACATGCACGATGATTTGAGTGTTTTCTTAAGACACTCAAGCATCTTTTTACAAAAACCATCAATTTGGTGGAGTGGACCTGATGATGAAGACCAGGGATGGCAAAGTGGAACTGCTTGGTAATTCGCAGCTCTATCATCCGATTTGAGACATTCATCTTTTGTTTGTAAGGAAATAACTTCAAGGTAGTTAGTTAGCCATTTGATTATAATTATATTCTGATAGTGGAATTCATGAAGAATTCAGAGAACTCCTCAAATTTTACCGGCACATGCATTGTGATTTGATGGTTTCCTTAAGTAGCTTGAACATTTATTTGTGGGGGGACCAACAGTTTGGTGGAGTGGACCCGATGTTGAAGACCAGGGATGAAATTGAAACTGCTCGATAATTTCCAGCTCTGTCATCCAATTTGAGACATTGTTATTACGGACTACATGGACTACAAGGCAGTTCCATTTGGTTTCACTTGAGATCTAATGATGGAAGCCATGATGAGACATTAATAAAGCTCATCAACTTTCAAAGGTACTCGTATGGTGAATTGGATATTTTTGAAGGACACTGGTTAACTCAAAATAACTCAAAATTTAACTTTTACCGGGAAGGCCAATTAAAGTTTTACTAAAAATTATTATTGTTGTTCGAAAGGAGATAGAACTTCTATTACTTATATTGAATTTTAATCAAAACCAACGATTATGAAATCTATATAGTAAAGATTATTTTTCTAATGTATATTGCCTACGCCAATCTTGGGATTATTTGCATTTAGGAAAATGCTAGGAAGAAAAAGTATTTTTGTAATGTATATCGATTGCTTTGACTCAGATGTACGGCACCTGGCTGTTTGCATTTTTGGCGCTAGTGGCGTACCTTCAACTGGCTTCTTCTGACCCATCAGTAAGTAAATACTAGCCGGCCGTATATATATACGTTCAGGCGTATCCGCTGGATTTGCCAATCAAGTATGGTAAGTTTGTCCTGCGGATATATCCGAATTATACGAATTATCCGGATTATCCGAACATTCCGAACGTTTATGGGCGGCTTTTACATGCCAAATATTTTGAGATATTAACCAAAATATATAAGTAGTATTATTGGTTCAAATAACTTCGTAATATCACAATTGTTATTGTAAATCACGAATCAAATCATTTATTAAATGTAATAAATGTATATATAAGTTCGAATCCTGGTCAGGGCATTTATTTGTGTGTTTATCACGAATATTTGTTCCTGAGTTATGGATGTTTTCTATGTATTTAAGTATTTATATGTATCTATCTATTATATATATCGTCGTCTAGTACCCATAACACAAGCCTTATTGAGCTTACCGTGGGACTAGGTCGATTTGTGTAAGATTGTCCCACAAATATTTATTATTATTATTATTATTTGTATGTCTTTCCCATCACGGAACAATGGTGTTCCGGACCTTTGGGAGGCGTGCGCGGAGCCGAAGCCAACACGCAGAGGCCCTTTCGACAATTTAATGAAATGTAAGGGGTACACCGAGCGGATGTTGCACCTGCCCGAGTCATGGGACGCACGCAGAGGCAGCACCCGCCAGGGTGTATAGACTATTGAGATTTAATGGAATCTAAAATATGCTGGACTATTAGGTGAAAGCGGTGGACTAAATACTGGGTTATGGAGAATAAAATCGGACGTCTGCCTAACAAAACGGTAATCAATTTTATTTCCGGCAGACGGTGACTCGCCCACATAAGATGGGCCCCCACAAAAAGCGACATCTAAGATGGCTCGAGGGCAACACCGGTATGAGGGCTGGGGGTAGAGAGGTGTCACTGGACTTTAAACATATAGCCAACTCGCCACTTAGGTTTCCACATCTACCCTCGAGAACACAGCTCTCGCGACCCCACTCTGGACGGCCGGTTAAGGCAAGCCAGAGGCGGAGGACTTGGTCGGACGACGGAGTCCCCCAGGAGCGCTCAGGTACGTGGGGTCGCTACTCCCCAACAGCTCGCCACAAGCTGCCCTGCGTTGACTGATTGCACCGGTGGAAACCAGTGGGCGATGGGGTCGTCACATCCCTACGCCATTATTATTATTATTATTATTATTATTTATTATTATTATCCCCTTTATTCATTTTAATTCCTAAGTTAGGTTTTTACAATATGCCTATAAAAGTAAAATATAATACAACATACAAAAAAAAAAAAAAACATAAACACATTATAAAAAACCTAACCTAGAGTGCCGCCGGCAACGGAGCAGGGCTCAGGTTGCCGGTGGTTAGGGCCGCAGAGAGAGGAACCGCCGGACTATACGCGCCGTGTCCAGGATTACTGCCTTCTGCATCTGACCCTTGATCCATCCACCTAGCGAGAGCCTCTCAAGATGTTGGTCGAGACTCTTCGCTATGAGACCGTTCGCTGAAACGACTATCGGGACAATGATTATTATTATTATTATTATTATTATTATATAAATTATAAATTGAAAGAGATGTCATATACTACAGAAAAAGTGACCAAGGTCCCCGGTGAGCAGGGCTGGGATCGAACCAGCGCCCTCCTGCTTTCGCGGCAGACGCCCTAACCACTGGGCTAGCCGATCACCGCAGCCCAGTCGTGATCAATTTATAATTCGTAAGTAATACCAGTTCATTTATTCAGACATTATTATTTTTCAGATTACATGTAAACAGCACTCGGAATGTCCAGAGAAGATGTCGTGCAAGAGTGAGAGCTCTCAGTGCGTGGATCCTTGTCTCGCTCACAAGTGTGGGACCGACGCTTCTTGTGTTTTCGACGACCATTTGGCCAAATGTCGTTGCAATCCTGGTAAGTACTTCATATGAGCCAATATTAAGTACTGGTACCATGACTTGCCGAAGATTAGCAGTCGCTATCGACTCGTGGATACGTAAGACTCATGATAAGCACATAGGTGCTTAATAAAATATAATTCTGTGTCTACACTACCTTACCTACCAAATACAGAGAGCTTTGTTTGCTTACCATGGTAAGACTTGTAAGGAACTGTAGGCGTTAACGACTGCGCGTTTCTAAAGTATATCCGTCTCGCTCTTACCACTACTCTGGCAGGAGCGAGATGGACATACTTTAGAAACGCGCAGTCGCTAACGCCTACGGCTACGTACAACTCATGGTAAGCACACAACGCTCGCTGTATTTGGTAGGTAGTGTAGACACAGCATTATATTTTATTAAGCACCTGTGTGCTTACCATGAGTTTTACGTAGCCAGCATTAGTGGTCCAGCGGTAAGGCGTAAGAGTTTCAATCCGAAGGTAACGGGTTCAACCCCCGGTTTGTACCAAAGAGTTTTTCACAACTTAAAAAAAGGCTTATTTTACCCTCTGGGTTAGAAGTGTGCTTACCACGAGTTTGTACTGTAGAATACCGCGTAGTCACTAGCGTTTACGTCAACTCACTGTCAGTGCATCTTGTGCTTACCATGAGTTGCATTCGATTGCGACTGCGGCATTCGACAGTATGTCCGTCTCGCTTCTGCCAGAGTAGTGGTAGGAGCGAGACGGACATACTTTCGAATGCCGCAGTCGCAATCGAAAACAACTCATGGTACGTACACTGCTCGCACTTGCTGGTGGAAGCGAGACGCGTAGATAACGAGACGTAAACGAAACATCGTTTAGGTACAGTCACGTCTATAAATATCGTTACACTTCGGAACTTATTTCAAGGGAAGAAGGATGAAAATTGAATACAGATGTATATATATTTATGAAGCCGACCGTACTACAGCGGCTCATGGTAACTGGCCAAATGGCTTGGGGTTACGTTGCCAAAGCGGGCCGCAGATTGAGTTTAATAGTTAACGTCTCGATGGGTACCTAGTGATTGTTAAAAGTACAGTCGGAGATAGTCACTTTTAGGGTTCCGTATCAAAGGGAAAAAACGGAACCTTTATAGGATCACTTTGTTGTCCGTCCATCTGTCTGTCAAGACCCTTTATCTCGGGAAAGCGTAGAGGTATCAAGTTGAAATTAATACAAAATATCTACACTCTAGTCTGCGGTCCCTTGAATCTGTGAAAATACCAAACCAAAGGATACGGACATTTTCGTCGCGTTGTCCATACATTTGTAATGGGAATCAAAAGTTGTCAAGAACCTATTATCTCGGAAGCAACTCGGGAGTAGGTATTCTTTGTGCGGAACCCTCGGTTTTTTAGTACATGGGGTAATAGGAATGTGGGTTCTATGAATAGACTGGGTAATTATCATTGATAGTTTCCTCAAATTCAAGATGGCCGCAAAAAAAAAATGCGTACCATGTGGGGTATCAAATGAAAGTGCGTCTTGAGTAGATTACAAATATATAACATGTTACCATATCAGCACTCACTTAGTCAAGCATTTTTTTTTAAACAATGAAAAAAATCAAGTTTTGGAGTTGATTTTGCATTGCCGTAAATTAAAAACGACTTAATGAATTTCTCTTAAATCTTTTATTAATTAGGTACTTGGGATGTCCTCTTAATTAACACGAACAAAAATTTCACCAGAAATATTAAAAAATAACAGATTCTCAACCATTGTAAGTGAATCTGTTATTTTTTAAATATTTCTGCTGAAATTTTTGTTCGTGTTAATTAAGAGGACATCCCAAGTAATTAATAAAAGATTTTATAAAGAAAGAGAAGAGGTACGCATATTTTTTTTGCGGCCATCTTGAATTTGAGGAAACTATTCATAATTCGAAGTGCTAATAGCAATTTTCGGATTCAGCGATGTGCAAAACCCCGGAAAAGATCTCTTAGCAACTTGTTACATCATTTGCTTCTCACCATGAAAAATAGAAGGAATTCTGAATTTCTATCTCAGTCTAGAATGTCTGTATGCTAACTGTTGTATATTCTCCTTTCAGGAACTCTGGGTGACCCTAACGAGGAATGCAGTTCTTCGACATATGCCATACTAGCTGGTGGAGGTGTCGGTTAAATCTACAGTTAGGGGAGACCGGGAGCAATATCAACAATATGCTTTCAACAGGCTAAGAATTTATTTTTTATATTTGTTAAAATTTACAATATTAAATAATCAAAGTACCTATATAAAATATATTATTTTGTAATACTTTTTAAATTTGAATTTTTTTTGCCGATCCTTATACGGTATCCAACTTTAGGATAACAATTTATTAGGGTTCCGTATTTATTATTGTAATACGGAACCCTAATAAAATGTTATCCTAAAGTTGCGGGAAGGATTATGTGGTGAATTATGCGATGGACAAGACAAACGCGATTCTTCCTGTTCGTGATTCCCATACAATGTGGATTCTACACAACCGCAATTTACTACATTCGTTATGAATCTGCATTCTCTCGCTGAATCGCAATTTATTTATGCCTTGAGCCAGGAAGAGTGGTCGTTTAGTTCTTTAAGACTAAAAATTTAATTATGGAACTAAAACAAAAGATACCTTTTAAACCGACTTCACAATTTTAAAAGGAGGAGGTTCTCAATTCGTGTAAATTTTATTGGTAATATACAGTGTGTATCACAACGAAGAGCAAACCTTAAAAGTGGTTGACGGGGAACTCGAGTACAATGTAATGACGTGAATTTCACGTGCCTAAATACATGTTTTATGGCATACAATTATTAAATGAATTGCTCGAGGACCTTCTTTTTGCAGTCGTTTAAGGGTTTTTGTAACATCCTATAGGGTTTGTTTACGTTTTTGATTTTTGACAGTGCATGCGTATTGCGTACTGTTGACGTTGTTATGTCAACGCACATACGCTTTGAGTTCTGTTTATAAGTAACCTAGGTAATCATTTAAATAATGGCTGTAGCCATAGGCAACGCGCAAGCGCTTTGTTAACTGTTTATTTGTAACTAGGTAATAATCCAAACTTCAACAAGGTTTGACGCCTGTCTGTCAGTTGGTAATTAAAGAGATGTCATTTATAAGATTGTAAACAAATAATACAGGGAGGTGCAAAACAATAATAATAAATGTATATTTTTATACCTCACGTAAAAACTGTCGTATTTTTGATGAATTACGTACCATGCTCATATTTATGATCTAAACAATAACGGGTTTCTTTCTTTGCCTTTCGTTCTGATACATACTGTATTATCAACGAAACCTGTTTGATAAGTTTGCTATTGCGAGTATATTATATTAATTACCTACTTATACTTATTCCAAGGTCCAGACGTCTTAGGAAATAATGTAATTCCAATTAGTTAATAGCATGAGTAGGTACCTACATACTAACATTATATACGTAAACTCTTGCCTATATTCCTAAAGGGGGTAGGCAGAGCATTTAAACTGCTAATGTTTCAGTCCCAGTGGTTTTTATGTAGCATGAACCCCGAAAATCGCAAACTTCGAGCATCTTTCACTTTTACTCCAATTAAGACGTAAATAGAGTGACAGAGACAGTTGCTTGTAATTTCCGATTCTCGGTTTTTGTGCTTTTACCTAACCCTGACCCTTGTCTTTTATCCTAAATAAGTAGGTACGTAAGTACCTAAATTCATTAAATCGAATCAAGGTATGTATTATGATTACGTTCCAGTTTCTACTTAAAAACCGCATAAATAACCAATAATTACGCGAATTAATCACGAGAATTAAGCTAGCATGTTACATTATGTGTACCTATACACACTTAAATTGCGATTTGAATATATTATTTATGGAAATGAGACCATAAATGGATCTAGAATTCAGTGTTAGTCGGACTAGTGGATCGAAGGTATCGGTGCTCGTTATACAATAATTTTATTCAAAATTAAGAATTCGTTATTTTTATTGTCTGACAACCCATGTCTGTAGATTTTTTTTAGATTAATAGGCCTCCCTAGTTTTGGAATTCTAAAAGGAGGCATTTGTCTTGATCTCACAATTATATTTGGACTCTTTTTTTATTCAGATGAACGGGACCTGTTGTTTTGCGATTTTGGCGATTTTTGCGTACGTTCAAGCGGTGTCTTCTCAGGAAGTAAGTGACATTACTATCTTTTATTACCTATACGCGTGTATATTTATTATTACATACCTGAAATTTCAACCAGACGTAAGCGTTAGTGTTATAAACCGATATTGCTAATAAAACTTACTTTGTAACTATTTTTTTCCTTATAAAATACTTCAGCATGCAGTACTTTGTCTTACTGGCGAGACGTCACGACTGTCTGAAGTGATAACTTTTAATTGCTGTCAAATAAGTGTACGCAATACATTGCTGCACGATAAAAAAAAACATTTTGGCGCTAAAAACTCGCATATGAGATTGTAAATCTTTTTAAATTGACTTGTTTAAAAGTAGGTATACCTAAGTTGTAGGTAGCTCTTTGGTTTTACAAATTGCCTTTTATAATTGAGAGAACTCCTCAGCTTAGCGGCACATGCATTATCATTTGACGGTTTCCTTAAATAACTTGTAAATTTTTCTGCGGGAACCATAATTTTGGTGGAGTGGACCTGATGATGAGGACCAGGGATCGCAAAGTGGAACTGCTCGTTAATTTCCAGCTCTATCATCTAATTTGAGACATTCTTTTGTTTGTGACCTTGGATGTCTCCAAGGCAGCTAGTTTTTTTGATTTTACTTCGGATCTAATGATGGAAGCCACGAGACATAAATAAAGCTCCTAAATTTTCAAAGGTTGGATATTTTTGAAGTTAACCAGTTTTAACTCAAACCGGAAAGGCCAATCGAAATCGGTCTATTTTCTTAGAAATTATAGTACCTATCTAAGCACAAGTTAATAATCAACAACGTTTTATTTATTTCAGATTACATGTAAGCAGCACTCGGAATGTCCAGAGAAGATGGCGTGCGAGAGTGTGAGCTCTCAGTGCGTGGATCCCTGCCTCACACATACCAAGTGTGGCACCGACGCTTCTTGTGTTATCGACGACCATTTAGCCAAATGTAAATGCAATCCAGGTAAGAACTACCTAAATACTGCGATGTTCAGGGGCCTGACCACGATCGCCTAGCGCGATTCAGATTAGGACCTAAACTGAGTCGCTGCCATACAACTGAGCATAGTTAAGAACCTAAACTGAATCGCGTTAAACGTCATGGTACGGCCCCTGATCACTGTTAAGGACCTAAAATGAATCGCGTTAGGTGATCGTGGTAAGGCCCCAGGTCTTTGAGAGAAAACTTGAGTGTTCAGCTGAACTGTACATAAAAAGAGGACTTTTTTACATATTTTAATTTATATTATATTCAATGAAAAATGCCCGATAAGAGAAGGGGCAAAAATTAAAAGTTTCGTTACTGGGTCATGTGGGGTATCATTTGAAAGGGCTAGATTTGCACATTCTAAAACATTTTTTAAATATTTTTTAGTAATTACATTTTTATGATTTATAAATAAAAAGGTAAAAAAAAATACCATTCCCCCTTTATCACCGAAGTTTATGAAGGAAAATATATGTTTTTTTTTACACAACGTTATTATCTTAAATATTACAGGAAAAATAAAACATTGACCTTAACTTCATTATTTGTAATTTAACTAACTTAGATTGTTTTTTTTTTCATTAAATTTATATGATATCAATGATATCATGCTGTAAGTAACGTCTTATAAATAAAGTTATCAAAATTGGTTAACGTAATAAAAAAAAAACAAGGATGAACAAACTCGTATGTAACCTCCATGCCGTGCCAACATTGCAAACGAGTGACCCAATCTGTCGATACATGTGGTTGACGTCAAATGTCTACTTCTAGGTAAGTATAGTTGCAACATACATTTTGTACGGAACCCTTGATGCGCGAGTCCGACTCGCACTTGGCCGGTTTTTTTTCTTGTGTTATATGAACTTATATGATTATTTTATATGTGTTTCTTGTGTGTGTATGCCACGGCTCAGAGACTGGGGTCCGCTTAGGCAACTAATCCCAAGATTTGTAGTAGGCGCTAGTTTTACGAAAGCGACTGCCATCTGACGTTCCAGCCAAGAGGGAAGATATTTTTTTAATTTTTTTATTATTTTTATTAATTTAATTTAGTGATTTTATGTACATATTGAAATTGTATGTATTTTAATAAACAATACATGTACCAAGAGGGTAAACTAGGTCTAATTGGGATTAGTCCGGTTTCCTCACGATGTTTTCCTTCACCAAAAAGCGATTGGAAAATATCAAATGATATTTCGTACATCATTTCCGAAAAACTTGGTAGGAGCCGGGGTTAGAACACGCGACCTTTTGATTGAAAGGGTAGAGGATCATTCTTCATCATTGTTAAATTGTTACATTTTCTTTTCTCCAGGAACTCTGGGTCAGCCGTACGAGTCATGCAGCTCGTCGGCATTTGACATACTTACTCAAGGACTGGCGGGTTAAGTCTACATCTCAATACAATACAAGCTGCATCATCATAACAATACAGGCTGACACGTGCCTGACATATTCTCGTTGAGAAGCATGACATGTCGGAATTATTAAATACGTTCTTTACCATTTGGTATTTCAATCTGTCAGACTTTTGCCTGAAATTCTGTCATGCCTGTCCTATCCCAAGGGCACAAATTTGTGCCCTAAATAAAATTTCTAGATCTCCCACGACCTTCAAAACCTTAGAGTCCGGCAATACCCACGGGCTCAAATTTGTGCCCGCGATTTCGTACACCTATGTTTCCCAAGACTCAAATTTGTGCCCGAAAATCTTATTCCGTTTGAATTGAAACCGTATATGTGAGAATATAAGATATACCTAAATTACACTGGACTGACTTTCATTCGATTCTGAATGAAGTTACCTGCAGAACGATACCAATCATTCGCGCGCTCACAATACAAACAACTCGTTACCACCAGTCAAAAGTTCGGCATCCATGTTTGCAACAGAGGATTTCGTCTCTCGTCGTATTTTGCGTGAATGTTTGGGATTTTACAAAAAAAAACACTAAGTAATTGTTGTTTTTTTAAATACTTATTCATTATTATAGATTAGTACTAAATACAATAATTTGTTATTAAAACGTGTTTTCTGTGTAAAAACCGTAATTCAAAATAGGGTCTTTATCAATCAATCAATCAATTCTTTATTGCAAGAACATAGTTACATAATTATTTATTATGTACTCAAAAGTAGGTATGTCTCATATCATGCCCTATGGTTGACTGGTGCCGTTTGGCATTAAGTCCGCCATATGTACAGTTTTCTGTCTTGTGCATTAAAGTTTAAATAAATAAATATCATAGCTTAAGAGAGGTATGGGCACAGCGGATGCATATCGTTTAGTGTGGTAGGGCACAGCATGACGAATGTCGTCTCGTTCAACTCTGGAGCAGAGCCCATCTGGGGAAGTACCTCCACCTTACAGAAAACCGCAGTTTAATAACACTAGACCCTACTCATAGCGTTGTGTTTCTGTTGGTGAGTAAGGTCGCCAGAGCTCCAAGAGGATTCACTGTGTTGACAGCTGGGGATCCTCCTTTTTTTTAAAGGGTTGGCAACGCGCATGTAACACCCCTGGAGTTGCAGGTGTCCATAGGCTACGGTGACCAGGCGGGCCGTAAGCTTGTTTGTCACCGTCGTAGTATAAAAAAAATATCTTATTCCGCTGTAGTGAGAGCGTAGTACAGTCGCCTGCAATACAAAAGTAGCTTCCACAATGAAGGCCGCAAAAATATGTGGCACGGTCTTTATGGCTGTACAAATAAGATTGTGTCAGATACTGGAAGATATTATTGCAGGAGACAGAACCATGTTTATGAGACGATTTTGTATATATATATATAAGTATATCATTTGATTGTACATAGTGTAGGATTTCTTGATTAATAAAGAGATGTTTTTTTATCTATTTATATTTTATCTATTTATATATATATATATATATATAAGTATATCATTTGATTGTACATAGTGTAGGATTTCTTGATTAATAAAGAGATGTTTTTTTATCTATTTGTGCGTTTAATCTCAACCAAATTTAGTTTATTAAATCATCAATTGATAACATATTCTTATACAAATGATCTTCATTTTGAATTAAGGAATCTATTGTATTTGTATGGTCGCGGAAATTACATAAATCTTACAAAAAACCAGAGCATATGCAAATTCTCAGTCTAAGATTCGTCTCAGTCTAAGATGGTCCATAGAAAGGTCTCCTGCTGACCTTGACTGTGAAATTCGACGAATTTTGGACTTAACAAACGCGTGGGATGGACACAATTATGTTTTTAATCTTCTTGAAGCGGATACGGTAGCTAATGGGTTCTACAGATGAGACATCACGAGTCACGACTAGGGATTGCAAAGCAAACCGAATCCCGATCCGGCCCGATCCGACCGGACTGGTACTTTACCTAATGGCCCTAATGCTCTTATAAAAATTGTTGATTTTTATGTCAGATAAAGTTAAATAAGGTACTTTTGCCGGATATTATTAATATATTGGAAAATACACATCCTTAACTTATAAATATTGGGTAAGTAGGTTAAACGATTCGGCCGAATCCGACCGGACTGGTACTTTACCTAATGCTCTTATAAAAATTGTTGATTTTTATGTTAGATAAAGTTAAAAAGGGTACTTTTGCCGGATATTATTAATATATTGGAAAATACACATCCTTAACTTATAAATATTGGGTAAGTAGGTAACATATAATTTTAGAATATAGGTAGGTACTTTTTGCAGACACTATCCTTGGGCAAAAAATTGGTTGTTTTACCTGATTCTTATTAGGGGTCATTCGCATGGGAGCTTAAAAAGCGTCGCGTTAAAATCCGATGCTGACGCTTTTTTACCGCTTTCAATATTTCTGTTCATACGAACGCTTAAAAATCATTGTGGATTGGCGCGAAATCCAAATTTTCTACGGTAATTAAACCCTTATCCCTAATCCCTACAAATTTTGCTTTTGGTTACATGATCTACCCCTCACGGCATCATTACAATAAATTGGCGCTTGCAGGAATGCAACACATGCGAAAATATCTCTATCACACGGCCAGCTGACAGCGGCGTTGACGTTTTTTAAACTCTCGTCAGAAAATAGGTACACATGGAGTTCCGTAAGGTCCATTCGACAAACAACGTCAACACTCTAATTTAATTAAATTAAATGTGGCACTTAGAAATATGTTTAATTTATCGGTTGCGCTTAAGGAAATCAGATTCAAGATTCCTTGCATACTCATCTCAAGTGACTCAGTAGACGACTTCTAACTACGCTATTAATTACATGGATTGGCACCTTGTTACTATTGAACTGAAAAAGGTAGATAGGACTTTAGCGCTTTTACGAGTAGCTGATACAGGGGACACTTGTTCCAGTCTTCCCTACCTAAGACTTTTTTAGTTCGCAAGACAAAAAATTCACATTATTCATTTAATTATATCGCCTATCGCCGTATTTAAGTAGGCAAGTATCTACCGAGATATTGTGAGTAAATTTCCGAACAACTTGATCGACATGGAGAATATTTTATCGAAAAAAGGCTGTTTAGGGTTCTTGGCATGGGTGGGTCTTGGCATATACTACGCTTGGTCACCGGGGGGAGAGAGGGGCGTAAAAAACGCAATTAAAAGTACAAATGGCGGACTTAACTTAATCCCATAGGCAGAAAAACCGAAACAAAAATAGAAAGGCGTTAAACAGAAAGGTTTAGTTTACATATATGTACTTAGAGAATGCAGTAGTAGACGGCGCAATTCATCGGGCCCAACCTGTCGTGTGCCCCTCTCTCGACTCCCCTACGGCACTTTCTTCTATTACAAAGGCCGATGTGTCGGATTAGGCCCGACGGAAAGTGTCGTTTTTTTATTAGATGGCGGTATTCGGCGCCATAGAGAGAGATACTTTTATGCAAACCGGTAGAAAATTGTATAGGAACTATGGGCTAAATAAATGGTAATTTTCACACCTATTTACCGACTGCATTCCTTAGTTACCTTGTATTGTACATAGCCGCACAGCGCCATCGAATTCAGCCGTCAACTTACAATCTAAGTCAGCTTTTGAAATCAATATATCTTTGCTAATATTAGCATTGAAACATGAGTCACCGTTTTCCTTATGTAAACCTCGTGTAGCCGAAAAAGTCGGATATGTTATGCTTATTCATTTCCTAGAACAAGAACATAACAAATACGTTAAATACGGAAAGTCGAGTAAATTATTATTTTTAAGCAAAAAAATATTATTTTTATGCGAAGAATACCACATTTATTATCTGAGCGATGGGCATGTATCCCAGAGTCACGAGTTCGAGTATCGCCCGAGGTCATGAGTTTGTCCACTTTTCCTTTCTTACTAAGAAATTTTGAGTAAATGTACGGAAACATATGTAAGTCTAACTTAAGCCCCAGTGGCATTTTAGTTTAAGAATTTGTCACCATTATGAGATAGAACCAAAAAGTGTATGTACCTCGCGTGGCAAAATAGGCCAAAACGGCTCCTCCAATATGCGTCATAAAAAATTACAAGGAAAAACAAACTCGCGTACTAACGCCATGCCGTACAAACAACTGACCCAATCTGTCGATACATGTGGCTGATATCAAATTTCTACTTCTATTCTAGGTGTAGTTGCAACATAAAGTTTATAAGGAACACTCGGTGCGGCAGTCCGACTCGCACTTGAACGGTTTTTTTTGCATGCAATCAATGCTCCCACCCGCCGCAAAAAAATGAATACGCATAAATATAAATATAACAAACAAACCACCACCAAATCTACAAAATTCGACACGTGTTTCGCCTCTCTACGAGGCATCCTCAGGAGATGCAGGCGATGTTGTCGTTCTGGCGACAAGTGAACTATTATTTTCGTTATTAATATTGAATTCCGCAAAGTAACGCCTGATTCAATAAATTACTTATCTACGAGTGGCGTAGGTACCTATGATTTACCTACACATCTGATTGAGACCGTACGAAACAAACATACATATGACGTAATAATGTGGGTGGTCCTAATGAACACCATAAACAAATCGATACAAAAATATCACTGTATCCAAGCAACAAATTTTGATTCTTTTTAGGGTAAAGTCACCTTTGTCGGTTGTCCATGACGCGGCTAATGCCTTAAAGATTATTTTGAAAATGAACCTTATCAACAATCGTCAAAGTGGTCCCTTTTACTAAACTCAAGCACAAATCCACAAGCTTTGTTCACAAATCCTTTTAGGCAGCTTTATAGGTATTTTATTTTAATCAACTCTTGATTTGAACGGACAGAAGATGATCCGTAAAATAATCACCTTTAGCAGAATATATTTCGTCCTACGCCTCAATAACCTAAATGTTAAATCTTAATACCATTAGGTAATTTTATTCAGGCACAGATTTGCCAGAAACGTAATACCACAAAAACCTAAACTGGGCTCTCCCTTTTTGACAACAATCCGAAACAATAATCGTTGCATTCTTAAATAGAATGTATAGGTACCTACAATAGACCCCATGGCAATTTAAAATGACTCATTACGTGTGGCAAGACGTACCTTCTCGGCGTTATTATTCTAAGCCCAAAATCACAAAACTTTTTTTTAAGCTACCGGTTTCTACCGGTAACTATCTTTTCTGTTTTATTTATCTGAATATTTCAGAAAAATCGCTGGACATTTTTTATCTAAAAGTACAGTAAGTACCTACATTGCATTAAAAAGTTGAATCTAATATTAAGTACATACCTTATTTAAACCCTTGAAGTGGATCTAAAATAGATTTTAATAATTACAATTAGTTTTTTTTATGGTTTTAGTTTAGTTACACTTTTGGTTTTAAATGTGTATTATGTTTTAGTTTTATTTTTAAATAAAAATATTATAAAAAAACATTAGAGGTCCTCAGTAGAGTACGTACATCAACTTTAACCTTTATCTCTTTTCCAAGAATCATCTTCCCGCTTAATATTCAATGTTAATGATCTCTAACAAACAGTGCTTAGAAGTTAGAACAGAATCTCGGTTTTAGGGAAATCCGGTCTAAGTGGAAACTGACGTCATTTTGTGTCAGATTAAATATTAGTACTTTTTATCTCTGCCGACTGTACTGAGATGAGAGAGATGGAAAGTGTTGGCGAGTCTTACGGTCTAAATATGGCGGGAAAGTAAAAATAGTACAGAACAAAGTTCAGGGGCCTTACCATGACGTCTTAACGCGATTCAGTTTAGGTTAACTGTGCTCAGTTGTATTGTATGTTTTGTATGGCGACTTAGTTGAGGTCCTAAACAGGCCCCTGTTTTCGTGTTTTACTTAAGGTTTAATTAGGTAAATAGTTACCTACATATTTCGTTAGGTAGGTAACTTAGTGAGGAATCAGACTAATATCAATAAGTTTTACCTCCGGATTGGAAGATCCGATAGCCGGGCCAATCAGTCGCATCGGCTCGTGTTAAAGGGAACCTAGGGAGTCACCGGAAGGGTAAGAAAAGGCAAGGTACTCTAAGGGACCCTACTCATAGTGTAGTGTTTCTGTTGGTGAGTAAGGTCGCCAGACCTCCAAGAGGATTCACTGTGTTGACAGCTGGGGACCCACGGAGCAAAGCTTCCCCCTTTAGCTGGCAACACAGCGAATCCTCCTTTTTTTAAAGGGTTGGCAACGCGCATGTACTTAACACCCCTGGAGTTGCAGGTGTCCATAGGCTACGGTGACCGCTACCCCCAGGCGGGCCGTATGCTTGTTTGTCACCGTCGTAGTATTAAAAAAAAGGTACCCGCAATAATTGGCCCCGACGTCGTACCGATGCGTCGTGTAATACTTACTAGCATAAAACTGGCGCCTACGCCAAAACATGGGGTTAGTTGCCATTGTCAAACCACCCCACACTCACGTGACCTCCGACGGGTCCGAGGTCGGACTTGATTACTTCTATTGAAATTGACAGATCGTCCCGTCCCGTCCCGTCCCCTCCCGTTCTAGTGCGAGTCATCCTTATGTCAAGAAAACTATAGGAAGAAGATACATAGTTACTTACATTAACTCACGACTGAAAAAGTTCCCGAAAGGCAGAGCTCATAGAACTGCTTAGTTTCAGTAGCACTTTTAGCAGTTAAAGGGTTTAAGGATACACTTCGGCCGAAATTACACTGGTAAGTTTTACTAACGTAAGTATCAGGGACGCAGCTATCTGCAAAAATAGGACATGAATATCACCTTTTGGCGGAGTAAGTAGGTCACATTCGAGATATGTCATGTTCTGAATATGCCACTTTCTGAGGACGCCACTTTCTGAGAGCGTCACGTTCTGAAAATATTATTTTTTCAATTCTCTTTTTTTATGCCTAACGATCCCGTACCTATCCTGCATCAATAGTGTCGTAGGGGTCAACTTGTGGCAATGTCAGCCGCAAAATGTAAAAAGTGACGAAGTCAGAATGTGACAAACTCCGAAAGTGGTGATTAAAGAAAGTGACGTACTCAAAACGTGACGCTCTCAGACAGTGGCATCTTCAGAATATCTCCTATCTCGAAAGTGACTTTTTAAGAAAGTGACCTACTCCACCTAAAGGGAATATCACTGTCTTATTCTTGCATATAGCTACGTCCCTGTCCCTACTTACGTAAGTAAAACTTACCAGTGTAATGCCGGCTTTAAAACCATATCCCACAGTTGGCTCCTACGATATCTATAGGAGGAAAGAGGGTGGCAAAATTCTCAACCCGTCACTACAAAAGAACCGTTATTCATAAAAAAAAACTTAACAAACGGTTAAAGGATGACTCACACTAGGACGGGACGGGACGGGACGGGACGGGACGGGGCTTTTTTTAGTATGGAAGGCGTCACGTGTTCACAGAGCCCAAAACTCTGACAGATCGGAAGCATCGGAAGGCCCCGTCCAGCGCCGGCCACGCTTTTTTGGTATGAAATTTGATCGGATCGGAGAGCACGGAAACAATAAGCTAAAATAAGTAAGTTACCAAATGTCATAAACTTGTATGTGAAATATGAGGGCGCAGCTGCTTTCTGCTTAGTCGGTTTATATTACTTGGGACAAGGAGGAGTTACTTACAAAGACTGTCAATTTCTAAATAAAGTCGCCTTTCTCGTGATGATTGCCGGAATGAAATTATTTAAAGCGTTATAAATCAATTTAATTAAAATATATTTACAGCATGGAAATGCTATAGATAAATTATTCTTAAGAAAGAGTTAATTTTGATCGTATGTAAAATATTATAAATAACTTTTACCTACGATATCCAAGGCAACGTGATCTAATTGAATGCAATGATATATTTATAACTTGTAATACCAAATGATTCTTATATTTGATTCACTGACAAATTTTCACGCATTTACATAGTACAATTTAATCTTCCGTGACCCATACTGACATGAATATGGAAAAAAAAAATGGTTGCCTGTAAAGTCGGTTTTACGGGCGAAGATTTTACGTGACAACGTCTTTTTCTCGGTAGAATATTTATTGATATGAATATAATTAAATTGCACAATAGGAACTTACTTAACACTATCAACGTTCGAGAAAGACAAAGACAGAGACACAAGCATGCGCCGATTCAATGCGCCTAATTCTCTAGTGCTGCGCGCGCGGCAGACCGATCATAGTTGAGTGGGAGAGAGACGCAAGGCATTCGGCGGGCCTCTCTCTCGTTCGGTGACTCATCGTAACGTTACCGAGCGTTACACTTTTTCATAAGTGACTCCCAGCCGCAACCTAATTTAAGACGTTGTCACGTCAAAACGGTTGAATCTCTCGTATTTTAATCACAATTGGCGTGACATGTTTAGGATAGGACATCGGATAGGGTGATGTCACCTTCGCAGCACAGCCAGCACCCGTTTAGAGAAAGTCAGGAAGTGTTAAAAATATTTATTGTAGATAATTATACGCCTATAAAACACTCACTGGGGACTCCAATAACACTCAAGGAGGCATTTAGCAACCTAAAACCGATGCTTGGTTTCGTTGAGGAGCTGGGGTGGTTGGAATAGGGCTACCTCGTAGCACGCAAAAAAGGCACGATGGATGTCGAGTTGCGGAAAAGGGCCCAGATAAACTAACTAACTAGACGCCTATGCTACACAGTGTGAGGCTAAGTCACCATACAAAATATCAAGGTGATATTAAAGTAGAAAATAAACTCAAGATCTGTACGGCCGGTTGGTTTATCAGAGTATTATACAATATTGGATTATGTATTAACAAATACAAACAAAACATACAAATTAATTTATACGTATACTGGTATTAACGGTTTCCCGAAGAACGTCTTAAATATTACGGTTAACAGTCTTCATTATTTACTATTCTGCTACTGATTGGAACTTATGTTACCACAGACGGCTCGAGTGTCTCAGAATATACGTCAAAAAGAGGTATATTGCTAAATGTCATAAATTGCTGCGTGAAATACGGGCGTAAAGATAATATTTTATTTAGTCGGGTTAATCAAGCACGTGGTATTGCTGCTATAAAAAAATAATTAATAATAGATAAAATGAGCACGGGTTTTTAAAATCAAGTGCTGGTATTTGCACATGGTACATACTATTAACAATTACGTTTTTTTTAATCGCTTAGGTAGGAAGAAAAAAGTTTTTTGTAATTTCATACATGCCAAAAACCGCTTTAACTGTATATGTATATGTAAGTATAAAAGCTATCGTGCCATTTGTGTACTGCCACTGTACTCCATACTAATATAATAAATGCTAAAGTAACTCTCTGTCTGTCTGTTACCTCTTCACGCTAATATCGCTGAACGGATCAAGATGGAATTAGTAGGTATGGGGATAGTTTTACTCCTAGAAAAGGACATAGGGCAGTTTTGGTCAACTTCTACGGAAACGTAGTCGCGAGCAAAAAATAGCAACATATATAAGCGTTCACTAGTCGCAAGTAGGTAGGTATTTCGAAGTATGGTGCGATTCGACAAGCGCCCTTGTAATAATACAAAAAGTGTGGTGTTTCATCAAATTTATTTATTTCTAATAGAAAATTACATTTATGCACAAAAGAATACCTACATGCTTGCCTGATAGCAGTTATTTTGCCTTAATGTAGGTAAGTAACTTTTTGACTTTTTGCGGTATAGTTTGATCACATCAGTTTGATCGCAAAATATGACGAATTCATAAAATGTTCTTCAAGGTATGGAAGTACGTAAAGCTTCTATTGAAGTAACATAATATATACAGCGTGCGAACTAATTTTGACAGAAAACGTCATAAAACCTAAATATGTTGCTGGCGTGGTAGGCAAGACCATAGAGGTATGATTGCGCGCTAACGCTATTACATATTAGTTCTGTAGGCACGACAGCACACGCCATTTTTAGGTTTTTGGCGTTTAAAGGGTTAACCTTTTCGCTGCCACGGTAAATAGATAATAAAGTACGTCATGCTCCCGGCAGAACCACCTCGTTATTAATGAAAATAGAAGCATCAGAATGTATATAAAGTATACAAGTATCTACATAATTCTTTGGCCATCTGTAACAAATCTACATGCCTGGGGTCCTTGTAAACCTTGTTGTAAAGAAGTCTTGAGTCTTGAAGAAAACCACCATAATTTATTTCATACCACACATACTATTTACACATAAATGCAATCAAATAACTTTACATCAATTTAACATGTATAATGTAGAACTGATGTATATGTGAAGTGTAAGAAGTATATGTGGTAAAAAAGATGGTAAATTGCTTACAAATGTTAGAAATATATATATATATATATATATATATATATATATACACTATAGATACATTCTGATGCATTTATTTTCATTAAAGACGAGGTGATCCAGCCGGGGATCATGACATTAAGTGCCACCATCACCAAGTAACAAAATAATCATAGCTAAACGTATATTTGATATGAAGTCATGGCGTGTGAGGCACGAAATGTAGGGATAGGTGAAATAGTCGTATTTTTACAGGTACCGTAAACTAGGACTACTTTGACTTTTGTGGTCAACAATTCACTTAGGTATATAATGTACAAAAGAACCGGATTTTTGAGCACAGGTTTTAGAGTTTTATAATTTTAACAGAAAAACATGATAAATTAATGAATAGCTTCATGGATTCATCATACTATTATATTTCTAATGCTCATGCTATTGCACGATAAATTACTAGTTGTTGGATTAACAATCGATGAACGCACCATTTCAAGTAACCTGAGTTTTCCGGTACCTATACATCACTTGTATTTGGAAATCAAACAACAACTAATTTCAATTTATTGGTAGGAATAAATACTTCTAAGACTTAGGTGCTAAAAATTCTTAGTAAAAGGTTGAATACGTATTTAACAAGAGTATAGGTACAAAATCTTCAGATACAATCATCTTCCGATTGCCGCATGCCAAGTTCTTGATGCAGAACTGTAGCTTGGTGTCCCGTATTGTCCATGGTATATGAAATTAAAATACAATAATAAAAAAAAGGTTAAATCGCTGCCTATTCATATTTTAACTGTAAAAACCTTTGTGACAGAATGACCCGACTAAATTCATGATTATAGGTCAACGGGAGGTATCCTATACGTACATTTTGATTCTCTAAACAAATGTATGGGAATGTATCGATGTATGGGAATGTATCGATGTATTCTCTGATTGCGATGATGTAGAGGCAGCGGGGTGTCACTAAGCGTTCTACGGTACCACCAATAGGTAGTGCCTTACTAGTACTAGGGCAGCCCTAACTATAACGGGTCTAGGCGGAAAGACGGACGGATGGACGGTCGGATAGATAGACAGACGGACAGACGTACAGCAAAGTTCCGTTTTTTTCCTTTTTACGGAACCATAAAAACAAGACCTTCAGTACAATACATACTTTCAACCGTTTTCTTATCTTATTTAAAGTCAAGAGGCCCTAACGAATATACTTCGACCCATTGGGATCCATCCACATCCACCCCTGAGCTCCATCTCCATGTGAGGGAATATGGAGCTCAGGGGTAGTGCTCTGAATTCCTTTGGCTCCAGGTATCCTGCAACAGGGTCAAACACAAAACGATGTTCGGAGTCTTTCCGGTGCACTTTTCGAAAGTTTGATTTTCTTATTGAACCTAGCCACATAAAAAAGTACTCCTTTTTTTTGAACTGTATAATAAAAATCATGTCTATATATCTAAAAGCTGGTAACTGTTGGCCACGGGAAAGATTGGCTGTACAGTTCAGCTGAACACACACTTTTTTTCTTGTTGTCAAACGGAAGAATTTCTATTGAGGCAGCTAGAAAACGCACGATAATTTAAGAAATGTCATAAAATGTGTGCACTTTCTCTCACTACCAACTGATAGAGAATTAATTATCCAAATGTATAATGCGACAGTGATATGTTAAAGAAAAACCGGCCTAGTGTGTATCGGGCCACGTATTATTAAGGGTTCCGTACCGTCACACAATGAAAAAGTTGTGCAAGCAAAAAGGCGTAAGTGTCTTTATAATATTAAGGCACCTATGTCCTTTTGTAATAACGTTTTATATCCTATCTTCCAGATTTAGCTCGCGTTCAAAAAAAGTAAGAGGGGGACACACTTTTTCAGAAAATATTAGATTAATAATAGTTATAAAAACATCTAAATTATTTTCAAAGGCCTATCCGATGATGTGCCAAAAGCCCCCCTAAGCATATTTCTGTTCGCAATTTATAGGTAAAACTAAGTAGCGGCATACAAAATACACTTATAGCTATAATATATTATGTATCATATGCTTTATAACTACTGAGTCAAATAGCTGTGACAAACGGACGGACGGACAGACGGACTGGACGAAACTAAAAGGGTTCCGTTTTACCCATTTTGGCTACGAAGCCCTAACAATGACTATACAAGTTAAAAACTATTTTTGCATGACAACGCAATTTTGACACACATCTATATATTACGATTTATTATATAAAACTAGGTTTAGCAAAGGACTAAAAGTTTTTAAAATAATACTACATCATTTAACTAAGTATGTTATCAAGAACATTGACTGAGTGGTATGTTGTGGAGTAGGAGTAAATAAGTATAAGGATTAGCTATGCCACTGATCTGCTGAAAAATTTGTTTAAGAATGTGCAAATCCGCCCAGCCTGCAGACAGATAGAAAGACAGATAGACAGACACACAGGTGAACAGATGGTCAACGAACAGACAGACGGACGGACGGATTGACAGGCGAACACACGGACAGACAGACGGACAGACCGACGGACGGACGGACAACAAAGTGATTCTATAAGGGTTCTGTTTTTCAATAATAATAATAATAAATCGTAGAATATTTAGAAATAAAGTCACTTGGTTTATAAGGTATTCCGTTGAATTGAGAACCTGTTTCAGTATTAGATGTCGCCCAAGAATGAGTACTACTATTATGAACTTATTGTACTTCATTAAAAAAACATATAAGTTAAATATCCCTGTTTTATATTTTTAGATGTAGAGTTCGAAAACCCTGACTACTTAAAAATACTTTTTTGTATTTTAATAAACTTAGGTACCTACTTATTAAAATACAAGAAAATTAAACTTCTTACTAGGTGGTCAGTTGCCCATTCTTGTAAACTTAGAACGCAGCCCATTTTTGAAAATAATAGTTTCACGAAAGGGAGTCCAAATCAGCGTTTATACAGGCTGATTCATAAGATGTGAGTAGGATTTCTACTACTATTATAAAGCGTACTTCGTAATCAACTTTAGTTTTCTGACAAGCTTTGTTCTTTAAATATTAGAAGGATTTCTACTAGGTATATTATAAAGCGTACTTCGTAATCAACTTTAGTTTTCTGACAAGCTTTGTTCTTCAAATATTACACTCCGGAAACAAGCGTTCTGTTATTTTCTTTTAACGGAACCCTAAAAAACCTCCATTACACACATACTTACAATAAAACTTTCTCGGTTTTAGTAAGAAGTCTATATATACATGGGCACCATTGTAAATCTCTCCCTCATAGGCAGGAGCTGTCACTAAGCTTGTTACGTTATTACTTAGTAAGGCAGACTCTTACTATAAAAGGCCTTGACAGACAGACAGACAAATGGACGAACGAACTACAAAGTGATTCTATAAGGGTCCTGTTTTTTTTTCCTTTAGTGGGAACCCTTTTTTTTTTTTTATACTACGACGGTGACAAACAAGCATACGGCCCGCCTGATGGTAAGCGGTCACCGTAGCCTATGGACGCCTGCAACTCCAGGGGTGTTACATGCGCGTTGCCGACCCTTTAAAAACTTTAACACTCCTTTTTTGAAGAACCCCATATTGTAGTCCTTTGGGAAAACAGTGGCAGGGAGCTCATTCCACAGCGGAGCGGACCCTAAAAACAAAACTTTCACTACGCACTTACAATACAATCTTTCAACCGTTTCCTTAAACCCTGATATTACTTGTCTTGTTTTTTTCTATATATGTATACGTCACAGTAAGATTGTGAAAACCACTAAATTGTATATATAATTTTCTTCGTGAAATAAATGAACTTAACTTAACTTAACCGGCTTATAATCTAACTAGGGAGATTCTAATGTATGGGAAAATTGTGAACTGTGTCGAATCGTTCTATAGATGATTAGACCACCGGTTGGCGTAGTTGGTGGTGATCCTGCCTGCTATGCCGATGGTCCTGGGTTCGAATCTCGGTAAGGGGGTTCCGAGGAATTGTTCGGATTAATCCCTGCCGCTTCTTTCCGCCATCGCCCTACGCGACAATATTTCCACTCTCACCATTTAGATGGTTGGCAGTCCTCAACTGTGCGCTTTTCCCGGAACTTCCTGCCTCGCACAGCTAAACTGTGGAACGAACCGTCGCCAGCGGTGTTTCCGGACCGATACGACCTTCAAACCTTCAAGAAAAGAGCGTACTCCCACCTTAAAGGCCGGCAACGCACTTGCGACACCTCTGGTGTTGCGGGTGTCCATGGACGACGTTAATCGCTAACCATCAGGCGATTCGTTTGCTCGTTTGCCACCTATAGCATAAAAAGGGCATTTATTTGTGTGATGAACACAGATATTTGTTTCTGAGTCATGGATGTCTTCTATGTATTTGTATATTATATATATCGTTGTCTGAGTACCCGTAACACGAGATATTTTGAAGGCAATTACGCCTTTTTGCTTGCACAATTTTACTATAATATTTATCAACCCATAATTATGTGTACTTAATTTCAAAAAGTGCAAATGACGGACTTAATATCTTGAGGCACTCTCTACCAGTCAAACAGAAACTTGTCTTTGGTACACGATCATAAACATTGACAATGAATTCTTAGACACAAACCAAAAATAATATATTGTTCTATTAATTGTACAGTCAACTACTAAGATATGAATACAGCCATAGTGCCAGAAATATGTATACAGGACTTTATTGCCTGAACATTAAGGTGTTACCCGCCTGTAAGGGTGCCGCGTAAAAATTGCGATGTCCATAGAAGAGATATAACCATACCAAACCTTTTTTAAGAAGCACTTGCAAAAAAGTGTTTGCTGTCCAAATCTTCAATACAATATGGAAAGAGCCATAGCCTCTTAAACTTCCACGTATCCTAGTCGAACTGTGACATTAACTATCTTCGTTTACTTGTATTGATTACAATGACCAAATATCTTTTTTGACGATACCAAAATGCCCGAGCTCTCCATCCTAAAATAGAGGGAGCTGGTTTTGAACGAATCTTCAGTAGTCAAAAACCTGCGAATAATACTTTTTTTTAATAATTACTTATCTTTAAAATTATACTTTCGGGAAATATTGCTTAGGTACGCTCTTGCTACTCCCTCGTCAGAAAAATTGTAACACTTCGTTACCAAGCCCCTTAATTCGCGGGCTCTAATGTAGGCAGGGTGAGGGAAGGAGGTACTTATTTATTATGTATCAAAGTACATGATAGCCGGCGAATTACCGGGCATGGTAGACGAAGGATTAATCCTTCCTCCACTTTTAAAGTCAGTTGTAAGTAGGTACCTAAATAAATATTTCACAAACATGCTCAGAAAGTCAGTCTCATTTCATTCCCAAATAAAAGACGTAAAGTATCTAAGTAATCATTTAACCACCTCTAGCAGGGCGCGGACGCAGCGGATAATAATGGATTTTGTAGGGTTAATTCCACTCCTAGTGGAAAAAAAAACCTCCTGGCCCCGGGGGCCCCGCCCCGCAGGCCGCGCCTGGACGTAAATGTTCGAAAAAAGCACTAGATAAGGTGCCGTGGCGGAAACAAGGGTTGCCTCGCCCCAGCAACCACCTCGTCAGTCAATCCCTTACTTTTTCGTCTCGCCAATTATGTACCCTCATCACAAATACTCATCAAATGTATCCTCATCATCATTTCACCCTCGTCACAAAAGCTAATCGGCTCAGTATAGTTTTGTATGTATCTATGATGTTGCAGTAGAATACACTACACAACAAACCCACATAATTAATAATTATATAGTGTTTTGTATTTAAATATTGCTTATGATGATACCTAATATCTATATTTTACCTGAAGCAGCAAACAGACTGACTATTTTTCTTGGAATGAAGCGCCGAGCGATAATGTACATAAGACAAACTCCACAAGTATATTCCGACGCATATTACTATTACACACGATGCAGGAACATAAAAATATAATGTATTATTATGTATTAATAGTTTAATAGCAATCGCTAAGATTAAATATTATTAAAACGGTGAAGCAAAAAACATTGACATTTAAAGTCGATGACAGCTAGCAAACCTGCATAACATCGATGCGCGCGCAAGAGCGCGAGGCTTGACAAAAGTGACATTTGAAAAAATCGTCTAGCCCGGATAGCCCGGACACCTCGGATAGGCCCGTCCCGTGTCGGTGGGTAATCGGTGACAGCTTAGAAAGATCGGAAGCCCCGTCCCGTCCCGTCCCGTCCCGTCCCGTCCCGTCCCGGGCTAGTGTGAGTCATCCTTAAGTTCAATTATGTTTTCTAACAAAGCCAAATATCAAACTGATTGATAAGAACAAACAATTATTTATAGGCTAAACTGTGTTTGATGTGCGTTTACGAATAACACCTGTAGTAGGTATATAACAACAAAGATAATATATATGTACAGTCACGTCTATAAATATGTATACACTTCGGAACTTATTACTGGCGAAGAAGGTTCAAATTTGAATACATGTGCATATTTATTTATGAAGCCAACCGTACCTAACGTAATAATAAAAATATGTGGCCCACTTGCTGTGATGACAAGATAGTGGCATGGTTCCACACGGAAAGCAAGTAAACCCTAGCAGGATATGCGAAAATCGTCAAAGCTAACGTCCGCGCTGCGTAGGCGCAGGCTTGTGTTAATAAGGACGCCGGTGCCCTCGAGGTTCGTTTTCCTCGCGCCGTCGGACGTGCGGCGTCGTGTGTGAAATATATACGAGTACGATCGAATCATATTGACCACTAAGTTGTGATAGTGATAGTGAAGTGATTAAGGTAGGTGATGGGTTGTTTTTTATTGAATTAGTTGTAAAAGGTTCTTGTGATTTTCGACAGATTTCGCGGGAAAATTTAGTAGTAGACAGGAATAAAAATATTTATATAACAGATATAAACATGGTAGGTAGCTAGAATTAATGTGAAACTAAATTTAAGGTGAAAAGTTCGATGTTGGTTTAAGTTTTCGTATTTTACACTGATAATATCATCTAAATAGCATTTTTATTTTTTAAATTAAATGTAGGCTAGGTAATTAATTAATAATTATTCATTTATATAGTTTAAATCTTTACAAAATAATTTATTTATACAACGTGTAACATCAGCCTCTAAAAAGCTCTGATACCCTATATGTATAAGTCATACTTGTTGTGTATAGGTTGGTTACTAGATATTCCGACACCATACCAGTATTGCCCAGCCCAAAATATACTGGGTATAGTGTCGCACTAAGAACGTCATAAAAATAAAGACATTTTACCGTTTTCCTAACGGTCCATGATTTTAAATGAAGTAAATAGTTAATTTAATACCTACTTAATAATTATCTGATTTATCAATTATAATAAAAAGGTTTATTAGGAAATATCGAATATACCTTTAAATAATTTCGCAACATTTTCTATCTACCTAAACGCTTGCCTAATATGTTTTGTTGTGGAAGTGTAATGGATAAACGTAAATGTCAAGTACTGTGTTCTCTAATATTATGTACATCTTAACCATACTTAAATGTAAATACGCGGTCTATATAAATACGGAACATAGGTACACCTTATTTGTATCCTACACACAATTTTTTAATACTCGTAATCTAAGTCTTGAGATATTAATAATGTACCGAGGGAATATGTATCTTTGCTAAGTAGGTATACTAGGTATCATATATAGGTACCTATCAATATCATATAGAAGGAATATAGAATAATAGTAATGTGTAAACTGGGTTCACTGGATGGGATTTTGGCTGACTTAGTGCCACAATTTCACAGCTTAACTACATAATGTACCTACATGATATATACAAATGTATAAAGAACAATCAAACTGTAGTGTGAAAATAAACATTGAAGTACCTATTGTCACCTATTTTCCGTGTTGTCGTCCCGTTTTCTTAGATACATTGATTTGAAAGGGACGACACGAAGATGTTTCCACTTTTTAATTTCTACCTTTTTCTATTGCACTGTATGTTTGTACCTACTATTGATGAACGTATTGAACTGGAGCGCTGCAGAGCGACTAATGCATTAAATCATTTGTTTAAATAGAGCCTTTGGAAAGCACATGTCGCAATAATTAAGTTTTCCCGTTATCGAATATGTCTAAAAATAAACTTGAGAATTGAGATATCTTACAAGGCAGACCATTATACCAAATACACAGGGTCGAGACGCTTTTAACCTTAAACGCTTGCCATTTAAGTCAGAAATTAAATGTGACTCAGATTTTATGCGATCTACGCAAGGTTGCTTGGCTGCACAAAACTTACCTACCATTTCACTACACCCAAACCAGTTTAAGTTCTGACCTCCAATTGTTCATATTTTTATAAGCAAGCAAGAATTACGTTATATCAGACATCAGTTCATACTCGAATATGTTGACTTTTGTGAATGTATAGGCTTTATAAGGAGCTGTACTCATTCATGTATTCATTGATTTACAACTTACGTCATAGTCATTGTGGTTACGTTACCATTCATGTCCGCGAATTTTAACATGACCGTGATGTGTAGACAAGTTGTTACAGACATCAAGTGTGCTTATCATTTATTGAATGAAACATGAAAATAATCAAATAGAAAAATACACAAGTTATAACACGGAGAGCCTAAGTAGATACTAGTACATAGAAGTAGTCATAAGATAGCTTGTGGTTTTATTTTAAATGTAACCCTAAATTGTCATCCAATACTTAGATAAATATCGCCGGCGCAGCCTTCATAATGTTTTCAAGATTTTCAATAGCCAGACATATTCTGTTGTTTATGTAGCGCTTGTTCCTAAGGTAAGAACACAATCGCCCCTTGATAACTTGTATTTACAAAAGGAAATTATAATTCACATATCACCTGTAACTATACAAATGCACCCAACACACATATGGATTCACGGCGTTATGGTTAAGACGGCGTTAAGTAATTTGTATTTTGTATCATAGTGATTTACTTGGAGAGCAGAGCGTTGGTGGACTTGGTGGCCCAGCGCAGCGGTAAGGAGGTCGCAGGTTCAAATCCTGCCGGCTCGTACCAATGAATTTTTCGGAACTTACGAAATATCATTTGATTGTCATCAATCGCTTTTCGGTGAAGGAAAAAATTTTTCGAATTTTTTTCACTTACATCACACTCAGCGACCTTATCAGCTGTTGAATTATCGTTCGGGACTTTTGCAACACCCTGTGTATGCCATCGCAAAATAAATAATTTTGATCCCTTGTGACCCAATCTACTATTATATTGATGTTGCACAAATAACTGTAAAAAACAGGAAGAAAACACAAATTCTTCGAGCACTCTTGTACACCTTGCTGAAAGAATATGTTAGTTGAATTAAGTAGGTATTATTGTTAGTAGTTTTTATTGGAATTATGTTGCTATAGTATTTGTGTAAGTATTAGGTACTACATACATAGTATAAAAAAGTCGCTTCCCGCTGTTTGTATATGTATGTATGTTTCAAATTACGCAACTGATTTTCATGAATTTTTTTAAAATGATAGAGTGATTCAAGAGGAAGTTTTATTATTATATCGTATTTATTGGCTTTCTGCTACATAGGCACTTTGCCAACATCAAGTAAAAAATTATAACAAATTCATTAAATCAGCATCGTTGTACGGTTGCTCCATGTAAAGATGGCAGCTTTCTTTACAGGAAGCTTCAGGGACTGTCGATTGTTGATCGGAAGGACGGTTAGCGTGTTTCAAGATAGATTCTTCATTAGCTGTACACTTCTTCATAAGTTCACGGCATAATACGCTGCTATATTACACATTAAACAAGAAAAATGTTCAAAAAATAAATAACTATTCTTGACAGGAAGTTTTATATGTATAATAATAACCCGTACGGAGCCGGGGCGGGACGCTAGTAACTTTACCTATATTAAAGTAAAGTCTGTAAAATGTAGGTTTACCGCGTTGCTTGAATTTAAAATTAAAAAGATAAAAAAGGCATATATAAGAATGTAAATTGTTTGCCAAAACTCCAAGACCATACATTTTGTTACTTGAGCTTTGTAAAGAAACCTAATTCACTGCTAATAATCTTTGAAGTACTTAAGTAACATAGATTTCTTGAATTTCGTTTGTAATATGCGGGCTATGAACGTTTTGAATTATGGTTCAAATATTACTAGTGGCTCTGTGAACTGTAGACCTCGCTGGCTTAAATAAGAATGGCTTCAGTAAGAAAATACGCAAGCTTTAAATATTATGTTACATGTTACATTAGTTTTTCTCACACATTAGTTTTTTACATTAGTTTTAGCATAGCTCTCTGTGTCAGTGGGCGGGGCATATTGCACGTAGAACCGATGGCCGTTGGGGCGGAAAGGTTCTCGAGTGGCGACCGCGTACCGGAAGGCGCAGCGTGGGTAGGCCCCCCACAAGGTGGACTGATGACCTGGTGAAGGTCGCAGGAGTCCGCTCGATGCGGGTGGCGCAGGACCGGTCATTGTGGAAATCTTTGGAGGAGGCCTATGTCCAGTAGTGGACGTATTTCGGCTGAAATGATGATGATGATGATTAGTTTTTCCGAGTGTTAACATTTTCCAATCCAAAATTTCCCTTTCAACAGAAACATATGCATGATTTACATTAATTTATCGCGTAGGTATTCCAGGCCTTACTTTAATAATATACTGCTAATGTTTCAGATGGCCGGGTCCTTGCTAGTCATAGCACCGTTGGTGCTCGTTGCGTTCCTACAGGTTGGAGTAGATGGTAAGTTGCTAAACTTATTAACACTTGCTCGACGATTATTATGGTTAATTGCAAAACATAATATGATGATATTATTTTAAACAACTGTAACATAACAGAGAAATAAAATTTTAGTTGGTTACCAAAATTTGGCTACGAAGAATGCCAAAGGCCAAATTGAGATACTAAGAGTCCGGTATACTTAATTTACGATATTGCTCAACTTTTTGATACTATATTGGAACACCTAACAAGAATTCTGTTAGTTGTTTAACATACTACGGAAGATAATTTTAAGTACATAGAATGGAATGTATGTACTACTTTTTTGTTTTTCGATTTTTAATAATGTACCTAAATCTGAGGACAGTTTCGCGATTTTTGCTCAAAGAGGTAAATACTTGAGGCTTTCTAATAATCAAAATGATATCAAGCCGGTATGTAACTTATACATATGTTTTGGAAAATAAGTCGTCTAAAGGATAAATGGAACACTTTTTTCCACTTTCATATATTTTTTTTGAATACATACATACATTTAGCTAGAGGCCTAGAGCAAATTTAAGAAAAAACTGCCAAAGTTTAGCAGGTATGTATGAAATATATTTCATAAAAATAGAGATGCAGAAATAAACTCTATTTTATGTCTAATCAACGTGTATGAAAATAAATTATGTGGTATAGAAATAAACCTATTGTATGAATCAACCACCTCGCAAAACAAGCTGTGTAAAAATTGTGTTTGTGGATACTAAATAATAATATGTGTATATTTATCAAAATATTTTTTTTTAAATACCAATACTTCATAACTACTATCTTAGCAATAACAATTAATATGCGTTATTTCATCATTAACGATTTTCACTTTAATTGTATACCGGCCTCTTAATGAAAAGCTTATTTTAGCAACGAGTCAACTGAAATAAGTAAGAAATCTATATTTTTATAGACTCGCTCGCTCGTTGATGTCTTTTGTTCTACCTTTAGTTAATTGATAAATTTTGGAAAGATAGATGATAGTTTGATGTTTGTTGAGGAATAGAAAATCAAAGACATACATCTCGTAGTAAAGTGACTGTAGTCTAAATTTTTATAGCTGAGCTCGTTTATTTTCGAAGGCATTGTATTAACACAAAACATTATATTAACAGAATAGTATTATTTACTTTTGTTTTCCTAAGCGCCAACTATTATAACAGGTGTGGGGCTAGGCTCGGGGCACCTGGATTTTTACAATTGAGAAGACCATTTTTTGTCTTATTCGACAAGTAATAAAGTCTAAACTGCAATATGCATGCAATGTACTATCGGGATCAAAATTGCATGGGCAGTTTATGAATGAAGTCATTCATAAATTGCCCATGCACTTTTGAACGCGTGTGTACTTCTAAACCTTTTTTGTAATACCTTGTTGGTGCTTACGAAAACAAAAGCAGATAACGCTATTGTATTAATATAATGCCTTAGGTATTTAGGTTTTAGGTTGTTAATAAGTCTGACAACTACAAGCTGCTGTACTATTTCCTAGAGAAAAAAATAGGGAGGAATGCGGTCTGTGGTTGTCAGGCTATACAATGCCTCTGAAAGTTAACGAGCTCCGTTATAAATATTTTACGATACCTACTAAGATGGTCAGTAACTTTTAAAATTCAGTTTAAGCCTTGACGATAGGATTCTTTTCGCTAAATTACATCACATTATATCCCATTAACCTTAACAATATAGAAATACTTCACAACAAAAGACTATTAAGATCCATATAAGGCATGACAGGTTGTCAGTAGGCAGACGATGAATTAGATTAGATGGGTCTACAAAAACATTTACATTTTCATTTGACGATAATAGCTTCTTCTCAACCCACGCGAAACAGTGGATCCACTACTGTGTAAGTACGTCAAAAAGGATTAGTACCGACAAATGTCCGAGTAGGTACCTATTATATTTGCAATCCTGAGCCTTTACGTTCGGTAGGTATCTCTTTGTGATAGGAACATAGCCTTCAAATTTTAGAGTAGAGCGAAAAGGTATCTATCTAATTACGACCAAAAGGAAGTAGAAGTATCATATGCACGTCTGCTTCTTAAAATTATGGACAGGTATGCGGACAATTGCCGGCCATATATGTTCGGGTATATCCGCCGGATCTGCCAATCAATGTATGGGAAATTTGCCTGGCGGATGCCCGGCGGACATACCTACACACTATCGGAGATCCGAAAGATTGCCAAAACGTATATGGCCGGCAAATGACGGACATGCATAATTGTTTCTACATTAAACTAAAATCATGACACCAAGTGAGTTCGACCGAATGAAATAAACAGTTTTTTTGTAACTGTTTATTTCATTCGAATTTGTTATTAAGTAGTGATGTCGATGTGCATTTTCAAATTAAACTAATTAAAGTATCAATCACTGCTTTGTACTAAAATATTGATGTAAAGACCTTTTTTACGTTGCACTTAGTCGTAACAAAAAAACTTCTTGATTCATACAATTTTTAGACACTCAATTGTTAGTTATTATTATTAAAGAATAACGCGTTGATTAGATACACTCCAAAATAATGAATTATCGATTCTATAATATATGAGTCATCGTATGCACTTAATTTGGTAGATTTCATATTCGAAGCGTCCAAATGAACAATTATTGATACTAATATATGCAGGTGTTTTATTGAAGGTTGATAATTGTTGACCACGCGGAATCCTCCCACATGAGTTATTAAGTCATATTAGTCATGTTTGTAACAATCTGTTTACTGTACCTACCCGGTAACGGGTACCGGGTAGAAAGAGCGGTACTAATATGGTACATTTATCAGTTACTGTTCTGTCACTGTGAAGGTTAAACGGCATATTCGATGTGAATGGAAACAATGCTGTTAAGTGTAAGTAGGTCGACAAGTCGACTGAAAAACAACGAACATTCTTAGGTAAATATGTGGATACCTAGTTTACCTACTCTACTCTCAATTTGTATAAAACACCCTATAAGATATTTTTCCCCTCACTAGCTCGGAAAGCGCTTTTTTGTCCTTTAAAACTAGCGTGGAAAAACGCATTTTATCCACATGTAATCAAAGGGGCAAAGTAATCTAATTCCTATCACTTACCACCAGTCCAGTATAAGTGAGTCCTATATGCCCATAGTAAATATGCGCAATCGGAGGTCACACCTTGAATTGGTCATGTGATCATGTCTTATCCCGCACTTGGTAAGCTGTTGGCAATTTCTAAGTATCAGGAGCGTACTTACTCTAATTTTGAAATAGATTTTTGATGGTTTCTTCAAGATAACTTACATGTGGATAAGATTTATAATCGTATGTAGTCTGTATTTTTCTCGCAATAGTGAGGGGAAAAATGTTGTATTACACTCGGCGGCAAAGTTTGTTCAACTCTCGGGCCTTGAGACCCTCGTAAAGCTCAAGATTCCAGTTATTGAACCACTCGCTACGCTTGTGGCTCAATTTTGGAATCTCGCTTGCTCGGGTCTCAATATAAGCCCGAGAGTTAAACAACAACTTTGCCCCCTTGTATAATAAATAACTATTTTACGCTACTGCTCAGAAACGTGGCAATAGATAATCTGAATCAAAGCTGGAAAGTAGGCTTTAGTTGAACACCTGAACCAAGAGTTGGGTTTAATATAGTACATTGTTGGAGAGGCTAAGAAAGTGAGCTATAGATGGATGAGTTAGTAACTTTAGTACCTAGTTAGTTATCTAAGCTACGAGTCCATCTACAGCGCATTCGGCCAAGGCATTAGGTACATAGAGTTTTTTACGATTACTGCGAAGATACAAAAAAATATATATTCAAAAGCGTTTTTACGGATCTCCAACTAACTCGTCCATGTATACTCACTTTCTTAGCCTCTGCAACAATGTACTATTTCATTCAATGTATGTAAGCCTTAAAAGCACTAGGAAGTCTAAGTAGTTTGATTATTTGCAAAAATGATAATCGCTTAATATGTCGGTCTACCAACGTACCTATATAAATAATCAATCTGACAATCTTACACAAATCGACATAGTCCCACGGTAAGCCCAACATGGCTTGTGTTGTGGGTACTAGACTGACTAGAACTAGGTACCTACTTTAGTTCCATCATTTGCATACAATTTGCCAACAGGCCTACAATTTCACGGTTTGTTGACTTTTATAGCAGGAACAAATTGGATCCTAATGTTCAGTCAGCAACAGAAGTAACTGAGCGGATGTGTTCTAAATGACAAACTCTTATTGTCACAATAATAAGGTTGTGCCAAGATAATTTAGAACACCTTGCCAGCTTGGCAACTTGTGCTGACTGTTTTATGTAACACAATACTTGTTCAAGATGCAAGGACGTAGGGTCGAGTGTAGGTTGCTGTTTACATATTTTACATAACTAAATGGCTGTCCCAAGGTTGGTTTTGTTGCTCTAATAAATAATCAATGCGAAATAAAACTGCTCTATTTTAGATGTTTTTTACGCATCATTGGGCATTTGACTCATCGCTAATTATGGTTTTAGGATGTTGGGCATGTACCTAAATGTCGAAACGCCTACGTTATAAATACCTATTATTGTTTATTTACGACTGTATCGTCTAAAATGTTTAGATGGGTACTTTAGATGTCTAATAAAGACTACTCTGATATAAAGATTACGATTGGTTGTTTGTTTCGCTAGTATGTAGGTATGTACAGCGAGTATACATATAGTATAGGGTGGCGGTACCAGTAATGGACAAACACCAGTAATCTACAATTATGAGGAAATAAGGTTTATGCATTTATTTTGTGTCAATCAATTGACAACAATTCTAAAGCACGTTTCACGTTCATCTGTTCTTTTTTTAAGTAGTTACACTATTATATATAAATTATAAATTGAAAGGATATCATCTACCTATACTACAGAAAAAGTGACCAAGGCCCACCGTGAGCGGGGCTGGAATCGAACCAGCGACCTTCTGCTTTCGTGGCAGACGGTGGCACTATGTGATCGAGTAATCTTTTTCTGTATATATGACATCTCTTTCAATTTACCTTTAACAAATATGATATTTTAATTAAGAATGAAGTGTCCATCACTGGTGCCTATCAGCTTAGTGTTCATAATTGGTTCCTATCTGAGGTAGGTAATCAGTAATATAGAGAGCCTGGAAATAACACACGACAGTCTATGGATACAAGACTGTAAGGTTCTTAGGTAAAAACTGTAGATATATTATTACAAATCACATTCAAACCAAAGATTTATTTATTTCATCCTTTTTGTTCAAACTAAAGCTATGTGATATTTACATCATCGTTCAAAAATCATTTTTATAAACAGAAACGTTAATTTAGGTAGGTATGTTTTCAGCATCACCCTACAACTATTTTTTTTCCGTTTATCCACAGCTCAACGCTACTACAACTACTACCCTCGTGGCTACTACGGCCGTAACCTAGGCTCTCTGTACGAGCATGGCCGTTCCATCTCCGACAACCAGGTGGCGTGCGGAGCCCACACGTGTGGAGTTGGAGCTCACTGCACTCAGGGCAGTGTGAGGCCGGTGTGCGCGTGCCTGCCCGGACATTCTGGAGACCCGCTGTCGCAGTGTATCAGGATTGAGTGCGTTGGTGAGTGGTGATGTATTCGATCTAGGATATGTGAAGCTACAAGTTTTCAGTATCTTGCGAAGCTTACACAGTATGTATTCAAAGATGCATGTATAACGGGGACTGCTCCGAGGAATTGTACCTACGGATTTATCCCTGCCGCAGAGGAAGAAAGCTCAAAACTGAATACAGGTGCAAATATATTTATGAAGCCGACCGTACAAGAAGTACTTGTAAACCATCAGTCTACTATTGAAAATTGTAACAAAACGTAATTATACATTATGCTGATCCTCAATTTTTTGTTCTAGATAACAGCGAATGCCGAAGCCACCAGACTTGTGTGAACCAGCACTGCGTAAATCCTTGCGAAGGCACCTGTGGCATTAACGCCAATTGTGATGTAAGTGTAATATTATTTAAATGAAAAACCTACCTCTCCTTGAAATGCACTTTGTAATATTAAAATAAATATATATTAAATAAATAAATAAATATTATAGGACCATCTTACACAAATCGACCTTGTCCCACAGGAAGCTCAATAAGGCTTGTGTTGTGGGTACTAGACGACGATATATATATAATAGATAGATACATATAAATACCTACTTAAATTCATAGAAAACACCCATAACTCAGTAACAAACACACAAATAAATGCCCTGACCAGGGTTCGAACCCGGGACACCTCCTGCTTGACAAATAGGTAAATACCTATTAATCCATTATATTTGTCTCTTAACTGTCAACGCTTTTTATGCTACCTACAAGTATCTAAACATATATATATTTATGACAGTACAATTTTTAAAGCTCGAATCAAGTCATTTGTTATCTGCCGCGAAAACAGAAGGTCCCTGGTTCGATTCCAGTAGTCACTTCGGTCACTTTTTCTCTTTCAATTTATTATTTATGATTATGACAGGTCCGCAACCACGTTCCGGTGTGTTCTTGCCCCGCGGGATACACCGGCAATCCCTTCTCATCTTGCAGAGTTGCCGACCCAGGTAATAAAGAAATATAGTAGTAACGCTTTACACTCGTAGGTAAGCTGTGATGTGGACAAATAAGTAGTAGTAGTATTAGCTATGGCACCATTTCCTTCTTCTATGGAACCATATGTTATGGTTCTAAGAGTAACTTAAGCACATAGAAGTCTTCTTTTGATATCAAATCATATGGCCTTGCTACTGTCCTGTGGAGGGTGGCATAAAATGCTAATTTACCGCTTAATTAATTGTATAATTGCAGAGGAAGCTTGCCATCCGTCACCGTGCGGACCCAACACGAAATGCCACGTCGCCAACAACCAAGCCATCTGTACCTGTCTGCCTGGATACAGGGTAAATTCATTTGTTTTTTCTCGGTCAATTTTCACGGAGTTTCAGAACATATACCTGTCAGCATTCTGAAATATCTAAAAAAACTTTTTAACTTTGCATATTGACCAGTTTTTCTCTGTCTCCAGGGTAGCCCTCTGTCCGGATGCCGTCACGAATGCGAATCAGACCATGAGTGCGGATCGCAGCAGACGTGTCGCGACTTCAAGTGCGTGAGCCCCTGCAGTGACTGCGGCGTCAATGCTGACTGCGAGACTGTGTCAGCGCACCGCGCTGTTTGCAAGTGCCCGAGAGTAAGTTGACGAAACCAACAAAAGGAGAATCTTGTCTGTGCCACCGTCACTTATTATCATAATGGTTCAAGTAGGTAAACAACCTTTCATCTCATATGATTTGTTGACTTACGGCGGCTTAATCCCGATTTCCTTTCGTTTATCGTCCGCACGAAAGACTGACCACCATCCTACCGCGAACTTTAGGAGAAACTACGAGTATTGATCCCACTGCTGTTGCTGCTAAATTTTATAGAACTTCTCGAATTCTGACTTATTTTATTTTTTGTGGTCTAGGGCTACCATGGCGATGCCTACCGCATCTGCTCCCCCGAATGCACCTCCGACGGCGAGTGCCCCAGCTACAAGCCTGCCTGCGTCTACAACGCCTGCATCAACCCCTGCACCAACGTGTGCGGCGTTAACGCTGACTGCAATCTCCGCGGACTGACTCCCGTGTGCTCTTGCCCTAGGAACATGACTGGAGACCCCTTCACCTACTGCAGGCCTTTTGAAGCCCGTAAGTTGGAATAACTAGGAATTAATCAATACACCAATGTGAGCGCCAATGCCGACTGCATCTGCAATAACCTTCGCGGACTGACCCCAGTGTAGGTATACTCTTTCACGCAGTACACTTGATTGTTAAACCTTCTTCAGACCTTTAAAAGCCATTCAAAAAGAACATAAGTGCTTCTAATTAAGCGTATGTTGTGTGTTGTGAAGTTCAAGATTGTAATATCTCACAATATTTGACGGCCTCCTAGCCTAGTCGATAGTGACCCTGCCTACGAAGCAGGAGGTCCCGGGTTCGAATCCTGGTCAGGGCATTTATTTGTGTGTTTATCACGAATATTTGTTCCTGAGTTATGGATGTTTTCTATGTATTTAAGTATTTATATGTATCTACCTATTATATATATCGTCGTCTAGCACCCACATCACAAGCCTTATTGAGCTTACCGTGGGGCTAGGTCGATTTGTGTAAGATTGTCCCACAATATTTATTTATTATTATTTATTTACAATCATTAGGTGACCTCTGCGAGCCCAACCCTTGCGGCACGAACGCCAAATGCACCCCTGGTCACGACAGAACCGGCGCCGAGCGCCCCGTCTGCACCTGCCCCTCTGGATACATCGGCAACGCCTTGGTCAATTGTGAACGAGTAAGTTATATTGTTTAAATTTAAATCTCGTCGCGATAAAATGTTCCAAAAGGGTTTTTTCAAATCTGACTTCTCAAATCTTATTCTTATATAAAGAAGGTCTAATCTTAACTGAATATCATTTAAGACATATACCACAACTGACGGACTTTTGATTCCATCTGAAGCAACTTCACATCTTCAGGATTCTTGAAACTCCTCGCGGTACGTTTACTCTCGAACCAAATACAGGTGGAATATATTTGTTCAGGGTGAATGCGAACTGGACTCCCAGTGCCCCGACCACTTGGCGTGCGTCGGCTTCCAGTGCGTGGACCCTTGCCTCGGCAACACCCAGTGCGGCTCCGGAGCTGTCTGCATGGGCAGAAGACATCTTGCCGTCTGCACTTGTCCTCAAGGTAACCAACCTACTAGTCTATTATGGTCGGATTTTCTCGACTATCACCATGGCCGTCACGTTCTAACAAGTATATACCTAAGTGCAAAGTATTCGATAAGATGGCAACCAGGCTATAGTTTGGCGAGGATCTTTTATAATTCGTCCATAATCAGAGAGAATCACCTTCCCCAAAAAGAGGGATGGATATGGCTTATTTTTCTACTGTTACTGCGTTCGTTGGTCAGCCAGACCCCTTCTGGAATCGACACCACCCATTCTTGTAAAATTAGGTGGTTGATTCTATAGAAAGAGCTTTTGCATTTCAAATTTCCTGAACATAACTTTGTGCTTCGTGGCTTGCGATTGTTTAGTGTGATGAGCCTGATGACGCACATAATGATTGACATCTACAAGTCTTCTAAGGTTAAATATACAGTTTTTAATCGCATATCCAATATGACCGATTGACCGTAGCTAAAATCCAAGCCGTATACGTGAGTATTAATATTTATGTTCTTAGGTCGCAACGGCGATGCCCTCGTGAACTGCTACGAAAGTCGCTCAGAAGCTGCTTCCACGCGTTACTACCGATACAAACGTAACGGTAACGGAGACCCCGAACCGGCCGCCGTCTCAGAAGCCAACGACGAACAGCCTGAAGCTGCAGCAACCGAAGTGAAAGAAGGCGAAGCGAAAGTTGAAGCTACCACTGAAACCCAAGCGTCGGCGTAAACGGTGCTGCAATAGATTTAAGTTTTAAACGCTGCCAATAGTAAAAAATATAAAAAGCGATTTCTTCTTCGGCTTCTTATCATACAAGAAATACTATCTATCTGTCCGTCATGTCATAAGATCTAGATGTTAAGTGAGATAGATATTTATTGTATAGATATAATATATACTTAAACTAATACAGTACTGACAGTACAAATCCACGTCTACTGTTGACATAGTATTCATAAGAAATAAGTTTTAATAAATGGGAACTTTTTTATTTTGAGTAAAAATACTGACCCTACTTACACCTTTGTTTTGATTATATTACTTACCTATACCAAATGGTTTCGTATCATGTCGTTGAATAATTTATGATCGGAACACATATATATTAGGCGTGAACATAGGCAAATCCAATGCCGACTATTACTATTAATTAGGTGAACTAAAATATAGTCTGACAAGAGAGCACATCAGGTATAAAGATAGAGAGCATCATACTGTCTTTTTCTTACGGTAGTATTATGACCCCGAAAAAAGGGATAGATATAGTTTATTGTCCTACTGTTACTGCGTTGTTACTGCGATCGTTGGCTTGTCAGACTATATATATTCTTTGCGAGAGGACGTAATATAGAGTGATTACAACCGGGTAAAAAATATGTTTTCTTGGAATGTATTCTATATTTATTCTGGTACTAGTCGTAATATGATTTTTGGAAAAAGGGCGAAAAATAACATGGAATATACAAAATTTTATAAGAACATTCCTTCTTCTATCTAGTCCAACTCTTTTTAATAAAAACTAACATTAAATTTCGGGATATTTAATGGGACCCCAATTGCTCTGTCTTCACTTTCCAATCTTTCCATCAGCCATCAGGTGTGACTAGAGCATTAAGTTCAAAACATGGATCGGCCTTAGGCCCGCTTCCCCATTTTCGTATAGGAAATATCGGAGAAGCGTCGCCGCATGGTCGCTAATATGGGCCGTGCCGTGACTTTGGTCGGTGGTGTACCTACCTACATTTTAGCATACAATCTGAACAAACGACCTAAAAGTATCTCCCTCTCTATCGTACTTACGTGTTCGATTAAAAAAGATCCTGCTCGAAAATTTATCAATTCGATGTTCGCGACGTCTAAGCCCTCTGACTTGATCATGATCACGATGAGGTCATATCATACCTATTATATTTAGCAACCAAAGGTTGAACAACATAAGTGTTATTCTGAATACTGTTTTAAAAATTCCCAGTGATATCTGGGTCGAAGGACCACAACCGGTTAATAAAACAACTAAAATATTATGTTGATTAGTTTTTATAAAAGTAGCCGCGAGAGGGGTGCCACTAATCCGCATCCCGCGAAAAGGCAGCCCAATAATCGGCGACCCAATAATTGGCGACCACGATGTACATGGATTATTGGGTCGCCGATTATTGGGCTGCCTTTTCTTGGGTCGAGCAATCTCGGAGCGGGCCAATAATCGGCAGCCCAATAATCCATGTACATCGTGGTCGCCAATTATTGGGTCGCCGATTATTGGGCTGCCTTTTATCGGGTCGGACAAGCTCGGTAGCGGGCCAATAATCCGAAGCCACAGTTTTAGCAGTACAATAATCAGCAACCCAATAATCCGCAACCAAAAAAATGGACACGAATTATTGGGCTGCCGATTATTTGGCTGCTTTTTATACAGACTCCTTAGATCGAATGTTAAGGCAGGTCGGTTTAGGTACGACGACGAGCGAAGCGAGGAGGAGTGTTAGGTAGAACTGCGACCTAACAGCCAGAACCGACTTTTTTCGCATCCCGCGAAAAGGCAGCCCAATAATCGGCGCCCCAATAATTGGCGACCACGATGTACATGGATTATTGGGTCGCCGATTATTGGGTTGCCTTTTCTTGGGTCGAGCAATCTCGAAGCAGGCCAATAATCGGCAGCCCAATAATCCATGTACATCGTGGTCGCCAATTATTGGGTCGCCGATTATTGGGCTGCCTTTTATCGGGTCGGACAAGCTCGGTAGCGGGCCAATAATCCGAAGCCACAGTTTTAGCAGTACAATAATCAGCAACCCAATAATCCGCAACCAAAAAAATGGACACGAATTATTGGGCTGCCGATTATTTGGCTGCCGATTATTTGGCTGCCTTTTATACGGACTCCGCGAGAGTACGAGCAATAACAAAACGTTTTGATATTTGTCAAAGGAGTTTTTCAGAACATTAAACATAACATCGAAAAGTTGGCAAAGTATATTAATAAGCTTTATTTTAAATTGTACCTAATGGGTTTGACGCGATTAATTAATTAGGCACACCATCTGCATATTTCTTTTGCTTAGAAAATAATAATAAAATCTTCACGATAGTTCCAAGTGACGACGAGGGCGTTTGACACGTTTGAGACATTTGACGTTTAGGAATGTCTGACCAAGTTTAAACACATAAAAATGTCTCTGATGCGTTTTCTGTCGTTCGATAACGAATGATGATTGAATCAGAGTTTTTTCCTATTTAATTCCGCAAAACTATTGATATTTATGCGAAACCATGTCCGACATCAACATGGAGAAGTTTGCAAAAGCAGACTTTGTCCCGGATCGCTACGTGAAGGAATTAGCGAGATCTTGTGTCGGAGGGGAGGAGCTGCAACAGCAAAAGGAGAAGATTCAAGTTCTCGCTGAAGATACCGCAAGCGCTCTTAAGAAAAATGTCTACGAGAATTATATGCAGTTCATCGAGACGGCGACAGAGATATCTCATCTGGAGGCTGAAATGTACAAGCTGTCGCGCCTACTTAGCGAGCAAAGGTCTGTGCTCTCGACGCTCTCTCACGCCTCTGTTTTGGGGCACGATAATACGATTTCCCGGGAGTCCCTGGACACGCAAGACTTCGAGGCCGAGAAAGCGGAAGAGCAGAGGAAAAACAAACTCAACACAATCATGGATAAGGTTGAAAGTTGTATGAATTTATTAGATACTGATGAAAGAACTCTACTCCACGAAGGAGACTTGTTGGAGATCGACGCAGAAGAAAATACTGCTTTACAAAGAATGCATGTTTACTTGTTCAATGACTGCCTCATGCTATCATCTTGGATATCAAACCGCCGAGGGCCTATGAGGTACAAATTCCAAGGAAGCTATCCTATTAGTACTTTGGCTGTAGTTAATGTGCGCGATCTAGGTACTGTGAAGCAAGCATTCAAGGTGCTAGCATTCCCTGACACAAGGGTCTTCCAATGTAACAGTTTTGCGATTAAAAAAGACTGGTTGGACAAGTTTGATGTGGCCAAGAAAATGTACATTGAAAATGAGAACTCCAAACTGAAAAAGAAAGATGAGAAACCTAAGCCAGAGTTGGTGGAGTCTCCTAGTTTATCAGTAGAAGAGTTGCCATCTCCACAGATCCCAACATTACCGGAATGGCTGGCCGATGTTACCGAAGAACTGGATGTACTCATTGTGGAAAGACATTTTCAAAAAACTTACGAATTAATGGTATCAGCTCAGAAATCTTTAAATTCTGATGAATTTAAAACCCACCCTGAGAGGGAAGGCATTTTGAAAAAGATTGAACAGAAACAGAAAATTCTCATAGACATATTGTTAAAAGAACTTGATGTCACTCACAATTGGAGTCCTCGAGGAGGGCTCCAGTCTTCCCGATATCCAGTGCTCATCCTCAACAAGTTTAACATGACAAGTCAAGCCTGTGAACTATTCCTGGCAATCTGCAGCCACACAGTTAAAGTCCACATCAAAGGAGTCCAGTTAGAGGGTACTATTAATACATATGTTAAGCAGGTAGGAGAGGTTTTCTTCTGCTCATTGAGTGATGCCTTAACGGAATTTACAGCTCTATTTCCTAAGAATAAAATTAGTGCTTTTGTAGTGTGGGCGAGCCTGCAGCTGAGAATGCTACTTAGTCAGATCATTAAACAGGTGTTCACCCCACAGTCTCCTTTGGATTCAGTTCTAGAATGTGTTCAGAGTCTTAGAGATCAATGCTTACTGTTCTGTGAATTTGGTTTGGATCTTAGATTTCACCTCAATAGTTCTTTAAGAATGCCAACAACCAAAGCTCTAAAAGAGTATAAAGAGAAAATTATAGATTCCATGAAATCAAAACTAGCGGAAGACAAATGGACCCCTGTCAACATGCACACCAAAGCGGGTGTCCAAAAGTTTTTAATGCAGATGGAGAATTTGGGCCTTATATTAGCTAAGTATGTTATAAACGAGACTTGGGTGGACCTCTCTAGTAGTACAATATGGTTCGCCCAGTCTGTGATAACTATTCAGAAGGTGGGACTGACTCTTGTCACTAAAGACTTGATGGAGACTTTAGATGATTGCATCTACGCTATATTTAATGCCAGGCTTCAGCTTGGTGTAGGAAATGAATCAATATACGCTCAAAAGAATTTCAGGTTCATTTTGGATACAGTGATGCCTCTTATGCTCCGATGCTATAAAGAAGAGGTTGGATATGAGAATGACAAGTTGTTGGCACTAGCAAAGAAGCACGGCGTCAGTGTGGCGTTGCCAAAGAAGTCCAATATCACAAAATACACAAGTAACGAATATTTATGAGTATAGTCAAGGACCTGGTGAAGTGTACGAAATTATTTTTGTTACGCTAAAGCTTTAATACTGTAAAATATAGGTAGTAAGCATGCAGGATTTTTGTATGATTATTTAATGAAACTGATCAAATTATATTATATGCGAGTTAATCAATATGAAATTTTAATAAACAAACGACAAATATTTTATTTTATTTATTTTCCTTTAAAATAGGTGCAGTTCCCTAAGAACAAGCAATTAGGTATACATAAATATATTTCATTTTATTTCTAAAATACAAAATTTACTAACAACTTTGGTATACTTAACATAAACTTAATGTAAATAGTAATACATGTTACAAGCCATTTACAATTGATCAACAGACAATAGAAATAAAGCGTTAATTTAATTACATATAGATTATAGCATAAGTTCAAACTACTGATATACATGACTACTGAAAAAATCGACTTAATAGTCATTACCTAAATTTTCCTCCCCCTCCATAAGCGACTCTATGACAGTGGTACCATTGATTAATTTAGTAGTCAACACCACAAAATTAACATTAGAATCCTCCATTTGATAGTGCTAAGCACCGAGATCTCGTGGTAGGTGCATTACATCCTCCTATAAAGAACATTAAAACCACTCGAGGGCTTTCCATGGAAGAAGTATCGCTGGTATTATAACTTCTCTAAAGTCATAACAATCATAACTAAATTTATTCCACTTCCAAAAGCGACTCTAAGAAAGTGGTACCATTGATCAACTTAGTAGTCAAAACCACAAACTCAACATTAGAATCCTCCATCTGACTGATAGTTCTCAACGCCGAGATCTCATGGTAGGTGCATCCTCCTATGAAGAATACGAGAATCACTCGAGGGCTTTCCATGGATGACGAGGTCTCGCTGGATGAGGAGTTGCGGCGAGTGCGCGGTTGCCTGGTTGTTTGGAGCGACTCTACTGTGGCGCCTGGGAGGAGCCCTAGCATATCCTGGAGTGCTGTGAACAAACGAATTTGATGTAGTTCTGTTTGTAGGTACCTTCCCTTTTGCTTTGCAGTATTGTGAATGTAAAAAATACATTTTGGATTATTTACGATTTTAAGCTAACATGGTCATTTACATTATAATTACTATTTAAAATGAGATATTTACCATAATTTGTTTGGACGCCGTGAACATGGCGCTTGTAACAGTGCCGAAATATCAGGAGCTCATAAAAACAAATATACACGGTAAATATCTCGTTTTGAATAGTAATCATAAATAATAATGATTTATTACGTTATGTACTTGTAGGTACTATCAACATCCTAACCTAACAATAACATGGTTCTAAATATGTATACATTTTACTCATCCAAAGTAAGTAGGTAGGTAATTTTTTTTTTAAATAAAAGTAAACGCATTTAATTGGGAATTCATTGCTGGTTTGCGAAAGTAAATACGTGAGTCACTAAAGATAACTCCAAAATAACCGGATAAGTATGCCTTCCAAAGTTAAGGAGGATTGAGGTACAGAGGAAGTCCTCTGTACCTGAATTTCCTCATGGATCCCATCATCAGAATCAAAACCAAAATTCAACCGGAGTACCATGGAGGTACTTCCTTTGGAACAGAAATCGCCAAAGAAACATATAGGTACTTAGTTGGACCACGCTGTCTTCCTGCCCAGTTTTACGTAAAGTATGGCATTTTCATAGAATGTAACTACATAGCCAAGCTAAGCATAAACTTTTATTTTAGTCGACTGAGGCGTTTGAAACTAAAATTACAGTCCAAAATACATGTAAGAGCCGTAAATGGGGGCGTTGTTTTGTTGGGTCATTCATTAAATAATTACACTTGTTAGTCTAAATTGGCGCGTATTACTCAAATGTAACCGTTATCTCGAACACGTCACTCGTCCGTAGTAGGTATAGCTTGTTATCGCCAGTGAGCGTGTATTTATGTTCATTTGTAGATACTATTGTTTTAATTCTGTTGGGGGATTAATAATAGCTGCCGGTAACAGAAACCAGCAAACATTTAGTTGATAGAAATTTAAAACTAGAGTCTACAGTAATTATACCGACTTAAAAAAAATATGGTAAAATTGGAAGCCATGTCATGATGACCCAATAAATAAATAAATAGGTATAAGTAATTTTAGACTGTAACCAATCAAAATATATAGTACACTCGGAGAACTTCGCTCGCTCTTTAACCTATTAACCGCCATAGTCCGATATATATGACAAACATTAACCCAGTTCATTTCGCCGAAGTCAGATAAATAAGTCAAATCATCGTGTAATTTCGGATGACGCGGCGATACGAGACACGAGCACACTCAATGAATAATACTAAACTGTTAAAATGTTAACAAAAGACAATGAAGACTTACCATTCCATCCCTTATTCTTGGCGACATGCTCGGCAAGTCGTACGGTCAACGGCGTGTATTTGCTTGACAGGTAGCTCTTGTCCTTGTCGTCTAATTCTGATTCGTCCATCGTCAGGTGTAGGGCCTAAAATAATTTATTACAGATATTCATCAGTATGAAAACGACTTATAGTGTGTTACGTACACACGCCTGTGTTTCCAGCAGGGGTAGACAGAGAGCATGAAACTGATTTCTCAAAAATAAAGGAAAAGTGAAAAAATCCGCGATTCTTGAGATACCAGCTCATCGCTCTACCAACTTGTTTTTATGATAGATGTTGCTTTCAACTTATTTTATGGTATGGTGGTTTAGATGATGCTAAACACCTTCCTAAGGCGCATAAGATGATTGAGGAATTCGGGGCCACGGGTGTGGTCTCGGTAGCTCAGTTAGAAGAACGATGAGCTGGTAATAGCCCATCGCCCACAACACACTTGAATCCATTTCCCATAGTCACTTTCTACAACACCCACGTAAGGAAAGAGTGTAGTGAAATTCTTAATCTCACCACTTGGGGCAAATAGTGTTTTACCTAATACAGTTTCTGTTGTTAGTTTCCTCGTTCAGTAGGTTAAATCTTACGCGATTGCGGCTTTAGTAATAAGCACTTCTCCAGGTTGCAATGAGTCAGCCAGGCCGTGAAGCCGTTCATTTGCACGAGCTCTCTCTTGTAGTATTTCAGCCCTTTTGGCTTAATTCGGTACATACCTTTCTCAACACTGCATACTGCCTCGCGCCCGCCTGCGCCTTCAGCATGCCGCACTTTTCCAAGTTGCAAAGAGTCAGCCAGGCCATGAGGCCGTACACTTGAACTAGCTCTCTCTTGTAGTACTCCAGCACTTTTGGTTTTAGCCCGGAGCCGGTCACACATTGGAGGCAGATCAGGCGAAGAACCTGTGTAATAAGCAAAACGAATCGGATGACATTTCATTAATTAAAAAATTAAAAAAAAGTGCACGAATGTATGCAAACTTAGTTGAAAATAAATAACTACACTCCTCTGCCAGACCTATCAACCTTTTCGACCCCACGTTGAATACAAGCTTTTCAGGTGGCGTATTGGCCCAAATATTCGTACTTCTTAGTATGAATATTAGTACGAATTTTTGGCGAATGCCAACTGAAGTGCCATCATGAGGGTTTATCCACCATCCGCATCACCAAGTTTTGTAAACATGTTTTGAAGTAGGTACCTTAGTTAGAGGTGCTTTTTGAGCGATGAGATCTTCAATGTAGGGGCACACTTTCTCATTCTCAATGCAGTTCAGGAACTCTTCCTCACACCGTATCGTGTCTTGGAAATCGAACGAGTCTGTTGTCTGTAATTAAAAAAAAACGTTAATTATGATTCAACTGCATCCAAATTCATTTTTTCCTTGAAAAAATAGCAAACAGACATTAAGAGTTACTTTTGTGACTATGATATTAATTTAAATCAGGGGTCGGCCTTTTAGCAGTCAAGGGCCACAAAGTACTTAACGAAATTCACGTTTACCTTTACGCGTTCCCGAGATAAAGGGTTTTGACAGACAGACGGACGGACGGACGGACAACAAAGAGATAAGGTTTCCGTTTTTTCCCTTTTGAGGTACGGAAGGAATAAAAGATGAGTTTATTATGTACCTCTTTAATACACTCTGCGATGGTCGTGTGCGTGAACACAGACTGCTTCATGGCCAGCATCTGCGGCAGCCGGTTGACGAAGTGCTTGATCTCTTGCACCGACTTCTCGTGGTGGCGGTGCCGCTCGTCCAGTTCGTTCTTGATTATACGCGCCTTCTTCGATATCGCTGCGCCGACCTTTAAGAAGGAAAGACCGCCCTTTTATTTGTTCCAAAATATAGTGAGCTCACAAAAACAAACACATGCACGGTAAATACCCCGGTTTAAATTTCAGAGTATTTTTTTTTGTCACTTTTTCTATCGTTTGGAATTTTTTTATATGATATCTACTAAGAATCGCGATCTCTTTCTCCTAATAAGAGAAAAAAAGTGTCGCAAGATTTTTTTCCCATTCCGTTGCAATTTTTTATTGACTTTGTATGGCGGTAACCGAATGGAAACTTTAGAAATGTATAGATTTTTTTTTCTCCTATTAGAATTTAAAGACCTCGCGATTCAGAGTAAGTAAAAATCACATAAAAAACGGACGGACATCTTGTTAGCTTAAAAAAAGAAGCCTGTCTTCTCTTCTTAATCTTTAGGTCTGACTATATCACAAACGCTTAGTTTTAGAGAATCATACAGAAAATACTTTTCTAAATTGGACACTCCCAGGTACCGACTAAAATAATCAACTAATTTTAACATTAAATCTGTAAAAAAAATTACAGCATAAGAACTAAAGAACGAGACTCGAGACAACATGTAATGTTTTTGAAGGGAGGAATATATTGAGAAAAAATAAAGTAGTAAAAATTACGAACGGCAATAATCGCGTCCTGGAAAAAAAGATTTCCGGAAAATACAGAACACGCACGTGTTCATGTCTCGATAAAGTTTATAAACTATAATACACAAACCGCTATAAAGTTGCAGTCACGCAGTTCAGCAAACAGTTCCTCTCCCGAATTGAGAATGATGCGTTTCTTCTCCGTCGCCTTGATTTCGGTGGTGCTCGCCTCTTCCGAGCTCATGAACTTGTATGCGGGGAATGTCGCTGTTGAGCCTTTGATGCCGAATAGCTCATCTAAAAGCAGAAATATACATAACAGTAGTACATTGTTGACTCAGGAATAAAATACACCCATTTGGCCAACCATTCCATTAGATTTTGGTTCGAGGTTACAACCTTGTTGCAATGCGAATAACTATTTCTGCATAAAACCCTCAAAATTATTTTGTACACACTTACATATTACAGATTATATAATAGTTATTAAGGACATTTATATTTATTTCTCATAGAAAAAACTAATACAAACCGCTTTGAATACATACATACTACGCAGAAACCATCCTCACCCAACGATTAGAAATATTATTTAAAACTGGCGACGGCGTGCACCGGCGGGCGCGGGATGTGTGGGCAGCCCGTGTGTCTACTCGAGTTCGCGCGGAGAGTTCCTTAGGCCTGATATTACCTACTTGTTAATCTTGTCATAATCATAACATACCAGTATACATATTACCAGTTAGGTACGACTATTATGAAGCTCAATTTGCCGAATTGGCGAGTTAACCCAAACAATGGTGAAGACTAAAGCAACACTAGTCAGTCGATATAAGCCGTAGAAGCTCCCTTTGTTACGCTTTCCACTTTACTCTACAGACATGGTAGGTCCTATATCTATAAAACTACATGAACGACATGGTTACCTATAAGTCCCTCGTATGTCAGCTGCGTGGTCATGACGCTAGTGAAGTCCACAGCGCGGTCTAGCAGTAACAACTGGTCAATACATGACGTGGATACTCCCTTCGAGGCGCCCTGCCCTTCCTTGTTTAGTCGACATAGTAGGTCCCATACCTGGAGACAAACATGTCATAATAATTTAACATTGTTTAGTTCACTTACTAATCACAATATTGCATTGTCAATAAGTCTGGGAGTGGTCCTAAATTATCTCCAGATTTTTTATGAAATATAATAATGGCGTTATTCATAAACGGACATCATACAGTTTAAGCTAAATGGTTGTCTGTCCTTATCTGACAGCTTAACATTTGCTTTTGTTAGAAAGAGAGTAAACATATTTTAACTCCTAGGTCTGTTAACTTTCTTATGAAAAAGGGGATAACACGGCATGTTAAATATTTTTATATTTTTCCACTTTTCCCTACTAACGGTGCTTTATTTCGCTTATTTGTGTGTCCTGTTTTGTCTATGATGTTATTATTGTCATATATCTACTATCGTATTTTGTTTAGGGTTTCCAGTCTGTCGCAGTTAAGTCTAGCCATCCAAAAAGGCAACGCTGCCAGCCTTCTGGGCACCATTACACGCGACGATGAATTGGGGAGTATTTTTTATTTATAGGTAAGTTTATTATAAGTTATTTGGGATTTGATAATGTTATAGTTGTTATGGTTTTTCTAAATAAATAAATATTAATACCTTAAAAAAGGGGTCTCCCTTGACATCCCTAACATCTTTTGTCCTAAAATCAATAAATAACAATTATTTAAGTTAAGTAGGACAAAACGATGTTAAGGAAAACAATATCAGAACATATGAGTTTAGGACAAATGATCATTATGTCAAACAGTGTTAGGGAAAGCAAAAATAGGATAAAAAACTTTAGGGATTCCGATATAGATCCAAAGAAAGGTTGTTAAACCATACATACTTGTTTAGCAGCAACTCCTTTTCCATACACGCGTGGTATGATGCCATAGAGATTTTGTATCGTGCGTAACGCGAGTGCCGATTGGTACAGGCACGTCGGGTCACCTTCCAGATAGTTCTCTCTACAAAGCAAAACTTAATGGAATTTTCAATAAAAATAACTCTCTGGCTGGGATTCCAAGCAATGTGATTAGAAGCAGGCCTGGACGCAAGCAATCCGATAGTTTTTTTAATAATCAAGGTTAAGCAAAGTGCTGATAGTCTTAATGCATGTAAAGTGTTCAAAGTATTTAATAAATAAAAAAATATATATTATTCAGGGGTAAGTGGTCAAACCCCATTACGTCGGATAATTTTTCATTGTAATATGAACATTGCGGAAATTGCACACACGCCTTTTTTTGGGGTGGTAATAGAGTAAGAAAAAGACCGTATGATGCATCTATTGTTACTGCATTTTTTTTGCTTGTCAGACTATACCTGAAATCATTCTGCAGTTCCAACGACATGACATCACTGTCAAACGGGAAGATATCACACTTGAACTCCTGTATGGTGAGGTTGGTCAGGACCCCTCGGTTTGCAAGGTGCTTCTCGCAAAGCTCGCTTCTCCGTGGCACGAAGAACAGATGGAACTCCACTGGGGAGGATTGCTTGGACCTGATAATGACATCAAGAAAAGATTTTAGGATAAACAGCAAGACTCCACAGCTGTGCTACCAAAGATCATATATAAAAGGAGACAAAAATTCACACACCCATATGTGGTTAAATAATAAAAATAGTCCTTATATCTGGGACTTTTGGCATTAGTGAAACATGAGTTAAAAGATTATTGAAGCATTTGTTGTTGAAACTTCTTTAATGCAGATAGAGTAACTTTTGTTCAGAAAATGGGTTTTATTAAAGTTATCAGTACAATTTGGATTACAAAGAAAGTTTTTTGTATTAAGTAATTACAAAACTACAGTATTAATTACAAAACTACAGTATGTATGTACATATTAATAAATGTGGGTCCAATTTTAATGTACACACATGTTCGAAAGTGCATGGGAATAACGCAATAGTACATATTGTAGTTTTTATATTGGAAAGTGTTGTCTTTCTTTGTTATTCACATGGAATTAAAAAAAAACACTTGACAAAGACTAAAAAAAATGTGTAGTACCTAAGTATTGAGTGTATTCAGATAATCAAGGTTTTACTGTATATAGTAAACATACCTGAGTGAATTAATATAATCAGCGATCAAATCCATCAACGCAAGCTTAGCTCTAGCAATGAAGACTATGTGTTTCACTGAGATAGATGGCAGGCTTCCCGGCTTCAACAGGAACATATCAGCAACATCATGTTCTTTGAGTAAAGAGTATTGAGCTACGAGGCCTACGGGCCCTGCTAACCATTCATCCCAAATAGTAATCTAAAAAAAAAAACAAAAATATTAAAAGTATGCATTAATTTTTAAACCGAGTTTTTCACTGGTTTTCAACTTACTTTTTTACCCTCGCACATCTGAAGAAGGTTTAATAAATCCTTTCTCATGGTCTCTTGAATTAATGCGACGTTTAATCTGCCCCCCGAAAGATGGGAACTAATTTTTTTGGTATCGTTCATGTTGTAAAGTAAGAAAAGACTGAAATATTGTAAATAATGAGTGTGCAAATGTGAAACAATCACATTCAGTGATTATTAATTGCGTATATTATTATTATTTTAATTGGGTACGATAAGCTACATTATTAGAGTCATACACGAATTTTATTTTGTTTATTTCCCCAATGAAACTTCTGAAATGTCACAGCGGCTGTCAGGCTGTCATGCTCATGGGCTCGGTGTTGCCAACTCGCAATCTGAAAAAAGAAAATGCCAAAAAAATTGCTAGATTCCATAGACACATGCTAGAATAGGTGCTAAATTATTACACAATAAAACAATCGTGGCTTAGTCTTCTAAATTAACTGCACATGCCAAATAACAGCCTTTAAATAACTTCACAAACATAGCATAACATCTAACATCTTAATGTTTCATATACCTGACAAGACGCGATTCTGCAGGAACCACCAGGTGATGATTGTCTATATCTCTTATTAGATTTCTTAACGTTAGTATGTATAGTCTGACAAGCCAGCGAGCGCACTATAAAATGCTTATATGAAGAATTCCGATACCAGGCCACGCGAAAAAATGGCAGTTCTGGCATATTTCATGCCAAGTTGGCAACACTGCATGGGTTGTCATAATGTCATATTCTTAAAATAAATAACTAAACGCTAGCTAGAAGTTATATATGCCACTACTGTCTACTGCTGCTTTTAATTACAGACGTAAATAAAAATTTATAAAACATCAACACAACATTTTGGCCAAGTAGGATTAGTAAAACTTTGCATTCTAAAGAAATCTACAAATTAACAGAGCGATAATCGTTAAAAATGTATGTTAGAATAACAAAACGCAAGTTTTTTTAAATAAAGCGGTCTACATACGTTTGAGGTACTTTACTTTGTAAAAAATGCACTAATTAAATTTCTGTAACATATACCGTCCGCAAATATGTCTACGTCGTCAGCATTTGTTAGGAGATGGTTTAGTCCATGTTTCTGTTTTAATGGGCGTTTAAAAAACGCCGCTGTCGGTTGGCGTGTGGTAGAGATATTTTCGCATGGTGTTGTGTTTCTGCAAGCCCCATTTGATGAAATGACACCGTGGGTGCTAGATCATGTAACCAAATTCAAAATGTATATGGGTAAGGGCTGACCAACTGTAGAAAATTGGATTTCGCGCCAGTCCACAGTGCTTTATATAAGCGTTCGTATCAAAAGAACACAAATATTGGGAGCGGTAAAAAAGCGTCAACGTCGGGTTTTAATTTAACGCGACGCTTATTAAGCTCCCTTGCAAATATGTAATCCCTTACACTATGGTATGGACATGGTTTGAAATAAAATGATTGAATTTGATTGAATAAATATGTATTTAACTGAATTCAATTTTGAATCTTTTTATCCCCATTAAATTAATGACAAATAATTTAAATATAAGATATAATAATCACGCAATTGAAGAAGTTGAATCGACGAAGTTTTTAGGAATAACGCTGGACTGCTTATTTATTTATTTAAACTTTAATGCACAAGACAGAAAACTGTACATATGGCGGACTTAATGCCAAATGGCATTCTCTACCAGTCAACCATAGGGCTAAACAGAGACATTTAAGTTGGTGCAGGAAATAATTATTTTAAGGGAATCATCAACTGTAACAATGAATTCTAGTAACAAGGCTATAGCTACACATACAATTAAATATATTACATATATAATAATCAAATAAACTAATACATACTATTCATATATCTGATAATTATATCTAACGGATGGAGGAAATTACGTATATTCCTCAGTAAGGAGATGGTGGCGGAGCAGTCGTTTGAAGACGGGTTTGCTCGGGGCTTGTCGAATAGGTAGAGGTAGCGAGTTCCAAAGACGGATTGCCTGAACGGCGAAAGAGTTGGACATAAAACCAGTACGGTGAAAAGTATTCGAGAGTTTGAGTGATCGGGAGGAACGAAGTTTACAACCTGAACGGGGGGTGTCAAAAGAAAACTTGCTTTTAAGGTATTCTGGAGTAGAAGGCTCGAATAAGACAGAAAATAATAAACAGAGTATACGAAGGGAACTACGGCGCCGGATAGAAAGCCAGTTTAGTTGGCGACGATAGGAAGACACGTGGTCGTATTTACGAAGACCAAATATAACTTATGCTTATGTAACTGGAAGAGTCACATTGACGACTTGCGTATACGGCTCGACCGATTCGTGTATGTCTTAAATCGTGTGAGAAATGTACCTAGTAACAGAAGAAGCAGAACTTTCAGCGTACCATGGTTATGTTACTTATGTAGTATCCATATTACGATATGGACTCATACTTTGGGGAAACTCAGTTGATGTTGATATCATATTTAAATTACAGAAAAAGTTTATACGAGCATTATGCGGAGCTGACTTTCTAGAGGCCTGTGAACCTCTATTCCAACTTGAACGAATATTGCCTCTTCCATCTCTACACATTTTTGTAATGTGTATTTTTGTAAAAAAACATAGGTACCTCGGTCACTATTTAATGTAACATCCACCAACTACTCCAAAAGAGGAACACATACATCTAAATTGCTCATGCCTAAAACGAAATTAGTATTAGCTAGGAAAAATGCCTGCCGCATTGCTATTACATTATTTAAATTTCTTGCAGAATTATCCAAAGAATTGGAATTATGTAAATTCAAGAGACAATTATTTAATGATTTAGTTCAAATTATAATAATTGTAATATATATATATACAGGGTGGAAAGACACGACGATCCTTCTCGCAAAGGGGGGTTAGTTTAAGTGATGGAGAATCGATTAGTAATGTTTATATTTTTGTTACGAACAATCAGTAAAAATATTAAAATTAATTAATGTTCTTCTTAGTGACAACCCTGCTATTACTATGTACTATACCTACATGTAACTGTAATGTGACACTTAATGTTTACAAAAATTACTTCGATTTTGCTCGACATACCGCAGCACTCGCTCTTCAAACCTTGGTGCAATGTGAACTACACCTCCTCCCCGTTGGTCGTTTTGGCCCGTTCGTGGTACTACGGGCTGTCGCGACGCGATCAAAGGCCCGTAAAATTGACATACGGCTAAATGGGTGTGGTGGAGGATATCTTTGTCGATAGCGTCGTAACTATAATTACACTCCCGTATAACATAAGCAAATTTAGGTAATCGCGGGCTCCCAAGGGCATTTTGAAAATAGTTTTTATCACGTAATTTGCAATTTATTTACGTCACTGTTTTATCACGGGTAAGACTGGGTAGAAATTAATATTTTTCCCAAACAAAATAATACAATTGTGCAAACTACCCACTTACAAAAATCAAACTTAACCATAGAGAAATTGAGACTAAGGGCAGTTACAATAAATAGGTTCATAAAGCCCATAATACACCGCCAGAAGAGCATACTAGGCGGGGTGGAGATGCGTGGAAGCTAGAAAATGCAGTTGGTTAACCGATTTGTATGGAAATACCTAATAAATAAACCGATTGCATACCCTATCTGTAAAGCGGGCCGGGACCGGGAGGCAACCGCCATATTGTAGCGGGTAGGTAGTATGCAATTGTAGTGTATGTACAAACATGTTGTTATTCTTGATAGAGTATGCTATTAAGGCGGTAGGTATAGGATGCGCTTTATGAACCTAATGTGTTGTTAATGTATGTTAAGTAGGATTGGGTTTGGCCGGGTGGTACTAACTTTGCGCAGGTTGAAAACTGGCAGGGTGGTACTGGCTGTCAGATGATGAAGTAAAGGAACGATCGAATTTGGTTTGATAGTTTAAATACTTTTCTTATGAAAGATTAGTTCACGTAGGTATGATTTAGTAGGAAATACGACTAACTTGGCAAAAGTAACATGTTTATTTGAATTATAAAAATAAAGGCTTCAGAAGATATTATTTTCAATTCTACGATTCTGCATGTATAACTGCCCTTAGTCTTAATTTATCTATGGTTAGTTAGATTATTGTAAGTGGGTAGTTCACACAATTGTAATATTGACTGGGAAATATTATGGGGTAGAAATGTTGTTTTGGTAAATGTCACTGACCTTTGTGTTATTGTTAAATGTTATTGAACCTAATGAGGGTTGTCACTTGCAGTATTTTGCATCAAAAGTTAACTGCCTATAACTTAAAAACGCTTACGAATATGAGCCTAGTTTCTTTAGAGGAAATACAGTACTAAATCTAAATAATCCCCCTTTTGCGGAAAGGATCGTCGTGCCGTTCCACCCTGTATATATGTATATATGTATGTTTTTATTTGCTTTATCTGAGTTTATATAAGTATTTATTAGTATATATAAATGTATAAATATATATGTATTTTATAATTGTGTATAAGTTTTTTTTGCTTTAGTTCTTTTTTTTTCTGCACCTCCTACTGTTTCTTTATTTCCTGTTTTATTTGCTCCGCTACCCTAAGGTTGTCTGGAAGAGATCGCTTGTTAGCGATAAGACCGCCTGTTGTTTACCTCTACTTTTTGTGTGTGTTTTTATTTGTGTGTGTTTTTATGTGTCATAGAAGTATGACGTTTAAATAACACTTTAAAGTTTGACAGTTCATTTGCGTGGACGAGGTCAAAGAGAATATAACACAGGTAAAGTAGTAGGTGGTAGTAGGTATGACTATTGGGTTGTAATGATAAATCGCGGTGGAGTTGTAGCACCTGTACACCGCCTAAACTCAGACATCAACGCTACGCTTTGTTTTTCGCCTTGTTATAATGTCAGTTATTTTTAAGCTATGTTATAAATACGCAGGCAAAATAGTTTACTTTCACCAATAAAGTGCTTCATTTATCATATTTGTAGGTACTTGCCTAGGTATAAGTACTCGATTTAAACCAAAACCGATAGTTGTTGCTAGAGTTCTGGACCGATAAATGCAATGCTGAAACGTTCTTTGGGGTGCCCTGTGCGGTCCTGATACGCCAAATAATCTTCAAAACGAGGTCGGTACACACAACAAACTCGAATGTGGTCTTGATCATCAAATTTAAGTTCTAATTACTGCTTAGGTACTGGGAAAAGTGAGTAATGTACTTACATAATGTAAACTTTGTAAATGATTGAACTACTTGTACTTTTGAATTAGGTGTTTTTTATATATTCAGGTACAAGGCCCAACAAAGACTTTGCGCAGTAAAGACCAGTAGGCCTAGAAAAAAAAACCTATAAGTACCTAGATTAATTTACTAATTTAACCGACCCTAATTTAGACCCCTATTTTAAAACTCAAGCAACGTGTGGATAAAAGATCCGTATCTTGTACATTTCAATACAATACAAATACTACGACAACGAAAGCGAATAGTGAGCCACTTGAGCTGTTCTCAGCGTGGTTCTCAAAGTGGGAGACATGGTCATACCTGCGTAACCCAAATATGAACCGAATGCAAAGATTTTGCATACGCTCAAGCTTATTATGCTGGTCCTCAGTGAGATTAAGATAAGAAACGTCAGCATAGTTCAAAATGGGAAGGAGAAGAGTTTGAGCAAGAGCAATTTTGGTAGGAATTGGAAGGAAGTTCCGTAACTTTCTGAGCGAACAGTAGGCGTTCCTATGGATTAAAAACCCCCAATTAAATAGAGAACTCTTGTGAGTATTAGACATATTAATATACTTGTATCGGTATACTCACGTCAATAAAGTCAAAAATAGCTCGACATGTTTCGGAACAGTCCGTGTCCCTTAATCATGAGTGAGATGCGCTCGCGGCGATTGTTCTGCGCACACGGTGCGTGAGAGCAGGCTGCGCCCGTCAACTCGACGTGACGTTATTGATGTAAACCGATACAAGTATATTAAAACCCCTAATTCATACCCCAATTACGAAACTCAAGCAACGACTAGGTATTTCGCGTTAATTACAATATCGGCGTGTAACAATGACTTCGCTAAAGCTTGCCAGTTTTGCACGGTGTACGACTTTACTCGTGTGTATCAGCTGAAAGCCGTACCAGTATAACTTGTATATGTGTAAATGGAAGGTACCTACAAAGATGATACTACGCTTAGGCAGTCCCTTATCACTTGCGTGGAGCCACCGGCTGCGCGCTGCGCGGCATCGATTTTTCCACAAAACAAGCCATTTGTAACCACCCGCGGTCCGAAAACCACGTCACGGCCACAATAGTAACCCGAAAGTGTTTTCAAAAAGTAAACATTGATAGAAATGTGAATATCTGGGGAAAAATATGTACTACTACTCATGGGCTGAAAATGAAAATGGCGAACCAAAATAAAGGTAAGTTTGCAATAAATTCTATCTATTTTCGTAATAATAAACTATTGTTCAATTAAATGCCTATATCTTAAATTTGCAATATAATTGTTTTATAATGCCCGCGTTATTAACATAATGTTTTTGATTGAAAGTATTTACATAAAAGTTAACTTCTTTGACGTTGTCATGATAAGAGGGTGCGTGGGTGAAAATCGGCCATGTGATGTTCCAGTCTTGTTTTTATGGCATTGAGCGATAACATCGCTCGATGGAGCCTTAATTTTATGTAATTGGGTGTTTACCGTAATTCGTTTACGGTAGTTAAAATATCGTTAAACGTTGTGGTTAAAAAGTGATTTAGTCAAATCTAGTTTCCAATAAGCGCGCGTAAAAGTAAATTGTAAAAACAGTTTTTACTTTTAGTTGAAACAAATATTATTTAATTAAATATTGTGATTTGTAATTAAAGTAGTAACATTGGTACATATAAATTGAAATAGATATCATATACGAGTACTAACGAAAAAAACAACACCATCGGAGTTCGTTCCTTGGCTTGGCCTCCGATAGTGTCGGTCCTTTTCTTTAGTATTTGACGTCAATTTCAATTTATAGTTTTTACTTTATTCAATTTGCAGTGTGTTTCTTACTTGAACGGGTAAGTTCGTACTAAAATTTCCGTAGACTTGGTGTGACTATCATTACATGTGGTACTTCGTGTAGGTATACTAAGATATAAGTAGGCACCGAAGCCTCCACGATATCTTATCGATTCGGAACACAATTTGTTTTGCTAATGCTGCGCCCGGCTCGGCTGTGACCCAACAAGTGTTCGATTTATGGTAATGTGGAAAACGCACGTTGGATGGTATAGGCAACCTGTTTACTGGAAGGTTTCGAGTTCAATTCCCTGTAGGTTAATTTGTTTTAGATAGTAGGGATTATTTATGTAGAGATTCACTATAATCGATTCAGGTGACGAGCTCTTATTGACAGAAAACGAGCATGCAGTCTATTTAAAACCTCCTAAAATTGTCGGAAACGACTGGCTAAATATCAGCGACACATGGACAGACGGGCGATGAAATGATTAGGGTTCTATTTTAATATTTTGACTCCGGAACCCTAAAAATATTGTTACCAATGCTAATGTAATCTCGTGTGCTCATGTGATTATGACTTTTAATATAATCCCAACGTCGAATTTACAATTTAATATAAGATGTACCTAAATGGGTAACTACTTACCTAATACCTATACCCATCCATCAAGCTAATACGGTCCTCGTGTAATTCTCATACTAAATAAAAAAGCTACCTATGCCTATGGTAGGTTTTTCAAGGATTCTCCACCCGGCCTTCATAAATCAAAAGATTGATCAAGAGAATTCCCATGTTTTTATTTTCCTGTAGTAAATCCTAATATTAATGAAATATCTATATCTACCTATACTTATATAAAGAAACGTTGCAACGTTTCGTACCTTCTTTAACAACGCGTTGTTTAGACCCTCCCAAGAGTCTCAAGATCTAATAGGAAAAGTACTGATAGAGAATAGAGAAATTCTTACATAAGCTATTGATTGAACCCGCATATATGTGTAGGTACCTATATGTTTTGTCAGTATTAGGACTAAAACAATGATGAATTATCTTCTTCTGTATTCGTGCTGTAAAGGATTCGGTCTAGTGGTGAGGAGCAATACACGTTTTATGGACAGTTAAATATCTTTTTATTAATACATTATCGAACACAGCAAACATTACCGCAAAGAAGACAAAATGTGTAAAATTCACGCTGCCAAATGTAAGAGAGGCTGAAACTATTATCACATTAAACGGAGAGAAGCTGGACCTTGCCGAGAATGCACTTTTTCTGGGCATTACTTTGGACTGCAATCTGCAATGGGCTCCTCACATATCTGCCCTTGCGAACAGGCTGAGCTCTGCCGCGTATGCAGTCAAAAGAATCAGACAATTTACTGACGTGGAGACAGCTCGCCTAGTCTACTTCAGTTATTTTCACAGTATTATGTCATATGGCTTACTGGTCTGGGGCAAAGCAGCAGATATAGAAACAATCTTCATTCTCCAAAAGAGAGCAGTCCGCAACATTTATAATATGGGCACTCGTGATTCTGTGAGAGAACGATTCAAGGAAATTGATATTCTCACTGTGGCTTCACAATACATACTAGATGTTATAATGTATACGCATAAGAATTTAAAGTCCTTTAAGAAGCTCTCTGATATCCATGGCTTTAATACACGAAATAAAAATATGTTGGTGGTTCCCAAGTGTCGTCTACAGAAAGTAAAAAAATCGTTTCCAGGTAACTGTGTGGCATTCTACAATAAAGTACCCTTGGAGGCATGGGACTTGCCGTTCACTTCATTCATGTCATATATTAAGAATGCACTGTTTAAAAAGGGGTACTATAAAATCGACGATTACTTAGGAGACAAGGAGCCATGGCCAAGTATTAAGTCTCAAAAGCTGTCTTAGCAGGCTAGCAGTGTCCCGGAGTGGTTTGCATGATGCTCAAGGCGATGCTGTTACTGGCTGTTACATCATATTTTGACACTTTGAGAACCACACCTCCATTTTTTAAATTTAATTTTAATTAATTTAGTATTATTACATACTATTGTTCTGACCTTGGGGACTTTTTACATCTCCAAATTTAATGTACATATTATTAACTATACTTTACATCTCTGTTGGATTCTATAATTTTGACTTTTTGGATACATATTAGTTATGTATTCTGTAGCATTAGATCTAAGACTGTTATAACTTAACAGTCTGATGACTTGTGGTATTTATATCATAAATATATTATATTTTGACGTTTGGAGGCCTTTACACCTCCAAATCCTATTAGTATTATTTTTTGACGATGGGGACCGTTTACATCTCCAGTCTTTATTTTGACACTTGGGGAGCCTTTACATCTCCAAATTTTATTCGTATTTTATTTTGACGTGGGGGGACCTTTTACATCTCCCACACTTAATTTATTTTTAACTATAGAGACTATACATCTCTTGCACATATTACACATTTATTTTAATATTCTTTACCCAGGTTTTGGCTGTTGTATTATCAACATTTAGATTATAATTTTACTTCTATATATTGTAAATGTTTGTACATACAAATGCTTTACTGTAATGCTTATTGACTTGTAAAAGTGCCCTTGAGGCCTACTTGCAGAATAAATTTTTGAATTTTGAATTTTGACAGAACCTTACGTGAAGGCTGCCCCGCACAGAATCCGTATATTGTACGTGCGTTCAAAGATCGTGGGCTCAAGCCCGGTCGTGCCATAAGAAGCAAAAAATCTCGTTTAACCAACACACAAACCACCTTTTTGACTGATAAATGTGGGCAGGATTCTAATCGAATTATGAATTATTATTAAATGAATTATGAATAATAATCAAGTACAGAAGTTAATGGTTTTAGGGAAACCTGGTTTAGTCTTGATAGAATAATAAGTACTTCATCATCATCATCATCATCATTTCAGCCGAAAGACGTCCACTGCTGGACATAGGCCTCCCCCAAAGATTTCCACAATGACCGGTCCTGCGCCACCCGCATCCAGCGGACTCCTGCGACCTTCACCAGGTCATCAGTCCACCTTGTGGGGGGCCTACCCACGCTGCGCCTTCCGGTACGCGGTCGCCACTCGAGAACCACCGAGAAGTACTTATGGAAACATAATTACTACGCAACACGTGTACCTACTCTAAAAATTGGTGCCTGTTGCCTGCTGGCTGCCGAACTGATTTCAATCATTCAAAACAAGTAAACTTAAAATTTTAGTTTGGTTTTAGGTAGTATACTTTAGTACTTACGGTCTAAATAAATGTAGTAAATATTTGACAGGTTAACTAAAAGTGGAACACATATCGTTATCAGACTATTTATTTCTGTCAATAGGATGTACCTACCTTACTTTTTACACGCGTCTAATACTTAGTACCTCAGTGTACCTGGTGTGTATTGTGTACAATATGAAGGCGAAAGTTTCAAGAAATTCATCTTGAAACTTTCGCCATTTATTACACTTTGCGCCGCCGAATTTGACACTAAAATGTCTGGAATGTTCGAGAGATAAATATTTCTTACAGGTGTTCGTAACGGAAGTTTAACTGGATGAAATGTAGGTACCTAATGGATATCTCGTTTAGTCAAAGCAACATTAATCATGCTAAGTCCGTTTTTCTAATAGTACTTATAAACTCTTGCTCTTATGGTTATTTTCGTTCGAAAGTGAGCTACGGCGACAGATGATGATATTCCAATTAGGAAAAATATATTCTATCGTTTGCCTTAAGTTGGATAATGACACAATTGAGACTAATATGAAAGTATAAGGGTGAATTAACTATTCTTTATTGTTATCGTCCCATCAGCCAGAGGCAAATGTAACACAGTTTTTAGAAACGATGTAGATAATGTTTTACTAACATGCTCGGTAGATGCTCCATTACACCATATGCATGGATAGGGAATATAACTACCACAAATTGGTATGTTTTGTGAATGTTAAAGCCATAAAACCATAGTTTTACGAGTGACCCAGGAGCCCCAGGAACCATGACAACTAGGGAAAAGAAATACTTACTTAGTTGACATACACTTTATTCTAAGTCAGGTCCTGATCTTATCCCTTATTCTTCTCTTCTCCCTAGCGTTTTCCCGGCTTATGGAGCCTAGGGTCCACTTTCACAGCTAATCCCAAGATTTGGCGTAGGCGCTAGTTTTACGTAAGCGACTGCCGTCTGACCTTCAAACCCAGAGGATAAACTAGGCCTTATCGGGACCAGTCCGGTTTCCTTCACCAAAAAGCGATTGGTATATATCAAATGTTATTTCATACATAAGTTCCGAAAAACTAATTGGTACGAGCCGGCAGGATTTGAACCCGAGACCTTCGGATTGAAAGTCTCACGTCATGATATACTTAAACCAAATCCGAATACGAGCTAGTTTGGCATGAAAAATCCTTTTATCATATGCAAGCTTATTAAGAATACCCGATTTATTCTGACTTACCTCCAACCCTTTAAATGATGTGATTAACGAACGGCGATTATCCCTGTCTTGTACGAAGTCGAGAGGAAAAATTGCCTATTCCATGTTAAAGTTACTAGCATCAATCTTGCACGTACAGACGTAGATAAATGGGTCCATACAACGTACGAGCAACTTTAATCTTACTGAGACTGCCATAACGGAACGATGAGCATTAGAAGGATCGGGTGCTTTAGAGCCGTCTGGTAGCGTCAGCGCACGTTATGGTTGGGATGGGATAGGATTAAAGTACAATCGAGTTCATTAATATATGTACATTTGTACATATGTACTTATAATAAGCTGCAAAAGTGTACACATAATAATGAACCCGACTGTAGCTACGAGAGGCGATGGATTAGAACTGGTAATAGTTGTATACATATACAATGGGCAAAGTTGATGTTTAACTCTCGTGTTTATCTTACTGCCTACATCCTTCATTTAGAAAGGACATAAGAAATTTAAAAATATTGCGGTGTATTCTTCAATGGTAACCCTAATTCAATCCTTGTAAGTCAATATACAGCTGTCAAAGTTCATAGAGAAAAATAGAAATGTCCACTTCAATCTGTCTATTTTCAAAAATGGCGGGGGAACATGCACCCGAGCAGCATGCTTCCGACCAATGGTAAGTTTAATCGCGAATAATCTCGTTTTTAAATTAGAATAATCATGTTAGCCATATAATTTATCAAAAATAAGTGAATATATTTACGTATTAGCCAGTTATTTTCTTGAATTATTCAAAATCCTTCCTCGTACCATGTCGGAATGTTTTATGTCCTTTGCGTAGTACAAATGAAGGTAATTGAGTTTTAGAAATTTAGAGTACATACATAAACAACGGAGGATAGTATTTTCATTAACTGTAGGTACGATCAATTCAGCGTTAACAGGCATAGACATAGAGAACGTCCTTTAAGACTCGAAATTTGACTACTCGGGAGATGATTCCGATGAAGACTGTATTTCTCCCATCAGTAATGGCAAGGGCTGCTAGTTTGAGTACAGTAGGAGTTCGGTCGAAGAAGATAATGTACCCCAGCCATCTTATAGTGAACTTTGATTTATTTCTATATAATATTTTTGTATTATTGCTTTTTTAAATACTCAAATTTTTACACTTTTAATGTCTCACTAAGTGTTATGTCTGAGGACCTAAGGAACAACTGGTAGGAAAAACGGAAGATTGTTTTCTTAATTTTTCCAGGGCATCTTTAGCCCTATTTAATTTTATCTGCAAGTTTCAAAAAGGTACCTACTCAAGGCAGGAGGATAAATTGAGACCTGAGTAAGCAAAAGATTCTGAAATTGTACGAGTGGTTAAAACGCTGGAACCTTGAGCTTTACGAGGGTCTCAAGGCACAAGAGTTGAACAAACTTTGCGTCGCGAGGAAAATAAAAACTACATACGAATACAAATCTCATCTTTTTATTATTACTCAAAACTATCCTTTAAAAGTCAATGCTACCAGTTAACTTGAAGAAACCATTCAAAACTCAAGGAGAACTTACTTCCCCACTAGCGTTGCAAATACAAATGCGTCTTTCCCTATAAAAGAGCGCTTTCCAAGCTAGTGAGGTGAAAATATATTTCTTCTAACTCGTTTCATTGTGTAGGTTTCTGCTAGCAGGCAGGTCCCAGGTCAATTGCAGGGATTGCATTATTATATAGCCACTATATTCTACTATTAATTTTTACCTTCACAACTTTTTCATCATCTTCTAATAGATAAAATCTAATTGAAAACGTCAGCATGACCATTAAAAATCATATAATAATGGAGTCACGAAACAAAAATTGTGTGCTCATGTGCATCTATATGCGAAGACGTTTAAAATCTTTCATGTTTTTTGTTTTTGCGTCTTTTTGGAGTCTTCGTCAAAGTCTTTTCTTACATAATAAGTTATAAAGAGCGTAATAGTTCTCGTTTTTCGTTATAATCATAGAGTATCAAGAGTGAACACTCGGATACATCGTGTTGTGACAAGCAATGGCGGCCGATTTATATGTGTGCGTGCAGCCGAGTGATACCATGTGAAGTTTTTTTTCCGAATATAATCAAATCGAATTGATGACCGGGGATTCAATGAAAAGTGAAATATTTGTTTTGATGAAAATTATTTCTGTGCTTTTAACTAATTACACGTAAATATGTAATATACACATAATTTACAAGTAAAAGTTACTTTAATAGGTATAGTAAACAATTTCATACGGATTACAGTAAGGTAGGTAATTCTCTTTCTAAACAATGTTGAAACAACATTCATTTGACAAGTGATGATTGGGGATCATGTGGAAGGTAGGTAGTAGTAGTACAGTCACGTCTTTAAATATACACTTTGGAACGTATTCCAGGGAAAGAAGAGCCAAATTATAATACAGATGCAAATACAAAATTTAATATATATATATATATTAGGAAAGGTACCATTTCATGGATTTTCATATTTCCATAAGTATGAAATATGCAAGACGAAGCAAGCAATTACGCGACTTTCGGGATATAACCAAACTCAAGCTGCTGGTCACACTACGCGTAATGAAGTTAATATTCGATTTTTTTGCATAAACAACGTGTCAATTATAATTTTACCGATGAAAGGTCATTCCATGTGACTTGTTTTTGTGACCGGTTGCGTTTTTACAATGTAAAACTACGCACGTCAGCATTTTCACATTATTTTCACGGAGATGTTTGTTGTTGGTTGGTTTCGTTATCACTGACAGATGACAAGCGTAATGTTTTGTCGTGCACAGACAAAACATTACGCTTAGTGTGCGTTCTTGTCGGTACAAGGTGACAGGCGTAATATGGGCGTAATATGGAATCACAGTTTCTTCTTAGTGACACTACGTCTATTTATTTTCTAAGTCTATGGTTATAATTATATTGTTTCTTATTACACAGGGACATCAATCAGGAACATTAAGGAACTCTCGCAACGCAAAAAGTCCCGCAACATTTAAAATATCGCCCACTCCGCTTTTAAAATTACCTAAAAAGATATCTAATTTCCGCCGCTCGCTTATCTTATTCTATTTCAAGACATCCATTTACATTTTACTGAAAAAAATTGCAGACATTTTCGCGGTAACAAGATAGCAGATCTCACGGGGATGTCATGATCAGAGGTAGCTGGGACACAGACTACGTAATAGTACCTACTAAAGTAGGTACAGAAGCTTCTCTTTCCTACATTTGACGTTAAGTTTGTCAAGCATGTAAACGCCAAGATGTCATTAAAATTAAGGTTGTCACCATGCTGCAGGTGCGTATGGTGGGACAGTCAACTACAAATATATGAATACAGCAATAGGGCCAAAAATATGTATAAGTACAGGACTTTATTCCTTAAACATTAAGGTCGTGTATACATATTTTTGGCACTTTGGCAGTATTCATATCTTTGTAGTTGACTGTACAATAATTTGTGTAAACATATAGCTAAATATGAACAAAATACGAAGCGGAACATTATTTGTATTGTAAGAACACGTTTTTATTGATCATTTATTAGTATTGGTATTCATTTGTCTAAAGTATAAATTAGTATGCGGTGTTTGAAACATAAATATATGTGAACGCACCCGTGAGGTAATGCGCGTCGCGCGTACCCTGGCAGTTTATGCCACCTATGGGGCATTTTAAAAAAAGTCACCATTTTCTTTTTTTTAAATATAGGAAGTTTTGGGTTTTTTATAACCAGAATCACGAGTACTATTTTTTTTTATTAAAAAAAAGAAAAAGAGTGTCCCGTTTTTTTGGTCAGCTTTGTAACGCATTTTTTCATACATTTAGTATGGGCCGTTCAAAACTGAATATTTTTTTTTGTATGGAAATACGAGGACCTATTTTCATTATAATGGTGCACTTTTTTCTGAAAATGCCCATAGACAGATTGATTTTTTTTTGTGTCAACGTAATACGCGGAGTGGCTGGGAGTGACTTAATTAGGGACCTTATAATTTGACACGACGTCATATTATTAAAAGAATAGCTCACCCCCGTCGACCTTTGGTCATTATTAAAAAAGTCAATTATGTCGTTTTTTTGCTAGTGTTAATGTATCAGTTTGTTATAACTTTAGTTAATAAGGAGCTGTTTTATTTGCTGGCCATATACGTTCGGGCAATCCGTCAGATGTCCATAGTGAGTATGTCCGCCGGACATCCGCCAGACAAATTTCCCATGCATTTATCGGCAGATCCGGCGGATATGCCCGAACGTATATGTCAGCAATTCGCTCGGCAATTATTCCTGATATTTCGGACTCAATCCTGCAAAAATCTTTAATTTCTTGATACTCTATTAAGGCGTAATGTACCTAATGCTGACCTTTTAGAAAATGGGCGACAGGCTGAAAACTAATGACAATAAGCCCCCACTTTTAGGGCTCTTAAAATAAAGGATTTAAAAGATTCATGACGTAATTTGTGATAATACCTGCCTCAACGATTGTTTAGTAAAGTTGTAATGTTCAACAAATGCCACCGAGTTTTTAATAAGGAAACTTTTTCTTATTAAATTTACGTTGTCTATTGAGTACCGTTATTTTTTGCAATAATCGCTTATTAGATGGGTACCTACGTGTTTTTTGTTTTCGGGTCCCCTATAATTTGAAACCAGTCGCAAAGATAATAGGTACCTTTACTTACTCTAAGGATATTACACCTGCAAGATATCATCATTATCATCATCGGCCTGTTCTTGACCTATTTGGTTGCATTTGGCGCAATATGGCGGCGAGAAATGGAAGTAGATAATAAATAAATAAATAATATTATGGGACAATCTTACACAAATCGACCTAGTCCCACGGTAAGCTCAATAAAGCTTGTTTTATGGGTACTAGGCGACGATATATATAATAGACAGATACATATAAATACTTAAATACATAGAAAACATTCATAACTCAGGAACAAATATTCGTGATTAACACACAAATAAATGCCCTGACCAGGATTCGAACCCGGGACCTCCTGCTTCGTAGGCAAGGTCACTACCAACTAGGCTAGGAGGCTGTTAACTTAAGATCACCGTAAATTACCAATCGTAAGGTTGTTTCAGCTGGAAAATGACAATGAATAGTTTGCTTGGATAATTACTAGTTGTTTTATCAGATTTGTTTTTGTCAACAATCCAGTGTTTTTTAATAATTAGAAAGTTCAAACAAGTCTAACAACGCGAGCAAAAGGGTAATGCCGCAAAAGTCCACACCCTTCTAAGGGAAAATGACACAGACCGAACAAATACGGGTATCGAGGGGAGAAAAGAGACACGCCTATAATCAAGGATAATAATTAAAAATAAAGCTGGAAAGTAGACTTTAGTTGAACACCTGAACCAACTCTCAAAGTTGGGTTTTGCCTGCACTTTTGACCAATCGCCGGGTGGAATGTAAATTGTCCAGTTGGGAAGGAGTTCGATGGACCTAAATATTCATTTCAATTAAACTGTACCTATAATATTATGACATTTGTTTTTATTTCCTCATAGCGCCTGAAAACTCTCGGCCGAATGTTACGGTCGAATGCCTCGGGCGAATGCAACCCCTGTACACACTCATTCGAGAACCTCGGGCGAGGCTCGGACCAGAGACAATTTAAGCTTTTTCAGGTAGTTTGGGTGGGTTAAAAGGTGTCTTAAAGAACTTCACCTTGGGTGAAGTATAAATTTACTAAGACGGGGCTTAGTCGTTTAATACTTTGAAAACAACCCGGGACCACGGTGACAATGGCATCCTTGAAACGTCGGAGGTTTATTTTCAAAGTATTACACGATTAAGCCCCGTTTCAGTAAATTTATAATGTAATATTTAAAAGGTCTCTTAAATAGTTTCGGCAACCGAAGCTATATAAGACACCTTTAAACTCACCCAGTCTACCTAAAAACGCTTAAATTTTCTCTATAATATATACTCTGTCGCTTGAGGCTCTCGAATGAGTGTGTACAGCACGCCTACCACGAAAGTCGAACGATTGCGAATTCGTATCCCCATCTCTGTCACACTTGCATATTGGAGTGACAAAGAGGTTTTCTATGATCATAGTTATATGATAGTGTAATATCAACCATAGGCTACATTTTCAATCACTTCAAATAAGAGGATGTTCTATTAGAAAAAAAACCGTAGTCAGATTACACTTCAAAACTTTTTACTTGTTGTTTCGGTAGGTATTCCATTAGGGAGTGCCTTAATTGTTTACACACTTTCCGGTCTTCTCTCGGTTGGGGCGTAAATTACTTTCTTTCCAAAAGCTTTCGGAATTGACGTTGATGCAAAACAAACATTGGATTTTCACCGAAACTCTGCGGTGTCGTTGTCGTCAATGTTTGTCCTTGGAGACTTTTATAAACAGTTTTCGTCATTATTCAATGTTTTCCTTCCGCCCACGTCACATTTATGTGTTATGTAAGGATACAAAGTAGTTTTTTTCCGCTTGTGTATAATATTGACACAAAGATTCAGTAGAAGAGATATAGGCTCTTCTTTTGGTATTGGTATACTTATAATACAATTAGTCCATTTCAGCACTTGACTGCGGTATTTCCGCGCTAATAGTGATGTACTCTGTGATGGCCATATGCCACTCCCACGATTGAGACGAATGAAATGACACATCGCGCACTACCCCACACGCTAAATGACATCTTACGCGCTAAATGACACCTCACGTGCTAAATGACACTTCACTCTAGGCTGTCGGGTAGTGTAGAATACAGTCAAGTGGTAAGAGATTTCTTACAATCTGATTCATAGCGTCACTATGACATAGTCCTACAGTGACCTAGAGTTCCAATTGGTTGTACGGTAGGCTTTGAAATACAAGCTACTCCAAATGCTTGTCTTGTTGTCTTGAGACGTTTCTGTGGCCCATATTACATTATCAAATATATTTGATCATAGATCTATATGCCTCCAACGTGAAGAAAAAGGGTGGCATATAAAATGTATGATTAAACTTATAGAAATATGGTGTACGCCTATATGGTATAGTATGGTATATAGGCCTTGGTAATAAATTATGCCCTAACTCAATTTGATCGGTATTTTCTTCGAGATGCTCGCATCTTTAGATCAGACGTGTTCGTAGGTACTAATTCATTATGTTTCATTGCATTGATATAATAATATAAATTAGGAAAGTAGGTTTACTAAATTATAGCTCAACGGATATATTTGAAATATAACTGCATGTTTTAAAATCAACAGCAAAAAATATACGGAGCGACGCTAAATCAAAGTGTGTGAAAGCAAAAACCGCTAGCACCAAAATACGGACGTATATTATGTATTCATCAAACAATTTTCGAGCCTTGAATATGTATTGGATCTGACGTATATCAATTTGAATTTGTCAAGTATTTGTGCTAGACGGTAAATCGGCTTTTAAGCTTAATGTAACGTTCTTGTTATCTTGTATTAAGACTCGAGCGTGGGTTTATGAAACGAGGCGTCAGCTGAGTTGAATAATAACATCACACGAGTGTTTTAATGATTAATTATTTACAATTACATGGGTACACTGCTTTATATACATACATATCATGAGCTCTCTTATGATGCATTGAAATTGAAACCGCATACATATTTCAACCCCCATTACGACCTTCATGAATGACAACTTTTCTGACATAAATTTTTTGACATTTATATTTTTAAAATTCAGACAAACTGGAGTTGGCCCAATATTCATATCGTTCAAATAACGTGTCTCTGCGTGCGGCGTTGTTTGCAATGAGGACTACCGCGAGTCGGTTTTCTGCTAGGGGCGCTAGTGGAACGTGGGTCCTGCGGGAACATTTCAAACGTCACTTTGACATTTCTTTCATACTGACGCAGGACCCACGCATGAGTGGCGCCGCCTGGTGAGCGACAATACGGTAGCTCCCATTGACACTCCATTTTGACCTTAATACGTCATCTCGACTGATATAAGAATAGAAGTCAAATCAAATTTCCTTGTTTGTCAGTGTTGAAGCCCCATACTTAAATTGTATATCTTGGTTTGTGCTTAGACACAAACCAAGATACAAACGCCACATAAAACCTTACTTTCAACTTTTAATGTGACTACAAAACTGGCTTAGGTATTGGTTGTTATTATCCGACTTTAGAACTGGATTTGTAGGTATCTACCTACACGGGCTACACGTCAGATTAGGTTTCTAATTTAAGTACTTAGGTAGGTACACATTAATTCACATTATAATACCGAGCCTCTCGTTCCCAGAGTTCGTAGTGATTATAAACCTGAATTTTCAGAGCTTTGGCTAGATTTCGTGTTTAATTAGTGCCTCAGGGCAGAAACTTTTTACACCGTACCCTTGCTTATTAACTCCGGCCAGCTCATTCTAAAAATAATACATCTGCAGGAGAGAATAAAATAAACTACATTTCTATTTAGTTAGTCGTCATATTTTTTATTTTATTTACAAAATAGCGTCGTGAACTATCTGATAAAATTGTATTCGAACCGAGGATATTTTTTTTTGTACCTATGTGTTAGTCATTGCTTCCATTTGTCAAATCACCAACCAAGCGACAGCTGCCGTTCCGTTCACAAGGCTTCATTACAAAAGCCCCTCATTCACGGCAGTCCGCCGGCACCTCGGGCACGTAATAAAGTACCGTGAATGTCGTTGCCGGATGCGTGCCGTACGGCAGCACCGGGCAGGATGTGCCTTGAATCCTGCTAGCTCCGCCCACCCCCTTGCAGTCCGAATTGCACTAAATTACAGTAAGAACATAACCATAAATAAACTAAGATTTGCGGCAATGCATAAAATATTCATTATTAAAAATAACATACGACATGGCGGCGATTTTAAAAATTCGAGTATAGTGTATGCGATACAACGCTGCGTTGCGCAATTTTCAATTTCATTCATTTCATTTTTTTTTTTTAGGAGTGGCGGATACTTAAAAAATTTCGACGTTGGGGGTAGGCCGTCTATGCGCGAGCGTTTTCTACTAGAGCGCGAGAGAAATCTGGGCCTATACCACGAAAATAGAACAATTGCGGATTTGTATCTCCATCTCCGTCACACTCGCATATTGGAGTGACAAAGAGGTTTTCCCGTCAGTGCCAATTTTCGATGTTCGTGGTAGGCATGCTGAGGGCTACCGTGAACCGCGAATGGTGCATTTGTTATTTCGAATTACAGACCACCGCAACTACTTACTAGAGAGAGAGCATACAAGACAACTCGCGGTCACCGCACATATTTGTATGCAGTCCCGTACTAATTTAGTATGGAAGCGCGACCGCTTCTTTCAGACGTTTATGATCTTTCTCGTGAAAATTAAAATGATTTACAATTATTTTATTTTGGGGGTGAACCTGGAATACTGGAATACTGGAGGGTGATAGTCGGTTATGCTCATAGAGCCGTAGAAAACAAGTAAAACTGTGCATATATGTGGTGAACTGATTCTCTTCGGAAACGCTCCGTAATACGATACGGAGTCTGTATATATACAGCGTGTAACAAAAGTCCCGAACGATACTTCAACATACAAAGTGGTTTTTTTTTCGAATTTCGAAGTTTTTTCACTTGCATCGCACTCAGGGTCAAGGTCGATGACCCTGAGTGCGATGCAAGTGAATCAGCTCTTGTACGACAACCTGTACCTATAGGTAGTCTATGTTTGCAAGTCCGAGAGAAAGGCAATATTTCTGATACACGTGTGCTTTCAGAGAACGAGTCTGAGGAGAGCATGCCAGCGGCGGACCCCGGCACGGAGGCGAAGGAGAAACTCATAGCCGCCGTCAAGAAGGAGGTCAAGCAGTTGATGGAAGAGGTACGTCCACTACGACCACATTCATGACCCAATCATGCTCGTAGAATGCTTCTTTTTGTCGTAGAATTAATAAAAAGCAAATGTATCGTATTTTCCACTGGCTCAGAGCAAAAGGTACCAACTCAAGGGGTTGCTCTCAGAATAATCTATCTTTTGGTACTTCTAGAATCTTCACTACTCTTTAATAAACGAAAAATAAAGACATCGAACAAGGCGGACAGAGTCGTTACGTTATGAAACGCTCGATATTAGTATCGTGCCTAATTAATAGAACATGTCCAAACTAATAGGTATCTAAAGATATAGGTACCAATGAGCGTCAAAATGTTCTTTGTTCAAGCTAAGTTAAGTTCAAGTTAAGTTAATTTGAGCTGCTTTTTCTTTGAATCGTTAAGGAAAAAGGTGCTAGATTAGCTCACGCATGGCAAGCCGGCAGGAAGAAAGCAAATGTAAATGGCCTCGGGCGGGACGCGAACCCGGGACGTTGGGATACACGCCCATCACTCTGCCAACTGCGCTATCGAGAACACTTCCACATTTTTCCTTTCTTTCTAATAAATTTCACCGGTATCGTTCGCAGCCGTTTCTGCTTAAAAATAATAGTTAAGCTGGCAGCAAATAGCTTCTTATCAATTTCTGCGCGACACTTCTAATACCATAATACTCAAGTTTTGCTAGTAGTCTACTGAAGCCATTTGAATCAATCAAATGAGAATACTATTCAACTAACTACGAATATCCTTTATAAAGATTGTTTTATGTTAGCGTAGAAGAGCTCTGAACGAATCTAGTTTTACTCTTACAACAAAACGAAAACTGAAAACTCGAAGTCTTTTACAGAAACTCTTGAAAGTAATCTAGGTAGCGATACTAACATTCTGAAGTTACGAAGTCGTGTTGATGTTAGTAACTTCGTAGAGTTCTTAGTAACCTTGTTAAAACCTTTCAAATATACTATCTCTGAAGGTTTATCACTTTTTAGTTACCTACTCTGTAACTTCCATCAAAGATATAATTTACGTCTGGCATTCAAAATTGCGGTTAAAGACACATTCGATCAAATTGCAGTCCATTCTTGAACCCGTACAAACTGGGTTTTGGCGTGAAATGTGGGTGCGAGGCAACCGTACATGCCCCCTAACGACAAACCTTTCACTAGATGATTGTGAAATCTTTTAATTCACTTAATCTTTGCTGACAAATGTTAGGGCCAATCTATGGGGCCAATTTACTGAACGGTACAATTACGTTGTCTTTTGCTATTCGAACTCGTCTTAATGAATGTACAATCGAGTTCATAAATATATGAGCATTTCCGAGGCTTCAAAAATAACTGTACTCCCTAGGGACATTGACAATAAGGTGTAAGTGTTTGCATAATATGCATTCAGCTGCACGGATATTTATGAACCTGAAAATATATGGATATTTATGGTTGGATATCAGCAGTTGGTGACCCTCTCGGCGCAGCAATCTTTAGTATGGCTATAAAACCAAACATCCAAAAATTAAAATCAAAATTCAATGTCTGGTACCTAGATGACGGGACAATGTCTAAATTTTCACCCATAGATGATCAAAATTAGTTTAGGGACGATTCTAAAGACACATATATGGAGGCATATAAAAAAAAAGATTACTACCAACATGAGCCTATCAAAACTTTAATTTTTCTTTTTCTAATATTTACAGTCGTACTTTTGTTTGTTTGGGTTCTAGGACAAAATAAAAACAAAATTGTAATTTGCCACAATACCATTGTCTAGAAGAAACAACGTTTTGCACAAAGCGGCATAAATATAGTAACTAGCTAGGTAGGGCGCGGTATTAGCTTTCTATACAAATACAGAACCGGAACCGGGAATTTTCGGTTCTCGCTATAAAAAAATCAATACTTACCGGGAGGAAACCAATACTTTCATAGAGTAACATTTTTTTAAATTTTACTCTATGAAATCTTAAAATAATAAAGTATTTATTAAAAAATATGTTATTGAGGGATGTCAATTTCACATAAAACAATTCATTTACTATGTTTAGCAAATGTCTACTTACAGTACAATGGGGAATGTATCATTTTTCTTCAATTTTCCCATGATTACGGCGTTATCTTATTAGCTTTGACTCAGAAACCAGTTTTTAAGTGGCCTTAATTTATCGATTGGTCGCAAAGATTGAAGAAACTCCAACAGCAAAATTTTCCATTTCGAAAATCTTATCAAAATTGGTTGTATTTTTGATTCTCGACGCAAACATTAAAATATTTGACTTTGGATTATTTTTCTTCTGAAATTGTGTTTTGTGTGAAATTGCTTTCCCTCAATATCATGATTTAAAAAAATACTTTCTAATTTTAAAGTTACATAAAGTAAAATTTAAAAACAAAGTGTATCGTTCTTATTTGGCCACTCTGTCCATTATGCATCACGACACGTTGTCGTTACCCCTCTACGAGCTACGGCGTAGCGCTACGAAAAATTGTTAGCGGTATAGGTATTAATATACTTAGACCGGGTTACTCACGTCTATAAAGTCGAAAATAGCTCGACATGTTTCGGGACGGTCCGCGCCCCATAATCATGAGTGAGAAGCGCTTGCGGGGATCGCTCTGCGCACACTGCGCACGGCTGCGCGTTGAGCACGCCGGCAGACCGGCGCGGGGGGCGCGGCCGGCGCAGACGGTATAGGTATTTAAAAGAGGTCGGCAATTTTCCCTGTAATATGACGTATTTCATATTAAAATATAAGGTAAATAGCTCACCGTCACCGACCTCACATTTATAAGGTTTGAGCCAATAACCGCTCTTTGTTGAGGTTAACCCAAAATCCTTGCTCAGCACCGCAGGACTTCATTACAATCGGTGGCAAAGCGATCTAATAACGATTGTGCTTACCATAAGTTCCACTTATCGTAGTCGATAGCGCCTTCGCGATTCGATAGTGTTCGCATTCATGAGATTGAATTGGTTAAGAAATGAGACCTGAAAGGAAGACCAGGCTGTCCTGGTCTTGAAGGTCTTGGGGTGATTGGGGTGGGGTGGGGTGTGTCTGACACAAATAGAATTTTTGGATATGAAACTGAAACCTTTGATTCGCTGAAGGCCATATTGTGTTTCGCGCTCAATTTGCACATCTGGCGTTGTTTTAAAACAAGTTGATCCCAAAACTCTTTCTCATAATAGGCTAGACTAGACCACAAAAAAAAACAAATTAGTCCGTCATTAGACTATTAATAAATTTAATAATTTGACGACCGGTTGGCGTAGTTGGTAGTGACCCTGCCTGCTAAGCCGATGGTCCTGGGTTCGAATCCCGGTATGGGCATTTATTTGTGTGATGAACACAGATATTTGTTCCTGAGTCATGGATGTTTTCTATGTATTTGTATATTATATATATATCGTTGTCTGAGTACCCGTAACACAAGCCTTCTTGAGCTTACTGCGGGACTTAGTCAATTTGTGTAAGAATGTCCTATAATATTTATTTATTTATTCATTTATTATTATTATTATTTAATAATATCTGACACGTATTTTTTCATTAAAGTTTCGCGTGACGTCACAATTAGGTACAATTCTTACCTAATAGTGACGTCACCAGCCCCACCCCGAAACTTTCACGCTCTTCATCTTCGTCAATTTTGATTATCTTGAAGAAGGATAAATATATGTATATCTAATATTTTTTTTAATTAAAATCTTGGCGATGATTTTTTACACAATACAGACTAAAGAAATCCAATTTTCAAGCAAAATAAGCTAAATTAATGTATTTTAAGCAGTCTTGTAAAAATAAGTAAACGTTCTTAACTTAGCCTAGAGTACAGTGAGACATAAGTGCTTACTATTTTGTTGATACCAACTCTGTACCCACTGGATGATCAATAATATCAATTAATTATAATGAACAACTCTCAGTTCATAACCTCCTTAGACTAGAACAGATTCCTAGAAGTTTCCCTTACGGGTTCAAGTATCTTCATCAATTACCAACAATAGTTGCTTGAAGCACTTGTTCAGATCTTCAGAAGTTAGTTCAAGTACCTGTCGCCATTCGCGGAATGTCTCACATTGCGAAACTTGTAAATGAATTCTAGCGTATTTCTATGTCGCTATTAACTCTAAATAATTTAAATATAGGTATAAAACAGTCGGCGTTATATACGGAAAAGTTGAATACAAATTCCTTTTAGAGATCCAAAAAAGTTTTGACTGTCATATAAAATGAAGGCATTGGCCTTAAGCAGCCAAAGCAGAAGGTCGGTGGTTATGATTATTATGTTGGTACGGCGACATTTAATAGTGTGAGAAGCAAACGGTCGCAGTAACAGTAGGACAAAAAACTATATCCGTCCCTTTTTTAAGGCTGGTAATACTAGCGTAAGAAAAAGACAGTATGGTGCTCTCTAATCTACTTTTACTGCGTTCGATTGCTTGTCAGACTATAGTTATCTTGAATAGCATAGGTACAGAAGAAAATGAGCGTCGCAACTGCCGATGCCGCAAGTATACGTATGTAGGGTAAACGCGCATTATTTTGGTGATACTTCTAATTCGGTGATAATACACAGAAAAAATACTGAAATACGTTGCAAAAAAGTAGAGATTTAAAAATATGATATTGATAATGGGCTTTGAATAAATCTACTTTGTTTGCATTGTTTAGAGTATATTTTACTGTGTAGTATCACTAAATTATGTCAGTTTACCCTAAGGTTTCGATTCTATCAGGTTTGGTTTATCTGCACCATTTTCGGGAAAAGCTCTATACTTAAGTCGGCTGCAAAGGCATTTGCAGGCTTCATATAACTTTAAACGGACTCCTAAAGTCATCTGTTTCAACATAATATCCAGCCTGCAAATCGTAATGTCAGAGAGCGCTACCTTATTTAAAAAACTCAACTCGCACGAGTATAGTTCAAATACTATTCAATTTAATTTAATTTATTTCAATTCATAAGATTATTAATCTTTTTAAGTCCCCAAATGCCAGCTAGACTAATACAACTTTTTAGACAGTTCTCGACAGGTCTAGGTCAGACTTAGGCATTTATATTGTCTACGGTTTGAAATAGATTAGTTTACCGTCAGACTTAATGGTTTTTATGCGGACGGCGTACAAATGGGGTGATAAATTACATTAGTAGCATAATGACTGTTTATTCTAGAAAATATACTTGAGTAAGTAAAGGCTTTATACTCAGTTGTTATTGCTCATTGAAGACGCACTCTTCTAGACTTTCTTAGGTAAGACTCGCCACGGCTCCTGAGCCGACTAAACCTCAGGCTCCCTAGAGCCTGAGGTCTAGTCTTTTAGCTCTCAAAGTTTGGCCAGGGGTTCCCAATCTTTTTCAGTCCGCGGCGCACTTTCAACTTAAAATTTTTTTCACGGCGTCCCAACCTATGTACGCTATAAGAAACTAACTGATGCCCGCGACTTCGTCCGCGGATAAAGATGCTTTTTTTAGCCTGTAACCTTACAGATCCACTTAAATCCAATAACCATGATGTTTTTGTTCACCAAAAAGCGATTGGTAAATATCAAATGTTATTTCGTACATAAGTTCCAAAAAACTCATTGGTACGGAAATTGAACCTACGACCTTTGTAGTGAAAGTCAGACTCCTTACTTTTTAAGCCTACAAGTACAAACAGAAACACCTATAGCTAACCATCCGTAGACCTTATGCTGTTACAATAGGGATCACAAAAAAAAACTACTTAAACTGTTAATTTTAATATTAAGTATCTACTTACATGCAAGACTCAGTACTTCACATTCATCAAGTTTGGAGATTGAGAACAGTGTTGGCTAAATACCTATTTATAAAAAAAACTGCACCGCACAATGGATGAACCCCACACCGGATTTTGGATCGGATTTTTTCCTGTATTTGAGCTACAAGCTCTTGCTTTATGCCAAATTTTGTGATTCTAGGTCAACGGAACCCTACATATATTGATCCCCTTTGCAAATTTATGGAAAATGCGACAAAAACGGCCGTATATTTTGATTTCGTTGTTGATTGTTTTGAGGTTTAGTTTTTTCATAGCTTCAAGGGACCGCAGACCTGTGCACCTATGTGGTATTAATATCAATTCGCTAACTCTACGCGCTCCCGATATAAAGGGTCTTGACCGACAGACGGACGGACAACAAAGTGATCAAATAAAAGTTCAGTTTTTTTCTTATGAGGTGCGAAACACTAAAAACTAAAAAAAAAATAACGTGTTATGTTTTTGACTGAGTTTTTTTACGATCATTCAACCTGTCATTAAAATGTTATAAATGAATACAATCAAAAATTGTTTGGATGTGCCACAAATCAAAGAGTATAAAAGGTCCTCTTTATTGACATTGGCCCCTTAAGTCAGAAAGTCAATTGCCCTTGAAGATCTCTTGAGAAGCTTAAGGTAAATGCCACGGCGGTTGAGTGCTTTCAATGCGATGATACGAGCTGTTCCGATAAACGTGGGTGTTTCAGATGCCACTGGGAAATGGAAAATGTTTCATAGGCTGTCCACAGTAAAATCAACGTATTCAGTATATTATCCTGAAGGTTCCGGTTCATTCGGTTATAACAATGCCTTGATAACAATGATAATGCGTACGACCAAATGAAAGTACATTGTAATGTGAAAGTCGAAGGTACCGATCCGGACATTGGCACGAAAATATGACCCCTTACTAAACTTTTACAATAAACTTCCATACAATAAAACTACGAACATATTATGAAAAATAAATGTAAATTCACTACCTACTCTCGATGGGGTATCAAGAACAAGGTAAACAACTGGCTTATTATTTTCATTGTGCTTTTAGTTAATACAAGTTGTTAGATAGGGCAGGCAACTTTGTCGTAAAACTTGTCCCCATAAAGTATTTATTGAATAGTAAAACGGGCTTGCGCTTAATATAAACTATGCTCTGTTTCTCTCTACATTTCAACCGTATTGTCCCTCTGGCACAACGGATATGTCTATGCGTAGATACTCTGAAAATACCAATAAAAATGATGGAACCTAAACGAGCATCATAAAATGAACCAAGGACCCGTTGTGATTTCATTAAAGCACTTTTCCATAAAAGTAAACGTTTGTATGTATTTTTCCTTCTAGCAATAATAAGATGATTTTTTTTGGTAATTTTTTTATTTCGTTTTTATCGAGTTTTATTTTAGTTGTAGTTTAGTTATACTTCTAGATTTAAATTTGTGTTTTAATATGTTTTAGTTTAGTTTCTTACAATAAATCGTTTAATCAGTATTAGATGATAGGGACAAACAGTTCTCGACTGATCTTTAGGCCGGTCTAGATTTGACAAACGTAAAGAGTATATTTTTCCCCCCTTAATAGATATCAGTGAGGTAGTTTAGGGAAATAGTCATTCTATTTTTAGGGTTCCGTACCTCAATAGGAAAAAACGGAAACTTTATAGTTTATAGGATCACTTTGTTGTCCGTCCGTCCGTCTGTCTGTCTGCCATCTTTTATGTTTATCTCGGAAACGCGTAGAGGTAGCAAGTTAAAATTAATACCACATACACAGGTTTGCTCTGCGGTCCCTTGAAGGTGTGAAAAAACCAAGCCTCTACGTCAACACTTTCAAAATTTAAGATACGACGTATGTCGCATTTACCATACCTTTGTAATGGGAATCAAAATGTATTGACCTAGAAATTAAACACTTTAGAACGGATTAATCGCGTTTATTAACACCATGATCCTACGTTTCGAGCCCTTTACAGCACTCGTTTTCACAGGGTTGAGATGATAACTGAGAGGTCCTAAGGTCTTCATATCGCCTTATCTTAGGAGATATAGATTATAGATTATAATCCACTGCCATTGGCATTCAAGGCTGCTCCAAACTGTTGTAACTTGACAGTTTTTGTACCACTTCCGTGCTTTAGTTATTCTTTCGCGGCAGCAATACCAAATATTAACACGGATGTAAGACCTGTAATAATTATTTATGAACATTTCAAACGAACGTCGCTCAAGCGAATCAAAATCGAACGACCTGATAAACATTAAGTACCCATTCGATCAATCCCCTTTTTATTACCAGACCATTATTGTCTCCCAGATTTTCTTGACACCGTTTCAAGGAAAAATGGAGGAAGCCTTGGAGTATGGGATATATCTACTTAAGTACTTATACATCTAATTTGATTAAACAATCTATGATAGAAATAGAGAGAAAATTGCTAAGTATCTTTTTATTTCGAGCGCTCGACTTTGTCATCTGAAACTGTTGTCAAATTAGGAATGACTTATTAATAGAAATAGATACTCTCTCTCTAGAGATAAATGCCTCGATACTTTTATGTTTCAAACATAGGTCCTTTTTTACATGTTTTCAACCGACTTCAATATTTCTCAAGGAGGAGGTTCTCAATTCGTCTGAATTTTTTTTATTTTTATTTTTATTTTTATTTTTATTTTTATTTTTTTTTTAATGTATGTTACCTCAGAACTCCGTCATTGCTGAACCGATTTGAATTTTTTTTTTGGTTTCTTTAAGTAGATGGTTCCAGGTTGGTCCCGTTTTTTTCAAAATCCTGTTCTGATGATGGGATCCATGAGGAACTGAGGGAACTCCTCAAATTTGAAAGGCACATGCATAGTAATTTGGGTATTTTCATGAGAAACTCGAGCATTTCTTTACAAAACCCACCAGTTTGGTGGAGCACACCTGATGATGACGACCAGGGATGTCAAAGAGGAACTGCTCTATAATTCGCGGGCCCCAGCTGTATCTTCTGATTTGAGACATTCATCTTTTGTTTGTTACGAAATGCCTTCGAGGTAGTCCAATTTGATTTTAATTAAATTGTGATGATGGATATCATGAGGAATTAATGGAGCTGATGCTGAACCCTGGCAGTACTTTATGGAACTCAGGTTTGGTATGACTTACGAGAGTTCTGTTTTCGTCATTCAACTCGTGTTAACGAGCAATTAGAGGAACAGTTCTCAAGATGGAGCTGATAACTATGCGGAAGATATTTACTACTTTTTTAATATTTTGGGGATTTGACACGGGGTCACAAAAGGAAACGTGGGAACTGATTTAAACATAATTATGTATTTTTACTGTTTATGTCAGAAAAGGCCGCCATCTTGAATTTCTTTATTTTTGATCCGACCCTAACAAAAATCGATACCTGGGGATCCAAGAGGTTCTTTATAACGAATCTGAGGTCAAAATTGCGTTAAAGGGCCGCCATCTTGAATTTCTTCAGTTTTCATCATATCATGGTAAAAATTGATATCTGAGGGTCCGAGAGGTTCATTATAACAAATATGAGGTGAAAATTGCAAGAAATGGCCGCCATCTTTAATTTCTTCATTTTTGATCAGATCCTAACAAAAATCGATATCTGGGGATCTAAGAGGTTCTTTATAACGAATCCGAGGTCATAATTGCGTAAAATGGCCGCCATCTTGAATTTCTTCAGTTTTCATTCTATCATGATAAAAATTGATATCTGAGGGTCCGAGAGGTTCATTATAACAAATATGAGGTGAAAATTGCAAGAAATGGCCGCCATCTTTAATTTCTTCATTTTTGATCTGATCCTAACAAAAATCGATATCTGGGGATCCAAGAGGTTCTTTATAACGAATCTGAGGTAATAATTGCGTAAAATGGCCGCCATCTTTAATTTCTTCAGTTTTCATCCTATCTTGATAAAAGTTGATATCTGAGGGTCCGAGAGGTTCAATATAACAAATATGAGATGAAAATTACGAGAAATGGCCGCCATCTTGAATTTCTTGATTTTTGATCCGATCCTAACAAAAATCGATATCTGGGGACCCAAGGGGTTCTTTATAACGAATCTGAGGTCATAATTGTGTAAAATGGCCGCCATCTTAAATTTCTTCAGTTTTCATCCTATCATGATAAAAATTGATATCTGAGGGTCCGAGAGGTTCATTATAACAAATATGAGGTGAAAATTGCAAGAAATGGCCGCCATCTTTAATTTCTTCATTTTTAATCAGATCCTAACAAAAATCGATATCTGGGGATCCAAGAGATTCTTTATAATAAATCTGAGGTAAAAATTGCGTAAAATGGCCGCCATATTGAATTTCTTCAGTTTTCATCCTATCTTCATAAAAATTGATATCTGAGGGTCCGAGAGGTTCATTATAACAAATATGCGGTGAAAATGGCGAGAAATGGCCACCATCTTGAATTTCTTCATTTTTGGTCCTATGCTAACAAATATCGATATCATGGGGATCTAAGAGGTTCGATATAACGAATCTGAGGTCATAATTGCGTTAAATGTATATCAAATTGATTGTTTTGATTTCCGTTTTCGTCATTCAACTCGTTTTAACGAGCTATTAGGAGAGCGGTTCTCAAGATGGAGCTGATGCTGAACCCTGGCAGTGACTAGTGAAACTCAAATTTGGTCCAACATACGCGACTTCTATTCACGTCATTCGACTCGTGTTAACGAGCAATTAGGAGAGAAATTCACAAGATCGAGCTGGTGCTGAACCCCAGTACCTAGTGGAACTCAGGTTTGGTGAAAGATACGCGTGTGCTGTTTTCGTTAATCGACTCATGTTAACGAGCAATTAGGAGAGCAGTTCACAAGATGGAGCTGATGCTGAACCCTGGTAGTAATATGTATGTACCTAAGTTTTAAATACGATGTAAGGAAAATTAACAAAATAAAAACATAAATTAGCAATAATTCGCTTACTTTAACTTATACCGGAAAGTCCAATTGAAGTCGGTTTTTTTTTCTTTAAAATTATTAGTTAGAATGTCGAAACCCTTCAATTTATAAACATGATTGTTAGTTTAATAGTTGAGTAGGTAATAACTAGTTCTTAACCCTTAAATGCATGATAAAGCATTTATGACACAGAAACGACACAAGTGACAATCAAGTTCTCTTGGAATGTAGACTTTGTCATATCGTCGTAAATTCTTTATTTGAAATGAATTTGGTTGTCACTTAGTTGCAAGATAATGAAAAGTTATGAGTTAAATTTACTACAACGGGACTTAATCGCGTAAAACATTGAAAACTAACCTCCGACGTTTCGAGGGCGACATTGTTCTCGTGGTCCCGGAGAAAGACTGGCTGGGGTTGACATCAACATCTTATAGCCGCGCGGGTTTTACGAACTAACCGCACTTGGTCTTGATTATCAACTTGAACATTTTGCGCACTAGGGATGTGACTCTTTCGACACACTACACTCACGATGTCGCTCTGTATGTACGTATTAAGCCCCGTTATAGTTAATTTATAATGTGTGAAAATCGTGATAGTTCAAATAAGAGTTGTAAGTTTTAAGAACGGAACTCCGCTAGGAATAGTTACACATGCAGATACGAATGTTGCAATATAAATAAAAGTTCGTATTAATAAAATACCAACATCACTGTACTCCGTCTAGGATTTCCTCTTTTAATACACATATTGCTTGGCAGTAAAGCCGTAAACGTAATTGAGGAACGTTTCTCCGATGTCTCATCCTGATGGAAATATTTCTAAACCCTTCTTATCGTCGAGCGTAATAAGAATAAAGATCAATTGAGATGTTCCATCATTTCGCCCGTCTTGAAGAAATACGTTTTCAATTACTTGCCGAGTCTTTCACATGGAAATATATGTTTGTGTAGTTACGTTGATACTACGAGGAATACAGTTATGACCTAAAGTTAGACCACTAGTTATCGCGTCAAAAAAATCGTAAACGTGGCGTCGCTCCCCATCCAGTTATATATGTTATCATGGACCAATTGAATGCGCGAATTATCTACATGGCATTTGTACGAAAGTGATGTAGCAACATATTTTATCGACAAAAATATATCGATGCGACTGGCAACATCTAAATCTCATTCGACAAAAATAAGCATTACTTATTTACTCCTCATTTTTAAATATATAAAATTAAACAAATTAAAACGTATTTAAGATACGAATAACTGGCAGTAAATTATCATCTTGATTGAAATTAGATTCGCATATTTTTATTATCTTAAGAGGCTCCATGTCAGATATGACATCGTACCTTTTTATAGTAATCGAGAATGTTTAATGAGCACATTATTTATTCATTTAATTATATCAACATTTTTAAAACGATATCAAATCCTTAAAACTTGCCCCGAGTTATCCGGTATGATTATGTTGGTACAATGCCTAGCACATCTGACCAACTGATTAATTGGTATCTAAACTTCATCATTTATCACATTATCACATTGTCTGCTGTTCTATTCTGGGTGTTTATCGACTATCACCGTGGCGTCGCGTTCTAACAAGTATGTAGGTGACGCATGGCGTAATAGTCGACAAAATGGCAAACATGCTAGCCCTTCTGTCATTATTAATGTTGCTAAGTGACTATTGGGCAATTTGATAATAAAGCTATATTACGCACCTCATTTTGGGTTTACCGTAGTCGGGTAAATTTGTGATATCTATTATAACTCTTACTCCCCGAGTTGCCTCAATATATTTCATCATACTCGAGAGGAATAAATTACATTTTAAAAGTAAGTAACCTTTGCCGTACAATTTGCAACTCAAATGGTTTTTCGTGAATACATTTTCTTCGGTTTTCCTTTATTATCTCATGTAAGGTCAAGGGGCCCTAGCAGATACACTTCGACCCATGGGGATCAGTTACCGCACTATTCAAGAGCTTGCTCGACCATCTTAGCTCAGGGTAGTGCTCTGAATTCCTTTGGTTTCGGTTTTCATTTTAAGTACTACTAGATGGGTCGATTTTTATTTTGTTGTCGTTTTTTTTCACGTCAGATTTGAATGCAATTTGGTAGGCAGGAAGAGTTCCTTATTCTCTTCAAGATATACCTACCTAATTTCCCAGTATATCCCACAATTTTTCCACTGAGTTACGAAATCGTATGGGATTTTCCTAACTCAGTGGGAAATTTTGTACAAAATTTAAGTCTCACATTAAGATTTTGTATCTATCTAGCGTAGAGTAAAGAACTCTACCTACCCACCAAATTTTATTCAAATCTGACGCGAAAAAAACGTCATCAGAATAAAATCCGCCCTAAATGTCGTCATGTGTAAATTAAAAAAGAAACGACTTGTTTAAAAAATATTATTTGTACTAAATACTTTTAGGCACCTTACGGATGAAAAGTTTGTAGGATTTTTGCGTAAATATAAGTACTTATGTTCCGTCATTTAGTCTTGTCATGAAATACCTAATTGTAATTATAAAGCTGCGTACGTACGTGCTTAATTGCTTCCAATCCACCACAATATTATTTGTTGTGTTGTAAGCACCTATTGTACTGTAGTAGGTACTAAATTAATCATTCACAAATCTCAAACGTGAAATGCTAAACCAATTTCCATTAACATGCGTAGAATTCAATGCCCAACTAGATATTCAAGTGAGGATAATTTACCTAAGCCGGAATCTTAATTGAAATGTTACCCCGAATTCGTTAAATACAGATTTCGATTACTGATGATGATGTTATTTTGGTCTGTCTCTATTTGTACATTTACCGCTTCATATAAACGTAATTAAGTACCTAAATTAATACAACCCCTTTTCCGATTTGGCTCATATTCAAATTTTATATTTATCTCATCTAACTATCTACCAAAGTGTACAGTCACCATCAGATATATCGGGGCGTCGGAGGTGTTCACAAATATCTCAACACGCCTCTATTGTCAATTCGTTAGAGTGCTTGTTCAGATATTTTGCACGCATCGGACGTTCCGATCCGATATATCTGATGGCGACTGTACGACGCTCCGATGAACGATACTCGGGTGTTTAGCTTCGCTCGCTTGTTCGACAATGTATTCGCGTTAAGAAAATAGTAACTCATCATAGTCATCATGGGACGGTCACTCAACTTAGTCACACCCCTTGACCAATTAGGTCTTAGCAAATCTATTTTGCTAAGACCTAATTGGTCAAGGGGCATTACGAGTATTAGAAAAGCATTATAGAATTACGTCCTTCACATCCTGAATAATAAATTAATACGTAGAACCACGTAGAACTAATAAATAAGTACTAGTAGCCGAACATGAATGTTTCAGACTAAAAGCTAGAACCCCAACTCGTACCTAATACCTAATTAGTTGTTCGCCTCGAACTTGAACTCGCAAGCCCTATATCTTGGCAACGCCTTGACCGATTTGGCTAATATTCGAACTTAAAAATTATATTTTTTTTATCTAAATACCTGCCAAATTTCAGGATGATCCGATCTACGATACTCGAGTTATCGTCGAACAAACATACATACATACATATGACAAAGTGTTCCAGTGTCAATTAAGATTTCTTGGAGCTCATGTTTTAAACAAAACGTATGCATACTCTAATCTATGTACATACATTAATGAGTAAGCCGTGCCTCATGCCTCATACCTCGAACCTCGTATGCTCCTAGGAATAAGTTCCGAAATGTATACCTTCATATTCATAGACGTGACGATGCGTATGTGCCGATTTCAGTTACCCAGAAAAACCTTCGACTGTCATAAACTAACGCCTGTCTCATAATTCTGCCTAATACAAAGAAACCCTAGAGAGCCATATCCAATTTCACGTTTTATTTAAGAAGTACCGTTTTCTCAAAGTAATGAAAATTGACGCCGCTGACAAATTAATTGACTCGGTTAAGCCTTGGTAGCTCAGTAGAAATCCCTGGTCCGGATATCCGTTGGGGATGTCAAGTTCAATTAGCCTCCTTACATTTTATTAAGTTTGAGAGGAGTTTTTATTTATTAAAAAAAAGACTCAATCATTGTGCATTGAGCTGAGCGTCCTTCCTTAGTAAAGAAGAGTCTGTTTGGGCCAGTAGTCCAACTTCGGACATTTAATAGTTCTCGTTCGTTTCATTTATCATATTATCATTACAGTGAGATAAGAAACCTGTATATTTCGTTTCGTCCCTTTTTCACAAACATACATTCTAAAGCGACAAACAAGGCGAAACAAATAATACGTATTTTCTGCCCTCCGGCCAGTAAATAGGAAAGACTCAGATCACAAATAAAGGATGACTCGCACTAGAACGGGCCGGGGCGTAACCGGGCAGGGCTGACCTGTCAATTTCTATAGAAACGCGATTCAGCGCTGAGTCGCCGCCATACAAGTTCATACAACTGAGCACAGTTAAGGACCTAAACTGAATCGCGTTAAGACGTTGGGTAAGGCCCCTGCTAGACTAATTTGTTCGAGTTATCATTGTGGCTGTTTCGATCTAAAAAGGATAGTATTAAGTGCAAAAATGACGCATAGCGTGGTAGCCTATATGATGGCAACCATAGGGACTAACCCTTCTGTATACTTTACAATCTCGCTCTTCCGGTCGGCTATTCATACCACTACCGGCGTCTCGATTCTAATTGGGCAGCTAGCGCCCAGATAGATCTATATCCCTTTAATTACGAAAAATACATTATATTTTACTTTTGTCCCTCAGGCTGTCACCCGCAAATTCGTTCACGAAGACAGCGGTGGAGTCACCGCCCTCTGCGGGGCTGTAGAGGCCTGCCTCGGCCAGGGTCTGCGGAGACGAGCGTTGGGGCTCTTTAAGACCAACTCCACGACTGCGCTGCTCCATAAAATTGCTAAGGTAAGTTTAGAAATTCGATCACGAAGACAGCGGCGGCGTCACTGCTATCTGCGGGTGTTTGGGATTCTATATGACCAACTCTATGACTGCTTTGTTGCTTAAGAGCTAGTTTTCGCAGACGGTTTTGTAACCATTTGCAAAATTTCCCGATTATTTTTTTCTTAATACTTGCTCTAGAAGGTTTTTTAACTATTCCCATTTTGTTGTTGTTCATCGTACTCAGCAAGGTTCACAAACCACTTACTTCAACGGAGCTCCGCTTTTGCAGAGCTGCTATTTCTGCGTAGTTTGCCCTTCGGACATGTTACCACATCTATTGGTACCTGATTGGTACCATTAGGGCAAATCTATCGTATCATAAAGTGAGAAAATATGCGTAAAAAAACAATCGGGAAGATATGCGAATGGATAAAAATACTTTCGGGAAGGGAAGCTATTGAAAAAAATAAAGTGGTTAAACCTGCGAATGACATCAAACGCGCCAAGGAAAAAACAATTTCCGTAAAACTTGACTAGCGTGAAACAATTGTTTACCATGAGCAGGTAAGCTTTACAGAGATTCGAACCCATGATCTCCGGATACGTAGACATTCCGTGACTATCATTACTGATTGGGTAGTTAGGTACAGTCAAGTGTAAAAATATGGTGGTGTACATCTTTCTCAAAAATATGTCCCATAGCACCTTTTGCCGGTGTAATAAGAGCGTAGCACCATATTTATTAGTCGATTATGTCGAACCATATTTTTGCACTTGACTGTACATATTTTAGTGTCCTTACCATGAGTTTTATGTACAGTATCTATGTGGGTATAGAGGCTCGTAAAATTCTTAATTAGGTTAAAATCTCCGAGGAACGGAATTTCCATTGAATGACGTAAATGACGTTTTAACGTTAATTGGTCCTTTGAATGTTCTATAAAACTGCTTTTAATGGAATTTCAAAATCAGCTTCTAGTGTTGCACCGTTGGGTATTTACTTTTATTAAAAATATTTCCAATGAGTAAATTATCGGAAAGATTTCCAATTATCATTTTCCCAGAACGTTATCTGAGCAAGTTAACGTTGATTTTGCAATAGTCATGCCATGTAACTTAAGCACAAAAACTGGATTTTTTTCTGAGAAACGTTCTTAGAAATAATTCTTAGAAGATCTACTTTTGACGCGTATGGAAGCTGCCGTAAAGGCCTGGATAAATCTTAAAAAATTACCCTTAAACTCACCACTGAATTACCAAATGTTACCATCAAGTATCAGGTTCTTAGCTTTTCTAGAAGTATTAGAAAAATAATGTCACGCACTTGGGTATGGACCATTGGATTGAAAGTAAATTACGAGTATGTACCCAAAACTCGAACGGTGACTCTTACCAGGCAAGTTAGGTACCGGAAAAAAAAACAATTTTGGGGCAAATACCCGATAACGGCTCATTGGCTAGTAAATATTGACGATACATTCGCCATTTTTCCATTATCTAATACTATTTGTTTTCTTTCAGCCCTTTTCGCGAATAGGTGCGTGTGACGCAAATAAACGTTAACAATATCCGCTCTGCTTTTGACCTATTTACGTCAGTCAGTTACTGATTAGGTAATATAATAACATAGTCAGGTAAAATGATATGTAGGCTGAGATATTCACTGTCGATCCATCGAGAGCCCTATTCGACTCGGCAGCAGGTGTGACGTGGCTATGAACTATCCTTATAAAACTCTCACAAATACTTATGTGACTTTTTGAGGAGTTGAATGAGCTTTCCCTACTACTTATTGCCTATTGAAAATCAACATTCCATTGTCTGCCCCTTCTTCTCGTTAGTCAGCCATATACGTAGAGATCTGTCCATCGGATGTGTCTGCCAGATATGTCCGGCGGTAGGAATTATGTCTACCGGAGATATCGGACGGTCAGATCCACCATGCGTCGCCATGTGTCTGCCAGATCTGTCACCCGGACACATCTGGCAGACACATCCGGCCGTATATGGTCGGCTTCTCTCTCTTGCATATTCCAGCGAGGAACAGGTATACAAATAGACGAACGAACAAAGTGGTCCATAATTATTTCGTAGACCGTAGGTCCACGGACGGGGGTTCCCACCCCCTCCAAATCCATTACCCTAATAATTAGACCTACGGTCGGCGATATGCATGGTTACCTATACTTTTTTAAGTTTACTTGCCGCCCATTCAAAAAACTCTTGTGCTCAATAAATACAGTAGCGCACTTTAGGATTTCGTAAGCTTCCTTTCTCTCCCATCTCCTCCCAGTTGTCGAATGAACTTCTTACCGAGGTTTTTTTAAGTACTCCAGAGTGGGTTGCTTTTTAAAACAGTGTACAATCTAAGGGGCAGCAATGCCCTTGTGACACCGTCCTCTTACTATCAGACTGCACACTGACCCTTTCACCCTACCTTTTAACCTTATTTTGTCGTTGTGGTTTAATTAAACCTAATTCTCAGAAATTGATTTGTCGTAATAATCACTAACATTGAGTTATTAGTGGTTTTACTTGTTTTATTTAGAGGCACAAAATTTCACAATTAAACAAAGGACTTCGTAACTCTTCGAGTAATAAAGTTTTAATTGCTACTTTGTGTATTTCCTTCCTGTCCTTGGTCCTTAATGTCTTTATACGCGTACCTGTTTCAATTTATATATGTACTTATATGTAGGTTAAATGATTCAGTCACCTTAGATAGGCTTTATATATTTTATAATAATTCTGAAACATTTTTCGCTTTAAATAAATAATTATTATGGGGCAATTTTAACACAAAAGCAAGAAAGCTCTTGTTGTACAGTCAACCAATTGGAACCCTAGGCCACTGTAGAACCATGTCAAAATGACAAACAGTAAGAGATTCCATACAATCTATTCAACATACTACGTGCGTCGAGATAAACACATATAGATGTTTTATTTCAGTCATAACAATACCTAGGTATTATAAACTGAAATAGATGTCATATACCTTCTAAATAAAAAGTGACCAGACCCCATTGCTCATGGCGGGGATTGAGCCTGCGTTCTCCTGCATTAGCGGCAGAGAATAATTATAATAATTTTTTTAGCAATAAAATGACTGGAATCCACTAGTATATTGACTATACTAGTAGTAGTAGTCGGTAGTAGTGTATTGTTCGGACATAATGGAGTTTTGCGGCTAACGCAATAAACGTGTGGCTTGTTTATTTGATGTCTTTTTTAACTTTATTTCTTCCCAAAGTGTGTGTTAGTACCTGGGAGTTCTGTAGAAACATTTTCATTTATCTTTTAAAATTACTGTAAATAGGAGTAGGTCGTTAATTTTTTAAATGCAGTATTTGACATTTAGTTCTCGATTGCGTTAGCGTATCGAGAGCTCAAATGATGTTTGCCGTTTATATAAATCAGCCGGCTACTTTCAAATTTTGACCTCTAGCTAACGCTAACGCGGTCGAGAAGTAAATTTCAAGTATGATAGTTAAAAAGTTATACTATGCCTTCCGAAGGCATAGTATAATATTTTTAATTGTCATAGGTACTTGACATCCTATTGCACAAAACGCGGTATTTCCATGTCCGTGTTTGTACCTATATTATATATGCAACCGTCCAACCGTCTCTAAGCTCAGTGGGTACTCTAGTGTTATATTATTATCAGAGTATTGTTCCGATATTGGTAATGGAATTTTTCGGCTACGAGTAACCGCAATCAACTTGCGGCTTGGTTGCTCGATCATTTCTTTTAACCTTCTCCGTTTTCCTAGCGAATGTTCCTGAAAAAAATGTTTTTTTTTTAACTGATTTCGAAGTCAGTAAATAATAACTTATTACTATTGTTTGTGCAGTGACATGACAAGTCTGATTGTATAAAGCCCGATTTATATTTTATTATAAAGGTTCTTAATACAACTATTGGTTCACTCCGAACCTGAACTAGTAACCCATATAACACGGCAACCCCTCGACCTCAACCCCTTGTTCTTCAAAATTATATTTATCTGATAAATGATAAATATCTTTATTTTTCAATTTAGGCACATTACAATGCACTTGAACGTCAATCTAACCACCATCTCATTCCGATCAACGATACTCGAGTTATCGGGTCGAACAAACATACATACCTACATACACATATACATACATACAAACGAAGGATTATCCAAGTAAATTGGAAGAACTCACTCGCTTCGCTCGCTCATTCGATAAATAAAGTGGAGGTTTTCTCTCCCACTAAATGTTTTTTTTACGATTATTCCTTTAATCATCAATCTGCTTTTGAAAATAGATTTTTACTTCAGAGGTAGTTCCACCCATTTATGGACATGAACTGATGATTGCATTCATAGAGAATAGGAGAGGAATTTTCAATTTTAAATGGCGTATACAAGATGTTTTTTTTTCTTGAATATGAAAAAAAAATATAAAAGTAGAACTTATTAAGAACTTTATTGGAAAATTATTTTGAACTTGATTGGTTGAACGGTTTTTGAAAATAGTACAAAATAATTTCTGAATTAAGTTTGTAATTTAACCGTACATGCAAACATTTGTTTTTATCTTGAGTCCTTAATTTATCATCCCGCACGTATCTTCCTTCTAATAAAAAAATAATGATTCAAATCTATTCACGCGATCAAAGGTTACCCCCGAAAACCCAACATACATAACCCGTCTAGTTTGTATAAATTAGTAATCCAATTTCCCGACAGATGGCGCTGTACCGTGGTCTACTTCGCGCTGTTAAGATTTTTCTGGAGTTGATGAGGTCGGGACGGGTGTGATCTTAAGTTTCATAGAATTGTTATAAGCATATTGAGCATGGTAAAACACTTTTTAAGGTTGCCTATTGTGACGCACGGTAAACTACGGAACCCTACACTAAGCATGGCCTGACATGCTCTTGGCCGGTTCTTTCTTGGCTGTTTTGCGTGCGCAAAATTAGTTTTTGCAAACTAGTGCTTTTTAGTTTTCCAATTTTTTAAATTTAGTTTTGTTTTAATTCATAACTGCATATCGAAGAGTATTATTGTTAGAAAAAAAATTCGAGACGTAATAAAACTAAATATCTACTGTTAACGCAAACATATTAAAAATACACTTACTGTATATATTTTAAAGATATTGACATTTCATATTTCACTATTTGCCTTTTCATCAGATAGGATCATTAAACATTGAAAAATATTAACATTGAAAACAGTTCTTATAAATCTGCGTGTATGAAACGGAACAGAGCCTACGAAACGTCTCGTCTGTTAAAGTAGAGGCGTTTTTCAATCAGGTTTGTCGAATGCGATTAATTATTTTGTTAATGAGAAACAATGATTATAAGATTGAAAATGAGAAAATAAGATAAGATAAACATTTTGAAGATGTTCTTAATAAGTTCAACAGTATCACAGTCTACTGTAGTGTTAAGGAAATAAGAAAAAAAAACTTTTAAATTCGTTCTTATGTATTTTAATTTTTTTGCACCTGCATTGAAAAACGTCGATCGATACACGTGCGGTCATGTACCTAGTTTGTCAAAGTAGTGACATACTTTCGGCGCTAGCATCGGAATGTACTATTCCCTTATTAAAAAGGTACACCTATAACTAGGTAAGTATATTTTATGTAATTGTCCTACTATTGTTCCAACATAATAGAATTCCTCGCACAATTCTTCGCAATCAACATGTGACTTGTTTGTTCTTTCCGATTCTCGAAGGACGTCAGGAAATGAAACGGAGTAGCAAACTGAATTAACTTTGTTCTTTCCTCAGTTGTACTGAGTTTGTAGTTACATGTAGTCATTAATCTAGCCTAAAACACAGGGAATCCTAGTTCAGGCACAGAATCAGAGTTCATACACGTAAATCCAGGAAAATTAGATAATTTCCAGAAAGTAATTCCCAGCAAGTTGGATATCGTTTTAATACCTTAATTAGATCCTTAAGATGGTTCTTAATTAGGTCTTAACTCCGTTGACAAACCGAGTTTGACCAATTTCGGGAGTTGAGCTTGACTTTTAAGAGCCAAGTTTTTTTGCGTTTAGCTCGAAAATGGTACGTCGAACGGAATAGTCTTATTAAAGAGGGTTACATTCTACGTCAAATGAGTATCTTAGTGGACAGCCAAAAGAAAGATAAACCAAGTCACACTTTTTAGTCTTTTAAAACGATTATTTTTGGAAATATTCGATTAGTCAAATTCTTGTCCAAGAAACCTCCAAGTTATTTTTAAAGACCGATTAGATGATGATCCCACAAGTAAATAAAACCAAAACATTATTAAATTGACATTGAGAAATTAGTGAACATTTGTTAGTTACTTGGCTTGGCTCTCAAAAGTGAAGATCAATTCCTGGAATTGTGCTAACTCAGTTGACACGTCTTTAGTTGGGACCAAATAAAAGTTTAAAACGATATCCAGCTTGCTGGGTATTCATTCCTGGAAATACTTTTTATTGATCTTATTTTCTTGGCCTATAATTTGAAATCTTTGTTTATCCAAATGCATCGTTCAAACACTTGTCTTTAATAAATTATACTTATTTAAAAAATTAGGAAACGCTGCCAGCGTCTACGGTACCATACCGAAGGCGGATTTTTTTAAATATTTATCTTATTGTAGTTTTATGTGTTTCTATTGTTATTACAGTATATGTTTAAAAATAAAGTTCGCATGTTATGCATGTACTACATATCTATAGATCTGCAGTGATCACTTACCATCCAGCGTTTATGCCACACAGGTTCATTTAAAAAGTCCATACGCTAGTATATTATGACTGTGTATTTTTCGGGAAAAAATATCTGCAATTCTTACTACTAATGTTATATAGATATTTCAGTACAGTCACCTGCAATGATACCTATCTCACGCTATGAAGGCCCCCATGAATATGTGACACACGCTTATGGCTGTGCAAATAATATTGTGACAGATATTTTTTGGCCTTCATACCGGAAGATATTTGCAGGTGACTGTATTACATACTATTCTCTGAATGCGACATGTACATATTTGTAGTTCATGCCTATTTCATTTGAAAAGGGTGAAGTATCAAAGGATAGGAAGCTCTCAGTGCCGAAGGCAATTTACGACCTAGCTTTTATGAAAGACGAAGATATTCACGACTTCCACGTGTCACGAAATGCTTCATTTTAATAACGCGAGAGTTTATATTCACTATGAAGTGTATTAGTAGTATTTAATTAATAATTATCAAACTCTTAAAAGCTCCGACTAGTAGAGCTCAAACAACACACATTTATGCCGTTATTCATAAACGCTCGTTAACTAATTTGTCGTTTGTCCTTATCTGTCAGTGTGGAATTTGCGTTTGATAAAAAGGGACAAAACATATTTTAACCAATATGGGTCTGTTAAGTTTTTATGAATAAGGCGGTTAATCTACAATTAGGTACTTTGAACGTAAACACATTGTTAACTTTAACCTAAACCACACGATAACGTAAATATGTGTAATATAAAGCAAATACCCAGTGAAGTAACGCGTGTATAATATTGCTTTTAGAGTAAGCCATGCATTGTTGGAAAGCTTGAAAAGCCTCGCTCGGCGGGAGAGTAAAAGCTTGCCGTGCTTACAATGGTAAACTATGATACTTTGTTTACCCGGATTAGGCAGTGTATGCACCGGAGTTGTGCGGGATTCTGGAGGGGTACAAAATAGGAGATGCGGATGCGGATACGGATGCGGATGTAAGATTAGGTACAGTCAACCAATTGGAACCCTAGGATACTATAGGACTATGTCGAATCAGATTGTATGAAATCTCTTACTGCTCATCATTTTGACATGATTCCAGAGTGGCATAGGGTTCCAATTTGTTTACTGTACATAAAAAACCCCAAATATTAAAATTTTGTACGGAAGGAAGGAGTTTCTCCCCGTCCCCGAGACGTTTCTGTACCGAATTGTTCCGCATCCGCGTCTGCATAAGCTTAGTATCATTCGGATGCGGATGCGGGTTTCGAAAACGATGCGGAAGATCCGCGGTTGCGGATACGAATATCCGCAACATCCCAGCACGCCTACCACAAAAATCGTGGACATTTTCGAGATACTAACCCAGGGTCTGTATCAGTTTATTACCTTTTTTTATACGACGACGGTGGCAAACAAGCATACGGCCCGCCAGATAGAAACCTTGCACAGCTATGTTGGTAACTCAGGCGATATCAATTTATTTGAGTTAATGGTAAGCTGAAAAAAGTATTCATCTATTTGTTTTTCATTTCATTTTTTTTCTTCTGATTTACTAAGACTTCCTGTCCCCTCCTGTCCTGTCGAATGTAATCATTGAAAAAGTGTCGTACGTGGACAAGAGGTTATGGAAAGTCAAATTTAAAGACGTCAGAAAAAAGAGGCGTATGATATTAGCCGGTCGTATACGTTCAGGTATATCCGCCTCTGCTCATCACTGAATGGTAGATTTATCCGGCGTATGCCCGGCGGACATACCCGATATGCAGATCCGTCAAATTTCTCGAACGTATACTTATGATCGGCTAATGCTCGAAAAGTTACACTCAGCGGGAGAGTAAGAGCTTGTCCGTGCTTGCAATGAAATACAGCTATACGATACTATGTTTACCGGGATGAGGCAGTATATGCACCAGAGCTGTACGAGGTTGGAGCACTGTGAGGATGTTTTCCCTTCCCGTGTGTAAGTGCGCTACACAGAGTCATGAATTTTTCCACTTTTCATATTTTTTTGAGAAATTTATCGTTTCTGCTTAAAAATAATAGTTAATTATGGGGTAGTACATCGTTAGTGGTGAATTTTTAATGTAACTTGAGACTCCACTTGCCGATTAAGAAGTACTTTCTTCTCAAAAGTGATTGTCAATGTCATCATTTGCACTGTTTATTGTGGTAGTATTATTTTCAGAATTAAATATTGAGAAATCACATTCATACTTCACCCAAAAACTAAACAAGTGGAGCTGCAAATAGATTATAGAATCGCTTACGTATATCCTGCAACGATTCTTACCGAGTTGCCAGCATACATAAGAAAGGGTAGTGGCAAAACTTAACATACATGTCGTCTAAAGATTGTTTACAAGTAAGTTCATTGACCCTGTCACAGGCTAGGTTTAGAACAAAGTAGTTTTTTGCATGGATGTTTAAAAGGCCATAATTTTAAGCTACGGCTAAACTATCTCCCATTTCTGGAAAGGTCCCTCGTCAAATTCTACGGTGTACATAAACTCTTTTTTTAAGCACGATGCGGCTTTCAAAGTAAAAAAAATCAGGTCAACCTTTTATTTTGCTAAGCTATGCGTACCATGCCAGCCATGAATATCCATGGATTAGCCCATATAAATCTGAATGACACATACTCTTATTTACCTAAAATTCTAAAAGCTCATTTGCAATTCTGCGCAGGATTTACTCGTAATGTGCTTAAAATTAAATCATCGTTTTTAGGATTACGCAATATAATGCAGGGCTGGGTAATATTCCAAACCCGTGCCAAACATACGACCAGTGTGCTTACCACGAGTTTGAAATCTACTGTAGATATCTATAGTCGCTAGCGTCTACGTCAACGCACTGTCAGTGCATCTTGCTCGCACTTGTGGGTAGAAGCGGGATGCAACCGGAGAAATCTGTCGAAATCAATAGCAACTCATGGTAGAGACACAGTAGGCAGGAATGTTTTTGACTGGCGACTTCGAATCATAATTTACGAGTTTTACCTACCAGGGGGTGTCACTCCACGTTTTAGGTTGACACAAAATCTTCCACCTTAAGGTGGCATAAACTGTCAGGGTTCGCGCACTACCTCACGGGTGCGATTAGATATAACTATTTAATATTTATATTTCAAAGAAAGCATACTAATTTATACTCACACAAATTAATACCAATACTAAAAAAATATCATTAAAAACGTGTTCTTATGATACAAATATGTTCCGATAAATATTTTGTTTCTATTTATAGGTACGTTTATACAAAATATTGTACCACTATGCGCACCTGACAGCATGGTAACAACAATAATGTTAATGTCATCCGGACATTTGCATGCTTGAAAAGCTAAACGTCAAATGTAGGAAAGAGAAGCTTTAGTACTATTACTACGCAGATAACTGAAGATGCCTATACATCTGGTGTGGCCTGGCCTTGTATTGGAATGGAAGATACCGACTCTACTCTTTTGTGTTGCCATCTATGAGAGTCGGTATATCAGATATCAACTTCTTTCACGAAATACCAACAAAGCTTAAACAAACAAATTTAACATGTATGTTTTGAAACATTCCTGACAGTGCCCTGTTAGCCGGACATATACAGCAGTGGCGGGGCGTTCATAGAACTCGATTCCTGCCGGCTTCCCTTGCGTGAGTCAATCTAACACATTTTCCCTTAACTACTCAAAGAAAAAGCAGACCAAATCAGCTCCGGCTTGCCCAAAGAACATTTTGACGCTTCGCCACTGATATACAGTCACGTCTATAAATATGTATACACTACTTCTTCTTCTTCTTCATGTGCCTCTCCATTATTGAAGGTTGGCAGTCAGCTTCTTGAAGTTTTCCTTTTCATTAACCAGTCTGAACAGTTGCTCAACGGTCCTGATCCCTGTCCACTCCCGGATGTTACGGAGCCATGACATCTTGCGTCGCCCAGGTTTTTTGTTTCCAGATACTTTTCCCATCATGATGTTCTGGAGGAGAGAATATCGATCATTCCGAAATACATATCCGAGAATCCGTATACACTTCGGAACTTATTAATGGGGAAGAAGGTTCAAAATTGAATACAGGTACACTACCGTTAGGTAAGTTCTGGCAATCCGTCGAATCTCCATAGTGGGTATGTCCGTCGGGCAGATCTGGCAGATATGATTGGTGGATCCGGCGCACGTGTCACTCAGACGCCACGTCACCGTCAAAACTGAAGTTGAACTTTTTATGATTGTTCAATTAATGATGTTGCTTTATGGTCTGTGGCGGATTACCTAATTCGTCTTTAGTGTTGGAGCTATGGTGTATCGTCATATACATATATCCGTGGCCATGTAGGAATTATTATTATACTGGTGCGTCCAAGGACTCAATGAACACACGAACGCAGCTAACGATAATACATATGCAGGTTGAGGTAACTCTTTGGATCGAAATCCCTCTGGGGCTTTCAAAATCTTCCCAACTTAAAGCGTTGCGGTGAACACAAATATCTGAAGTACCTACTTGAAGGGTTGTTTAAGTACAGATTAGAATGGGTAGGTAATTTATATAAGGCGTCCGAACTGAAGGGTACCTACGGGGTGTAACAAAAATGCTGGTGATCTGTGAACTTATCGCATTGTAATAAGGCTCACGAATCACGAGCATTTTTGTTACAGCCTTATATCGCTTCAGTTCGGACAACGACAACATGACAGCAAAGTACGCTTGTGTTAAGCCGCCATTTTCATTTTTTTTGTATTATTTAATAGGAGGTAAACGAGCAGCCGTATCGCCTCATGATGGTAAGCGATCGCAACCCATTGACAATTGCGACATTCATTATACATTTAAATGCATTTAAAAACCTTGACGAAAATTGTAGCAGCGTGCAGCGCCCCTTTATTTAGTAAGTTTATTCTCGCATCCTCTAAACTGTTTAATGCTAACTGCATTACTGAACAAAAAGTCGCTCACCATATATCTACCTCGTTCCATTAGAATTTACAAATAATGGTCGGATTTCCCCTACGTTTCTTAAATTATTTCGGCCATTTATGGAAAATATTAAAGTAAAATTACTTAATTCTCTTATAAATTATATGATGAAGAAAACGATAGATAGATATGCCAGTTTGTTCAAATCAATTTCTTAAATACACGACTATAATAATCGCAAATACTAATTTTGGAAAAATAGGTATCACTGACAGAAAAACTAACAAAAATCATTATAAACTATACCTATCATTACAAAATTAAATCTCAATTCGGAGACAAGGAGAGGCAACGAATAGGAACAAATCGACTTTTGCAATTTCTATTCTTATGAGGATATACAACTTCTATTAATACTATACAATACAACAGTCAAGTTTCCCTATTATTTATATTTGCTTGGTACCCTCCACCAAAAGAACTCGTCCCTTTTGTCACTCACATACGATTCTTCAACAAAATACGGTTATTTGTATCCTAGTCAAATAATATTCGGACGGAAGTAATTTGATTCCTAACTGGGTCGGATTTTCTGCTACGAGTATAAAGGTTTACACGAACTTAGGGCCAACCACAATCAACTCGACAAACAATGACACTTTTCATACTATAAATTTTGCACAAAAAACTACGCGAATGCTATAGCAGTCGTGTCCACCAACGTGTAAAATCGAACTAGCAATTGACAGCTGCTACCCTCTGACGAAAGCATATGACTAATGATCATGTTCATTATGACTGACACAGCTATTTGTAGGTACGAACGTTACTTCCGAATAGCCATACATTTGAGTTGCCTATCCCCCGCAAAAATCGGAAGTTAAAAAAAAAATGCCAGTCCGGTTGGCTGAATGATCTAAGCCTAGGTACCATTAATACTACCCACGTAGTAAAAGTAATTACGTTCTGGGAAAGCATTAGTCACTAAGCTCGTGTAAACCCGCCGCTAGCCACATTCTGCTCAACAGAGCACCCCTACACAACCGATGGTCTAAGTCAACATTTGCCTAATCTATTTTAGGCGAATGGATGTATAGGCACATTATGGGCGTACCTTTTATAATTAGTACCGTGTTCTGATTAAAAACTATAGGTTAACTATTTATACAACAAGTGCGTAAAGTAGGTGATTTCCGACGAGTGTAAAGCTGACACGAGTTGTAAATTATATTTACGCATGTGTGTCATACAGTGCTTTAATACGCGTGGTGCGAGTAAATAAACTATAATTATTAGCGGTAGTGTAGTAGCTCGTCCACAGCACAACGGCGTGAACGGCGGATGAGCGCAGCGTGCGGTGCGAGCGTGCGTCAGTCGTGCGGAAAAGTACTATGAAAATCCATTCCCGGACTAGTGCTGAAAAGTACTACTTTTCGCAGGATTTTGCTTCATTAGAAAACGCACTTTACGAGCATATACATTGCTAATATATTTTTAGATAATAAAGTATAGAGGTTAAAAAAGGGCATCCCTTTCATAAAAAGATACTTACCTACTTTACTTTTAGCAACTTCGTCCTTCGTCGTCTCAGACGAACATTGAAATATGTTAAGTAAAGCTTTTAGCAACACTCACCATATTGCTGTCCAGGCTAGCCGCAGGCGCTAAGGGCCCGTCCACTGACCTCAGAGTACTAGAGAGCGGACACACCGTCGGCGGCCGTTTCTCACACGTTAGTTCACTTGGCATATGGTAGCACTCCACACGAGTTGGCGTATTTGCTATATTTGGTAAAATACACCATGTGAGGAGGGTTTATTCGCCCATGTTTGCTCGAATAAGCCATTACGCTTATGGTCGGTTGACAATAAATGTTTGGCTACGAGGGGTATAGGTTTTTATTAGCATTCCAAGTGTGGATGTCGTGTTTGTGGTGTTCAGACTCTACGAATATTCGGACGAACACAGCGAACACGCAACGCGAACCCGCATCGCCATATGTAGTGCCACCTAAAGGAAACCAACACACAAATATTCGCATTCACTCTACACATGGCGCCCTCAGTAGAGTGAGGTGTATTCGCGACTCGCGTATTTGATAGATTTGCTTCTTGTTCTTGTAATATTTGTTTCTTGATTTATTAAAGCTTTATTGCATAAAGAGAAAATATAATTGTACAAAAGGTGTAAAGGTAGTATTTTCTACCAGGTAATCTTCGGGCAAAGTAGATAATTTGTAGGCGGTGCGATAAGAGCACCAACATACAAGTGTGTCTGCTATATATGTGTGGCTTTATCTGTACACTTACAGTGTGCGTTAAGCAACTTACGACATGTTATGAACGATCTTCTTAACTTCATATATCTGTGAGCCCGCCACTGCCTCAGGCCCGGGCTGCGTCCCTGGCTTCGTCCTTGACCTCCTACCCTAATCAATCATGGCTGAAGCTGTGTTTAAACTGATTTTGTTTATGCGATAAGGGTGTGTTTCACTACCTATATTATTACTAAATAAATTCTAAGGTACCTACATACAACAAACTTATTGGATATTATTGGATATTTGGATAAACTAGCTAGCTGATATTTTAGTAGGTCGATAGCTCGTCTCTTCTTTATAGCGGTTCTCCCGGCTTATGCCACGGCTCAGGGAGACTGGAGTCTGCTTTGGCAACTAATCCCAAGATTTGGCGTAGGCGCTAGTTTTACGATAGCGACTGCCATCTGACCTTCCAACTCAGAGTACAAACAGATATTTCGATATTAACGAAAGTATAAGGTTTCAGATTTTATTTATTTTTATTTATTGGTATTAATGAAAACAACAACCGTAAATTTAACTAAAACATATTAATGCTTAAAACATAATCGAAGGCCAACGTTTTTGCCATTTTGGCTACGAAACCCCCAAAAGGGGCAGATACAGAGACATATCTGACTGGAAAATCTAAATAAACACGGCTGAAGATTAAAACGACACAAACAACCTAACTACCTACCTACTTATTGATATTAACACGATAATACATAACACGATATTTTTGTTAGTTGTTGTAATATCCTCCTTTTTTTTCTATTTGCTTGTACTATTTTATTTTTTTGCTATGTGTGTTGTCTGCTGTGTCACAATCCGTGACGCCACTCACAGACGGCCCCGGCGGAAGACCAGCGCTGGCTACCCAGGCGTACTCGATGCTGAGTCGGGACCATTTCGTGGCAGTAGTTGTTTTGTTTTCCAGTTCGAACAATACCACATTATATATTTACTAAAACGGGGCTTAATCGTGTATAGATTTTGAAAACAAGACCACGGTCTTTCTCCGGGACCACGGGGGCAACGTCGCCCTTGAAACGTCGGAGGTTTGTTTTCAAAATCTATACACGATTAAGCCCCGTTTTAGTAAATATATAATGTGTGAAAATCGTGAAAGTTTAAATAAGTGTCGAACAATACCATTCTGAATAATAATGTAGCGACTGTAATATGCCATGAATAAAAAAACTATTATTTAAAAACTTCAGGAAAAGTTATTTCTTTTTCTTATTTCTACTTACAACTTTACGGAGCCAAGTTTATGGAAAAACCCTTAGCGACAATACATTACACTTATTGAGTTTGAAAACACCGGATATTTTCCTGTGAAATAAAATTGATGAATACGGGAGTTTTATAAATGTAGCGAGAAAAAAGCTTTGGAGGAAAATGATTTCGCTCAGCAAATGGGACCTCTTAGAAACACCTGGGTGCGATTACAAACGGGCAGTGATGAATTAAGGTGAGCTGCGGCAGACAAGGAACGCTGCCATCAGATATAAATGATCCGGCCAAGTGTTCACAAATATCTGAACAAGCATTCGAACGCCTAGGCAATAGAGGCGTGCGTGACCATAATGATTGATTCGATAATATCTGATGGTGACTGTAACGATAAGCGCTCTGGGTGCGAGAACGATTTTTAGTAAGATATATTATGATGGTAGTTGATTATTACGATTTTGGAGTTCTGGAACGTGCTTGTTACAGTTCTTACAAAATACAGGTACCTGCTATAAGTAGAATATTACAGAGATGGATTCTTAGGCTTAACAGTAACTTTTAGGAATGCTTTTGAGAAAAATAGCGAGATTCATTAGCGTATGCTAATGAATCTCGCTATTTTTCTAAATATTTTTCATAAACCCTCGCTGTTGTACTGCCCTTCATTATAAGTGCCCTTCAGTACAAAATCAATACAAAACAAAACAAGAAAAATAACACAGTAGGTAGTACCTATATCATTTGTACAAAGACGAACTTATTGGGTATAGGCCTCCTCCAATTCGCTCCATTCGTTTCTGTCCTTATTAGCCTTATTTAGCCAGTTTTGTCCGGCTGTGGCCACTATGTCGTCGCTCCAACGCGTTCGCTTTCGTCCTGGATTTCTCTCGAAAATTTAATGTATTTTTATTGTCCTTATCCTACCTTTTTCTTAATAACATTGTACTGTAGATTAAAAATATAAAGAAGCATCATTAATGCATGCGTATTCTACAGAAGAGATAATATAATAAATTAATAATAAATAAATAAATAAAATAAAATTCATTTATTTCGGACAACAAAGGATCCATATAAGTGACACTTATGCCTAATTAATTATATTAAACAAAATAAAAATGTACAATTCGTTTTACACAATTCAATAAAAATAAAAAAATAATATGTCAATAATAAAATAAAATTAGATTAAATTAAATTTGCTAAAATTAAGCTTATATGTAAAGTGGACCAATGCCGCAGAAGGCCACTGTCCCACCTGTTCCCTACAACAGCTTCCCTACAGCGCGGCGCAACGTTTGCAGAGCGTGGCGTGGAAACCGTCTACGCCTGCAACCGCAAACATCCCGGACGCGCTGCAGTACCGTGGCAGCCCCAACAGCACCCTGAAAGCGTCATTGTACTAGACTCGCAGAGCATTTAGCGATCTCTGTGTGTAATTAGTCCAAAGGCTGCATGTATACAGCGATGTACAATACGCTCTGAACAGAGTTATTTTAACAGAGATTTATTAGACCGTGTTTTTATTGATTTGCTTTAATTTCAAGGCTAGTATTCTAATTAGCTTTACTTGAGAGTTAATCACTAATTTTGTTTTATTTTATAAGACCTATGCAAGTGTGTAAATGGAGTGTGAGAATTCGACATGACATTGATATGTCATAGTTGACACTTATAATACATAGCAGAGTTAATTCTTATGTCCGATTTACATTACGGTTGATAAAATGTGTAACTATATGTTGTATGAAAAAATAATAATTATAATTTTTTTCTCACTCTGTTTCCTGGAATGTACCTACATGCCGAAATCAAAGTAATTAAAAACACATGGTGTATAACTTCGAGTCCAACCGTTACATAAAATGATCCTCTTAAGTCTTAATTAATGCTGCGGGCTGCGGGTGAAACATTATTTGGATTAGTCCCAGTGCTTGCCCTTTAACTACCTAAGTAGCTGTTTGCCTAATCTCCAACGAATCCTTCATAAAATTCGTTGGAACAAGATATCAAATTTGCTGGAAGTGTTTATTATCCAGTATTGAGAGTTCATTGAAATTAAACATTTTAGATCGGATTAATCGCGTTTATTAACACCATGACATGGCCCTACGTCTACGTATGTCAGAGGATCTGCGATGACAAACATCTTGGTGCTGAGCTACAGCATAAAAACGTGCGCTGTGTGCTATCAGCCTCAAGATACCCCGTGTCAAGCAATCCCCGTGTGAAGATAACAACAGTTGAGCGTAGGGCTGCTGTTTTGCCTTTTGTCAGAGGAGTTACGGACAGGATCAGCCACATCTTGAGGTGCTTCAATCAAGACCTATTTCAAACCGCTGAAGAGGATGTCACAATTCTTGAGGCCTGTAAAGTGTAACTTGCCTCTACAAGATGCTGGGGTCTACAGGCTTGACTGTGAATGTGGTATGTCATATGTTGGACAAATAAAGCGTATCATATCAACCAGGGTGAAGGAACATTATAACCGATATCAAGTATTGTCGAACAAGGTCTGCAGTCTTGGAACATGTCTCTGATGAGCTTAACCATTCAATTAAGTTTGACAAACCTCTGGTCCACTAGCTTACCACTAGCCTGGGATCCTGTATTACATCTCATCAAGGATCAAGCACGACATAGGACTGGAAGACCTTAGAGTAAGCGTTCGATACAAGTTTTGGCACTTGTATCGTATTGTACCTACTATTTCGCAATATTATGTATAGGTAAGTAGTACGAGTAATACACCTACTTATTTCCCAATAACATTCAATATCTGAATTTGCAGTCTTATGTGACCTCATTTGTCGAAGAAATTTCCAGCACTGTGTATTCCGAATATATTCTTATATATCAATTGTTTACGGGTGCCTAGAGATGAATATCAGGAACATTTTTCGTAGTTATTCAAGCAGATAAATTGGACGTTATTGAATCGAATGAGGCCGAATCTCTTTTATCAGTGACTTTCGTTGCTTGATTACACATAGAAACATGACATAAAGGCACTTATGAGTTTGAGGAAAAAGTCGGGATGTCACGTGTCCACGGGGACAGTGTGGGAAAGTGTGAGACTAGACGTCAGGGATGACGACTAGATTGAAAAACTATCGTTCATTTAGTCCGTCAGATTATCCAAAATTATTATATACCTACGTATTTTTTCCTTTTTCAAGTCAACTAAAATTGACGAAGATAAAGAGCATCTAAGTTCCGGGGATTTACGAAAACTGGCGCGGAATGTGTATGAAACTAATGACAGTTTAATACATTTTCCACGCCAGCTTTCTTGAATCGATCTGTACCTTAGGTGTGACATCATGTAACGAATGCACTGCATTTTCATAATTTTTTATTTGACGAGCAATTGAGTCGCTTAACATCAAACTCGGGTAAATCCATCTGTCAGATTATGCGATTTTGGTATTAAGAAAAGGTAATAAGGTAGATATTTGCAGAGACGGTCGAATGGATTTACCCGAGTTTGATGTTAAGCGACACAATTATAGTTTATGCAAATTGCAACAGTGGTATAATAAGGGTTCTTAAAATACTCGGGTCTATTATTATAAGCGAACCTTGAATTTTAAGACAAGACAATTATGACCTGTTGCATCAGCCTCTTTTTCATCTCATAGCATCCACGTGGTGCGAGAGTCCACATGACACCCTGTTTGGACCAACGATATAGAATAAAAGAAACCCAATCAGCCGAAATAAAATGACGCCATAAGAGTACCGCAGTCGCGGTACTTTTTCATATAGTCTTGTTTGGAACGTTACGTTTCGTTAAGTGTCGCTAGCTTATACACTTATTATATATAACGCTTACGTCAGCTCTTTTTCGTTCGAAAAATTTATCGCTTGTATCATCATCAATGTAAAATTGTTCGCTAATATTGTTCAGACCCAAATTTTTTGACGTTTTTTTCTACTTTGTGTATTTACTTCTTTTCGTCGCTTGAACAAATAGTTGTCTGGCTTGCGAAGCACTTGAACAATCCTACCATTTCCTCTCGTATTCATGTCTGGGTAAGTATATTGTGTGAAAATAACTCGTCGACCGCTATTTAGGCATGCCGGAGCCTTCGGACTTTATGTGATTGTTAGGGTTTCCTCTTAATCAAACGGTCCCGTTGTTTATTTTGTCCGTTCACGAGTAACACGAGTTGATTGTATTTCTTGTTCATTTAACATTGACTTAATTAATTACTTCTTTTACCGAGTTTGTGTACGTTTGTATTTAGTCTACCGTTACCGTTAGGGAAAGTAATTTGTTGTGTACTTATATTATTATTCGGAAAAACTTAAACTATCATAATAAATTAATAATTGATTTTTCATACCTACTGTTAACGTTAAGGAATATTTCTTGTAAGGATACAAAAAAAAAGCATAAGTTATTATTGGATTACACTTAAGTATGTTAGGTACATATATATGTACCTATGCAAGTTGTCTTTGAGTAAGTAGTGTATACGAGTATATCCTATTGTATTTTGAATTTACATATTTTCGCCAATTTTGTTGCCGGTTACGCTTGTCTTCGCTGTCCGTCCGTCCATCCGTCTTTCTGGCACCAGGCTGTAACTCATAAACTGTGAGTTAGACATGAGTTAGACAGTTAAAATTTTCACAGATTATGTATTTATGTTGCCGCTATAACAACAAATACTAGAAAACAGAATAAAATAATTATTTAAGTGGGCTTCCATACTTATAACATTTTTTTGATACGGTACGGGACCGTTCGTGAGCGAGTCCGACTCGCACTTGGCCGGTTTTTTATATGTACAGTCAGCCACACAGCTGCTATAAATACAGCCAAATGCCAAAACTATGTACACACGAGCACGACCTTAATGCTCTAGCAATAAAGTACCTACACATTTTTGGCACTTTGGCTGTATTCATAGCTGTGTTGCTGACTGTACCTACAGATTAGTAGGATTATGTTTAATATAACACTTCCTCAATTATATTTCCTTTCCAAACAGACTTCTATCGTTGTGGCATTATTAGTATGATTAATTTTTCAATTAGTAGTCGGCCGCAGGGACCGGAAAACCCCTCTTTAGGCTTAAGCCTATCGAGTTGGTTACCTAATCATATCTGTTACACAATGATACTGTAACAGCAACATTCAGTAACCGAATACAAACGGTAAGCGAAATGTTGCTGTAACAGTAACCATAACCCGGTTAACTGCAAAACCCAATCCCGATAGGGTTTTTGTTTGGGGTTTTCTTTAGGTTACTGTTAACCTTATTATAACAAACGAGTATACTCTTTACGTGTAAGTAAATTAGATTCAATATCTAATAACAGTAGAGGCTGGCATCGGCAAAGACAATTCCGTGTCAACAGTGAACGATAGGAATGTCGTAAAGGACATATAAAAACCTCGTACTTAGGACATTTGTATCTTGCACTGTTTTTTGGGTCCAACAGGTAGAATAACCCAGGTTTGTTTCATAGTTGTCACTTCAATCAATTTTGAACTATAAGCCGTTACACTAGAGTTGTATTAATAATAACAAGCGGTTTCTACGTCTTACACTTTCAAATTAAAGCGAAGACGGCAACGCGACGGCACGTGTTAATAATTTCTTATTTTTCTTCAAATACACAACAATCCGTTAGATTGAACTAGCTTATTTCATCAAATAAAATGTCATCATACCTTACAACTTCAATTCACGTTATAATAAATAAAAATACTTCTATTAATTACGTGAATTTCTTAAGCTTTCGAAAATTAAAAGTGTAGTACTAAACAAAATTGCAATTAATGAAACTGCAACATCATTACGTTTGCTTGCATGTTGTGATTTAAAGTTATTCGTAGTGTTTATTTTGACGGATTTAACTTGTTCAACGAATTTAGTGAATATCTCTTACGAGTCTTACGACTAACGTCGGTAGGTGATATTTTGTTAAGTTATTTATTCAAAACATTCAAAACCATTGTAGTAGGAACGAATAGGAATAAATCGTCTAATACCGCACGTGCAATGATAATTAAACAACTTAGGTAGCCAAGTTTACAAGTCGGGCTCGCGTGTAATTTAGATCCGAGTATCCGTGGTACTCGTAGAAACAGATCTTAAATACACGCGGACCTAACCCATCCTTATCCGTTACCATAACGTTTTAGGGCATTTTCAAAAATAGGGTACCATTTTCATTTCTTTTTGAATATAGGAAGTTTTGGGTTTTTTGTAACCAGAATCACGAGTACTATTGGAAACAAGAAAAATAGTGTCCCGTTTTTTTTGTCAGCTTTGTAACGCATTTTTTTCATACATTTCGTATCGGCCGTTACAAACCTGACAAAAAAATTTTTTTATGGATAATTGAGGACCCATTTTCATTAAAAGGATGCACTTTTTTCTGAAAATGCCCTTTAACGCAATTCAGTTAAGGTTCAGGTTCAGGTAAGGAACCTGTATTGAGTTGTATGGCAGCGACTCAGTTTAGGCCCTAAACTGAATCACGTTAAGACGTCATGGTAAGGCCCCTTGGCGTGTAAAGTAACAGTGCATGATAATTAAAATAAAAAGTAGGGATACAAACAAAAAATTAGACATACTCGTAGTACATATTATGATCAATGTGAACAACAATCAAAATACAAAATATTCAGCAAAAACAATTCTACAACGATAGTAAAAAATAATATCACACTTTTGTCTTAAATCTTCATAATAGGTAGGTCTTCCCATCACGGAACAATTGTGTTCCGGACCTTTGGGAGGCGTACGCGGAGCCGAAGCCAACACGCTGAGACCCTTTCGACAATTTAATGAAATGTAAGGGGTACACCGAGCGAATGATGCACCTGCCCGAGTTATGGGATGCAGAGGCAGCACCGCCAGGGTGTATAGACTATTGAGATTTAATGGAAACTAAAATATACTGGTCTATTAGGTGAAGGTGGTTGACTCAATACTGTATTATAGAGAATAAAATCAGACGTCTGCCTAACAAAATGGTAATAAATTTAATTTACGGCAAACGGTGACTCGCCCACATAAGATGGGCCCCCACAAAAAGCGACATCTAAGAGAGCTCGAGAGCAACACCAGTATGAGGGCTGGGGGTAGAGAGGTGTCACTAAACTTTGAACATATAGCCAACTCGCCACTTAAGTTTCCACATCTAGTAGGTAGGTAATTATTAGGATTAGCTTTTGGAGCCGACGTGCTCATATTAACAAAGGCTCGTTTATAAAACAAAAAAATGGCCTTGCACGTGCAGACTACGGATAGGTATGAGTTGTTGGTAAGGGTATCGTTATAAAAATTATGGCAATTTAAAATGATAATATTGAAAGCAGCTCTAGAAATTCCTGCTTCAAAAACTTTACTTGCATTGTTTTTACTAATTACTCTCATGAGACAATGACATTTAAGTGCACAAAGATGAATACCGACCGAGTGCAGGCTTATTGTTATTGCCCTTATCGGTTCCACATAAACAATGAATCTCGGCAATGTCTAAGCCGCGATGCGTTATATTATCTTGGTCTGGTATTTTACATTAATATTCTTACAATTTACGTAATCCAGTCAAATTATTATTACACATATTTTGAGTTGATACTTTGTATCCCGATACCTATACCTACTAATTGGTGTCACGGTAAACACTTCCGCTTTTCTATGTTTTCTGTGTGTATGTACACGAATGCATAGAATGAGCAGAAATCTAGATCCTGGATGGCTTTATGGATCTAGGGTGCCATGAAACATTGCTATTAAAGTAATATAAATAGTTAAATACGGTATAAGAGGGCAAGCGTACTGTTGGCTAAAAAGCTATCTCAATGGGCAGCGACAATGTGTAGAAGTTACAAAAATAGTTAAAAACCTTAACAAAACGTATAATTCGCCGTTCATCATTAACACATGCGGCGTGCCATCGGGTAGTATACTAGGGCCGTATTTGTTTTTACTTTACATCACCGATTTACCTGGCGCCACACAAAATGACACTATACTATTTGCAGATGACACAACCATAGTAATTAAAGAAAATACAGATGGTTCTCTAAGAAATATTATTACATGTACCTACATTAACAAATGTAACAAATTGGTTAGAAAATAAAAATCTCAAAGTTAACTTAACCAAAACACAACTGGTTTAATTTCAAACTTATAATAGCAAAACCAATTAGATTATCTGCCGATTTTAATGGCGTAAGTACAACTTAATGAAACGGAAAGTGCAGTTTTTCTAGGAATTAAGAATGATAAGTTTTGTAATTGGAAAGCCCATATTAATACCCTTTGTAATAAGCTACATCGATTTAATTATATTTTGTATCGTCTGCGAGCAACCGTCTCTGAGGCGGCAGCAACGGCAGCCTATAACGGTTATGTATCGTCGCAAATCTGTTACGGAATAATAATATGGGGCAACTCATCAGATGCTGATAAGGTTTTCTTAGCCCAAAGAAAGTGTTTACGAGTAAGATCTTTGTGTGGAGCATATTACCTAGATAGTTGCAAGCCATTATTTAAAAAAGTATACTACCCTTGCCATCCTTATATGTATTTGTTATGTGTATATTCGTAAAACATAATATAGAATTGTTTAAAATGAAAGGAAGGGAAAAACGATATAAATACGATCTAAATACCGACACATCAGACATTAAAACTATTTCAAAAAATACGTGTGGCACTCGGGGACTGCCGCGGTAAAGCTATTGCATATCATTTTGTATCAACTTATGCAATTATAATTATTTATTTATTTTATTCATGCAGTATTTCTTTTTCTTTGATATTAATTCAAGTTACACTTTTTGAGCGTGGTGACCGATAAGAAAACAAATTTTTCTATTATTTGGGTCAATTTCAACAGTACTAGTTTTTTGTGTCATTCCGGTGTAATTCTTTATTTACGTTTCTTCGATGTTTCTTTTAATGTCAATCGACACCTCAGACTGTTCTTTGATAAGCCTCTTACAGAGCACTTGATATCTTAAGCCTTTTGAGAATTATCTGAGATTAAAAAAATTTACTCGCACGTGAATGATAAGTATACACAGGAATGATATAACACTCCACCTGAATGACATTTTTCCCAACGGAATGAAAAAAATAAACACAGGAATGATATCTATACACTAAAATGAGAAAAATGCTAAGAAGTGCCAAAAAATCAGCCAAGTTCAATAATTAACCGAATATTTATTTCGAATGGCCATGTTCAATCTAGCATATTATAGCGAGTATTTCTTTCAAAAGTGCCACTTTTACTAAATTATAAGGACAATTTATGGTACTTCTACTCGAGATAACAAGCTCTTACAATTTAAAAACGAAAAAATTGTCCCACAAATTTAATAGGTAAAATTTTAGAATTTCCATTTGAGTTACCGCAATACAAAGCCTATAGAAATAAGCAATACAGTAGAAAAGAACTAAGGACATTTTTGTTGGAAATTAAAAAAAGCTCGTTATTTCGATTTGAAATACATAACATAAAAATTATGTGCCCAAAATGTATATTTCATAAAAGTGAAATTTTATTAAGAATATTAATACAAGCTGTGCCTGAGCTACCATCAAAGCTTAACCGTCGAGCCTGACGGACGCTAGTAATTTAAAGAGTTACCCTTAAATACTAAGCTTGAGTTGGTAGTCTAGCTTGGTATTTAAGGGTAACTCTTTAAATCACTAGCGTCCGCCCGTTGACCACCTACACGTCATCAGGAAGTGTCACCTCCACACCCTCTAAGCATGTATTTGTAATAAAAGAATCGGAACAGAATGAAAGGAAAAAAGGGCAGGAATAAGCTTCATTAATAAGAACATTAAGAGGCAAAATAATCAAATAGGGCTTCTTCTCATTAAGCGTTTTAAAAAAAAGTCGATGTCTTCTTGGCTTCTTCAACCATATGGCTGTACGATGCACGATGCAACGTCGACGCAATAGCGACACAACGCTTTTTAAAGTAAGTTGAAGACCCCGAAAAGACGTCGACGATCGATCTCGAAAAACGCTAAATATGAGAGAGCCCATAGAGCCGTGACAAAAACGAGTTGAGATAAAAAAAGGAAATTTACCAATTTAAGAACAGCATTGTATACTATGTCCGTAACAACAAAATCAACAACGCGTACAAATAAAAATATTTTTAACTTATAAAAAATATAACTCAACAGTCACTTATTATTTTTATAATATTTACCCAATTTAAGAACAGTTAACAACAAAATCAATAACGCGTACAAATAAAAAATATATCAAAAAACTACTAACTAGTACCTACTACTAGTTATCACGGCCGAAGGCCGTCGCTAGCATTGTGGCATTTACATTTAAATGGAATCTCGCTGGAATTCTATTTAATATTATAATAGGCGTAAATAATAATTATAATGCGTCTCATTTAGTTGATTTATTTACAGATTTTTCATACAATAGAATTGAATACAAGTCATCCATCCAATCAGATAATCATATTTATTTATATTAATTTTCATTGCTGGTTTTCTTGTTTTGTTTTATGTTGAGGTTTTCTTTTTTGTTAGGTTATAGTATTTTTAATTTACAATACATAATTTGAAGTGTTATAAAGAAGGTCTGCAAAGTTCTACTGTAGTTTTGGGCTCCCGATCCTTATAGAATCATTAGAAACAGCCATGATTAACACAAATCCGTCACCTCCATCTACCATCCGGTTTGGATGACAAGAGCATCATCCAATACAGAATTGTGGTTTTTATCAATGCGTTTATTAAAATAAAGTATCCTCGGTAACTAGGTACCTAGTTACATTTTTGTTTACCTAACGAATTCTTTATATGATAGAATCGTGGTGGTTTTAACATCTCAGTGTGATATACTTCAAACGGGTAGAGAGTGACATTTGACATTGATAAATATAGTACGTAATTTATTTGATACCTACACGTCACTTAATAAATTTAATAATACTCATAGACACATCGGCACCATTTGGAAGTAGTCGTATGTTCCGAGTTTTGACGATCGGAAAGGATTATTCACTACATGTGTAACCCAGTAAAGTAATAAAAAAGTTAAGTACGTAATGCAAAAGTAAAGATACGCTATTACATAGATTTTTTTGTCCGAAAACCAGTCTACCTAGCTCCATCTCAATATAAAATACGTATGTATTTAATACGTACTTATTGAAACACACATGCTCATAATGCCCAAAAGTAATAAACCTGCCTTTTTCCTTTGTAATCGGATATAATAATCAAAGTTAAATTTATCAAAAAAGGCTATGTAAGCGCGCCTTACCTTTTTGATACCTATCTATATTAACAGAGACGACGGGTCCCGCCGCGGCCCGCCTCGGCACGTGTAGGTATAAAACTTTACAAAACAAATCCTATATGAAATGGCTATAATATGATTAACTGGGAGATAAGTGCTACACAGATGTGCTACCAGTTATTTTCAGATACGCCACTGTTATGGTAAAATAAAAATCTATTCGCAAAAAAAGTTATAGTCGTAGGTAAGTTTACCGAGTAGGTATTATATTTTTAACATACCTACCATACCAGTCAAGTGTAAAAATATGGGTGGACACATCTTACTCAAAAATATGTCCCATAGCATTTTATTCCATGGTGATAAGAGCGTAGTACCATATTTATGAGACGATTTTGTCGATACTTATGTTTGCACTTGACTGTACATGTAATAAGTTATTGTATTACATTTCCATAAAATCCTATTTACCAATGAGTAAGGTTAGGTATTCGGAGCTTACGTACGAAATATAGTTTGATATTTACCAATCGCTTCTCGGTGAAGGAGAATATCGTGAGGAAACCGGACTAATCCCAATAAAGCCTAGTTTACCCCTGGGTTGGAAGGTCAGAGGGCAGTCGCTTGTGTAAATCTAGTGCCTACGCTAAATCTTGGGATTTGTTGACAAAGCTGACCCCCGGCTCCCAACCTGAGCCGTGGGATAAGCCGGGAAAACGCTAGGAAGAAGAAGAATACTTAAATATTATTATATACTTCCGTACTACCTATGTAGGCTACAATATAAAATTTTATCACCGACTTCGTCCACAATAACAAACCAATGATTGAACTCACAATTAAGTAGGTAGGCTAAATTAAATAATTAAATTAAGGTGATACAAAATAAAACTAAACTACCTATACTACAACTTTACATAAACCTAGGTACTTATGTATAAAAAACGGAAAATTTCTTTCGGAATTGTTTTTACTTTTATTATTGCAACTGAAAGCCGAAACCACGTGTCTTACGTATGTCTGAAGAAAAGTTGGCCTAAACGTAGAGCTTGTAATTAAGCAAACCGTTTTGTCACAGACTGAAAATATCGCGGTGTATCTAATCTATCTACAGTACCTAATATAATCATTGGCTTGCGCGATACCCTTATGTTCATGGAAGGATGGAAGGACACTGACTAGTCTATCTACTAAATAGGAGCGGACGCATTGCTTTTAACTAGATAAAAGGCCCCTGTTCCTAATAAAGTTATACACCTACTTACTTATATAAAACCGGTCAGGAGCATGTCGGACCCGGACCCCACTCAGTGTTGATTTCCGTAAGTAACCGCCTGTTACAATAAGCTATTCTAGAAGGGGTTTTTGTACATACCACGACTCATACTCTCTTTTTGAATATTAGCAAAAAACAAAAATGACTTACCTAACTGACGATGTTCGAACTAATTTTCCTTGAAAGTCATCTCAAACTTGAACTCTACTCATGATTTTTTTCATAATTTTGTGGACTTGGTTCAAAAGTGGTGACATTTTTTTAACTTCCGGAGCGATTATTTCCGAAAATATTTACTTTATCTAAAAATGTTTTTAGCAAACCCCTATTAATTTTCCAATTCCTATCTAACACTACCTTACACTCTAGGGTTGAAAAGTATAAACCCCTCTTAGATTCGCTTATTGTGACTGTGACGTATGGTTAACTACGGAACACTACACAGATACGCGTGGCCAGATATGTTCTTGGCCGGTTTTTTAAACATAAACACACAACCCAAGGTCACTACAGGTTTGACTGTGACTTTAATATTAACCAAAATAAATTTCATTCCGTAAAATTACATTGCGACAACCCTAACTGAACAGCAATACGTAGCGGGATTTAATAATGTAACTTCCCTTAATATTGTGCTCTGATTTATAGGGTTTTCATTAACTGGCGCGCGTGCCGTATTTTACATTACGCTTTAGATTGGCAAAGACGTTTTTGAAGTAGGTAATCCCTTTGAAGCCTCGATGCAGCCTATCCGTGCAAAGCATGAGTGCCTCATATAGTCTCTTTGCGAAAAATATGCAGCCATTTTCAAGACCCTTTATTTTAATTACTCAATAGGTACATCTGGGTGCGTAGACAAGATGCTAATCGTAATTTAACGCTCGATAGCGAACGAAAAGCAGTCGTCTTTGGTGCACTAATAAGAAATAGTGATAGAGAAAGATAACTACGCTACGCTACGGAGCGCGAACTATTGGCATCTTGTCCACGCACCGTGCCGTGAAGCGTCATTCCGGACGGACTATGTGCGTTCTACGTACAACTCATGGTAAGCACACTGTATGCTCTTCGCGACGGTCCGTTCGATTCTTTCGGTTCGATTCTGAATTCAGAGGGTTTCCAAAATTATTATTTCAAATTTAGTTCAAAAGGGTTTCATCATTATTATAATTGGTGGCCTTCATGTTCGATAGGATAAAAAGACAGTTGTTTTAGCTTTCTCGTTAATGGTATTCATGTTAATAAGTAGTCTACTCGAAATCTTTTGTTATATTTATCGAGAAAGTAACGTACTTACTTACTATCTTGGCTCAGTGATCCAAAAAGAATCTTGGCCTCCGAGACGAGAGCATGCCACCTGACCCGATCCAGAGCGGTTTCCTGCCACGAATTGGCATAGAGCTGGCGCAGATCCCCCTCCACGACATCACCCCAGCGGTACCGTAAACAACGTAAATTTTTTGGCAAAGAAAATATCTTATAAACAAACGAATTGATCTTCTCGACATTGTATTCTATGTGTGCACAATTGTAACACCGAGATTATATAAAATAGTCGGGGCGGCCAAATAGAGTTAAAATACAATAGCGAGAACTAAAGTTTAACTAAAAGCTTCTGATATGGGCTTCCCCTAACCCCAACTTCTAATGAATATGCCACCAACTTTTGTTTTACAACTATCGGTTGCTTGTTGTTCCAGACTTCCAAGGTCGGCATGATGCGATAATAGGAAAACGACGAAATAATTTGATTTATCACGAAACATTTCAAGTTTGATACAATTATCTACAGCTACAAGACAGGGGAATTTAAACTGTATTAAGGAATGAAATCTTGTTTATTTGGTTTAAATTCCATAATAAATGCTGACAGTTAAAGGTCTCTCTTAGGATAATTTGATCAGCGTAGTTTTCTAAGGAGGAATAGTAGTGTATTTACAATATTGCCAATTTTTACACGACTACCCAAACCGAAAGGAGTGTAATGTATTCAGGGCCACCACACTCCGTAATTATTGGGTTTTACTTACCCACTTTCAATACTTGTATAATTATATATTTTTAAACACTTGCATTGCATTGATTGTTTTGTGTCACGTATTTTCTCAAGTTTTTTTAATTGAATAAAAACTTGCTTAATTGTGGGCGACGCTATTTAATATGCTTTGTCGTTAAAAAAAATTGAAAATATAAAATACCTACCATGTTTATAATTTCCACCGGTTCTTTTTAATTTCATTCCTCACTCCTCCTCAATTGGTCCCTCACTGCTGCTGAGGATCGTGACTCAGCCGACGTAGTCGAAAAGCATTCCTCTCCATGACTCTCGGTCGGTTGCCTGTTGCAGGGCTGCATTAACCGGCATATCAAGGCACTCCGACACCTGGTTTACCATCGTTTAGGGCTGCGGCCTCTTGGTCTCTTTACTTCAACTATGAAGTGAACAGACTTACAGAATAAAGGACACAGTTCACGAAGTAAATCATATCATGTTTGTGTATACTGTGAAAAACTGAAAATTTTTGTTTTATTTTGTTTTGTTTTTAATTGTGGTCTTTCTGTTTTACTAGTTTTTTTTTATATAGTTTCTTGTAGAACCACGTACATATTTTAATATGTAAATATTTTAATAATTTTGTTCTACTTTTTTTGTAATTTGTTTTGAAAAAAACAAGTCCCGCCGAGTTTCTTGTCGATAATAAACGGTAGTAGCTTTTTTTGACGTTCATAAGTGCATTGTAATGTGTCTAAATTGAAAAATAAAGATATTTATCGTTAATCATTTATCATAAGCTGGTAGAGAATGCCTCAAGGCATTAAGTCCGCCATTTGTACTTTTTTTGTAATTGTGCAATAAAGCTTAAATAAATAAATAAGCCTGTCACCATCTGGACGAGTGACATATCCAAAATATTGCGTATTCAGGTATAGACATACAGATGAGAGGCTCAAGTAACTAGTAAATACAGAGTGTTGTATAAAATATGAATAGTAAAAGATGTGTCTTTGTCCACAGCACTGCCCTGAAGCAGCACTCATCTCAGCGCGAGTGTTGTCCGCTGAAGGCGCGCCCGCAGTCCGGTCGGCCTCCGGCGTAGAGCGCCGGCCTTCGGCGCCGCGGCCTCCTCTCAACAAGCGGGGCTCTGGCTCCTTGCTGTCATCTTCACCACCACAACCCAAGTCAGTACAAGTTAAGAAGTAGCCCGTGTCTACAAAAGCCACGCTAAAAGTCTGCTTTCAGGGTTGTATGGCGGCAATCGGCCTAGCTAGCATTTTTCAACAAGCATAGCTCTATAAGGCTCCTACATATAATATATATTCTTTACTACTACATCAAGACGATATGCTAAACCTAAAATTGTGAATTATACAGGATACAGGAGGACCTCAGCCATTGGATAAACTCTGAAATCCCACATGGGTTACATCTTAGTAATGCGCTACTGTAAATATTTTTTGATTACAACTAAAATAAAATAATTTCCAAACAAAAGTTATTTGTAATTATCGACAGCAAAAAGTAAACATACTGTATTTATGATTGGCAGTGTTTTTGGCTGTAGCATCTTAGAGCCGGTTTTCTTCAATGATGTCATTTGTCAACAATCAAAGTGTTATTATACTTAAGTGACATAAATAAAAAAACGATAATCAAAAAAGACGGAGAAGATTTCATGAGGCTTTAATGAATAAACTTTATTACATCATGAGTTTTAGTTGCATACGGGCAGCGTAACGCGTATGAATATTATGAATGAATGAATGAATGAGTTTATTCCAGAATAATTGATTAAAGCTAATAACAAAAAAAAACAGCTTAGAATTATAATTAAATTAAACGTACATAACGTTTCGGCTTTGTCAAATGGCTAAGGCAGCCTGTACCATACGAATCACTCTTTGATCGCAGTATAAGGAAGAACTTTCTACTCAGATTTTGCATGAAGCATTTTACGTCGAATGAAATGACGTTTTTATCGCTCTTCGGAGGATAAGATGAGGTTATAGATGTGGTAGGGTCCTATATATATTTACTCACCACACAGTGTGGTCGGGTTTTATATAAACTATCTGCGTCAAGGCCAAAGCGATCTGTTTGCAGATTCGACCCTTCCTCCTTATTCAATAACTTGAATAAAACTTAACAATCTGAATATATTCCTTGGGACTTTATTAGATATTCCTACTAGGAAGCCAGTACATAACGCTTTGTCGAAATAACTTCCTGCTAATATTAATTTATATACTTCATGAATTTTGTCTTCAAACGACTACTATTAAACTTAATTATATTAACAAAACTGATTAGAGTCAAACCACGTTATCTCTTCCAAGCAAATGAACTGTCAAATTATTGTGTGTGTGTGTGTGTGCGTGTATCTGTGCAGTACTGTACCCCATTAGTACCTCTTAGTATTATATTCTTTGATTAGTACCTACTGTAAATTACTGAACAGCCACGAAGGTTTTTACCCAGAAGTAGGATACTACTACTAATATAAAAAATATATATAAAGCTAAGAAAAACTAGACAAATCGCAAGCTAGCATTCTTGCTCGTAAATCAAGTTCGCTTATTGCTACGATATCCAGCAATATAGGTCACAATTTTATGTTTCAACCAATTAATACAGCGTATATATCTTTCAGAGTAGCGTTTTGTAAAATACATTACAAATACAACCTGTTATAAGTTATAACGATCTATCAATTAACCAATGTGGTAGAAAGAGACGCAAACAGAGATTACAGGCCATGTTTACTCCGGCAGTTACAGGGAAAATTTAATTTATCATCAAGGTAACCACGATTAATGTTGGTGCCATGCTTGTAAACAAGGTCGGTACAGCGTTTTATTAGACAGATTTATTGAAAATTTGCAGAATCTCTGAGACATTTCAGGGACATGGATGCGGGGACAATGTTGTGAGGTTCAAACTGTTCAAAGGTTGGAGAATTATATTAGAATAATTACCGGACATTATTGGATTCGTTTTTGGGGTTAGTAAGTTCTGGTAGCCTGGTATTGACGGAGGTGCTTCTTAACACGTTCACAGTCCGGTGTCCCATACATGGGTCACGACGAACTATTTCCACAAGTCCGTGGCCCGTACATGGGTCACTATAGCCGACCAGGTATGCACTCAAATCACTATAATTATATTTCGAAGATATGAATTATATGATTCACTGCCTACTGCATTCGATAAAAGGCTTATAAAGACAATTCTGATATTTTAGTTAGATATGAAACAGCATTCTATAATATAATATATATTGCAATAATCCGAGTGCGTACCTGGTCGTTTCATAGTGACCCAAACGTGGAGCACGGACGTGTGATGGACATAATTTGCTTGGCCGTCCAAGAAAATTAAAACATTTCGTATGGGGACTGTGAACGTGTTAATTTATAATTTCTATTTGAAACGAGATGTTTACCATGTAAATTTGTTTTTGTCATAAGATTCATCTCAATAGGCTAGCCGACAGAAATAAATCGAATTAGTCCATCTGTTAGATTGTTAAAAAATATTTGACACGTAAATAGTGACATCACCAGCCCCTATCCCGGAATGCGGAAGTTTGATGCTCTTCATCGTCGTCCATTTTAGTTATCTTGGAAAAGGAAAAAATACGTGTCTAATAATTTTGGATGACCTACCTTCAACCTAGTCATCACCCCTATTGTGGGAATGACCCATGACCCCATGAGTGATATACATAATTAGAACTTAAAGGGATTACAAAGGGTCAATTAACAGGGTAGGCGATGATACATATTTTTCTGCTTGGATTCTAATTTCTACCCTTCGAGCAACACGAGCTGCTAAGTCGTTGGAAGGGAGACGGCAAAGCGACGTCTTAACCCACAAATTATTCTGTCACTTTTTGCAAGCAGAAACGAGCACACAGACGCACTTAATTCTCACACATTACATTTAAAAAAACAATGTCGACCGAAACAGCGACCAGTCACAACACAGACCGCGAGACAGCGTAGGTACTATGGCCATTTCGTCGCTATACTTACTCAACCTTATATGTACAGCAATCATTTGTTGGAAATGTCACCTTTCGATAACTAGGAATACGAATGTTTTCTCTATCAAATGAGATTTGCAGATACGAGGTTGAGTAAGTATAGCGACGATTTGGATTTGTACTACAGGTAGAGGGGAAACGGCACATATGCCGACTCGAGCAACGTTTCAAATTACAATATTTTGTAATTAATATGACAACCATTTTAATCTACGTAATTTACCGGAAATCCATTACGGTAACCTCGGTAAAACATTAAAAATGCCCATTTGCCTTAATACAACTTTTAGATAGGCCTGTCCTATAAAACTTTTACAATTTTCCACATAATTTCGTGAAATTCTCATCGGCCTTGCTTTGTGAGGGTCTGTAAGGAATCTGCCCTTTACTCTGTAGCCCCGAGGGTTGTCCCGCGGTTTTTACGGAGAGGAATTTCGATTTGAATATCGATTTCAGTATGTATAGGGTATGTAATACTAATATAGCTAGAAACCTGTCCACAACCACAATGTGTTACCCGACCCGACATTGACAGGAATTATTAATTGACGAACGTTTCAAGTTTTTATTTATATACGTGTTTTTTAAATATTCCGACGGTGGCGAACAATCACACGGCCCGCCTGATGGAAAGCGGTCACCGTAGCCTATGGACGCCTGCAACTCCAGGGGGTCACACGCGCGTTGCCGACTCATTAAAATCTTGTACACTCCTTTTTTGAAGAACCCCAAACTGTATCTTTCGGGAAAACCTCGGTTATGTTCAATTCTAATTATCGAGTATATCTGTATTCTGTACTCTGTATTCATAAGCATTAAGAGCTAAGCAAGCTTCAAACGTTCTGGCGTTACGACCATAAAATTTAGCATCTAAGGCAGAGCGTTACACACAAGTTACCGATTATTTGCGTGGTTTTCTGTTAGCATTATTTTATTGTCAATTCGTCAGTACGGTACGCCCGCCTGTGTCGTCGGGCACGGTACTCAACGCTTGATAATGTAATACTAAGTTCTCTGAAACTTGTCGCGCGTAGTGACTAAACATACTTGAGGGTTATCCACAATCTATTACAATATTAATATACCTCGCGATAGTTTAAATTCGATATCTGGAGAGACAATGTCCTATCCAGGGCCCGTAATTTTTGGCCCGGTTTCGTCATAATGACGTATATAAACACACAGGATGTTTTAATACGAAATGAGTTAATGTCAGATAAATAAAGTCTATCAATGATGGATTCTAACGTCGAACGTAATAGTTTTGACACTATTCAATGACAGCATTATTCTCTCAAACGTAAAACCTTAAACATGATGTTATGAAGCTTGATGTCATTTGTCTGTCATCGGCATGAAAATTACGGGCCCTGGTCCTATCCTCAACGGTATCGGCTGTACGGTGTTCGTTAACAGTGTTAACATTAGACTATTCGACGTATCGTCTACTTTATTATTGAATTCCAGGCAAACCATGGAGCCCATACCCATAGATATTCTCTATTATGCTCATAACTATCTTCAATACATACGTATATTCAATATATACGTATGTTGCATAATGGAAACGCAATTGAATTGAGATTCACATGCATGAGTTTCCATTGCATACATATGTTCTATCTATCTTGAATAGCTCCAAGCTGGGCGCAACCCGGGCTATCGTTGCAAACTTTAGTTTGAATAATTTTTGAATGCCCGTTTTAATTTTTGTCGTTTAAAATTTTGACCTGTGTCAAACTCATTGGGGTTTGGTTACAGATGCGACCAGAAGGCTTAGTATAAAATTGTACGACATTAACTTCTCGATCACGTTAGCGTATCGAGACGACGATTCGAGAGTTCAAATTATGTTTGCCGTTTATTTAAATCATCCGGCCACTTTCATATTTTGACCCCTCGATACGCTAACGCGGTCGAGAAGTTAATGTCATACAATTTTATACTAGGCCTTCACTATAATTAATAGGTAATTTTTTTTCTTAATTTTTAAGTTTGTGGATAAATATTACTGATTGTTCTTTATTATATAATCGTATGCTAAAATTAAAAAAATACGTGTGGCACTCGGGGACTGCCACGGTAAAGCTATTGCATATCATTTTGTATCAACTTATGCAATTATAATTATTTATTTATTTTATTCATGCAGTATTTCTTTTTCTTTGATATTAATTCAAGTTACACTTTTTGAGCGTGGTGACCGATAAGAAAACAATTTTTTCTATTATTAAATAAATAAACAAGCACACAACGCGGTGTCGACAACGCCGTGTCGAAGACTGCCGAACTGAAACGACGTTAGACGATGCACGGCCTTCAAGCCACACCTCAAGTCCGTCGGAGTGGGGAGCGTGAGGTTTTTTCGTTACAGAATTTCTGGATTCGGTCCCCGCGCTCAAGGCCCGCCATAGAAGCTATGCAATAACTTAACAGACGATTTGAGAACCTCCTCCTTTAGAAATATTGAAGTCGGTTGAAAAAGCAATAATAGTTTACGCGGACATATTCATCAACAAATACTACTACACTAATACTACGGAGGCTAGGGGGAACTATTCTTAAAACCTCGTGAGTTCAATGAAAACTCGCTTAGCAGCCGTAAAAGCAGCTAATGGCGGCTACACAAAATATTAGTCGAGCGAAAGATAGATTTATACTAGTAAAAAAAAAGTTAATTGTAGCATTTAAGAGCTATTTGTATTTTTAACCCACTTGTTACTATCGGTCGTTTAAAAGGACACCATACATTTAAAATTCTCACGAACAATGAGGGTACTTATAACATGTTTGTTGATACGCATTCGATACCTTTTGAGTGTTGGAAGTGGACATCTAATTAATTTTACGTGCTCAAAACAGTGTTTTATTTTTAAATATTGTTATATTTGGACAAATTATTCATGGAAATTTCAAGGTACGTAGTATTTGAAAAATATATAAATACTTTATTTTTAAAAATAAGTATATTTCTAAGATGTACCTTAGCTTTTGAGTACAAGTGATATTATTCTTAGAATATATTTACAAATTATATTTTTTATTGATTATTGTTGGCGTCCTTTTAAAAGGCCAATAGGGAAATGTACTACTATAGTAATGTTCCATTCTAGGAGGCGAAAAAAGACTTGGTCTCGGCCTTTGTCATTAAATGAAGTAATTGATGTGCTTGAGGAGGATGACCAGGAAATACCAGATTCTATCGTTATTTTGCCTCCCGAAAACTGTAACGCTGACGTCACCGATGAGGTTTCAGGGGATGAAAATCATAGCTACGGGCTCAGGGGGAAGTTTGTTTTAGATCGGAGGACGATTTTAGTGATGATGACGATAACGTACCCCTTATCCAGTTGTCTAAACGGAGATGTGTTACACCAGAATCAGTTAGGCCAGACATTTGACACAGATGCAAGGACCATTACAATATCGAAAAGTAAGACATAAATGGATTGAACAAGATATTCAGCCCGAGTTTGCTTCATGGAAAAACATGCAAACAACAATACTATTTTGAACTGATCTTTGGAGATAAAATAATCAACATGCTTGTACACTACACCAATTTGTATGCAGCTCTGAAAAACGCAAACCAAATCTTGTCCTTACCACAGACGAAATGCGTTGTTTCATTGGTATATTACTTTACAGTGGGTATGTGATAGTACCTAGAAGGTATATGTACTGGCAAAATGTTTCACATTGCGGTATGCCTATAGTATACAACGCCATGTCTAGGGATCGATTTACGTATATTATGTCAAATTTGCATTGCTGCGACAATTCAAACATACGATCAGATGACAAGTTTAACAATAATGGGGGCGACTATGATCTTCTTCATTTTCGCCGATACCTATGTTGCGACATCTCTTCTTGAGAGCTATAAAAAAAAAATGTGGAATGGAAAGATACACGTACCTCCCAAAAGTATCGAGGCTATCGAGATTGTGCACGTTTGGATGGGAAAAATCATATGACAAAATACAAAGATACTCAAAGCAGACGTATGAAGTGCCACAAAAAAGCTAATTTCATATGTACAAAATGTAATGTAACCTTACATCCCAAGAATTGTTTTGAACAATATCATATTGCTGAATAAATGGTATAAGTGCACCTCCTTAATTATTTTATTTCAATTCAAGTGAATGTATAAGTATCGTACATTCAAGGTAGTATATGTTACTATCGTCCTTTTAAAAGAACACCATTTTCCTGGATTTCCATGAGAGTACGATTTTTTTTTATATTTTTCCCATGTAATGTATATTTTTTACTGTACTTACAAAGAAATTTATCAAAATCAAAGGTGTTTAGTGTGTTCAGTAACAAGTGGGTTAAGGGAATTGGTCCTTTTCAGTTTTATTTCTAACAGTAAAGTTACAAAGTTACCATTATTAGTGACTAGCTGTTACCCGCGACTTCGTCTGCGTAGTATTATAATGTTTGGTAGTGTATTTTTATTAGCATAAGTATTAAAGACCAAATTGACTTGAACTGTAAATTGCTAATTAAATTCCGGGGCCGTATAAAACAAATAACTAACTTGCAACTACAGTAACCTGTTATTATTTTTTCTCGTTAATAATTCAGGATATACCAAAAATGCTGGTGATCAATATTGTAATCTGATTTAGAAAAAATAGGACTGAATGTTTTTTTGACACACATTTTTTGTTAATTTTTTCTGCTTATCACAATACGATACCGATTACGCATTTAATCGAATCAGCAGTATTTTTGTACAGCTGTATGTCTCTTTGTATCTACCACATATTAATCTTTCAGTGGTTGGAATACTTTGTAGATATGGTAAAAAGTACGTCCAAGTTTACATAAATTACTCGTATCTTTTAATTAAATAAGTAATCAAGGCCGAGTGTTTTTGATCACAGTTTAAAACAATGTCTTAAGCTCACTGAATTTAACCCATGGAATGCCATTCGATACCTGATTACAACTTACTTCCCAGTGAAGAAAAACATTGCGAGGATACCAAAATAATTACGTCGCGCATATAAACTTTCATTAGGTAGTAGGTAAGTATATATGTCTTATCCAAGGACGATCCTATTATAGGTTCGGCATAGGCCTTTATTCGCATGTACCTACTCAACATAAGATAAAAACAAAACTACTGTAAAAAAGTGCAATGCACAGTATTGCATTGACTATTTCACTTGCTTTCTTTCCGCTTTGCACCTCTATATAGGATGATTTCCGTAACAAAAACTATCCTGTCCTTTCCTAGGAGTCAAAACATCCCTATACCAAATTTCACCTTAATCCGTTCAGCGTTTTTAATTTACTTTGAAATGGTAACAGATAAGAGTTCATCTTTACAATTTAGCATAGCATGGAAATTTGTCCAAAATTTAATTGAAGAAACCGTGCTCAGGTTTTGTGACTGCTTCACTAACGCAACATCAGTTTGCTTGACAACAAAAATAAAATAGATGCCAAGTAAAATGTATCTAAATCTAACGACATGATCTAAGAATGTTTTTGCGCAAAGTTAAAATAATTTTAATCAAATCAATTTAAGGAGGATATAGGCGATACCTAGTTCGATTAGTGGCATATAGATAGAACTGTAATAAGTGCCATCCTAATCCATCAAGTTGTGCATATTCAGTAATTTTTAGCCTTTTAAGTATAGTAATCATACGAAAAAATCTAAGCTTAGCCATATTATACATTGAGTTGCCTTCTTTGTAGTGGTTGGATTCCGCGTATCTGTCACTATAGCCTCAATGATATTGTCCTGAGGTCTGTCAGTCAGCGGCTGTTCATTCCGTTCTGGAGCCACTGAGTTTAGGCGCAGTGATAGCAAGATGGAGTGACGCTGGTGCTATGGGAGACGGGGCGGTGTTTGGTGTGGGATGCTACATGCGTCAGCACATTTTCGACTACCCATATTACTCGCACTTCCCACGTGGCAGGAGCCCTCTGCCGAAACTTTAGCGGCTGCGAAGCGGCATTAGTGTGCGCTCCCTTCTAAGATAAGATCCCAAACGGATAGCGGGATACTTACGTAATAGGCCAACACATTGTTACATTTGTGTGTAAATTTCTGATAATTCTATACAGTTACTCACATTTGACAGCAATCACCGTCGCGCTATCCATGCAACTTGTCTTTTCATGAACTTATAGCATTATCATTATCAGATGACATTCGTGGATAACCAACTTAGGTCTGTAGGACATGGATACAATACATGTTCATACCTTTGGTAGTGGAGACTGCGGGCTGCTTTGGGGGAACCCAAATTGTTCTGCATGACATAAGCCGTCGACTCAGACAAAAGGGAGAGGAGCCCGATCCAAGGTTGTCCGTAGCCATCCAGCATGGAAATGCCGCTAGTGTTCTGGGCTCTTTTGCACCAAGAATGGCGAAATACGGGTTATTATAATAAGACTTGTGTTTGGGTTTCTTTATATGTAATTCAGTTTTTAAGTAACTGGCTGTGATTAATTTTTCAGTATATTCAATTTATACCATTAGGTTACCCATTTCATTTCATAGATTTTGTTTGACAAAACCTACTAAACTGTTAACAGCGCCATCAAACAAATCTAGAAGACTTCGCGGCTTAGTATGTTTCCTTAGAACGAAACAGTTAGATACTTACAGCTCTTAAGTAGTTCTACGTGTAATATATAGATGGCAGTGTAATAAACATAATATGAACGGGAAAATGTACCTTTTATGCCTTTGTGCCCATTTCTTCCGATAAACGTATTAAATGTGGCACAATTTTATTTAAAATAAGTTCTGCTGATTAGCAAAATATTGCCATAAAACCATGAATTTGTCGTGGCATATTCACTTATTTCATATCTAAGCAAATAGATGGCGCCAGTGTACCTGAATTAAAATATTTTTTGGATTTTTGAACATTATTAATAACTGTTGGAATTAATCAACTTAAATTTACCGTAATATGCTTCTTAAACGGGAAATCACGTAGTAGTACACGTTTAAAGTATTTGAAACGTATGAAGTTTGCATTAATTGCAAATGTTTTACATCACGCTATCGACATTTTTAAATCACATTGCATAAATACAACTTCCAATTTACTAAATTTAATACTCTATTGCAACTTTCAAAAACCCTCTAAAATTTTTTCGCTTATAATATTAGTGGGATTTTATTTATTATCAAATTTATGACAGCATTAAACATATCATATTTACATAGATTTAATGGATCCCGGCACATTGGTCACTTTTCAACTAATTTCCTAAAAACACAGTTATGTATTTTTTGTGCACTTTCGTCAGTAGTGACAAATATGTACTTAAGTTTAATTTCTGTTTGTTTATGACACTACTGAACAATACAAACTTAAAATAAATTTGGGTACATTTTCGTCTGCAGTGAAAGAGAGCTTTTTTATAGGCGAACAACATACGGTGATCATCGTCTTCGAACAATATTTACAGCACGCAGCAATGTCACCTTTGTGATTATCACAATAAGGAACAAATCTAATATACCAATAGAAAATATTTGATAAACAAGACAAAGGCATATTTCGATACTCTACTTCTTTGTAGGTACTAATATTTCTTATGCCAATGAAATTTCCACTTTATTCCGTTGTGCACTAACGTGCTAAATTCACAAATTTAAAATGGTACTTAGTACGACTTTGCATTTGCACTAAGATATCGATTAAAAAAACAAAACGATTCGCAGTCTAAATAAAAAATTAGGCGCCTTTTGCCTTTAATTCGATCCAGCCAGTATATTATGCATCGATTACAAAATCGATTTAACATATTTGATTCTGGCGGGAAAAAATAATAGTGTTTATTTTGACGTTTGACATCGCCGTATCTCTGGTAATAAGGGCTACTGTCCTCAATATTTTGTATAGAATATGACACTTAGCGACATTCGTATGGAGATATATCCTTTCCCCGATAAAGAACTTTGTAACAAAGTGAATAAAGTCGGTTTCGGTCCGTCGGAGTGGGGAGCGTCAGGTTTTTTTTCGTTACGGAATTTCTGGATTCGGTCCCCGCGCTCAAGGCCCGCGATAGAAGCTATGCAATAGCTTAAAAATCTCACATAAGGAATGTTAATAGATATTATTCAATAACGAGCACAGATGTACCTACTTTTATAATTTTCTCCGACCGTCCTTAGTCTGGGGTCGGTCTGAAAACCAGCGCCGGGCATCTTGTCCTGGCATACGCTGAGACTGACACCCTTTGCTAATACCATAGATAATTTAAAGTAACAAGATTTGTAACTAAGCTAAGTTATAATGGGTACTAATGTCTCCAGGGCCACCCCCTGGCCCCCTCCTCTGACCACATGCGCCGCGCGCTTTAGCCAATCACAGAGCGTCTCTGCGCGCGGTAAGCGATCACGTAATGTGGCGTTAGAGAGGAGTGTAAGTCGATAAACTGTTATCCATCGATATTTCATACGCTCTGAATATTAAAAAATACAGTAAAATACTAGGACAACCGATACGGTCGTGGTTAAAAAAAATATTACAGTGGACGATGTGTCAAAAATAATTATACTTAAACATGACTATTCATGTTTAAATATAATTATTTTTGACACGTTGTTTTTGAGGTCGTCGTCGTCTTTAACTTCAAGACACTTAATATAGATTAAGTGTCTTGAAGTTAAGTCTGTGTGTGTGTATACGCATACGCATCGTGTTTCGCAGGGGTGCATGGCATTTCGATAAAGTAACCACAAGATGAGATTGTATTCCAGGTACCAAACGTCGACTGTAGTATGGGCCATTATATTCACTGGTCTTACCGCCCTTTGAGTGATCTATTAGCTCAAACCACGACATATCTTCCAAGTAAATGAAATGTCAAACTTAAAGGTTTTATTTTAACCCTCAAAGTTTTATGAAATTATAACGTTTATTCACTTTCACAGTCCGTGCTATCAAAATCTATGAAACTTGGCACTGACAGATCCTAATACTTTATAGATCTAATCTTAATCTTAATGAATGCAATCAACTACTCGTATTTATGATTCAGAATCATTGCATAATGAACCATCCTCCAGCTAATGTTAAAAATAAGTTGAAGATTGCATCAAATTACTTTGCACTCCTGAGGTATACAAATGTTAACCGTTATGAGCAGGTGTGAGGCGAAACATTTTCTTTTCAGAAATAAAGGAATGTCTTATTTAGGTAAAATGAACTGACTTAAGGTTAAAGGCACTTTCCCTCCAGGGCCCATTAAAATTTTCCAACCAGTATATTTACGGACCAATTTGCATGATTGTTATATTTACAAATAAAAATGCATTAATTTAGGTTTTATTCACAATCTTCAATAGGGGTTTAGTTGTTTATAATGACTTTCGAATTATTGCCGAGGATTAGATAAATAAAAATATCTAAAGATAAACCATAAATAAAGACGTATTAACAAATATTGACATTAACAAAAATTTTACACATTAAACTTAAAAACGTTTGGGTTTTAACATACTGGATGTCTCCCTTGATTTTTTGAATGGATAACAATACAACAATAAATAGGTTGGTACAACATAAATTTCTTTATTACCCAAACATGTGAAAATGTTATTACTTATATGAGTACAATCAAGCCAAACATTTATCGACGCACATCGGCACGGGTGCATCTCTAGTTCCCGGCAAGGCACAAGCGGCCGTACCAGGTAATAATCATGCGATTGTGAAGATCGCTAGCAATTCTATACATTGCGCGGTTGCTTAACAAATCGCCACGCGACACAACTTGTTTGCTATTCTAAACCGGCAATGTAAAACGCATATACAATTTGTCCAACCAATTAGTCCGATAGAGAAAATTCATACGGCACTGAATATATTTGTAAAAATGCACGATTTTATCAACTAATAACTAATAACATGAATACTTATATATGGTAGGTGATTCTATAGTCCTTGAAGTTTTTGTTTTCACTTCTATTTTTGCAGGTAACAACGCAGCAATTCGGGATTTCTTGAAAATATCGGAGCACATTTTACGGTCGCGGCTAAGTTGCAACTGGCTCGAGTTGAATAGTAATATGGCCAACTGGCCATATCGCTGCGACACGCGCTACGCCTCCGTGCGATATCTATTCCTTATGATATCTATGGCTAATACAATAAGCACTTTTTTTTTCTGTCACTTTTGTTCTGCATTATTTTGTTTTGTAATTGTATTTGATTTGTAACTCTATTTTCATGTATTAGGCAATAAAACTATTCTTATTCTTATTCTTATTCTTATAATACTCTTCATAAAACCGTCTTTGTAGCATTTTCCCGGCTTGTGCCTCGGGTCAGGGAACCTCGGCAACTAATCGCAAGATTTGGCGTAGACGCTAGTTTGAGGGAAGCGACTGCCATCTGACTGATCTGACCTTCCAACCCTGAGCGACACTAGGCTTTATTGGGATTAGTCCGGTTTCCTCACGATGTTTTCCTTCACCGAAAAGCGGTTGGTAAATATCAAATGATGTTGTATATAGTTCGGAAAAACTCATTGGCATGAGCCGGGGTTTGAACCCGCGACCTCCTGATTGAAAACTTGCACGTTCTTACCACGCTGGACCTCCAACAATAGTGTTATGAAAATTTTACATAAACATTTCTTTTACTCTTAAAAAATACTTTAAGAAAATATTATTATATAATATTGTGTAAAAATGTTCACACACAGTTTTGCTGAACAAAACGTTTTCGTTATAACTCAGGGTTGAAAGGAAAACCCTTAAACATCTTTTGTAAGCCCAAGGTCAGGGCAGCCTTTCATAAATCACCGAAGGGTCCATCACGATCGACCGTGAGATATGGACCAGATTTAATGTGAACGTGGGGTATATTTTAGTGTCCGAATTTTATTTTACTCCGCTGGCCGATATTAGTATAGTATGTGATATTACACAATTTAACAACATTGAAAATTGTGTATTGTGTGTCATTGAGAACCAGAAGTTCGCAAACGGGATTTTTTTCAGGATTATCTTAAACTGCATTTTTAGCAATTTCCCACATTATGATTTTGTACCTACTGACTTTAATTAAAAGTTTTTGACTTTAAATTAAGTTGTCCTTTTCCGTTCTGTAAGTTATGGGCAGATTTTTATTTAGCTGTCGTTTTTTTTGCGTCAGATTTGAATGAAGTTTGGTAGGTAGGAAGAGTTCCTTATTCTCTTCAAGATAGATCCAATTTCCCAGTATGTCCCACATTTTTTCCACTGAGTTACGAAATCGTATAAGATACTCGAGAAGCTCATTGTGACCTGATTGTGGCTCAATGTAGATGGTAAAAGACCTCGTGGACGCAGCCCTATACATTGGTCTAATCAGATCTGCTTCGCGCTTGACTCTACAGCCCACAACGCCCTCCATACAGCCGAAGACAAAAAAAAGTTGGAGATAGACCGTCCGTAACGTAAGACAGTGATGTAGATGGGAGGCCACGACCCTCAATCTTAAGGAATACGATGCAAGGACGAACAGGTCAAAGAGAAATGGTTGATGTAATCTGTACATATATACCGTTAGTTTTGTTTATATATATTTACCCCAAACGCAATAAATATTAAAATTTAGCATCTGAAATAAATATCACGCCTTTTAAGCTTTTGAATCCATAACTGGGTTGCAGCACTTGCAGCGCCAAATTCACACACAATTTAACACATTGAAAGTTGTATTTTCCAAAATGGACCGGCTTCGTCGAAATAAAGCAACAATGTCGATCTAATGAAGCACAGGCTGAAGCCAATGGGTTGAAAACTGAGTAAGAACTCCATTAGAACGGAATTAATTATAAATATTTTGCAATTTAAAATTTTGTGAAAGCAATTCAAGTTGGCGTCAGTCGATTTAAAAGTTGGCTCGATTGTGTTATAGGAGTTTGTTCATCAGTTAATGCAATTGGAAAACTTGTGAAAAAAAGGACTACTTCGCTGTAGGTATACTTACCTAAATATGGTATTTTCCCTAGCGTTTTCACGGCTTATGTCACGGTATTTATTATTTATTTTATTACTAGTAGTAAGAAAGCGACTGCTATTTGATCTTCCAACCCAGGGGGTACACTATGCCTAATTGGGATTAGTCCGGTCTCCTCGCGATGTTTTCCTTCACCGAAAAGAAATTGGTAAATATCATATTTAATATTTCGTACTTAAGTTCCAAAAAATCATTGCTACAAGCCGGGGTTTGAACCCGCGACCTTCGGACTGAAAGTCGCATGCTCTTACCGCTGGGCCACCTATGCTTACTATAAATAAACACGGTGTTCTTGAAAATTTTGCACATACTCACCAATTTTTCAGTTGATTTTATGTAACTGAAAACATATTCCAACGATAAAAGTTATGTTTATTTTTTAAAGTATAAGACACTGTTAGGTTACTCGTAAATAAAGCTGCTAGGTAACAGACATATTTAGGAGAAATCGTCTATTACTAGCCAGTTGGTTGTGCCTTAGGGGGGCACTTAGCAACATCTACCGTAAGAAAGTACTTCTTAATCTAGGGATATGGTGGACAAATTCGGGGCCATGGGTGTGGTCTCGGTAGTTCAGTTGGAAGGGCGATGAGCTGTCCCGGAGTCCTGGGTTCGAGTCCTACCCGGGGTCACTAATATTTTCAATTTTCATTTCTTTCTGAGCATTTACTTTAGTATAACGCGGCCAATTATTAAATGGTGGCCGGTTATTGACATCTTAATCTAAAATGAATTATTTTTTTAGGTAAACAGAATTCATTTAAAGTTATTGACAAGTCCATGACGGTTGCCCGTTAGTTAGGAACAAATTTTTTTTGGATCTGTGGCATTATGTAATAAATTCCACACTACACTGTCCTTAACTCTATTTGAGAGGTGTACCTGTCACTGTTCCTTTGTAATATTCTGTTAAACTTTGAAAAAAAAAAACCTGTTTAGAACCAGCCAGGCAACACATATTTTACGTTGTTTACAGCAACGACGCAATTTCTAAAAGAACTTAGGTACTGTTACAGTTTTATAATTTATTGAACTGAAATTGCTCTCTTTCTCTTTATACAGGAAAGAATATTCAAACTAATCCGTTTTCATTATTCCCCGTGTGTTTGATTACGACCTACTTAGGGTAGGTAGGTAAGCTTCATTGATAACTAAATTTACTTCGTAAAAGTAACGAACTTACCTACGTTACTTTTACGAAGTAAATTATTTTAACAATGAAGCTTACGGGCAAAAGATGTCATTCATCTGACATTAAGCGCTTTGGAAGGATACTTAACAATTCCATAGATAATAATATAGGTTTTTTCTGTCTCTCATCAAGTCATCCTTTGAAATCGTTTAATTAAGATGGTGCAAAGAGTCCAGTGGTAACCTCATTGGGGGGATTGTGTTGTCTAATAAACCTTTCCATTTTTCTATAATCCATGATATCATCGTTGTAGTCATACTAATTCTCCAAATTTCGTCTGTATGATATAGTTTTATATTACCTAGTTTTGGATTTATCACATAAACGGAAAAAATATCCACTTTTTGCCGTTTAAGTGATAAAGTAAAAAATAAGTAAATCGAAATTATGTGTCATAGACCAAATGTTGGGGAATTAGGGTGACATCGAACATCGATATGATACCATGAATTATAGAGAAATGGAAAAGTTTATTAGAATACACAATTTCCCCAATGAGCGCCACTGAACCCTCTGCGGTGTCTTAAAATATATCCTCTTACATCCACTCTTTTTCTTATTATGGATACACGACAGACAACGCGAGAAAATTGTTTACCTAACTCAAACACAATCAATAGCAATTTTATTCCGCTCTCAAACGGGATACAAGTCTGAATTTCCGAACGCTGGCATTTTCCATGGGAATCTCTGGTTACGTGCCTTGAATACATTTGCGGCCCGCAATTCAGCATTAACTGTGTATTCTGATTCGCAGCCGAAAAACCAGCTCTGACTACGCTTCGGTTTTGATAACGTTAAAAAATAACGAAGTTCGTTGTGTTTCCCTTTTGTTTCCCAAGTGACTAATGCAATTTTATTTACTGGTTGGTATTGAGACACAATAATGTGAAAACATGCTTGAGAGAAAAATTCTAATTCCGATAAGGTTTAGTTTTCTCACTGGATTAGGAGGTCAGGGCTAACGAAATGCAACTGTCACTGTCACACTAATAAGGAAGAGTGATAGAGAGAGGTAGCTATTGGCATCTTGGCTACGCACGCTGATAGCTTGCGCAAAGTACGCAAAATCGCTGGGAAAATTATGATTAAAAAAGAATATGAAAATATAATGGAATAAAGCACATAGGTAAAGTGCTATGCAAACGTGTTCATTTGCGATATTTTGATTATTTACATTCCGTCCGGATGCATACTGAAGTAAGTATGCTTAAGTTCCATAGCGGGCCATATACGTTCGGGCAATCCCTCAGATCTCCATGGTGGGTATGGGCACCGGGCATTTGCCAGACAACTATACCATACATTTATTGGCAGATCTGGCGGATATGCTTGAACGTACGAGTATAATATGGACGGCAAAGTACCGAATGATTATATCGTTACCATTTTTTCGCGTTATTCATTGTTCCTGATTTTGGTATCGGTAAATTAACAATTGTATAACAGTTGCGTCAAAACTGATGACAAAAAACTCGTTACAGTAAAATTCCAATATTTCAAGCTCAGTCCAAACCACAATGAATCGGGTGAGTTCAAGCTAAATTGGCTCTGAATAAATTTACCCTCGGAATTCGAATTCTTCCACTGTTTCCAAATAATGATCCCCCTTGAGGTTTGAAGATCGTACGATGGAGATAAACGCTGGGTGTGGCGGTTTCTTTTGAGCTTTTCTACTTTGTATAATTAGATGTTTTTGCTCATCTACTTTTCTGATGTATTTCGAGATTGAATATCGGAATTTGCCACTTAGTTTCTACTTACCTACAAGAAGAAACAAATTTGACTGAGCAAGCGCATAGCGTTTTAGTTTCAATTAAGAGTAGGTATTAATTAAGACGGGAGCTTTTGTCTATGAACGGCGTTTCTCTCCAAAACATATTTTATCAACCGATTGTCGTGCAATTTTGCTACTGGGTGTATGATAGGTAAGTAATTTAGTTTTTTTGTTAAGTTTTGAAAATAAACTCACTATTCATTGACTGTTTTGGTTCAATTCAACATTGACTAGAGTCCGACTAAGCTAATTTTACATAGATTTTGATAGCACCGACTGTAAAAGTGTTAAGTAAATGTGATCATTTCATAGAAGTTTGAAGTACCTACTTATAAAATAACACTTTAAATGTTTGAAAGTGAAGTTACTTGGAAGAGATATGACTCTAATCTTCATATTTTCATTTTCATTCTCCACTAGAATAGTTGAATATTTTTTTTCCTTTTCGGCAAATGTGTGACATCATGCAAAACGAAGCTGTGACAAAGACAAACTGCAATTATAAGATGACACTTTGACATGGCTTTCTCATTATGAATTCACTAGCGCAAACAAATGTAACGCGTCCTTTAGATACACTAACTAATTTATTCGTAATCGCATAATATTCTCATGAAGAGTTCACAAATCGCGATTGTAATGACACCTAAAGCTTTTAGCTGACACTCAACTACCATTATATATTTCGGAGGAAATTAATTACAGCAGTTATAGAATTAAAACAGAGGAGAAATGTTTAGAGTTTGTGTAATTAGATTATCCGGCTTAATATCTTTTCAGAGCAAACATTTCAGTCTGAAATATAACTACCTCTAAAATATTTCCCAGTTTGTTTTATAAATTGAGCAAAAAAAATAACGAAGCAAATAAAAGACCGGGATTGAAGTGTCAATAAAAGCGTCCTATGTTTTGTAGCGGCATGAACGAATAAAACGAAGACAGACAATTTGTACATAAAACCGCGTTCCCGTAGTTCATGCTATTGCTTTGGCAGATTCAGGCGGGTTGTCGAGCACTTGTCGCATTCGTTCAGCCCAGTGCCCTGGAGTTGGAGCTGCAGGTTACTGTACCGGATGCTTTCCCATACTACCAGAGGGTGTCACTTCATGTTTTGCGTTGACACAATATCTTCCGTCTGCAGGTGGCATACACTTTCAGGGTTCACGCAACGTGCATTACCTCACGGGTGCGTTCAGATATATTTACTTATATTTCTCACACCGCATTCTAATTTATACTTAGACAAATTAATACCAATATTAATTAATAACCTATATTTTTTTTGTTTCTATTAAGTTTATACAAATTGTTGCACCACCATACGCACCTGATAGCATGGTAACAACCCTTAATGTCATCTTGACGTTTGCAACATTGCATGTTTGACAAGCTAAACGTCAAATGTAGGAAAGAGAAGCTTCTGTACTTTAGTACTTTTACTTATTCTGTGATACTACTCTCTTCTTTGAATCTTCTCGTTTTAATTAATTTTCGTCGATTATTTTATATCGTATTGCCGTGTACATACTACATTCCTCTAGCACATATGCACTTCGTATAGTCATTCTCACATGATTGTGTAGAGTCATTGTCGGTCGTTGTATTATTCATCCATGGTAACGGTGTCCTATGATTGTTTTTGTTGTTTTATCACCCGATTGATGTGACAGCGGTTTTGGTGTGAGCCCTGTAATATAAAGGAAGAATACGCTTTAGAAATTCACAGTTTACCTATATCGCGTCGCTTTATTACTATTTTGTGGCTTCTCATAAGAACCCTCCTCCCTCTCTATCGCACTTGCACATTCGAGTGAAAGAGATGTGACATGAAATCTTCGAATTTTCGATGCTCGGTGCCCTCAGGAATTCCGACCATTTGCAACGCAACATTTACTTCGCGATATTGGAGTTTTATTATGGTATCGTAAAAGCTGTGCTGTTTTCGATGTTGAAACAAGGTTCGTAAAATGCCAAATGTCAGGTACCTACTCTTTTACTACCACAAGTACCGTAAACCGACTCTTCATTTCACCTACTCACTGGAAAAACATACTCGATCAAAAATATTCTAGGTATCTTTTGATACAAGTAAACAAATGAAAATTATTCAATAGGTATACCTATGTGAGGAGCAAAAGCAGTTTCTTCATAAAATGTTGTTATATATGAATATTATAATAAGCTATTTTTTTTTTAATAAATATTAATACATGATCATACCTAGGATAACTCGGATCATCTACAACGAAAGTGATGTAGCTAAATATATAAAATCGATGTTACTGTCAACATATAAATGTTATTCAACATATATAAATATTACTTATTTTGTCCTTATTTTTAAATAATAAAAAAATTAAAAAATTATAACGTGTATTTTCTTCTTCTTTTAAATCATGGCGGCTGTCCAAGAGTTGGGCGATTTTGCCAATGTATTTTAAAAATCTTAGAATATAATAGTAGGTATATTGCCACTTAGGCGACGTTTGATAATTGGCTACCCAGGGGGCCGAGATCACGGGACTGCCGCTTGATGACTAAAGGAGTGATTGAACGCGTTTCAAGATTAATTCTTCATTAGCTGTATACTCCTTTGTTAGTGCTGTAATGCACAATTAGCTTTCAATATTACTCATTAAACAACGTTTAGCAAACAAAAAATATTCCAGAGACGCCGTTCGCCATCTTGAGTATCAACCGGAAGTCAAACGTGTACCTATTTAATATAGGAATGGTACTGACAGCAATTGTCATTTTGATTGAAATTACATCTGCATGCCTACTTTTATTATCTTAGGAGGCTCGATATCAGATTTGGCATCGAACTATTTTATAGTAATCGAGAATGCTCAATGAGCAAATGCATTATTTTATTATTTTATTATCGTATTGCGAGTGGTATGTAATGTGCACGGAGCGGTCATAAAGTCAAACAATTACAGCTCCATGTCGCTAAAGCGTATTTTCAAGGTACCGGTGCCTCCGACTGTCTCAGTATTCGCTCAGCGTCTCCCTAATTTCCTGCATCCTTTTGTTTATAACAAAGTAAATTCAAAAATTCCCTTAAAATCGCTAACTGTTAGAGAAGCCCAGAAAAAAACATCAGCCTGGCTGACCTCCCTTTCATATGGGGATATAGAGGATCTTCTGAGAGTACTCAAGTAAACATTCCTACTCATAAACTCACCCACACACATACACACACACACACACACACAAACACACACACACACACACACACTTACAGACTCACTCACACAGCAACATCAAAAATTGGACGCATCACTTGTTACCACCTCTAGACTAAGTTTTATCTTTTTCTTTTAGTTTATAGTTTTAAGTCTTACCTTTTCCTGTCTGTACTTATTTGACTAATTGTTTCATTAGTATTTATCGTGTCTTATTGGCTTTCGCAAAAATCATGTCATCGAGAATCCATGTCTGAAACGGTTACCTACGAGACAGGCTTCGCCTAGTGTAGGAGCCAGTGGAACCTGCTGATACAAAAAAAAAAAAAAATAATAAAAAAAAAAAAAAAAAAAAGTGTGTTTGCTATTATTCAGTTCAATAGTTTTCTAAATTAAACTTAAACAAGACCATGTCGGGCCATGCTCGGTGTAGGGCTGTCATAATAGGCAAACTTATAAAAGGGTTTAATTAATACTATGGTCATAACAATAAATAAGGGTATTTTCGCAGTTCTTACGATTTATACGCCTTTTCAACTAAGAAGTTAGGTAGGTATTTTTTTTTGGAAATGTCAAAAATAGCTTCATTGATCAAGTTCAAAATATAGTCTGACAAGCCAAGGCTGCAGTAGATTTTTTTTTTTATTTATATGCCTCACTATTTTTTCATACCAAAAAAAAAGGGACGCACATAAATTAAAAACAAAATCTACTGCAGCCTTGGCTTGTCAGACTATATATGTCCTTAAGTTTTTGTCCTTAAAAAGCGGCACTTTAATGATTTTTTAAAATATTTTTGTAACTTGCGGTTTAAAAGTTAGACGGGAGGGGAGTGCTGAGCTAAGCCGCAGACGGACGGACGGACAGAAAGTCATGTCGAACGAAACTATAAGGGTTCCTAATTGACTACGGAACCCTAAAAAGTGTTTAAAATTATCAGAAACTGACATAAAATGCTGACAAGTTTTTGTCTTAGTATCACGCTATCTGCTTGTCATCGTTGCCCTGCTAAAATACAACGCACAGCATAAACTGTTAAACTGATCACCTTAAAATGAAAACTGTACAAGGTGTAACAAAAATATTGGTTAAGGGCGCTCTTTGGAGATGGTGGGACGACTTGGACGTTCCTTAAAGCTACTAACCTACCTGTTCTACAAATATTTCAATTAGGTCTACGTTCTATGCCGAATCATGCTAAAATCAAATTCATAAAGCAAATTTCAGCATACAACCTAATCTGTTACTGAAATGTGTGTATCAAAATCCTTCATCAGTCATCACATTTCAGTTGCATTGCAGGTTCGGTTTGTGATAGTATTTCAACTATGGGTACCTGCGGATTACATAGTTTCAATTCTCAATACAATCAGATATTGAAGCGGACATATTATAATGTTTGCTTCGATTAGCTATAAGTAGGTAAGAGAATTTGACATCTAAGATCGCCGTCAATAGAACTTCCTAACAATGTTAACAATATGCGTCACATGTTTTGTTACTGTTTTTCCTTGTATTTTCACACTTCCTCATCAAACACTACTGAAACCGTTCACTACTAAAACGGTCGTATTATCGTAACATACAAAACACAACATAAAAATAAGTTAGTCTTGGAGATTTCATTAAAAACTTAAAAGTTAGGTTATGATAATTATGATGATCAATATGACGGTTTGTTTACATTGTTAGGAGGTTCCATTGACAGCGGTTTTAATCAAAATCATGTACTTACGCCACGTCATTTTTTTATTTTTTATTTAATAAGGCCCACTTGCACCACCCTGGGTTAGCTGCTAATCTGGAGTAAAGCTGTCAAATTCCATACAAAAAAACGCTGGTGCAAGATAAGATTTCTGTATTAATAGGATGACCGAGTAGAACAAGAACACTGACTGATTATAAAATGGCTTTAGGTAGGTACTCCTAAATGTAAACTTTTATCTGTATCACAACGCAAATGTATTAAACGAATAACATCGATGGAACTGAGACCTTCAGTGTTAGTGACGTCATCAAATAATAGCCTAAATCTAGGTAGAACTCGATTTCGTTTCAGTAATATTGTCCTTTTTACTTGTTTCCGCCGAATAGAAAATCAAATCGGAAATTTGATATTCGTCCTCGGGCCTCGGAGTAACAATGGAAGTTACGGAAATTAAACTTACTACTCATTGCTTCTGGGTTGGAGGACATATTGATTTTTAGGTTTCTGTAATCAACTACGATCCTCGTACCTCGTTGAGATTATAAGAAAACCTCCTAGATCAGATAACTCAAAATTTGACAAATTATATCTTCGAATTTATGCCTGGCGTTACGTACAACACTTCTCGTTATTATTGATTTTACTCACTTTGTAAGACGTTTCACGTCATCTGGTATAACTTTGATAATGCCAACGTCTCAAATCAAATAGCATGACAAACCATTGTCTCAAACGTATATTGACAATAGCCTTTTGTTTCAGATATCTCTGGATCCGAATAGCGTTGTTCGAGCGCCAACTCGCTAAAATAATCGAACATCTCGTGAGCAACGCGAATCGATACTACGAGCGCGACGCTCTGGTGGCTGACCCGGACTTCGGCAGCATTCTCAGCTCGCTGCTCGTGGGGCCCTGCGCACTGGAGTACTCGAAGGCGAAGGCCCCGGCTTGCTTCTGGACGGACCCGCCGGCTGACGAGCTGGTAAGTACACTAAGTACATATAACTTTGTATTAGAATATCATAAATGCGCAACGTGAATCGATACTACAAGCGCAACGCGTTGGCTGACCCGGACTTCAGGAGCAATCTCAACTCGCTGTTCGTGGGCCCCTGCGCTCTGGCGTACTTGAAGGCGAAAGCCCCAGCTTGCTTCTGGACGGACCCGCCGGCTGATGAGCTAGTGAGCTGATGAGGCCCCGGAGTAGATATTCTTTGACACTGTATGTCATTAATCAGTAATCAGACCTGCTAGTCGATTTTGGTCGGGTATTTATCGACTAACACCGCAGCTGTCAAATTGTCAGGTAACAAGTATGTAAGTGCAAACGTGACGCATGGCGTTATCATCGATAAAATGGCAACCATGCTAGCAGCCTGCAGGGTTAGCATGGTTGCCATTTTATCGCTTATCACGCTATGTGTCACATTCGCACATACATACTTGTTAGAACGTGACAGCAACGTCGGTAAACGATAAAAACCCGACCATCATAGACTAGCTGGTGTATGTTTGCTATCACTATTCGTGTTCAAAGACTAAAAGTTCAGATCGAGTTCATAATAGTTGATCGATCGGTATAATAGGTAATTTCGACTTCTGTTAAAAGGATTTCAATGTAACTCTGAAATGTAGCATGCAGCAATAAATCCGCTCGCCATAGCATTCATTAATCATTTTGAAAAAGGTTTTACGTTAACATCGCTACGAACTAAAGCTTTTGGGACGGAATGGAGTGGTCCTCTTATTCCTTTTATACTTTATGTATACTTTATCATCATCATTTTAGCTAGGCGAAATACGTCTAAAGTAGGGAAAAGGATTCCAATATTCGATTGGTAAGCCACCTCCATAGAATGGTTCCCGCGATCTTGACCGTATCGTCGACCCACTTTGTTATTGTAGTGTAGGCCGTCTTCCAAAACGTGGTCGCCACGCGAGAAGATTTCTGCCCTGGCGGCCGTCAGTTCTGTGAGCCATGTGCCCGACCCACGGTCAAGAAAGCATGACAACCGGACTAGTAATGTACTATCGCGTTCAGAAATGCATGGGCAGTTTATGAATGAATTCATTCATAAATTGCCCATGCACTTATGAACGCGTGTGTAAATTCACTCTTATTATGAGGAAATTAGGTTCATGCATTTATTTTGTGTCAATCAATTGACAACCATATGATATTTGAATTAAGAATGAAGTGACAATCATTGGCGCTTGACGTGCATGTCGCATGTCTGCTCAAAGTGTCCATAACTGGTGCACCCACAAGAGTCAAAATTGCAAACACGGCTACGCGCCCACACCTTCTATTAACGTTACAACTTTGTTTTACGTAACACTTATTTAAACTTTCACGATTTTCACACAGTCATTATAAAATACTAAAACGGGGCTTAATCGTGTATATTATACACGATTAAGCCCCGTTTTAGTATTTTATAATGACTGTGTGAAAATCGTTATAAACTTTTTACGTAACTGTTTAGTGCCTACACAACTGACCGTAGGTATTACTGTTCAGGGTCCTTACCATGACGTCTTAACGCGATTCAGTTGACTACCTAAATTGAGTCGCTTCTATACAACTGAGCCTAAACTGAACCTAAACTGAATTGCGTTAAGACGTCATGGTAGGGCCCCTGAAATATGATATAATATCTTAATATTTAAAGTTAAGAGCCTCATATACTTTTTTTACCACTTTGCTCAATTTTGGTACTACGAATATATTGGAGCAACTAACAAGAATTCTGTTAAATTTTTAACATATTACGAAAGATAATTTCAATTCTAATAGAATGTATGAACTACTTTTTTTTCATTGTTTTTCGATTTTTAATAATGTTCCTGAATCTGAGGACTGTTTCGCGATTGTTGCTCAAAGATGTAAGTAAATACTTGAGGCTTTCTGGTAATGAAAATTATATTAATCCGGTAACATGTAAGTTATACATATGTGTTGGAAAATGAGTCGTCTAAGGAATATATGGAACACTTTTTTCCACTATAATATATTTTTTTCGAATAAATGTACATTTCGGAAAAGCAAATTTAACAAAAATTGCCAGAGTTTAGTAGGTATATTTGGGTATGTATAAAATAAAATATATTTCATGAAAATAATGATGCAAAAATTAACCTCATTTTATGCCTAATTCACGTGTATGAAAATAAATTAGGTGGAGTGAAAATAAAGAATAAAATATCAAGTTACGATATTTTTTGTACATTGTATGAATCAACCACCTCGCAAAACAAGATCTGTAAGAATTAATATATATTTATCAAAATATTGTTTTTGCAATTGCAATTTATATGCGTTATTTCATGATTAACGATTTTCACTTTAAAGTTATTTTCTCGAAAATGTTAATTTTAAGCGTAGACGTTATTTGGAATATTGATTTCTCGTACGGTTTAATATTATTACAGTAGAACCTCGATAGCACGACTCTGAAGGGAAACTCTTTAAAGCTCATATTAAACTATCGAGTTTACGTCGTATTGAGGTTTTTATAGGCGGTTTCTAGTTACAGAGGTAAAACCAATAAAAAAACTTATTTGGCTTACTTGCACCACCAAGGATTAGCAGCTAACCTGGAGTTAAGCTGTCAAATTCTATTAAAAAATACTTAACTCCGGGTTATGTGGTTTCACCCCCCCGGTAGGTAAAAGTGGCCCTACGACAGGTAATTTTATTATACAAACGCATATAAAGTAGAGTTTTTTAGCTTCATAAATTTGAGATAGAGAGGTAACTAAACAATTATATGCGTCGGTGTTTCACTTTTCGAGCTATGGCGGTCAATGTGGTACTTAATAGAATCGTTGAATTTTTCGTCTTAACGCGGTTAAATATTTTGAGTTAAAGAGGTTTTGGGGTTTGCTGGGAAGGAATTGCATTTCAATTCGTGTTAACGAGGGGTTCGTCTTATCCAGGTTGGAGTTATTGAGGTTCCGTACAATAAATAATATATATAAGCATATGTATATGTTTTAATGCATTTGTTTTTTACGTACCTACCTACACCGTTTAATTATTCTTGGTTCCGATAGAATACAAAATTATATCAGCTATAATCGATTTGCGTACCTAATTTTCAATTCAGAGCGGCCGAATATTTGGTCGAAGCCATTATTTGCATTATTTTGCATGATAACGAACTTTGAACTTTGTCTTTTACAACAGCCCAAGATAAGGTAAAAGTTGGTCAATACAATTAAAATCAGTTAACGATTCGATTTTTCTCGGCTATTTCTTAATGTTACTTTAAGAGTGTCATTTGTATTTCATTCACAGAAGTTCGAATACTTAGCATTTTCAGTAACATTTATGAATGATTTTTTTTTACAATTTATGACTCCGTAATGAACTTTGTAACAAACTTTGTCATGAACTTTTCAGTTCATTAATAACTAAGAAACTTTTTTTACAACAACGCCTTTTCACATTGAAAGTCCGAGCACAAAAGCGTATTTCATTCAAGTTCACGTTTTTTGATCTGAAGTTGTGTAACGAGCCTAACGAAGAATCTCTGTGGTTTAGGTAATGGTCACATTCACTCGCCAGTAATGAAATGAATGAATGAATGGATGAGTTTTTTATTCCAGAATAGGAAGAATGGTATTAAGAAGAAATAAGTTTATGAATGTGATTAGGGCCCGGAATCATATATGTACCTACTCGAGTTATTTTGGTCTTTCGTCATACTATCGCGTCAGACCGCATCTTTTGATGTATTTATTGTATGTATTACCTTGCTACAGAACGAGGTAACCACATGGGTAGGTACGCAAATCCTTATAAGGCTAATTACAATTTATAGAAATTTAAGGCTTATTTCCGTCTAACACGCATATTTTTTTCTTACTTTGCCAGCCATACCAGAAGAATTCGCTGGATAAAGCTTTAACTAAATATAACTACAAAAAAAGAGTGGCGTTTAAGAAGACTGTCCTCCATTCTCCTATATTACAATTTACAAATGAACAAGGTTGTCTGAACTAATTGCTTTATTTACAGTTTTTAATTTTTCTCTCATTTTTCTACGACCGGAAAGTTCTGTTTTTTTATTCAATTCAGTGGTTGCTGAATGAGTTTTTCTTTCTACAGCCGCGCTCGTCCCAGCTTGATTGAATACATACTCAGCCCTTCATGAACTTAACACGGATGTGCAGTGCACGAGTAATTTTTCAAAGCTTCAACTTTAAAAAAGGTTTATGACAAATATATTCTAAATTCTAGCAGCACATGTTTTTGTATTAGCGTAAATGAACGAGCACAATTAGTGTATTTACCAATAATAATAAAAAAAGATTCCTAAATATCCTCAATACCTGCAATATATGAAAATGTGCTTTTACCTAATTAAATATGAAGCCTTAATTAAATGTGTAGTTTCCTGCCGTTCCAGCAATTGTTTTGTTACATTAGCGGTCACATTTGAGCGGCCAGCAATGAAATTACTCCCTTACGTGCTCGCGATATATAAGTCTATTATTGTCATGCTGGGCTTTACTGAGAGCCTATCGCAAACAACGTTTCATCTCCCTCTCAATCGTACTAATATAAAGACTGTACACAATAAAACCTGGGCTTGCATAACCCGGTCTAGTTCCAAAACCACTGCTTATTGTAAAGCTATAATTTTAAACCAACAAACTGAATATACGAGTATTATAGTAAAGAAAAACAATACAACCGTTGTGAAATTTCAGGGTGTGGATAAGTTTTCGACATATAAATCAAATAGTGCCTATGATTTTATGACTAGCAATTGTTTTCTTTGACAAATGCACAACTATATTTACAATATTAAACGGTGTTTTATTCTTACCAGATTATCATTCCACTAAATTCCCATTATCATTTACACCTGTTTTTTATTTAGCATAGTCAGTATGATGCTTTACTCCAAACACTGAAAATATTTTTATACGATGATTTTGAGACGATTTTCTGTCAAAAAGTCAAATTGGCTAAAGTCTAACTTAAACTCAAAAAAATTTGGTCTTTTTGTAAACACAATGTATTAAGGCAAGTAAAAATAATAATTATTTATAAATTAAATTAAATTCATTTATTTCAGACAAAAAGTGTGTCCATCCAGGTTAGTAAAATACATACTTAAAATTAATTGTTAGCAAAATTATACACTAAAAACATTAAAATAAAGATTTAAAAAATAGTGGAAAAATACAAAGGACAAAATAATTTACGTGTGATTAAAAATACATGGTGAAAACGAAAACTTACTCACATCTCGAGATATTACTACGGTTGTATTTTTTTCTTTATTATTATGTAATTATATTCAGTGTGGGTGTAACATTACAGCTTTACAATCAGCAGTGGTTTTGGTAATAGACCGGATCGTGCATGCCCAGAGGGTGAGAGACACAGATACTTACGAAATCTGGATTTTTCGGTCTTCGCGGTAGGCCCTTTGAACATGTATAATATATACCTACAATAATTCCCGTTTTTAAATTGGGATAAGTAATGTGTATCGTATGTTTGCGCAATAAGTTTCACATTGAGAACTGCTGGTATTCCGATGTACATTTTAATATGGTTGTTATGTTAAATAATATTTAAAACGGGTCACTCACGTAATTTAGTCGGTTTTCGCTCGACATGTTTCGTTTATTAAATATGTTCGAGTTCCACGAGAGTTTTATATGATTGTTATGGTTGCATTTCCACCAGGAGGCCAAAGGAGGTGGAAGCAAACCACTTCTTTCCCCTATTGGTATCTTTATCCCCCGAATTTGCAAGAGTGATAAATAAATAAATAAATGAACGAACGAAAGAAGTGATTCATGGTAGCTCTCCATAGATGAACGAGGATATTTTGTTAGGGATGTGTTTTGGATAACCAATAGAATCACTTTATTTTCCTATCCTCGCTAAGCGCAAGTTATTCTATTCAGGGATCGATACATCCAAAATACTATACTATTGTTCCCATACAAAAAAACAGTTAATACTCGTAATTTCGGTTTCGTAAACCGTGGCAAGTTTTTGTCTTAAAAATTCATTAATTTAATCAGTTGTTTCCGTTAAAAATGGTAACAGAATGGGAAGAAAATCTTGGCACACTTTTTTCTCGATTAGGATCGAAAGAGCTCGCGATTCAGAGAAAGAAAATCACATGTAATTTTTTAAATAAGAATAAAAAAGTTTTTAAGAAGATATTCCAGAAATAGTAAAATCCGGTTCTGAGCCTTCATTATAGTGGTTCCTAATAAACACATCCCTCGCAACGCATCCTCGCTCAAAACGCAACTTAGGGGTGATTTTCCACCAGAGCTATGCTGCTCTGAGTTTACTTACAAATCGGACAAGCTACGGAGCTATGTGATAATGGTATGAAACGTAGCGCAGCATATCTCTGGTGGAAAGGCACTCTAATACTCGTTGTGCACAGTGAGGCAGTGTACTGATTCCCAACGCTTGATTTAATTATCAGCCAATTGAGTACTTTACATGACACGTTTTTTAGGGATCGATTATAGCCTTGCCCCCCTCTCCTGCTCGACTCCTGAAGTTCTCTTTCGTCGATTATACGGGGTGACGCGACCGTTCGGCCCCTAAAAAACGTGTCATGTAACATGTAATACTAGCTTTAGGGTAGGTACTGCATACAAAGGAAAACATAGACTCATTGGCTCCGGTGGCCTCATTGGCTGGTTCTTCATTCATTAGGTTTTTTATGGTCATAAATACTGTCTTTAATATCTAAGACCATTGAAACAAGTACATTAGTTGATCAGTTTTCGTGTAAAACTTTCATACGACGAAAGTGACACTTCACTCTCACTGCCCTTTAGTGTAAATGACCACTTTGCGTCACATTTATTAGCACGTAAGTCACGTGGAGTAATGAAATAACTCCATAGCGCTCGTGCCACTTTAGTACCGCTTAACGTGCGACGTTAAAGGGAAAGTGCATTTTTAGAACACTTTCTTGTGGACCTAGCTAAGCCTGAAATTGGGCAAGGTTTTATATAGAAACGAAACCAGTAAGTAGACATACTAACCTTGTTACTAGAATTAGGCGTTTGGTAATTGTTCAGCGGGGAAGGTTAGAAAAAGCGGGTCTGCAAGTTTTGCAAGTTTTAACGTTATGAATTTACAATAAGGATAATAATGTCAAATAATATTAAAACGGGTCACTCACGTAATTAAAACCGTGTTTTATTTGTTATTATAATATAAATGACAATTTTTAGCTTAAAATCGTATAAGATTCTTGGCTCTCCAAACGTCTACCTTTTCCCAGGGCCAGCTCTTAGTCCTAGCGCAACTTACAGGCCAAGGGCGGTAAAAGTAACACCTTGACCAGTGCCTTTGTTCCTTTCAGCTACCAGCCTTTTTTTATATAGGTACATTTTCCTGCGCTATTGTATGTAGGCGGCTCGTGTTGAATCAACCATGAGTTGACAGTATTATTATTATTATTGCCGTAGGCGCTAGCGACTATAGATATCTGCAGTAGATTTCAAACTCGTGGTAAGCACTCAATATATTTTGGTAGGTAAGTTAAGGGTATGAGACAGCTCGTGTCATAAAAGTTCACAGGTTAGCATCCAATTGTTTCAGTGAAATAGCTCTGCTCAAACAAAAAATAAAGTCTCATATTTTCCTGTTGAAACAGATAGTGGGATTTAGCGGCAAAAAAACTATCATATTGCTATTTAGCGCATGCGTTTCATTCGGAAATCCGGGAAATTAAGCTTTATACCATGAACAAGTGTAAAGCATGAATTAAATAATTTATTAATTATAACGAATATTTTGATTAATGTTTGTTTTAAGTAGTCACATAGTATTGACGGCAGAATCTTTCTGCTGCGAAAGTGGGAGGTCGCTGGTTCGATTCCAGCCCGGGGCACGGGGGGCCTTGGTCACTTTTTCCGTAGTATAATTATGACATCTCTTTCAATTTATAATTAATACCATTAAATTGTATCATCACAACCACATAACTTATTCTGCACAGCAGGCCACGTTTTTTGAAATGGAAGACTTCAGCCATACCAATTAATTTATGCTATAAAACTGAATTCAATATTGAAAACGCTGAAAATGGAATCCAAATCTTATCAATAATAAAACCTAGATGGAACGATTTTTCGCCCTCTAAAGCCTGCGTTTTAATAATTGAATTGCATATATTTTGTTTAACAATTTAATACCCATCGGTCTATTGCGAAAACTTGGCCAATATAATTATTTTAAAATCTAAAGCTAGTGTGATCGACTTGTCCTTTTCATACGGGCCTATTATTCTAAAATTCATTAAAATAGCTCAAGCCGTTTATGAGAAATTATTATAATATGTATAAAAAATAATCAGAAAAAAATATCATAGATTAATTGCCGCTACTGTACTGTTTATTAAAATAAATCATTTTTAAAATATGTTGGTTACTAATAAATTTATTGAACATTATACTGCTTGTAAATTATTAGATTGTTTGGCACGTACCTCTGATAAAAATATAGTATTCATACAATTTTGTACCGATCGAACGTGCGCTACTCTCATTGGGGTTCTAGTTGGGGCCCTTCCCTCGCCACCTACTGCAAGTAGAACTGGAAATATCGCCTGTAACCAATATATTCCTTTGTTTTGGTCACAGGTACAACGTCACAGGATGTCGGCTGGGACGACCACACCGCCGTCTGTGCGACGCCCGATCCTGAATTTCGGGAGGAGTCTTAACACGTCTTCGGATGACAGTGGCTCAGCGAACTCTGGTAACATATTCGTCTTTAGCGGTTCCTCGCGTTGCATTCCAATAAACCAGCGTTGCAGTATTTTTAAACGCAACTTTATGCTGAGTCGAGCCCCTTTTAACATCACTTTAGGATAATAAGGAAATCCTGTTAATTGTTTTTAAGTTTGAATTTATGTGATGGTAAATAATGTTTTTGTCTAAAACTCAAACATTTTTATCACTATTGGTGCGACGCGACACGACTGTTCACCGCGTCGCGGACGTGATAGCACTCTATCCGATGATGACCGCCAGCCGCAATCGAAATATTATGTCACGCCAATAGTAATATGATACTTGAGTTTTAACCGTTGTTTTAATATTAATGTCAGTATGACACACGGGGGTATATTAAGAGAATATTAAGTTTCATGACTGCTCCGAAAACAGAAAGCTTAAAAAATATGCGAAAGAAGAATGGTCGGTCTAGGTAAACTAGCCTATGAGGTTGATTTATCTCTGCAAAATTAAGACCCTGTATTATAAATTGAAAGAGACTGAGCTGAGACCGATGTGAATGATTTAAAAGATACACAGTATCAGTGTATTTTTTTACCTAAAACTTTGCTTTAGACATTTTTCTTAAAATTTATTCGGGTCTATTCTACCTACCAGTAAAAGTCATAACAAAGTTTGATTTGACTTTATTAGTTCAAGACAGATTGTTCCGAACACTATATTTTGGTTATAAGTAATAAGAATTTTTCAAAATTTTCACCAGTTATTTAGGTAGGTTAGGTTTACTTTTAAGTTCGTCCGGCTGAATACACCAATTTTATTCGATTCACACAGTATCAACGACGTGATCGATTGGGATATGATAGAATTAAGTGCTGCATTGCGTTGCGCTACTTCGCGTTTTATCACAGAAAATTCGACGCATGCGTTGATGCTGCGATGTAGTCCATGAATAACGCAACGCAGCAGTCGGGCTCCCTGTCATACACACACAAGTAACATACTTGTTTACTTTAGGTGCAATCAACACCAGTGGCGGAGCTAAGGATTACGTGGAGAGCTTGCACCAAAATTCCCGGGCTGCGTTACTGTACGGCAAGAACAACGTACGCGTGCAACCGGTAAAAGTTCAAAGATGTATATTTTTTCTGTAGATGTATATGCGAATTCATGGGAATATGTTGCTAAAGCGGACCTCAGGCTCCCTCAGCTTTGGGTATACTGAAGGCGGGAAAAACGCTAGGAAGAAGGAATTATACCCGATGATGAGTCGATTCGAAAGAAAATGACTAGTCATCGTTTTTTAAATTCACTGCTAGACATACCTACTTATGACTTTATAAACACCTTCAGACTGGTCTTTCGCTGCCCTCCACCGAACGGTTACTAGCTAGTAGCTACTACTTCTACTAACTTACTACTAAATTACATAATTCTCTTTCTCAACTGTTATTTTCTGTTTTGAATATATTTTCTATCTTATAAAGCTGCCTATGAACACCAATTTCAATCTTTAATTTGTAAGCCGATTGGGCACTTATAAATGTAAGCCAAATCAAAGTTGAAAGTTCGGCCACCGGCTTCTACAAAACGTAACTTCAAAAAGTCGTTACAGGTTTTAATAAAAGTTGACGTTTGATACTGAATTGAAGGTATCAAGTCATATAATTCCCTTTTTGAAAGTTGATGAGTCTGCCTTACTGTAGTGACTCATTTACAAAGGAAAACAGGTCTAAGTTGGAGAGCACTAACCATTCCCAAAACACTTATGGTGGTCACGACTCTCAGACATGAGGGTTCGTCAGGGAAGAAAGAAGGCGGTTTGCTATTCCTATTGCCACTTTGTACCACCACGTTGGTACTTCTTAAACAACCTTTCCAAGTAATCCAAAATTAGCCACACAACACTGAAATGTGACTTCAGAAAGACGTGGCGGAACCCATGCCGGGCTACCTGAGTCTGCACCAGACGGCTGCCGGCCTCATCATCAAGTGGACCCCCAACCAACTCATGAATGGGTACGCTGAGAGCGAGGGTGTTGACAAAAGGTATGTTAGATCAATCCACGTTAAAATAACGCGAGTCACGACTTCATTGTTTGTTTGTTTGAATTACAGATGCAAAATGTATGTTCAATATATAATACGAGTATATATTTAGGGAAAGTAACACTTATTTAGAAATTAGTTATCACTTGAATTTGCATCATATATAAAGGGAACATACAATAAAATGGTGACTCACGTTACTCTTGCCGTGGATTGGCCCTGTTGATGTTAGATAAGTTAAGATTAGTGTGAATATTTAGTCTCATAGTTTCTTACCTACTTACTTGTAGTTTTGATCCTAATAGTGTTTCACCTCATCAGCTCAAAATAGATTCTTTATTTGAGATCACTGTGCAAAGGTGCATTTTAACTACATGTGAAAGTTAGTGTTTACCTTATGTGCTTATATTAAAGCCAGTTCAAGCCAAGCAAAATGTTCTAAAATTTTAATGTTTAACAGCTAGTATTTTCCTCACGGCCTTAAATGATTTATGTTGCAGCATTTAATTGTCTCTCATATTTTTAAAGCCACGCCACTTTTTAACTACATTTCGAATCGCTTACTCTCGTTACAATATATCCACTATAGTTGTTGTCTACCTGTTAACCTATAAGGCAAGAAGCTCTCCAACCCCACTCAGGAGTCTCTTTAGCATTTTAAACCCAGCGTTGTATCGTTGTACCCTGTAACACTATTCCAGCCACTTATTACCACTCCACTGAAAACTGGACTGAAGTGCAAAGCTCGTAATTACAACAAGTTTCCATTCGCAAACCACTGGTTCACACCATTGTATACTTTAATCACAAATCCGAGTTTCTTTCATTTTTAAATCCTTTGCGAGCGCATAAAACTGCACCTTTTGCAAGTAACAAAAGTTACTGGGAAAAATGCTATTAAGAGTTGGAATTCTTAGTTGTTTCAAACACGAGCTTGGATTCTGCAAAGTTTTAAATCCGTGCTTTTAACTTTGTTATTAAATTGAGTTGAGTTTATTGTTTGCGAACTTGCATCTTTGAGTGCGTGTTTGAAACCTGAGAGATTTATTTACAAGTTTATTATGCTGATAATTTTAATTTATGGGTTTATATTAGATGTTGTGTTGTAGATGTATTTTAAAGTTCTCTATTGCTTAGTTTATATTTTGGTCTTCAAACTTCTATTATAAGATAACGTTTACTTAATACATTCACAGTCTTGGTCGAGATCTAATTCCTAGATGTCAAAAAGTTAAAAACATGTGAATGGTTATTTTGGTAACTACGTGAAGGATATTTACAGAAGTCATGGTTCGTTTTATACCGAGTTTTTTCAATCAATATGATATGTGGGAACGTAAAAATACGTTTTTATTTATGTGCACGTCTTAAACTGCTTGGTTGACTCCAAAATCCGCCGGACGCTTTCGCACCTTGTCGTAGTTTTCAAAAAGTATAAGTATTACAAATTAAACCGAAATCAAGATGTGGAAACGATCGGATCGGCTTCGCACTCGAGCGTGATTCTCGCATGAGTGTGGAGGGTCCTTTACGTATGTAGTATTGCATTGTTGTGTAGTTTTCGCTGCCACCTAGTGCACGCCTCCGCCTGCCCCCATACATGTGTCATGTGCAGCACTGCGCCCTGCACTGTATACAGGCGCCTTTGCTCTGGCCCCTTGTGTATCGACTGGTACGTGTTTTATTTTATTTTTACTTTTTTTTACTAACCTGTTCTGCAACGCTACCTGCGTAGCTACTCGCGTAGCAGAACAGGTTAAGTATTCGTTTGCTAATTTGTTTTTCGATCTTAATAGCTATGGCCCAATATTGGCTCATTTCTCTAACTTAATTTGACTCAATGTTATTAGTGTGTTGTCATGTATATAGCTTGTGAACTAATAATATCTTATTGAATACCGTTCGAGAAGTGAGCTCCTTAAACATTACAAAAGATTTACCTTTGACGCAATTTGTTTCCCTTCATTTATACAGGCGAAGCGTTCTCCTAAGCCAAAAGACTTTCATCATCATCATCATCATCATATCAGCCGTAGTACGCCCACTGTTGGACATAGGCCTCCCCCATGGATCTCCACGTGTTACGGTTGGAAGCAACCTGCATCCACCGTGACCCCACGGCTTTAACCAGATCATCGGTCCACCTCGTCGGTGGACGTCCTACGCTGCGTTTTCCGGACTTTAGCATGGCTTAATGTGAAATACATCTTAAAACTGAATTTAAGAAAGTACTTGAAAAACGATAGTCGCAATAATATAATGAATTAACGTACGTTGTATGTTCCTCTACTTACTTCGCTTTGTACTGTGGCCCGGTAGTAGAGGAGATATGGCCCTAAGGGTCATAATAATTCCAACGGAGCAGAGTTAGATTTTTTAAGTTGTTTGTCGGTATCATTTTGACATAATAAAAGTCTTCAAAAATCTTTATTTGACCGCCATCTTGACACAACTCAAAAATAACAAAACAAGTCGAGTGAAGTATCAAATTATGGGAAATTACATACCTACTGAAAATAGTTTATAACGTTGTTTGAACAAAAAATACAATTGCTGGATGAAAAAAATTGAAGAATTTGAATCCAGTCGTCAAAATAACGATCGACCATTTTGACATGAAACATCATTGCCATCCATGTCGCGCCCAGAAAAAATATGTAAGTAAATTCATTCCAATTTATTGTTAATTAGAAGTTATTGTTATATGATGATGATGATTCTTCCCAGATGTATCCGTTGACGGCGACACTCGGACAATTTATGAAGAAACCTGTACATTATCTGTTCCTTTACGTGGATGGGCTCGAACGTAACTCGCAATACCAAACCAGGGAAGAATGAAACCAGTTTTTTTCCTGAATTTTCGGCAGTAAGATGCGCGATAGAGCGCACCATTTTATAAATAAATATTATGGAACAATCTTACACAAATCGACCTAGTCCCACGGTAAGCTCAATAAGGCTTGTGTTATGGGTATCTACTAGACGACGATATATATAATAGATAGATACATATACATATAAATACTTAACTACATAGACCATTTGAGTTGTAGGTATAGGTGTAGGAGCGCTTGGGACCGAGATTTACGTAGCTGGCGTTTGGCATCGAGAGGTTCCAGACGGGCACTTTTCTTGTCCCGGAGACCCCTGTTGATCGCAGCTCGCCAGCCTGATCCCCTGGTAGCAAGCTCCTCCCACATCTCGCTCGATACGCCGGTTGAAGTTAGGTGACGTTTTAGGACGTCTTTGTACCGCAGATATTGCTCGCCGGTCTTGCGGTTACCCGAAACTAGTACGGAGTAAAACACAACTTTGGGCAATCTTGATGGCGGCATGCGAACAAGGTGTCTACACCACACCAACGTAGCTGACCCTTCATGAGCGTGGCATTCCAATACCTGTCATGCCAGTCCGGCGCAAACCTTCGGAATGCTATCCTGCCACCAGAGCCGAAGAATTGCCCGGAGATACTTTAGGTGGAAGATGTCAAGACACTTGATGTCTACTAGGGTTTGCAATTCGAATATTCGAATTATTCGCCATAAATATTATTCGAATACTACAACACTCATTATTCGAATAAAACGAATATTTCGAATAGTGCAGATTTTATTCAGAAATTATTATTTTTTACGAAAACCTGTAATAAAATGCCTGTTTTAATTGTATTTCACTTTAATAACTCCGTGGAAACAGATTTTAATTCGAAGTAAAAAAAAGCCTAAAATTAAATCTTCTAAAACTACCCAAATATCGTACTATAATTGGTAAAAGGATTGAGAATTGGGCTACTTGCTACGTAATTTGTTATATAGGTCGTCCCACTAGGGTTAAGTTAGCACACAACAACATTGTCCTGTAATGAGATAGAGATTTTGAAATTAAGCACTGTTCTTTTTTCGTACCGATGGCAACAGTGAATACAGTGAATTGTAAAATAGACTAAAAGTTTTTATACCAATGAAAATATATCTAGTAGTATTTTGATTGACACTAACGTTCATTTCATTCATTAACTTTTTTTGTAATCAGTACTTTATGTAGCTGTGTGTGAAATCATTCAATTCAACTCTCGTGAAACTACCTATACCTACTGAATATTGTCTTCTGTTACCGCGATTGTTATTCATTGAAATTAAACACTTTAGAACGGATTAATCGCGTTTATTAACACCATGATCCTACGTTTCGAGCCCTTTACAGCACTCGTTTTCACAGGGTTAAGATGATGACTGAGAGAATGCGAATTCTCCCCGTCAATCAAAAAAGTTACTTGTGCAAACTGTACTTTGCACAACTGTAGTTTGCACAAGTAACTTTTTTGATTGACGGGGAGAATTCGCATTCTCTCAGTCATCATCTTAACTCTGTGAAAACGAGTGCTGTAAATGGCTCGAAACGTAGGATCATGGTGTTAATAAACGCGATTAATCCGTTCTAAAGTGTTTAATTTCAATACCTATACTGAAATAAACAGAAACCCTAAAAGGTCAATAAGCCAACCATTACCTGTGTGCGTACCATGAGTTGTTTTCGATTGCGACTGCGGCACCACTACTCTGGCAAGAGCGAGATGGATTGTCGAATACCGCAGTCGCAATTGAATACAACCCATGGTAAGCAGTAAACACACTGCATAAGAAATAGATCCTGCTCTTAGTTTAAATTTTTCGTGCATGCTGTAATTATACACCCAGTGCCTTATTTCAATGAAATGTATATTATATTGACTTGACTTAATCGGTAAATACTATTTGGTTTTACACAGTACAGTCGGTATGCACCAATTTTTGATTGAGTTTACACTCTCTTCAGACCATATCTTTATTACTTTTAGAGATATCATATCAGCGATTTATAGTGAACCAATTATTCTACGTCAACTTGAGCTAAGCCACGTCAGTTAAAATTTAATTAGCCGCCTAGGCATTGTTACTTGTTACCATACCATTTTATATTTTGCAGTCTTAACAAGTATCAATACAAAAATGATTCAAATAAAAATATACTTTATTCATTTGCTTAACTCAAACATGTGGATAAGGTTAAGGTTGAAAAGGATCTGAAGTGTTGCGGGTAGTCTGTAGAGTAGTGTTTTACAAAAAAATCCGTAAACCTGATTCTTCCAGATCTTGACTCGCTTGTGCCCATTCGAATCAGAATCACGATCTGATTGAATCTTGATAGTTAAAAAAAATACCACAAAAAATCCGTTCTATTTCGCCACATTTTTGTATGCACTTACTTTGAGCATGGCGTAATGAAAACTTAAATTTTATATGGAAATTTATGGTAATTTTTTTATTATCAGGATCGAATCAGCTCGTGATTCTGATTTGAATGAGCCCATGAAGGTCCAGATCTGGAAGCATCGGGTGTTCGGGATTTTTTTTGGGAAAAGCTTAGATATACCAACATTAGGAATAGTCAACCAATCGCTCTTGTTCCTGTAACAATGTTAAAGGAATAAAGCCCACCTACATATTTAACAATTAAACTACTTAAAATCATTATTTTGACTTATTTTTCAAAAATATTCGTTTTATTCGAAAAATTCGAATATTCGAATATTGAAAATCGAAGTATTCGTATTATTCGAATACTAAAATTGGACGAATAATGCAAACCCTAATGTCTACCTTGTATGATACCAAGTCTTCGAAGCGTAAAGCAATATAGATAGAAGTATTGTCTTATGAACGGCGAGTTTGGTGTGTAATGTAACGTCGTAGGATTTCGAAACCTATAAGTTAAGTCCACCAAAGACCTTAAGTCTGCAGCTGCAAAGAATAAGCATGCTTAGGCAAAGGAACCAAAGCACTGGTATCAATGTACGGTGGAAATCCAACGACAGAAACTCTAAACTGACTGCGCTACTAACTGTACTTAAAAAAAAAAGTTTTTCCAAGATAGCGGTCAAAAACATGTGTTTGCCGCAGGTAGATTTTGGAAGACGTTTATTATATCAATAACATACAATCAAAGACCTAAAAAACTCAAAACCCGTCTCTGTAGGAATTAATATGACCTTCGCCTTTATTTGTTTCGTACCACTCCTCTACTACGCTGAGGGTTGTTTCTAAATGTTGTCAAATTCAAAGCTTTTTTACACAGTCCTCGGAATAGGTAATTGGCCTTGTTGATCCAATTTGCATGTCCAAGTTAATTAATACATCCCCGTGGTGTTGCTTGAATTAACGATTTAGGGAACCTTTTTAATGAAAATTCGGAAAGCACCTGCTTCGTGGTTTCACTGAGTTTAAATCGTGATTAAATTATCACTTTTTGGGGCTTTTAAAATTATTAACTTCGCTTTAGTTGTTTATAGCCAGTCCAGCATGTACCTAAGTAAGTAGATTATCATCGTTCGCAAGCCGGCTCAGTTTGCTTAGTTCAAAATTAATTTAGAACAAAAAATATATAAATACCGATTATGTACCTACCTAATCTTTCATATCATAAATCAATAAATAAAAGTCTTGTTTGAATGTAAGTACTGCGCAGACAGTGAGGTAAAGATACACTATGGACTAACTGCACAAGCTACAATTACCTAACCAATGGTTGAACTCTTTATAGGGCAACGGTTGCAAAAAAGTCCACCAAATAACACCATATTATTATATTTTTCATATTCAAAATATTTAGGATTATGGTGCCAATGAACCTCGAACGCACGATTTTTTTAGGTCTTAACCGTTAAAAGGTTAACTGTTCCACAGTGTGTACTGGGCGATGTCGCTGCAAGTGTGCGTGTGGGAGGTGGTGTACGTCCACGTGCACCGCGCGCCCGGCGCCGATGCGCTCATCCTGGTCGGGCAAGACGGCGTGCAGCGCCCTCCCATACACTTCCCTAAAGGTTAGCGTGCAACTGTGGTTCCACAGCGTGTAAATGTCGTTCACTTGCGTGTAGGTAGTGTCTACTATATAATCGTTGAGTACTTTATTTTAACTGAGGTTATTTTTCCGTACCTTTATTCTTGTTATTTGTAACACAGGTGGCCATCTCCTTTCATTCCTGAGCAACTTGGAAACAGGACTACTGCCGCACGGACAGCTTGATCCTCCACTTTGGTCACAAAGGGGAGCTGGAAAGGTAAAAAAAGTTTTATATTATTCATATGGACATTTTTATAAACCGTAATGAGGCTCCATGCCTTTCTGGCTTTCATATCCAGCAGATGAAGTTATTTGCGCGAGATTGTATAATGCGCAATGTTCGACATTATTACTCCATTATTTCTTTTGCTTTACTTTCTGACCTGTGTCTGCATTTACATACCTACTTTAAGGTATCCCTTATATTCCGATTTTAAAATCGAACAACGCATACCTTCTACCCCAAAACACCCTGAATAAAATCAGATCATTCATGTAATAGGAACCCGTGCCGATTTGCATCATAAATTCCCATACTAAATATGAAGAAATTTGGTCGACAAACCAGTTGATACTTGTTTTTCTAAAGTAATGTTTATACGGCGGTTTGTTTATAAGCTGTTGATATAAAACAGTATATAGGTACAAGGATATTTTTCAATATTGTTTTGGTTTCCTCAGGTATTTGGTCGAGGCAAAGGCCGCCGGCGTCCCCTGCCGAGCCTCTGCGAGAGCGGGGAGACAGATGAAACTGAGTGGGAAGAGGCAGCTGGAGACTACGTTTTTCGGATTGTCAATAACGCCATAGCTGACCGGGAAGGTAAATACATATTGAATATTGTCGTTGTGTTGTTACGAGAACGTGAAGCTGTTGAAGCGGAATGAAAGCCGGAATAGCGACTTACATTATCTATGTGTTTCTGATTATCAACAGCCCTGATTTCGCCAGGTAACCGTTGCCTAAACTCTAGCGCTAAACTATGTAGAGGCTGGAGACTCCGTCTTCGAAGAATTTAAACTGGTTGAAAAATAATAAACAATCTGATAATTTTTTACTCTACCATGTGTAGAGAAACATTTTGTCCTTTTACAAAAGTTTAAACTAGCATCAGCGTATCTTGAACTAGTTTTGTTCCCGTTATAAAATATTTTTGAATGTTTCCAGCGATGCGCCACTCACTCCTCGAGCGCTCCGTGCAGTCCCCGCCGCGTACACCGCGACGCCCGCTCGCGTCCACCTCTACCACATCGTCGGACTCCAGCACCATGTCCGTGGACTGTCCGCAGTCCGCTGGGCTTAACGGGCACCCGCCGGCGCTGTTACAGCATCACCCAATAGAACAGGTATGTTTACAGCTTGATCATCATCTTATCTTATCGAAAAATATTATAAGAGTAAGGTATGAGCGCGTCGTATATCGCGAGCGTTGGTGGCCCAGCCGCAAGAGCGTGCGACTATCAATCCGAAGGTTGCAGGTTCAAACCTCGGCTCGTACCAATGAGGTTTTCGGAACTTATGTACGAAATATCATTTGATATTTTCCAATTTGTTTTCGGTGAAGGAAAACATCGCGAGGAAAGAAAAGACTAGTCCTAATAAAGCCGAGTTTACTCTCTGGGTTGGAAGGTCAGACGGCAGTTGCTTTCGTAAAACAAGCGTCTACGCCAAATCTTGGGATTAGATGCCAGGCGAGGAAGCCTAGAGTACGCTCTAGGCTCCCTGAGCCTGGCATAAGTTCGGAAAACGCTAGGAAGAAGATAAGAGTAAGTATAAGAACTAGGCTGGCTCACATCACGGACAGCATGGAAACCCTTCAATTAGTATAGATTTTTGGTGCAACACTAGAAGAAACAAATTTCAATGCACGCACTCGAGTACGATTTATGTAGTTCGACTACATTACTCTTAATGTATCACATAGTCTACGAATACATCTGCAAGACCAGATGCTCTCAGATGTAAGCAAAATTAATGGGGAAGGACGTAACGAGTAAGAAACGATTTTTTTTCTCATTTTTTTTTTTAACAGGTATCTATTAATTTCGTATGTATTCTAGACGGCCTCGATCGAGCTGGTATGCAGTACGATGCGCCGGCAGATCATCTCCCGCGCGTTCTACGGCTGGCTGGCGTACTGCAGGCATCTCTCCACCGTGCGCACGCATCTGAGTGGCTTAGTTCATCCAAACATTATTCCAAGAGGTAACTTCCTGAGTCTAAGCACAATAGAAAGACCAGCTCCATTGACGTCAACTGGAATCTAAGTAGTAACTTAGATTCAAGTTGACGTCAATCGAGCTGGTCTACAGCACGATGCACCGGCAGATCATCTCTCGCGCTGTCTGCGGCTGGCTGGCGTACTGCAGGCAACTTTCCACCGTGCGCACGCATCTGAACGGCTTAGTTCGTCCAAACATTATTCCAAGAGGTAACTTCCTGAGTCTAACGCAATAGAAAATACTAGGGGGACAGATAGTTGTTGCTTGGTTTCCATGGAATACCTGCACTACTCTTTTGTTTCGAAATGAGCAAGGCGGTGAAAATTGAGCTACCTGTCAATGAAATATTTCAAATATTATTACATAAACATGACATTATTTTTCACCAAACCTGTTCTACCAAGTCGATACATGTTAAAATATAAAATGGTTTCTTTTCCTTCTTCTATAGCCCCTGGGGCTAATCTGTGTTGAAAAATAATTCTAACTACGAGTGTTTCATTTTTCAGAGGGTGCCGAGAGTGGTCTCACAGAGGAGCGGTGGAGGTCCATGACGGATGAGAGCGGCGCCGTCAGTGACAAGGATGAAGTTTACCGACTGGTGTATTACGGGGGAGTGCAGCATGATATACGACGAGAAGTGTGGCCATATCTGCTTGGGTACTACGAGTAAGTTCCATTATTTTAAACGAAAGACAGATCAGTATCTTTTCTTCAGATTATTTGAGATGTCATTTGAAAGTAAATGTGATAAAAATTATACAGGTTGTAACCAAAATGCTAGTGATCCGTGGGTAGTATGCGTAAAAACTATTACAAAAAATTCGCCATAGATAAGTAATGAAGGTTTTCTTTTTTACTTAACATAAATAATTCATAACGTCTTATTTCGTTTCAATCATTATATAAGCAGATTCTTAAAAAAATACTTTAAGTTACTAAGAACCGGGAAGAACCGGGATTCCCGGTTCCGGTCTCGCCCAGAACGGGGAAATGAAATTCTTGGAACCGGGGCGGGTACTGCACGCCCTAAGTGTGACGGTGCTTTTATAGGGCTACCGCAACATGCTAAACCAAAAGGTCGTATCTTCATTAGAACTTCATAATGACATACGCTCTTTTGGATTCGGTCAGTGTTTTGTCTTGAAAATAAAAAGGAAGTGTTTTTTTGTAATCACGATTTGATACCGGATATGCCCTTAAACGGATCACCAGCATTTTGGTTACAACCTGTTACTGAAGGTATTTTCACAGTATGATATATCTCTAAAATATATATTTTCTCCTTGTTATTGTAGATTTGGGTCAACAACAGAAGAGCGCGCAGAGCAAGATGCAGCGTGCCGCCGACAGTATGAGACCGTGATGTCAGAATGGCTGTGTGTGGAGGCCATAGTCCGACAGCGAGACCGCGAGGCTACGGCGGCCTCGATAGCCCGTCTGAGCGAGGCTTCTGGTAGGCTGAAGCCGGTCGAGAACGCGTCGCCAAGCGAGGTACAAATGTTGTGTAGCATACACAACATCTAAAAAAAATATTCTTGCAGTTTCCGGCCATATGCTGTGAACTTGAAAAATTTGGGATTGAAAAACTCCTGAGAGCTGTTCATAGCTAATTATTTTCTAGTTAATTAATTCATTACTATGCATTTTCAGGTGTTCGAAGACGACTGCAGCATTATATCAGACAATCCACCAGTGGTTTCGCCCGAACCGACCGAAATCGAACAAAAGAAACCAGATACCAAACCGGTTCTATCCAGAGCTCCGAGCATAGACGAAGTAGACAACATAGAGATGGATTCAGAAGACAAAGATAATGTTAATGGAGAGACTGAGAAAGGTGATAGTAGGGATGTAGATTTAGACAGTCTAAAAGACTTAGATGAAGAAGAGGAAGTACACATTAAGAGTACAGTTGAGAACCCTGATATGAGGAGGGAGAGCATAGCTGAGATAAAGAGGTTAGCTGAGGGTATAGTGCAGACAGGTGGCGGTCGAGGGCCGCTGTGCAGCGTAGACAGTGCGAATATAAACCTTAATGGCAATGACATAAGGTCGTCGTTGGATGAGAGTGTGCCGATGCCGACCGCTCCGCTACCGCAGCAGCAGCATACTAGTGTGATTATTACTAATCCATCAGTGGATCTTGCAGCTAGTGGGTCGCCTGCATCTGGAGGAACTACTGGTAAGAGATTAACCATTTCACCTTTTTGTCAACTGTCGTTAAAGTAGGATGCAACGTGTTTTTGAGCAATTGCTTTAAATTGAAGGATGCATTATTTAGCTTAAATTAAGTTAATTTCTCAATAACACTGGTATTCTAATTAGCTCCATTTAGAAAATAATTATTAATTTAATTTATGTACCTACTTAGTTTCTGAAATAAATGAATTTAATTTTATTTCATACGGTACTTGCAAGTATTTAAGCGGAGTATGAGTATTCGACATGACATTGATATGTCATTGTTGTTAAAGTTGATTCTAATAGTAGAAGATCCGACCCTACGTCGACCTTCGCCGAGGTGATTAATGAACAAAACATGTTTTAAATTAAATTTAATGCACTAAAAAATAAATAAAAAATTTAAATTTTTAAAAATCGCCAACCGCTATTAGGAACAATATTCTTGCAGCCAACCCTATATCAACGTGTTTGCAATAAAACAGCGCTAATGTTGATATAAAGTTTATTTATTAATCATTAAAAGTGTAAGAAACTAACGTCAATATACCTGTTTATACCTGCCAACCTAGTAGTCTGTCCAGGTAAAAAATCGCCAACCTATCATTTGCACATTCTATAGGTTTCATACTTTCTGTTTGTATGAGATTTTTTTATTAATCTTGCCGGTACAATTTTTAATTAAAAATATTTTTTAAATTAATAATTTAATATAGCCTGTCCAGGATTTTTTTAGCCAACCCATTTTTAATTATTTTTAGTGTATTAAATTTAATTTGAAACATGTTTTGTTCATTAATCACCTCGGCGAAGGTCGATGTAGGGCCGGATCTTAGACTATAATGCCCGTTTTACATTAGCTTGTAATTATTTTGTATGAAAAATAAATTAAATTAACGAATTTAATAAAACTAGCTATGCCATTCTGTTTCCTTAATTATACCAAGCCACGTGACGAAGTTAAAGCAA